>OU452296.1:1242956-2485913 GCA_911728535.1 Pammene fasciana
ATGTGGCAGATCGTCCTCATGATCGGAGTCGGGATCACGCAAGTGAGTTACCACTTTTTTTAAATTGTTTTTGACGTAGTTCATTCCATATACATTTATTAATCGAACTCGCGGAGCGTAAGCGAAGTGAGTTCTTACAAACAACTCCAGACCGAACTGTCACCTGGCTACTGGGACGTCTCGGCATTTGGATGGCTTTTTGATTTCGATAGTTTGTCTGACGATAACTTTTTAACTTTAGTAACGTTTTTCTGATCTTTATGAAATTTCTTTGGGGTTGTAGCAGAGATACATAAAATTTGTAAGTTCGTATATGAGCAGGATCGATCAAGTGGTTATGGAGCTAGAAGGAGAAAATAAAACCTCCTTGGGGTCTTGTTATATTGGTAAACTCGAATGCAAGTAAATCGCGAGTTCTCAGTTCGAGGCGGACTACTAGTTATAATTAAATGTGTATAATATTTCAGGTAATCTTCGTACGTAGTTTGTTCGAAGACAAGCACAGCCGGTTCAGAAAGTTGATACCCAGCTTTAGCTCGCAATGACACTAGACTACCGTCACATAAAGCTGGCGTCACAACCCGCCCCGAAGTCGCGTCACAATTCACCCATACAACGAACCTACACTTGAGGCTTGTGAAATTCGACTGATAACATTATACCACGTCGGCGGAAACAGCAGCAACAAAGCAGCTACCGTAGCCTATGGACGCCCGCAACTCCAGAGGTGTCACATGCGCGTTGCCGACCCTTTACAAAGGAGGATTCAATGTGTTGACGGCTAAAGGAACAAGAGGGTCGTCAACACACTGGATCCTCTTTGAGCTGTTATATAAATTAAACAATAAAATAAAAATATTACGCAGATACGGCTGAGCCGTTTTTGATAAAGCATGATAAAGCAAACTTGAGAAAAAAAATCGTCAAATTTATTTTTGTTCTTATAACAGGCAGAAATAATTATTAAACAGTGCCATAAACAATATTATGATAAAATTAATCAAGTAATAAAGCAATATAATGCCATTTTAACAAAACTCGTGACATTTAATAATATTTATAAAGACCCGGTCACTCCGGTCAATTTTGTCTAATTTCGTTCGACACGATTTGATTAATTCAACGTGCACAAAAATTCAAAATTTGCAATTTTGTCACACCTGATTTAAAACAATTAATCAAAAAAATCTCGAGCGTAGCGAAGGGTCAATTCAATATGCGGCCGATATAAAAAAAACATCATATTTACTTACAGTGCGTGAGCTCTAAAAAGAACCTTCGGGTTTTAGAAAGAGACGTCGGATATCAATCAACAGTGACACATGAAAAAGCAGAACAGCAGTAATACCTTCGTGTGTCATCGCCGATTCCCGAAGGTTCTTAAAGCTCACTGACTGTACTATTTTGCACAAATTTTATGTACAGTCACCATCAGATATATCGGAGCGGCCAAGGTGGTCACAAATATCTGAACAACGCCTCCATTGTCAAGGCGATAAAGTGCATGATCAGATATTTTTGAGTACCCTGGCCGCTCCGATATATCTGATGTAAAGTAGGTTGGGTGTGTTGCTCCACTAAGTACCTACATAGTCATATTTAACATTATTTTGTAGACATATTTGTTAGTTTCATATTAAATATTTAAGTGATGGGTGATAAAATACCAAAAATGCACAAACTAATTATAAAATACGAATGTTATATTAATTATTTGATGAAATAAGTAGGAACTGCGGTCAAAGCATATATATAATTATAATAGTTTATGTAACTCTTACGTAATAGGGGTCTTTAAAGCACGAGTGTGGTTTTATGAAACGAACGAAGTGAGTTTCATAATAACATCACACGAGTGTTTTAAGGCCTAATTACGTACAGTTGCATACACTGCTTTATCTACACACATATTATAAACCCTAAATGATGATTGAATGACTGCCATTGCACGGATTGCACGCCATCGCCAACCAACTCGATTGTGCCGGCGGTCGGGCGGCGCGTGCCGGCGGGCGGGGCCCACACGGATTTTCGAATTTTTGCTTATTATTTGATAATAATAACATCGTTACAGATAAGATATTTGTTCTAACTACTCACGAAACAATCTATTTTTATGGTGGTTATAACGTGCGGGTTTTGAACGCATCATGGAGGGTTTATGATATGGGTGTAGATAAAATTAATTAAATCATTAAGTAAGGCATTTCACACAGATCTGAATTCAGAAATTTACAGACTGAATGCTTAAATTTGTCTGTGATTGCTTGATTTTGTCTATGGTTGCTTTAATTTGTCTATGGTAGCTGAATTTTTGTATGGAGGCCATAGACAAATTTCTGCTACTAATGAAATGAAAAACGTTTATTTTCAGGCAACTAGTGGCCCATAGATAAATACCTTAAAGACTAGCTTACATATGCTACCATAATGCTAATGCTACCATAGACAAATTTGAGCATTTCCGGCTGCTTTGTCTGCTGAATTCAGATCAAGTGTGTGGAGTGCCTAAGCATAGAATGCTCATGAGTTATTAAAAAAACATCCTGTATACAACTGGTCATTAGCTCGAAAGCTTGACACGATGAAGACATGACTAAGGGGACTGAGGGAGCCTTCCTCAGCCCCCTAAGTCGTCATGCCTTCATCATGTCAAACTTTCGGGGCATAGACTTGAATATATAGTAGACGGCCATAATCTAAGAACTTTTTGAGGCTCCAAATATTTAGCGCCATCTAGTTCAGAGCCACCTAAACAGAGCCAATATGCATGGGATAAAATCAGCGCCACCTAGTAACGACTATTGTACTACTAGTACGTTATTCGTTACTAGGTGGCGCTGATTTTATCTCATGCATATTGGCTCTGAACTAGATGGCGCTAAATATTTGGAGCCTCAAAAAGTTCTTAGACTATGGCCGTCTACTATATATTCAAGTCTATGGGTCGGGGTAATAATCAGTTGTACAGACAGAGCACTCTAAGGTTACGTATTTCTCTACGGTCAATGTCTAAAATATCGATCCAGACAATTGCATAAAAAATATTAGAACACTAAGGGCCAGTTGCACCAACCACTTTTGACGGACTCATCAGCGTCAACCGGCAGATTACTATGGAAATTTCCATACAATAAAATTTAGCGTACGTTTTAACGGTGACAGACAGTTTGGTGCAACCGAGCCTTAGTTTAGTGATGGTAAATATTTTTTCACCCCTACTATTCGAAAAAGGGTAATTTGTTGCCCATTTACAGGGAGCAAAAGTGACTTTTGATCCCTCTGCGATTACAGGGAGCAAAAATGACTTTTGCTCCCTCTGCGATTTGTTGCCCATTTACAGAGGGAGCAAAAGTGACTTTTGCTCCCTCTGCGTTTTTTTTTATTTTCCTTATCTTTGCAACCGATTAAAATGAGACAACATTATATAACTTCTCTTTCTAGCAGATAGCTAGTTTAGTACCTTTGTTTTCGTTTTTCTCATAGAAGGAGTGAAAAGTACACTCTGTACTACGCGGTAGCAAAATTATTTCGATCTCGGGTCACTTGAATCCCTCACTACGCTCAGGATTCCACGTTAGAATCCCTCGCTACGCTCGGGATTCTATTCTGGAATCCTTCGCTTCGTTCGGGATTCAAAATGCTACCCTCGACCGAAATAAGTCATTTTGCTCCCTTGTAATACAATCTACTATTATTCCTTTTCATATTTTTTTATGAAATATGTACGAACACATAATATGTTTCAGTGTCCGGACAAAGGGACCACTTTGTCGAAATGGACTTACTGGTACTTTCTTAAACTGCGCAATATGCACTATCTATTAGTAAAAGAAAAAGTGTCCTTGTAAATCGACAAAGTGGTCCCTTGCACTAAACTCGTCCACATATGTTCCGTTTTAGCATCATTGTTAAAATTATAGTTATTTTTGACTGTAAATATAAATGAAACTGAGTCAAACAGATAACTATGTATTTTTAGTGTTTAAACACTATTATATCCGTTTTCACCTCAGCAGTTCGAACAAGCCTACTTTCCTCACTCCCTGGAGTGACGAAAGTGCGACTTTCATCACTCCAGGGAGTGACGAAAGTTGCTACTTTCGTCACTCCAGGGAGTGACATTTTGTTTCTAGAAGGTTTTCGTCATAATGATGATGCCTTTCATTCGGGAATGTAAATAAATGTGTTTTTTTAACTTTAATATGTTCTCACTACTGAGGTGAAAAGTTGTATGTGTCACACGAGAGGAAAGTTTTTTTACATCTCGTGTTCTTGAGATCCCTCGCTACGCTCAAGATTCAAACTTAGAATAAGTTGCTTCGCTAGTGATTCAATTATTAGAATCTTTCGCTTACTCGGGACTCAAAATCAACACTCGCAAGAAAAACCAACTTTCCTCTCTTGTTGCACAAATAACTATTTCATAATTGTATGAAATAAATAGGCTACTTTCCAGTAGATAAACTTAATTGTTTCGTTGCATTCATAAAATCAAAATTTCAAAATTACACGGGAATATCCAGATGTAACATGTGTTTGCGCTTTAAATTATTTTATAATGGTTAAAACTTTTATGAAGGAGATGTATTCATCATATAGTATTGTGACGTCACAATATTAGTCTCCCGTATAAACTTCATATGGCATATCGTTTTTTTTTTAATTTTTTTTATAATCGAACGGGTATAACTTCTAGATGGTCCCATTGTCACCAAGCCGGGGTCTGATGATGGGATCCTGGAGAAATCGAGGGAATTCTTCAACTATTATAGGCACACCTATAGTGATTTCACTATTTTTTACAGCAACCCGGTCACTTCCTCTTGGTATAGCGGATTCTAAGTGAAGTCTGTTCTTTTTTGTTTAAAATTATTTTTCGTTTCGATTTTAGGATAAATCTGTCAAGGCTATGTACAATTTTGATATTCTGTTGAATTAATGTTACTTGTTATTATATTTCATTTCCAAAAAATAGGATAAGAAATGTTTAGTTTAATTACGTATAAAACTTATATGTTTAAAGATTATACGAATGTCTCTCTTACTTGAAAATTAAGAATACATTTAAAATAAATCTTGGCCAGGAAACATATCAAAATTATGTTTAAATATCTACTCTTAAGAGTCGCCAGGACGCTCGCGTTCCCATACAAACGTAGTTCAGCTCTCATTTTAAAACGACATGCTTTAGGACCATGAAATTTGGCATGGGCATTTTAGTAGTACAGATCTATGTCGGTAATTCATTTTCGTTGCTAAAAATTGTAATACAAAGAAAATACAGCCAGATACAGATTTCCATACAAAACTTATTTTTGCTATATTTTCTTTGTATTACAATTTTTAGCAACGAAAACTAACTACCGAAATAGATATGCACTTCTAAAATGTCCATGCCAAATTTCGTGGTTCTAAAGCATGTCGTTTTAAAATGAGAGCTGTACGTCTAGCATGACTTACGTTGCGGCGCGACTCTCCATACTTCAGGCGCGACTCGAAGTATGGAGTCGCGCGCGACAACGCATGTAATGCTAATAGTGCAGAACTACGTTTGTATGGGGACGCGAGTTCACGAGAGCGTCCTGGCGACTCTTACCCGCTTATTCATAAACGTGTTTCAAACCTGATTTAGCTAAATGACTGTCTGTTTCTAACAACCACAACTGTCAAAGTGACAGATAAGGACAAACGATGATATAGTTAAATGAGGTTTGAAATACGTTTATGAATAAGCGGGTTAATGTTTTATTAATTATTTCTTAAAATAATGTATCCTTAATGATAACGGGCTAACTCAAAATCACGTTGTAGCATAAGTGCGTTGTCCGGAAAGAAAAGTGTCGTGGTTTATATGGGAGCTCATACATTCTATGACAGTATTCTTTCCGGACAGATTATAAAAAGTCTTGGCTATAATATGTCCATGTCCGAGTTGAAAAAAGTTAAGTTATGAACGACAATACGTAATAAATCAATAAAATTGTTTCAAAAGTATGTTTTTTCTTCTGGTTACCTACTCAAGAATCCGAATTAAGTAAATACATTGCTGACGTCACAGGATATAAAGAGCGAGGTAAGAAAATAACTTTCACTACCATTGATTTATTGGATAAGTACATCCTTTGGTACATCTTAGAGCCAACGGTATATGCAGCGTAGCACGAGTTTTAAAACCATAGAGTATATTGAATAGTATTATTTTAAACTATGGATGGTAGAAGGTCCTTCTACCATCCATATTTGAAACATTGAAATCATGATATAAAGATAACAAAAATCTACTCGTCACAAGATGGCGCTACTAAGCTGGAGCAATTTAAAGCGATTTTAAATGTAGCCCGAACAGCTTCCACATTATTGATTACAAAAAAAAAAACAAAACGTCAATAAAATAATGGCCGACAAATTTGTTTATATTGAAGCTTGTGGTCTAAAAACTCAAATATTTAAGTAATTCCACATAAAACATCACACTTTTCTATTTCAAAAGCATCTCTATGAATAATCGCGATGTATCAACCTATTTAAAACGCGATTCCCATCGTAATTCTAGTCAGAAACCTTAAAAATGTTGGCTGTATTGATGCTAAACAGAATGAGCATGAAGCGACGCAGTTTACGCGCAAAAGAGGCGGTATTTAAGGCCGAAAAGAAGCCGGACACCCAGTCAATTTATTGTCGGACTTGCCTGTGCGCCGAGGATCTTGTGTCCATCTTCTATAGCCCTGGTATGGAGAAGAAACGAACCGAGGAATTGCGGTTGGTCACGGGTCTAGAGGTATAGTTTTACTGATATAGTCACTTAAAAATAGGGTAAATAATATTATCTTGGTAACTGAATACAAAGAGATTGTGGCGGTTATGTACCATCGCTACCGCCTAACATACCTATACATGTTTGTAACTACGTCGATATAGAACTTAGATATATACGCTGGCTGCGTCCAGTGCCCAGCAGTCTTACAGTAAACACCACTAAAGTAACACGCCTTATCATTTACCGACCTTCTGACATATATACCTATATATATATATAACCACACATATATATTATCGGTAAAAGATTAACAGTACTTTTCTTTTAGATAATGCAAAATGACGGCCTGTCACAAAAAATGTGTAGTGACTGTTTAGATAAAATGAACAACGCATTACAATTCCGGAGGCAAAGCAGGAAAGCCGAGAAGTCCCTCCTAAACATGTCTCTCGGACTCAAACCGAAGAAAAAATCGATTTCAAAAGCAACACGGAAAACTGTGAAGATGAAAAGTCCAAAAGCGAAGGTGAAGCATAAAGTGGAGAAGGAAGAGTTGGATTATGATTGTTCGTATGATGATTTTCAGAATGATGAGTATCCGGAGGTTCCTTTGGTTGATTATACGGAGGTGGAAGAGAAACCTAAAATAAAGGTATCATGCAATGTCTATGTTTAAAACGATTACTTAGTTAATTTAAAACAAATAAAATTCGCGAAAACTAGTGACCCAATTATTGTTACTATAATCGGATTGATGATGATGATGATGATTTCTTCCTGTTATCCCTCATTAGGGACATAGGGCTCGCAGAAGAGTTTTCCATTTGTCGCGATCTTGAGTGGCTACTTCCAGCTCTTTCCAGTTGATAATTGGATTACTTACCATTAACTACTTATTATAACTACATAAGCGAGCCAGCGGACGCCCTGTACACACGTGGTGGAGGAGCATTGAGAGCGAGCTATGAGCCGTAGGAATGAACTGGAGATAGGCCAAGACGGTTGCTCAGGACAGAAAGGCGTGGAAGGATCTTGTGCGGGCCCTATGCACCTCCGGGGTGCCCTAGGAACAACAACAACAACTACTTATTACTAACACTTAAATTCTAAAAATTAAAACTTAAATTCTAAATTAGACTACAATCCTGATCATACCTCATATTATGGGACAGTCAACACTATCTGCTATCATTTTTACTTAAATATGATATGATTTACTTTGAGAATGGCTAATCTAAGACATTTTTTATCAAAATTTTAGTTTAGCTGTTTCGGAAGTTTTCGTAACATTGTTATTATTTATTAATAATAGTTAGTATTTGAAAGTTTTTAAAATGGGCCACATTACTTTGAAGAACATCATGCATTTAACTGTAAATTGTTTTACCATCCCCCAGCTATTAAAGAAGCCGGCTGTCCGCAAACGGATGTCCATCCCCAACGCGGCGTCATATAAGTGCGGCACTTGCAGCAAGGAGTTCCGTATGAAGGCCACGTACAAGGCTCACATGCGGTTCCACACCAACTACTGTGTATGCGAGGTGAGCTGTGTAAATCCCCAGCTGTTGAAGAAGCCCGCTGTCCGCAAACGAATGTCCATCCCCAACGCGGCGTCATACAAGTGACACTTGCAGCAAGGAGTTCCGTATGAAGGCCAGGTACAAGGCTCACATGCGGTTCCACACCAACTACTGTGTATGCGAGGTGAGCTGTGTACATCCCCAGCTGTTGAAGAAGCCGGCTGTCCGCAAACGAATGTCCATCCCCAACGCGGCGTCATACAAGTGCGGCACTTGCAGCAAGGAGTTCCGTATGAAGGCCACGTACAAGGCTCACATGCGGTTCCACACCAACTACTGTGTGTGCGAGGTGAGCTGTGTACATCCCCAGCTGTTGAAGAAGCCCGCTGTCCGCAAACGAATGTCCATCCCCAACGCGGCGTCATACAAGTGACACTTGCAGCAAGGAATTCCGTATGAAGGCCAGGTACAAGGCTCACATGCGGTTCCACACCAACTACTGTGTATGCGAGGTGAGCTGTGTACATCCCCAGCTGTTGAAGAAGCCGGCTGTCCGCAAACGAATGTCCATCCCCAACGCGGCGTCGTACAAGTGCGGCACTTGCAGCAAGGAGTTCCGTATGAAGGCCACGTACAAGGCTCACATGCGGTTCCACACCAACTACTGTGTGTGCGAGGTGAGCTGTGTACATCCCCAGCTGTTAGAAGCCCGCTGTCCGCAAACGAATGTCCATCCCCAACGCGGCGTCATACAAGTGACACTTGCAGCAAGGAGTTCCGTATGAAGGCCACGTACAAGGCTCACATGCGGTTCCACACCAACTACTGTGTGTGCGAGGTGAGCTGTGTACATCCCCAGCTGTTAGAAGCCCGCTGTCCGCAAACGAATGTCCATCCCCAACGCGGCGTCATACAAGTGACACTTGCAGCAAGGAGTTCCGTATGAAGGCCACGTACAAGGCTCACATGCGGTTCCACACCAACTACTGTGTGTGCGAGGTGAGCTGTGTACATCCCCAGCTGTTAGAAGCCCGCTGTCCGCAAACGAATGTCCATCCCCAACGCGGCGTCATACAAGTGCGGCACTTGCAGCAAGGAGTTCCGTATGAAGGCCACGTACAAGGCTCACATGCGGTTCCACACCAACTACTGTGTGTGCGAGGTGAGCTGTGTACATCCCCAGCTGTTAGAAGCCCGCTGTCGACAAACGAATGACCATCCCCAACGCGGCGTCATACAAGTGCGGCACTTGCAGCAAGGAGTTCCGTATGAAGGCCACGTACAAGGCTCACATGCGGTTCCACACCAACTACTGTGTGTGCGAGGTGAGCTGTGTACATCCCCAGCTGTTAGAAGCCCGCTGTCCGCAAACGAATGTCCATCCCCAACGCGGCGTCATACAAGTGCGGCACTTGCAGCAAGGAGTTCCGTATGAAGGCCACGTACAAGGCTCACATGCGGTTCCACACCAACTACTGTGTGTGCGAGGTGAGCTGTGTACATCCCCAGCTGTTAGAAGCCCGCTGTCGACAAACGAATGACCATCCCCAACGCGGCGTCATACAAGTGCGGCACTTGCAGCAAGGAGTTCCGTATGAAGGCCACGTACAAGGCTCACATGCGGTTCCACATCAACTACTGTGTGTGCGAGGTGAGTGACTCAAACTCCAGTCTACAGCAAATATGTTTGCTGGCCTATCAGTTAGGGTTTTTACCGATGAATAGCTGCCAGATTTCCGGATCTAGTAAAAAGGATAGTACAGCGAAACCGTGGCTAACTCTTAGACTATAGGGAACACACCAAACTACTTTTACAGCCGACTTCAAGATTTCGAAGGTGGGGGTTCTAATTCGTCGGGATCTTTGTTTTTTTATGTATGTTCACCGATTATTCGAAGACGGCTGGACCGATTTGGATATTTTTGTTTGAAAGAGTATACTTCACAGTTGGTCCCATTGTCACCAGGTCCGGATCTGATGATGGGATCCTGGAGAAATCGAGGGAACTATAGTGATTTGAATATTTTTTATGGCTCCTCTACATGATAGGGACGCAGCTATGCGTTAGAGGGAGCTAACGATATTGCGATCTCGTTCCGTCGTATAGCTGCGTCCCTATGATGGCCCATCATGTAGCGCCAGCCTTACAGCAACTTAGGCACATCCTCTTGGAAAAGCGGAGACTATAGTCTGTATTTTTAGGTATTTAAATAAAAGTAAACAAAATCTACCCTCCAATGGCTCCTTAAGCCAGTTGAGGGTAGATGAAAACATTACATGATCAAATAATGTAGGTTAAAGTCAGGTCGTTCGTTCAGTGACAGATCTAGGCGCTTTTGTATTTGGTTATATAATACTCTTTTTGGTTGGTTAACCAATAAATGTTATAACTACCCGAGAATGTACAAATTGTTTGTTTACTTTTATTTAAATACCTAAAGATACAGACTATAAGTGAAGTTGGTTCTTTTTTTTGTTTAAAATTATAGTCTATAATGTTTTCAACATTGTCATGTGTTATTACAGGCTTGTGGGAAACGGTGTCGCAACAACAACCAGCTGCAGGAGCACAAGCGCGCGCGGCACGGGCTGGGGAGGATACACAAGTGTGCCTACTGCGAGTACAGCTCGGCTACCAAGGAGGCGCTCACGGTAAGTTCAATCAATGCCGTCTTTACCCATACACATAGGATAAAAGATATAGACGGGGCATGGTGATAACAATAACGGCATTAACGGCCTCCATAGCCCAGTTGGTAGTGACCCTGCCTATGAAGCTGGAGGTCCCAGGTTCGAATCCTGGTAAGGGCATTTATTTGTGTGCTAATCTCAAATATTTGTTCCTGAGTTATGGATGTTATATAAGTATGTATTTATCTATCTAAGTATGTATATCGTCGCCTAGCACCCATAGTACAAGCTTTGCTTAGTTTGGGGTTAGGTTGATTTGTGTAAGATTGTCCCCAAATATTAATTTTTATTTATTTATTTATTTAATACCAAGATAGAACGGGATGGTCTTATTACACTTTCAATACGGCAGAGAGGTGCTATTATCGGTGGTCCTTGTCATAGTTCATATTACCCTCCACGCGTTACTACTACCAGTGGAGGGTAACAAACAGATATAATTCGCGATTTCTTCAAGAATTTCTGTGATTGCTACGAGAAAAGCGATATTTTTTCCTAAAAAGTAGTGTCGGCTAAGGAAAACAATGGTTGTTCTGTTTTGTGCTGTAGAAGTGATTATGGGCATCTATATATCTATCCCTTACAGGCGCGGTCGCAGCCTGAAATTTTGGGGGGGGGGGGGGGGGGGTCACTAAAGCAAAAAAAAATTTTCAATTTGAGTGGGTCTTTTTTCAATTCGACATGTATGATTTTGGGGGGGGTCATGTCACTGTGACCCCCCCCCCCCCTGGGACCGCGCCTGATCCCTTACGGGGGTACATGCTTGTTTTGAGTCTTTACCACACACAGGACCCCCATCCTTAAGGGCCCCCGAAAGATCTAAGACGACGTTTTTTTTACAAACTTGTCCCTAATTGAGCGCCTGAGGGCTGATTTCCAAGTGTCCAAGGGCCCCACATTCTCCGTGCCCTAGGGCCGCGTCACGCATTAAGACGGCCTTAGAATACTAATTACAAATATCTATCGCATGGTCTCAGAAAGCGCGCGGTTGGCGCTCTTGGCAGAAATCGTCTTGATATATAATTTTATTTCAATTTCATTCATCAATTTTATTTAAATTTCATAGTGTGAGGGGACTATTATAAGCGCTTGTGTTATTAATACAGAACAGTCAGCAGCAAAAGTAACTAAGCGGGTAGGGTGTTCAAAATCAGCTGGACACAACCTTATTTTTAAGAGAATAAGAGTGTGTGTAGGTCATTTTAAACACCCTAGCCGCTTAGCTACTTTTGCTGACTGCACACAAATTCAATGTAGAGACAGTAAATTCTAAACAGGTTGTCTTTTCGCTAAAGCTAGCTTTAATTTAGTGGTTTCGTCGAAACTGTGATTCTGATGTCAAGTTTGTAAAATCGTCATATCTCTATATCCCATTTTTATTGTTTTACCATGTAAGATCCACGAGAGGCGGCACACGGGTGAGCGGCCCTACATCTGCGACCACTGCGGCGCCTCCTTCCACCGGCGCTCCAACCTGGTGCAGCACATCGCCATACACCTGCCCGAGAAGAACTTCCAGGTGAGCCGTACCAATGTTTGTGCCGTCGGAGTTGGCAACTTTGCCCACTCGAAACAGCTTTGCCCACAGCGTCAAATGGAGTCAGATTCAGATGCAGCATTTCTACAAAATTTTATAAATAATTACAAAATTACACGAGAATTAGGTTTTTTATAACAATGATTCACAAAGTAAGCACTCAAAGCAAGATAAAGTAGTTATACGAGTAAAAATTATCCTAAACTTACTAAACTAGTAGTCCGCCTCAAACTATTTAGAACTAGCGATTTCCTTGCAAACCAGTTGGCCAATATAACAAGACCCTTTGATGATTATTTGGCGCCTTCTATCTCCGAAACAGCTAGATCAATTTTGATATACGAACCCTCAAAATTATATTGAACTCTGCTATAACCCCAACAAGTTTCATAAAGATCAGAAAAACGTTACTAAAGTTATCGCGGAGCATACGCTCAAAATAAAAAACTTATCGAAATGCACGTCCCAGTAGCCAGCTGATAGTTCGTATCCGAAGTCGCCTGTAAGAACTTCACTTCGCTTACGCTGCGCGTTCGATAAATAAACTTATTATCTTTCGGATATAGTGCGACATGTGCCCGAAGCGGCTGAAGTCGCGCAAGTTCCTGCAGATCCACAAGCACAACGCGCACACGGGCAAGCGCTACGGCTACCTGTGCCCGCTGTGCGCGCACCGCTTCGAGAAACCCAACAAGGTGCGCGCGCACGCGCGCCGCGTGCACGGCACCGACGCGCACCCGCCCATCGTGCGCGTGCAGCTCTAGTGACTAGCTGACCTTCATAGTGCCCTATTTCAATCGAATAGTACTCTAATTTACTCATTTTACTCAAAGGTTAACTTGAAAAGATACATCCTACTCTCAATGGCAATTGTGTATTAAGCAGTAACGTCTGCTAAGAATGCCGCATTGTTTAAATATATATGAAAAAAAAATGCAGCCAACGGGTGAGGCATTACACTTAGAGGGGAATTCAGCTATGATAAACAGTCAGAAATTTGTCTATTTATGGTAGCTGAAGTTTTCAACCAGATTTCCGTCTTCCTACTGATTTTAGTCTATGGTATCTGAATTTCGCTGAATGTGTGGAGTGCCTAATAAGTCTCAGTAGAGCGGCGGGCTGGTATCTCGGCGCGAGTTTGAGTCTCCCTCGAGGCAATGTTTTTTTTCCTTTATGTCTAAACAATCTGACAAATAGTCTTATTCAATCTAATAGCGCCAGAATACTTGGTTTTATTTGTCCCAATATTCGTGTCGTATCTCTTTCTTTATTATGGGATTAGAAAGAGACGCAACACGAATATGTGGACGTGTAGTCGGAATGGAAGCCACAAATTTTCTGTTTTTAAATATCTGAAATATACGTGTATAACATGTTTTATAGATAATTTTTATTGTGTATCGTGTGTATGTTATATTTACAAGTTTTTGAAATGATATTGTGTTAATTATGATATTAAATCACAAAATAATCAGTATTTCTAGTGTTTAAGTAAAAACCATATATTTTTTAGGATTTTACTCGTTTTTATTATTATTTAGCGGATTAATTCAATATAAAATTTGAACATTTTGAACTTATCATTTTTTATTCTTAATTTCCAAGCTATTCTTTACTTCGTCAGTGAAGCACAAAGCTAGTTATAATCAATTTTATTAATCTTATACAATAATCAATGAAATATGTAGTTATATTGAAACAGGTATTTTTATTTTTTACATATTATTTTACCAGTGAAGATCAAATGAATTCTCAATACCTATACAATTTTTATCCATAAGTCCCCTTACATAATTCATCAGACTATACACTAATCATGAGTTTTAATGCATTATACAAAATGACAATAGACGGACTAACTAGAGCTGCACCGCAATTGTCCGGCGTTTGTAAGGTAAGGTAACGGCACTAGTTTTGACTATTTAAAAAAGATGCAAATATTTATCCTATTATTGACACTAAAAAAGTTGACTTTGCCCAATGGCAACTTTGCCCGTTAAATAAATTATTTGTTCTTAAACAATTAACTACAACTATATCGAAAAAAAAAAAACCATTTTACTGCTTGTTACATTTAATTCTGCTTTACATATTCCATAGGTATTTTGTCATTATTTTGAAATCTTTGATTATTAAACTAACCGGATGCGAGACGCGCTCTCATGACCTCTGGTCATACTCATTCGGCAGAGGGGAACGCCTGTCAATGGCTACTCCGCTTCGTTTAAAGCTCTAAGTTTGAAAGGCTGACGCTTACGGTATATTATTATACAGATCAAATAAAAGCGTAAACTCCGGCCGCCAAATGGCACCTTTACCAACATAATGGCACATTTAATTTAATTAATTCTGTAATTTTACAACGAAATAATATTTGCATCTCTTACTGTTTTAAAATTAAACTATTTACCGTATAGTGCACTAGTGGTTGACATTGAGGACTGACTAGATATATTAGTATTTTTATACTCTGGAATTAAAACATAATTGTACATTTCCGATGGCATACATGAATATTTTTAGTAGTTACTTGTCAACTACTGGTCCTATGACAAACACTAGTGCCTTTACCTTATTTTTGATTATACAATCATCACAGAGCAAAAACATTAGCGCGGGTGTAGCAGTGTTTCTTAACCGGTGGTAGTTAGTACGTGCACCACTCGTGGTCCCTGGAACTAAAAGTACCTGAAGTGGTTCAAGAGTCATAAACAGAACAACCATTGTTTTGAACCAGACATTTTGCGGTGAAGAACCACTAAGCAATCAATGATTGCAGGGTTAAAATTGTTCTGCTGGAGTATTCCTATCTGTGCTTGCCGGACACATGGGAATAAGTTCTCAGGAATCATTCCCATTTGTACCATCGCCATACTGCACACAATCAAAGTGGGAACAGATGGGAATACATACATCGGTTTTGTTCGCTTTACTAGACTTGCAAATATTTAGATATTTAATATAATATAAGCCTTTTTTTTACAGTCAGTGACTGTCTTGCTTTGCAGCATAGGCCTCCCCAAGCTTTTGCCATGCCAATCTGTCTCTTGCCGTTCTCATCCATGTTGGTCCTGCTACGTTCTTTATATCGTCCTCCCATCTACGATATTGGCCTCCTTTTTTTCTCTTATTGTACCTAGGGCACCACTCTGTCACATCTTTAGCCCATTTTTCTTTTTTAGTTCGTATCAGGTGTCCTGTCCAGTTCCATTTCAGTTTTTTTATACAGTGTTTTATGTCGACAACTTTTGTTCATTTTCTTATTGTTTTGAGTCGTATCCTATCTCGTAATTTAATGTTTAACATACTTCTCTCCATACTGTGTTGACATGTTTGTAGATCTTTAGTGTTTTGGCCTGTTAGACTCCATGTCTGGCACCCATATGTCATACTCGGTAGAATGCAAGTATTAAATACTTTTCTTTTAGCTTTTAGTTGAATTTAGATATTTAACTTCTCTTGACTAATCAGTGGTTCGTGTTGCAGTGCACGCTGTGTCTAAAACGCGAGAAATCGAAGAAGCTGCTACAAGTGCATGTGTTTAAGGCGCATCGGGAAAAGAGATACAGGTACGTGTTTTACTGTTAACTGTAAAAAAACAATAGTGTGACAGCACAGCATTGTCGTAGATAAAGTTCGCTGGATACAATCAAATTGTGTTTTTTTTTGCACCTGCGAGCATCCCTGGTGCGACGCGTGCGTGCCAGCTCCAACAGTGTCCTGGCAATGATTGCAGACAGGTTTTGCCCCTATATTACTTTTTGCTGTGGACTTCATGCACCCGGCGGGCGGCGGCACTGTGGTTGACACATTGAGAAATCAATGACGGCTGTCAATGTTAGCTTTAAGTGTACTGTGTAAATTATAAATTATCAGTCATGTGATACTTGAAATAAATATATTTTAATTTTAATTTTTTAAATTGAAAATTTGACGTCTTTACTAGAAAACTCTACTGAGACTCAAACATAATCAGCAGCAAAGATAGCTAAGCGGAGGGTGTTCAAAATGAGTTGGACACGACTTTATTGTTAAGAGAATAAGAGCGTCTAATTAAGAATAAGAATAATTTATTGCCACATAACATAACATAAAAGAAACAATAATAAAATTACATCATAGGAAATTTTACACAATGATTAAATATAACTAAAAATAAGAATTAATATTACCCATAATTTTATTGATACATTATAGGCAAAGGGTACCAGTCTCAGCTTGTGCTGGGCATAGAAGCCCGGCGCTGGTTTTCAGACCGGCCCCAGACTAGGTTTGTCGGAGGGTAACATGAATGATAAATCGAAGTATTGTAACATTAAACAATTTGGTACTTAGTAATTACTAATGTGAATCTGCTATAATTATATTAAATTACGCTCATGTGTATGTTAGCAAAAATTATAGGCATATGAATAAGAATTACAAGAAACAACCCAAAGATAATTATACCCACAGATTATAAATAGTGCTTCTTAACCGCCATTTTAGGCCTATTTTTAGGTCTAAAGAGGTCCCGCTATAAATATGTATATATAATATGTTTGTAGTTATGTCATTAGGTTAGTAACGTAACTGTTCTATGTAAATAGCCGTGTCCACACCTGGCGCACCGCCTCACGAGGAATTGCCGCGCGCGGCAGCTCGGCTAATGTGGACGTGCCTCGCCCGAGACAAATGCCTCGGGCGAGGCACGGCAATTTCCTCGCGAGGCGGTGCGCCAGGTGTATACACGCCTAATAACACAGATATCGACCTAGCACAGGGACTACAGGAGTTCTTGTAACCATATCTAATAATAAAAGATTTTATTATTTATTTATTTTATTTATATGAATAGATTGTCGTGCCAGGTATATCTGCCCGGTGTGTCGCGACACGTTCACGCGGCCCGGCAACGTGCGCCAGCACCTTGCGCGCAGCCACGGCGTCCCGCGCGTCGACCAGCCTGCCATCGACCGCTTCCAGGTAATTTACCAATTCATTATACAAAGGTGCAAAAACCTCTCGTGTTTATATTGAGACCCGAGTCAGCGAAAGACTCCAAGATTGAGGCTGAAAAAAATGGAATCAAGAAAGGTTGAGCAAACTTTGCTCCCGTGTATAATTCAACAAATTTCACCACAGCACACCACCGCGAGAAAAATACAAGTCATTTAACATTAAAAATCAAAACCAAATGAATGGATACAGCTCAAGTCACTCGTTTTCTTAAAATTGAGCACTCATTGTGTATGAGACGCGATAGGTGGCGCTAGTGAGTTAGTCTAAATTACGGAAAGACATTTCTATGGAAATAAATTCAGGCTTACGTGTTACTTTACTTAGTACACTTTTTGTGAACTTTTCCGATTTCACGAAGTAAATAATAATGTGATAATCCAACAGGTACACAACAACGTGACGGAAGAGATCCCTCCGCGGGTGCTCACGTACTTATAGATCTACTAAAAGCGTATTCAATGTGTCAATAAATGTCATTCAAATTATTTGCAAATATACCTCTTATTGCAAAACGTACAGTCGCCATCAGATATATCGGAGCGGCCAAGGTGGTCACAAGTCACAAATATCTGACCAACGCCTCTATTCTCAAGGCGATAGTGCTTGTTCAGATATTTTTGAGTACCCGGCCGCTCCAATATATTCGATGGCGACTGTACTGAATGTATGGAAAATAATGATATTTTTTAAATGTAAACTGATATTATTTTAGTTAAACATTTCTTAAGATCTCTATGCCTTTAAAAGGAATTTAATTTTAATTTTAAACTAATTTATGTTAAAGTACTGATGATGTAATTGCATTAAGAGGCCTTAGTCCCTAAACGCGCATATTTTGAGAAAACCTTAATTTTTTAATGTGTAACGTTAAAACGTTCTGATTTACTTATTTATCAGTTATCTCGAGTTTTACCTGTGGGCAAAGTTGTATTATATGGGCAAAGATGTCGACCTATTTTAAGTGAATTTATTTAATTTAATAAACTAATTTTAGCTGCCGTGTACCTACTGTAATAACTTAGTTATATATGTAATATTATGTATACCTTGGATAATAGAAATTTGAAATAGTGACACACCAATTTAGGTTTTTAGTGTCAAATAATAACATTGTCTGTGGCAAGTTTACCTTCTGTAAGCAAGTTTACCAATAGTCTGCTTAATCAAGAAAATGGTGTTACTATAGTTGAATTATCGAGAGCGTGGAATTGCATATGTAGTAGTATTGTTTGTGTACAGGCATTCTATATTTGAATCCGCACACAAAGAGGCACAACACGGTACAACCACTACATATGCAATTCCACGCTCTCGATAATTCAACTATACATATAAATAACGCATAGAAAGCTAAGGTAGCTTTAATCTTTTCAATGCAATGATTCTCTATAGGTATATAAGTAGTATTAAGTAGGTAGACTACGGTAATAGTACATTACAGCAGAGGCTGGGAAAATAGGGATTTCCGGCCAAGTAGGTATATACGGCCGAGCGTAGCGAGGCTGGATAGGAATACGAGGCCGGGAATCCGTTTTCACGCCGAGGCATGTATAGTGGTTTTCTCAAAATAATGCGTGGAAATAAGACCTAAAACCTAATACTTAAAGCCTAAAAGTCTATTGCACTCGGTATCTCTCGGTATAATGCGGGGTCGTGTCGCGGCCGGCGCCCGCCCGGCAATGACCGGCCGCGCCCGGCCCGCCTGCAAAGTAGTATGAAAATCCTTTTCATATCAAGTGTCATTACGGCGCCCGAAACGTGATACTTTCGAGTCTGTTTTCACAAACGTAACGACAATATTTCCGCGCATGTTTGAGAAAAAGTTATTAACAGAAGGTAGAGTTGCCACGTTAGTTTAAAAAAACATCTATCGGGCCCAAGGTGTAGGTATTTCATACATTATATGTGACAGTGTACGGACAAAGGGACCACTTTGTCGATGTGGAGTTACAAGTACTTTCTAAAACTATGCAATATGCCGACTATGCCGAGGTTTTCCCAGAGGGCTACAGTACGAGGTTCTTCAAAAAAGGAGTGTATAGGTTCTTAAAGGGTAGGCAACGCGCATGTGAATCCTCTGGAGTTGCAGGCGTCCATAGGCTGCGGTAGCTGCTTACCATCAGGCGGGCCGTATGCTTGTTTGCCGCCGTCGTGGTATAAAAAAAAAACTATATTAGTGAAAGAAAAGTGTCCTTGTACATCGATAGTGGTCCCTTGCACTAAACTCGTCCCAGAGACTATAGAGATATAGACGACCACAGCCTAAGAACTTTTTGAAGCTCAAGTCAATTGCGCCCTCTGTCCGAAAGCCGCCTAAAGATACCGAAATTATAAGAGAAAATGTCACCTGCGCTGCTACTCCACCTAGTTGCTACTAGTGTACTACTAGTACGCTATTTGTTACTAGGTGGAGTAGCAGCACAGGTGACACATCTCTTACATATTCCGTATCTTTATGGGGCTTTCACATAGATGGCGCAATCGACATGAGCTTCAAAAAGTTCTTAGGCTGTGGTCGTCTATATCTCTATAGTCTCTGCTCGTCCCTATATGTGTATAAAGTGACATTTACGAGTAGAAGCCACGAACAAAATATAAGTTAATAAAAAAACTGACTTTGTTTTTATTTTTATCTTACATTCTCCTTTACGATTAACAAACAAACTCATAATTATGTGTACATTCATTTAACTTAATTAATTGGAAAGCAAGAAATAGGCTTAACAATATACCGCAGGTTGTATGTTTTTAACCTGATACCCTTTCTACATGAAGATATTTGTACATTTATTCTAAACCATAGACATACAATATAAGGTATAGACAGGGCATGGTGATAATAATACCAAGATAGAACGGGATGGTCTTATTAAATTTTCAATAGGTATGACAGAGAAGTTGCCATTTTTTGTTCGTCCTTATCATAGACTCACGGCTTTATGTCACCCTCCACCGTAAGTACTTTCTATGAGTGGAGGGTCATGAACACATTTAATTCGCGTTTTCTTGCAAAATATCTGTATTTGCTAGGTGAAACCCAAATATATTTCGTGGAAAGTTGTGCCAGCTACGGAAAACAATGGTTAATTGTTGTGTTTTGAGCTATAGAAGTGATTATCGCCGATATTACGACAACATAACCTTTCACAGGTAAGTACCACATTTTACAGTTTACTCCTGTTGTTTAGTGTATAAATAGTATCCTACAATCTATTACGCGCTATAATCTTGTTAATAAATCTATTCTCGTGAAGAATAATACATAAAATCGTAAAGGTAAATAAAACATTCGAGAACATATTAACCGACTAATTTATGAACGCGGTTAGCCGTATAGCTGTCAGTAATTTAGAACCGCATAAGCAATTTAGTCGCATTACATACGGCTTAGGGATACCAGTGCGTGATTTTTATACTTACCCTAATATTGAGGTATTTTTTGTTTTAAAAAGATCATCATTTCATATCATTGGCAAAAATTTATTTAAATAAAGATGTTGATATCTGCCAGTAATAAAATTTACCTGTTTTATTTTTCCATACTAAAGAAATTAGAAATTAACAAAATTAATTCCTAGTGTTGGTTTTGCTATGGCTCAGTAAGTCTGGGGTATGCTTGGCATCCTAAGTCCAAGATTGGTACTAACTAGTTTTAATGAAAGCGAAAAGATCTTCCACCTGATTTGATTTCCTTGCAATATTTTTGTTCACCGTAAAGGAACTGAAATAACAAATGAAAGTTCGATCATAAGTTTCGAAAATCTTAATGTACAAGTTGGGTTTGGAACAGCGACCTTAAAAATGAAATTGCTATACAGGATGTAGCAAAAATATTCATGATCCGTTCAAGGGCATTAGCATGGTATCGTATTGCGAGTTTGGAAAAGTAGGTTGAAGAAAAAAAAAAAAACGCGAATTTTTTTTTTATGTGCGGAACAAATTACTGTTGTGTCCGTAGTCGACACAACTTTCTGACAAAACCATCAGGTTTTCTCGTAGTAAAAACGCCAATTTCATCTGTTCGTTACCCTCCACTGTCAAAAAATAGGTGAGACTATGACAAGGACTAACGATAACAGCTCGCTTCTCTGTCACACCTGTTGAAAGTTTGATAAGACCATCCCGTTCAATCTTGGTATTATTATTTATTTATTTCCATGTCAGGTCTATGGGTGATATGTCTATGTTCACATCGCTCCGGGCCTGCCCGGAGTGCTCGGTGCTCGCTATATGAAATAATGGGGTAATTTTCTCTTACTGGTATCCCCACGAGTTAGACGTCATCATGACGTCATCTATGTCTATCCCTTACGGTGCTACGCGGTGTCAGGCCCTTGTTCTAAACCAGGTGTCCTGTCCAGGTTAGCCTCAATACTTATAGCGCCATCTATTGGCGAGTAGGAAGTATGGAGGTTCAACTATTGAAGGATTTTACTAAAATCATTCTAGCACACTAGCATAAATGCATATTCGCTATGTGCGAAGTGCATGGTGGGGGTAAGATCGCAGTGCTCAATGTGACAAGAAATGAAACTGCGAATCCCCCGTCTGCTGTCAAAATACTGAACCAGCCAGTTACATTTCATATAAGCAAGGAATACAACCTATTTATAAAAAAGGAAAAAAGAGATTGACCACCTGCCCAAGAGATGGCGCCACAATCATGCACACAGCGAATATTTAACCTGATTTAACGAAGGTAAATATAAATAAAAACAAGGCAATAAAAAACATGTAATTTATTCTTATTATGGCAAAACAAGTGTCCTTTATAAAAGGAGTTTCACACTAAAGAATACTAGGAGTTAAAAATAAAATCTTGTTAATGCTACGAGATTTGTTTAAAATTAAACTTACAGCAATTTAGAACAATGATTTAACTTTTAGGCACTGGTCCCACCGCGAGCTAGTAAGCTATGAGCTATCGGCTATAAACACGAACAAAAGATAAGCACTCCCGTGTAAATAAGAGGCACGGCGATATTTTATAGTTACTCGCCCAGCGGTGAGCTATAAACATCGCCGTGTCTCTTTTATTTACACGGGAGTGCTTGTCTTTTGTTCGTGTTTATAGCCGATAGCTCATAGCTTACTAGGTGGCACCAATGTCTAAATGCATATATTATTATTTAATGTAGGTAAATAGAAATAAAAACAAGGCAATAAAAACATGTAATTTATTAATATTATGGCAAAACAAGTGTCCTTTATAAAAGGAGTTTCACACTAAATAATACTCAAAGAGTTTAAAATGAAATCTTGTCAATGCTACGAGATTTGTTTAAAATTAAACTTACAGCAATTTAGAACAATGATTTAGGTACCGTCAAGTCTGGCAGCTTTGCCAAGGGTTACTGACTTTGCCACCAGCAGAGTGCATAAGGTAATCCTTTCATACCACCGACAACGTATATTTTTTAGTGTTGTGCCTACTTTTAGTAGAAAATATGGTTATCAATTGGCAAAATTATTATGAATGAGACAACACCACGGCAACCATTTTCTTACCATTTCAGTTCCAAATTCGTCACTCACATAATCATAAAAGTTAGTGCTCAAGAACTTTAAAAAGTTTAGAGTATAAACAACGCATCCAGGTACGTAAATTTTAGATATTATGTTATTTAAATGGTAAGGAATGAATTGATTACCTTATAAATGCCGTAGTGTTTGAATTGAGTCCGATAATTGTTTTGGCAAAGTCACCAGACCACGCCGACTAATATGGGGGGGCAGCTTTGCCATGTTTTGTAGCGGCCTAGGGTTGGTACACAAGCAAAAAATTTAAATTACATTTTTCATAAGATAGATACTTTTTAGGGTTCCGTAGCCAAATGGCAAAAAACGGAACCCTTATAGATTCGTCATGTCCGTCTGTCTGTCTGTCCGTCCGTATGTCACAGCTATTTTACTCGGAAACTATAACACGTATCATTATCAATTTTTTACATAAAGTGTATTGTGTGTGCAGCTTCTTAGTTTTGTAGAGAAATTGCAAAAAAAAAAAAATTTAGGGGGGCACTCCATATGTGTAAGTAATTGTCAAAAAAGGAGTGTATAGGTTCTTAAAGGGTAGGCAACGCGCATGTGAATCCTCTGGAGTTACAGGCATCCATAGGCTACGGTAGCTGCCTACCATCAGGCAGACCGTATGATTGTTTACCAGCGTCGTGGTATAAAAAATTACCCCTATTTTCACGACGTTGTAGGTTGATTTTGTGAAATTTTTATGTTTTTTATTACTTTGCCCATAGTTGTTGGATATTATGTATAAAGCCCGAACAATTTCATTGTTTGAATAGTTATTATCGAAGGTTTATTACTCTGCCGAATAGGTGATGGGCATTATTTATAATGCCCGGGCAATTTAATTATTTGAATAGTTATTGTCAAATTGCCTACTCATATTGCATCGGGCATTATGTAAAATGACCTATTTATCACTTGGTCCATAACATATACAGAGTGTATGTTTTGTTTAAGTAAAAAAGAAAACTCAAAGTTAACTGTGACATACTTATTTTATTGGTAATAATTACTACATATACCTAAGTGTTTTGTTTCGATAATACTTTTGTTAAGAGGCGACGAGGCAGTTCGTGACGAAGCCCTTTTATAAATGTCTATCGTCAAGTTTAAATAGGTACCTAGGATAGGTATCACAATTATTTACGAGTGGACCTGTGATAGGCCTCTTAAAGAGTTTTCTATGTTTCGTTTTTGATAATATTTTAATTAAGGTGTCTTTTATGTTTTTCCTGAGTACTTATGTAACCTGATTACTCGTATGTAACAAAATAAATAAGTACTTAAATAATTAATATTTTTTCATTTGTGTCAACCCTGACCACTTCACCTGACATTCACTGACTTTCTATGAAATTTTCTTAAATGGGTGATCGACTTTGCCACTTTTGCTGTATTTCTTTATGGAATAATATATCATTAAGGATCAAATTCCAAAATATTGTATCCTAAATACTGAATATTCTTTACTAATATTGTAAATACAACTAAATTACTATACAACGTAAAAATGCAGTTGGCAAAGTTGCCACACGGTATAGGTAACTTTGCCAGTTTTCTTTTTACTCGTAAAACCTTATTATCCGTCATTTAATTTATAAACCATCTTATGTATGCACTCGTTGATAAATATATTATGTGTCGCGAC
This sequence comes from Pammene fasciana, assembly GCA_911728535.1. Lineage (NCBI taxonomy): Eukaryota > Metazoa > Arthropoda > Insecta > Lepidoptera > Tortricidae > Pammene > Pammene fasciana. The sequence goes on from OU452296.1 coordinate 1,267,640, forward strand.
ATTCATATTTCAGTGGTTTCATATGAATTCTGGTTAAAAATGTACTATGACTTTTCAACACCTGTGAAAAGTGGCAAAGTTGCCAGACTTGACGGTATTTTAATGTCAAAATATATTACATAAATAAATGTTTCTTTGCTATTGTGCCCAATGCTGTGAAGTGTGGGGGCTTTCATACATTTTCACTACCTAGACGGCGCTTAAGCGGGTCTCAACTCAACCTAAAATACATATGTATAGCGTACTACTAGTACGCTATTTGTTACTAGGTGGAGTAGCAGTGCAGGTGACATTTCTCTACATTTTCGGTATCTTTAGGGGTCTTTGACATAGAGGGCGCAATTGACTTGAGCTTCAAAAAGTTCTTAGGCTGTGGCGGTCTATATCTCTATAGTCTCTGGTATAGCATTGGCTTAAAGATATAATTGAGGCTCCAAGTATTTAGCGCCATCTAGTTGAGAGCGACCTAAAGATAGCCAATATGTAACAGGAAATATCAGCGCCATCTAGTAACGACTAGTGTACTACTAGTACGCTATTCGTTACTTGATGGAGGTGATATTTCCTCTTACATTTTGGGTATCTTTAAGTGGCTCTCAACTAGATGGCGTGATAGACTTATTATATAAGTTACTGTATGCATATAGTTAGGCTTAGAGCTTTAAACCAAGGGGAGTAGCCATTGACAGGCGTTCCCCTCTGCCGAAAATGTATGACCAGTGGTCATACACGTATGGCCTGACGTTTATTTGACGTGGCTATTTTGACGTTTCGCATACATTTGACGTTCCCCTCCCCCGCAAAAAACGGCAGACTTTTTCCGATAGAAATGAGAGCACGTCTCGCATCCGGTTGGTTTAATAATCAAAGTAGTTAGGCTAGGGACTGTCAAAGTCGTCAGGCCGATCGCCATCACCACTTTCAGCTCCCACGCCACGCACTTAGCTGAATAATTCCAGATATTTTTTAGAATTACATTCTCAAACAATCTTTCCCTAAAATAATAGAAATGTCCATGGCAATTACAGTAGGCGGTTCTCGTAGCCTATGGACGCTGGCAGCTCCAGTGTTGCCAACACGTTAAAAGAAAAAACGACCTACTTTGTCAGCATATCCTAGCTATGACAACTTGGCACACCGTGTGACTTCAAAAACCAAAGATTTTTAATTTCACTTTAATTTCACATTAATTTATTCCCTTAAGGCGGTTATCACACTGGTGCGGATCCGCATGCGGCGCCGGTGTGCGAGCGAGACAGCGCTATACACATGCAGAGCGCTATCTCTCTCGCGCACCGGCGCCGCATGCGGATCCGTCGTCAGTGTGATAATCGCCTAACTCTCCGTAACTTCTGCTTTTGGTAACGCATATTCTAACGGAACAACATGGCTATGTGCTTTCTCGATATGCCTCCTCAACTCATGAATCCTAACGAAACTGGACGGACACCTCGTGCACTGTAATCTTGGACCTTTCCCATGCTTCCTTTTCGCATGCTCAGACCGCCTCGAAGCAGATATGAAGCAATCCCCACAATCCTCACACCGATATGGTTTCTCACCCGTATGCCTACGCCTGTGATACACGGCCGCCATTTTAGAAACCAATTTTGCACCACAAATATCACAACCAAAGTTCCTCTCCCTAGTATGCACAACACTATGTTCAGCCAAGCGCGCTGGCGTGTAAAACCTTTTCCCACACCATTGGCACTGGTGTGGACGGACATCCATATGAATCCAAAGAATATGGTTCTTCAATTGTGGACGCGATGTGTACGTCTTCTTGCAATAATCGCACGTGAACTGCGCTGGGTCGCGAATGTTCGACCGCCTGTTTCTAGGTACAGTATCCCTGTCAGGTTTCGCATCCGGTTCACACTTAGATCTATGCTCCCGATAGCAAGCTCTGTTTGTGAATTGTACACCGCAGGTCCTACATGTCCGTACTGCATGCATTTGCGCGTGACTCTCAAAGGACGCATTTCTTAGAAACGTCCGTCCACAATCCCCACAAGTTAGACCAGTTTTATGCGCCTTTTTCTCATGTTTTTTCGCTTCTGCTTCATTATTGAAAATCGCAGGGCACTCTTTACACACGAACGCCGTTTCTCTGTGTACTTTTACTAAATGGTCTCTCATTTCTTTGCCTCTAAAAAGAATCGCTCCGCAGGTTACACAAGCATCCTTCTGTCCGCTATTTTTAAAGTGTACATTTAAATAGTAAGCACTTATAAACTCCTTCCCGCAATCTGTGCATTTACATGGCGGCCCTGACCTGTGAACTCTCGGTTTCCGCTCATCGCTCTTCTTTCTATTCATTCTAGTTTTAAGTCTATTTAGCGGAGTAGTTTTCTCATTTATGGAGTAATCTTTAGCGATCTGTATGTTGAGGTTGTCTGGTCTGATGAAGGCGCAGAGCGATTTGACGGAGGGCGTATTGTTGAGGGGGATGATGTCGAGTTGCTTGACGGCGAAGGACCATATTTTGTGGGAGTCTGCGACGAGGGTGCGGAATTCTTGGGCGGCTATGGCGCTGGCGGTGCAGGCGGCGCATACGCCGCTGGGGCAGAGGGATTCGTCTAATATCTGGAAAGAAGGAAATTCTGTTTAATGAAGGTATTTTTAACAAGTTAAATACTTTCTGAAGTAGGGCTATGCAAACGTTCAAGATGATCTATTAAGAGTCGCCAGGACTCTCGCGTCCCCATATAAACGTAGTTCAGCTCTCATTTTAAAACAAAATGCTTTAGAACCACGAAATTTGGCATGGGCATTCTAGTAGTACAGATCTGTCGGTAATTTGTTTTCGTTGCTAAAAATTGTAATACAAAGAAAATATAGCAAAAATAAGTTTTGTATGTAAATCTGTATCTGGCTGTATTTTCTTTGTATTACAATTTTTTGCAACGAAAACGAATTACCGACATAGATCTGTACTACTAGAATGCCCATGCCAAATTTCGTGGTTCTAAAACGAGAGCTAATTTAAACTACGTTTGTATGGGAACGCGAGCGTCCTGGCGACTCTTAAGGCCTTATTCTTTTCAAATTAGTTATGGGTCCATGAGCGCTTTGATATCGTAGTTAATTTACTGATTCTATGAAAACCTGCATGGGTAAACTCCTTAGTTCCGATGCCTTTCAATTTTTTGTGCAAAAATTCTGACATAGAATGTTTTAATTTTTCATTACAGCTTTGTAAAATGTGTCTTTTATTTTACACGGTTCTTATTTTTAGTTTTGACTTGAGCCTTTTAAACTCGATACTTCTCAATACTTTAGGAGCTAGGCGGTTATCACACTGGCGCAACCGCATGCGGCGACGGTGTGCAAGCGTGACAGCGCTATACTCATGCAGAGCGCTATCTCGCTCGCGCACCGGCGCCGCATGCGGAGACCGCAGTGTGAAAGCCGCCCTATTGTGATAGCTTATAGTGATTTGTAATAGGAGTTGTAGAATTTCATCAAGAAATAACTATTACCTAAACCTGCCGTCGAATCCTTTTCTTCGCCGGCATAACCTGCACCACCGAATCATGCACCGACGAATAGTGCTTCTTGAGCTCAAACGGCCTCACGAACCTGGCCTGACATATGTCACAACCATGCGGCATGTCCTTAGTACTCCTATGTCTCCTCTTAATATGATCCAGACGTCTCGAAGCCGATAGGAACCGGTCTCCGCATTCCTCGCACTCGTAAGGTTTTTCGCCAGTATGTATTCTCTGGTGTAAGTGATAGCCTAGCTCGGTTCGCATTTCGGCGCCGCAAGCGCATTTATATAACTTCCTCTCTGTAGTATGTACAGCCTCGTGAGAACGCAAGTGTGCTAACGTAGATGTCCTTTTCCCACACGTCTCACACACGTAAGGCAGTACGTTGAGATGTTTCTGTATTATATGAATGCGTAAGGAAGGTTTTTTATTGTACACATGTCCGCAATAATCGCATGTGAAGCTGGTAGCGATAGGTGCTTTGGCCGTTTTGCATTTTTTCTGATGGTGCTTGTAGCAGCGACGATTTTCGAAGCTTTTGTTACAAGATAAGCAGTGGAATAACGTATGAGCGTACATATGAGCTCTCAAAGCTCTGTCATTGGTATAACCTCTTCCGCAGATCTGACAACCGAAGGAAAATCTACTATGATGCGTCATGTAATGTTGTTTGAGTAGATTCTCATCGTCAAATAACTTAAAGCAGATATCGCAGTCCGCGTACAAACATCCATGGACTTTAGCTAAATGGTCGGCGAGCTTTTCTCTCTCCATAACAGCACCGCATCTGACACACGCGCGTTTCATTGTATTCTTTAAATGCACGTTCAGATTATAGGCTACCGGGAAATCTTTCCCGCAATCCGGGCATTGGCATTTCCCAGCGGATTTCGTGTAAGATCTTTTAGTTTTGACCGGTTTTTCGTTTAAATGCACCACCACTTCATCTTTCGAGATAGATTTTCTGAGTTCCTCTCGGATTAGCATCTCTCCATCGCTATAGAATACGTAGTAAGTCCTATTATCGTCTTCGGGGTCGTGTATGTGGATTAGGGAGTCCACGGCTTGGTTCCAGTGCTGGTGGGACACGCAGGATAGCTGTCGGAAGTGCGCGGCGGCTATGGCGTCCTCCGAGCAGGCCCTGCAGAGGCCTGGAGGCAGTCCTGGGTCTTCCACGACCTGGAATAAGGTCTTCAATCAGTCCGTTCCTTCGGTACAGTTCTTAAGTCTTATAGCCTCTAATACTGTGGCCGTGGACCCAGAGTTCTACAAATCTGAGGTCTGTGGTGAATATCATTTCCCAGATTATCATAAATTGTTTGAAAAGTTCTACGACACTTATTATACTTCATTATATATTGCGACTTGTGTTTTAATTAGAAAATACTTATAAATATTTACGTAATTCAGGTTGATTTTTATATCAAATGTGATGTACAGTTTATTAAGTACAATCATCGCCTATAGACCTAAGTGTGTTCAATGTGAAAAAATACAGTATTTTGGGTAAGTATATCTTCAAATAATTTCTTCCATCGTACGCAAATATATATGGTGCAGTTGCCATCAAACATATAGGAGTAGCCAGGGTACTCAAAAATATCTGAACAATGCACCAGTGGTGGTGCGTCCATAGAACACGATTCCTGTCGGTTTGCCTAATTTTGAGGCACCTGAGCAAATTGCCTACAGGTCGTGAAGAAATTTTAAGCTAAATTAAAGCTCCGGCTTGCCTAAGAACAACCGCCACTGACATGCACTTGATCATTGACCACCTTGGCTGCCCAGATACCTGTAGGTAATAGTATCATCCTCATCAAAGGCCGCAAAAGCATCTGACACAATCATATTCGTATAAGGTAAGGCTTAGGCGATTATCATATTCGTACAATCATATTCGTAGGGCCATAACACCTTTTTTTTTCTTTTTTTTGCGGCCTCCGTTGAGGATACTATTGCAGGTGACTGTACCGTTTATCGAATCTCGTTTCTATGCACCCTTTTTTATATTTCCTTTAATTTCAGCATATGGTTAGGCACGATTAAGAAAACAAATTGGCATAACAAATATTATTTTGACAAAACACGGGACTTAATCGCGTACACTTACTTTTAATTTTCCTGACGTTTCGAGCGTTAAATTAAAAGTAAGTGTACGCGATTAAGTCCCTTGTTTTGTCAAAATAATGAGTGAAAATCGTGTGAGTTTAAATCAGTACATAACAAATATTATTACGAAAAACTTTCTTTTTTTACAATAATTATTTTATATCGGTGACGAACTACCTCAAAAAAAAAGCGCTGGTAGCCTTGCGGTAAGACGTCCGACTTTCAATCCGGAGGTCTCGGGTTCAAACCCCAGCTCGTACCACTGAGTTTTTCGGAACTTATGTACGGAATATCATTTGATATTTACCAGTCGCTTTTGGTGAAGGAAAACATCGTAAGGAAACCGGACCTCATCCCAAAAAGGCCTAGTTTGCCCTCTGGGTTGAAGGGTCTGATGGCAGTCGCTTTCGTAAAAACTAGTGTCTGTGCCAATTCATGGGATTAGGTTGTCAAGCGGACCCCAAGCCGGGATAAACGCTAGGAAGAAGAAGAAGGTCACGAACTCACGAATGTTACTAAGGTAAAACAATTGATTCTGATTCTGATTCTGATTCTAAGGTAAGGCTTAGGCGATTATCACACAGGCGCTGCATGCGGATCCGGCGCCAGTGTGATCATCGCCATATGACATGCCAAACTTATTTTATTGACAGGTGTATCATTTATTGCAGTGTCTCAGAGTACAAAAATAATTTAATGCAGGTTTGCGCAATCACAAAGATAAAAATTAACGGCATATATAGATTATCCCAGAAATGGAGCTAGTTAGGGCACTGGTGTCTCTGAGAAATATAAAAAAAAAAAAATTTGGTTCAGGAATGGACCGTTGCAATTAAACGAAGAAAAAAAAACACGCTGTATGTCAATTTGTTTACATTACAGGTAATAAATAGACCAAACTAAATCCCAACATTTATTTAAAATAAGTATTTGAACTCTACAAATACGCAGCATGTTCGTCCGCCACATGCTCTCGTAAACGACTGTACAAAATAAACTTCTCCCCACAAAATTCACACGAATACTTCTCCTTAGGTTTAGCAATGTTTCTAGACCGAGGCACATAGTCAGGGTTCTTTAGATGTCGCTTGAAATGCCTCTGGTATCCACGCCTAGTGCTCATATGGACGCCACATATATTGCAGACGAATCTATCTGGAACTTTGTTATGCTTATTGCTATGCTCTAAAAGATGAATCGCGCTGTTAAATACTTTCCCGCAATGCTCGCATTGATGGGAATGCTCTTTATTCATGTGGATATACTCTAAATGGACTTTTAGAGCGTATTTAGAACTGTAGACTTTTGCGCAAATATCGCATATGTATACGCCGCCTTTTTTCTGAGAATTCTTGCATTTTCTAGAGTGAGTTCTAAAACAGTAGACGTTTGAGAATTTCTTGTCGCACGCTAGACAGATTCTAGGCTCATGTTTGCTTGTCATATGTGACGCTAAATGGTGAGGATCTCGGTACGACAGCTTGCATATATAGCAGAAATACGGTCCCTTGCTGTGATACATAATTTTATGCTTCTGAAACGCGTCCTTCTTCTTAAAAGTCTCATAGCAGATATCGCATTGCATAGTTTCCACACCGTGTTCGTTATAATGCTCCTTCAGATCTTCGAGTTTAATCAATTCCCTACAATGTACGCACGCGCGCTTATCGTAATACCTCATATGTATATTATACTTGTACACGCACAGAAAACTTTTCTCGCACTCAGGGCATTTAAGCCCAGTATCGATTTCAGAGTCTCTTAAGCGTCTTTCCAGCTCATTCCTCTTTCTCAAAGCGTTTTGTTGCTGCTTACGTTTCTTGAAATACTTAAAGACATCGTCTGGACAGTTAGCTCTCTTGACATTCTCCGTATAAGTCGCTATATTATTTAAGTTGTCATCCACGACTATGTAGGCAGTTTTGACGTTGTCCTTAAGCTCCATCTGGTCTAAGAGGTATGACGCTTCTGTCCATTTTCTGTGCGAGTCCTTGAGGTAAGCTATGAGGTTGGCGGTCGGGGTGACAGAGTCGGCGCAGGCTCCACAGATCCTGTTCGGCAGGAGGGGTGACGTCTCCACCTAGAACAATAGGCTCTGTCAGCGCTTAACTGTTCTGTACATCACATAAATTGATTAACATGTTAGTTGCATCACTGTATGCAGTCAGTCTTCAAAAGAGGTTTATGAGCAAAATTTATGATACGCGTAACAACTGCTTGCTTGGATGAATAAAACAGAGCAATTATATTGCCTGAGATTGGAACGTAGTATTTGAATTCTGAACTGAAAGTTCGGTGATACCTCTCTGTAATCCCGTTTTAGGTATAAAAGGTACAATGTGAAACGAAGGTTAAGGAAGGGTTTTCTTGAAGAGAATAATCTAATTATAATAAACAAGCATGGGAGCGCCATGGTATGTTCCATATAGTTACGTAATCGTAAGTTATAACTTAAGCTTTTTAAACAACTTAAACAGTACTTATGCCTTTACGTGCTAAGGTTATTCTAAGCCTTCTAAAGGAATGATTTGGCTCAAATTTAGGTTGCATATGGGCTACAGTGTGGTCTAATAGGGGCGATTTTGGAGGTTCAAGTGCTCGACTCTGACACATAAAACTCTGTTAAATCATGATTATTTTAGCTTTTAAATTTATGGGAAAAAAATGGCGCCAACCTTTTGTGTGCAATTATTTACGATCGATTATTTCGAGCGCTCGGAAGTCAAAAATCGGTCCCTCGAGTCGCAACTATGGTCAGAGGAAATAATAATCCAAGCTCCAAATCTTTCTTATATTTGATTTCACACAGAGTAATTCATTTCTTAATTTCTCTTTGTATAATCGTAAGTTATGGCAAATGACACAATATATTTTTGTATTAAGACCTAGTCTATCTGTACATATGATATTATATACAAAATATTTCTTTAAATGTCTTGCTAACGCAATATCGTAAGTTTCATACTTCTGACTTTGGTTAAGTTTTGTAACATAAATAAAATATACCTACTACGTAATTTACACTTCGATCAAAACTAATATTTAACTGACACTGTATTTTAAAAACATTCATTTTAGGATTCTAGGTTTGCTATAGACTTTGAAATCAACGGTCCCATCTTTCTGATGCTTCCTACTGTGGTGCGTAAGTCCCCGGCAGCTACTGAACTTTACCATACAGATCTTACAGCAAAATGGGACAGCAGCCTTGTCCTCCTTATTATGAACCGTTGACACATGATTCCTGAGTTTGTATGGGAGCTGGAACCGAGCCGGGCAATATTCACAAGCATACTTCAGTACAGTGTTAGTCGTTTTGTGTGCTTTACGTATATGCTCCGATCTTCTAGAAGATGCTGAGAATGTTTCTCCGCAATACTTGCAAGCGTACGGCTTCTCGCCGGTATGCAGACGTATATGCTGAATGTAGCCCAGCTTAGTTTTTAGTATTATGCCGCAGTATTCGCAAGTAAATATAGTTTCTACTTCATGTTTTTTAAGATGTTCACCCATGTGGGCAGAGGCTAGGAACTTGCCGCAATACGGACAAGGCCTGTGCGTGTTTTTAAGATGTACAATCTGAATGTGCGCTGTAATGAACTTCTTCCCGGCGAGCTTCTTCCCACAATAATCACAAATGCATTCCTTATCCGCTGCTCCTCGTAATCCGACTCTAGTTTTCCTCTCACTCTTCTTATTCTTGACTTCTATAGTCACTTTATGTTTCGTCTGATGAGTTTTGTTGCTAATGTCCAGATCGCAACATTTTTTTACATGATACAAGTAGCAGGTTTGGTTTCTGAATATTTTGTCGCAACCAGGGCAAGTTTTGACAGCATGGACAGATAGGTGAGCGTTGAAAGCCGGTCGGGTTTTGAAGCTACGTCCACAATCACCACAAGTGCATGCCCCAGGGCTATGTGCCTCCTCTATATGCTTGCTTAGCAGCTTACGTGACTTCAACAAAGCTGGGCACTTCTTACAATCATAAATGTCCAGATAATGCGCAGATTTTAAATGTAAGATCAATTCATCTCTAGACATGATTTTAGCACAAATGTAGCAGGCCCGCTTAAAGTCCATAGACTCCTTTAAATGTAGATACAGATGCTGTGCATATGCAAATTTCTTCCCACAGTCCGGACACTGGCAATTATGTTTAACATCTCTCACTTTTATCTCCTTACCTCTCTCTGTACGAGCACATTTTTCAGCATCAAGATTCTCCGTGTTACCTTTCAAGTTGTTAACTATAGAGAATCCATTATCCCCAATAATGATGTACATGCTTTTATCTTTGTACTTGATCGGTAAGGTAGTGAGTAGCTGCAGAGTGGAGTCCCATTGGCTAGCGGCCTGCCTGCACAGTGTCCGGAAGCTGGCTGCATCCATGGCTCTCTGGGCACATGTGGTGCACAGGCCGGCAGGAAGGTCCTCCTCCAGCGGAACCTGTAACCACCGGTCTAGTCAAATGGCCACAAAGTTCACCCATGTTCACCCTTTATGATTTTACCTTTATACATATATTGGTAGAATAAGATATGAAATCCTAATTGGAAATGCTACCTAAGTATGTAAGTGCTATTTCTGTAGTGCATCCGTAAGTAATATGTTTTTTTACGAATAATAATAGGCTAAGTAAATTTGGTGACAAAAATTATTAGGTTAAGATGTAAGCTTGCGTCATGGTCACCGGCTATCCTCATAAACGCTAATAAACATTCCAACGAGTAATAAATCGTATTTAATTGAATAAATGCGATTTATGTTTGATCTACGATAAAATTAAGTTCGTAAAGCTTTATTTTCAATCATAATGGCATCGTACGTGAGGCGATTTGTATAGAATTTAATTTATAAATTATATGATGTGATGAAATAGGGCGGCCATTTTGTTTCAAAATGGAGGGAATGACGCCGTTCCGTTCATCGCAGAAGCCATCTCGATTGGAAGTAAAGTTTACGAAAAAATAAAGAATTACAAACGTACCTCGATGCCTGTGATTATTTCCAGTAGTTCAGCAAGCGTGACTGGTCGTTCTCCGTCCATCATGACGGTGTCTCCGAGATAAACTTGGCCTTCTGTGGTGTCTCCCATACAAATACGACATTTGTCCAATCCATCGCCTCTCACTATGTGCGACACTAGAGCTTTTACATCCACTTGACGATTCATTTTGGTAGGTTTTTTCACTGAATAATAACTTAGGTAATTCTTTTTCGTCTAATGATAAAACGCAATTTTCATTTCGTCAAGACAGCAGGGCAGTCACAGACAAGAACGTCAGGAAATGAAAAGGCGTCAACCAAACGCCGAATCATAGACAATAGAGGTATAGTGACGTCCAATGTATAAATTAACGAATAACGTTTCGTTAAACCGTTGCGTTTTTCGTTAATTTCTTTTTATACATTGATTTTTGCATTAAGTTTTGTGTAAATTAGTCGTAGAATATTAAATAACTTAAAAACGTTGACAATAAATTAGTGTTCGTTATAAAATTTGATTTTTATTGTATTTTTTGTTTTGCAACGTGTAGAGATTCCTTTAGCACTGACGGTCTATCTTGCCTATGATTAGTCAGCCGAACTGTCAGTGTCAAACTTGTCATTTTCGAAATTGGATTGTTGATTTCTAGAGATCCAAAATGGTATTTATATTTGATTTTTCTACTTTAATCCTAATATATTCTTTCATTCCAATGCTATTTAACAATAATATCATATGTAAATTTCCCTATTCAGCAATGATTTTAAGTGCTAATGGTGTATTTATTCATAAAAAAGTGTCCTAAAATCTTTTATGCGATACTATAGAATATTTTGTATTTCTGTGTTTTTCGTGCATAATTAGTGATAATATCGCGTGATAAAGCGTATCAACCTAATTCTAAACACGATGGGTAATCTCTACACACAGTTATTATACTAAATTCCGTTATAATTATGATTTTTGGTTATAAACACCGCAAAATAAAAGGTTTGTCTATGATTCACCCTCACAGGTGTTCATGTGATTTCAGATTTTTAACACAAAATAAATTAAAATTGCAGATATTGTACTACAGAGTATTACTATTCGTTGCAATACATTATTTAAGAATACTCGTACATTGAATGTGTCTTTATTGTTAAAATTTGCCTAAAAAATATAACCTACTCACTTTAGAAATATTTACTGTAGCATTAAAACAGTGAAAATTTTAGTTCGACATCTTACCGTAATATCTCCGGTTTTATAGTCCAACCATGTTAACTTTGCATGGCTTGTACAGTACTAGTTGTAATCATCAAAATTTTTCATAAAAAATTGCCATTTGCTAACTCATTGCAGAGTTCTTGTGGTCTGACTATACAGTTCTGTCATTAACATACATCGGGGTTTTCGGTGCGGGAATGATTTCGTGTATTTATAACTTTGTTTATTGTAAAATAATTACCAAAGTATGAATTAAACGTAGGTAGTGAGGTCCAAATGTGCTTAGAAATGTTAAATTAGTATCGTTTTTTGTAGTTTTTACCTGTTATTTGGCTAGTGTATCACATTCCTGCACCGAAAACCCCAATGTATGGTCATTAACAACATTTAGATAATGCAGTCAACACAAATTTTAAGCCTTTATTACTAACCTATTTTTGAATATTATTATATATGATTTTATTCATAAAAAACACATTAAATTAACATTTTTACATCATAGCTTCTTACAAATATGCAATCTTAATTGAATTGGAAAATAGTACAACCAAAATGTGTGAAAACTGCCGAAATTGTATCAGTTATAGATGACAGGGCCTATAGAACATTAGATCAAAAAACATTGCATATTATTGCGGAAACAAAAACAGTTAGTGACAAGCTATGAATTACATACATTATTTGCCAGTACTTGCCCCTAACAGAAACTTTTGGCAATGCTATAATCTAATTATTCATACAATTTCTCATAATACTGCATCAAAACCAGAACTCCAGAATTTGTATTCTTTGACCTCCACCACTTTACAGCTGCCAGATGTCTAGATCTACATCTACAAATAAGCATAGTATAGCAAACTGACTATAGGGTTTTTGTTTTTGTGTCATATCTGACATGGCTAGCTCTCCATCTATAATCATCATCATCAGTTGTTCCCTCAGAGCTGAGGATCGTGACATCATGTCCATCTGTTGAATACCAGGTTCCTCCACAGGCTTCTATCCCTTACTACGCGCATGGCTCCGTGCAGTTTTAATTGCATTCCATCTATAGTTAAAACTGATTAAAACTCATTCCTGTCCTGTTAAATGTCCACAGCAACCACAGATCTTGGTACTGAAGGAAGGCACGGACCAGTCGCAGGGACGTCCGCAGCTCATCTCAAACATTAATGCGTGCCAGCTGGTGGTAGATGCGGTGAGTGTCATCATTTCTGAACACAAACACCATTCACACCAATATTGATGTTAATAGGCGTGTCTACACCTTGGGGAGGGAATTGCGGCCGCGCGTGCGTTGGCACCCCACACTGGCCGAGCTGCATCGCGCGGCAATTTCCTCGCGAGGCAGTGCGCCAGGTGTAGTACGCCTAATTAGTAATTACATAGCATAAAAAATATTTACATTCATGCATTCTTATGTCACAAAAATATTTTTAGTGTTAATGTTGCATCACTCTCTCAAGGGTACATGGTTAAAATACGCTAGTCTGACGGAGCCTTAACCAGGAAAAATCCTGGACATCCCTTTACAAGCGACACTGATATCGACAACTGATGTTTATTTGACATTGTATCAGGTCCGCACGACGCTGGGCCCGCGCGGCATGGACAAGCTCATCGTCGACCACAGCGGCAAGGCGGTCATCTCCAACGATGGAGCCACCATCATGAAGGTATGATTATGTTATAGCCACAGATACCCTCAACCACTATATTTAATTTTTTTTGAGATTAGAAATTCAGTAAACATAGAAACAGAAGTTGCCAACCTGTTCTAACCTGTTCTGTTTGAATGTTCAATTTAAACACACTGCAAGCACACCAACAAACGATTAGTTAACATGATGAAGAGTTCACATTTGTAAATAAATAATGAGAATTTGCAGATTATAATCCATAACAGCAATAAAAACACAATTTCGTGTGGATTGTCACGTTACAGACACATGACAATTGAAAATCTGACAATGACACACGCATACGTTATAAATCGAAAACCATATGTTTCGAACCTCTTTTTCTCCAGGTTTTTTATTGTGTAACATTCACTAAAACATTAACAATGATAAGAATAAATTATTTCGTAATAATGACTACTATTACAATACTGTAAAATAATTAATATTATTCAATTTAACATTTACAAATACCTACGCATGGCTTTATTATAAATACAAATATATTTAAATATTTTTTATTGGCCGCATTGACACGTTGACACTTGTGACATGTATCATGCCGTATCGTGCCTGATAATTGATAAAGAACCCTGTACATGCGCCTTTCAACTTTTTTCTAATCTACAAAAAAACGAGGTATAGATAGATCATAAGTACAACTCGGGGTCACCACGCATCTGTGCCCCCGTACCAATATTGTATGAGAGTGCAACCGTTTATTTCAATTGAGTTAAAGTTTTTGACTCATGTGAATTAAAAAAAACACAAAAATCAAGTTACAGGAGTGAACCTGGATTGTTATACTACAAATTGGTGTAGAATACTATTGAGACGTGCTGTTCGAATCGTAGAAATTTACGAATAAAATTGCGCTGATGTGTGGTGACCTCATGCTCCCTGTAAAAGCTTAATGATGAGGTGTCTGTAGTCTGTGGTCGCGTATTAATGTGTAATCGTTGTATTCCAGTTGTTGGACATCGTCCACCCGGCGGCCAAGACGCTCGTTGACATCGCCAAGTCACAAGACGCTGAGGTATACTCACCCCACCTTTTAATCCTTTGACGTCAAATCACGCTCACGGAAGTCGTGCCCTCAACGCCAGTCCGTGATATCACGTCTAAAGTACTCCGCCTCGAACTGAGAACTCGCGATTTACTTGCAAACAACCTGACCAATATTAGTAATATTACAAGAGCCATGTGATGATTTTTTCGCCCCTCCTAGCTCCATAACCCCTTGATCGATCCAGCTCATATACGAACTCTCAAATTATATATATCTCTGCTACAACCTCAACAAATTTTATAAAGTTCAAGAAAACGCTGCTCAAGTTATCATCGAACAAACTGTCAAAGTCAAAAAGCTATTGAAATGCCGAGACGTCCCAGTAGCCAGTAGTTGTTTGTAAGAACCCACTTTGCTTAAGGTGATCACAAATATCTGAACAACGCCTCTATTGTCAAGACGATCAAGTGTATGTTCAGTTATTTTTGAGTACCCTGGCCGCTCCGATATATTTGTAGGAGTCTGCTAAGGGAATATACCGGGAGATGGGCAGCAGCATCTTCCGAAAGCCTAAACAACAATAAACAAAAAAAAACTGCGCGCGCCAACCCGCCTGCCAAGCGTGGCGCGTATGGCAAACCCCCCCTTTAATAAAGCGGAGGCCTATGTTCAGCAGTCGACGTCTTATGGCTGAGATGATGATGATGATTACATAATAACCTGTAACTTACACATAGCTGACACACAACATACACATTTCAGGTCGGAGACGGTACCACTTCAGTGGTGATCCTGGCCGGAGAGCTGCTGAAGAGGCTGAAACCGTTTGTGGAAGAAGGTAGGTTCGATATGTGTTGGTTAATTTTGTATTATGCAGATGCTTAAGATATTTCAATGTTTATAAATAATTTTAAACAAAAAAGAACCGACTTCACTTAGGATCTGCTATTCCAAAAGGAAATGGACGAGTTGCTGTAAAAAATAGTGACATCACTATAGGTGTACCTATAATAGTTGAAGAGTTCCCTCGATTTCTCCAGGATCCCATCATCAGATCTGGACCTGGTGACAATGGGATCAACTGTAAACACTCTTTTAAACAAAAAAATAATTTTCCAAATTGGTCCAAACATCTTCGAATAATCGGTGAAAATGCAGTTAAAAAAAAATCCCGACGAATAGGGAATATTACGCAAAACTCTGCGTAGGGGGCGGTACTAGCACAAAAAGAGGGCCTACCACGATACACGAAAATAAAAATTTCGTTGTCTGGTTCTCTGTCACTCTTACATATTCGAGCGATAGAGAGGCACATGTCAAAATTTCGATTTTCTCGTATCACGATAGGCCCTCTGTAAACAAACCGCCTTGGTGCACATATGCCATATTTATTCGTTATAAATTATCTATGAAAACTTACAAAAAACTGTTTAGGGCCTAGTATGTATTAAGAACTCTATGGTTTACCGGTGTGCTAGTGCTGCACTCTGGCGGCAGAACATTGCAGTAATATCCCCTATTGAAAACCTCCTTCGAAATCTTGAAGTCGGTTGATAAAGGTAAAGTAGAAAAATCCACTGGCTCAGACGAGACTAACTACGTTATACATGCCCGTACCTGCGAGTCCTGCGACCAATAGGGAAGATGCCGCTATAATATTTACCATTATTTCGTGATCAAAACGTTGAAAAAACATAAAATAATAGGTATTGTAACGTTTTTACTTTAGTTTATACAAATTCCAAACAATAATTACGATTTGAAGTCACGTGAAACGGAACGTGTTTTAATCCACCAATCAGCGTCTGGTGACGTCACACCTGTATGACGGCTAATGGGTTTGGCAACTGTTACTAGTTTTGTTAGGGTCGCCACACACCTAGCGGTTTTCCTCGCGGAATTACCGGAAGTAGCGGAAATTTGTCTATGGTAGCGGAAATTTGTCTATGGTAGCAGATTTTTTGTATGGAAGCCATAGACAAATTACCGGAAGTAGAGGAAATTCATAGACAATATGCTTAATTTGTCTATGAATTTCCGCTACTTCCGGTAATTCCGCGAGGAAAACCGCTAGGTGTGTGGCGACCCTAACAAAACTATGGGATTTGGCTTAAAGGGCTAGCATCCGGGTCAAAAAAAGAACAGAATTTGACACTTTTGGCAAGTTTGACAGGGACGAACCAAGGACGAACAAATATGGCGAATGACACATACATGAGTGACGTCACAGGAACTGTAGATCCGTTTAGGCGCGAAAATTCAAATTGTCAGTTTGTAACAGCATTTTTTGACTATAAATTATAGTATTTTCATTTTTTAACACACTCGTGGTCTATTCTACGTGCGATTCTTTCAAATGCAAGCATAAATGAAAACACTGCATCTTGCCTATTAAGACTGTCGACCGTCCAGTGGCGTCCTCATTGGGGGATTGTATTTCCTAAAAAATAAACGAATCAATTTCTGTACAATCCCTCAGTGTTAAGTTGTAGTTCTATTGATTACTCTACTTCTGGTCTATGTCACATAGTTTCATTTTGCGTAGTTTTTGCTTCATCACCTAATGGTGGCCACTTTTTTCCGTTTAGGTGATGAAGCCAAAAGTAATTAATATAAAGAGGTCTATGGGTTGAGCTCATCATGGTCGCAGTTCGTTGGGATTAATTATTTGTCTTTTGTTCATTTTCGTGGTTCAGTGTGTAATATAATAGCTTATTGTGCGGTGATTTAACGAACAAGTGTGTGGATAATGAAGAATTAGTCTTAAAAGGCGTGTAACCATTGATTGGTTCAGAACAACCTGTAGCCTCCTCGAGCCTTTTGTAGGGAGCTATCACTCTACAAATAGCAACTAACAAGGCTTATGCCACTTCTACCGAACAACGTTGCCTAAAACTTATTTGATTAAACAAAATACTTATCGATTGAAGACATTGTACCATGCATTGTACCTAAAGATTGAATCTTACAAGCTCTTATTTCCCGCCTTTTTATACTTGACATTGGCTACAGGCAATACCGCCTAAAGTCCATAAGAACAAAAAACGGCGGACTTTTTCCGATAGAAATGAGAGCGCGTCTCGCATCCGGTTGGTTTAATAATCAAAGCTGTGGATGTCTATATTATCTATAAGTTTCTGGTATAGCCCTACCAGAAATATATGAGTATTGTCAGGAGCGCGCTTTGTTCTCAATGTATATGATGACAGTTCAGTTTAGTATGAAAAATTTAGTTCCAATGAAGTTCCGCAATATGGCGCGTGCTCATATATTTCTGGTAGGGCTTTAAATGGATACCTTATTGATGTAACTTGTTTCCTATGACAGTTTCCCCATAGCCGATACGTTGCGTTATCACAATCTCCCCACAGATGTCGCTGTCACTAACGTGAACTGGCGAACGTGTTGTCGCCCAAAACAATATAGGTAGGGTCGAGAATCTATTGGCACAAGCCTTTACCTTTTTTAGTTCTAATACTAATATTATTTTTGTACGTACATCTCTTGTAAGGGATGGCGCGTGTAATGGGGTTGGCCGGTCGAAAGTATTTACAGAGGGCGCCAGCATAGCTAAGTAGTACCTGTCAGTCCTACAAATAGTGCCAAAATCTTGTTTTTTTTTTAAAAAAAAATTGGACTGGATGGGCTAGTCTTTAAGAGTCGCCAGGACGCTCGCGTTCCCATACAAACGTTGTTCAGCTCTCATTTTAAAATGACATGCTTTAGAACCATGAAATTTGGCATGGGTATTCTAGTAGTACAGATCTAGGTCGGAGATTTTTGAATTCGTTGCTAAAAATTGTAATGCAATTGTACTACTAGGACTAGATTTAAAAATGTAAAAAGTTAATAAGGCCGTGCCAATAAATATTTTTTATTTCATTTCATTTCTAGTATTGTTGTTACAGCGGCAACAGAAATACATCATTTGTGAATATTTCAACTGTCTAACTGTCACGGTTCATGAGATACCGCCTGGTGACAGACGGACAGACATACTAGCGCCTCCAGCGGAAATTTCATACGCATTCCTTTTTTTTCTGACCTGAATGGGCTAGCCTTTAAGCCAAATCCCATACAATAATACTAGTGCCAATAAGCTATGCTGGCGCCATCTGGCCGAACCTTTGACAGTTGCCAACCCCGTTAAAACAATCTAAACGGTAGGCAAAACAAATTTACCTTGAGTTCCGACGTTTTGACACAGCTCAGGTTGCACTGGCCATGTTCGCGGACATGTTCGGTCCGTTCGCAGTATTAGTCCTTAAGCCCGGGCCCATATAACCTACGTAACATGACATCACTTTAAAATGCATGACAACAATGAAAAAGTTGTGCTGAGTCAGGATCATTAGATAATTGCATACAAAATTGGCTGGAACTCCAAAAAACCTCACTTCCGGTTTCAAAATGTATGGAGAAAACTTATGTCATATGTCATTGCTAAAATCCATAAATGGCGTTATGTAGGTAAATAATAGAACTAGAAAACATAACTCTGCCAGTTCCGGAAGTCCCTGACAGACGGCGACAAAGGGGGCAATTTTGTATGCAATTATCTAATGATCCTGACTCAGCACAACTTTTTCATTATGTTGTCATGCATTTTAAAGTGATGTCATGTTACGTAGGTTATATGGGCCCGGGCTTAAGGACTAATACTGCGAACGGACCGAACATGTCCGCGAACATGGCCAGTGCAACCTGAGCTGTGTCAAAACGTCGGAACTCAAGGTAAATTTGTTTTGCGTTAGACCCGTTTAGATCGTTTTAACGGGGCTGGCAACTGTCAAAGGTTTGGCCAGATGGCGCCAGCATAGCTGGTTCCCTTTCACTATTATTGTTGTATGGGAATTGGCTTAAAGGCTAGCCCATCCAGGTCAAAAAATTAAAAAAAAAAAACAAGATTTTGACACTACGTGTAGGACTGACAGGTATTAGCTATGCTGGCGGTGGCGCCATCTGAAAATTCTTTCGACCGGCCAACCACATTACACGCGCCATCCCATAAAAAAAGATGTGCGTACAAAAATAATATAACATGTCAAAGGTATTTTTATAAACCAAATGTTTTCTAAGGCTGTTTCAGATAACAATATGTGCAAATAAATTTTTGACCCTATCTATATTGTTTTGGGCGACAACTCGTTCGCCAGTTCACGTTAGTGACAGCGACATCTGTGGGGAGATTGTGACAACTTATCGGCTATGAGCAAACTGTCATAGTATAGGAAACAAGCTACTAGTGTACTACTAGTACGCTATTTGTTACTAGGTGGAGAAGCAGTGCAGGTGACATTTCTCTTACATTTTCGGTATCATTAGGTGGATTTAAAAAGTTCTTAGGCTGTGGTCGTCTATATCTCTAGTAGGTTATATGGACCCGGGCTTAAGGACTATAGCATTCCTTATCACATTGTGCACTGCGATCGTTCACGTTACCAGCCCTTCGCACATAGTCTTGTCAGTACAACTTTTCAACCGACTTCAAGATTTCGAAGGACGTGTGTTTCAGTTCCTTCGTTCGTTTTTTATGTATGTTTACCGATTATTCGGAGACAGCTGGGCCTGTTTGGAAGATTCTTTTCTTATAAACTTGTATAGATGTCATATACAAAGGAAAAAGTGACCAACGCCTCCGGTGCCCAAGGCTGGATTCGAACCAGCGTCTTCTGCATTCGCGGCAGACGCGTTAACCAACTTCGCCACCTGGCCACGAAAGCACCGGTCGAATTTTCCCGTGTATATGCAATCTTTGTAAATGCTAAGGCAAATTTGGCCAATCATCTAAGGTACAACATTATGAGTCATAACCTCCATTCTTGAGCTCTTAGGAGTTCATAGAATGCGAGAGAGATGGCGCTGCCAGTCAATAGAACTGAAAGAACAAATCAAATTATTCATTAAAAATAATTTGATTTGTTCTTTCGATTCTTTTTTTGTTTGAAACTTCCTGACAGCTGGTCACATTGTAACCAGGTCAGGATCTGAAGATGAGATCCTGGAGAAGTTGGAAGTTGAAATTCAGCGTTCCAAGGACATTTGCCCTTGGAAAGCTGGAATGCAATATTTTCCTGTCCAAAATTATATTATTTTTTATATTATGCTGTGTTGTCCCAATTTGTCGCTAGATGTCGCTATCACTATTGCAATCATGTCATCATGTCATCGTTGCGAACAAAGGGTGTTGTAGCGATGTTTTTCGTATGTCTGCTTTGGCGTTTAATGTGACAGTATATACATTGAATTTTTTGAATGCGTTTCCTGATTTATAATGGTGACGCTTATAATATAATTCAATTCAAAAAAAAAAATTAAGTTATTTCTTATACTCGCTTAATGGTATAAGAGTTGGTCACGTCAGATTTCTCAATAATGAGAGCAACAAAACCCGTTCGGTTAGATTGCTGTACTATCCTTATTGCTAGATCTGGCAGCTTTTAATGGGTGGAGGTCAGAGTTACAGACCAGCAAAGTTTTTGAATCGGAAAATACGTAATAGTACCAAACTAGGTAAAAACTGCCGAAGTTGTCTCAGTTATAGAGGACAGGCCTATAACCGCGAAGCACTTTGTTCATCGGATCGTCTATTTGCATCACACCTTCTCGGTATCCTGCCTTTTCGCCGAATTTCACTTGCCAGCCAACTTTTCGCAGAAGTTTCATTTGACCGAACAACTTTTACCAACTAATTATTTCGAAACCATTTCATTTCCCAACCCCATAGTTGGGAAATAAAAATTGCCTGCTAGGTTGGGTTAAGTTAGGTTAGATTATGTAAAGTTGGGAAATGGAATTCGGCCAAATGAAACTTCTGCGAAAAGTTGGTTGGCAAGTGAAATTCGGCAATACAATTTTCGGCGAAAAAGCAGAGAACCATCTCTCTCGTATACGCAAGAGCGATAGAGACGGGACCATCGTTTTATCGATTTTTCCTCCGGGCCTATATTTTCACATTAGAACATAAAACATTGCATATTATTGCGGAAAAAGAAACAATAGAAAAACTATCAATTACATTATACGTGGTTTGGCACTATTCCTCCAACAGAAACTTTTGAAAATTATATAATTCTATTATTTATATTATTTCTCATGCATAGACATACCGCCCATAGACCTGACACGGAAATAATACTACCAAGATTGAACGGGCTTATTACACTTTCCATAGATATGACAGAGAAGGCGCTATTATCGTTGGTCCTTATCATAGACTCACCCTTGTGATTATTGCTTACTTCCAAAAGGCCCTAAGTACAATAGAAACGTTTATTACCCTCCACCGCTCTTTGAAGGGTAACAATGAAACCGACTAAATTATGTAGGTTAGTTACGGTATGCTATTAGCCATCTTGAAACGTGTTTTAAAATCAATCGCGTTGCGTATGTTCTGTCCTTTAGGGTGTGTCGCGTATGCGGTCTCTAGTTAAATCCTTGCTTTGAGTTCTCATGTAACCCTTAAAACCTAAGTATGTTGGTTTATTTCTTCTGTCAGTCGCTAATACACCCTATAATATTCAAACATCAAGCTCAAGCTATAGTCTGGAGAAAAAACAAGCCCCCCCCCCCCATCTAACTTTTGAACCGAGGGTCCAAAAAATTAGTGGGGTGCTAGTTTTGATATATTTGTGAAAGTATTCCACGAGTACCAAGCTATCTATGACGTCTAGAAAAATATATCGATACGATAGTCTCCCGACACTTGAAAGCCCGATTTTTTTTTTGTGTCTGCATATAGTTTTTTTGAAGTGAAAACTTCTTTAGCCGCGTTGGGCAATTTTTGGTAGAGGGAAATCTTATGAGTTCGCGTCACCGACACCGTCACGAAAACAAAAACGCATCACAAGATTTTCCTTGGGTCGGAAGGCTCATTCGATATTTAAACTTATAGTCGTCCAAATTAAGTTTAATTTTGTAAGTAGTATTTTTCTCTTATGCTTATTAATATATGGTGCTCGGAGAAGACGATTGATGTTGATAATTAAATAATTCAAACATAAAATTTCATGTTTTAATACTGAAAGTTTTCACTTCTATCGGCAGTGCCTATAACTGCCATTTTCTTTTTTTATACAACGACGATTTTTTTATTTATTTACTGCATTAGTGTGATATTTTAACTTGGTGTTGTGATAATGTTTTAATATGAGTACGTAGTAACGAAAGGAAAAGTGATGTTGTCCAAATTCCCCGCTAGATGTCGCTGTCACTATCGCAAACTGGGTAACGAGCCGTCGCTGCGAACGAAGGGTGTTGTAGCGATGATCTTCGTGGTTCATTCAAACTTTAACGGTCATGTCATTATGACATGAAATTTTTGAATGCGTTTCCTGTTGTTTTTTTAATGGTGGCGCTTATAAATTTAAAATTATAGTTGTTTACATAATCAGTCTGATTTCAATAAAAACATTATACCGAATTCATCCTTACTCGTCTGGGAAGAACTTTGTAGTGAACTTTTGTGTATGAAACTTTAATGTGAAATACAATATACAGAAATTGATCCGTTTATTAGGAAATACAATCCCCCCCAATGAGGACGCCACTGGACGGTC
Source organism: Pammene fasciana (assembly GCA_911728535.1). Classification (NCBI taxonomy): domain Eukaryota; kingdom Metazoa; phylum Arthropoda; class Insecta; order Lepidoptera; family Tortricidae; genus Pammene; species Pammene fasciana. Next base: position 1,290,691 of record OU452296.1, read on the forward strand.
GACACAGTCTTAACAGTGTGTGATTGCAAAGCAATTAAGTAAAACAAGCTAGGCTTGTCTACTTAATCTTATTTTTCTAAATGACCTTAACACACTTAACTAGGTGGCACTAAATGTGTTAACACGTTCACAGTCCAGTGCCCCATTTATGCTCAACACGTCCGGTCGTATGTTAGTGACTAGCGACACATTTGTGGGCACTTAGTGTAACTTCAAACTACATGATAATCTATACATACCGGGTGTTTCCTGTAATAGGAGCAATAAATTAAAACGTAGATTCTACTCCTCAAACCAGACAACGTTTGTTCAGCAACTTTTAAAATTAACTTATGGTTTGATTTTTATTTCACTTTAAAGATTATTCGAGCACGCAATGTATTCCGAAATTGATTATGTCTGTAGGGTGACAAGGCTGACAAGCAATGTCAATTGGACGGATTTTAACGTACATTAAAAATACTATTTAGTTTGTATGAAAAAGAGACAATCTACAAAATTCATATTTTTTAAAAATTGTTGAACAAAAGTTTTATTGCTTGAGGAGTAGAATCTACGTTTTAATTTATTGCTCATGTTACAGGAAACACTCTGTATAATAAGGCTGAAGAGGGTCGAAAGTCTGTACATGGAAGATATTCGAAAAAAGTTGGCTGGGGATACTTAGAATTTATAACAGAACACGTTCCAACAGTTTTTAGAATTTTTGTCTGCTTGTCTGTTTATTTGACCGCGCAACACGTGAAAACGGCTGAACGGATTTTGATGCCATTTAGTATAGACATAGTTTGAGTACCGGGAAAGGACATAGGATAGTTTTCATCCCAAAAATCAACCCTGAAGGGGGTGAAAAGGGGGTTGAAAGTTTATATGGAGAATGTTTAACTGCTGAACCGATTTAGATGAAAATGGAGATAATTTGAATCCCGAGAAACGACATAGGATAGTTTTTATCCAAAAAAAATAATTCTTTAGGGGGTAAAACGGGGTTGAAAGTTTGTATGGGGAATCCATAACCTTTGAGCGCTGGAGATAGTTAGAGCTCTGGGGAAGGACATAGTAGTTGATATCCAGAATTCATTCCGTAACGGAGGATTATAAATCCCACGCAGACGAAGTCATGTCTCTCGATAGGTCAGACTCGGTGTCACTATCGTGAGCCCGTTTGTCTCTCATCGCGTCATTTGTGGATGGAGTAGAAGACGTAGATGTAGTGTAGGGACGCCCGGCCGGACTCAGGCGGGCTGTCGATCGCTGATCGCGTTCATTCAGCCCAGTTCCCTGGAGTTGGAGCTGCAGGTTACTGTCCCGGCTGCGTTCCCTCACTGTTCTCCTCGAATCTTCTTGTCTTCCTGCAGAACAGAGGACATCCTTGAGGTTGATTTGATACCCTTTAGTTCACATTCACCCAACTCGTCTTTCCCGAATATATTATATCGCGTTGCCGCATACATAATACATTCCGCTCGTAAATGTTTGCTGGTTTCCTCCTGGCCACAGTGTGGGCAGGAGGAAACCAGCAAAGGAGTAAGTCGGGGATTCGCTTAATGTAAAGTTGTCGCAATCGCTCGCTAGATGGCGGTGTTACTAGCGCGAACTGGCTAACGAGTGGTCGTCTCAGTGCAAGGGCCGCGTCCGACTGCAGTAGCTAGGTTTTGATAAAGCTTGCCATACACCATCAGGTGTATGTATTTTTGAAGCGCACGTCCTTTTTGATGTCGCGTGTACGTAGATGATTATATTCAGGGTCACATGATAGACTAGTCCTATTTTTCAAAAAATCCATGTCGAGAAGCAAACGATATTACTTTTGGGCAACCGGGCCTTTAATACGGGATATTACTGCAATGTTCTGCCACCAGAGTGCAGCACTAGCACATCGGTAAACTATAGAGTTCTTAATATACACTAGGCCTTAAACAGTTTTTTACAAGTTTTCATAGATAATTTATAACGAATAAATATGTCATTTGTGCACCAAGGCGGTTTTTTTTACAGAGGGCCTATCGTGAAACAAAAGAATCGAAATTTTAACTTCTGCTTCACTATCGCTCTAATATGTAAGAGTGACAGAGAACGAGGTAACGAAACTTTTATTTTTGTGTTTCGCGATAGGCCCTCTGGTTGTGCTAGTGCCGCCCCCTACGCAGAGTTTTGCGTAATATTCTCTATTAGACCCTGCTGTATCCATTTCGGCGATTCCGCCGGTTGCCTTCAAAGAAAATATGACCAGAAGTGACATATTCAAGATGGCGGCCAAAAAAGTTACCCCTTTTTTAGCTTTTCTTTAATAACTCATAAACTGTGGCCCCTACCAAAAACTGTTCTTCTACTTAAGAGTCGCCAGGACGCTCGCGTTCCCATACAAACGTAGTTTAGCTCTCATTTTAAAACGACATGCTTTAGAACCACGAAATTTGGCATGGGCATTCTAGTAGTACAGATCTATGTCGGTAATTCGTTTTCGTTGAAAAAAATTGTAATACAAAGAAAATACAGCCAGATACAGATTTACATACAAAACTGAATTTTGCTATATTTTCTTTGTATTACAATTGAAATCAAATAAAAGAAAAATCAAAATATTCTTTATTGCACACCTCAATAAAATAGAACAGTACAATTTTTAGCAACGAAAACGAATTACCGACATAGATCTGCACTGCTAGAATGCCCATGCCAAATTTCGTGGTTCTAAAGCATGTCGTTTTAAAATGAGAGCTGAACTACGTTTGTATGGCGACGCGAGTTCACGCGAGCGTCCTGGCAACTCTTAAGTAATCCACATAAAATTCTCTATAAAATAGGTTCTATACAGTTTTTTGCTGGGATCAATGTTTAATGATATATTGAGGGAATAAGATAGACAATAAACATATAGACTAACTAACTTTTTCCCGCCACTTCATCTGCGTGGGATTAACATTCGCCATAATAAATTTATGAACCGCCTTAGTGAAATCTTAGCAAATATAAATTTAACTTATATGCTTTTTTACATCTAGAGTAAGCAATCATTCCATACAAACTTTCTCCCCCCCTTTTCACCCCTTAAAAGATTATTTCTGGGATAAAGAGTATACTTTAAAGTTGGTCCCATTGTCACCAGGTCCAGATCTGATGATGGGATCCTGGAGAAATCAAGGGAACTCTTCAACTATTATAGGCACGCCTATAGTGATTTCACTATTTTTTACAGCAACTCGGCCACTTCCTCTCGGAATAGCGGATCCTAAGTGAAGTCGGTTCTTTTTTTTGTTTTAAACTATTAATATAGATGCAAATATAATATAATATTGTACTTGTCGCAGGCGTGCACCCGCGAATCCTGGTGCGCGCGGTGCGCTCGGCCGCGAAGCTCGCCGTCGATCGAATTCGCGAGCTCGCCGTGAAGATGGACAACAAGTCGCCTCAGGAGCAGCGGTGAGTTGAACACATACGAGCAGTATGAGTACTATGTTTAAGAGTCGCCAGGACGCTCGCGTTACCATACAAACGTAGTTCAGCGTTAAAATGAGAGTTGAACTACGTTTGTATGGAAACGCGAGCGTCCTGGCTACTCTTAAGGCCACAGTCGGAGCGTCTCGATCAAAACGTATATTATTATTATTTTTTATTTATTCGTTCTAAACAATAGATATTGTGTTGAACATAATAACAAACTACATTAAGTATAAAAGCAGAATAACATAACAAAGGAGGAAGCTTATACAAATACAATCAAACCAAACTGACGATATACAAATTTTTTGGTAGGTACCGCAAGTGCAGAAACTAAAGATAATAGATTTATATGAACCTGTTTTAGTTGATAGCGGTGGCCGCTCGCCGCGTAGCGAAGAGCGTTTCAAGATTGCAACTGGCCCACCTTTCCGGATGCCCATGCATTAAATCATGTTGCTATTATTAAATATATTGTTCCAGTGACCTTCTCCGCAAGTGCGCCGCAACAGCGATGTCTTCGAAACTGATCCACCGACAGAAAGACCATTTCTCTGCCATGGTGGTCGACGCTGTTCTGTCTTTGGACGCCCCTCTACTTCCCCTGGACATGATCGGTATGTTACTATGATATACACCATTGATCCACCGAGAGAAAGACCACTTCTCTGCCATGGTGGTCGACGCTGTTCTGTCTTTGGACGCGCCTCTACTGCCTCTAGACATGATCGGTACGTTACTATAATATACACCATTGATCCACCGAGAGAAAGACCGCTTCTCTACGATGGTGATCGACGCTGTTCTGTCTTTGGACGCCCCTCTATTTCCCCTGGACGTGATCGGTATGTTACTATGATATACACCATTGATCCACCGACAGAAATACCACTTCTCAGCCATGGTGGTCGACGCTGTTCTGTCTCTGGACGCCCCTATACTTCCCCTGGACTGGCCTGGACATGATCGGTATGTTACTATGATATACACCACTGATCCACCGAGAGAAAGACCACTTCTCTGCGATGGTGGTCCACGCTGTTCTGTCTCTGGACGCCCCACTACTGCCTCTGGACGTGATCGGTACGTTACTATGATATACACCATTGATCCACCGACAGAAAGACCAGTTCTCTGCGATGGTGGTCGACGCTGTTCTGTGTCTGGACACCCCTCTGCTGCCTTTAGATATGATTGGTACGTTACTATGATATATGTAAGCAAATGACCTTCGCAAGTGTAACTAATCCACCGACAGAAAGACCACTTCTCTGCAATGGTGGTCGACGCTGTTCTGTCTTTGGACGCGCCTCTACTGCCGTTGGACATGATCGGTATGTTACTATAATATATGTACACAAGTGAGCTTCGCTCGTGAAACTTATCCACCGACAGAAAGACCACTTCTCTGCAATGGTGGTCGACGCTGTTCTGTCTTTGGACGCGCCTCTACTGCCTTTGGACATGATCGGTATGTTACTATAATATATGTACACAAGTGAGCTTCGCTCGTGAAACATATCCACCGACAGAAAGACCACTTCTCTGCAATGGTGGTCGACGCTGTTCTGTCTTTGGACGCGCCTCTACTGCCTTTGGACATGATCGGTATGTTACTATAATAAATGTACACAAGTGAGCTTCGCTCGTGAAACTTATCCACCGACAGAAAGACCACTTCTCTGCAATGGTGGTCGACGCTGTTCTGTCTTTGGACGCGCCTCTACTGCCTTTGGACATGATCGGTATGTTACTATAATATATGTACACAAGTGAGCTTCGCTCGTGAAACTTATCCACCGACAGAAAGACCACTTCTCTGCAATGGTGGTCGACGCTGTTCTGTCTTTGGACGCGCCTCTACTGCCTTTGGACATGATCGGTATGTTACTATAATATATGTACACAAGTGAGCTTCGCTCGTGAAACTTATCCACCGACAGAAAGACCACTTCTTTGCAATGGTGGTCGACGCTGTTCTGTCTTTGGACGCGCCTCTACTGCCTTTGGACATGATCGGTATGTTACTATAATATATGTACACAAGTGAGCTTCGCTCGTGAAACTTATCCACCGACAGAAAGACCACTTCTCTGCAATGGTGGTCGACGCTGTTCTGTCTTTGGACGCGCCTCTACTGCCTTTGGACATGATCGGTATGTTACTATAATATATGTACACAAGTGAGCTTCGCTCGTGAAACTTATCCACCGACGGAAAGACCACTTCTCTGCAATGGTGGTCGACGCTGTTCTGTCTTTGGACGCGCCTCTACTGCCTTTGGACATGATCGGTATGTTACTATAATATATGTACACAAGTGAGCTTCGCTCGTGAAACTGATCCACCGACAGAAAGACCACTTCTCTGCAATGGTGGTCGACGCTGTTCTGTCTCTGGACGCCCATTCACTGCCTCTAGACATGATCGGTATGTTACTATAATATATGTACACAAGTGAGCTTCGCTAATGAAACTGATCCACCGACAGAAAGACCACTTCTCTGCCATCGGTACGTCTAAGCTGCTTTACCGATAATGCTGAATGTGGAATGTAAAGACACACTAAGATAAATACTTGCAGTTGATAGTTAAAACTTCTTAGATACTAGGTAAAAATACTTCGAGATACTGGGTAAAATACTTAGGAATACTAGGTAACTCCATTAAGTTATGTATCCCTTAAGCTGTAGCGCGCAACGTGTAATATCGCACTAGTTTTTCAACACACGCAGATATTCCTTAGAATTTTCTTTTGAAAAAACAGTATCTTAAGAGTCGCCAGGACGCTCGCGTTCCCATACAAACGTAGTTCAGCTGTCATTTTATAACGACATGCTTTAGAACCATGAAATTTGGCATGGGCATTTTAGTAGTACAGATCTATGTCGGTAATTCGTTTTCGTTGCTAAAAATTGTAATACAAAGAAAATATAGCAAAAATAAGTTTTGTATGTAAATCTGTATCTGGCTGTATTTTCTTTGTATTACAATTTTTTGCAAATAAAACGAATTACCGACATAGATCTGTACTACTAGAATGCCCATGCCAAATTACGTGGTTCTAAAGCATGTCGTTTTAAAATGACAGCTAAACTACGTTTGTATGGGAACGCGAGCGTCCTGGCGACTCTTAAGTTACTAGGTTTGTTAACATGTTGACAGCCAATGATTATACTTGAGGATTGACCTGAACAGTATTGTGTGGGTCTCGATAGATAGTAGATATGAGGCTTGTCAATTATATTATCTATTACTTAATAATACATTGTTTTGAAGTTGCTTACAATTTTTTTTCTAACTCCAAGGTATCAAGAAAGTATCCGGCGGAGCCTTGGAAGACTCTTTCTTGGTGTCTGGAGTAGCCTTTAAGAAGACCTTCTCATACGCTGGCTTCGAGATGCAGCCGAAGAGCTACGACTCGTGCAAGATCGCGCTGCTCAATATCGAGCTCGAGCTGAAGGCGGAGAGGGACAACGCTGAGGTAAATACTTGGAGATACTAGGTAAAATACTTGGGGTACTAGATAAAATACATAACATAACATAACATAAATATTCTTTATTGCACACCTCAAATTAAAGAAACAGAGTATACACAAGTTACATAAAAAAAAACACTTAAAAAATACAAAACTTGGAGATACTAGGTAAACTACTTGGTTGTACTGAGGAAAATAGTTGGGGTACTAGGTAAAATAGTTTGAGGTATTAGGGAAAGTACTTGGGGTAGTAGGAAAAATACTTGAAGATATTAGAGAAAATACTTAAGAGAATAGAGATTTTAGGGACACTATTTTCGATATACTAAGGAGAATACTTGGAAATACTAGTAACAATACGTGGGGAACTAGGGCATATATACTTGACTACTAATGCTCCATGGGCACAGCTAATAATAAAATAAATAATCTAGTGATTTCCTCCCCTAACACCCAAATTTTATTAGAATCTGTTTAGCCGTGAAAAGATAATATATAGTTATTTGCCTATGATTAAAACAACGGATCCAATTTCTGAATATAATCTTGAGGATTCAAAGTATAATGAGGCATTTTGTCAAAACTAAAATATTACAATAATGTATAGTAATATTTATTTTATTTACCACTAGCGACCCGCCCCGGCTTCGCACGGGTGCAATTATACATCTAAACCTTTATCTTGAATGACTCTATTTAAAAAAACCGCATCAAAATCCGTTGCGTAGTTTTAAAGATCTCATACATAGGGACAGACAGCTGGAAGCGACTTTGTTTTATACTATGTAGTGAAAGCGTTTTTATTTCAGGTCCGCGTGGACAACGTGACGGAATACCAGAAGGTGGTGGACGCCGAGTGGCAGATCCTGTACGAGAAGCTGGAGGCGCTGCACAAGAGCGGCGCCAACGTGGTTCTCAGCAAGCTGCCCATCGGAGACGTCGCCACGCAGTACTTCGCCGACCGGTTAGTAGCTTAGATACTAGGGAAAACTCTGGGATACCAGGCAAAAAATACTTGGAGATACTAGGGAAATTTTTTGGAGATACTAGGAAAAATTGTTGGAGATACTAGGGAAAATACTTGGAGATACTAGGAAAAATACTTGTAGATACTAGGAAAAATACTTGCAAGTACTTGACACTATACTAGCATACCATAAATATACCAAGGTAAGGATATATCATAAATATATATCTAGATACTAGGGAAAATATTCTAAGATACTAGGTAAGCGAACGTGGGAATACTAGGTACAAATACATAGGGGTATAAGGTAAAATATTTGGCGATACTAAGAAAAATACTCGGAAGGTACTAAGGTAAATACTTGAAGATACTAGGAAGAATACTTGTAGATGCTAGGAAAAATACTCGCAGATATTTGTTTGACACTACTGGCTTAAACTACTTTGAAAAATTATGGGTTTTTTCAAAAGCTCTATTGACTAAACGGGAAAAGGGACTGAATTTATTTTCGAATATTTATTTATAGACTATACGAGGGAAGTCTGATAAGTCCTCAGCCTAGGCATTAAGTGAAAGAATACTTCAAATAAAACGAATAGCACGCATTAAGAAACTCTTCTCAAGATGATTTATGATTGCCATATCGACAAAAACCTATTATGTTATTTTAATATGGACGGTTAATATCATCAGGTCTTTCGAAATCGAGTGCTCCATATTTATGTTTGAATTATTTTGATACTTTAATCTCGCCTCACAAACGAAACATAGCCTTTAGAATTTTTTTTTTGGTAGATTAATATTCTCCAGTTTCTCAGCTTTCAGACAAGTAACTTGTTTTATTAAACTTGCTTAATTCGAAAAAGATATAAGCGTTGTAATTATTGTTTCCGCCCAGAGGTCTCATTAGGGTGATTAAGTAGAAAAACATAAAAAAATCTTGTAGTCTAGCAAAATTTAGAAATAATGCAGTTATAGCATGAGTCATAGATTATTTAGGACTAGTCACGAAAAATCCATTTTGATATTTTCATGTAGAAAAAATATTGCATGGTGGCTGCCGCAAATGAACTTGAATCGCTTCGCTTGGCGGGTTAAATAAAGACGCGATAATTTAGATTGAGATCAATTTCTTAACTATATTTTATACTGGGTTTAAGGTCTAATAATTTATATTCTTTAAATTAAAAAAAAGCTAATGTGCCAAAATTTCTGCCAAAAAATAAAATCGGGTCGGGCTTTTTTTAGGCACATTGAAATCTTTTTTTTTGCGTTATTGAAATACGGCGTGCTAAAACTATCCAGTGCATTTTGCTGTGAAAATACTATATTCTAAAGGAAAAATATTAATTTTAAGCTATTATTTCACCAAATGCCTTAGGCTGAGAATTTATCAGACTTCCCTCGTATACTCTTGTTTTTGGCACAAGCCGAAACACGATTGCTGAAAGTTGCCTCGATAGAAAAAAAATCCGGAGTTCGATCCTTTTTCCCCTTATTTTTCTTAGCTTACGTAAACTATAAGAGATTAAGCAATATGACTAAGTAAAAAATATGGTATTCTGGTTTATCTAAAAAGTCACAGAATAGTACATTGTTGCCGAGGTACGGAAAGAAAGGAATTTTCTGACGAGGTACTTGGGTGCCAGGGCGAGGCTTGCCGAGGCCTGGCACTAGTTCCGAGTCAGAAAATTCCTGTTTCCGCTGAGGTATACATAGTGCTTTTCTCAAATATGTGAGGAAATAAAGAAAAAATTTAGAAAAAACTACAAGTATTTTATATTGGAAAAGTTGTGTTGATACTGTGTTTTATAATAGGTAATACGGAGGTACTTTTAAGAGTCCGGTAGTGTTTTTTTTCGATTTCGCTCAACTTTTTGATGCGATTTTGCAGTAACTAACATAACTTCTATAATTTTGTATACATATTATGAAAGATCGTTTCTTTTTGGATGGAATAAATACAACGATTTTTTAATTTTATGCTTTATTTATAAATAATTCACCCTAATCTAACACCTGTTTCGCGATTTTTGCTTGGAGAGGTGAAAAGAGTAAGGTTTTTATTGATTTAAATTAAGTTATATAAGTACGTAAAATATATAACTACATTGGAAAATGAGTCGCCTGAGGAATAAGTGTAACAGTTTTTTTCATTTTCATATATATTTTTTGAGAGAGAGTGTGTTTTGCTAGAGCAATTTTTCTAAAAATTGCCGAATTTTAGGTGATATTTTTGGAAAGATACTAAAGTATTTTAGAAACATAAAAATACAAAAATAAACTTCATTTCATGCTTTATTCAGATAATATAAAACATATTAGGGTCCATAACAAATAATAATTAAAAATCTTACGACAAAATTACACGAATCAACGTCCTCACTAAACATGCTCTGTAAGAATCGAGTTTTAAGGTATTCAATATTAATATATATAGACCTAAAGTACTTTTTTGCAATAACAAGACTTCAAGCTATCGTACCAAATGCAATTCATGTGCATAATGTCATTATTAGCGATTTTCGTTTTCAAATCGTTACCGGACTCTTAAACATAGCATAAATAAACCCCACCATAGTTGGCTTCTTGTTTTTTGATAACTGAAATAAGCTAAAACACATTTTCAGAAAAGATATTAGCATTTATGCTCATCTTCGAATTCATACATACGTCATAAACATAAACCCTTCGTCTCTTGACCTAGCAGGAAGCAAGTAATCCACTATTATTCTTTCAAAATTAGGTAGAGCGCTATCAATTTCCGCACTACATTCATTTCTGGAAATCATTATTTAAGTTTATTTTGTACTATAAATTAAATAAACAACGTAACGAAGTAAATTACCATAACAAACTAACATTAGTAACTTTTCCGCTTTTTAAATTTATTTTTAATAAACTATAGACTAGATAGCCCGACACAGTACGCGCATGCGTATTCGCGCGCGCACTTTGTGAAGCCCTTTACACACGGCTGTTTAAATGAATTATTTTACTTGGCTGAATCCGTTTTTGCCTTGTCCCATTAGATTTATATGCAAATATGAGAATTTTAAAAGTTTAACGCAGCGGAAAAAAATGGAATTTCATACATTCATTTTACTCCTAGGAGTAAAATGAAGCACTTTCCGTGTTCGATTTAGGAATAAAATGCGGCCATTTCCGAGCATGTTTGAGAAAACAAAATTACACAAAACTTTATAGATTCGCTTATTTATCGTATTTTAGTCAAAAAGTCTAATCCTTAAGAGCGCTGCATCTCTTTCTTTCGTGCACGGGAGCCATAAACGTGTCTCTAATGGATGGGCGTGGCTTGTCCGAATCGAGAAAACGGCCTTAAGCCGCTTGGATAACATTTAGCAAGATTCGTGTATGTATGAAATAAATCGGCCAATGATTATAATATCGGATCCAATTACTGATGTTTGTGAGGATTCACGATTAATGAGGCCGATTTATAAGTTACGCATGTCTTGTTTATACTACCTGTGGCTAATTTAATAAAGCTACAAGTGACATTGGCAAGCGGAGGTCATTTTACAACCCTATGTGTTAGAGAGAGACTATTATATGGCTTTTAAATTGACACTTGTTAATTAAATAGGCTACTGTTCTTTTCATGTAATGTTATTGGGATTTACCCGAATATTCGTGCATCCCATATTTCGGGCCTTTGCCAAAATATTCGTGTTATATCTGTCTTTACTATGGAACAAGAAAGAGAATCGGCTAGCTAGGCACTGGGCAAGTCCCGCGTTTCTGGTCTTGGTTATATATCATAATCATAATAGCCTTTATTGCCGAAACTAAAACAGTATAAATTAACAAATTTACTTAAAATCTAACACATCGGATTTTCCGGATTAGTGTTCAGCGTGTCTTCTGACACATAGGCCTCTCCCAGCTGTTTCCAATCCTTTCTATTAATGGCTTTTCTGGTCCAGGTGGCGCCCCCTATAGACTTGATGTCATCCACACACCTTTTTATTGGTCTACCTCTTTTCCTTTTACCGTCTCGTGGTTGCCAGTCTGTGATTATTTTGGTCCATTTTTCCTTACTATCCCGTGTCATATGCCCTGTCCATTGCCATTTTAACTTTCTTACTCTCTTAATTACGTCTTCTACTTTTGTTTTTGCTCTTATATCTTATGCTCTTTTACGATCCTTTTATGTGATATTCATCATACTCCTTTCTATTCCTATTATATATAGCTATCCGGTTATATATAGCAAAAGAAAATGTTACGACCATAACTATGGCGTGCGATTGGAAAGTAAACTTAATAATAAGAATGGATTGAGCTCACGAGGTAACCGCCATGTGGGAGGTTGATTCGGCGATCATTGTGCCGATAGTTGTTTCTGCGAACGGTCTCATAGCGAAGAGTCTCGACCAACATCTTGAGAGGCTTTCGCTACGAGGTTGTGGTTGGATCAAGGGTCAGATACAGAAGGCGGTAATCCTGGACACGACGCGCATAGTCCGAAGGTTCCTCTCTCTGCGGCCCTGACCACCGGCAGCCTGGGCCTTGCTCCGTTGCCGGCCGCACCCTAGGTTAGGTTTTTTATAATGTTTTTATTGTTTTTGTATGTTTTTGATGTATTTTTGTATTTTACTTTTGTAAAAATATTATAAAAGATCCTAACCTAAGACGAAAAATAAATAAAGAGAATGATTTATTGGAAAACCTTATAATTTAGATTACTTGCGTCAATGATCTTGGCGTGTGAATGACTTCCATGTATACTTATGACGTATTTCATGTATTAAAAAATTTATATAAATAATGAAAGCCTAGAGGCATTTTCTTTACAGTGAGCTTCAGTTTTTTTCATCACACCTGCTCGTAAATGGTGTTATTTCATGCGGGTGTACTGAAGGACAAAGGCCTACTTTGATCCCGCGGGAGTTAGGAATTCTTATAACTCCACAGTGTGGAGTTATAGGTTTAGTTTTAAAAATGTTGACCCACTCGTACATTACTTCAGACTCAGGACATTTATATTCAGCCAGGGTTTTTTGTTATGTCACCCAAACTTGACTACAAGCAAATTTTAAAGTATATAAAACTAATACGGTATATTTCTTCATTATTTTTAATATTTAAAAGTATTTATCATTAATTTTGGTAAATATTGTTATAATAATTTTGCAAAATCTAATTCGAAAACTATGTCGTAATAAAAAACGCACGGAATGTTTGTACCGCGTTGCTAAGCAACGGCGCAAGCAAAATGGCGATCGAATACCTATTTGAAACGTCACCGTATTTAAGAATTATTTCGCTTAAATTTTAGTTTTTTCCTCGCAAGTGTGATGAAAAACATTGTGTGTAACTCGGGGCGTAAGAATATTACAAACTCGAGTCTTTAAATCGCTCCGGCAAGCCGTCGCGATTTAACTAGACTCTCGTTAGTAATATTCCTCTTACCCCCCATGTTGCACAATGTACTATTAATTCTATCATCATTGGATTTTTCCTTTATTTGAATCCACGAAATATAACCTGCCACTTGTCACCGTTTCATTGCGTTGCCATTTGCGTGAAGTCTTCCACTGTTAGCTATCTGGTTTGTACTACAGCGACATGTTCTGCGCCGGCCGCGTGCCGGACGAGGACCTGCGGCGCACGCAGCGAGCCTGCGGTGGTGCCGTGCTCAGCTCCACGCGCTCCATCCCGGCCGAGGCGCTCGGCCACTGCGCGCACTTCACCGAGCGCCAGATCGGCGGCGAGCGGTACAACATCTTCACCGGTCAGTTACACATGTTGTTCATCCTACGCATACAGTAACTTACACCTCGCGGCACCTCTGGCGCCGACTGTTATTTCTGCGCATTTTTTCCTAGCGTTTATCCCGGCTTGGGGTCCGCTTAACAGCCTAATCCCATGAATTGGCATAGACACTAGTTTTTACGAAAGCGACTGCCATCAGACCTTCCAACCCAGAGGGGAAACTAGGCCTTTTTGGGATTAGGTCCGGTTTCCTTACGATGTTTTCCTTCACCGAAAAGCGACTGGTAAATATCAAATGATATTCCGTACATAAGTTCCGAAAAACTCAGTGGTACGAGCCGGGGTTTGAACCCGAGACCTCCGGATTGAAAGTAGGACGTCTTACTGCAAGGCTACCAGCGCTTTTTTTTTTTTTTGTTATTTCTGCGCATGTTCTTCCATAGCCCTTCAACCCCTGTATCCCCCCGCGCGACCTATTTTCGGAATTTAAATTATTTTTAGAATCAGCGTTACATTGTAACGCGCGACATGCAGAAGACAGGCTTTAAAATTAGAGGCGATGGAATAAAAGTTTCACTTTAATATATTCTTTGTTCCCTTAAAAATCCCTAACCTAATATTTTATTCCCTACTGTTCCTATCCTGACCCTAAATACTTTCCTTAGGTTACGAGAACTCCGCCCATGGTCGCCCTGATGGTAATTCAACTTTTTTTACCGTATTAAATGTATTTTTGAATAGTTTTATTATTTCTATTTTCAATGTTGGCATTAAATAGTATAAATAGTAGTCGTTATATAAAATGAAATACTTATAATGACTGTAGCAATTTTTGGTTCGTCCCTATACATTTTAAAGTTAATATCTTAGTATGTTTAAAAGTTAATATCATCATCATCAGTCGTATAAAACTTGACAATTTTGAGCCAATGATTATAACAACGGATCCAATTACTGATGTTTATGAGGATTCTAGTTGAATGAGGCTCCAACTTTAAAAGATTATTACTATACAGTGTGTTTCTGTAATAGGAGCAATAAATTAAAACGTAGATTCTACTCCTCAAACCAAGACGTTTGTTCAGCGACTTTTAAAAATAACGTATGGTTTAATTTTTAGGACACTTTAAAGTTTTTTCGAACACGCAATGTATTCCGAAATTGACTATGTCTGTAGGGTGACAAGCAATGTCAATTAGACGGATTTTAACGTTCATTGAAAATACTATTTAGTTTGTATGAAAAAGAGACAATCTACAAAATACATATTTTTTTAAAGTTGTTGAACAAAAGTTTTGTAGTTTGAGGAGTAGAATCTATGTTTTAATTTATTGCTCCTGTTACAGAAACACACTGTATATTAGATAATCATATATATTTACTGTGTAAATATATGTGAGTACAGTGGCTATCAGATATATCAGAGCAGCCTAGGTGGTAACAAATATCTGAACGACGCATCTATTCTCAAGGCGATAAAGGACATGTTCGGATATTTTTGAATATCTCTGCCGCTGCGATACATTTGATGGTGACTGTACCTTGAATTCTTTATTCATTCATCCTTATTCATGTCAATTAACCTTTTCCACGCCAAAGACGTATATATCGGCACCACAGGTCCAATGCCAAAGACCGATATATCGGTCACCGACCACAGAGCAAAATAGACCTAGTTACATGCACACACATAAAGTTTAACTTCATTTTTGACATTTAGATGGCGTGGCGTCTGAGTGGTAGGTTTTGCATTTGACATGGCGTCGAAAAGGTTAACATTAGACGGGTCTAACGCGAATTAAACTAATTTACCTTGACGCGTCACATCCCGTTACACCAGTCTAATCTTAATTAACATGTGTAGAAAACGCGACCATTTTAAATGCTATACGGATACCATATTCTTTTGTAGTTCTGTACATTTGAATATGAAATAGATAATATTTAGAATTATATTACAAGAGCAATTGCTGATGCTACAGTAGCAATTGCTGATGCTACAGTAGCAATTGCTACCCTATTTTGTACTGAAACTCACACGATTTTCAATCATTATTTTGACAAAAACGGGACTTAATCGCGTACACTTACATTTATCGAACTCGCGGAGCGTAAGCGAAGTGAGATCTTACAAACAACTCCAGACCGAACTGTCACCTGGCTACTGGGACGTCTCGGCATTTGGATGGCTTTTTGATTGCGATAGTTTGTCCGACGATAACTTAAGTAACGTTTTTCTGATCTTTATGAAATTTCTTGGGGCTGTAGCAGAGATACATAAAATTTGTGAGTTCGTAAATGAGCAGGATCGATCCAGTGGTTATGGAGCTAGAAGTAGAAAAAAAAATCCTCCTTGGGGTCTTGTTATATTGGTCAACTCGTTTGCAAGTAAATCGCGAGTTCTCAGTTCGAGGCGGATTACAAGTTAATTTCCTGACACAAATACAAAGTATGCATTTCCCTCCAGGCTGCCCGGCCGCCAAGACCTGCACCATGATCCTGCGTGGTGGCGCCGAGCAGTTCCTCGAGGAGACGGAGCGCTCCCTGCACGACGCCATCATGATCGTACGCCGCACGGTCAAGAACGACGCGCTCGTCGCTGGTATGTGTACTAGGTTAAATACTTGTAGATGCTAAGGTAAAATACTTGTAGATACTAGGTAAATACTAGGTTAAATACTTATAGATACTAGGTATGATACTTGTGTATACTAGGTTAAATACTTATAGATACTTGTTTATACTGGGTAAAATACTGGATACTAGGTATGGTACTTGTATGTGATATAATACTTGTTCGGGATACTAGAAAAAATACATGTAGCTACTAGTTAAAATACTTGTAATTATAATTATTATTGTATAGTTCTAGCCGATGATTATAACAACGGATCCAATTACTGATGTTTGTGAGGATTCTGATTAAATGAGGCTAAAACTTTATTCATAATCTTCCCTATCTGGGGTCTGCCTTCCTTGTCCTTAAGAGTCGCCAGGACGCTCGCGTGAACTCGCGTCCCCATACAAACGTAGTTCAGCTCTCATTTTAAAACGATATGCTTTAGAACCACGAAATTTGGCATGGGCATTCCAGTAGTACAGATCTATGTCGGTAATTCGTTTTCGTTGCTAAAAATTGTAATACAAAGAAAATATAGCAAAAATAAGTTTTGTATGTTAATCTGTATCTGGCTGTATTTTCTTTGTATTACAATTTTTTGTAACGAAAACGAATTACTGACATAGATCTGCACTACTAGAATGCCAATGCCAAATTACATGGTTCTAAAGCATGTCGTTTTAAAATGAGAGCTAAACTACGTTTCTATGGGAACGCGAGCGTCCTGGCGACTCTTAACCTCCAGGTACGACTGTTTTTGGTGACGTTCTTGTCAAAATTCTGGTCTTTTTGAACTGTCGTCGTCAATATAAATTTTGATTTTAAGGGGATGAATTGCCACATTTTCTAAAAACACAAATATAATATGTGCCAGTCCAGGGAAAAAGGAACCACTTTGTCGATATGGAGTTACTAGTACGTTGTTACTCTGCGTCCGTAGGAAACACCTTAGACAACCCTACACGTGATCCCTGGGTGGTGCTAAAAGAGTAACAAACTTGGCAGCTGCACTGTCCCATCTGGACCTCGCAGCACTCACTGGATTTTCTTCATCATCTGCTTTCCCACTACTACTACCCCAGAGAAGAAATGCCTTTTTATATCCAGTTTTATGCAGCCATACTTAGACATGTAACGAATATTCGCATTCGCATTCGCGAATATTCGCATGTTTTTAGGCTCACAACACACCTAGCGGAATTTCCGCAGTAATGTATGGAGCTTTGTCGATGGTAGCGGAAATTTGTCTATGGCCTCCATACATTACTGTGGAAATTCCGCTAGGTGTGTTTTGAGCCTTAGATATTCGCATTCGCACAATTAAATGCGAATATTTTAGCACCTTGTTTGTGCCGAAAATGGAAGAAAGTATCTCACTATCTACCGCTATGTCGGTTGGCTTACATTTAAAACCCTGCAATAGATAGATAGCGCTCTGCATGTTTATAGCGCTGTCTCGCTCCCGCACCGGCGCCGCATGCGGATCCATCGCCAGTGTGATAATCGCCTAAGATACGCCGCCCGGTTATGAACTGCGTCAATAAAATGTTACCGCGATACAAGCAAAATGTGGTGAAATCACGAAATGTATGAAAACCCAAATATTCGCATTCGCATTGGCGAATATTAATTACAAATATTCGCATTCGCATTCGCGAATGTTCCAAAGCCGACATTCGTTACATGTCTAAGCCATACGATAAATAAATAAATAATAGTACGTTCTAATACTACACAACATACACTATCTATTAGTGAAAGAATGAAGTTTCCTTGTGAATCGACCAGGCGGTGCCTTCACGAATAGCGTACTAGTAGTACACTAGTAGCTACTAGGTGGAGTAGCAGTGCAGGTGACATTCCCTCTTACATTTTGGGTATCTTTAGGTGGCTTTCACGCAGACGGCGCGATTGACTTGAGCTTCAAATAGTTCTTAGGCTGTGCTGCTCTACTATACGGGTGTCCCAGAAATCGACGTCAAGCCGTGAATGGATGATAGACCAAGTTATAACAGTTATCAGAAAAATACAAAAAAAAATCTATCACATTGTCTTCAAAAATTATGGTCACTTTAAAAATTTACTAGAATATTCCCGCCCTGGTCTCTTAACTTCTAGTCAATTTTTAAAGTGACCATAATTTTTGAAGAACATGTGATAGATTTTTTTTGTATTTTTCTGATAACTGTTATAACTTGGTCTATCATCCATTCACGGCTCGACGTCGATTTCTGGGACACCCTGTATAAGTTACTCTGTAGATACTGTTTTTGACAGGTGGCGGTGCTATCGACATGGAGATCTCGAAGCACCTCCGCGAGTACTCGAAGGGAGTCGCCGGCAAGGAGCAGCTGCTGCTGGCCGCCGTCGCGCGCGCCTTCGAGGCGATCCCGCGGCAGCTGTGCGACAACGCCGGCTTCGACGCCACCAACCTGCTCAACAAGCTGCGCCAGAGGCACCATCAAGGTAATACTGAGGAAAATACTAAGAAAATACTTGGAGAAAATACTAGATAAAATACTTGGGGAAAATACTAGGTAAAATACTTGGGAAAATACTAGGGAAATACTAGGTAAAATACTTGGGATATACTAGGTAAAATACAAGAAAAAATACTTGGGATATACTAGGTAAAATACTTGGGAAAATACTAGTGAAAATATCAGGTAAAAAATATAAATCTCGAAGCACCTCCGCGAGTACTCGAAGGGCAAGGAACAGCTGCTGCTGGCCGCCATAATTGACCGAGGAGCCGAGCGTAGCGAGGCGTCGAACGTCTCCATTTTCACTGGTACGACGATTTGGCAGATATGTGTGTGTATTGGTTGGTTGGTTAGTGTCGGTCTAGAGGTCGCATTTTTCATCCGATTTCGATGAAACTTGGCATGTACGTTCCTTGATTTATTTGCCAAAAATTGTTGAGCCATTTTTTGATTGGGGGGAAAATGAGGGGGAAAAGGGGGGAAGTTTGCTGTCGCGTTATTTATCTTCTCCGAAGTCTACGATTCACATAACCACTAGTAAATAACAACCAATGATTATAACAACGGATCCAATTACTGATGTTTGTGAGGAATCTACATTAAATGAGGCTAATCACAAAAAAATACTATTTTCATACTTAAAGGAAGAGGAAGTATTAAACCCGATACTTGTTCCAGGTGACAAGTGGTACGGAGTTGATATCCAGAAGGAGGACATTGCTGACAACTTCGTGAACTGCGTGTGGGAGCCGGCGGTGGTGAAGATCAACGCGGTCACTGCCGCCTGCGAGGCTGCGGCGCAGGTAAAAATACTCACTAATACTAGCGAATGTTAGGGGGAAATACTAGGAAATAATATGGGAGAATACTAGCGAATATCACTGACTGAGACTGGTAGAGAATGCCTTTAGGCATTAAGTCCGCCATTTGTACTTAATTCACATTGTATTTTGTGCAATAAAGTTTAAATAAATAAATAAATAAATAAATATCAGGGGAGGGGAAAATAGTAGTAAATACTATGGGAAAATACTAGCTAATATTATGGGAAGATACTAGTAAATACTATGGGAAAATACTAGATAATATTAGTGGAAAATACTAGTAAATACTTTGGAAAAATACTAGCGTATTGTATACAAGATTCAACCTTACTTGTCTTCTCATGTAAGCAAACACTTGTTGAAGATATTATAAGATTATAACGCTTTTCTCTGGGAGTATTATCGAACGAGCGGAGCAGCAAAACGAGTTCTTACAAACAACTTCTGGCCACCGGGACGTCTCGGCATATTGATGGCTTTTTGATTTCGATAGTTTGTTCGACGATAAATTTAGTAACGTTTCTCTGATCTTTATGAAATTTGTTGCGGTTGTAGCGGAGATACGTAAAATTTGAGAGTTCGTTTATGAGCTGGATCGATCAAGGGGTTAAGTTAACCGTTAAGTAAAATTAAGTCTTGCATGTTTGCTATTGAGTATAGGTGAATTAATTGTACCTTGAATATGTAAAATATTATGCTAATGATTAATGATATTGATATCATATGATAATAGCAATGGATCCAATCACACATGCGAGGTGAAGGATTTGATTAAATTATTGATCAATTCGATTTGTGTGATGACTGATGATAAAATTAAAATATGATAAATTGGTTGTTCGAAAAAAAAGAACCGGTTTCACTTAGGCTCTGCTTTTTTAGAGTAAATGCCCGTGTTGCTGTAAAAAATAGTGAAATCACTATAGGTGTGCCTATAATAGTTGAAGAGTTCCCTCGATTTCTCCAGGATCCCATCATCAGATCTGGACCTGGTGACAATGGGACCAACTGTGAAGTATATTCTTTCAAACAAAAAAAGAATTTTCCAAATCGGTCCAGCCGTTTTCCAATAATCGGTGTATAAACAAAAAAAAATTGCAAAAAACAAAGATCCTGACAAATTGAGAAACGTTCTTCTTCGAAAAATCTTGAAGTCGGTCGAAAAAGCCATCAAAATGCCGACATATCCTAGTACTAGGTGACAGTATTGTCCGTTGTTTGTAAGAACTTCGCTTCGCTGACCCTCCGTTCATTTCAAAAGCAAAAAGGTGAACCCTCGCTCTAAACCCGTGATTATTTCCAGATCCTCTCCGTAGACGAGACCATCAAGAACGTGAAGGGCGACGCCATGCCGCAGGCGGGGGGCATGCCCGCCGGGATGGGCCGCGGCATGGGCCGCCCGCGCATGGGCTAATCTAGATCATTCTACATCTTAGGCCCTAGATATCTTTCTACACGGGGTTTTCGAAGTACTTGAAAATGTCCAGAGGTTTTTAAAAATATCAAAAAGCTTACCACTTTTTTAGTAATAAAATAAGTTAACCAAACATGTCTGTATCGAAAACCCCGATTGAATACATGGGATAATCTAGATTATACTAGATCTTAGGCCCTAGATATCTTTCTACACTGGGTTTTCGAAGTACTTGAAAATGTCCAGAGGTTTTTAAAAATATCAAAAAGCTTAAAAATTTTTTAGTAATCATTTAACCAAATATATCATTTCCAGAGTGTTTTATAAAATATCAAAAAGCTTGCTATTTTTTTTAGTAATAACCTAGACTCGTCCCACGATAACTTTGCATTAGAATTAGACAAAGAGAATCATACTGTCTTTTTATAATGCTAGTACTGTCGCCACTAAGAAAGGGATGGGTATAGCAAGTTACTCTGACTGGTAATGCAGAGTTATCGTGAGACGAGTCTAACCAAACGTTTCTGTATCGAAAACCCCGATTCAATACAGCAAAGCTTAAACAATTATCACGTGACCAAGTTAAAAAAAACCTAAAGTTGTCACAAGTACTTGTGCCTAGTTGCCTACCCTACAACGCCAAGGACACATGTGTTATTGTCAAAGTAACCTTCATACTTTCAAGTAAGGTTTATATTGGCTCGCCTGCGTCCGTGATCTTGGCGCATGCGAATTATGATGTTTGGATGATTTTAGGGGGGGGGGGGGGTCAAAAATCGACAAAAATTGATGAAGTAATTTATGAATAGCCCCGAAATAAAACAATTTCTTTAAAGTATTATCATTGCTGGTCCAATATTTCTGCATTTCTTTTATTTACTGAAATAAAAGTTTTATTTATGATATTAACAAATTTGAGTTGATTTCTGATAAAAATACAGATTAAATATCTGTTTGAAGCATTTCTTTTATTATAGTGTGTATCTTTAGGTATTTAAATAAAAGTAAACAAACAATTTGTACATTCTCGGGTAGTTATAACATTAATTGGTTAACCAACCAAAAAGAGTATTACATAACCAAATACAAAAGCGCCTAGACCTGTCACTGAACGAACGACCTGACTTTAACCTACATTATTTGATCATGTAATGTTTTCATCTACTCTCAAGTGGCTTAAGGAGCTATTGGAGGGTAGATTTTGTTTACTTTTATTTAAATACCTAAAAATACAGACTATAGTAATTATCTTGTTAATAACGCCTCTATGCTTTCACAAACGTTTAGATTGTAAGTTAGTTAATAAAATGTATTACTGTACTATTAATTGGTTTTATTTATAAAAATGTAGGGCAGATGCCCCGGTTTTGGCCACTTTAAGGAGAGTTTGACTGTTCAGATGTCCGTCATTTTGCGTCATTAAGGAATTAAAACATTCTTTATGTACTGCGTCATTGAAAATATATTACTATATCTATATGAGTCTGCGCTGTAAAGATTCTGACATAAGATCTTATTATTTTCTTTGATGATATGTCAAAAAGGGGCCCAGGAGCCAGTTTTGGCCACTTTTTTCCATAACTCCTGGCAACTGAATGACAACTGATACATGACAGATGACAATGCCATCTGTTCTGTCATAATTTACTCTTACATTAACTATAAACCATAGACTTGTAAATTCGTAAATATCTTAATAAAGTTGAAAATGGCCAAAACCGGCACAGTGGCCAAAACCGGGGCACTTGCCCTATCCTTATAAAATAACACGGTTACACTCACGGCACTTCAGTCACGCGACTAAAGCGCGGTTTAATCGAGACGGGGCTGGGGCGTACCGCCAGCATGGAAGCCTGTAATCCGTGGCCAGAACTTCAGTGTGTGCTGCGATAGTTTAGTGGACACAGTGAGTGTGGTTTGTTTATTAACCGACTTCAAAAAAGGAGGAGGTTCTCAATTCGACTGAATTATTATTATTTTTTTTATCATTATTATGTTTTTTTTTGTATGTATGTAACTCCATATCTCCGTGAATCGTGAACCGATTTTCAAATTTTTTTTTTTAATCGAACAGGTATAACCCCTATATGGTCCCTTTGTCACGAAGTCAGGGTCTGATGATGGGATCCTGGAGAAATCGAGGGAACTCTTCAACTATTATAGGCACACCTATAGTGATTTCACTATTTTTTACAGCAACTCGGCCACTTCCTCTTGGAATAGCGGATCCTAAGTGAAGTCGGTTCTTTTTTTGTTTTAAATTATCGTCGCTCATGTCGGATGAACCAAATACGCTGCAGAACACGTTAGCAGCGCCGGCGCAAGATCATCCTCAACAAGTTGTGTCAGAGCGCGCGCCGCGCCGGACGCAGCTCGGCAGTCGGCGACGCGAGGCGCAGCAGTGCGCCACGGGCCGGTTCAAGTAGCACTCCTAGTGCTTGAAGATGGAGACCTAGGCTCCCCGAAACATGTCGCAAGACGTGACTAAAGTGCCGTGAGTGTAACCGTGTTATTTTATAATGTTGATATGTCTCACGAAAGTTTAAATTTAATAAAATGTATCCTTATTCCTGTCACCTACAGCCATCAAATATATCGGAGCGATCAGTGTACTTACTAAAAAAGATCCTGAACATGCATGATGTCGACTTGCGAAAAAACGCCCAGGATAACTAACTGGGTTATCAACTTATCAAATCTGCATATTTCCGTGATGTGATGCATGCCGAATCCGCTTCTCCGATACTAACAATCGATAGGTCTCTAAAATAGTACATTACGTACCTAGGGCGGTAAAATAAAGAAGGGCCCAGATCGCTGGCATTTGTGGCCCGAACCGAAGGTAAGGGCCATAAACAAGCGATCTGAGGCCTTCTTTATTAACGCCCGTGGTGCGTACATAATTTCACGTCTTCTCCTGGGTGTGAAGTGAGATTTGCCGCTGCGCCCTAGGGCGGTAAATCTCACTTAGCGCCCAGAGTGACGTAAATAACATTGAGGTTTCTTTGAACATTTTTTGATTAAGTAGATATTTTCAGAAATAATCGCTCCGAAAGTCTAAAAAATTTTGAACCGTAAGTCCAAGTATTATGAAAAAAATCAAGAAGATACACCTTTAAATATTGTTTCAACGAAAATTGTTTCGATCATTATTGGTTTAGGCGTTTTTGAGTATCTCCAAAAAACTACGTACGGCAGATACGACCTTGCGATAATAATCTATTCGATAGTATAGCTACGGCTGGTTTTTATAAATAACGGTACGGAACCCTTCATGCGCGAGTCCGACTCGCACTTGGCCGGTTTTTTTAAATATCATTTTGGATTAGTTTTTTTGTTTCGGTTTTGATTTTTGTTTGTTAATTTGAAAGAAGACGCCCAGGATCGTGCAAAGTGGAGGAAAGCGAGCAGGAAAGCGGACCCTGGCAATAGTCGGGATAACGCTAGGTAGAAGAAGAAGAAGAAGAATTTAAAATCTCATTTTTCGTCACTTACTGAGATTCACCAGTACGTCTAGCATGACTTACGTTGTCGCGCGGCTCTCCATACTTCAGGCGCGACTCGAAGTATGGAGTCGCGCGCGACAACGCATGACATGCTAAGCCGGCAGGTTGAACCTCGTATTAAGAAATGTTTAAAGTTTATCGGTAACATATTTTTGGTAGGTATTTATTTATTTTATTTATTCGTATGGCATAATACAGTAACAATAGAAAATTTACAGATGCGAGATCATAAATCTAACTCCAGAGAATTTATCCACTTAAGAGTCGCCAGGACGCTCGCGTTCCCATACAAACGTAGTTTAGCTCTCATTTTAAAATGACATGCTTTAGAACCACGAAATTTACCATGGGCATTCTAGTAGTACAGATCTATGTCAGTAATTCGTTCTCGTTGCAAAAATTTTAACACAAAGAAAATACAGCCAGATACAGATTTACATACAAAACTTATTTTTGCTATATTTTCTTTGTATTACAATTTTTAGCAACGAAATAGTACATTTCGATATAAGTGCGGAATGACATTTACGCACGAGTATCGAAACACGTTTTTTAATACAGTTGCGAAAAAAATATAAAATTGTCAATTATTCACTTTGAGGTTACTTTAGTACAAGCGCTGGTAGCCTTGCGGTAAGACGTCCGACTTTCAATCCGGAGGTCTCGGGTTCAAACCCCGGCTTGTACCACTGAGTTTTTCGGAACTTATGTACGGAATATCATTTGATATTTACCAGTCGCTTTTCGGTGAAGGAAAACATCGTAAGGAAACCGGACCTAATCCCAAAAAGGCCTAGTTTCCCCTCTGGGTTGGAAGGTCTGATGGCAGTCGCTTTCGTAAAAACTAGTGTCTATGCCAATTCATGGGATTAGGTTGTCAAGCGGACCCCAAGCCGGGATAAACGCTAGGAAGAAGAAGAAGAGAGGTTACTTTAGTACATGTATCCGAACGCTCCGCGCGGTGCGGTGCGGCGCTGTGATTGGCTGTCTGTCACTGTCATTAGCTGTGATTGGCTGGAAAAGTAAAAAGCACTAGTGCGCGATATCAAACTTTCCGCACGCTAAACCACTACAAGAAAAGCAACTTTTTGAGCAACTGTATTAAAAACGAATTACCGACATAGATCTGTACTGCTAGAATGCCCATGCCAAATTTCGTGGTTCTAAAGCATGTCGTTTTAAAATGAGAGCTGAACTACGTTTGTATGTGGACGCGAGTTCACGCGAGCGTCCTGGCGACTCTTAAGAGCTTCGTCGTTTAAATAGATACTTTTTATAGGCATGGTAAATGAATTCGCATTCGGTAAGCATTTAAATCTCTGCATCTGGTGACAGGATACGACTCGAGGCTCATAGAGAGCAGTGTAGCAGCCAAGGTCGATTACTCTTTCGCACCACCCGGGAGACACGTGCTGTTCAGCGGGGCGTTGTGGGCTGGCTAAATATGAGGCGGAGATGAAGAAGTCCAAGAATTGTGGCCACATTTTTATATTTTATTACAAAAGACAAGAAATTCCATCTTAAACGTAACGGCGATGATAGAAGAACGAACTATGAACGAATGAATGAAAGAATGAATGAATGCCTACTGTTGGAGTTGCCAACACCACAGAGTAAATAATAGTATAACAGAGAGACCTCTGTTATTGTCACGTAACGTCACTAATCATGTTGTCCCTTCTTAACGCATGACAAGTTCTCTTTCGCACTTATGCAAACGTATCGGATACGTCGTGTCAAACTCAAATTTTTTGACAGATTTACTTTGAGTTGTACCCCCCTGCCAACACGTGCAAGGCAACACAGGGTAATCTTCTTGCGGACGCGAGTCAGGGGCGGATCCGGGGTGCAACAGGGGTAATTGCCCCCCCCCCCCCCTGACACGCAAGTTTTGCATACTATGGGGGACATACGGGCGGACCGCAAGATTTTTTGTGAAGGAAGTGCCCCCCCTGAACAAAATCCTGGATCCAGGCCTGACGCGAGTAATCTTTGTCTCCCCTTGGTAGGTATAAATAAAACGGTTTGCAAGTTTTGCAACACCTTATCAGAGTCTACTTCATAAAAAAGTTATTACTTTAGGTACACGCATTATTGGATTTGGTATCAGATCTTTCGAAACTTCACGAGCACTTGCTGCACGTAAGTCGCTTTCGCCTATTTTTAATTTTAACCGACTTCAAAAAAAGGAGGAGGTTTTCAATTCAACTGAATTTTTATTTTTTTGTATGTATGTAACTCGATATGTCATAATCATAATGTAATTTGTTCATGTTCAAACCTTGTAGCAAACGAATATAAATAATAATACTTAAATAAATATTTGGGGACAATCTTACACAAATCAACCTAACCCCAAACTAAGCAAAGCTAGTACTATGGGTGCTAGGCGACTATATACATACTTAGATATATAAATACATACTTATATACATAGAAAACCTCCATAACTCAGGAACAAATATTTGAGATTAGCACACAAATAAATGCCCTTACCAGGATTCGAACCCGGGACCTCCAGCTTCGTAGGCAGGGTCACTAGCAACTGGGCTTCGTAGGCCGTTTAATATAAATATAAGTGGTAATACTGGTAAAGTAGTCGTTTATGTTCATCATCCTAGTGATATCCCTACAGTTGCATATTTTGAAACTGAGTACTCGCAAGAAACTCAAAACCTAAAGGGTACTTCCCGTAAACTCAAACTTGAAACTTGGCACGAAGTAACTTTATAGACAATGGAAAAATTACTAAAAGTAGAGATCTTTAGTAGAATCATACCATTTTTTTTAATTGACTGAGGAGCCGAGCGTAGCGAGGCAACGAACGTCTCCGTTTTCACTGGTACGACGATTTGGCAGATTGATGTGTGTGTATTGGTTGGTTGGTTGGTCAGTGTCGGTCTAGAGGTCGCATTTTTCATCCGATTTCGATGAAACTTGGCATGTACGTTCCTTGATTTATTTGCCATAAATTGTCGAGCCTTTTTTTTGATTGGGGGGAAAAGGGGGGAAGTTTGCTGTCGCGTTATTTATGTTCTCCTAAGTCTACGGTTCACAGAATACCAGATAAGGTTAGATGCAGGACATTCATGTTTTGTTGTTTTTATGGAGCAACATGTTCACTTCGGTGACAAGCTCTTAAATAAAGAGAATATATATATAAATACATATATGTTTTGATGTGTCATTTCAGTTCTCTTCGTGCATTTTGCACAGAATAGCACATAATTGATGAACCTTTTGCTTGAAAAATAGTAGTCATTGTTTGATGGTATATCAATGTTTAGTTGACATGTATTTATATGATAACACGTTTAAAAACCGTTGTACAGAACTAAAACCCTTAGAGCATATAAAACCCTATGACAGTAAGAAAATACTTATTGATGGAATATTTTTATTTTGTCATAACTTATTTCACGCAGCGAATTAAGATTTCCCGCCATACAATAAGTTGTAGAATATGAAAAAACCTTTCAAATGACATATGGCTTGTCATTATTGGTTTTTAAGTCACTCTGGGTGCTAAGTGAAATTTACCGCCCTAGGGCGCAGCGGCAAATCTCACTGCACACCCAGGAGAAGACGTAAAATTATGTACGCACCACGGGCGGTAATAGAGAATAGCCCCAAATCGCTTGTTTATGGCCCTTACCTTCGGTTCGGGCCACAATGCCAGCGATCTGAGTCCTTTATTTAACCGCCCTAGGTACGTAATGTACTATTAGGCCAGTGTCCTTACAAAACTGCCCACCTTCCAACTTACTAACAAATCATTAAAATAAAATTTTCAAGATTGTAAATAAAGAATTATTAACCAATGAAATAAACACTCCAAAAATTTTAATTACAATTACAAGTCCTAAAATCTTTCTTTTTGTTTCAGGTAAATAATTTCATAAACATCACTTTAAAGTCATCCGACGTTGATCGATACGGTTTATAGATATGCTGTCGTTTGTTCTACTAATCATTTCAACTGCAGTCATATTTCCTATCTTAGAATGTCTAGCAGAATCCCAAAGGCCACATAATACAACAATTAAAGACACACATATTGTAGGGGATGAGTACAAGAAGTTGTCAACTTTACGCTACACAAAATACGCTGTGTCCAATATCTCGGGTGACCATTGTATTACCGACTGTGTCAACGATTATTGTCTAACTGAAAAAGAACGAGTAGAAACATGCCAAGTTGATGAGAGAAGAAAGTTTGAGATCCCTTTAATATATTACACTGCGTACACAAAAGGTGTACATATTTGTTTAAGCAAATGCACTATAGGGGAAAATAATAATTATTGGTGCTATATCGGCAATAAATATGAAATTGATTATTGTAACCCCTTCACTGACCATAAATTGGTAGCTGGTTTTTTTGATGTAAGCACAGATGTATTCAACGATCCATGTAAAGATAAATGCGAGAAGCGAGGTGAAGCTCACGAATGGTGTAATTTAAGACGCCAAATTGAGGGAAAGAGGGTTAATTGCCATCCTGATGAGCCCGTGTACTACCAGTACCATAAAGAAAGTTCACAGCTTAACGAGTGCGTTGGTGCCTGCGGTCAATGGCCGAGAAAAACAATCAAAAAATTTCCGGATAAACTGAAAGACATAAATTTCTATTGGTGTTCTGTCGATGATAACCAGGTAGTATGGGATTATTGCGCTCAGACTGCTGAAGAATTCAGCTTCTGCAAACAATGTGGTAAAGCAGATATCCAACAGTATATTAAAAAAGTAGAACGCGATACGAAAAACGTTAGAGTTTTATTAAACGATTCATCTACTTCTATAATATCGTACACGTATAAAAAGTTGCCGGACGGCGTGAGTTTGCCGTTGGTTGTGAAAGCTATAATATGGCATAAACACATACGTGTTCGTGACAAGGAAGTCATTCGAAACAAAGTAGACGACAGCACAAAGAAAAATTGTATGGATATGGAGAAAACCTATTCTGATTGCCGAAGTTACGTTTTCGGTAATTTAGTAGCATATAAACATGGCGGAACAGGGGATTACTACAACGTTGTGCCACTGTCCAAACGTTTAAATTTTGGGACACAAAATGGAGATTTCATAACACCTTCACTTTGGAATATTAACGAACGAAAGATCACTAACTATGTCCACGATTTTAATGGCGTAATAGAACTTAATATAGCAGTATACTACAACGATAAAAACCATATAAATATGCCGACGGCAATCGGCACTTCTATGCGTGTTCTGGATCGAGAGTTGACGTCGTCGCTGTGGCATTGTGACAATTTATATTCCAATGTTCCCAACGCCAGCCAGGAATGCATTTTTGAAAACGAGCTTTCCGAGACCGTTGATACGGATAAAAATGTATAAAGTCAAAACATATTTATGTTTCTTAAAAAGTTTATTTATTTTGATAAAAATCACACAATTTACAATTTATATGAACCACATTAACAATACAATTTATATTTACTACACAATCACAAAAAACAAAACCACTTAAAAACTACAAAAAGCCCGTAACCTAACCTAAAAGTACATACAAAATACATACTGTTAGAATTCATACGGTCAAAATACCTTAATTTTTGAATTGAGGTATTTTGACCGTATGAATTCTAACAGTATGTATTTTACCTACTGTATCAAAATACCCAAAGTTATTTGTCATACGCACTGATTGCCTACTCTTGGAATACATAATGGTTAAAATATACACCGTGCTCGCGAGGAAACCGTATAATTTTGCCAGCGTATTCTTGATCATAATTGGAGACTAATATGTCGTATAAACTTTTCTGGATTTCGCCGTTACTGCCAATTAAACAAAAAAAAATATGTTTTAGGTATTGTAACTCGGTGCAAAACCCAAAGGCAGATAAGATAGCATGGAATTTTTGCGCTCAGACTGCTTAAGAATTCAGCTTTTGCAAACAATGTGGTAAAGCAGATATCCAACAGTATATTAAAAAAGTAGAACGCGATACGAAAAACGTTAGAGTTTTATTAAACGATTCATCGACTTCTATAATATCGTACACGTATAAAAAGTTGCCGGACGGCGTGAGTTTGCCACTGGTTGTGACAGCTATAATATGGCATAAACACATTCGTGTACGTGACAAGGAAGTCATTCGAAACAAAGTAGACGACAGCACTAAGAAAAATTGTATGGATATGGAGAAAACCTATTCTGATTGCCGAAATTACGTTTTCGCTAATTTAGTAGCATATAAACATGGCGGAACAGGGGATTACTACAACGTTGTGCCACTGTCCAAACGTTTAAATTTTGGGACACAAAATGGAGATTTCATAACACCTTCACTTTGGAATATTAACGAACGAAAGATCACTAACTATGTCTACGATTTTAATGGCGTAATAGAACTTAATATAGCAGTATACTACAACGATAAAAACCATATAAATATGCCGACGGCAATCGGCACTTCTGTGCGGGTTTTGGATCGAGAGTTGACGTCGTCGCTGTGGCATTGTGACAATTTATATTCCAATGTTCCCAACGCCAGCCAGGAATGCATTTTTGAAAACGAGCTTTCCGAGACCGTTGATACGGATAAAAATGTATAAAGTCAAAATACAAGTTAGAATTCATACGGTCAATATACCTTAATTTTTGAATTAAGGTATTTTGACCGTATGTATTTTACCTACTGTATCAAAATACCCAAAGTTATTTGTCATACGCACTGATTGCCTACTCTTGGAATACATAATGGTTAAAATATACACCGTGCTCGCGAGGAAACCGTATAATTTTGCCAGCGTATTCTTGATTAAATTGGAGACTAATATGTCGTATAAACTTTTCTGGATTTCGCCGTTACTGCCAATTAAACAAAAAAAAATATGTTTTAGGTATTGTAACTCGGTGCAAAACCCAAAGGCAGATAAGATAGCATGGAATTTTTGCGCTCAGACTGCTTAAGAATTCAGCTTTTGCAAACAATGTGGTAAAGCAGATATCCAACAGTATATTAAAAAAGTAGAACGCGATTCGAAAAACGTTCGAGTTTTGTTAAACGATTCATCGACTTCTATAATATCGTACACGTATAAAAAGTTGCCGGACGGCGTGAGTTTGCCACTGGTTGTGAAAGCTATAATATGGCATAAACACATACGTGTTCGTGACAAGGAAGTCATTCGAAACAAAGTAGACGACAGCACAAAGAAAAATTGTATGGATATGGAGAAAACCTATTCTGATTGCCGAAATTACGTTTTCGCTAATTTAGTAGCATATAAACATGGCGGAACAGGGGATTTCTACAACGTTGTGCCACTGTCCAAACGTTTAAATTTTGGGACACAAAATGGAGATTTCATAACGGATTACTAATATGTCGCCGAAAACTTTATGGCATATTATCACTTCCTAAACAATTTTTCCCATAGTTTCATTTGGCAGAATCATCAGATGACAAACCAATTTTTGGCATATATAACATATCGCAAATGATTATTTAGAATATTATTATTTGGCAAAATATTTACTTGATCATGTTTCAAAATCTCTTTTAATGTTTTGTCGAATGTATTGATTGGCGTAAGTAATTGTTCTCATAATATTATGATGCATAATACTAATATACCCTAATCTTGTAGTACTTATGGTGCAAAGTTACATAAGCATTATATTTCGTTATGTAAGTAGTTTTTCGCACTGTGCAGTTCAATGGTAGTACTTTTGTTTACTACATCCCACAATTTCAATAATTCAGTTTATGTGTGTTAAAGTGATACGTAACGAAAGTATTAAGTCATCTGGGAGCAGTTTCGTTTTGAGGGCCATACAAAATAACCCTAACCTACCTATCTCTGGGAGCAGTTTCGTTTATAGGGTCATAAAAAATAACCCTAACCTACCTATCTCTAGGAGCAGTTTCGTTTTTAGGGTCATAAAAAAATTACCCTTACCTACCTATCTCTGCCCTCTGGGAGCAGTTTTGTTTTTAGGGTCATAAAAAAATAACCCTAACCTACCTATCTCTGGGAGCAGTTTCGTTTTTAGGGTCATAAAAAAAATTACCCTAACCTACCTATCTCTAGGAGCAGTTTCGTTTTTAGGGTCATAAAAAAAATAACCCTAACCTACCTATCTCTGGTAGCAGTTTTGTTTTTAGGGTCATAAAAAAAATAGCCCTAACCTACCTATCTCTAGGAGCAGTTTCGTATATAGGGTTATAAAAAAAATTACCCTAACCTACCTATCTCTGCCCTCTGGGAGCAGTTTTGTTTTTAGGGTCATAAAAAAATAACCCTAACCTACCTATCTCTGGGAGTAGTTTCGTTTTTAGGGTCATAAAAAAAATCCCCTAACCTACCTATCTCTGGGAGTAGTTTTGTTATTAGGGTCATAAAAAATAACCCTAACCTACCTATCTCTGGGAGCAGTTTCGTTTTTAGGGTCATAAAAAAAAATCTAACCTACCTATCTCTGTGAGCAG
Organism: Pammene fasciana; assembly: GCA_911728535.1. Taxonomy (NCBI): domain Eukaryota; kingdom Metazoa; phylum Arthropoda; class Insecta; order Lepidoptera; family Tortricidae; genus Pammene; species Pammene fasciana. Next base: position 1,323,637 of record OU452296.1, read on the forward strand.
TTTCGTTTTTACGGTCATAAAAAAATAACCCTAACCTACCTATCTCTGGGAGCAGTTTCGTTTTTAGGGTCAAAAAAAAATAACCCTAACCTACCTATCTCTGGTAGCAGTTTTGTTTTTAGGGTCATAAAAGATAAAAGATAAAAAGATAAAAGATATTTATTCTTCAATTTAGGCACATTACAATGCACTTATGAACGTCAGAGAGAAAAGAAACTACCACCGGTTCTAACCCTACACCTCTGACCCGAGAAGTATTACTTATTACCGGCAAGAAACTCGGCGGGACTTATTTTTTCAAAACAGTACTACAAATACATTAAAGATACTATATACAATAATGCGTAGTTCTTCAAGAAGGCATATCAAAACAGCTTGAGAGACAGACATGTACCTGCCTATTGTGTAATTAAAATGAAAAATAAAAATAAAATCCAAATCTGACTGCTTCGCAATACGTTTGATATTCTTTCTTACTTGAACTGTGTCCTCTAAATGTTAGATGATTTTATAGATTCTGGTTTGGGCCATGCATATATGTCTGTCATATAGTCCTCGACCCTGTAATAACCCTTTGACATTAAAGTTTTTTTCAAGTATTTCTTAAGAGCGGGAAATGATAGATTCAAAACATCGACGGGTAACTTGTTATAAATATGAATACCCTGGCCAAAAAATGACTTATATGCTTTGCGGACACGACATCGTCTGGTAGCAAGCTTATTTTTATTTCTAGTGTTATAGCTGTGGATGTCAGAATTCTTCTTGAATGTGTGTATATTCTTTACAACAAAAATAATATTATCATAGATATATTGGGACGCAAGAGTTAAAATATTAATTTTTTTAAATAATTCTCTAATTGATGTACCTGCCTTTAAGTTATACATAAAGCGAATGGCTCTTTTCTGTAAAACAAAAATAGTCTGTATGTCAGCTGCTTTGCCCCAAACCAGAATTCCATATGACATTACACTATGAAAATAACTATAATAAACTAAGCGAGCTGTCTCAATATTAGTCAGTTGTCTAATTTTTCTAACGGCATGAGCGGCTGAACTTAGTCTAAGAGCGAGTTTTTTTATATGAGGACTCCATTGTAAATTTTTGTCCAACGTTGAACCAAGGAACACAGTTTTATCTACTATATCTAAACATTCACCATTTATAACTATATTAGTGTCCCTTGGTGCCACGTTTGGCAAAACAAATCGAATACATTTAGTTTTCTTAGCATTAAGTAACAGATTGTTAGTAGTAAACCAGTTTAGTACGCCAGCTAGTGTATTGTTAATTACAGATAAATCATTGGATTGCCGTTCAACTTTGAAAATTAAAGATGTATCATCGGCAAACAAAATCATACCACAAAGGTTTTGTACTACACAAGGTAAATCATTTATATAAACCAAAAACAGGAATGGGCCCAGAATGGAACCCTGTGGCACTCCTAATTTTACTAAAGTCCCTTTAGACTGGGTTTTATTTACAACAACTGTTTGTGTTCTATTGCTAAGGTAAGAAGACATGAGACTCAGGGCATTTTCTGAAAGACCATAGTGTTCTAATTTAAGAATGAGCGTTCTATGATCTACACAATCAAAAGCTTTTGAAAGGTCACAGAATATACCAATTGCATCATAACGTTTGTCTCGCCAAGCATTGAAAATATGTTTAATGAGTTCTGCAGCAGCGTCGGTTGTGGAACGTCCCTTTGTGAAACCAAACTGATTGCTTGTAAGCAGTCCATGTCTGTTGAAGTGCCCCAGTAGATCATTTAACATTATCTTTTCAAAGACTTTACTTAGTACAGGAAGTATCGATATCGGTCGGAAATTATTTAGATCACTAGAATCACCCGATTTAAATAGAGGTATGACTTTACTACATTTCATTAGATCTGGAAAAACACCTTGTGAAACTGAATTGTTATAAATGATGGCTAAGTAAGGCGCTATGTCGTCTATGATATTGCTGATGACTACAACTGATATTCCCCATAAGTCCTCAGTTTTCTTTAAATTGAGTGATTTGAATGACTTTACAATTTTTTCGGAATCCACTAGGTCAAATTCAAAGATCGTATTACATTTCTTAATATTAGCGCAAAGTAAGGAATGAGCTTGAGACGAAGATGATTGTAGGCATTTTGTGGTATTTAATGCTATGTTAGAAAAATAATCTTCGAATGCCGAGGCAACATCGTCATTTGACATGACCTGTTGTTCCTCCGAGACAATGTTGACTTGACAATCGCGTGATTTACATTTACCAGCTTCCTTATTAATAATATTCCACACTGTTTTCACCTTGTTGTCCGACATTTTTATTTTTGCACTAGTATAGTTCGCCTTAGCAGTTAAACACACCTTCTTGAAAATTTTTGAATAGTTTTTTACATAGTCCAGAAAATCTGAAGTTTTGTTCACTTCTCTCTCTCCATAAAGTTCATAAAGCCTCTTTCTACTTTTATGAATACCTACAGTAGCCCATTCACTAAACTTTGCTTTAGCTTTAGTTTTTGACCCACTAATAGTTCTCAGTTTGAAATGTTTATTAAATTGACAAAGAATCATACTAAACAAATCTTCATACAAACTATTTGACTCATAAAAATGTGAATAAGGCAGTGTGGAGAGATGATTTTGAATTTCTTTTTTGAATAATTCCAAACGATAACCAGTAATGGGTCTATATGTTATAGCTTGTGGAATTTCCTGAATTGGCTTTATAAAAGATGCCCTTTGACCGCTGTGATCAGAATTAAAACAGTTAAATATTTCCTTATCCAGACATTCACAGTTACAATAAATATTATCAAGGCATGTCGCACTAGTGACACCCACCCGGGTAGGTTCAAGGAACAAATTAAACATATTAAACGACTTAAATAAACATAGCAATTTAATAGAATTAATAGAAGATTCAAGCAAATTAACATTAAAATCTCCACAGACTATAACATGCTTTCGGCAGTTTCGGTTATTAGTCACTAATTTCAGCACATTTTCCATGGTATTTTCAAATGTGTTGAAATCAGCTGCGGCCGCTGTTGGTGGTCTATATACACAAATAACAATATAACTTTCTAATTCTACACAAGAAATTTCTACAATTCTCACTATGGAATATTTTACAACATCCTTCCGTTCTTTACATCTCAGGCCATTTTTAACAATTATAAGGGAACCACCATGAATGGCAGATTTTCTAGCATAGAAACTGATTAATTTAAAGTTAATAAAATCAAAAATTAAATGTTCTTCTTTTAGCCAATGTTCTGTAATACACATAATTTGTACATCATTATTATCTAAGAATAAACCTATCTCTAACTCTTTGCTGGAAAAACCCTGAATATTCTGATGCACAACATTCATATTCAGATGTTTTCCCGCTGTCCGACAATCTAGTTTAAATGTGAAAAAGTCATTGTGGCGCTGTTCGCTTGCCGAGATCTATTTATAACACTATTATTTCTATTTGGCTCAATATTAAAGGCCAACAAATCAATAAGAGTCGTAGTATATTTCTTCGGCAAAAATATCTTCCCGGGGATTAGCCAAAAGCGCTCAATGAATTTATTTAAATCAAAGAAATGATACTTATTATTGAGAGATATGGAGTTGCACATTAATGAGTTGTAGCGTGATATTTTACTATTGTATTCATAAGGCATATTCTCTGAATATGGCAGTGCACATAAAATAATTTTGCCCACTCCAGATCTCTCAATATCATTTAAAGTTGACATCAGCTTATCTATGCTTTGCTTATCAACATTGAGACTATTTCCCATTAAAATTACCAATGTAGTGCTGTTATCATAACATCCCTTTGAAATAAGGTCACATAAATGGGACAAAGTTATGTTGTGGTAACAGTAATTTGACACTTGTTGTTGTAGTCTAAAGTTCAATAATGGGCCCATTCCTAACCCAATCTCATCAGAGTAAATAACCGTCTTCTTGACAGGTTTATGAACTGCTGGCACAGCAAGCTTAGAGGCGTTGAGGGCCACACTTGGTTCATCAGACACTGTTGGTGGTGTTTGTTCACAACTACAAACTTTACTATTAAGAAGCATCTTGCAACGCTCATCTAAATTATGATTTTCTGCCAACAGTTTTGAAAAAGCCTTAGTATGCTCCTCAACTTGTTTATTACTAGATTCATATCTAGAGGATATTACCGCAAGCTCATCCTTTAACCTATTTATCTCAGCATGCAATTCCTGTAAATTACTGTAAAAAAGTAGAACGCGATACGAAAAACGTTAGAGTTTTATTAAACGATTCATCGACTTCTATAATATCGTACACGTATAAAAAGTTGCCGGACGGCGTGAGTTTGCCGTTGATTGTGAAAGCTATAATATGGCATAAACACATACGTGTTCGTGACAAGGAAGTCATTCGAAACAAAGTAGACGACAGCACTAAGAAAAATTGTTTGGATATGGAGAAAACCTATTCTGATTGCCGAAATTACGTTTTCGCTAATTTAGTAGCATATAAACATGGCGGAACAGGGGATTACTACAACGTTGTGCCACTGTCCAAACGTTTAAATTTTGGGACACAAAATGGAGATTTCATAACACCTTCACTTTGGAATATTAACGAACGAAAGATCACTAACTATGTCTACGATTTTAATGGCGTTATAGAACTAAATATAGCAGTATACTACAACGATAAAGACCATATAAATATGCCGACGGCAATCGGCACTTCTATGCGAGTTCTGGATCGAGAGTTGACGTCGTCGCTGTGGCATTGTGACAATTTATATTCCAATGTTCCCAACGCCAGCTAGGAATGCATTTTTGAAAACGAGCTTTCCGAGACCGTTGATACGGATAAAAATGTATAAAGTCAAAATACATACTGTTAGAATTCATACGGTCAAAATACCTTAATTTTTGAATTAAGGTATTTTGACCGTATGAATTCTAACAGTATGTATTTTACATACTGTATCAAAACACCCAAAGTTATTTGTCATACGCACTGATTGCCTACTCTTGGAATACATAATGGTTAAAATATACACCGTGCTCGCGAGGAAACCGTATAATTTTGCCAGCGTATTCTTGATCATAAGTGGAGACTAATATGTCGTATAAACTTTTCTGGATTTCGCCGTTACTGCCAATTAAACAAAAAAAATATGTTTTAGGTATTGTAACTCGATGCAAAACCCAAAGGCAGATAAGATAGCATGGAATTTTTGCGCTCAGACTGCTTAAGAATTCAGCTTTTGCAAACAATGTGGTAAAGCAGATATCCAACAGTATATTAAAAAAGTAGAACGCGATTCGAAAAACGTTCGAGTTTTGTTAAACGATTCATCTACTTCTATAATATCTTACACGTATAAAAAGTTGCCGGACGGCGTGAGCTTGCCACTGGTTGTGAAAGCTATAATATGGCATAAACACATACGTGTTCGTGACAAGGAAGTCATTCGAAACAAAGTAGACGACAGCACTAAGAAAAATTGTATGGATATGGAGAAAACCTATTCTGATTGCCGAAATTACGTTTTCGCTAATTTAGTAGCATATAAACATGGCGGAACAGGGGATTTCTACAACGTTGTGCCACTGTCCAAACGTTTAAATTTTGGGACACAAAATGGAGATTTCATAACACCTTCACTTTGGAATATTAACGAACGAAAGATCACTAACTATGTCCACGATTTTAATGGCGTAATAGAACTTAATATAGCAGTATACTACAACGATAAAACCCATAGAAATATGCCGACAGCAATCGGCACTTCTATGCGGGTTTTGGATCGAGAGTTGACGTCGTCGCTGTGGCATTGTGACAATTTATATTCCAATGTTCCCAACGCCAGCCAGGAATGCATTTTTGAAAACGAGCTTTCCGAGACCGTTGATACGGATAAAAATGTATAAAGTCAAAATACATACTGTTAGAATTCATACGGTCAAAATACCTTAATTTTTGAATTAAGGTATTTTGACCGTATGTATTTTACCTACTGTATCAAAATACCCAAAGTTATTTGTCATACGCACTGATTGCCTACTCTTGGAATACATAATGGTTAAAATATACACCGTGCTCGCGAGGAAACCGTATAATTTTGCCAGCGTATTCTTGATCATAATTGGAGACTAATATGTCGTATAAACTTTTCTGGATTTCGCCGTTACTGCCAATTAAACAAAAAAAAATATGTTTTAGGTATTGTAACTCGGTGCAAAACCCAAAGGCAGATAAGATAGCATGGAATTTTTGCGCTCAGACTGCTTAAGAATTCAGCTTTCGCAAACAATGTGGTAAAGCAGATATCCAACAGTATATTAAAAAAGTAGAACGCGATTCGAAAAACGTTAGAGTTTTGATAAACGATTCATCGACTTCTATAATATCTTACACGTATAAAAAGTTGCCGGACGGCGTGAGTTTGCCACTGGTTGTGAAAGCTATAATATGGCATAAACACATACGTGTTCGTGACAAGGAAGTCATTCGAAACAAAGTAGACGACAGCACAAAGAAAAATTGTTTGGATATGGAGAAAACCTATTCTGATTGCCGAAATTACGTTTTCGCTAATTTAGTAGCATATAAACATGGCGGAACAGGGGATTTCTACAACGTTGTGCCACTGTCCAAACGTTTAAATTTTGGGACACAAAATGGAGATTTCATAACACCTTCACTTTGGAATATTAACGAACGAAAGATCACTAACTATGTCTACGATTTTAATGGCGTTATAGAACTTAATATAGCAGTATACTACAACGATAAAGACCATATAAATATGCCGACAGCAATCGGCACTTCTATGCGGGTTTTGGATCGAGAGTTGACGTCGTCGCTGTGGCATTGTGACAATTTATATTCCAATGTTCCCAACGCCAGCCAGGAATGCATTTTTGAAAACGAGCTTTCCGAGACCGTTGATACGGATAAAAATGTATAAAGTCAAAATACATACTGTTACAATTCATACGGTCAAAATACCTTAATTTTTGAATTAAGGTATTTTGACCGTATGAATTCTAACAGTATGTATTTTACATACTGTATCAAAATACCCAAAGTTATTTGTCATACGCACTGATTGCCTACTCTTGGAATACATAATGGTTAAAATATACACCGTGCTCGCGAGGAAACCGTATAATTTTGCCAGCGTATTCCTGATCCTAATTGGAGACCAAAATGTCGTATAAACTTTTCTGGATTTCGCCCAGTTTCCGAGTTACTGCCAATTAAACAAAAAAAATATGTTTTATTGTAACTCGGTGCAAAACGCTTTTTTGATGGTGATTTCACTCTTTAGTCTAGACATCCATATTGTCAGATATCAAAATGCCACGGAATAGTTTGCGTAAACCATTTTTTACGAATAAAAATGCACCAAATTATTTTAGTCGAAAGTTTTACCAATAAAATTATTATTTTTATGTTCAAAAGCATCCAAAAAATAAGCAAAAAAAAAATTTTTTTTGGCGAATTCGACTTAAATTCATATAACATTTATTACTTCTTATGACCTCAGGAATACGCTGGCAAAATTATACGGTTTCCTCGCGAGCACCCTGTATAACAGCTACTATTCATAATGATTGTTAGTCTGTATTGTTCTTTGGCATAAGTATAGAAACCCTAAACTTGAAATAAATAATAGTCAATATATATAACGCCCTTATTGTAGGTAAACTGATTATTATTACTTCTTAAAATTGTAAAGAGAAGAGGACATAAAGTACCTATAAAATACAAAATGTTTCATTTTAGGGTTCCGTACCTCGAAAGGAAAAAACGGAACTCTTATAGGATCACTTTGTTGTCCGTCTGTCTGTCTGTCAAGACCCTTTTTCTCAGGAACGCATGGAGGTATCAAGCTGGAATTTATATCAAATACTCAGGTCTACTGTCCCTTGGGGCTGTGAAAAAATCAAACTTCTAAGCCAACGCAATCAAAAGATACAACCGTTTTTGCCGCAAATTTTCGACACTCACAAGGGAATCAAAATCTACAAGGTTAGGTACTTCCCGTGAACTCAGAACCTTGAAATTTGGTACGAAGCAACGTCTTATAGCACAATAAAGGAAATATTGCAAATATTGCGAAAACCGGAACCCCCGGTGCGCGAGTACGACTCCCACTTGGCCGGTTTTATTTTTCTTCTAATCCACATCGTTAATATAAATGGCTAGTTTTTCCTAAATTATCATAAACTTATATAGATGTCTTAAACAAAAGAAAAAGTGACCTAGGCCTCCGGTGCCCAGGGCTGGGCTGGGAATTATCATATAAATGTCAGTAAAAACGTTAAAACAAAGATCCTCAACCAAACCGAATGGCTGCTAAACAAATGGGTTAGGTTAGGTTAGCGTAAGCGAAATGAGTTCTTACAAACAACTCCAGACCGAACCGAACTGTCACCTGGCTACTGGGACGACTCGGCATTTGAGTGGCTTTTTGATTTCGATAGGTTGTCTGGCGATAACTTTAGTAACGTTTTTCTGATCTTTATGAAATTTCTTGGGGCTGTAGCAGGGATACATAAATTTTTTAAGTTCGTATATGAGCAGGATCGATCAAGTGGTTATGGAGCTAGAAGGAGAAAAGAAATCCTCCTTAGGGTCTTGTTATATTGGTCAACTCGTTTGCAAGTAAATCGCGAGTTCTCAGTTCGAGGCGGACTACTAGTTTAGTTAGATATGAAACAGCATTCTATAATATAATATTGCAATAATCCGAGTGTACCTGGTCGTTTCATAGTGACCCAAACGTGGACGGACGAGTGATGGGAGTAATTTTCTTGTACGTCCAAGAAAATTGAAACATTTTGTATGGGGACCAGTGGCGTAACTAAAGGGTGGCAGAGCTGGCGAAATGCCACAGGCCCCGGCCCGAGGGGCCCTCGGTCTGAGAAGCTACGACTAAAGGCATTTTCTGTAAAAGGGACCCCATGTGATACAAATACATAGTAGATTGTTCAACAAGGGACTAAAACAAGCCATAATGACACGAGATGTTTAGCCACCCGAGCGTAGTGAGGGTGGATATAGTTCGAGGGTCATTATGGTTGTTTAGTCTCGCGTTAAACACATTGACTTAGTATGTATTCTACTAGACAAGCTATCTAGAACAAAGTTTGTGCGCCACTTTTGGCAGTTGACAGCTGTCATTGAATCAAAGATTAGCGTTAGCAAAGCAGTTGTGACACTATTATGACAATATTTGTATTCTGCCTAAACACATTTTGTAATGAAACGTAATTATATAATTTTAAAAGGAACTGATTGTTTTATTCGTAATATTTATTTGCAACCTTGTATCATGTGGTACTTAAGAAAAAAATGACTGAGCGATGTGTTTCATTTTGATTGTAATTATTTATTTATATTTATAATATATTTACTTACCCTTCATATTTACTTAAAATCAATATGAGTATTTAGTAACTATAATGTAAACGATATTTCGATATTTAAGTTTTAAATTCAAATCATAAATACCATTTTTATGTAATTAACTCGCGCTTAAAATTTCAGCAAAATCGCCCTTGTTGTACAATAATCATAATTTGTTATGAAATAAACATTATAAAATGTAGGTACCTATCTGAAAAAAATGGTTTAGCACGTTAATATTTGTATGCAATATAAGAATCTAATAAATAATGTAGGTAAATCATAATTGTAGGCACATGTGTTACTTCTGCGGCATTAATCTATGCGCCGAGGAAAATTGGCAACATGGCGTCGCACCGCGAACAACCATTATTTTAATTTAGCGTTACATCAAACTTTGCACTTCTTTACCGACGGAATGTAATTCCATGGCTTCTATTACTTTTATTAGAATTATTAGTGCAGTTTTATACTACGCACGAAGCCATTCTTTTTAATATTATATTTTTTAAATTTTCGACGCTTGCGTGGCATCATGTCTGTGGTCCAAGACAGAATGTCAGGCTTATCACTTAAAGTCGTGTAAATCACTTAAACTCATGGCTGAATTTTTTTCTATGGGATGTCATCTCCTGTTACTCAATGGTTAAACACTCTACTTTTCACTTTGAATGCGAGGAAAAAATAACGACATTCTACACAAAATCTCAATATTTATAATGGCAAAACTTTAAATTATCAATAAAATTTGTTAGGCGGTTTATGTTTTTTTTTTGTATTTTTTTTTAATCGAGTTTGTTTAATATTTTCGCACAGTTGTCATTTTGAGGTTATATTATGCGTGGTCCAAAATTGTCTATGCACAATCACTGAAAAGGGCGGTAATCATCCATTCATAAACACCGTGAGTGGCTGTTTAGGGGTTTCCAAAGTACATAAAAAAAATGTTTTAGTCCCTAGAGATTAATAAAGAGTTTTAGGGTCACAACACACCTAGCGGAATTCCTCGCGGAATTAGCGGAAGTAGCGGAAATTTGTCTATGGTAGCGGAAATTTGTCTATGGTAGCGGAAATTTGTCTATGGCTTCCATACAAAAAATCTGCTACCATAGACAAATTTCCGCTACTTCCGCTAATTCCGCGAGGAATTCCGCTAGGTGTGTTGTGACCCTTAGTCCCGATCTGCAGAGACTAAAGTAACATTTTAAGAGCATGAGAAGTGAAAAATAATTTATTGTACGAAAGTGAGTATAGAAAATGATATACAGTTACATATAGTGCGTCACTATCAGCCAGTGTTTGGCGTACAACATGTTGTTTCTATTGCATGTCAATGAATATATATTTAACATTGTTTATACTAAAGGCACTGGTCCCACCGCCAGCGAGTAAACTATGAGCTATCGGCTATTTATTTCAAAAGACAAAAGATTACTCAAAAAAAAAATTAAAAATTTTTTAAAATTTAGAACTATTTATTTCAAAAAAAAACTTATAACTAAATTTTGACATTGTTTGCAAAATCTCTGGTACGAGATTATGTGTGTGGTTATTATCGATCCCGTGTAAACAAAAGAGATACAAATATCATAGCTGGGCGATGAACTATACTACTAATAATAATGTACTTCTTAAATTAATGCAAGTCACTTTAATAAAATGTCAATGTCATGCTATAGAAATAATTTAAAACTACAAAAAAAAATGAAAATTAAATTAAATATTAAAAAAGAAAAAAAAAATATACACAGTAAAAAAAAATCGAGATATGTCAATCATGGAATCTTAAATATATAAAAGAAGAAACTGACTGACTGACTGACTGACTGACTGACATATCAACGCACAGCCTAAACCGCTGGGTCTAGAGTTTCCAAATTTGGCATGTAGGTCCCTTATAAGGTCTAGGGGTGCACTAAGAAAGGATTTTTCAAAATTCACCCCGTAAGGGGGTGAAATGGGGGTCCAAAGTTTGTATAGGGAAACAAGATTAGTTAGACTGTTTTATTTGAAACTTCACAGGAGTAATCCTAACAATAAATATGTAAATACGTGTTTCAGGTTTTTTGAAAATTCAACTCCTTAAAGGGGGAAATGGGGGTGAAAAAGTCTGAAAATCAACATGGGTATCGTTTCTATGGTTTATCGGGTCGCTGATTACGAAAACAACAACTATTTTATTATACAACGTGGCAGGTGTAAAATATCATCCCCCAGAGGGTGAAATGGGGGTCCAAAGTTTGTATAGGGAAACAAGATTAGTTAGACTGTTTTATTTGAAACTTCACAGGAGTAATCCTAACAATAAATATGTTAACTCGTGTTTCAGGTTTTTTGAAAATTCAACTCCTTAAAGGGGGAAATGGGGGTGAAAAAGTCTGAAAATAAATATGGGTATCGTTTCTATGGTTTATCGGGTCGCTGATTACGAAAACAACAACCATTTTATTATACAACGTGGCAGGTGTAAAATATCATCCCCCAGGGGGTGAAATGGGGGTCCAAAGTTTGTATAGGGAAACAAGATTAGTTAGACTGTTTTATTTGAAACTTCACAGGAGTAATCCTAACAATAAATATGTAAATACGTGTTTCAGGTTTTTTGAAAATTCAACTCCTTAAAGGGGGAAATGGGGGTGAAAAAGTCTGAAAATCAACATGGGTATCGTTTCTATGGTTTATCGGGTCGCTGATTACGAAAACAACAACTATTTTATTATACAACGTGGCAGGTGTAAAATATCATCCCCCAGAGGGTGAAATGGGGGTCCAAAGTTTGTATAGGGAAACAAGATTAGTTAAACTGTTTTATTTGAAACTTCACAGGAGTAATCCTAACAATAAATATGTTAACTCGTGTTTCAGGTTTTTTGAAAATTCAACTCCTTAAAGGGGGAAATGGGGGTGAAAAAGTCTGAAAATCAATATGGGTATCGTTTCTATGGTTTATCGGGTCGCTGATTACGAAAACAACAACCATTTTATTATACAACGTGGCAGGTGTAAAATATCATCCCCCAGGGGGTGAAATGGGGGTCCAAAGTTTGTATAGGGAAACAAGATTAGTTAGACTGTTTTATTTGAAACTTCACAGGAGTAATCCTAACAATAAATGAGTAAACACGTGTTTCAGCTTTTTTGAAAATTCAACTCCTCAAAGGGGGAAATGGGGGTGAAAAAGTCTGAAAATCAATATGGGTATCGTTTCTATGGTTTATCGGGTCGCTGATTACGAAAACAACAACCATTTTATTATACAACGTGGCAGGTGTAAAATATCATCCCCCAGGGGGTGAAATGGGGGTCCAAAGTTTGTATAGGGAAACAAGATTAGTTAGACTGTTTTATTTGAAACTTCACAGGAGTAATCCTAACAATAAATATGTAAATACGTGTTTCAGGTTTTTTGAAAATTCAACTCCTTAAAGGGGGAAATGGGGGTGAAAAAGTCTGAAAATCAACATGGGTATCGTTTCTATGGTTTATCGGGTCGCTGATTACGAAAACAACAACCATTTTATTATACAACGTGGCAGGTGTAAAATATCATCCCCCAGGGGGTGAAATGGGGGTCCAAAGTTTGTATAGGGAAACAAGATTAGTTAGACTGTTTTATTTGAAACTTCACAGGAGTAATCCTAACAATAAATGAGTAAACACGTGTTTCAGCTTTTTTGAAAATTCAACTCCTCAAAGGGGGAAATGGGGGTGAAAAAGTCTGAAAATCAATATGGGTATCGTTTCTATGGTTTATCGGGTCGCTGATTACGAAAACAACAACCATTTTATTATACAACGTGGCAGGTGTAAAATATCATCCCCCAGGGGGTGAAATGGGGGTCCAAAGTTTGTATAGGGAAACAAGATTAGTTAGACTGTTTTATTTGAAACTTCACAGGAGTAATCCTAACAATAAATGAGTAAACACGTGTTTCAGCTTTTTTGAAAATTCAACTCCTCAAAGGGGGAAATGGGGGTGAAAAAGTCTGAAAATCAATATGGGTATCGTTTCTATGGTTTATCGGGTCGCTGATTACGAAAACAACAACCATTTTATTATACAACGTGGCAGGTGTAAAATATCATCCCCCAGGGGGTGAAATGGGTGTCCAAAGTTTGTATAGGGAAACAAGATTAGTTAGACTGTTTTATTTGAAACTTCACAGGAGTAATCCTAACAATAAATATGTAAATACGTGTTTCAGGTTTTTTGAAAATTCAACTCCTTAAAGGGGGAAATGGGGGTGAAAAAGTCTGAAAATCAACATGGGTATCGTTTCTATGGTTTATCGGGTCGCTGATTACGAAAACAACAACTATTTTATTATACAACGTGGCAGGTGTAAAATATCATCCCCCAGAGGGTGAAATGGGGGTCCAAAGTTTGTATAGGGAAACAAGATTAGTTAAACTGTTTTATTTGAAACTTCACAGGAGTATTCCTAATAATAAATATGTAAACACGTGTTTCAGGTTTTTTGAAAATTCAACCCCATAAAGGGGGAAATGGGGGTGACAAAGTCTGAAAATCAACATGGGTATGTTTTCTATGGTTTATCGGGTCGCTGATTACGAAAACCCCAAAATTTTATGATACAACGTGGCGGGCGTGAAATATCATCCCCCTGTTGGGGTGCGATAGGGTTGAAATTACTAAATATCAATATGGGAGTCGATTTATGGTATTTTGGGACGTTAATTAAGTACGAAAATGGCATCAATTTCGAAATTTTAGTTAAAGAAATAATTTTACCTCCGGGAAAGGACATAGGGTAGTTTCTATACCGAAAATCAGCCCTTAAGGGGGTGAAAAGGGGATTGGAAAGTTGTATAGAGAATTTTTAACCGTTGAACCGATTTAAATGAAACTTGATATAATAGATAGTTTGAATCCCCGGAAACGACTAAGGGTTATTTTCATTGAAAAAATTAACCCGTAAAGGGGTGAAAAGAGGGTTGGTAGTTTATATAGGATTTTTTCACAGCTGAACCGATTTAGATGAAACTTGGTATACAATAGTTTGAGGCCCGGGGAGGAAAAAAAATAGTTTTTTTTCGCGAAAACTACCCTTAAAGGTAAAAAAGTTAAGGGTGAAACGGGGGTTGCAGGTTTTTATAGGGAATTTTAAACCGTTGAACCGATTTAGACGAAACTTGGTATATAGTAAGTGTGAATCCCTGCAAATGACAAAGGGTTGTTTTCGTTCCGAAAATCATCCCTCGAAGGAAAAAGGGATTGGAATTTTGATCAGGAAATTTTTAACACCTGGACCGATTTAGATGAAACTTAATGCTAATTTGCATACAGATAGTTTGAGTCCCGAGAAGGAACATAAAATTGTTTTTACCTCGAAAATCAGCCCTAAAGGTTAAGGGTGAAACGGGGGTTGCAAATTTGCATGGGGAATTTTTAAACGTGAACGATGTAGATGAAACTTTGTATAGTGATAATTTAAGTCCCGAGAACGGACATATAAATAGTTTTTATTTCGAAAATTATAGAGAGAGTCCCGGGAAGCGAAAAGGATGTTTTTAGAGTTTCGTACCAAAATGGTAGAAAATGAACCCTTATGGTGCGACTTTGATTGTAAGTCAGTGACCCAAAAGCAGGCATGTAACGCCAATTTATGAATTTTAAACTTTAAGGGGGGGGGGGGGGGGATTTGTGGGTAGGTAAATGAGAAATCAAAAAACAAATAACTTTATTGTGTGGCGTATCAAATAAAAGGGCTTAATGTGAGGATCTCTAATTAGTATAATTTTAACATACATAACTTTGAAGTTATTAAAAAAAAAGGTGTAAATTAATCAATATCGAAAACTGTTCGACGGAAAAATTTGCAAAAATTACAGATATAATAGTTATTTACGTATAAATTACAGGAAAACTAATAAGAGTGCAGTCAAGCACCAGTCCGACTTAAGACAAAAAAAAATCGGGGTACGTGTCCGATTCGCACTCAGCCGCCCTATTAATTCTCATGAAATCATGCTGAAAGCGTCTTTTTTCAAAAATGTAATAAAAAAGTTGTTCGTACGAAACCTTTGAGGCGCAAGTGAGATCCGTACTTGCGTGTTTTTTTTTAATTTCCTAAAATCGTTACTTAAAGGGGTGAAATGGGGGTTAAAAGTTTGTATGGGGCATTTTTAAATATTGAACCGATTTAGATGGAACTTGGTATGGAGATAGTTTGGGTCCCGGGAAGGGGAAAAATTGTATTTATCCCGAAAAACAAAGCTTACGGGGGTGCATAGCAAAGGGGTTGGAAGTTTTATAGAGAATTATTTTCAGTTGAACCGATTTAGATGAAACTTGGTATAGAGATAGTTTGAGTCTTGGAAAACGACATAGGATAGTTTTATCCCGAAAATCAACCCTTTAAGAGGTGAAAAGGGGGTTGAAAGTTTATATGGGGAATTGATAACCGCTGAACCTATTTAGATGATTTGGTATAGAGACAGTTTGAGTTCTGGGGATGGATACATAATAGTTATCCCAGAAGTCATTCCCTAAGAGGGTAAAAAGGGGGGTCAATTACTAATTCTACGCAAAGGAAGTCGCGGGGAAAAACTTTTATTCAAGAGTAGAAATCTGCATTAATCATAATGTACGCGGGCGAAGCCGCGGGCAACTGCTAGTACATTAATAAAGAATACTCGGTACATTTTCATTTATATACAAGTTTTTATCAGTGCGGTAAGTAGAACGTGCCTACAACCTTTCTGCTTGGCCCTAAGGTTGACTGGTAGAGAATGCCTTATGGCATTAAGTCCGCCTTTTGTACGATAAGTTTTCTTTTTGTGCAATAAAGATTAAATAAATAAATAAATAAACGTGAAATGCTGTTTGCCCACTGCCCACACGAGTGCGAACGAGTCGAACTGAACCAGTTTAGTAGAACCTTGTTTGTTGTTGTTGTTGTTCCTATGGTACCCCAGAGGTACAAAGGGCCTTCACGAGGTCACGCCACGTCTCACGATCCCCAGCAGCGCTCCTAACGTCACTCCAGCTCATCCCGATGTCACGTAGCTCCTTCTCAACAGAACGCTTCCAGGATTGCACGATTGGAGTAGAACCTTGGTAACCATTAAATTACGTAACTTGGGACAGGTGGGGGTAACTTAAGACTATATGTTATAGTTTAAAAAGAAAACTAATGTTAAGTAGGTACAGTCGCCATCAGATATATCGGAGCGGTGAAAGGTACTCAAAATATCTGAACGAGCACTTTATCGCCTTGACTAGATGCGTAGTTCAGATATTTGTGACCACCTTGTCCGCTCCGATATATCTGATGGCGACTGTACAATCACGTGAAGCCAGCATTAAATTTGCTTTATTAATGTTATGGTGCAATTATTATATATATAACAGCGGCGGCGCATCCATATAACACGATTCCCGTCGGCTTGCCTAAGTTTCAGGCGCCTGAGCAGTTTTCCTACAGCTCACGAAGAAATTTTAAGCAAAAATCAGCATCGGCTTGCCTGACAAAATTTTTAATCCACCGCCACTGATATATAAACCTTCCTCTTGAATCACTCTATCTATTAAAAAGAACCGCACCAAAATCCGTTGTGTGGTTTTAAAGATATAAGCATACATACAGACAGAGAAAGCGACTTTGTTTTATACTATGTAGTGATTTAACGTAAACTCAAAAGTTTGTATGCTGTTTGCTTCATCCGCAAGGTACTTAATAATAATATTCTAGTTTTGTTGAGAGTTGACTCAGGAAAGGAGTTTAAAAGAACCAACCTGGAGTTTTTGATAACTTTTAATACTTGACATTGGCTGCCGGCAATACCGCCTCAAGTGTGCCTCAAGTCCATTAGAAAAAAAAAGAACCATCCGCCTTGTAGGTTCGCGGCTAAAATATGCAATTTGCAACATCCCTCTAGGCCTCTACAAACGTAACCGACTAGTCACCTGCGATTTTTAATTCAATTCAAGTAATTTATTTCAGGCAAAGCCCATTAAAAGTGTTAGTATTAAAACAAAAATGTAACTTATAAAACTAATGTTAATAAATACAAAAGTCATAAGCAAAAACACATACACAAAACACAGCACAGAGACATAACCGGATGAGCGTACAACTTTTATATGTTAAATATAATATCTTTGGTTTGTTTTTAGATTATCAATTGAACTAAGTGTGTATAATAATAATAAAATAATTGCTACATGTACTTACCTGCGCCAGTTCTCGAGAATGGTCGTGCCACGCTCTATTGGGACCGATCAATCATCACGGACAGGACTATTGTAGCCAATAAGCCTGACATCGTGCTGATTGATCGGTCGCAGCGCCGGGCCTTGCTCGTCGATGTTGCTATCCCCCATGACGAGAATCTCGTGAAGGCCGAGAAGGACAAGTCCAGCAAGTACCTAGACTTGGCTCACGAGATAACCGCCATGTGGGACGTTGACTCGACGATCATTGTCCCTATAATCGTTTCAGCGAATGGTCTCATAGCGAAGAGTCTCGATCAACACCTCGAGAGACTCGCTAGGTGGCTGGATCAAGGGTCAGATGCAGAAGGCGGTGGTCATGGATACGGCGCGGATAGTCCGCCGGTTCCTCTAACTGCGGGCCTAACCACCGGCAGCCTGGGCCGTGCCAACCTAGGTTAGGTTTTTTATAATGTTTTTATTGTTTTTGTATATTTTAGATGTATTTTTATATTTTACTTCTGTATAAATATTATAAAAACCTAGCCTAAGAAGAAAAAGAAATAAAGGTGATAATAAAATAAAATAATGACAATGAAAATTAATTCGATATGAAATGTCAATATGAGTAAATGTAATAAAAAGAAATGTCATATTAAGTAAAACACAAATACATTGCGGTTTTGATTCATCGATTGATGTCGTTGCCCCTACCTAGACGGCAATGTCTGGAAATCGCGCGCGCGTTTTGTGGCGAAATCGCGCCGATTGTAAAGGCCATCGGATAACATTGTCTATGCTACCGACACCGACACATTTTGCCAATGAAGATGTTCATTAATAAAGATAATGTTTGTGGGTCATCCGCTCTATATGGTTAATGATTAGTTGATTACAATAGGTTCTTAAACTTGTTAATTAATACCGTCACGTCAGTGCCGATCGATGACCCGCTACCGTCGACTAGCTACAATAGACTCCACATCGTGAACCTTAAGGCCGTGTTTCCACCAGAGATGAGCAAAGATGCGTTGCGAGGAATGTCTTTTTAAGCACCAATAGAATCACTGCATTTGTTTCAAAATCAAATCAAATAATTTATTCAAAAATAATTGTACTGATAGTGATAATTCTTAAAACTATGCATGATTATTACAGAGCTGAGGTTCAACATATGCCTGAACTAGGAAATCCTGTGTTTAGGCTGAAAAGTACTGCTTCTTATTATATAATTATTCACTTATGTATAGAACTGAAAGAACAAATCAAATTATTTTTTAATGAATATTTTGATTTGTTTATTTTAAGTAGTCACACTACTATATGTATAAATTATAAACTTGTATAGATGTCATATACAAAGGAAAAAGTGACCAACGCCTCCGGTGCCCAAGGCTGGATTCGAACCAGTGTCTTCTGCATTCGCGGCAGACGCGTTAACCAACTTCGCCACCTGGCCACGAAAGCACCGGTCGACCGGTGGTTTTTCCTTTGTATATGACATCTATACAAGTTTATAATTTACTTATGTATACCTAAGTTAGTAGTTCTAGTTAGTTAGTGTTTATTCTCGCACTGCGCAACTCTAGGTTTGGTTCTTAAAAAACACATTCTTCGCAACGCAGCGTCGCTCATCTCTGTTGAAAACGCAACTTAAGGCGAATCTTAAGGCAGACGTTTTATTTCTGCTAATCTAAATTAAACCTTATTACTGAGCATCAAAGATGTAAGGACTGTCGAAAACGGTCTGAAAGAGGGCATCAAAGTTAGTGCGATGTCTCACTCGCACCACAGCCTATGGATGCCAGCAACACCAAAGGTGTCACATGTGCGCTGCCGACCCTTTTTAGGGTTCCGTACCCAGAGGGTAACAACGGGAACCGATTACTAAGACTTCGCTATCCGTCTGTCACAAGGATGTATCTCATGAACCGTGATACTCAAGTGAGTAGAATAGCAGATCCGCTCTTAGGGCGGCCACCGACTATCAGTCTGCCTGCAGTCCGCCTGACGATATCGGCCTCTTAGTTGTTCGGAGCCGGCAAATTTTTGTTCTAACTAACAGGCAGAGATCGTCAGTCGGATTGCAGGCGGATTGATAGTCGGCTTTATTCTACGACCACAGCGTCATTGCTGCGTTTTTAATCTAATGTGTGTTGGCTGCGGCTCGTGTTACATGGCTCGTCTATTATTATTATTATTTTTTTCTCTTTATTTTGGCACAAACAGTCATTACAAAAAATTACATATATGGCGTTACATTGGGTGTTGACAAAACAGTGCCGAAAAAGTTACAGTAATTATTGTTCAAATTTTGTTGCAACGGACCTGAATTATTTAAACATTACTATGGAGTCTATTTACCGGCCAACAGGGAAGTGACATATGTGATTTAAAGCATAATATGAATGATATATTAGGATGTGGTAAATAAGTACTACCCAGTTGGTCAGTTCCATCCCGTTTTAATTTAGTGTTGAAAAGCTTAAAACTATAGGAAGATAAAAAAAATGTTACAATGCCGTATTAGCGTGGAGAAATTAGAGGAGGTAGTGAAGAATAATATTATATGAATGTCTGTGGCTAGTATACACATACTCATAGCTTTGGAGTTTCATTGTCTCGGCGCATCAATGTGTGTTGACCGCTTGTGTTACATGCGTGGTCTAGTATGTGAATGTCTGTGTCTAGAAATCGAACCCAAGGCCCTCTTGTGTTTCCCACACTTAAACACATACTCATAGCTTCGCACTTTCGTTTTCGCGATGATAAGATGATACAATATGTGGAAAAACTTTTAATTACTTAGGTATTGAGAGACAAATGAGACAATGCTTGTTTTTTCTCATTTAAATAAAAAAAGAGTGTTATAAAATAACACGGTTACACTCACGGCACTTTAGTCACGTCTTGCGACATGCCACGTCACGTGTCACGTGTTGCGCCACGGGCCGGTTCAAGTAGCACTCCTAGTGCTTGAAGATGGAGACCTAGGCTCTCCGAAACATGTCGCAAGACGTGACTAAAGTGCCGTGAGTGTAACCGTGTTATTTTATTATGTTAATATGTCTCACGAAAGTTTAAATTTAATAAAAAAAGAGTGGTTAAGTTTGAACGAACTATATACATACCTAGTCTGTTTGTGTGCAGTCAGCAGAAGTAGCTAAGCGGGTAGGGTGTTCAAAATGAGCTACACACGCTCTTATTCTTTTAAGTACTTTTTCAACACACTTGCTTGTAACGAGGTACTTATTCCACCGCTTTTAGGCTCATAATCCTAGATATTAAACACGCGTGCTTTTCACGATAATTATATAACTAGTGCTATAACGTAATAAATCCCATCAAGTGACGTTGGTATTTAGTGAGGATCCTAAGCCACATAAAAACGTCGAACCTAAAATTTTTATGCACAAGCATAAAATTTGGCACACTTGTTTATTGTCCCCAGAAAACCCGATTAAGATCGGTACCCAAAGGTACCCCCCCTTCTGGCGCCGGGGAGGGGGGGTTAAAATACCACTCCACCCGGCTTCATTCAAAAAATTCTAACTGTTCACGTTTAGCTAATAGGTCAAGTTTGGTATCATTTTCGGATAAAATAACCACGTAGAATACGTTTCTGGTATTAAAAAATGCTATTTACGAAGTAATTTAAAAAAAAACATACGAATTTCGAAAATCTCAACAAAAATTTTCATATTCCAGTCATCATAAATATAAATTAGCTAGTTTTTTTCACAATTTAAAAATACAATATTAAAGCATATTTCACGTAGACTCAAAAAAATATAACATATGAAAACCTTTACTAACAGGAAATAGCATAAAAAAATATTTTACGTCGCGCGTCGCGATATTATTTTTGCCGCCGTCGGCATCCGCGGTCAAAATATCCAAATAACGCACTGTGGATAGGTACCATGTAAACTTGTTATTTATTGAAATCAATTGTATATATAACAACGATAGAAATTGTACCTGAAAAAATGTGGTATTCCGTCGGAAAAGGGACTTTTAGTATAGGAGTTGTGTGCGCAACCTCTTTTCCTTGTGCTAAAATCTTGGGTTTATAAGTGGTATTTATGAAGCTATCAAATGGGTCACTGGACCAGTTACTAGGAAAACAGCCCCTCTGGACACGAACGGTGCTATAATTACGGATAGCCAAATGCAACTCGAGCGATGGGTTGAACACTATACAAATCTTTATTCGAGTCCAGTTGATATACATCCGGAGGGATTGCACAGGCAAAGCATGCCCAAACCAAACTGGCTGTTATGACCGAGTTAGATAATCTAATGCCTGTAGAGGAGTTTGCCAAGGCTATTAATAGGCTCACATGCAGTAAGAGCCCCGGCGGTGATGGCACCCAACCTAAACCTAAATAATAAAACTCGAATGCATGCGACCACTTGTGCACAATCTTCTGTGCAAATGTTGAGAAGCCGGAAATGTGCCTCAGGATATGCGTGATGCCAATATCACACTATACAAAGGGAAAGGTGACCGCGGCGACTGCAACAATTACCGCGGTATCTCCATATTGAGCATAGTTGGCATGTTTTTTGGCCACATACCGCCCTAGCCAACGCAGTCGTCTCTGCTTGAGAAACGCGTTTCAAGCTAGGCAGCTGTGCAATTTCTAGGACCCTTTCGTTTGTCACCCTGTCTTGCCATATTCCGAAAATCTTGAGTAGGCATCGCATGTAAAAAGAGTTTATACGACGTTCGACTTTTGCATACGTCATCCAGGTTTCAGCTCCATACAAGAGTATGCTTAAAATGGAAGCCTGAAAGACTAACATCTTGGGTCTTTATTCTAAGATGTTTGTTTTGCCATACTTGAGTACTAAGCTTCCCGAATGTGGTTGTCGCTCTACCGATACGAATGTTGACCTTCGCATCGAGCGAAAGGTTATTCGTTACGGTCGACCCTGGGTAGCAAAAACTGTCAACTACTTCTAAAAGCGTGCCATTGAGGGAAATAGAGGGAGCTCCGGAAGTCCTTCTCGTATTTATGGACATGGCAAACAGGGAACAAGCCTGATATAACTGACTCACCATGGACTGGAGTTAGCAACGAAGACTGCGTCATCGGCATAGAGAAGACTGTCGAGGAAAAGATTCTCGAGGTCTCTTTTTGACTTTTGTTAAACATTTTTTCATCGGCCCTCGTATGCAGATGGATATCCTGCTGGTTATCGCTGAAAGCGGTACTTAATATAAGCGAGAAGTATATACCAAACAGGGTAGGAGCCAAGACACAGCCTTGTCGCACTCCTCTGGAGACATCGAACTGCGCTGATGACGCTCTGTTAAAAACTACTGTGCCCTTCATACCTTCGTGGAAGGATACAACTAGCCTCAGAAGCTTTGATGGACACCCAATGCTCTCGAGGGCTGTGTATAAGCCCGGCTGACTGTATCGGACGCCTTGTTAAGGTAGACAAAAGCCTTAACCAAGGGGGTATTTTGTTCACGACACTTCTCCTGCATTTTACGAAGTGTGAAAATCATATCCACTGAGGAACGATCGAAGCGGAAGCCACACTGCGACTCAGGATAAACGCGTTCTGCAAGCTTTTGGAGTCTTAAAAGAACGACTTGGCCAAAAAACTTGCTAGCTGGCACATTTCCCGCTTCTCAGCATTTTCACAGCAGATTGTACAACACAAGTGGTCGCATGCATTCGAGTTCTATTATTTCGGCTTGGGTTGGGTGCCATCTCCGCCGGGACTCTTACCGCACGTCAGCCTTTTAATAGCCTTGGCAAACTCCTCTACAGGCAGTAGATTATCTAACTCGGTCATAACAGCCAGTGTGGGCATGCTTTGGATAGCCTCCGGATGTATATCAACTGGACTCGAATAGAGATTTGTATACTGTACAACCCATCGGTCGAGTTGCATTTGGCTATCCATAATTATAGCTCTGTTCGTGTCCAGAGGGGCTGTTTTCCTAGCAACTGGTTCAAGGACCCGTTTAATAGCTTCATAAATACCACTTATAAACCCAAGATTTTTGCACGAGGAAAAGAGGTTACGCACACAACTCCTATACTAAAAGTCCCTTTTCTGACGGAATACCACATTTTTTCAGGTACAATTTTTATCGTTGTTATATATACAATTGATTACAATAAATAACAAGTTTACATGGTACCTATCCACAGTGCGTTATTTGGATATTTTGACCGCGGATGCCGACGGCGGCAAAAATAATATCGCGACGCGCGACGTAAAATATTTTTTTATGCTATTTCCTGTTAGTAAAAGTTTTCATATGTTATATTTTTTTGAATCTACGTAAAATATGCTTTAATATTGTATTTTTAAATTGTGAAAAAAACTAGCAAATTTATATTTATGATGACTGGAATATGAAAATTTTTGTTGAGATTTTCGAAATTCGTATGTTTTTTTTTTAAATTACTTCGTAAATTGCATTTTTTAATACCAGAAACGTATTCTACGTGGTTATTTTATCCGAAAATGATACCAAACTTGACCTATTAGCTAAACGTGAACTGTTAGAATTTTTTGAATGAAGCCGGGTGGAGTGGTATTTTAACCCCCCCTCCCCGGCGCCAGAAGGGGGGGTACCTTTGGGTACCGATCTTAATCGGGTGTTCTGGGGACAATAAACAAGTGTGCCCAATTTTATGCTTGTGCATAAAAATTTGAGGTTTTGAGCTTAAGACCCTAGCTAATTCTAGTACCAAGTCTTATGTGCGCAGACAGAGGCGATTAAATTTAGACGGGTATTATTTTTATTTTTTCTAAACTGATTAGGAGTTTGCATGGCAAAAAAGTAAAAATAGTACACATTTACGAGAAAATACAAATTATAAAATCCTAATTGTGAAAAATAATCATTTCTAGTAATTATTTTACTCATAAATCTCATAATACACAATAGATTATGTTTTAAACACAAATTATGTTTTAGTATTGGCTGTTTGTCATAAACCTTTGCCTCAAGGTGCGCGTGGATGCAAAAAAATGGGCGCCATATTAAAAGTTTACTTGAAGTTACAGTTTATTTGTTAGATTTTTCTAGTTGTGTTTTATTATTATTAATTTAAACAATTTATACTTTAAATGAGTAAAAAACCAACTTTAGTGTTCATTTAACCTCCGGTTTAACCGCTATCCTGTAAGCATTCTGAAAATCAATGTATTTATCAAAAGTTATTACTTACAGTTTTCTGTTTTTTCCTCGCAAGTGTGTTGAAAAACGTCGTATGAAACGCGTGTGCCTGATCATTACATAGCTCGGCTTCCTTGTGCACACTCACTTCGTTCGTGCGCACAATAGCGCCTCATATGTAATGATCAATTTAGCACACTTGTATCATAATGTACTATTAACAATAAAGTCATGTCCAGCCAAGTTATACACCCGACCCGCTTAGCTACTTTTGCTGCTGACTGTACTTATGTTTGTGGTAGCGTAGTGCTGAAACTTCAAACAGTTAATCGATACTAGTATTAATGCGTTTTTTTTAATAATTTTAAACAAAAAAAAGAACCGACTTCACTTAGGGAAAGACGAAGTTGCTGAGTTGCTGTAAAAAAGTGAAATCACTATAGGTGTGCCTATAATAGTTGAAGAGTTCCCTCGATTTCTCTAGGATCCGACCATCAGACCCCGACTTGGTGACAATGGGACCATCTAGGGGTTATACCCGTTCGATTAAAAAAAAAAATTTGAAAATCGGTTCACGCGCGATTCACGGAGATATCGAGTAACATACATACACAAAAATAAAAATAATAATAATGATAAAAAAAAATTCAGTCGAATTGAGAAAGAACCTCCTCCTTTTTTGAAGTCGGTTAAAAAGAAGGTTTCGGGGTTTTATTTTATTTTTTGCGCGACGGGCTGGTTCATGTAGCACTCTAGTGCTTGAAGATGGAGACCTAGGCTCTCCGAAACATGTCGCACGACGTGACTAAAGTGCCGTTTGTTCTAAACGCGAATCTTTATTAATTTAAAATCGAGGGAAGGTCTTCTAAGACCATTTTCGCGTAGCAGCACGGGATCTGGTAGCTGCCCTCATTGACCCAAAAAGAAAATCCACCTGTACCTGGTAATTCCATTCAATAATAATTAATTCAGAATATTAATTCCATATCATCATCATCATCATCATCTCAGCCGTAAGACGTCCACTGCTGAACATAGGCCTCCCCTTAAAGGTGGGGTTTGCCATACGCGCCACGCTTGGCAGACGGGTTGGCGCGCGCAGTTTTTTTTGTTTATTGTTGTTTAGGCTTTCGTAAGATGCTGCTGCCCATCTCCCGGTATATTCCCTTAGCAGACTCCTACTGCAACCACGGGACGATATGGTGGGGGACAATTCTAAGGCCGGGCACCCCACGGCCATAATTCCATATACCTAGATAAAATCATATTTGCATAAGTGGAACGGACCCTTTGGTTCGACTGCAACCTTGAGTTCTAAGTTTAAGTATAAAATAGAAACATGTAATGCCTAGTTTTGGTTATCTATGATCCAAGGGCACTGATATTTAGACAGTATAGTGTTCAAATATTGCATGTAGGCCGGAGGAAGCGCCGGCGGACGCCCATCCTCACGAGTGTTGTCAGACTCATAAACATGTTTTGTATTTAAAGTTGTTTAAGTTATGGAATGAGACGCACAAAGCTATGCGCAGATGGCGTCGCAGTCACAGTGCTGGTTACTGGTTTGTAGAAAATTTAAATGTCAAATACGGTCTATGGTGCAGTCTCTAGAACTCAAGTAAATTTTGTATACTTACCTAATACTTCAACCGTGTTTTAAACAAAATAAAGTGTCGGAGGTGTCGTGTAGAACGCGGAACGTTACAGCATGAACCATTCTTAAACCGTTTTTGTGCTATTATTTTATTGAAATCAGAAATCTTTATAACAATATTATGCTATAGGTACATTTTAAATAAACAAATAATAAACATTAGTTTATAAACTAAGCATGTGTAGCAATAGCAACTCGTGGTCTCTAGACTTATACAATGATAGAAATATAGATATTTCCAGAGACAGGCAACACTATCTTCAAACAATGAGCGCGGGAAACGCTTAATTACGTAAAAATCGATCATCGTCGGGCCAATTTCCCACCAGTTGTCTAGCCTCGGCTGCGAAAATTAACGTGTTTCAAGTTTTAAACATACCTAATTATTAAACCATAACCTCCATAACCAATCATGTTTTAATTTTGTTTTTAAAACCAGCCTTGGTCTAATTGTATAATAAAAAGTGTTTTCCCGCTAAAAATGTTGACAGCTGTGAAAGTCGCGTTCGGTTTTTGCATTATTTTCCTCGCGTTCGAGGAGACGGTGTCATGGACAGTAGACTTACAGCAAGTGAGGAAGTATTTTTTCGAGAAAAGTTCGTACGATCGGGAGAGACAAGATAGATTAGAACAGAGACAGAGACAGCAAGTTCCGTATGATAATATACATACGAAAAGTCTGCATTTTGATTATGAAAAGTACAAGGAGCATTACGCTGATGGTTACAAGTACAATGGATATATGGAACAAAAGGTATTTATTATTTTAATTATATTTTGCTGCATGTTTTCAATAGTTATAGCGCTAATAAAACGAGTGCGATAGCTGTCAAGCTATCGCACTCACAGAGATTAAAACGGAAACTAAGTATCAAAATTGATTAATGTTAGGTCAGCATCGTCAAGTGCTACAGCATTGCCTACAATGCTCAACTTAGCCTGGGTTGAAAAATTGAAAAACATAGTGTTCTTTACCAAACAGCTATTTATATCTTATTCCTAGGATGGGAAAAAGGAGGCCATTATGACGAATTAAATATAGTTTATTCGGTCCGGCAAGGATCGATAATCACCGTTTTTGAAGCCAAACAAAGTTGAGAATCGTATGCAAAGTTGTAGCAATGATGATAATAAATAACTCGAGTTTACCTTAACTATCAGTAGGCCAATGTTGGATTTGGCATTATCATGGATGTCATAATTTCACGTGAATACCGTGACAAGGTTTTTATTTTATTATTATTTATTTATTAAAAACATAAGTTTACAAATTTAATCGTTTACAGTGCTCCACAAAACTACTTAAGTTTGACTGCGGAGTCAAGTATCAGTCTCAAGTTTTCCTATATATATTACCTACAGTAAATATTCAGGATAATATCACATTAATTAAAAGCACATAATATTAAATTAAAATTAATTTACATGAAATAAAATGTGTGGTAGGTATGTCCTGTATGCTCCATAGGTGAACGATTCCCCTATAGAGCACCCAGGAGATACCTAGATTCCACGCAGGATTAACGGGAGTTAGAGTAATAGCTTACGCCCTGGGAGTTAAGTGTGTTTAATTTGTTACCTTACTCAACATTATTTTTGTTGAAAACTTTTTTTATTATTCGCAAGCGTAATGGAAAATTAGATATGTGTAATTCAGGGGGTAAGAATACTTCAAAGTCGAGTCTTAAAAAGCCGTCGACTGCGCTGTCGGGATTCCATACACTCTTGTTCGCAATATTTTTCTGATTTGGTGGAACCATCATGGTGAAAGGATATACCCCGCTCGTAGATAATGAACCCGCATTCCCGGGGTACACCACACGCTGTGATAAATCGTAGAAAACTCGAGTGCGTCGTACGGGAAGGCTCCTACCCCCCTTTTTATATTTCTCTTAGCCCCCTCATTGCACTGCATTCTAACTTCAGGTACACGATGCCGTGCAGAATGGCAGCGCGTACCTGGACGGTCTACGGCGAGCCATCGAGGCCTACCTGCAGCGTCTAGAGTCCTGCCGCAACACGAACATGACGGTCGTAAGTAGCGAAGGGAGTCTGCATTTTATTTTAGTCTTATTTACGAATTGGTATATTTTCCCAATTATTTTTTGTAAACAAGTTTGATTTAAGCCTGTTCACCCCCCTGGTGTTGCGGGCGTCCATGGGCGGCGGTTAAAGCGGTATTAGACATTACAACCTGCAGGGCCCAATCTGTCAGGTTGGAAGGTGTAATTAAAGGTAGGGCCTGTAGGGAGCTGAAGGAGGGGCAGGGAGAGGCAGGGTACACAACAGATTGGGCCCTGCAGGTTGCAATGTCTAATAGCCGTTTTATTGCTTACCATCCGGCGATTCGTCTGCTCGTTTGCCTCCTATGTCAAAATAATTGCGACGTCTCAAAAGTCGGAGCAGCCTAATGAGGATTTTCGCGATCGAATTTTTCTTTCTTCTCTTCTCTTCTTTCTTCAAGTCTTTTTGACAGCAGCTGTCAAAATCCACCAATCATATTTAATCATATTTTAATTTTTGAAAAACTCGATCGCGGAGACCCTCATTACAGAATAACAGTAGGTATATAATAAGGTCTACTCCCGATCTGACCGCCCATTAGCAAGTTTAGCAAGTAACACGTTCAATAAAACTGTACGAGTATGAACTATATAGTGTTAGATTTATAATATCAATAAGATTTATCAACAAAAAAAATCTTAATGAAAAATTGTATGGTTCTTCTAAGTCTCTTAAGAGAATAATCCCTACATGTGAACAAGAACTTAACATACAGGGTGTCCCAGAAAACGACGTCAAGCCGTGAATGGATGATAGACCAAGTTATAACAGTTATCAGAAAAATACAAGAAAAAAATCTATCACATGTTCTTCAAAAATTATGGTCACTTTAAAAATTTACTAGAAGTTAAGAGACCAGGGCGTGAATATTCTAGTAATTTTTTAAAGTGACCATATTTTTTTAAGAACATGTGATAGATTTTTTTTGTATTTTTCTGATAACTGTTATAACTTGGTCTATCATCCATTCACGGCTTGACGTCGATTTCTGGGACACCCTGTATAGGAATTCCCAAAAAAATTTTTGGTACACAGTTTTATTGCTGACTGGACTGTACTACCTAGTAGCATTGTCATGTAAACTACGGAACTATAGGTACCAAATTTCAGCTCAATCAGACATCGGAAATTGGTTGAAATTCAATTTACAATATTTGATGCGTATAGTGACATAAACAATTATACGAGGTCAACCTAAATAAAACTGTGTGAAACTAAAAACTGTCCGCTTTTCACACCAAACCATTAATTTTCAGAATTTAGTCCAGCTGCGGCCAGACAATTCCTCCCAATCCGGCCAAAACCGCAACAACACCGCTCTCTACGAGTTCCTAACCAACCCCGCGAACCCCCTCACCAACCCCCGCGAACCCAGCCTCGTCCAATCAGCGATCCTTAACCTACTCCTACCATTCTCCACCTATGGGCTCCCAGTCCCAACAGACTTAACCACTGTAACCCAAATGAACTTAAACTTCACGAGTCTGATGGAGATGTCGAATAACTACACGATGTTTAACATGAGCGATGAGATGAGGGATTGTATGAGGGCGGATCTGGCGAGCGAGCATGTGAGGAGACTCGCTGAGCTCGCTGTGTGGGCTGCGAGCGAGTTGCAGGACAAGTTGTATGCGGAGAAATATAGCGAGGTAATTTAATTAACAACATACTTCACTGGCTCAACGGATTTTGGCTTCTGACACAAAATAACGCCACTCTACCTTATTCTACGCTGCTTCACGCCAGTCTAGTTCCAAGGGCGGATAGATCTTTTAGGGCTTCGTCACTCCAGCGGTATGTAGGGCGTCCAGATGGACGTTTTTTACCCGTTTTGCATTAAATAGTATAAATTAATACGGTTAAAAAAAAATGACAAAAAAGAGATGGCAGGACAACCTGGATGCCTTTTGTAGCGACTGGCGGGAACATGCACCAGGCCGTGACGAGTGGCGGAAAAGAGGGGAGGCCTTTGCCCAGCAGTGGGACACAACATAGGCTATATATATATAAAAAAAAATACGGTTGAAAAGTTTTTGGTACTAACTACTTATATTAGTGTGATATGATTGTTTATGTCATCTGTGTTTAGACTTGAATGTGCTAATAAGTCACAACTTACAACTCATAATACTTTTGGAATTATATTGCATTAGGTTTTATCCATCTGCAAAGTTCAAATAAAATATTGATAGCGCAGAAAGCGATAGCATCATTTCAATACAAAATTCTTACAATCAGTTCATTTCTGAAAAAGTCAGAATAAAAGGCGCATTTCAAGCAATATTTATAATTAGGTAATTCTAAAATACCCAATCCTATTTATAGATGCATTAAATCATTTATTTCTACTTTAGCCTGACCATCACGAAAATGAGCACGGCCATGAAAACGTAAACAGCTATGAAAACAGCATCCACACTCTCGAGTACGATAATGGCCGCGGCTACGGCCATGGCCATGAAAAGGGCTACGGCCCTGGCCTTGAAAAGGGCTACGGCCATGGCCTTGAAAAGGGTTACGGCCCCAACAAGGGCCCTCAACAGCACGACGGACACAATGATGACACGCTGGTACTGAGGCTGGCTTGGTTCCTAGACCGACTGGCGTATCTCACCAGCTTCGATCCTAAAGCGGAGGATTTCGTTCAACAGTCGACACGTATGTATTAGAGCAATGGTATTTAAAAAAGACGTAAGTTATGCCAAATACAAGCTTTTCGAAATAAATATAACTGTTTTAAAATTATACGTACGGCGAATTTGTAATAGTTAGGAACTGGCAATATTTGATATATAAAGTGTTAACCTATTCATGTAGCTATTTATTTCTTGAATTATTGCTAAATGATCAATTCTTTTTTGAAGACAATCTGTCCGTAATGTAAAATCTGTAGGATAAAGTGCTCGAATAGCTCAAAATAGGCAAGCCGCAATATAAATCAACTAACGTTGTGTAACGTCTTTAATGATATCTTAAAAATAAATAATGTTTCATCCTACAGCCCGACCGTCAACCGAGACTCCGCCCATGTACTCCTGGATGCCGACCCTGATCTCCAACTCGGACCTGCAGCTACTCATGACGTGCCTCGGGGGCTCCAACGGCACCGCCACGGAGCGCTGCGCCTTCCCGAACCGCCCGGACGCTCCGGCCAACCCGAACAGTCTCATGGCGAAAGGATGGCCGAGTAAGTTGAAAATGTTACCTGACCGCAAACCTTCAAAATATAAGCCATATAAGGTACAGATGTCGCTAGTGACTAGTTCATCGTTACATGACAAAATTCGCTGTGATGGATAGAAGAACGTTTGGTGTAATTGGGAGCACGTCAGAACGGCAATCCGAAGGAGGCAGGTTCGAATCCCGTCATGTTAAGAGTTCTTTGCAGTTGATTTTTTCATTTTAATGGACATGACATTTCCAATTTGTGGTATTTAACTGACCATAAATAACTTATAGTTACACGAAGGCTACCCTCCTCCTAGGCTTTTTGCCACGGCTTTATTGAAAATTGGATTGGCGTCGGCACCAGTTTTTAAGAAAGCCACTACCATCTGACCTTGCAAACCAGAGGGGAAACATAGGCCGTATTGGAATTAGGACTGGTTTCCTCACAATGTTTTCTTTCTTAGAAAAGCGACTGGCAAATATCAAATGATATTTTCGTATATACATTCCGAAAATACGGTGGTACGAGCCGGGGTTTGAACCCGAGACCTCCGGATTGAAAGTCTGACGTCTCACAGTAAAGCTACCAGCGCTTTTAGATAGATATGTACTACATGAAATTTACACTGATATACATCGAGTTAGAATATAAAAATCAATGCCGATATAACATTGATCTAGATGTTTAGAAATAAAGGAAAAGAAGAAAAATCCACTGCCTCAGGCGAGACTCGAACTCGCGACTCTGGGAAACATGCCCATCGCTCTGCCAACTGAGCTACTGAGACTATACCTGATGGCTGCGAATTTCTCCACCACATCCTTTATTTTATATTCGCGCCTTAGGGTGACGCCTAGCGACATCTGTCGACGAAGTCTTACACTTCTTAACCGGCCATCGGAGTCCCAAGTTGTATTGAGAATTCACCGAGTTGTAGCTCAGTTGGCAGAGCGTTGGGCATGTTTCCCAGAGTCGCGAGTTCGAGTCTCGCCTGAGGCAGTGGATTTTTCTACTTTTCTTTATTTCTAAACATTGTGGTATCGTTAGCAGACGTTCTGCTTAATACAAAAATAAATTGATCTAGATCTTTATAACTAATCTAAATTTAAAAACATTTTGTTACAGCACCACAGTTCCCTAATACGAACCCAGCGAACCCAGCATCAGGAACACCAGATTTGACCCCATCTCCTTCAGAAACCGAATACACGTATTCAGAACAAGTATTCACGGACGACGATATGCCCCTCTCGCTCCCACAGCGACCAGCAAAAACAAAACGCAAACGATCAGTTCAAGGAGACCCTCTACAAAACTTCCTCCAATACTACGCTAAATACAAAACCTGGACCGGCTCAAATCAGGAAGAAAAAGACACCTCTGAAATGTCACATATCACAAACAAAGAAACCGTGATTCCAATTTTAAATTCAATTCGAAAGAAACGGTTTGTCGTTAAAAAGAAAGGAAAACTTCTCAAACCTGAAATTCCGTTTCCGAAACTGAGTAGTTACGTAAAACATAAAGTACAGGTTCATATTAAAAAAGACGAAAAGGAAGCTAAGTTGTTTAAGAAGTTTTTTGAGAAACTTCACAAGCCAAAAACAGAGCTTAAACTATTGAACTTTAAGAAAACGAAGCGCTCTATTAAATATTCTAGGAAAGAGAGGCCGCGGGTGCCGGCAGACCCACAGATGGACATAAGCTATTATGTGAAGAACAAAGAAGGTAATTAATTAATAATGCCGTTATTACGACAAGTTACTTTTAGCATAGAGACTAGAGTAACTAATATAGTAGAGCAGCACAGCCTAAGAACTTTTTGAAGCTCAAGTCAAGTTCTAAATCTCTCCACGTATCGCCATCGTAGCGCTAGTATTGCTTTCGTGTATGAACCCATGATGAACCCGGAGTTCGATTTTTGAATCTCACCGGTGACTTTTTTTGTATGCAGCCGATGACTATTTAGTACGAAATAAGTCACCCGATGAGATTCAAAAATCGAACTCCCGGACCGGACTAGCTAAAGCTACAGTTCACCAATTGCACGCCTTTTGGTGAACACTTTTGTAACAGAGAGATTGTCATCCTTAGCTTCTACCATCCATATTCAAGTCAATCAATGGTTACACGAAATAAAAATATTCATTCATTCATTCATTAAATCGCACCACCTACGTGAAAGCGATCTAAAGATACCCAAAATGTAAGAGGAAACGTCACCTGCACTGCTACTCCATCTAGTAACTACTAGTACGCTATTCGTTACTAGGTGGAGTAGCAGTGCAGGTGACATTTCCTCTTACATTTTGGGTATCTTTAGGTTGCTTCCAAGCAGATGGCGCGATTGACTTGAGCTTCTAAAAGTTCTTAGTAATAAAATGAAGAAAATTTAAAAGATGCATATTAGCCGGTTTTAAAATCGTTTTCGCAGAAATCACACGATGACAAACGCACGATTGTTTTACAGCCTAAAAAAAAGTATAGTGGATATTCACTTTGGTTTTCAAAGACGTTATATGACGTCAAAGTAATCGTGCCTAGAGTCAGCAGCAGAAGTAACTAAGCGGGTAGGGTGTTCAAAATGACCTACACACGCTCTTATTCTCTTAACAATAAAGTCGTGTCCAGCTCATTTTGAACACCCTACCCGCTTAGCTACTTTTGGTGCGGACTGTACTCACGAATAAATCTGCAATGTTTGAGCAATAAAAATACTGTAGATTTAGATTTAGTCACGAAAACAATAAAGAATTCACAAAACTGTAGTCTTTAATTATTTTAAGTTATAAAAAAGGTTGGGTAGCTTAATGGCCTATTTAATAAAGCTTCCAGTGACAATTGAAGAGCGGAAGTCTCTTTCTAACACATAGGGTTAGAAAGAGACTACTGCTTGTAAATTATCACTTGTAAACACACAAGCCAATGCCCTGGCTATATAGGATTCGAACCCGGGACCTGCCTACCACGAACGTCGTAAATCGAAATTTGGTTATTTCTGTCGCTCTTGCATATTCGAGAGACAGTGATGCAAATATGCGTAAGAACAAGCGAAGTGGTTATTAGGCCTGTTACTTCATAGGCAGCAGTGGCGGCGGGTCCATAAAACACGATTCCCATCGACTTTCCTAATTTTCAGATACCTTAGTAGTTTTCCTAGAGCAGATGAAGAAATTTTAAGCAAAATTTAGCTCCGGCTTACCTAAAATAGTTTTTGGGTCAAAACCCACCGCCACTGATAGGCAGGGTCACTACCGACTAGGCTAGGAGGCCACTGCCATTTCGCCTAATGTTATTTTCCTAGCAACTTATCAGAGAACGCTTCGTTAGCATTTGAAAGTTTACCAAATTAATAGTTTCGCATGGTTTTATTTGAGTAATCTTAATTTCGCATAAGTTAAGTTAGTATGCCAAATAAAAATATGCGAAATCTACGTATGCGAAAAAAAATTCTCCTACTTTTTTTACTTGTAACACGATACCAATTAAGCCCTTAAACGGTTCACCAGTATTTTTGTTATACCCTGCATTAGTAAACCAATGTATTTATGTACTGACTTAAACTTACACGATTTTCACTCATTATTTTGACAAAACACCGGACTTAATCGCGTAAAAAGATAAAAGATAAAAGATATTTATTCTTCAATTTAGGCACATTACAATGCACTTATGAACGTCAGAGAGAAAAGAAACTACCACCGGTTCTAACCCTACACCTCTGACCCGAGAAGTATTACTTATTACCGGCAAGAAACTCGGCGGGACTTATTTTTTCAAAACAGTACTACAAATACATTAAAGATACTATATCGTCGTACACTTACTTTTGTAATTTACCTGGCGTTTCGAGCGTGTCGTAACGCTCGTGGTCGCTGGCAGACTCTGTCAGGAAGTCCGGCGATTAAGTCGCGTGTTTTGTCAAAATAATCAATGTATTTATGTAAATATTTTGTTCATTTCTAGGCAGAACCTATAATTACAACGTAGCGCAGGCGCTGCTGGTCCGCGCGGGGCTGGAGCAGGTGTTCCAGACCGGAAACATCCTGGTCGTCCAGAAATACGGGTCCAACTACAACCCGGCTAACCGCGAGCAAATAGTCAACGGATATGTGATTGGCTTGGCGGACGTTTAAAGTTTAATCGCGAGGACATCAACGGATATGGGCTTGGATTGGTTGGCTCTTGAAATCTTGGTTCAAAAAAATAACGGTTAGAGCGCCTTTACTATATCTTACCTGTTTTTAAACAAATCCTCGAACAGTCTGTCAATTTGTGATAAACTTCAGTCTTCGTGGTTGACACTTATCTACAAGCTGTAATAAAATTACTGGTGATCTTTTCAAGGCCATAATTGGTATCGTATTCTTATTATGAAAAGAAAAACTCGCGTCCAAAAAATAGTTCTACTTTTTCTTACGCGCAATACGATACCAATTATGCCCTTAAATGGATCACCAGTATTTTTTACACCCTGTATAATAATTTACCATTAAATTTGTAAAAATATTATACTCCTATGTAATAGGAAAAAAATCTGTTTTAGTGTCTATAGTTTTATTTAAATCATTACACATTGAATTTTCGTGTAGCAAAAACTTGTAAGTATATTACAAGATTTCAAAATGT
Source organism: Pammene fasciana (assembly GCA_911728535.1). Taxonomy (NCBI): domain Eukaryota; kingdom Metazoa; phylum Arthropoda; class Insecta; order Lepidoptera; family Tortricidae; genus Pammene; species Pammene fasciana. The sequence continues at coordinate 1,359,898 of OU452296.1, forward strand.
CAGAATTTTGCTATACAGAATTCATCCTTACTTGTCCTATTATCATATCATAAACAAACGTGTGTCAATCCAGACCTCTTAATGTCATTTATTTTTGAGGTTATTCGTTCATTACTTGGATTATTGAAGATTTTTTATATTAAAAATTATAATTTTTAGTGGATACTTGATTGAATTCAACGCTTTGTGAGTTATAAACATTATAAAATAACACGGTTACACTCACGGCACTTTAGTCACGTCTCGCGACATGTTTCGGAGAGCCTAGGTCTCTATCTTCAAGCACTGGGAGTGCTACTTGAACCGGCCCGTCGCGCACTGTTGCACGTCGCGTTGCCGACTGCCGACCTGCGTCCGGCGCGCATCGCGGCGCGTTTCGCGCGCTCTGACAAAGTTTGTTGGGTTGGGGGTGATCTTCCGCCGGCGCTGCCAACGTGTTGCGCAGCGTATTCGGTTCATCCGACATGAGCGACGATAAGCAAACCACACTTTGTGAGTTTCTTTGAGTAAATAACTACATTTTAAGAGATAATCCCAGAGAAAGGTATGACAATGTCTTTTAGAAGTGTTTGTTAACGTGATAAGACAAGTAAGGATGAATTCTGTTTAAAGACCTTTAGGTATAAGTAGCTAGTACTTATTCCTAAAGGTTATTTAGAGCAATAAAGAACTTAGGATTTTAGTTTTCCCGAGATATTGAATTTTATCTGTTTGGGCTGATAGTTGACTGGTAAAGGCGCCCTCTGGCATTAATTCAGCCCTTTGTACTTAGTTTTATTGTGCAATAAATACATTAAAAAAAACATTGAACGTGTTCGCACCGCGACACGTCTCCTAACTATGATATTTATTTTCATGCATCTTTAAAATCCTTAATCGCGTAAATTGCCTTCCACATACACTGCAACTATACTTCTTCCCCGAGTGCACTTCTATATGCTCATTCAAATTACTTAAACGCGAAAATTTCTTGCCACATACATCGCACGAGTATGGCATCTCACCTGTGTGAGTTCTCATATGTCGTGTAATATTACTCGACTGCGTGAATTCCTGATTACATATTTCACAGGTAAACGGTTTCTGTCCCGAATGTATTCTCTTATGTATTTTTAAAGTCCTTTTTCTAGTAAACCTTTTACTGCAAATTTCACATGAGAAAAGTTTTTGACTATTTTTGACTTCGACGTTAGTATGAAAGCAATTGTGATTCCTTAAATTATTCAATCGTGTATATTTTTTGTCGCATATATTGCAAGCGTATGGTTTCTCTCCAGTGTGGATTCGATAATGGCGGTTAAGATGGCATTTTTGTTTAAATTCTTTATCACAAATTTCACACGTGTGAAGCTTAATCGTTGTGTTACATTTTCCGTGTTTGTCTAATTGAAAATGTAAGATTATTTTAGATTTACGAATAAATATTTTACCGCAGTAGTCACATATGTAAGTATCTTTAGTGTCTCTCGTCTTCTGTCGCTTGCTAGTCGCTGCGGCATGGCTCGCGGCTCGTGATTGGTGCGATGTGGAGCGTGAGTTGCTGAGCAGCGCGCGTGCGCCGAATGCGTGTGTGATACGTTCGAGACAAACGTAGCAATCCCTCAGAGCGGCTTGGTTTGGATCTGAAATGAGCCATAGAGTAGTACTATTATAGTTTAATTAGTTTAGTGTAGATAAATTCGCAGCTATGAAAAGTCTCAGTAGCTCAATTGGTCAGAGCGATGTACATGTTTCGAAGAGTCGCGAGTTCGAGTCTTGCCTGAGGCAGTAGATAAACATGTCGTTTTAACTATATAAAAGTTTAAATATATAAAAGAAGAAACTGACTGACTGAATGACTGACATATCAACGCACAGCCTAAACCGCAGGTTCTAGAGTTTCTAAATTTTTGGCACATAGGTGTCTTATAAGGTCTAGGGGTACACTATAAGAAAGGATTTTTCAAAATTCACCCCGTAAAGGGGTGAAATGGGGGTTCAAATTTTGTATGGGGAAACAAGATTAGTTAGACTGTTTTATTCGAAAATTCACAGGAGTATTCCTAACAATAAATGAGTAAACACGTGTTTCAGTTTTTTTTTAAATTCAACCCCATAAAGGGGGAAATGGGGATGACAAAGTCTGAAAATCAACATGGGTAGGTATCGTTTCTATGGTTTATCGGGTCGCTGATTCGCAGCTAAATATGAAAAGTCTCAGTAGCTCAATTGGTCAGAGCGATGGACATGTTTCCAAGAGTCGCGAGTTCGAGTCTCGCCTGAGGCAGTAGATTTTTCTACTTTTCCTTTATTTCTAAACATTGTGGTATCGTTAGCAGACGTTCTGCTTAATACAAAATTAATTGCATTATAGTTTGTCCGGAAAGAGAAGTGTCGTAGTTTATATGGGAGTTCAAACATTTTACGACACATATCTTTCCGGACACTCAATATATTAGTGTTGATATCTATAGAATAGTAGTCTGGAGAAGCATACAATGACTGGACGCATGTCAAGGGCGAGAAGGAAAGGCTCTATGGCTACTCGTTGGGCAGACAGGATAACATCCATCACTAAAGCCACACTACAGGCAAGCATGCATCGGGCCCTGGATCGAGTGGCCTGGAGAGTGTTGGTGAAAAGTGTCCACAATCATGACGTCCCTCAGCCATGAGGATACGACAAAGAAGAAGAAGATCTATAGAATCTGAATTCCACCTGAAGAAATTTAACGTAAAAGTAGTACTGGCATCCATACTAGCAGTTTTGACGTACTACCACTGGTATTGATACCTACTTTTTTACTGGAAACACTGTACTTAGAACATTTCAAGGACGTAAGACAATCGAAATGTTAATTTTTTAGTGTCTTCTTCTACCTAGCGTTATCCCGGCTATTGCCTTTTTTTTAATGTAACGTCGGCCAAAAATGTGGTACGGTTGAGGTTCGTTTGAACGTCATGAGACAACAAGGTCGTGCATGTGTTAAACTCCGTTAGAAAAGTCAACCTTAGCGATCGTTAGATCTCGCAGAAACTTTCGTAAAAACTAATTTCCAAGCCGATTCATGGGATTAGGTTGTCACATGTAAGAAGTAATTAATATTAAATTTAAAAGTTTAAAAGCTACTTATGTGTATAATGTGTGTGTGTGTGTGTGTGTGTGTGTGTGTGTGTGTGTGTGTGTGTGTGTGTGTGTGTGTGTGTGTGTGTGTGTGTGTGTGTGTGTGTGTGTGTGTGCGTGTGCGTGTGCGTGTGCGTGTGCGTGTGCGTGTGCGTGTGCGTGTGCGTGTGCGTGTGTGTGTGTATGTGTTATTGTGAATCAAATAAAATACTATATTACAAATACTAATATTTGTTCAACACGGGTATAAACAAAACTGAGGTAAAGGTCATACAGCAATACTGTTGCGTCACCATGTCGGGCCACAGGGCATACATAGTTGTTTTTTTTTTTATACCACGACGGCGGCAAACAAGCATACGGCCCGCCTGATGGTAAGCAGTTACCGCAGCCTATGGACGCCTGCAACCCCAGAGGATTCACATGCGCGTTGCCTACCCTTTAAGAACCTATACACTCCTTTTTTGAAGAACCTCATACTGTAGCCCTCTGGGAAAACCTCGGCAGGGAGTTCATTCCACAGTCGGAGCGTTCGCGGGAGGAAATTCCTCTTAAACCGTGCAGTGCGCGACCCTTGAGGCTCCAACTCCTCTAGGTTTTTAATTAGTAACTAAGTAAATTTTAAGCACAGTTACCATTAATTACAGTCGCACAAAAAAACAAAGTGAATGGAAGGAATCATTACATTTCAAACTTACCATGAGTCGGTACCTCTCCTTGCCCGCATACCATCTGAGCATGGCTTGCCGTCATACCATCTGAGCATAATGGCTCCACTTTTACTTCCACATTGAAATCTGGCTTCATTCCTTGTGCTGTCAAAACACATAAATATATTCTAAATGGAACAATGGTATACAATTTTGCAAGCAACAGAAAAGAAGCTTAGGAAGTTTGCTTTACTTTTTTTGTATTTGAGGCAAGGGCAGATGGGAAGTATGCCAACAAATGTAATATTTTCAAGTCAAAGATACATCGTTGGTAGTCAGTACAGCGTTGCTGCCATAAAAATTCATTTAGATATAAACTTGATTAACAACCGACAATGATGTACTTTTGACTTGAATACGTCACAAATAGTAATGACCTGAACTGATTATACCAAAGTAAAAGTAAAAATTTAAATAATTTTTTTGTTCAGCACATGTTGCAGGATATTACAATTCAGTCTGTTTCACTAAGTGGCGTCTTACGGCGTATAAATTTTGATCAACATCATCACCAACAGGCGTAAATTACATATTTACATCTTCTTTATCAGTACGTACACTGAATTCAGTTTAGTAGTTTCGGCCTGAAAGGCTGACAGGTATAAACATATAGACAGAATTATAAAATGTCACGGCCTCACGGGTAACTCACCGTGTTCCATACCAAATGACTCGCCGCTAGTCTCCCATTCGGGCTCCTGTTTTACTTTATTTAAGTCCATTGTTCTTCGGCCGGCAACGTCACCTCTCCTTTGACAAATTGTGCTGTAATCTTGGCCTTTGCAATAAGAAACTAATAATTAGACATCTAGTCCGATGATTAATGGGGCTGTTTTTAACTTCCTAAACTTTATAAAGTAATAACAACAGAGATATAACCAAAATATTACTGATAGTGATGATACAATACAATACATAACCTCAAAAGAAGAGGTTGACGTTGAGTTGAGACGTTGAGTCGTTGACACATGACATTGGACAACGGGATTAGTAGCGACATCTAACGAAGAATAGTGTAACTGCTTCATTTGTAAAAAAAACATTGTGTAGTCTATGGTATCTAACTATTGTAATTTGTATTTAGTCTGTATCTGGCGACCGTCATTTTGTTGATTTTGATAATATAAGGTTAGATTTATTTGTAAATTATGCTGAATTGACGCATTTTTCAACCATGCCTCGTGTTTTAACTTTCATTTCATAGTTCCTAGTTCTAGAGAATCCTTAATTAACGAAGTACTTTCCGATATTCTACTAGTATTAAAAAGTTCCATTATTAGTTGTGTAGTAGTGTGAGAACTACTGAAAAAGTCGCGGGTCAGCATGTCTGCGCCGGCGCGCGTGAAGGTGGAACCCGAGTGTAGCGGCGCGGGCTCGTGCGGCGCGCGAGATCGGATCTCGGATCAAGGTGAGCAACATTGTTCTAAAACTTCATGATATTTTGTTGTATGGATAGATTGAATAGCAGTGGTGGCGCGTCCATAGAACATGATTCCCGCCGGCTTGTCTAATTTTCATGCACCTGAGCAGTTTTCTCCTCATGAAGAAGTTTTAAGCAAAATTAGGCTCGGCTTGCCTAAGAAAAACTTTGATCCACCACCACTGAAGGATAGGGTTACGAAAGCATACGTGACATTTTCAAGCAAAAGATACATCATTATCGGTTGTTAATAGAGTTTATTCCTAGAATTATCATGGCAGTAATGCCTTATGTTGTACTTTTTACTTGTAAATGGCACATATGATGTTACCAGGTTTAAGGTTAACCTTTTGGGTTCCGTAAAACTACACAACTATAGTCCAAAAGCTCCCAACTATGGTCCGAGACTGACTCGAATATCTACGATTAAGTGTTACTTTTATTTGAATGAAGCCTTTATATTTAAAAAAAAGGTTCTTAAATGAATAATTAAAAAAAATATTTTTTGTGTGATGCAACGGTTGTCTATCGCCGTTCAGTGTGGCAACGCGGCGAGCGTGATGGGCACTTTTGCGTCGGGGGGGTCGCGGGGTGGGTGTCTAAATCTAGGTTAAGGCCAAATATTGTTTGTACACATTTTAATTGACTTATAAGTACGAAATATCATATCTGGCCTAATTTTCCCTCTGGGCTGGCTTCGTAAAAACTAGTGCCTACATCAATTCCTAGGATTAGGTTGCCGAGCGGATCCCATGCTCAATTGAGCCGTGGCAAGACCAGGACAAACACTAGAATGATGAATGATTTAATGTTTTAAAATAATATTTACTTAATAGTATCGTAGAATGTATGAGCTTTGTAGAATATACAGGGTGGCTCATTCAAATCGGTCAGTATGGGAATGTCTGAAACCATAAGACATACGAAGATTTGTTCTTAGGAACCATGTCACCGATTTTGATAAAAAGAAAAACTGCATTCATACATTTGAAAAAAAAACTGTACCCAGCTCGGGAATCGAACCTGATGGTTTGAAAAAATAAACTTATAGTACTAGAGCCCACGACCAAAACCATGTCTCATAGCAATACGGCAAAAACCCTATAAAATCGTTAGATTATATGATTCTGAACCTGACTAGGTGTGTAGTAACGGTCGAAAGTGTAGCAACTGCGTGGGAGGCCATTTCTGCTGTGTCAAAAAAAAAAGGCAGTCGGTATTATAGCAATACGTCTGATATTGAAAATGTACATAGATTTTATAATTGTATTACGAAAAAGTTTGTTTTCAGACATTTTGCGCGTAGCATATAGCCTGAGCGCATTATTGAAAATGTCAACAATTTTAGCCGACCTGTATCATAGCAATACGGATATTTTTTTTTTTAACTTTTCGTTTTGCTGCCAGGATTACCAAAAACCTGTTTTCAGACACTTTAAGTGTAGCATATACTCCCAAAAACGAAAATAACGTTTCGGAGTCGCCTGGCCGACGCCTTAGCGCTTGTTACGCTCCTGCGGCGGGTACGGCTTTTCGCGTGTTACCTACGCTCCTGCCCCTTTCTTACTATTATACAGCTCACTCGGCAGCTGCTCCAAACGTTGGAACGACGCTCACTTAGTTCAGTGGCGTGAGGGTTTTGAAATAGGGCAAGCCGAAAGCATGGCCTAAAAATTTAAGGACGTAATCCCGTGACAAAAAGATTGTACCTAATTCCAATGTTGAGTAGCGTTCATCGTGTTTTTCAAGACAATTACCGACACATAAACCACTACGAGTTGTGATTTGATTGATTAATGATCAAACCCGACAAATGTGTGTGCACGAGACCGCGACATATACCTATGATGAAGTTTTCGTGGTTCTCCGGCAACCAACTACCTGAGTTGAGCGACGTTATTTTGGACGACAAATCATCATCCACAACAGGTACAGTTTACATGGCTTTTGCTGTTAATTTCATAAATAAGTTCGTGCTTTTACTAACGATGTTTATTTTACAGAAGAGGACGTTGAAGATCTCCCGAGCGACGTCGAGAGTGATTTCGAAGACGACGATTCCGAATCCGACAGCGATTGAATACGAGAATATTTTGTAACTTTGAATAAACCGTTTTTTTTTCAACTTCATCCCAGTTTCCTTTTGTGCGATTTATTTCAGTCCTTCAACTACAATGTTACGGTTTCGGGTAAATTCTTTGTTAATTATCATCTAATAAATTCAGGGTCGCAACGTATTTACGATTCTCAAAACTCAATACGATTTTTAAATGATATCTGAGTATCGAAAAGTTGTCTGATAGAGAAGGTGCTACACTTAATTTGTCTGATATAAATTTTTTGCACATGTGGACAACTTATTTTATCATGTCCAACAATTTTCAGACATATTGCTATGATACCGATCGGTAAAATTTGTTAACATTTTCAAAACGGTCTCAAAATTTAATGCGTTCACATTTTCGTCTGAAAATTGTTTTGTTCGCATCAAATAACCAAAATTTACTAATATAAAAGATTTTCAGACGTATTGCTATGAGACATTTTTTTTGTCTCATTTTTAATTTTTTTAAGTGATTTTACGGGTTTGCGCTACACCACTAACGTCTGAAGAATATGTTTCCGGTATCTCAGAAGTATCATTCAACTACAGTCTGCAAATCAGACATATTGCTATGATGCAGTTCGGTAAAATTCTTTGACAATGTTGAAAATTCGGTCAGATCAAACGCTACGCGGAAAATGTCTGATATTGGTATTTTCGAGTTCAGAATAATCGTATCTATCGATTTGATGCGGTTTTGGCCGTATTGCTATGAGACAAAAATTTTGGTCGTGGGCTCTCTAACTATTACACTTTTTCTATTTAAATATCGATTGTGTAGGTCTTACACTGTAAATGTCTCTAAGAAACATGATGTCTTAAATGAATAAAATGCATTGTTTTGACATACTTTCATTTATCATACTAGGTGTTCGAAGTGACCACCGTAACCAATATTCAACAAGTTCAGGCATATAAAATTGTCTCTATGGCTGTTTGTATGTACCTCTCTACTTGTTACATACACCTTATCATGTGGCATTAGCATTGCATTAAATCTTTAAGGAAGTTTTGTTGATACTATGATAAATTAAAGTATGTCAAAACAATGCATTTTATTCATTTTAGACATCATGTTTCTTAGAGACATTTATAGCTTAAGACCTACACAATCGATATTTAAATAGAGAAAGTGTAAGTTTATTTTTTCAAAACAACCGGGTTCGATTCCCGAGCTGGGTACAGTTTTTTTTCAAATGTATGAATGCAGTTTTTCTTTTTATCAAAATCGGTGACATGGTTCCTAAGAACAAATCTTCATATGTCTTATGGTTTCAGACATTCCCATACTGACCAATTTGAATGAGTCACCCTGTATAAACTATGATACTTTACTTTTTTTTTAATGATTACTCTGCAGTCCGTGTTAAAGAGGAGCTCATGACGGAGGCTTCATTTACGGAGGAGCCCCCGTACGAGCTGTACGCCGACCACGTAGTTAAGGACGAGGTCGTGCTGGGCCCGGAGCGCCCGCACCGCCCCAGCGTGGGCCTCACCGTGCACAGTAAGTTCCATCCTTGGATTATTTTTTGCAAGCGCAGACTACACAGACACCTCATCATTAAGCTTTTACAGGGAGCACGAGGTCACCACACATCAGCGCAATTTTATTTTAAAGTGAAACTATTTCGTAAATTTCTACGATTTGAACAGCACATCTCAATAGTATTCTACACCAATTTGTAGTATAACAAACCAGGTTCACCCCTGTAACTTGATTTTTGTGGATATTTTTAATTCACATGAGTAATGATCAAAAACGTTAACTTAATTAAAATAAGCGGTCACGCTCTCATACAAAATTAGTACGGGAGCACAGATGCGTGGTGACCCCAAGTTGTACTTATATTCTATCTATTGGTTGAGATTATCTTGATTGCAAGTCACCATACAAGTACAGTCAACAGCAAAAGTTGCTAAGCGGTTGGTATGCTCAAAATGACCTCCACGCGCTCTTATTCTCTTAACAATGAAGTCGTATTAAGCTCATTTTGAACACCTCACCCGCTTTGCTACTTCTGCTGTTGACTGTACACGTGGAACAGGTGAGGTTTAGATTTGATGCCTGCAAAAGTCAGTGAGTTAGTTATAAAACTTCTCTTTCACACTTGCACAGCTGCAACAAAAGTGAAGGAGACAGAGTTATGATCTCAGTCACCAGTGAGTTTTGCGGCTATTATACTATCAGAGACTATAGAGATATACAGGATGTCCCGGAAATCGACGTCAAGCCGTGAATGGATGATAGACCAAGTTATAACAGTTATCAGAAAAATACAAAAAAAAACTATCACATGCAGCGGAGGCAACGCGGTGACTTGATAGAAACATATAAAATCCTTACAGGACATTACAATGTACCCGCAATAAGTGATATTTTCACCCGGAACATGAATGTGAGACTGAGAGGGCACTCTCTGAAACTGCACCGGACGCATAGTAGTAGCAACCCCAGAAGACACTTCTTGTCTAACCGCGTAGTGAAAGTGTGGAACAGTTTGCCCGAATCAGTGATCAGTGCACCCTCAGTGAACTCTTTTAAAAATAGACTTGATAAACATTTTCAAAATGGACAAAACACAAGTGGACATTGATATGCACGTATCAGCTATAAGCTGCCTGTGCATTAATAAATAATAACATGTTCTTCAAAAATTATGGTCACTTTAAAAATTTACTACAAATATTCACGCCCTGGTCTCTTAACTTCTAGTAAATTTTTAAAGTGACCATAATTTTTGAAGAACATGTGATAGTTTTTTTTTTGTATTTTTCTGATAACTGTTATAACTTGGTCTATCATCCATTCACGGCTTGACGTCGATTTCTGGGACACCCTGTATAAATGATGTTGTAATGTTAAAGATGATGTGTGTATTTATTTTAATAACTAATACCTATTCGCTGTGTGCATGATTGTGGCGCCATCTCTTGGGCAGGTGTTCAATCTCTTTTTTTTCTTTTTTATAATTAGGTTGTATTCCTTGCTTATATGAAATGTCACTGGCTGATTCACTATTTTGACAGCGGACAGGGGCCTATGCAGTTTCATTTCTTGTCACAAAGCACTGCGATCGTTCTCGTTACCCCCACCATGTACTTCGCACATAGCGAATAGGCTATTCATAAATTACGTCATTTCAAAATGGGGGGGGGGGGTCTGGACATCGGATGATGGTAGCTTGACGTAGGAGGAAACGGGGCCATTCGAAACATAATCTTTGGATGATTTTAGGGAGGGGGAGTCAAAAATCGTCAAAAATCGATGACGTAATTTATGGACGGCCCCTATGATAAAATCATTAATAAGAATATTATACTATTAAGCCTTTTCTAACAGTCGCTGACTGTATTGCTTTGCAGTCTAGGCCTCCCCAAGTTTTTGCCATGCCAATCCGTCTGTAGCCGTTAAATGATACAATCAATATTATAGTTAGTTTTTTAACCGACTTCAAAAAAGGAGGAGGTTCTCAATTCGACTGAATTTTTTTTTTTTTTTTTATCATAATTTTTTTTTTTTTTTGTATGTATGTTACTCCATATCTCCGTGAATCGTGAACCGATTTTCAAATTTTTTTTTTGAATCGAACAGGTATAACCCCTAGATGGTCCCATTGTCACCAAGTCGGGATCTGATGATGGGATCCTGGAGAAATCGAGGGAACTCTTCAACTATTATAGGCACACCTATAGTGATTTCACTATTTTTTACAGCAACTCGGTCACTTCCTCTTGGAATAGCGGATCCTAAGTGAAGTCGGTTCTTTTATTGTTTAAAATTATTTAGTTGTGCTGTTAAATACTAGCCTTTTTTTACAGGTCGGGCTCCTGCTGCAGACAAGAGGCTCCAGGCCTCGCCACAAAAGCGCGCCGTCGCTCCACAGCCTGAGATTAAAGACTGCTACGTTCGAGTCGAGCGCCTCCTTCTACTACCGGTAAAAACACGCTCCTCTTGTTCTATAAAGCACGAAACGAGTGAATTGGACGCTAGTAAATATACTCTACGGCCAAAAATAAATCTTGAACGATGCCTGAACACCAAAAGTGAGGGTACATGCATTGACAAATCTAAAAAAATTAAGGTTAACACAAGAATTCAGGGAAACGTGAATACCAATAGTAACGCTTCCATACAATCGAAGGAACATGATACGAAAAGACAAGATATAAAGACCAGTCTTCATAATAAAGATGAAGTGAAAAGCACGAAACAAACTTATAGAAAAAAGGTAAAAATTAGCGAGAACCATCCTTACATATGTGACACTTGCGGCAAAATCTGTAAATTTAGACACACTCTGATTCAACATCTGAGGTACCACTTGCCGGATACCATCGAAAACTTACAAATAGGTAGTTCAATAAAAAAGCCATATAGCTGCAATATCTGCCAGAAGGGATTCACTACGCTAGGCTCCCTTAAAAGGCATTTAAACATTCACGCAGGCAAGAAGCGTCATACCTGTGAAGTTTGTGGTATGAAATTTTTGGAATCCACCTGTTTTAAGAGACACATGTTAATACATTCTATAGATAAGCCGGAGATTCCTTGTGACGTTTGTAAGAAAACATTCACGACATCAAGCACTTTGAAAGTACATAAACGAAATGTTCACTTGAAATTGAAACTATACGCTTGTGACTTGTGTGAGAAGAAATTTTCCACCACAGACGTGTTAAGAAAACATAGGACAACTCATTTCGTGGAGTTGCCATATATTTGCGATATTTGTGACAAAAGGTTCCGGAACATAGACAGATTGAAGTTTCACAAACGAATTCATACGTACGAGAAACCATACTCGTGCGACAACTGTAACAAGGGGTTCAGAGTATTATATAAATTGAACAAACATAAGCTACTCCATTTGAATGGTAAAGAGTTCTCTTGTACGGCGTGTAAGATAATGTTTGCGACGTCGAGTGAACTAGACGAGCATAGACGAAATAACAAAATACCATACGAGTGTGAAATATGTAACAAAGTTTTTTGTGAATCCCGCTATTTTAAGAAGCATCTTCATAGAACGCATGGGCTTGGGAGGATATATTTTTGTGATATTTGCAGAAAAGATTATAAGACACCTGATGCATTAAAAAAACATAAGCAAACGCATAGGGGTTACTCGTGTGGAATATGCCAGCAGAAATTTGCTGATAATATTACTTTCCGAAAACATAAAAAGATACACACTGAATAATGAGATATTTTTGCGAAATATGTGACACGAATTTAATAGAAGTAAAATAGCATATTTTAGAGGCAAAATATGTACAACAAAAAAACACAGCTGAGCTGAATTAAGCAAATTCATAGACAAAATGCTTAAATGTGTCTATGGTAGCTGATTATTTGTATGGAGGCCATAGACAAATTTAAGCATTTTGTCTATGAATTTGCTTAACTTATCTCAGGTGTGTTTTGCCTCATAGGCTCAAAACACACCTTGCGGAATGGAGGCAGTAATGTATGGAGGCCATAGACAAATTCAAGCTACCATCGACAAAGCTCCATACATTACTGCCAAAATTCCGCTAGGTGTGTTTTGAGCCTTATACCTTTATCTTGGAACTAGGAATGAGAATCAGCAGAGTCCTATCAAAATGTTTGCCTCGTACCCCCTTTCACAAAAACCCTTCATATCTCGCAAAGTAAGTATGAGAATGGTCTCATTCGATTCAGCGTAAAAAATACATCGAAAGTGACACTTCACTTGCCCAGTTTGGAAAATTTGTATTCAAAATGTCCCCCCTACCCATACCTTGCGGTCGGGGGTAGGACTCATAAATTTTGATAGGACTCTGCAGATCATTATTCCTAGTGCCAAGATAAAGTTATAAAGCAAAGTTTCATTGGTGTACATATTTTGCCGCCAAAATGACATATCTGTTTCTTTACCCGTATTTATTTACGCACGGAAAAATCATCACCACCATCTCAGCCATAAGACGCCCACTGCTGAACATAGGCCTCCCCTTTGGACCTCCATAAGTATCGGTCGGAAGCGACTTGCATCCAGCGTCTTCCGGCCACCTTTATAAGGTCGTCTGTCCATCTTGTGAATGGACGTCCTACGCTGCGCTTGCTAGTCCGTGGTCTCCACTCGAGCACTTTTCGACCCCATCGGCCATCTGCTCTGCGTGCAATGTGGCCTGCCTATTGCCACTTCAGCTTGCTAATCCTGTGGGTCACGGAAAAATACATGACAATAATTAGACGATGGCTTGAAAGTAGACAAAAAATCCCTGAAAGGACTAGAATAATCATTGTGCATAAATATTGTACCGTATTCATATTCATTTATTCATGCACTCAAGTTACATATAATAATATACATGTCACATGATAGGATAGTGCCCTGTAAGGGCACAGCAGAAAACTTATAAAATAAATAAATCTTAACAACTAGCTTATCCTAATTACAATATTTACAGTTATTTACAAAACAAACCACATTTACTAGATTATTCAAATTAAATATTTTCATCAGAAAAGAAGTCTTCCAAATTGTAGTAACGTTTTTCTATTAGCGTCCGTTTTAAATGCCTCAAAAATGTTTTAATGTTTTTTTCTACTTTTAATTTATTATTCATAACCATGTATAACCATAGCCACATGTATAACCACTAAGAACTTATTGAAGCTCATCTCTGAAAGCGTATTGTAATTATTTCTTCCTATTTTTATATTGCGTCGCAGCGACATCTAGGAACGAATAGCGTACCGTAGTAAAGCAGGGTTTTTAGGTGGCTCTCGAGTAGATGGCGCTTTCAGACATGAGCTTCAAAAAGTTCCTAGCCAGGGGCTGTCTTTATTATCTATAGTCTCTGGTATAACGAATCACGCATGTGAAGAAAAGTTAAGGTTATAGCACAGATTCTATAATAGTTGTTATAGGTATATTATGGTTACTAGAGCGCTGGTAGCCTGACAGTAAGACTTTCAATCCGGAGGTCTCGGGTGCAAACCCCGGCTCGTACCACTGACTTTTTCGGAACTTTTGTACGGAATATCATTTGATATTTAGCAGTTACTTTTCGGTGATGGAAAACATTGTAAGGAAACTGGACCTAACCCCGATAAGGCCTAGTTTCCTCGCTGGCTTGGAAGGTCAGGTGGCAGTCGCTTTCGTAAAAATGCCTACGCCAATTCATGGGATTAGGTTGGCAAGCGGACCCCAAGCTGGGATAAGCGCTATTTCGTACATAAGTTCCGAAAAACTCAGTGGTACGAGCCGGGGTTTGAACCCGAGACCTCTGGATTGAAAGTCGGACGTCTTACCGCCAGGCCACCAGTGCTAGTGTAACTACTATTAAAGATGAATAACCCCATCTTGTTTGTTTTTGTTGTGATGTTCCTATCTAACAGTGGTTATGATAAGTATAATGTTAATTCTAGTTTTTATTGTTGAATTTATAGATTCAGCGTCCATAAAAGTGTAAGTGTTACAATATTATCTCAATAAAAGGGACCATAATAATATTTGCTTAATTAAAACAACAAAATATGTTATGAAAAAAAAACATTTAATATAAGACACTGTTACGTTTTATAATTTGAACTGAAACTTGAAAAAATACCTTTCTATCTTACCCCAACGCACCTTGTTGGGGTAAGATAGAAAGGTATTTTTTAGGGATAAGACAAAAAATCGTCCATATTCCGGAGCATTACAGACTACTTTTTATCTTACCCCTTAAAAAATACCTTTCTATCTTATCCCAACGCACCTTATTAAGTGGGCGAATCAACTGTTTAATATTGTTTACTCTGTCCCCGTTGTCCGAGGGACATCCTCATACTATTTCATAGAAAATCTTTGGTTATCCAAGGGACGTAACCATAGCAACCAGGTGCTATAAAAAGTTGATTGGCTCAAGTATATTTAAAAAGTTGGAATGAAATATATTGTTTGTTGAATAATGTTGATGAAATTTTGTTTGTTTGCTTTAGTTTTAATTTGAGTCTTTTGTTACGTTAATAGTGCAACCAACAGAATGGTATATTAGTTGCTTGATTGCTTCAAAATAAATAACTTTATTATTTATTGCGTTTTTTTATTGTCTGAGTTTCTTTACCCGAAGAGGGTTATACACAAATTATGTTACATTAATAGGGGATATTGCTGCAATGTTCTGCCGCCAGAGTGCAGGACTAGCACATCGGTAAACCATAGAGTTCTTAATACATACTAGGCCTTAAAAGGTTTTTTACAAGGTTTCATAGATAATTTATAACGAATAAATATGTCATTTGTGCACCAAGGCGGTTTGTTTACAGCGGGCCTATCGTGAAACGAGAAAATCGAAATTTTGACATCTGCCTCTCTATCGCTCGAATATGTAAGAGTGACAGAGAAACAGGTGACGAAATTTTTATTTTCGTGTGTCGCGGAAGGCCCTTCGTTTATGCTAGTGCCGCCCCCTACTCAGAGTTTTGCGTAATATTCCCTATTTCTTGATTTTTGACCTCGTATCCTTGTCACACGTGGTCACATTTATTTAACGAGGAGGTACCCACGCCTCAGTTCCCTCACATTTCGAAGACATATTTTGAATGTCACAAATTGGCAAACCAAAAAACGGATTAGACATTGCAATATCTGGATCTGTCGTGTACCCTGACGCTACCTACCCTCCCTACCCTCCCTAAGTGCCCTAAGTTTTGTAACGCCACTCAATCTGAAAGATTGGGTCCGATAAATTGCAATGTCATATACCGGTTTAGGGTCACCACACACCTAGCGGTTTTCCTCGCGGAAGTAGCGGAAATTCATAGACAAAATGCTTAATTTGTCTATGGTAGCGGAAATTTGTCTATGGCTTCCATACAAAAAATCTGCTACCATAGACAAATTTCCGCTACCATAGACAAATTTCCGCTAATTCCGCGAGGAAAACCGCTAGGTGTGGGGTGACCCTTAAGACGGGCTCACCCAAACCATTGCATTGGACGGGAGTCCAAAAAAAGTTCTTCAGACACGGAGAATTATTTAACTATACCATAATTATAAAACACTTTTTTTTATTTGAAATAACAAATATTTCGGTGTATTTCAGCGTGCATTTCAAATCGTACTGTTGGCATGGATAATTTTGCCACCACCCTAAATCGGGCCCTAACGACAAGGACGCCCCAATACATTAGACACGTTAAGCAATATTTCCAAACGTGTAAGGCTGGCTCTACATGATGGGCCATCATAGGGACGCAGCTATACAACGGAACGAGATCGCAATATCGTTAGCTCCCTCTGACGCATAGCTGCGGCCTTATGATGGGCCATCGTGTAGAAGAGAAGTAAAACGTATTGCATTGCAGCGTTCTTGTCGGGCGGTTTAGGACAAAGAATACTATACTTTAGGCAAGTGAAACACCGTTGTATCAGTGACAGTCGGTTTGTCAAAAGTTGTCTCATTCTAAATATAGTTCCATCTCACTCCGTTGCACTGACATGTCGTTCTAGACACCTTTGTGTTTGAGGTGAGTATATTGCCTTTTTACCTACGATATTTGTAAAAAAATAGCATTGTACTCTATGGAACCTTAAACGGCTATTAAAGCGGTATTACACATTGCAACCTGCAGGGCCCAATCTGTCAGGTTAGAAGGTGTAATTGAAGGTAGGGCCCGTAGGGAGCTGAAAGAGGGGTAGGAAGAGGCAGGGTACACAAAAGATTGGGCCCTGCAGGTTGCAATGTGTAATACCGCTTTTACACATTGCAACCTGCAGGGCCCAATCTGTTGTGTACCCTGCCTCTCCCTATCCCTCCTTCAGCTCCCTACAGGCCCTACCTTTAATTACACCTTCCAATCTGACAGATTGGGCCCTGCAGGTTGCAATGTCTAAAAGCGGTATTAGACATTGCAACCGGCAGGGCCCAATCTGTCAGGCAGTGTTGCAAAAGTTCCCGATTTATCGGGAGAACTCCCGATTTCAGCAAATATTTCCCGATAAAACGATTTTAGGGTTTAATCTCCCGATTTTTTCCATTTTTAGAAAACTTAACTTATATTGTACAAATTTTGAGGTTTGTAACATCGATCGTGTGAAGTACGACTACATAAACGGTAATTCCCTAAGGCACGCTGTATTGACCTTTTATTAAACAAACAATACTAAGCTTCAACTCGTAGTAATTAAGGATTGAATATTATTGTCATTGGAATGTAGGGATTTCCCACGTTCATTTAGAGTAAAATGCAAAATATCATTCAAACCTGCAATGGAGTGAAGATACTAAGGAATAGGGTTCAATTTCATATGACCTTAAAGAAATAGGAAGTCCCTATGGGGAACATTTTTTTCCATGCTTATGCATTGATAAAAATCTGACTGCTGTTTAGCCTTTGGCTGAAATGACGGAAATTTCTGCAGTTGCAGTGTTCTTCATTAAATAATTTTAATTTTTTTTATATTCTTGTTTCATTATATTCATGTTTTCTTCAGTAAAATGGTAAAAATTTAATAAATTAAGGCGCGGAATGCGCCATTTTTACTGGTAAACGAGTGTTGCCGAGCTCTAAGTAAAAGTTCCCGATTTTTCCCGATTTTTAGAACGTAACAACACCGATTTTATAAAAGTCAGTTTTGCAACACTGCTGTCAGGTTGGAAGGTGTAATTAAAAGCGGTATTACACATTGCAACCTGCAGGGCCCAATCTGTTGTGTACCCTGCCTCTTCCTACCCCTCCTTCAGCTCCCTACGGGCCCTACCTTCGATTACACCTTCCAACCTGACAGATTGGGCCCTGCAGGTTGCAATGTGTAATACCGCTTTAAAAGGTAGGGCCTATAGGGAGCTGAAGGAGGGATAGGGAGAGGCAGGGTACACAACAGATTAGAAGCGGTATTACACATTGCAACCTGCAGGGCCCAATCTGTCAGGTTGGAAGGTGTAATCGAAGGTAGGGCCCGTAGGGAGCTGAAGGAGGGGCAGGGAGAGGCAGGGTACACAACAGATTGGGCCCTGCAGGTTGCAATGTGTAATACCGCTTCCCTACAGGTTGTAATGTGTAATAGCCGTTTAATACCGCTTTTATAAAAACTTTTTTTTTTACAAATGTCGCTCAGCGTCCTCGTGATTGTTTTGTTTCAGCAAATCAACATGTTTTCCGCGTATCGTGGAATCCACGTTTATTAAATTTACTTATAATCTAGATGATCGCAGTAGTTATTTCTTCTACAAACTATGTAAGTTTATTTTTTCACTTAACGTACTCATTTAAGCAGTAGATTCACGAACCATCAGTTCAATGGTACAACAAATTTATAGGTTAGGAAGCAATGCCGGTTAAGGCCGCAGACACGACATACGTGCACCTTCTTTATATCTATGCGTGCACCGCGGTTCGGCTAAAGCCACCGCTGTCGTTCAAACCCAGTACATTCAAGTGTATTACATTTTTATCGAATCGCTCGGCCCCGGCGCCCCGCCACGCTCCGAGCGTCACGATCAAATGTATAGACTATGTACGGTACGAACCTGTTTTGCACGACAACCTTCGCCTCAGGTGCTTAATTCACGACTGGAACCTCTGAAACCTCGCAGTTAGGGACCATTTAAAAACTCAAACATTTATTCAGTAAGTAGGCTACAAGGGCACTTTTACACGTCGGATATTATAGATAGCAGAGAGAAAAAAAAAAAACTACGCCTGTTCTAACCCTACACCTCTGACCCGAGAACAATTACTTTTTACCGGCAAGAAACTCGGCGGGACTTATTTTTTCAAAACAAGAGGACATAAGATCTTAAAAATATGTATAAATGCGTTGTTCTATAAGAGAGCATATCAAACCACTTTAAGAGAAATACCATATGTAAGAAAAGAGAATGTTTATGAGTCCAAATCAGACTATTTAAAAACGTAGCATACAGAAGTTTGATATACTTTCTTACACTTTAGGATACGAGGATAAAAATATACCATATATCCAATACATTATAAGAAACTGAGCTACCTTATAGGCTTTAAGTTCAAATTGTTTCTAATTCCCATTGCCAACTTTAACAGGCTAACTGTATTTATTGCATCTTCACAGTTGCCAAACCTGGTAGTTTGGTAGGAGTGGCAGCGGCATGTCGCTGGTGGTGCAGTTGAAGGATGAGCCTGACTCCAAGTGCGACCATGTGCGTGTGGAACATGGTGGGTCTTGCGACATTTAGATTTATTACACGGGTCCACACTGGATTAGCCGCCTCACGAGGAAATTGCCGTGCGAGACAGTTAGGCTAGTATGGATGTGCTTCGGCCAAAGCGAACGCACGCACAACTGCATGCCTCGGGCGAGGCACGTCCACACTGGCCAAGCAGCCGGCTCGCCTGGTGTGGGCCCGCCTATTCACAATCAGACAACTCAAAATAATAATATTGTAATAGGGTCAGATTCAGAAGGCGGTAATCCTGGACACGGCGTGTATAGTCCGAAGGTTCCTCTCTCTGCGGCCCTGACCACCGGCAGCCTGGGCCTTGCCCAGCTGCCGGCGGCACTCTAGGTTAGGTTTTTGTGTTTATGTTTTATATTGTTTTTGTTTTGTATGGTATATTTTATTTTAATTTTATATTCATATTGTAAAAAGCCTAACTTAACCTTTTCGACGCCATGTCAAACGCAAAACCTACCACTCAGACGCCACGACATCTAAATGTCAAAAATGAAATTAAACATTATGCGTGTGCAGTTAGGTCTATTTTGCTCTGTGGTCGGTGACCGATATATCGGTCTTTGGCGTTGGACCTGTGGTGCCGATATATACGTCTTTGGCGTGGAAAAGGTTAAGAAAGAAAACAAAAATATTGTAATGTTATTCAACTACTATATCCTTAACAAATTTCATTTGTACTATGATAAAATAATGTTTACATTTTGGCATTAAAAGTCGATACAGAGGTGTGAATATCATTCTGTTTGACAGTTACTGTAAAGGAAGAAGAAATCGCGGATAAAGAGAAATGTGTCACGGAGGATTCTCAAGACGCAGGCGGGTGGTATGCGGACCTCGTAGTGAAGGATGAGCTCGTGCAGGGGGAGAGCTCGCACCGCTCTACCGGCGGTCCTGGGGTGACAGGTAAGCTGACTTGTGCGCTGATTAATCAGTGACCGTAATTGGGACGAAATACGTCAGAGTAAAATTCAAATTGCGAACTTCTAATAAATATATTAGGAAATGTTTTTTTTTATTACAACCTTATACATAAATGTAGTAATCTGCAGCCCATTGGTCGCTTTTATACTTCGCCGGTGACAGCAAATTACCATCACGTGTTCACATATTCTGGCGCATTCACACGTATGGTTTCGTTCTGTGAGACCCGTGTCCAGCCCGACCAACGCACCATTATATCGTGACGGTAATTTGCCGTCAACGGCTAAGTATAAAAGCGACCATTAGTATTTCAAAGCGTTTATTGAGAGTCAGCTGAAGATTCCACTCAACTTAAATTCTTCTGCTCTAGTTTAATAAAAAGATACTCGGTTGTCGTGTAATCTTTGACCGCTTACAGGAAGATTTCTCTCATTTCTTTTCAACCGAGGAGGTTCTCAATTCGTCGGAACCTTTTTTTGTATGTTCACTGAATATTTGAAGACTGCTGGAAAAATCTTTTTTTGATTGAAAGAGTATACTTCACGGTTGGCCCCGTTGTCACCAGGTCTGGATCTGATGATGGGATGCTGGAGAAATCGAGGGAACTCTTCAACTATTATAGGCACACCTATAGTGATTTCAGTATTTTTTACAGCACTTTCTTTTGATAAGCGGAGCCTAAATCTTTTTTTGTTTTAAATTAACTTGCTTAATTTCGGCTTGTTGTATAGTTTTAATGTTATGTACTTCATCATAAAAAAAGATGTCAATTCCAATTTGATTGTCATCAGAATGGGCGCGGGATGACACGGCCAGCGGTGGCCGCGACGGAGCACAACTCACGTTAAGAGACTGTTATGTTCGGCTTGAGCGCCTTCTCGACCCAAAACACGAGGAGACCTCGAATCTTGAATACAAACCTTCACAGGAAATACACGTCGACACCTTTCAAAACCCAGCCGAGGCAAATACCTACGTGTGTGACCATTGCGGTACAGCATTTAGACATAAATATGATTTGATTGATCACATAACGGTGCACCAGAGAGGAACACAAGCCACCGTCACTAGCAAACGGACGTACATTTGCGAAATATGTAAACGGCCGTGGGGGAATACGCGCGATTTAAAGAGGCACGAGCTCACACACTCGACTGAGAAACCGTATTGCTGCAAAGTCTGTAAAAAGCGCTTTACACAATTAAGATATTTAGACCATCACCGTAAAACACACACGGCTAAAAAACGCTTTTGTTGTCACGTGTGCGAAAACCGCTTTAAGCATGTAAAATCTTTGCTAATGCATCTTAAAATACATACTGGTGAGAAGCCATTCGTTTGCGAGGTATGCGGGAAACAATTCAACCAACGCAGTAACTTAAACACACACAAAAAAGTCCATACGGGACTAAAGCTATACTCATGTGAAATATGTAATAAGAAATTTAAGCATTCTCACTATTTGAAATTACATAAACGAACACACACAGGAGAAAAGCCCTATGCCTGTAAAATATGCAAGAGAACTTTTGCATATTCCCATGGTTTAAGCAATCATCAACGCACTCACATGATCGATAAGCCATTTGTTTTCTGTGACTTATGTGAGAAACCATTCTGTTCGTCGCGTGCTTTGAAAACGCACAAATTACTACACACTGGTGAGAAACCATACCAATGTGAGGTGTGTAAGAAGAAGTTTACACAACTGGCTCACTTGAACACTCATAAACGAGTCCACAGCGGGGAAAGACCGTACGAATGCAAAATTTGTAAGATGACATTTAAGATATCGGGACAATTAAAAGTTCATGAACGGACACACATTGGAGAGAAACCGTATTCTTGCAGTTTATGTAAAAAAAAGTTTGCACAGACAAGTTATTTAAAATTACATGAAAAAATCCACATCGAAGTGAAAGCGTACTCTTGCGAAACCTGTAAGAAGAAATTTAAGCAACCGAACGGATTAAAAATGCACGAACGAACCCATTTAGGAATCAAATTATATTCGTGTGAAATATGCGAGCATAAATGTAATTATTCAAGTTCTCTGAAAAGTCATATGCGAATTCATACCGATACGAAACCCTACTCTTGCGAAATATGTAATAAGGATTTCAGGCATTTGGGTTCCTTAAAATTGCATAAACGAACTCATGAAGGAACGAAAACAAGACCTTACTCTTGCGATATATGTAAAAAGAGTTTCTCTGATTCCAGTTATTTAAAGAAACACAAACGAATCCACACGGGAGAGAAACCCTATTCTTGCAATGTCTGTAGTAAAGCGTTTGCGACTTCCGGTACTTTGAGGATACATGTACTAGTACACACGGGCCGGCCCAAGAATCATGCCTGTGTTAAGTGCAACAAAGCATTTTCGACATCTACCGCATTAAAGATACACGACCGATCGCATACAGGGAAGAAACCATTCTCTTGCGAAGTATGTAAGAAAAAATTTACACAGCCAGGTCATATAAAGATACACATGAGATTACACACTGGAGAACAACCCTACTCCTGTGAAATATGTAATAGAGCCTTTACGCAAATAGCTCATTTAAAGGGACATCTTAAAACTCAACATTTGAGCTTAAGTTAAAATAATATTGTTTTTTTTTTATTACTCACTAGCTCTTCCATGTTGATTGAGTAACAAATACGAAGAAATACACTACTTATAAAAAATATTTCCGCAACTTTGTGTGACCGTGACCGACCCTTCGGATTGAAAATATAGGTTTTATTTTTAGTACACTTTAAAATTTATTCGAACACTCAATGTATTGCAAAATTGATTACGTCCGTAGGGTGATAAGACTGACAAGGAATGTCAATTAGATGGATTTTAAAGTACATTGAATATACTATTTAGGTTGTATGGGAAAGAGACAATCTAAAGCGGCGGTCGAACGGTTAATACGTATTTTTTACCAACATGAGAAAGAAAATAAGTACTTACTCGGCCAACATTTTTGGATGGAACATCAGGTCAGGATTTGATGATACCACCGTTCGACGCAAATATAACAGGTGCAATAGTCATAAATGATTATGACGTAATGTTTTGTGAACTCAGTTTTTTTTTGTTGAAGATTATATTATATAGGTACAGTTTTATTTTAATTAATTCTAATGAGAGTTTACTGTTAGGTTAAGATTTATTAATATGAATTATGATTATGACGTAATGTTTTGTGAGCATAGTTCTTTTTTGTTGAAGATTATAGGGTAAATCGCCAGTAACTCTCCCCCGTTCAGTTAGGGCTCTTACAGACAAGCGACAGTACGCGACACACTGTCGCAGGCAGTCGCCGAAGGCCGGCGACCATCGGCGACGGTCAGCGACGGCCGGCGACCAACGGCGACGGTCGGCGACAGTGTGTCGCGTACTGTCGCTTGTCTGTAAGAGCCCTTACTGATCACCCATACTAAAGAGTATAACTTGGCCTGCTATTGAATGCTGGCAAGTAACTAAAATGGATTGTTTCTAGGTGAATAGACTTCATTTTTACTATGAGATGGCTAGCAACTGAACGGTGGCCAGTTACTGGAGATTTACATGTATAGGTACAGTTCATTCGAATGAAAGAGTTTACTGATAGGTTAAGTGTTATGTTTAGTGACGTAACCTTTATAAAATGTTTCTTACGTTGTTTATATTCTATATGCTTTGACCGCCAATTATTGGATAGAAAAATCGTGCGACTGACGCCAGAGCAACTCGTGCGCACTCGGTTATATTTTGGACGTGATATCACGCTCTGGCGCTGAGAGCACGACTTGTGCGCGAGATTTGATGTGTTTGGCGGTCAAAAGGTTAATAATTATCGAAGTGGATAATGTTGTTTTTTCTTCAGAAGTTTATGATTTAAATTTACGGTTGTATCTTCTATTATAAGTGTTTTTTTTATTTGTTAGAGGTTTATTTAGTTATTTAACTAGCTGATACTTACCGACGACGTAATATAGTATAAATGTTATATAATTAATTGTTTCTTTAAGGGTTATTTTTTATAGTTATAGCGGTGAAGAATTGTTTAATTGCAGGGACGTGACTGAGAAATCCTGTGAACAGTCAACGTCCAAAATATGTATACATTTTTGAACTTTATTTTTATTACAAAGGAGCAAGGTGCAAAAGTATAGACATATTTTTGGGGTTGATCGTACGGTACGATACATCCATTTATCCTGTATCATAAAAAATGTTGAATAGCCGTGTCTCCATCTGACGCACCGCCTCGCGGGGAAATTGCCGCGTGGACGTGCCTCGCCCGAGACAAACGCACGCGCGGCCGCAATGCCTCGGGTGAGGCACGTACACACTAGCTGAGCTGCCGCGCGCGGCAATTTCCTCGCGAGGCGGTGCGTCAGATGGAGACACGGCTAATAATTAAGCATTTAATAAAAAAAATACAGTTGTTCATTTACCGAAAATCAATACATAATAGATTGATTGTTTTTACAAAATGTGCAAGAATAAAAACGGGCCTTGATATTAGATCGGTATGCTATTCTAACTAGTAGCCTGAAATAAATGTTTATTTTTAGGGCCTATGCCCTATGCCTTTATTCTTATACACCGTGGGCAGATTAAACCCGACGGATTCTAACCATGTATTCCCGAGGCCAAAAGAAGGCAAAAACATTGTATGACTCTAGGTCGATTTCGCCTTAGTTCCAGAGTAAATGCCAATTAAAAAAAAATTCAAACACTATTGTATCTGAGCGAAAAATGCCTGTTTGATGACGATGTCACCACTATGAAGACTAGTCTGATGAGATCTTTATTGACAGATGTCAATGTAACAAAAAACTTTTTTCATTAACTAGTTATTAGGAAAAAAATGTAAAAAAATAATTGTAAGTGATATTTTTAGTAATAAAATTTACTTTTTATGTTTAAAACATTATAAAAAATCCAAAAAAATGAAAAAAGAAAAATTTTTTTTTGGCAAAATTTACCAAAAGTCGTATGACGTTTTTTGCTTCTTTTAGCCTCGGGAATACGTGGTTAAAACCTGTCGGGTTTAATCTGCCCACGGTATATACACGGTGGGATGGAGTATACCGACAAACTATAACCACACATTCCTAAGGTTAAAATAAGCAAAAAATGTCATGATTATATAACTTTTGGCCAAATTCGCAAAAAAAAATTTTTTTTTGATGTTTTTGAATACCTTTCGACATGAAAAATCGATGTTTTCAAAACCATTGCATAATATTGACTGCTAAGTTTTTTTTCTGATACGGTTTTTTTGGGGAAGTGTCTCTCACCACTTTGACGTCTGTGAATAAGGTTGTCTAAACTAAACCAGATAGTGCCAAAATTATAATCCAAAAGATATTATGTACCGAATTAAGAAAAAAAAGTTTTTTTACATTGACATTATCTCTGAAACTGCTGATTCCAGAAAAGTTCATATGACATTTTAGTTTCTAAATATGATCAAGAATACGCTGTTATATTCTGTAAGTATAATTGTAGCAATCTTTTTGCTACATCAATAAAAGTGCGAGAATAAAATTAAATACAATGTAACACTTTGACTTGAGACTGATGAATAAATGAACTTGTCATAATGCTGCAGTTTTTGTCCTAAATCCCCTATAATGTTTTAAATAAGACGTGGATATAGTTAAGGTCAATAGAAATTGCAATCATATCATGTATTTCTTTACATTATTTGCCAATAAACTTACATAGAAATATTTTATCTACTCGGTACGAAATCTTATCTTATTCGTCCTTACTTGTCATATCACGTAAACAAACAGTTCTTAAGGATATTATTACACTTTTCTCTGATATAATATACTTAAGGGGCTACTTTGAAAAATTATAGGTTTTTTCAAACGCTCTAGTGACTAAACGGGAAAAGGGACTGAATTTATTTTCGAATATATATTATTAGACTATATACTCTTGTTTTTGGCACAAGCCGAAACACGATTGCTGAAAGTTGCCTCGATAGAAAAAAAATCCAAAGTTGGGTCCTTTTTCCCCTTATTTTTCTTAGCTTACGTTAACTATAAAAGATGAAGCAATATAACTAAGTAAAAAATATGGTATTCTGGTTTATCTATAAAGTCACAGAAGCAAAATTGGACAAAACTTTATAGATTCGCTTATTTATCGTAGTTTGGTCAAAAAGTCTGATCCTTAAGAGCGCTGCATCTCTTTCTTTCGTGCACGGGAGCCATAAACGTGTCTCTAACGGATGGGCGTGGCTTGTCCGAATCGAGGAACGGCCTTAAAATGTTGTTAGGGCAGATGCCGCGGTTTTGGTCACTTTAAGGAGAGTTTGCCTGTTCAGACGTTCGTCATTTTGTGTCAATAAGGAATTATGACACTCTTTTTGCACTAAGTCAGTGAAAATATATTACTATATTTATATGAATCTCCGCTTGTAAGATTCTGACATTAGATCTTATTTTTTTCTTTAATGAAATGTTAGAAAGGGGTCCAGGAGCCAGTTTTGGCCACTTTTTTCCATGGCCCCTGATAGCTAAATGACAACTTATACTTGACAGATGACAGTGCCACCTGTACGGCCATATTTTACTCTTATATTAACCATAAACCATAGACTCGTAAATTTGTCTATACCTTAATAAAATTGAAAATGGCCAAAACCGGCACAGTGGCCACAACCGGGGCATCTGCCCTATATACTGAAAGAAATTCACCTAGTATTAATTCAATAAGTAACACCTGAAAAATATCATTTTTAATAAAAAAAATCTCAATAATCGAAGTAACGAACGAATTAACTCAAAAATAAATGACATTTCGGCTTCTATATAGTTCTCGTTTGTTTACATAAGTGAGATGAATACGGTATATTTCCTATGATGGAGTCTAACCAGTGGGCAATTATCATATAGTCGAACTCGCGGAGCGTAAGCGAAGTGAGTTCTTACAAACAACTCCAGACCGAACTGTCACCTGGCTACTGGGACGTCTCGGCATTAGGATGGCTTTTTGATTTCGATAGTTTGTCGGACGATAACTCTAGTAACGTTTTTCTGATCTTTATGAAATTTCTTGGGGCTGTAGCAGGGATACATAAAATTTGTAAGTTCGTATATGAGCAGGATCGATCAAGTGGTTATGGAGCTAGAAGGAGAAAAAAAAAACCTACTTAGGGTCTTGTTATATTGGTCAACTCGTTTGCAAGTAAATCGCGAAATCTCAGTTCGAGGCGGACTACTAGTTACAACTAAATAGATGTGAGGGAGAAGCACAAACCAGACATATTAACCCTTTGACCGCCAAGAATCGAACGGAAAAAGCGGGCCCTCAGCGCGAGCGCGCCAAGAAAACCGGATATCTTTTGAACGTGATATCACGTCCTGGCGCTGAGGCCACGAGTTTCCTTGCGCGTGATTTCACGGCTTTGGCGTTAAAATGGTTCTTTGGCGGTCAAATGGTTAAGCGTGAAGAGGTAACAGTTAGTGAGGTGAGATTTGAGAAACAGTAAGTATATAAAATAAAACCAGGCAAATTTTCTCAACAATCGTTTTAAGATTTATTTAAAAAAAAAACCATAGTAACAATTTTTAAGAGGTTTAACATGGGATATATAGTCTGACTGGTCAATAAGGGCAGTAACATTATAAGTAATAAGTTATGTATACTCATCCCTTTTTCAGTAACGAGGGTACTAGCGTAAGAAAGAGACAGTATGATTCTCTCTGTCTCTGCTCGGAGTAAAACAAACCCCGGCCAAACTATAGAAAACTAAACATAAACTTCATTATCATGATATTAAACATTACCCATAGATTTTTATTAGTAATTTGTACAAAATAAATATTTGCTTCTCTAGCTTAATAATAAATTTAATTTAATAACTATTGTATATTTAAACTTAAACAATTGATATAACAATAGTGTAATAAACTAATAACGAGTAAACGAGTTATATTATATAATAAGGTCGCCGGAAGACGCTGGATGCAAGTCGCTTCCGACCAATACTTATAGAGGTCCAAAGGGGAGGCCTATGTTCAGCAGTGGACGTCTTATGGCTGAGATGATGATGATGATGATGAGTTATATTATAATCATTATAAACTTAAATTTATTAAGTTGGCTACAACTCGAAAATTATCATATATTCTTCTTTATGAACAGATGTATACAGGGTGTAACAAAAATACTGGTGATCCGTTTAAGGGCATAATTGGTATCGTAGTGCGAGTAGGAAAAAGTAGGAGAAAAATTTTTTGGACGCGAAAAAAAATTTTTTTTTGTATGGGGCGAGTCGTCCCAGCTGGCCAACCCTCCATACAAAACCAAAAATTTTTTTCGCGAAAAAATTATTTTTTCTTAGTTTTTCACAATAAGAATACGATACCAATTATGCCCTTAAAAGGATCACCAGTATTTTTGTTACACCTTGTATGGTACAAAAACTCGTCTTTTTGTACTGCGGCTGGGCCCGTATGCTTGTTTGCCACCAAGTGACCTAAAAAAGGTTTACATAAATTCTACACATTTCAGGCACTTTTAAGTTTTTGAGAAAATACAAAAGCACTTTCTTTTTATCTACTATTGCAAAATGAATCACACCAAATGTTACAATATTAAGGAATGTATAATAGTTTAAGTAACTGTTACGTAATAAGGCCTAATTACGTACAGTTGCATCCACTACTTTATCTACGCACATATAGTCTGGCAAACCAAAAAGCGCAGTAACAGTCAGAGTAACATGCTATACCCATCCCTTTTTTAGTAGTGAGAGTACTAACATTAGAAAAAGATAGTATGATTCTCCCTGTCTATGCTTGAAGTGAAACAAACTCTGGCCAAACTATATTATAAATCCGAAATACGCGTTCGGAAACCATTAGAACGACCGCCGGGAGGGGCGCGTGCCCGCGGTCGGGGAGCAGGCCGGATTTTCATTACGTTACCGTAGGTAATGAATTTTCAAGCGTTTTTACCCACGGTTACAGATACGTTTGTACCAAGGACGCCATCCATGTCTTTTTGATCGTAGGTTAACAAGCTTTTCAATACTAGGCCTATTCATTCTATTATTTACTTTTATTCTTATTACAGCTATTAAGAATATGCCTCTTAAGAACATTTTTCTGAAAGAAATCAGCTTTACAGTCATCACATGAGTAGGGTTTGACTCCCGCGTGAGTGACCCCGTGTCTTTTCAAATCACTTTTACGTAGATAGCTCTTCGTACATAGAGTGCAGGAGTAAATCTCGTCACCTGTATGAGAACGCATATGGTGTAACAGATGTAGTCTTAATCTGAACATCCGCTTGCAGACATCACAAGAAAACTTTTTTTCCTCTGTATGTACAGCTCCATGTTTTTGTAACGTAGATTTTGACTTAAAATCTTTTTTACACACTTTGCAGATATATGGCCTTTTTTCAGAATGCACAATACGGCGTAGGTGTATGATCAAATTACCTCGCCTTGAAGTTTTCAATCCACAATGATCGCAAGTGTACGGTTTCTCGCCGGTGTGCTCTCTTATATGCATTTGCAAGCTCTTATGTTCAGTGTAACTTTTGTTGCATACTTCGCATGAGTATGGTTTGTGTCCCCTGTGATATCTCAGATGAGTATGTAAGTTAGCTCTTTGAGTGAACCGCTTCGGGCATAAGGGGCAGGCGTAGGGCCTGTCTCCTGTATGAACGCGGCTATGAGTATTTAAATGTTCTTTACGCGTAAATGTCTTGTCACATACGTCACATTTGAACGGGCGTATTTGCTCCCCATGAGTTCGCCTATGACTAATCAAATTACATTTAGCACTAAAACGCTTGTTACAGATTTCGCACGAGTATGGTTTCTCATTGGTATGAATACGCTCATGTTTAGTTAAATCAGACTTTGTCTTGCATTCTTTGCTGCAATAGCTGCAAATGTGAGTCTTCTTTTCCTGTCCATGTTCTTTGATATGCTTTAGCAGACTGCGTTTCATTTTGTAAGTTTTCGAGCATATTTCGCAGGTGTATGATTTTATTGTATGCTTACGTTGGTGGTTGGCAAGACTTCTTTTGGTAGGGTAGGCGTCGCCACACACCGGGCAGGTTAGGTCGGATTTAAAAGTGGAGATATCGTTAAATTCTTCATTGGGAGTTGTCAGCGCTCTGTTGGATGCAACTGAAAGAGTGAACATGTTTTTATTTATTAGCCGTGTCTACACCTGACGCACCGCCTCACGAGGAAAGTACGGCCACACTAGCCGAGCTGCCTCGCGCGGCAATTTCCTCGCGAGGCGGTGCGTCAGGTGTGGATATGGCTATTAACTTAATTTTTTTTACACCGCATATAAGTCACCTATAAAAGACATGTAAGTCACCTATAATAGTAGTTTATGTAACTGTTACGTAATAGGGGTCCTTAAAACACGAGTGTGGTTTTATGAAACGAACGAAGTGAGTTTCATAATAAGATCACACGAGTGTTTTAAGCTCTAATTACGTACAGTTGCATACACTGCTTTATCTACACACATATTATAAACCCGAAATGATGATTGAATGACTGCAATTGCACGGATTGCACGCCATCGCCATGACCAACTCGATTGTGTCGGCGGTCGGGCGGCGCATGCCCGCACCCGGATTTTCATAATGATATCGAATTTTTGCTTATTATTTGATAATAATAACATCGTTACAGATAAGACATTTGTTCTAACTACTAACGAAACAATACATTTTTATGGTGTATATAACGTGCGGATTTTGAACGCATCATGGAGGGTTTATGATATGGGTGTAGATAAATAAATATTATGGGACAATCTTACACAAATCAACCTAGTCCCACAGTAAGCTCAAAAAGGCTTGTGTTGTGGCTAGCTGACGATATGCATAATAAATAAATATTTAAAATAGAAAACATCCTTAAATCAGGATCAAATATCTATGATAAACACAAATAAATGCCCTGACCAGGATTCGAACCCGGGACCTCCTGCTTCATAGGCAGGGTCACTACCGACTAGGCTAGGAGGAATGTTTTAGTAAAGCATTCATACATGCAACTGATGAACTCACCTATACGCGAGATCTCATCGGGCAGGCGCTGTAACTGAACGAAGCAATTAGGGGGAGGGTATTCTGCACTATCGGATCCATCTAAAAAAAGATTAATTACATATAGAGAAAATAATTACAAAATCATAATACAGACTGTATCCTACGCTGTTGTTTATTTTCGAACTCGCGGAGCGTAAGCGAAGTGAGTTCTTACAAACAACTCCAGACCGAACTGTCACCTGGCTACTGGGACGTCTCGGCATTTGGATGGCTTTTTGATTTCAATAGTTTGTTTGACGATAACTTTAGTAACGTTTTTCTGATCTTTATGTAATTTCTTGGGGCTGTAGCAGAGATACATAAAATTTGTAAGTTCGTATATGAGCAGGATCGATCAAGTGGTTATGGAGCTAGAAGGAGAATAAAAAATCCTCCTTGGGGTCTTGTTATATTGGTCAACTCGTTTGCAAGTAAATCGCGAGTTCTCAGTTCGAGGCGGACTACTAGTATAAAACTCAACCAGCCACTGAGGCGGGTCCACACCGAACGAGCCGCTCGCCGCGAAGCAGCTCGGCCAGTGTACAAGATCAATTTA
Organism: Pammene fasciana; assembly: GCA_911728535.1. Lineage (NCBI taxonomy): Eukaryota > Metazoa > Arthropoda > Insecta > Lepidoptera > Tortricidae > Pammene > Pammene fasciana. Next base: position 1,391,960 of record OU452296.1, read on the forward strand.
CAGAATTCACTATTTTTCCTCTTTTGAAGAAGGAAAGTTCGGTGAAGGAAAACATCGTAAGGAAACCGGACCTAATTTCAAAAGGGTCGAGTTTCCCCTCTAGGTTGGAAGGTCAGATGGCAGTCGCTTTCGTAAAAACTAATGTCCACGCCAATTCATGGGATTAGGTTGTCAAGCGGACCCCAAGCCGGGACAAACGCTAGGAGGAAGAGAGAGTTTTTCGCTGCTCAGATGTATGGTTCCAATTGAACAGACTTGTACATATTATTTTAATTGAAAACAAATAATATATAATTTATGCATTTTAAAACTCACGTTTTCGCGGTACCTCACTGGGTTTAAGGCGCCGCAAATTGACGAAACAGTTGGGGAGGAAGGGGGCCGCGCACGCACTGGCAGTTTCGTCTGAAACAATGAAGATACTTATTAATCTTACCGAACGGAGCCAACTTCACCTTTTTCGGGTTACAGGTTTCACGACACTTCGGGAGCTCAATTTCTCGGGCCCAATTTGTCATGTACCCTACTTCCTAATCCTCCCTCAAACCCCTGTTATGTTTATTATACCTCTCTATCCGACAGATCGGGCAAATGAACTTAATGTAAATACTATTCTGCACTGCTAAGCCCAATGCTTAAAAATTGAACTACATACTAGTAGTCCGCCTCGAACTGAGAACTCGCGATTTACTTGCAAACGAGTTGACCAATATAACAAGACCCCAAGGAGGATTTTTTTTCTCCTTCTAGCTCCATAACCACTTGATCGATCCTGCTCATATACGAACTTAGAAATTTTATGTGTCTCTGCTACAGCCCCAAGGAATTTCATAAAGATCAGAAAAACGTTACTAAAGTTATCGTGAGACAAACTATTGAAATCAAAAAACCATCCATATGCCGAGACGTCCCAGTAGCCAGGTGACAGTTCAGTCTGGAGTTGTTTGTAAGAACTCGCGGAGCGTAAGCGAAGTGAGTTCTTACAAACAACTACTCCGATAATGGTTCCGCCGGAAGATCAGCGCTGGCTTTCGGGTCAGCATTATGCTGAGGCGGGCCCATTTCGTGGTGAACTCAGTATTGTTCTGAATGTATACTGTTTTTTGTTATACTTTTGTATGTAATTTACGTTTATCACGAATAAAATTCCGAATCTGATAATTTAAGGTACATATTTGCATTTTTTTCGGAGATGGCGCCATTCGGTTTAGCAAGGCAGTAGGTATTTTAGGTAGCTATAAGCTATTGCCCCGAGTGCCACATTGAATCGTAATTTATTACTGTTTTTTCGATACAATTTGAACGTAATTCTTAAGTTCTACAAAGTAAAGGAACGTTCATTATTTACGACCGACTTAGTGTCAATATATTTAAATTAGTTACGCCTCAGTCGCTAATCCCATGCCCGAGTCATGTCAATTGTCTGGCGAGCTGATCGTTCGCACCAACCAGTATATAAGGAGCTCCGACAACGTGTATTGATCAACGATATCAGGGTCACGTTACTGTCTGGTTCTTGTGTAAGTTATTAAGGTCACGTGTATTAATTGTTACGTCACGTACATCGGTATTTTTACGAGCTTCTTATTGCTTTACTCGTAGTCGCCATCAGATATATCGGAGCGGCAATGGTACTCAAAAATATCTGAGCATGCACTTTATCGCCTTGACAATAGACGCGTTGTTCAGATATTTGTGACCACCTGGGTCGCTCCGATATATCTGATCGCGACTGTACACTTCGTAATGAAAGGGTTCTTAAATTCAAACATGTATTAGACAACAAGAAACTTGGAATATATTTTACGTAGAATATTTTATGTTTTAGGGTTCCGTAAATGCCGAATGCACCCGGAACGGTGGGTTAAAAAGGCTACTGAATGGGCCCCGCAGGATGGCTGGGGCAGAGGCAGACCGAAAAAGAGATGGCAGGACGACCTGGATACCTTTTGTAGCGACTGGCGGGAACATGCACCAGGCCGTGACGAGTGGCGGAAGAGAGGGGAGGCCTTTGCCCAGCAGTGGGACACAACATAGGCTATATAAAAAAAAATAAGGGTTCCGTACCCAAAGAGTAAAAACGGGACTTCGCTATCCGTCTGTCTGTCCGTCTGTCACCAGGCTGTATCTCATGAACCGTGGTAGTTACACAGTTAAAATTTTCACAAATGATGTAGTTCTGTTGCCGCTATAACAACAAATACTAGAAACCTGAATAAAATAAATATTTAAGGCGGTTCCCATACAACATTTTTTTTGCCGTTTTTATAGATAATTTTCAATAGTTATACACAATTCTTTTGCTACTAATATATGGTTTCTGTTCCATAAGTAAATGTAACAACTGTATGTACAATGGTATCTAATAATCAATTCTAATTTTTTCTGTGTGAAAATATATTGAAAACAAAATGTTGCTCTGGGGTAAAATCACTATACAAATTTAAAAAAAAATTGTGCAGTAGTGTTTTAGTAGATTTCTCCTTACAGTGGCGTAACTGGCAAAATGCCGCGGGCCCCCGGCTCGAGGGGCCCCGAATCTGAGAAGCTGCCACTAAAATAAAAAAAATAAAATAAAATAATTTTTATTTCAGATCCAGGATCCATATTTTGTGTACTAAAGGAGGATCTTAACATTTTCTGTAAAAGGGGCCCCATTCTAGGCCAATAGACCCCCACCCCCGTGGCCGCAAGTTATTAAAAAAAACGTGAGTTCCGCGAGGTCATGCTCATGTCAGGAGTTTTGGTCGAAAATCAGCAATTTTGCCGGCCTTTTGATATTTGTATCTGGTAACCCTAGCCCCATGGGATGAATTTGCCACGGGCTTCACTTAGCGTGGTTACGCCACTGTCTGCTTACGCATTTATTATATGTATTGAGTATAAATGATGTTTTAACTGGGTCATATTGAATCAAAGAATGTGCCGGATCTTACGGATATTGGTTAACAATGCATTGTTTAGTGTCAAATTTCATATCTTTGTAAACAGTATCGGTTACAGCAAGTGAGCAAATTGCAACTTGTAAAGGTGCTCTTACACGGGCGATTTTTCGGGCAATTATTGCCCGGCGATACGACGCCGAAACTAATGGAGCAATATGGAGCAATTAATTGAGCAATACGAGGCAATTTCTAGATATTGCGGCAATTATTTCGGCAATCATTGCTCCACTCAGGTGCATATGAGTCAATCAACTTTTTAAAGCGCCTGGTTGCTATGGTTACGTCCCTTGGACAACCAAAGATTTTCTATGAAATAGTATGAGTATGTCCCTCGGACAACGGGGACAGAGTAAACAGCATTAAAAAGTTGATTCGCCCATTTACACGGGCAATATTTGGGCAATTTTCATAGTTTCCCGTATTGTTGCAAATGGGGCAATTGAGTGGAGCAAGAATGGCGCCATACTGGAGCAATGATTGCTCCATATTGAGCAATATTTCGAATTGCTTGATATTGCTTGATATGGCCGTGACGTCAAAACTGCGGCAATTCGGCAATTTTTATGGCCCGTGTAAGAGCACCTTAAGTATAGACATACAGACACCGGCAAAAGTATCTCCCTACACGAAATCCGCAAAATTGGCTACTTGCCAATTTTCTGCAATATATTTTATAATATTTGTAGACTTATTTTAAACCCCCTACACTTATCTTTTTTTCAAAAAAGCTTTATTTTATAGAGAAAACATGTTTTTTTAATCTTTTGGTTTGAAATTCGCGCTAAAACACTGTGTCACGTGACATTTCCTAGCTATGACGTCATATTTCAATAAACAAAACAAGGCTAATACGGCGCTCTAACTGTTTTGAGTGATACGTATACAGATTTAATTGGAATTGTGAAAATGACAAGCTACAAAACGTGTGCGGTGCCTATGTGTCGAAGTACGACAGTTAAATGTCCCAACAAATTGTTTATACACGTTCCTAAATGCCCAAAACGTCGGAAGCAATGGTTACAATTAGCACGCCGAGACCCACAGTTTACGTCTGATAATTCTGCGATATTCTTTTGTGAGGATCACTTTGATGTAAGTATTTAGAATAAATCAATAGGTATGTTTGATTTTCCAAAAATAAATTAAACCTAACCTAACTTCTTAGACTATAGAATAAACAAACCTAACTTCTACCTAATGCCACTTTGTTTTTCTTTGTAGCTACCTAATGATATGGAAAATTACATCAAATACAGTATAATGGGTTCTATTGGTAAAATAAAAATGAAACCTGACTGTTTGCCATCGCAATTTCATTGTCAACCGGACAGAATAAAACGAACAGGGCCTCCACAACCTCGATCAGTCGTAAGCAAAAGACAACGTATGGACACATTAGAAGAAATATTTTCTAACGAATTGCCATCAACAGCAGGCATGACGAGCAATAGCGGTGAGTAAATTTATCAATTAGTAAGTTAGGCTAACCCTACACTAGTCTTCCGAGCGTCGAGGTCGCCGGAGGGCCCCCGCGCAGCGGCGTCACGCGACGTCTGTTGTCGTCACCAGCCACACCAGCGTCGACGCTCGGAAGAAGCTAGTGTGGAGTTAGCCTAGTTCAATTATTTAAAAATAGGTTTACTTTCAAAGTTTTGTCTCTAGAACCATAGAGAAATAATAAGCCGTATAGAGTGCTCACTCCATACAACTGGTTATTAGCCTGCAAGCTTGACATTTTGAAGACTAGACGACTAAGGGGTTGAGGGAGGAGCCGGCAGGGGGCATGAATACCAAAGTTTTACAACGGGTGCCCTAATCACACCTCCTGCCCGCTCCTCCCTTAACCCCTTAGTCGCCTTCAAAATGTCAAGCTTGCGGGCTAATAACCAGTTGTATGGATGGAGTGAGCACTCTATAAGGCTTATTATTTCTCTATGCTAGAACATAGTTTCTAGAGTAGTACAGTACCTTTGTCATGCACTATGTTGTAAATAATACTTGTTTATTCTGTTTTTTTTTAGATTCCATATGTACTACCGGGCTGGATGAGAGACATAATTTTCAAGATCAGATGATACAAGTACGTCCTGAAACAACTGATAACTTAACTCAAGCATGTTTGTCTGCCAAGGTTAGAAGCAAAGCTGCACAAACTTCTAGTCAAGCTAAAGATAAAAATACTTCTCCTTTAACAACTCATACTATGACTACGGCAACATCACCTATTAAAATAAAGTCTCGAGTAGGATCAGAAGGTTATACGAAATCCAGGAGGAAAATACTACTTAGTGAAAAGTTAGAAATGTCTACTTCGAACAGTTCATCACCCTCAAAACAGTCACAGTTAACAACTGACACATCACCGTCTGTTCAGTCCCTTCTAACATTGACATCAACTAGCAGTAACCAAGAAATACAAGCTGAATTATCTGAAATAGAAAGAAAAATTGAAGAAGAAAATCTACAGCGAATGTCTGTATGTGTAACGACACAATTAATCAAGAAAAATCCAAGATATTACATAGGTATTTCCAAGGATTGTTATTTTTTAATTGATATTATAAAAAAACATACAAACCTTGCTGAAGAACACATATTATTATGTTTAAAAAAAATAAGATTAAATACACCATTTTGTGAGCTTGGTGATCAATTTGGCATGTCTCTGTCTTATGCCAGTAAAATTTTCATGAAATCTGTAGCTCTTATTGCAAATGTATTACATCCATTTATAATTAAATCAAATAAAAGATCAGTGAAACGAAACTTACCCATGGCATTTAGACATAAATACCATAATGTCTATTGTATTATTGACTGTCTAGAAATAGAAATTCAAAAACCTTCAAAATCTGTAGAGCAGGCTTTAACATGGTCAGAATACAAGAAAGCAAACACTGCCAAATACTTAATCAGTGGTACTCCTGATGGTATTATCAATTATATTTCACCCGGGTTCAGTGGCAGAACCACTGATGCCTTGTTAGTACAGAACTGCAGCTTTTTAGATTGTTTAGAACCAGGTGTGTCTATACTTGCAGATAGAGGATTTAAACATATTGAAGAACTTTTACTGCAAAAAGGAATTAGTTTAATAAGACCTCCAAGTGTTTCTTCTAATTCTAAATTATCAAAAAGTGATGTAATTAAAACAAAACAAGTAGCAAGTTTAAGGATTCACATTGAGCGAATTATAAGACGTTTAAGAGAATTTTCTATGTTGAAGCCTCATTCCGTAGTTAATAAGAAATTGTTACAACATTTGGATGAATGTGTTATTATTGCCTGTGCACTAATTAATCTACAGGATAGTATAATTAAAAATACATGATTTTCTAAAATTACATTCTTTTATTTGGTACTATTATATAATAATGGATACACATTTTTTTCCCAAAAAGCTCCCAATTTATATAATAAGTTATTAACATATCCAGAATTGTATTCTACAGGCACAATATCCACCTTACCATTTTGTTCAAAGTCCCATGATGCCACAATGAATAAACACTTTTTCAATTTAGTTAAGTGCATCTGCAGTTGTACTTGTGCAAAGTACTTAGCAGTGACTTGGTTGTTAGAAACATAATTTTTTGTAGTTTTTTCATTCATTGGACATTTTATTTCTATTACAGTATCATCATTCAAAATCCCATCAGGTGATGCTGCTATCATAGGATATTCTTGGCATATAAACAGTCCACACTGAGAAATTTCACCAAGTTCTTCTTTTACTTGTTTTTTTACAAGATCTTCTAACTTTCGGCCTCTTTTCATAGCAACGGTGTCAGGCAACTTTGCACCCATTAATGCTGCAATTAATGAGCCATCTGATGTCTTACACCGAGTCACATCATAAGCTCTTGATGCTGTTATTCGAGCATAACGATGTGCCATGCTGGACTGCTATGTTGTTGGCATGTTAACCTTTCTGCTTCACTAACATTATTTTCTGTAACAACTGTACGTATTTTGTTTATGAAACGATCACAGTTATCTTCAGAATTAAATCTGCAACTTAATTGGTGTAAGGAAAGCAACTGAATCACATCCGCATCCTCATAATCAATCAGATGTTTCAAAATTTGACAGTTTTGTAACTTCCTCAGTTTACTTTCTTTTAAAAATTCGCACAAAACACTTTGATCTTGTTGGTTATGTAAAGAACCACCACTGTTACACATCTCTTTCATTGTCATGTACTTAAGAGTGCTACCAACTTTAGACAATTTAGATTTTTTCCAGTAGCATGCAATGGCAGTGCAAGACGGCTCTTCACTTCTTCTATGAGTCCACATTAAGAAAGCCACTGCATGTTTACAGCAACCTTGGGAGGCAGGGCAGCCTGCACACTGTACACTTTGTACAACTCCTTCCTTCTCGTCGATGACCATGGACACAGAGTATGGGTGTTGACGAACCTTGTGTTCGGGGCAAACCTTAGCCTTTACTACACACAAGTTTCCTTCCCTCTTCAGCTGGACATATCCTATAGCGTCGTCGCCGTACGACTGTCGCGAAGATCTGAAATTAAAAACATAACCTATAAGTGTTTTGAAACGTTTTATTAAATTCTAAAGTAGAAATATAATAATGTACTTTATTTCGGTAGGTACTTACACGGAAGTTTTTGCATTCCGAAACTCGGCAGAACAAAAATCAGGATTACAGGCAAAGAAATTTGCGATCATAAACGAATCTATTCTGGGCAGATTTGCACTATCCGCTTTACTATAGCCTAACTCCATTTCATGAAAGTCTTTAGACAGCAAGAATTGTAAGTAAGTGATTTTTCTCCACTTTTCTCAGCAAACTATAGAACAAATAACTTGAGAGTACTTAACGAACGATGTTTTGTTTATTGAATTATGACGTCATACGATGATCAATCATGGCCGCTCCTTGTCAACCACAGGTAAAAAAAACTCAGATTAATTTTCCAAAAATAAAATATTAATGTTTTATTTAATGCAAAAAACATACTGTATAATTATTGTTTACTTAGAAGCTACCATAAAAAATATATTTCATATTTTATTGCTACAACTGTCAAACACCGAATTATGTGACACGCTCTTATGGTCCTACAAATAAGAGCGTGTCACATATTTTTTGCGGCCTTGTAGGAAGATACTATTGCCAATGACTGTACAAAGGATATCACTTTTTTTATACAATATTTGGGGGAGAATCTTACACAGATCAAACTAAGCAAAGCTTGTACAGTCGTTATCAGATATATTAGAGTGGCCCAGGTGATCACAAATATCAGAACAACACCTTGTCAAAGCGATAAAATGCATGTTCAGATTTTTTTGAGTACCTTGGCTGCTCCGATATATTTGATGGCGACTGTACTATGCCACTAGGAGACTATACTCATACTCATACTCATTTATTCATAATATTTCAAAATATTACATGTCAAAAGATTTCATAGCATATTGATTGCAAATTATGTACTATTAAATATACAATTAGAATTATACATTAATTTGTTATGTTCATACTTAGATAAATAAATACATACTTATTAATAAAGAAACCTCCATTACTCACCTTAACAGGATTCTTTAAGACATCTGTAATTCATACTATAATAGCTGAGACTAATGTTTTACCATGTCCCAAACTGGATTACTTGGTGCCTTAGACTATTCACTTGGTGCCCATCCCATAGTTCCAAATAATAGCACATGACAGTTCTGTGGTCACTGTTATAAAATTAAAATAAACTAGTAGTCCGCCTCGAACTGAGAACTCGCAATTTACTTGCAAACGAGTTGACCAATATAACAAGACCTTCCGAGGATTTCTTTTTCCTTCTAACTCCATAACCACTTGATTGGTCCTGCTCATATACAAATACAAATTTTATGTATCTCTGCTACAGCCCCAAGAAATTTCATAAAGATCAGAAAAACGTTAAAAAGTTATCGTCCGACAAACTATCGAAATCAAAAAGCCATACAAATGCCGAGACATCCCAGTAGCCAGGTGTAAGTTCAGTCTGGAGTTGTTTGTAAGAACTCACTTCGCTTACGCTCCGCGAGTTCGAAAATACATAATACATATTAAAAAACCTAACCTAGAGTGCCACTGGTAACAGAGCAATGGCCAGGCTGCCAGTGCCAGAGGGGAACCTTCAGACATAGCTCGCTGTCTCCAGGATTACCATAATTATTAAAGACTAACGACCCGCCCCGGCTTCGCACGGGTGCAATTATACATACAAACCTTCCTCTTGAATCACTGTATCTATTAAAAAAAACCGCATCAAAATCCTTTGCGTAGTTTTAAAGATCTAAGCATACATAGGGACAGACAGCAGGAAGCGACTTTGTTTTATGCTATGTAGTGATAGTGAAGTGCTCTTACCAACATTTATTAGACCAGGAGGCAGCAAGCTTGCGTCCATCACGAGCATGGTGTTCGAGTCCCAGTCGGGCTCCTCTTTCACCGTGATTTCCTCCATGTTTGAGAAACTTGATATGTGACGATATGAAGAATGAACTAAAAATACAGATTTGGTTGTATAAACTGCGTACTGTAATGAATTTAATTTGATAATTAGTTAAGTATCTATTTGGACTAGTGTAAGAAATAAATATGACACGCTGAAGAAAAGAAAAAGTTATATTAAAAAATATTAACCTAACTCAAATTGAAATTAAAACGCGCACAGAGTAAAAATAAGTTGAGTATGTAAACACGATAGCTACGAATTGGATAAGAAACTGAACTAAATTCAGTACTGCCAACCTAAGTGTAACTTATACAATTAAAAATATATCGTGAAAATATTTAATAAAATTAGTAATTTTTAAACGGGCTTCAATATTAAATACGATTATAAATTTATAACACGGTCGATCGCTTTTAACATTTCAAGATCATTACCATGTTTTACCTGCCGTATGCTGCCGTATCCGTATCTTGAAAAAAAAAACCATGTCAATGTCAATGTCAACAATGACTACGCTATCTTATCTATGGTCTATGGAATTATAGTAATTAGGGTCGCCACACACCTAGCGGTTTTCCTCGCGGAATTACCGGAAGTAGCGGAAATTCATAGACAAATTAAGCATTTTGTCTATGAATTTCCTCTACTTCCGGTAATTTGTCTATGGCTTCCATACAAAAAATCTGCTACCATAGACAAATTTCCGCTACCATAGACAAATTTCCGCTACTTCCGGTAATTCCGCGAGGAAAACCGCTAGGTGTGTGGCGACCCTTAGGGTCGCCACACACCTAGCGGTTTTCCTCGCGGAATTACCGGAAGTAGCGGAAATTCATAGACAAATTAAGCATTTTGTCTATGAATTTCCTCTACTTCCGGTAATTTGTCTATGGCTTCCATACAAAAAATCTGCTACCATAGACAAATTTCCGCTAGCATAGACAAATTTCCGCTACTTCCGGTAATTCCGCGAGGAAAACCGCTAGGTGTGTGGCGACCCTTATACTGATTAATTGATTATACATGGAATAATACATGGATCTTGAGTAAAATCTAATTTCTTGGCTTTTTGGGTAAATATTTATTTGTATATACTTCTTTTAGATAATATGATTAGTTCATGCAAATATCTTTTTTATAATGTAACACCGGGTTGATAAGCTTTATTCACTCGGTCACCGTTTCATCCTCGCATCTTCCAAATGGCAGCTTTTATGGAAAAAGACGCCAGTGAACAAGCAATGTCTGTAAAAACGGAAGAAATTTATATAAAAATGGAGCCGGAATGGGACGAGGCGCCGTCAGACATGCATATGGAGCAGGAAATCAGAATAGACCTGGAACCAGAGGTCCAAATAAAAGTGGAACCTCAGGGAGTCAAAGTCAAAATTGAGAGTTTGCCAGAAAGTGAGCAACCTGATGCGAGTGTAACACCGGGTAAGCTGAGTATTATTCAAATTGTGATTTTGTTTCTATTATAAAATATGTTTACAGTATAGAAATATAGCTCCACAAAACTGTTTAGAAAGAAAGAAATCATAGGCAGTATGGTGCCGTGTCTAAGCAAACAAAATGCAAAAGCAATTATTTATTAATTTTATCCAAAACATGTTCACATGAAATTACAGAATAACTAATGCACCATTAAACTAATATTCTAATAAAATTACAATGACATTTAGAAATAACATTCAAGAACAACATAATAACATAACATGACAGTTGCACATCTTTTCTCCTCACCGAATTTCTAACATTAATTATAAACAGTTGTCCATCGCCACGCAAACAGATCACACTCTGGTACTGATGCCAAGAACGCACTCAGTTGTGCGAGGCAGTGGCGAGTTGTTGCATGCCTGAGTGCGCACCTCTGGTACCATTAAGAGGTCGCGTTGCCGGGGCCTGAGGGCCATCCTAGGGATATCGGGAACGAACAGTCGCACAAGATGACCTACCAGTTTGGACAGTTGGACTTGCCGCGTAGGAACCATTACATGCAGCATTATGAATTAATAATTGAGATGAGAAATTTTTTTTTTTTTTTTTCAATTTCAATTTCAATTTATTTAATAAACAATTAGCACTAACAGTTATCAATATTAACTTTGAACTTAATATGCGATTGCATATGGTCACGATCCTCAGGCATGAGGGAACGACTAAGAAGAAGAAAAAAAAAAGTTAATTGCAACTGGGTACCCTAAATTTTATAGCAGAGAATTGCATTTTCAAATCCATTTGATTTTGAGATAGCGCTTTTTGGCTTAGCAGGGCAGATTTGTGATATGAAATGGCAGCACCTGAAATATTTTTGATATTTACTTAAGTATACTATTGTTTTTATTGAAACCAGTCATTTGTGCATATCAGAAAAGGGACCAGTCAAGTCAATAGTAGCTTTAATATTCATTATAATAAAACATTCTGGACAAACAGCCGCGAAATGTCGATACTGTGTATTTCGCTAATATCCCCACGACACAGGCTAAGCCTATTGTGGGGATCACTGTACTGCCTCCCCTGTAATACCAGTCTCTGAAATAAATAGAGCTAGTTATTATTTTGGATTTGAATTTTTAATTTTTTAATCGTTTTCGAGACCAGGGGAAAGATTGCAGTTTGTATATGGAGTAGTGTCTCTCCCCTGGACTCTTAAGGAATAACATAAAAACAATTACTGGCTATCTTACAGACAGCAAATCAAATCATAACGCCTCTTAATGTTTCGCGAATTATGTGCCAGGGGAAATATGGCAGGGCAGGGTAGGGGAGAGATATTCTGCCTCTTTGAGGTAATTTTGTGACTGAAATATGTACATATACTCGTAAGTTATAAATTTAAGTGACTATGAAGAACACATTAAGTTTTACGAGACAAATAAGTTATTATTAAGTAATTAATAATTTTAAACAAAAAAAGAACTGACTTCACTTAGGATCCGCTGTTCCAAGAGGAAGTGGCCGAGTTGCTGTAAAAAATAGTGAAATCACTATAGGTGTGCCTATAATAGTTGAAGAGTTCCCTCGATTTCTTCAGGATCCCATCATCAGATCCCGACTTGGTGACAATGGGACCATCTAGGGGTTATACCTGTTCGATTCAAAAAAACAAATTGAAAATCGGTTCACGATTCACGGAGATATGGAGTAACATACATACAAAAAAAAAATATGATAAAAAAAAAAAAAAAAAAAATTCAGTCGAATTGAGAACCTCCTCCTTTTTTGAAGTCGGTTAAAAAATAGAATGTATTATTTTTCCCAAGCCATCAAAAGTACCTGTTAACTTAGGGGACCCACCGACTATCAGTCCGCCTGACGATATCGGCCTGTCAGTTAGCACAAAAATTGACAGCTCCGAACAACTGACAGGCCAATATCGTCAGGCCGACTGATAGTGGGTGGGCCCCATTAGAATGACCCAGGAAAGATGGAAGTATGCAGCACTATTAAATTATTTCGTGATTACTGATTATACTGCTTGACCTGTGCCCTATTTAATAAAGCTGCAAGTGACAAATTACAAGCGGAAGTCTCGTTCTAACCCTATGTATTAGAAAGAAACTACCACTTGTAAATAGAGATGCACCGAATATCCGGTTACTATCCGGTATCCGGCCCTTATTTTAGTATCCGGCCGGATACCGGATGTAGTCAGAGTCACTCACTTCTCACGATAACACTACAAACTTATTTTTTTACACCAAAATACGCTAGCGCATGTGTACTTTTGAAAGAAGTTACTTTACTCCGTACTGACATAATAAAACTCGTTTTGTTGCCTAGAAATGTGTCCGCGCGAACGTTCACTACGATACAGGTCGAAACCTGCACGACGCGCACCTGCGATACTCAAATTGTAGGTATAGTATCGCCGGCCGGATACCGAATATTCGGCGGAGGGTCAGGCCGAATATCCGGTATCCGGCCAAACCACTATCCGTTGCATCTCTACTTGTAAATTGTCACTTGCAGCTTTATCTGCTTTTTAAATAGGCCACTGGAGTTTATTATTGTCTTAGGAGGGGTTGCCATCTCACGAAGGATTGTATCTGGTTGATCAGGTCTTATTCACTATTTAGCTAGGAATGAAGTGCGACCTATGTGACAATGGCGACCTACTTGACATACGTTTTGTATTGAAACTCCTTACTGTCAAATTGTCATGGAAGGATTAGAATTTAAAGAATTTTTTTTAAATTTTTAAATTTTTTTTTTTAAACAGGACCCTATTGCTAAGACTCCGCTGTCTGTCTGTCCGTCTGTCGGCAGGCTGTATCTCATGAACCGTAATAGTTAGAAACTAGAAATTTTCACAGATAATGTATTTCTGTTGCCGCTATAACAATAAATGCTAAAAAAACAGAATAAAATAAATATTCAAGGGGGCTCCCATACAACAGACATGATTTTTGTGCCGTTTCTATAGGTACGGAACTCTTTGTGCGCGAGTCCGACTCGCACTTGGCCGGATTTTTTGTTGTGCTGTTAAATACTAGCTCTAAATTAGTGGTTTATATTCTTACCAGGCTTAGATGACGCAGGCGGCCGCGAGCAGGCACCGGAGCCCGAACGGGCCCTCAATGGCGGACAATTAGCCCTAATAAACCCTCTTCTACCCGAAGAACCAACAGAAAACAATACAATAACTACAAAAACAAGACGCAAAATAATCCAATGCGACGTGTGCCAAAAACAGTTCCCGAAAACGGCGCATCTCAAACGTCACCAAAGAATACACACCGGTGAGAGACCATACTCGTGCGAAATCTGCAAAAAGGAGTTCGCGCATCTCTTCGCCTTCAACCGACACACCCGGAGCCACACCGGTGAGAAACCGCACACTTGCGAAATATGCCACAAACAATTTACAGAACAGCATAATTTGTTGACGCATAAACGCATTCACACCGGCGAGAGACCGTACGTGTGCGAAGTCTGCCAAAAGCCGTTTATAAAAAGCACAGATTTAAATAAGCATAAAAGGGTACACACTGGCGAGAAACCTTTCGGCTGTAATATATGTCACAAACAGTTTTCTTCTAGCGGTAATTTGACTAAGCATATAAGAACGCATACGGGAGAGAAGAGGCATTGTTGTCAGAAATGTGACAAGCAGTTTACAAAGAGAGTGTATTTGGAAAAACATGTGCTACTACACAATCAGGAAGAGCTAGAATCAGGTATGACCAAAGCATAACCAGAGAGTATTATATTTAATAGAGTGGCATAGTCTAAGAACTTATTGAAGTTCCAAGTCTGAAGCGCCATTTGAACGAGACGAGAGCAACCCAAAGCTACTGTTAATGTAGAGCAGATAATACAGCGACATCTAGTAATTTATGGCATTACTATTATTACGTTATTACTATGGTAACTTTGGGTTGCACTCGTTCAGAAATCAGATGGCGCTTCAGAATTGGAGCTTAAAAAGTTCTTAGTCTGTGACACTCTATTAAATATAATTCTCATTGGCATAACTAAGCACGCTTACATTTTTTTATGTTAGCCTCACCATAGAAGATGTCGACGTCAGAGTCAGATAGACCAAAATGTATGAATTAGCCAATATTTTTTTTGTGATTTCATAGTTGGTCCCATAGAAAAAGTTGATCTGTATGGCCTATTATCTAATCACCTCACACAATAAGGCTAATTGTTGAAAAAACTGCCTGTATGCATTTGTAATGTTTTTATCTCTTGACCTCTTTATCCTTTGTATATGACACCGTAAAATTGTAAATACCGTTAGTTTATAATCTAACTAGCGAGATTGTAAACTATCGAAAAATTGTGAACCGTAACGTACTGCTTACAATTTAACGGATTATTTTTCGTTAGATTATAAACTATCGACTAGGAACCGTTATATTGTCAAACGTAAAGCCCCTCGCACGCTGATTGGTCGGTTTCCAGAGTCTAGATAGGTGCGACGACGAGCGAAGCGAGGAGGAGTGTGTTAGGTCAACTGCGACAAAACAACGCGCGAAGCCGAGCGAGCGAAGCGAGCGTGCCGCGATAGCGGCATGCGAACGCCAGAACCGACTTTTTTTAATAGCACTTTAGTTTCTCACTGATACCTGTGTTTGATTGCTAAGTTTATAAATACTTAACAACCTACTGTAAAACCGACCAATTAGCGCGTCGCATCGCACCTATCTAGGGCTCTGGAATCAGCGTGCGAGGGGCTTTACGTTTGACAATATAACGGTTCCTCGTCGATAGTTTATAATCTAACGAAAAATAATCCGTTAAATTGTAAGCAGTACGTCGCGGTTCACAATCTTTCGATAGTTTACAATCTCTCTAGTTAGATAAACTAACGGTTTTGACAATTTTACGGTGACATCTAAATTAAGTTTAACAATATTGTTTGTCACCAGTGTGTATAAAGGTGGAACCGCTGTTAGAAGAGCTCGACTGTGACGGTTCAGACGCAGAGGCCGAGCGACGCGTGCACGCCGAGCCTGAGCGAGGTCTGCACGTCCACGCCGGCCTCTACGCCGACCATGAGGTCAAAGATGATCCCGTTGGGCCGGAGGTAGTCGAAAAAAATCATCACGGTGAGTACAGTCACCATCATTTTCATATATTATCTAATTTCAAGCTAACACGGTCACTAACAAGGCAATGAGGGTATCCTGAAATCCAGGTGGCGGCACTGTGACGAGGTCTTTTTGACAGCAGCTGTCAAAATACACCAATCAAAAATGATTATTCATTCTGCCATTCGCTTTCACTTCTCAACTACTCAATAGTAGATTGTACAACAAGTGCATAAAACGAGCCATTTTACGCGAGGCGTTTATCTATCAGAGCGAGCTCGCGAGCGAGGATTGATATAAAGTCGAGCGAAAAATGGGTTTTATGGATACGTTGCACACTCTACTTTTCGCTTCGATTGCGAGAAAATAAAGCAATTTCAGGTTGTAACACAAAGTTACAACGAAAAATAAATGCAGTTCCCGCCTGTTAACTTTTTTTTTCAGTAGGTACGTGACAAAGGTCGAAGTGAATTTTTTTAATAAAGTTTAGGAAGTTGTTTGCTTGCGGCTGTTGGACCAACTGCCTTGGTATTCGACGAAGATTTTACTTTAGGCCCAAGTGCATAAAAAGCGATTTTAGGTCGCCTACGCAAGGCTTAAAGACGAACTTTTAGAGCAAGAGAAGTGAAAAGGTTATATTCGTCTGCCATTCGCTTTCACTTCTCAACTACTCAAAGGTTAGCTGGAAGAGATCCCTTAAAGGGATAAGTTCGCCTTTGTACTACTTTTGTTTTATTGTGTTGTTTTTACGTGTTTTTTGTACAATAAAGAGTTTATACATACATACATACATACATACATGATTAAACATGATTGGTGGATTATGACAGCTGGAACTCTCACCACGGTGCTGCCACCTGTAGTGAAAAAATCGATTCAGGAAACCCTCATTACCAATGAGGACCAAATTATTACTCATATAGTAAATAAGTTATTAGGAAAAACCAATGTTTCGAACAATTTTACTCTCTCCTGGGTGTGAAGTGAGATTTGCCCTGCGCCCGTGGGCGGCAAATCTCACTTACCGCCCAGAGTGACGTAGTACATTACGTACCTAGGGCGGTAAAATAAAGAAGGGCTCAGATCGCGGGTATTTGTGGCCCGAACCGAAGGTAAGAGCCATAAATAAACAAACGATCTGAAAAGCCTTCATTATTACCGCCCGTGGTGCGTACATAATTTTACGTCTTCTCCTGGGTGTGAAGTGAGATTTGCCGCTGCGCGTGGGCGGCAAATCTCACTTACTGCCCAGGGTGACGTAAATTAATATTATCCTGTCCTAGATTTCAATCGGTAATATATTTTTATTTACTTTCCAGCTACAACTAATCAGTCAACTTTTAAAGAAGATCTCGAGCCTGCAAATTCTAACAGCAATGAAGAAAGTGAAGCCGACTAACGGCAGAAAAGCAACATCTTTCAAGATGCAGAGCTCAAAGTGTATGCAGTATGTCGACGACATCCCACTATCTTTAGCCGTCACCACAGAGAATCCTTTATTTCAAAGGGTCGGCAACACGCATGTGACACTTCTGGAGTTGCATAGGCTACGGCTGCTTATCGGGCGGACCGTATGCTTATTTTCCATTGTTGTGATAAAAATAATACCTCACAAACTGATGCCTATTTTTGTGTGCGACAGTTGTGGATTAACGTGAAAAAAAAACAAATTAAATTTAGTATATTTTCAGTAATTTGCGTAGAATTTCAAAACGTTTACTTAAAAACTATAAGATAATAAAACTATACGCCTGCGAAATGTGATGAACAGAGTTTTAAACTTAAAGTTTACTTGGAACGTCACGGAAAGGGAAGAGAATCTGAGCAATTTGAGTATATGTCAAACAACTCACGTGAGAGAAAAATTATACTCATGCAATATATGTAACAAGTTGTTCGACTAATCGAACTCTTTAAAAGACATACGGATTTTCAAGTGTCTTAAACCTTCTTGTGTAACTTTTGTATTGCAGTTCACGCAATTTAGTCAATTAATACCTCATAAATAAGTCATACGGGCGGACTACCCTACTCCTGCGAAATATGTCACAAGCAGGACACTACAAAGATACTTAAAAAAAACATGTCATGTACACACTGATGAAAAACTATACTCGTGTGACATTTGTAAATAAGGTAAATATGGTTTGCGTTGTTTAAAATGGTTTCCATAACGATAGGCTAACCCGAATGATAGGGTCACCATATAGTAGCGTTACTATATGCAGCCATATCGAAATGATTAATCCAATTGAAGGGATGTTTACAAAAACAACATAACTGACTACACTGGTTGACACCTGTAAGAAATTAACAATGTTCTTAAAAAAGTGTCAACCACTCTAAACAGTTATGTTGTTTTTGTAAACATCCCTTCAATTAAGGGGTAATTTTGTTAAGGGCTTGCACATTTTTAATTTAGTTTTATTGTGGTTGATCTCAAAGTAGATTTTAAAGAATAATTGTGGTGTCACTCGAAAAGTGAATTAGACTGAAAAATTAAATTACTTAACTTTAAAAAAGAGAAGTATTTGTGTTAGCTGTATTTGTCGATATCATTACAAGTTCAAACTTTTTTAATTACATAATTAAATAATAGAAATTTAGTATTTCATATATTACTTTAGTCATTAACGATCACGATGTATATGTACAGTGAAGCGCTGGTAGCCTTGCGGTAAGACGTCCGACTTTCAATCCGGAGGTCTCGGGTTCAAACCCCGGCTCGGACCACTGAGTTTTTCGGAACTTATGTACGGAATATCATTTGATATTTACCAGTCGCTTTTCGGTGAAGGAAAACATCGTAAGGAAACCGTATCTAATCCCAAAAAGGCCTAGTCTCCCCTCTGGGTTGGAAGGCCAGATGGCAGTCGCTTTCGTAAAAACTAGTGTCTACGCCAATTCATGGGATTAGGTTGTCAAGCGAACCCCAAAACCGGGATAAACGCTAGGATGAAGGATGTATATGTACAGTTGCCAGCAAACGCCACAAAGATGCTAGGGGTGACCAAATAGCTGGCTCTTTCCTTGCCCAGCGCATAGGAATCGCCATTGAGCGTGGCAACTTCGCTAGCTTTCTGGGCACCTTTCCGTCGGGCTCCGAACTTGAAAACTTGTAAACATATACTATGTTAATATGTTATTATATTACAGGTTTGTCTCACACATCAACGCATTGTGCGGAATTCAGCTACCATAGACAAAAATTAGACGGAAGATAGATATCCATCTGGCCATTGTTGTTCCATACGGCACACCACACACATGAGCTGAAATGTCTATGGCATCCATACGAAAAAAAATCCTACCATACTATAGACGAATTTAATCATTTTGTCTATGAATTTATGAATTAAGAACTGAATTCAGATCAGATGCCAGTTTTATAAAGCTACGTGTTACAATTTACAAGCGGAACTCTCTTTCTAACCCTATGTATTAGAAAGAGACTTCCGCTTGTAAATTCTAACTCGTGGCTTTATAAAACTGGCCTCAGGTGTGTGTTGTCCCTACGAAAAATTAAGGTACCATAGACAAATTTTCGACTTCTGGCTGATTATTGTCTATGATAGCTTGTGTTGTGCGCCTTACAAAAACCTGAATATAATATACGTAAATAATATTTAAACTACATATGTATAAGCATAAAGGTTGTTCGATGTGTGAGTTGGTAGGTATATTTAAATAAATAAATACAAAAGCATGACTTTCATTTTGCCATGCCAGTGGCGAACTAGCTTAAGAATCATAACATTATATTCGTGATTCTGATGGGAATTCTAAATTCAAACTACAGAATGAGAAACATACTTAGGTTTTCAGATACGCTTATATAAATAATACCTTTTTTACTTCTCATGCTCGTAAAGTTTCACTTTATGCTGGGTATAGGCGGACTAAAACTCAATTTTATGCACAAGTGCATAAAAAATTGCCATTGTCAAAATAGCCTTAGAAGAAGTCAATTTTTTATGCACTTGTGCATAAAATTGAGTTTTAGTCCGCCTATACCCAGCATAAAGTGAAACTTCTTATGAAAGAAATTCCTATTCTTTTTATTTCCTCACAATCGAAGTAAAAAGTAGAGTGTATAACTCGTTAGGGTTTCTGGTTTCTCGACCTTTTTTATTTCTCGAGGCACGGGAATTCTCGACCACGATTTCTCGAGTTTCTCGAGTATCTCGAGAAATTTTAGAAGGTCTTTTTCGACCACGGAACAATGGTGTTCCGGACCTTTGGAAGGCGTATGCGGAGCCAAAGCCAACGCGCAAAGGCCCTTTAGACAATTAAATGAAAAGTGAGGGATACACTAAAAGGATGCTGCCCTTGCCCGTGTCATGGGACGCACGCAGAGACAGCGCCCGCCATGGTGTAAGGACTATTCAGTAATGGAGTCTAAAATGTACTAGGCTATTGGGTGAATAGTATGGGCTAATTACTGGGCTATTGGGTGAAGAACCGGACGCCTGCTTAATAAAACGGTATCCAATTTTAATTCCGGCAGACAGTGACTCGCCCTCCGCAAGATGGGATCCCATAAAAAGCGACATCAAAGATGGCTCAAGGGCAACACCGGTGCGGGGCTGGGGGTAGAGAGGTGTCACTAGACTTTAAACATATAATATAGCCAATTCGCCACTTAGGTTTCCACATCTACCCTCGAGAACGCAGCTCTAGCGACCCCACTCTGGACTGGACAGCCGGTCCTACAGTCCCACTCATCCGACAGGTTAAGCACAGAGCACAGACAGCATAAGCTAGATGCATTAAGTGTTAAACACGTGTTTTTTTTTACTTATTGCTCTTGCGATTTATTTCTCGAATTCTCGAGGCATTGCTGTTTTTTTTCCCGTCTCGACAAAGGACAAATTTCTCGAGATTTCTCGCCTCGAGAATTCTCGAGCAGAAACCCTATAACTCGTCCATAAAACCCATTTTACGCTCGTACTTTATATCCATCCTCGCTCGCAAGCTCGCTCGTATGGATAAACGCCTCGCGCAAAATGGTGCGTTTTATGCACTTGTTGTACAATCTACTATTTTACTTCTCATGCTCGTAAAGTTTCACTTTATGCTGGGTATAGGCGGACTAAAACTCAATTTTATGCACAAGTGCATAAAAAATTGCCATTGTCAAAAAAGCCTTAGAAGAAGTCAATTTTTTATGCAGTTGTGCATAAAATTGAGTTTTAGTCCGCCTATACCCAGCATAAAGTGAAACTTTACGAGCATGAGAAGTAAAAAAATATAAACACTTATGAAAGAAATTCCTATTCTTTTTATTTCCTCACAATCGAAGTAAAAAGTAGAGTGTATAACTCGTCCATAAAACCCATTTTACGCTCGTACTTTATATCCATCCTCGCTCGCAAGCTCGCTCGTATGGATAAACGCCTCGCGTAAAATGGTGCGTTTTATGCACTTGTTGTACAATCTACTATTTCGCGAAATCGGCTATTCGCAAAAGGTCTTTTTCTTCCCTGCGAGGAGGGATTAAAGTGGCACTTTTTTGTTCTAAGACTGTTTGTCATTAAACGGTGTATGATGATGATGGAAAGTCGATGACACTGGCATACAAACTATGGTAGAAGCTATCGGATTAGTGCGCTCAATTATAAATCCCACTTTACAAGATAATATTTTATTGTGTGGTGAGTATGATGATTAGTGGCAAGTAAAGTATCTTGTTTTTCAAAAAGTTTATGTGTAAAGGAACAGTATTTCACACGGTGAGTTATAACTATTCATCTTGGAAGTTAGTACATGAACGCCACACTACGCTCGGGATTCAATGTAAGCCCTCGCCGTAAAGGTTTAATGTGAAATTGATAAAAAAATTGCCGCGTGTGTAGGGACAGTTTTACGTTGGATCACACCCGGCGGGCTGTATACATTCGTCTCGTTTTAACAATGAGATGCATGTATACAGTCCGTTAGGAGTGACCCGACGCGAAAACGGTTTAAAAAAAACACCTACCTTTGCTCAAGGTAAAAAGTAGTGTTTTGTAGTTAAAAATACCTAATTAAAATAAAAAACGGGGCAAAGGGTTATGATAATAAAATATCAAGGATATAGTTTGGCCAGGAGTTTGTTCCACTTCAAGCATAGACAGGGAGAATCATACTGTCTTTTTCTAATGCTAGTACTCTCACTACTAAAAAAGGGATCGGTATAGCATGTTACTCTGACTGTTACTGCGCTTTTGGTTTGCCAGACTATAAATCTACCGTGACCATCTGAAATCCATTTTGTTATACAACCTGTGGAGTCCATATGTCAAATTATAAATGTCATTCTCGGAATTATATTGTGTTTTTTATTCGGTGAGGTCATTTATTACGTATAATTTGATTGATCCAAACATATAATAAGTAATATTGATTTAAAAACTTTAATAACCATTTATTTTAAACAGAAAAACCTATAGTAGCTGTGATAGTACGTTAGTATTGACGAAGTACACGCGATTATCAAGGTATTGTTAAGATATAAAGCAAACCGGTGCCCTCAACGCATGTTTATTTAAATATACGTTATAATATTACAGAAACTGAAAATTAATTTTCGTCATTTAGTTTTTTTAATGAAGTTTCAAAGGGCTTTATACAAAAAACTTTATGACGTATGCCGGCACGGAGCGAAATTACTGGAATGACATTCGTAAATTAGTTTCACCATTACAAATATTTAATATTAATTGAGAAAACTGAAGAGAAATTCCAATACATACAAATTCGGTTGCCAATGGAAACTGTCAAAATGCCGCCATTTTGAAGTTGCAAAAAAAATAACCAATTTTTTTATGTATCTGTGGCAGCAACCACTCGCAAGTCGCACCTGTCATGACGTACTGGCGTGGCGTGGTTATATTCGTCCCATATTCGTCACGTTAATATCTATACTTATGTGAAGGTTATACTAACGTTAATTGAATTTATAATTCCTACATTTTACCAAGTTCAATCGTGTTACAATATTGTGTTACAGTGGAGTTTAGTCGTGACATTTCTTGGTTTCGTTCATTAGCCATCGCGTGTGGCGATCAACCATGATGTCTCGAAATGGTCGCATAAGTTTGCTGCTGGAGGCTGCGAGGGTGATGGAGGAAACAGAGCGGTACCTCCACGGTAAGTTTCAGAAGTCAAAACTGTAACAATATGGCGCAATTGTATGTATAACTCTTACATCATTGTAACCCCATCGCGAAGCATTTTTGTGCGTAGTTACGCTAATAGATGCATAACCTTTATAAATATGCTGTGTCCGTGCGATCTACGAAGGTTATTTTATGATATAAAGCTAAGTTTATCAATGCTCTGCATAAATTGCTGTTTTATTTGATCAGATGGGTGTGTCAGAAACTGTGGCAATTACTATTGATAATGACGTGTTCCAGACGTTTCTATAAATGCAGATATATTTTTAGTATGTTCCATGTAGTTGTAGTTGATTTATATACAGTAAATATCCTTTAGATTGCTTGAAATAGTGAATTCACACTCATTTGACAAAGTTATTGGTGTTCTATAGCTAAGTAGGTATATAAAATTTTCCATAAGCTGTTCATGGGATTTCATAGCCAATATAGTCAGCATCACATAAGTAAGTAGCAAATAGAAGCAGTTGTATATTTGAAGCATTAGTAATAAGCATAAACTTGCAACGCATAGCAAAGATGGTATCGCAATCACAAAAAAAAAAACAGTTTCAAATTATTAGCATCAGTCAATTTCATATAGTCTAAGTTAAGTCTTTAGATTGTATATGGTTCTTAAAAAAGAAATAAAACCATTGCTTCCTGTGGGTTTTATCGTCATCGAATTTAAATCTTTATTGTGTATACTTTAAAACACACACACACACACACATACAATCACGCCTATAACCCCTAAAGGGGTAGGCAGAGATTTCCATTTGCTACGATAAATGCAGCAAAACGGCTCTCCGTGAGCCACTTCTCGCCCCCGTGAAGAACGATCGCCGCCATACGGATGAGTATTAGAAAATCACCACATCGTTCTCACGAGCAGTAGGGATCAGAGGTTCCCTTATCCCTTAGTCGCCTCTTACGACACCCGCGGGAAGAGACGGGGTGGCACTATACTAAAGTCGGGGCCACACAGCAAACTTAAAGTAGCACTTATTGTATGAAATATTATGACTATAGACTTCGGCTGCGAAACACTCCACAATATTCCGAGATCCAGCTACGAAACCATCGTCAAAACTCTATCTTGGTAAAGATTGCTGTGTTGACTTTTAATCAGTGAATGTATACAAGTATTTTCTCATTACAAAAAAAGTATTTATACGTTCATTTTCATTCTTTGGTGTATTTTTTCATTTTTACTCGGTAAGCCAATGATGTGCTTACCCAGTAGGGCTCATTAAAACAACCGTATCCAGTCCTGGCTCACCGGCAGGAGCACAGCAGATATTTGACCATGGTTTTCTGTAAGGTGGCAAAGGAGGAAGTATTCTATTAAACTATGCAATCTTACTTGTCTTATCATGTAAACAAACACTTCTAGAAGATTTCAAACTTCTTTGGTATTACCACTTAAAATGGTACTTGAAGAAACTCAAAAAGTATTTAATTCAACCAAGTAACCACTGAAAAATATAAATTGTAATAAAAATTTCATCAATGAAGTAACGAATGAAAAACATGATAAATAAATGATATGACGATGTCTAGATTGACACACATTTGTTTACATGATAAGATTGATAACTCAATAAGTTAGGATGAATGAACAATTTTTTCGAATATGATGAACTTTGTTCAAAACGGTTTCCATTACGATAGACTAACTCAATAATGGGTAACCATATCATCTGGGAAACCGTTTAATGGGGTTACCCTGTCGTAAAAGATTAATCAGATGAAGGGCTTTTCCGGTCTCTGCCTCCAGTTCTTCGGAAATATAATATATGAGCTGTCTATTTTCAACCGATTTCAAGATTGTGAAGGAGGTGGTTCTCAATTTGTTGGGATCTTTTTCTTTGGATGTTCACCGATTATTCGAAGATGGCTCCTGCTCTTCTTCTTCCTGGCCATTATTATTCCCACCTCTAGTTGGGGTCGGCCCTCCTAATACCATTACGCCACTTTATGCGGTCTGCTGTCATGCTTTTA
The DNA here is from genome assembly GCA_911728535.1 of Pammene fasciana. NCBI lineage: Eukaryota > Metazoa > Arthropoda > Insecta > Lepidoptera > Tortricidae > Pammene > Pammene fasciana. The sequence goes on from OU452296.1 coordinate 1,417,062, forward strand.
TCAATGCCCGCTGTTTCCATGTCATGCCATGGTTGGACCGATTTGGAAAATTCTTCTTTTGTCTGAAAGAGTATACTTCACAGTTGGTCCCATTGTCACCAGGTCCAGATTTGATGATGGGATCCTGGAGAAATCGAAGGAACTCTTCAACTATTATAGGCACACCTATGGTGATTTCAGTATTTTTTACAGCAACTCGGGCACTTCCTCTTGGAATAGCCGCTATTCAATAGCGGATTCTAAGTGAAGACGGTTTTCTTTATAGATTAAAATTATTTTATGTTAGACATGATAAAAGTAAATTTTATACAAATTTCAAATTTTTCTTATTTTCACTTGCCACAGTTCACATTAAAGAGGAAATAGTTGAAATAGAAGATGACATTGAAGACGCACCCAAAGACGAGTCCTGGAACGAGTCGGCCGCCCTGACTGATGTGACGACCACGCTGAATGAGCCGTATAATGACTCGGCTGCCCTAACTGGGGTGACAACCGCCCAGGATTTGCCGAGTGCTGATGACGAGGCCAGAGATGAGGTGGAGCTGGGCCCGGTGCGGCTGCCCCGGCCGGTCACGGCGTATGCTATCAGTGGTGAGTTGGTTTAGTTATGACCGAGCAGAGTGAGGTTTTAAGCGACGAATAGATCTGCCAATCTGTGTTTTTTAACCTTTTGACCGCCTTACGTCAAAATTTTAACTTTCAATTTGAACTCTGTCATAATTTATGAAGGTGTCATTCACGTTGTCACTTTGTCTCATATACGAGTATGAGACGACGGCGGTCAAAAGGTTAATGAGAGTCAGTAATCTTCTTTTAAGCATTCTTTATAATGTTCTTCAGCCTTTAAGTTACCTGTGGTGAATAAAATCAATGCATGTGCACTTTGACAAAATGCTTGCAAAACTAGTATTTTTTTTATTACATTTCTGAACACATCATGGCTTGGCGAAAAACTGAGGTCCATGAAAAGTTTTCTAAGAATAAAATACAAATATTTCAATCAATTAATCAATATATATTTATTTCGAATCAAAGACATACGGCTAGACAAGGCATACAATTTAGGGTTAGTAACATAGAATTTTGAATAATAATTAAATAAACATAAAACAATTTAAAAAAAACCATCGGTACAGTACTAAACATTCAATAATAGTTATAAGTAATCTAGATGCACCATTTCTCAACATCTGTCGCTGCCACATGTAGGCTGTTCCAGTGCATGAGCAATGGTGCATCTAACTTACCTGCCAACATTCTCAGGATACTATTGCCACTGCCACTCTCTGAATGAATGAATGAATGAATAAATGCTTTATTGCACACCTCAAAAGTTACAACACAGTAGAAAAAGATATAATTAACAAAAAAGAGGCAAACAACAGGCGGAATTATCGCTAAAAAGCGATCTCTTCCAGACAACCTTGGGGTAGCGGAGAAGATAAAGTAGAAAAGTTAATAGGAGGTGCAGAAAACTTATTGTGGAAACACGAACTTTGAAATACTAAACTAATCAGACATGCATAAATAAATAAATCAATAAATACGAACATATATTACATTCTCTGCATAAGCGACGCCGACCTGTTGCGTATAATCGCGTAAAAATCGTCCGTGTGCTCCTCCGCAAACATCCCGGATGCATTATAGTGCATTTTTAAAAAAAAAGTTGTACAGTCCGGTATAGATTTTGTAAAACCTAGATGTACAGTCGCCATCAGATATATCGGAGCGGCCAAGGTGGTCACAAATATCTGAACTAGGGATGTTACGAATATTTGCATTCGTATAATGCGAATATTCGCATCATTTTTGACATTCGTATCAACATTCGCATGAAATGATGCGAATATTTTCCGAATGCGAATGTGGGCGGAACGCATCCTTTTTTGACCGCGCTGACCCGGCCGATGGTCATATGCTTGATCATACACAGGATGTGAAAACGACGGTATCACTTGTCTCCTTTTGATCAATAATATAGGACTCCATCTTCTGTATTTATGAACTACGTAAGCATAAAAATGAAAAGCAAGATTAACTTTTTTGAATCTACTCCGTAACATTCGTATTCGCATTCGCATTCGGACATTTGCATCCTGAATATTCGCATTCGCATTCGCGAATGTGAGAAAAGGGACATTCGTGACATCCCTGATCTGAACAATGACTCTATTGTCAAGGCGATAAAGTGCATGCTCAGATATTTTTGAGTACCCTGACCGCTCCGATATATTTGATGGCGACTATACATCAAGGTCTTACAAAATTTGTACAGTCACCATCAAATATATCGGAGTATGAAATACTAAATGAAATTATTTTTAAAATTGCTTTCTTGGGGTTAGATATGAGGATATCAAGTATCATTTGTGATATATAGTACCAAAAAAAACCAGCCAAATTCAGAAAATTATTTTTGTTTTAACTTAAGAAAAATGGCCAAAATCTAATGATGTGGTCTATTTTTAGAACCGACTCTATTAGCCCTTTCATATGATACCACACACGATAGGTTTTTGAAAAAAACCAAAACTCAGTGACCCAAAACGGATCTTGGCCTCTGACACAAGAGAACGCCACTCTGCCCTGTTCTGCGCCACTTCACGCCAGTCCGGTACTCCAAGGGCGGATATATCTTTCAGGGCTTCGTCGCTCCAGCGGTATCTGGGGTTTTCCCATACAAAAAAAAATGTATCAGCTTCCCCCTTCCTAAGGAATTTTTTTAAGAACTGCGGATCAAAAATTTTGTTTTGACCTCTAGTATGTGTGTACCAAACGGCTAACCTTTACATCGATTTGCGTTTTTTTTCGTACACCTAGCACTAACATCTGTATACTTTTATATGGTTCCAAAACAAATGATGATTGATTTCAACTCAATTATGAGTAATGAAATAATGAGGTTGTGTAACATTCCTTCAATTCTTTTTGACCGTATTATAAATATGTGATAGTATTTTAATTTACTGGTCGTTTCAGCTGCACTAGAAGAGGCACAAGCGGTTGAAGCGGGACACCAAGAACCGGCTCAAGAGCCAAAACCATTCCAGCCACAACAAGCCGCCAGACAAAAAACCCCCACGGAAAAACCAGTCTACAAACAAGAGGCCCCCATACAAAAACCCTCCAGCAAACCAGCGCCCACATATCAGCCAGTCTCTAAACCGGCCCCCATACAAAAACCGACTATCAAACAACCAGCAGTTTCCAAGCAACACGGGGTCCTGGGGGTACAAAAACCCCCCATTGAACAACCGACCCCTGTACAACAGCCTGTTTCCAAACAACAGGCCTTACAAAAACCCACCAGCAAACCAGCACCCACACAACAGGCCCCCGTCCAAAAACCTTCCAATAAAAAACCAGACCCTGTACAGAACTCCAGCAAACAACCAGCCCCCATCCCCCAATCCTCTGACAAACAATCAACTCCTATACAACAGGCACCCGAACAAAAATCCCCCATACAGAAACTCCCTGCTAAACAACCAACCTTCCTAAAACCAGCCCCCCCACAATTAGCCCCCGTAAAAAAATCCCCTACCAATCATCCAGCTCCCTTACAGAAACCCCCCACCAAACAACAAGCCCCTGTAATAAAATGTCCCATAAAGAAACTCCCCGCTAAACAACCAACCTTCATACAACCAGCCCCCATACAACTGGCCCCCGTAGTAAAATCCCCTACCAAACATCCAGCTCCCTTACAGAAAACCCCAACCAAGCAACTAGCTCCCGTTATAAAATCCCCCATTCAGAAACTCCCCGCTAAACAACCAACCTTCATACAACCAGCCCCCATACAGCTGGCCCCCGTAGTGAAATCCCCTACCAAACATCCAGCTCCCTTACAGAAAACCCCAACCAAGCAACTAGCCCCCGTTATAAAATCCCCCTTACAGAAACTCCCCGCTAAACAACCAACCTTCATACAACCAGCCCCCATACAACTGGCCCCCGTAGTAAAATCCCCTACCAAACATCCAGCTTCCTTACAGAAACCCCCCACGAAACAGTTAGCCCCCGTAATAAAATCCCCCGTACCGAAACTCCCCGCTAAACAACCAACCTTCATACAACCAGCCCCCATTCAACACCTTTCCTTAGGAAAATCCCCCACCACACAACCAGCCCCCGGGCAAAAGTCTCCCATACAGAAACTCTCCACCAAGCAACCAGCCCCCATACAGCAGGCCCCCGTAGAAAAATCCCCGACCACACATCCAGCCCCCACACAAAAACCTCCCATCAAACAACCAGCCCCCATAAAACAGCCCGCCATTGAAAAACCCACCAATAAACAATCAACCCCTATACAACAGGCCCCCGGACGAAAATCCCCCATACAAAAACCCCCCACCAAACAATCAACTTTCATACAACCAGCTCCCATTGAACCGGCCCCCGTAGGAATGCCCCCTACCAAACAACCTTCCCCTATACAGAAATCCCCCACCAAACAGCCAACCCCCATACGGAAACCCCCTATTAATCAACAAGCCTCCATACAACAGGCCCCCATACAGAAATCCCCCACTAAACAACCAGTCCTAATACAAAAACCCACCAGCAAACAACCAGCGCCCATACAGAAAACCCCCACCATACATCCGCCCCCCATACAGAAAAGCCCCACCAAACAACAAGCTCCCGCAGCTCCCATACTACAAGTTGTTTTACAACCACTGGCCTCCTTACAATCGCCCATCAAACAACCAGGCCCTGTAAATCCAAATATGGATCATGCCTATAGCAGAGAACGGTTAGAACTGAGGGACAGCCTTACCAGTCCTGATCCCGAGGTACCTTTGGCAAGACCAGATTACCAGGAGGCTATTGATCATGAAAATACTCCTACTAGTCTAGATAAAGAAATGAATTTAGAAAAAGAAACAGATATTGCCCTTGACAATAACGTACATAGTGAAGTGACTGTTGAATTCAGCATAGATAACACAGAAGATGAGATTGATGAAAAACTAATTTATGATGACAGCGGAGAAATCTTTACCATAGAAGAAAGCCCAGTTCTTACAGAAACAAACAGTAATGATGAGGAACCCTACGCATGTGAAATATGTAAAGAGAGATTTAAACTTAAGACAGATTTGATAGAACATGTAATGATTCATATACACATGCCTATGGATCTGGAAGAGGACAAGAATATTGAAATAAGGCCAAGTATAGAGGAGAAGGATGATAAAGACGACGTTGAAAACATTCCAGGCTTGGAAATAGAAGTTGTTGTTGAAAACGTGCTTGAGGATAATGTTGATATCATGGCAAGCATGGAAACTGATGAAGATAAAGACAAGGTTGTTGAAATCCTGCCAAGCGTGGACCAAGAGGATAAAGATAAGGTTCTAGAAATCCTTCCAAGCATAGACATCGAAGAAGACAAAGACATCGTTGAAATCGTGCCAAGCATTGGCCAAGAAGGGGATAAGGAGAATGTGGTTGAAATCGTGCCAAGTATTGACCAAGGGAATAAGGATAATGTGGTTGAAATCGTGCCAAGCGTGGACCTGGAGGAGGACAAATCTGTAGTGGAAATTGTGGAGAACATACCAAGCATAGAGTTGAAAGAAGATGAGCCTGAGGTGGAGGAGAAAGGTGAGTTTTTTTACAAGCTTTTATTTAACCTTTTCGACGCCATGACAGATGTCAATGCACTTTTTGAGAAAACTAATTATTTTTCTTGGCCAATATTTTTATAGCAGTAGGTAATGGAGTCATGGACCATACTATTTTCGGTGGGAGAATGACATAAATATGTTGAAAATACGCACCTAAAACTTACGATAGTTAAAATATATGCTTATAGGTATAGATATGTAATTACTGAAAAGTTTTATTTTTTTAAGTAGGAAATAGCAGATGGGCGTTTTCACAAAACGTTGTTGGTTTTCGTGTTTTTGAAATTTTAAGAATTTTTTGGATATTCCTCCTTAGAATCGAGAGTACTATTCATTCTGCTAGGAAATGAAAAGTGTCCCAAAATTTTCATACAATTTTTATTTCATATAAGTGCCCATAGAAAAGTAGCGTAAGAGGAACAGGACACTTTTAATTTCATAGTGGAGTTGATAGTACTCACGATTCTGAGTAGGAATATGCAAAAAATTCTTAAAATTTCAAAAATGTGAAAACTAACAACTTTTTGTGAAAACGCTCAGTTACTTACAGATTGTAACTACTTTATCGGCATTTTATTCAAGTAAAATGTTGAAAAACAATGAAGATGTATAAAATAACTATGGGACACTGGAAATAGTTAGTAATACCAACTTTAGTGTACAATTTTGGTGTATAATGGTTAAATGTAGTGTAGGCATGATAGGTATGGACTTTTAGGAATTATGAGTAAGCGAATCACCCTCTAACCGTAAACAGGAAAAAGGTAGCTAAAAGCATAAAGATTAGTTGGAAATATTCTAATAGGGATTACGAATTGATGACACGTGTTGAACTATGTAATAAAATTTAGCCAAAGTAGTATTTGTAATGCAAGAAAGTAATCTGATAGCTCCTGCCATACATTGTAAACCACTTTGTGTGGCAAGAGCTGTCAGATTACTATAATAAATTAAAAATACGACTTTCAATGGATGCAAAAATGAAAATAAATAAATACGTATTTTTTTAAGTACGGAAGTAGAAAAAACAATGATATTATCCGATTTCTTACTTTTTGCTGACAATTAGTTGAATTGTAACCATAAACATACACACAATATCACTGCCAAAATAGAAATATCATCATTTTCCCCATACTTTAAAGAGGACGACTACGCAACCGTGACGTCACAGTTTCATATCATTTAGTTTAGTACCGTTTAAAGCGGCAAGTGCAGTATGTCAGACATGACTCTCATTTCTGACGTTTGTGTTGCTTTAACCATAATAAATAATAATAATAAGGACATTTGATCCTCACTACAAAACGAATTGATACTTGATACCAAACATTTAAAAACACAATCATGCCTTTTCGTTTGTTTATTTATGTTTTGTCTTCGATGGCAGCATAATACTACAGTATAGGGATAGTGGTATTTTAGACGAGTAACCCGTATTCGAACAAATAAAAATTCACGTTCATCATTTTAAAATAATAACTTTATCAACAAATGTATTCATGTGTCAATGCAATTTTGCACAACGGTGTAGGTACATAGAGTTCTCACTGAATACCAAGGTTTTACAACGGGTGCCCTAATCACACCCCCTGCCCGCTCCTCCCTCAACCCCTTAGTCGTCTAGCCTTCAAAATGTCAAGCTTGCGGGCTAATAACCAGTTGTATGGAGTGAGAACTCTATAAGGCTTATTATTTCTCTATGGTACAGTGAAGCATCATTGTAACTTTTACATTTTGTTTCAGAAGAGCCAAGCCTGAAGCCTTTCGTGCCGCGCGACTGCTTCGTTAAACTCGAGCGCTGCGACATCGCACGCTACGTCATCACACAACACCAGCCCGCCACCAGAACCAGCGAGAGACGCCAGAAAGAAGATCATCTACATAAACTTCTATCAAAAAAGACTGATAAAAATAGACGGCGGAAAAATGATCACCAATATGACCTTGAAATAATACCTAGTAAAAGGAAAAGAAAGAAAAATTACACTCATCAAGATGACCTTCTGATACCTACTAAAAACAGACGGCAAAAAGGCGATACTCATCCAGATAACCTTCAAATAACACCTATTGAAAGTAAAGGACAGAAAAACGAAAATCATCATAACTTAACACGTAAAAATAAAAGGCAAAAAGATGACTCCCATCCAGATAACCTTCAAATATCTAGTGAAGGTAAACGACAGAAACCCGACACTCATCAACATGGCATTGAAATAATGTCTAGTAAAAATAAACGAGAGAAAAAAGACACTCACCAAGATAACCTTTTAATACCCAGTAAAAATAGACGGAAAAACGATATTTATCCAGATAACCTTCAAATAAAACCTAGTGAAAGTAGACTAAGAGAAAACGACGCACATCAACATGGCCTTGAAATAATACCTAGTAAAAATAAACAACAGAAGAATGACACTCTGCAAGATAACCTTCTAATACCTAGTAAAAATAAACAACAGAAGACCGACACTAGTCAAGATAACCTTCTAATACCTAGTAAAAATAAACAACAGAAGACCGACACTAGTCAAGATAACCTTCTAATACCTAGTAAAAATAGACGGCAAAACCCAGATAACCTTAAAATAATACCTAGTGAAAGAAAAGCACAGAAAGAGGATACACGTAAACAGAACCTAGAAATGGACGATTTTGTGTGCGACACGTGCGGCCGGTCATTCAGACAGAAACGCCATCTCAAACAACATATCAAACTGCATAACAAAGTCGAATTCAAAAAGCCGCCGAAAAAACGCACAGATTTCAGGAAAAGTCCGTTCCTCTGCGAAATATGTAATAAAGAGTTCACAAGATTATATTCACTACAGATACACGAGAGAATACACAGCGGTTTCAAGCCATACTCCTGCGAATACTGTGACAAGCAATTCACAGTTATAGGCAATTATGAGATACATAAACGCGTACACACCGGTGAGAGACCGTATTCCTGTAAATTGTGTAAAAAAACGTTTACACAAGTTGGGCACCTGGGGACGCACAAGCGGAGTCACACGGGGGAAAGACCGTACGTCTGCGACATCTGCAACAGAGGCTTTACACGATCCTTTCAACTGAAAACGCATAAGCGAATACATACCGGCGAGAAGCCGCATTCGTGCGAGATTTGTCAAAGACAATTCAAAGAACTGGGCACTCTAAAGATGCATTTAAGAATACACACTGGTGAGAAACCATACTCTTGTGATATATGCAAAAAAGACTTCTCACAATCCAGTGCTCTAAAGGTGCATAGAAGGATTCACACCGGCGAAAAGCCATACGGTTGTGAAACATGCCAGAAGCGGTTTTCAGACTTGAGCACTTTAAAGGCGCACAGACGTATACACACAGGGGAGAAACCGCACTCCTGTAAAATATGTAATAAGGCATTCACGCAGTTGGCTAATTTGAGGATGCATGAATGGCGGAACACGTGTGCAAATAAAATAAAAGAAGCGGATAAAGTTATTCCCTGAATTGTTAATTATTGTTGTTATTGCAAATCCATTTTTTTGTATTTATTGTATTACAGTGATTTGTCAAAATAAACTTCACAGTTGTCAATATGAATTTTTCAACTAATCTTTTTATTGTATTTTTTTTACAAATCTAATTTATACATTGTAAAAATATACCAGTGTAGCTTTGCTTCTATCTAATGAATTGAAAACAACATAACTGACTACACTGGTTGACACCTGAAACAATTAACAATGTTCTTAAAAAAGTGTCAACCGCTCTAAGCAGTTATGTTGTTTTTGTAAACATCCCTTCAATTATATTTGACCTTTTGTTAAAATGAGCTAAAAGTGAATTTGAACATGAAGTTTATATAAAAAATAAATACAATACAACTGTAACGGATGTTGTTTTAATCCTTACCGTTCAATCGCTAAAGGTGTATCATTAATTAATAATAAATATTATGGGACAATCTCACACAAATCAACCTAGTCCCACAGTAATCTCAATAAGGCTTGTGTTGTGGGCACTAGGCGACGATATATATAATAAATAGATATAGATAAACACTTAAATACATAGAAAACATCCATAACTCAGGAACAAATATCGGTGATTAACACACAAATAAATGCCTTGACAAGGATTCGAACCCGGGATCTCCTGCTTCATAGGCAGAGTCACTTCACTACCAACTAAGCTAGGAGGCCGTTAATTCATTGTAATAATAATAAAACTTTGCAAATGCATAATTTACGTGATTTTTGAGTTATAATTACATAACGTGATGAAATGATTGTTTGAGTGAATTTTAAAAGAATAAACTTCTCAAATGTGGCAACTGAATTAAGAAGGCAGACCTGTCAAGACTTGAAGGGCTAGTAAAACGCATCTGGCAGCTTTTAATGGGTGCAGATCAGAGTGACAGACCAACAAAGTTTATAAGTTGGAAAATACCGAAATAGGTAAAAACTGCTGAAGCTGTCATTTATAGAGAACAGGGCCTATATTTTAACATTAGAATAATAGCCCGTTAAACGAAGGAAAACTTAGGGGAAATAATTCGTGTATAGCTGAATTTTGGCATAGTTGTAGATAAAGGTGTCTTACACAACATACTAAAAGTACTCATGGATAGGGGCGCCGCTAACGGGCAGAGGGGGGTGTAAAGGTCCCTTTTTTTGGCTTTTCGTAAATAACTCAGTAGCGGTGGCTCATACGAAAAAATGTTCTTCTACTTAATTAATCCTCAAATAATTTTCTACAAAAAAGGTTCGTTACACTTTTTTGCTGGGATCAATGTATACTAAGATTTCGAGGAAATACGATAATCACTTTTTGAAACTTTCGGAGCTATTATTTACGAAACTATAAGTTTTGTCTAAAAATTGTTTTAGTAAACCCATATTTATATTAAAAGACCCTACACATTAGGGGTGGGTTAAAAAACAGAATTTACCTCCCACTTCATGTGTTCGGGAGGTACCCTAAAAAATAATATTTTTTCAGATTTTGTTTTAAAACTTTGTCTGCGTGTTCAAAACACATACTCATACGAAGTTTAACTATTCTAGTATTAACCATCACTGCACAAAGCCGTGAACGGACAGATGGGGACAAACGGACAGCGAAACTATAAGGGTAGGAAGTTGATTGCAGGCATCCATAGGCTACGGGAACTGCTTATCATGAGACGGGTCGTATGCTTGTTTGCCACCCTCGTGGCATAAAAATAAAAAAGTAAAAAAATACCCTCTTCAACCTTCTCAGTGATGGTTAGTACTAGAATAGTTAAACTTCGTATGAGTATGTGTTTTGAACACGCCGACAAAGTTTTAAAACAAAATCTGAAAAAATATTATTTTTTAGGGTACCTCCCGAACACATGAAGTGGGAGGTAAATTCTGTTTTTTAACCCACCCCTAATGTGTGGGGTGTCGTTGGTTAGGTCTTTTAATATAAATATGGGTTTACTAAAACAATTTTTAGACAAAACTTATAGTTTCGTAAATAATAGCTCCGAAAGTTTCAAAAAGTGATTATCGTATTTCCTCGAAATCTCATTATACATTTATCCCAGCAAAAAAGTGTAAAGAACCTTTTTTGTAGAAAATTATTTGAGGATTAATTAAGTAGAAGAACATTTTTTCGTATGAGCCACCGCTACTGAGTTATTTACGAAAAGCCAAAAAAAGGGACCTTTACACCCCCCTCTCCCCGTTAGCGGCGCCCCTATCCATGAGTACTTTTAGTATGTTGTGTAAGACACCTTTATCTACAACTATGCCAAAATTCAGCTATACACGAATTATTTCCCCTATCGAGCAGTTAGTGGGCTTCCTTCGGTGAGCTATAAAAAATATTGTGTATTACTGCGGAAACAAACCTAGTAGGCGAGTAACCAAAAATTACATTATACATCATTTGGCACTACTTCCTCCAACCGAAACTTGGATATTATTAAATCTAATTAATCACATAATTTTTCATAATATTGGATTTGTTTGCATTATTTGACCTCCACCACTTTACAGTTGCCAGATGTCCGGATCTAGAAATAAGCATAGTATAGCAAACTAACTAGAGGGGTTTCGTTGCTCTCATTATTGTGTCATATCTGACATGGCCAGCTCTCCGTCTATAGGCTACCATCAGGTAATCTTACCAAGGCCCGATAGAAAACGGCATTTTTTCGAAATATTGGCAAAATGACTATTTCAACCCTTTGCCATCTTTGCCAAGCATCGGACAGAAAAGGGTAATTTGCAGAAAAAATGTACCTCAACTTTTTTTTTAATTTGATATATATTTTGAGTCTATCGCATGCAGAATCACGAACTCTAATCTTAAAAAAATTCGTTACGTTCATAAAAAAATGTAAAGAAAATGATAATTTCTCAGTTTCGTTACACTTTTTTTATGAACGTAACGAATTTTTTTGTATGTAAATTTTGGGACAGTGGGGACATTTTTTTTATTCCATCAGACTCGATAGAGCTCATGATTCTGCATGCGATAGACTTAAAATATATATCAAATAAAAAAAAGTAAAGGTACATTTTTTCTGCAAATTACCCAAAAATCATGGCACTGACGCCACAGCGCGCAAACGCACTCGGCTATATTTTGGACGACATATCTTAGCCATCAGCCAGACTGTATAGGTACATTACTTTTAGAAATGAAACGCTTATTTTTAGGCTCATTATTTTAATACTAAAATAAAGTACTTAATTAAATTAAAATAACATATTTTTCTCTTATACCTCACATACACATTCAACTTAAGTATTTCCTACATTCCATGTTTAAAACATGTTTTAAGAATATATTTGAAAACGTCGATCAGATATCTATTCTAAAGAATGGCGTTATACATGGGAAGCTTTTTTCGAGCAGTGGTACTCAATATGAAAATATTAAATAAATTTAAAACGTGACTCTTCTTGTTTTTTGCATCTTCAGTGTGCATAATTATATCTACACTGCAACCAAGGACCGGAACCGGTTACCAATGAAGGGGTTTTAGATCGGGTATTTGATACGGTGGTTTTTACATACCCTATCAATTCGGTAAGCACGTCATTGGCTTACCGAATCGAAAACCCCCAATGAGGTTACCCTATCAAGTGTTTAGAATGCGATCAAGCTATTGTAAACTCTATTGTTAAGACGTTCGATAGGGAAACCATATTAAATATGTATAACCCTATTAAAACGGTTACCGTAACGATAGGGTAACCCAATGATAGGGTAACCCTAATAAAGGGTTTTCCGGTCCTTGGCTGCAACTTTGTGCCTCAACAATTAACATTTGAAAATAAATTATAAGCGCCATAACACATGTCTTTATAAACTTGGGGAGTGTTGATGATAAAGTACTCGTAGCATATACAGGTTCGCTGAGAAACGGAAAAAAATAAACACGTATTCCTAAGATCATAAGAAGGAAAAAACCTTGATGTGTTCAGTTGACCTGAAAACTTGAAATGTGTTCCGTAAAAAAAACTAGACTATTCTCAACTTTTATTGAGTGTGTTTCTCTTTTTTTCATGTCTTTTCAAAGAACCTAAACCTGTATATTGTTTGCCATACTACAAGTAGCTGTAAGATTTCTGCGCTGTATGTATGAGCTTATGTTTCTTCAAGGCGTCTGATCTGCTGAACTCACGTTTACATATTTTACAGGAGTAGGGTTTTATCGCAGCATGGATGATCTCATGTCTCTGCAACTGTTGTAACCCCGAAAACGTGTATTTACATATTTCACACGTGTATAATTTGCCGCCGGCGTGAAACCTTTTATGTTTCGCTAAATCTAGCGTATCTTTAAATTGTTTTTGGCATAAAGTACAGGAGTATGACTTTACCATGTGAACAGTTTTTTTATGTGTATTTAAGTTACTTGACTGCGTGAATTTCGTTTTACAGATGTCACAGGAATAAGGTTTTTCACCAGTGTGCATCCGCTTGTGAGATTTTAAATGATCCGGTCTCATAAACCGCTTCTTACATATTTCGCAGGTGTATGGCCTCACCTCTGTGTGAACTTGTTTGTGACTCTTTAAACTACTCCATCTATTAAATTGCTTTTTACAAATTTCGCAATTATAATAATGCTGTACTTCTGAGTGAATTATTTTGTGCGATTTTAAATTATGTAAAGTTTTAAACTTTTTTTGACAGATTTCACAGCAGTATGGTTTTATAGATGAGTGGACATATAGTTTGTGTGATAATAAATGACCCAATTGCGTAAACTGTTTTTCACATATGTGGCACGAGTAAGGCTTCTCCCCTGTGTGTATAAGTTTATGTCGTTCTAAACCATCTGCCCGAGAGAACTTATTTTGACATACAACGCACGAATATCGCTTTTCTTTGGAGTGAACTCGTTTATGTGCTCTTAAACCACTCGATTGTTTGAATGTTTTTTGACAAATTTCACACCAATAAGGTCTTTCTGTCTTATGAATTTGTTCATGTAATCTTAAATTACTTATTTGCCTGAAGTCTTTATAACAAATATAACAGAAGTACGGTTTTGTTGCCTCATGGATGAGTTGATGACCTTTTAAATAATCCATTCGCTTAAACTTCTTATCACATATTTGGCAGGAAAAAAGGACCCCCGAGTGACTAAGAACATGTTTCCTTAAAGCAGACGACCCGGTAAAGGTTTTCTTACATTCCTCGCACGAATACGGTTTCTCACCGGTGTGGACTAGTTTATGGCCTTTCAGACTACTTGAATACATAAAACGCTTGTCACATATTTCGCAAAAATACGGCTTTTCACCACTGTGCGTTCGTTTATGGATATTTACCCCAGTCGAATGTTTAAAACGCTTTTTACAAACTTCGCATGAATATGGCATTTCAGCATTGTGAGTCCTCATGTGAGTTACTAAATGAGTTTTTTGTGTACATTTCTTTCCACATTTATCGCAGACGAAACGGTTCTCTGTTACGTTACTTTGGTTTAATTCTTCTTTCTTTGGCGACATATCAGACATTACTAATGTGTGCAGTTGAATATGACGTAATAAAGAATGTCTCTGCTGAAAAGTTTCACAACAAATGTCACAAACATATGTATCTATCTCTGCGTTGTTCTTAACAGTGCCATCTATTTCCTGTCTTAAATCAGTTGTCGGTCGCGATTGGTGGAGGTTAGTACTTGTCCACTCGTTAGCATCGTACTCACTCGCACTCGTAGGACTCGTAGGCATATAGATATGGTTCGTAATATGTTTCAACAAGTCATTTTTATTAGCAAAGCCTTCGCCACAAAGATCGCACGGTACTTTATTATAGTCTACAAATATTTTTTCTTCAATAACAGATTCATTGGTAGTGTGTCTAGGCGATTCCTTTAGTCCGGTACGCCAGTGCTCGTCGCTCATCGCCTCGTGTTGTGGGAGGCGCTCGAGCTTTACCCAGCATTTCTTCGGCAGCTGTGGTCTGTTGTAGGCGCACTGGAACGGTTTATTAGACCAGCAATTGTCGAAATCCAGTGCCAAGCCTGAAAAAATTGAATACTTGTGTGAATTTTATGGTTGACGTCAATTGATAAGGTTTTTTGTTAAAATTATTTGATTTAGAGTTAGGATATTTACATAAATTAACACTAAAATGAAGATTAGAATGCCTTAAGCCAACCATGTTATCTGATGATGAATCTTAGTGCTAACCTTACTTTAATTGCCTAATACTCTTTAATTGATAGGGCAACTTCTTCATGTAAATGGAATTTTAAATGGATTCGAACAGAAGCTCAATCTTGATTTTTATTATGCATTTTATTATACTAATTTTATCAGTTATGATATATGTGTATGAAACGAATTATCCGTATTTTGGATTAATTCACTTTATATCCTGTGCCCACGAGCGCAAGGTCTCGAAACATCGGGATTAAAATAAATAATTCCAATTTATCTCGGGGATAGAAGACAATATTAACTCTCAGTTAATTTGTACGATAACCTAAATAAATATAATATCACAATGCATGTACACTAACTTTGCCCTGCAACTTTTTTCCTTTTTACTTCCTCCTCCATATGCGTAGGCATATGGATATGTATCATGACATGCTCTATCAAATCCGACTTCAAGCTAAATCCTTCGCCACAAATATTACATAGCTCTAGCTTACAGTTCTCTGTCATTGTAATGCTTTGTTTTGTATCAAAATCGACGTCATCATTAGTCGTGGATCCGTTCTTACTTTCTGTTGTAATTTGGAAATCATTGCTTTGAATACGCTCGAGCCGTACAAAACAGTCCCTCGGAGCACAAATACAGGATTCATGCTCAAAGTCCTCTTTAATATATACTTCTTCTTTTCTATCTGGATCCCTGTCAGAATAAGACGTAACGCTGTCTTCCCGATCGGTCACTTGGCAGTTGTTTCGATTGAATTCGTTGCAGGGCAGCCGCGCTACATCGCTTGGAAGGCGCTCGAGCCTCACGAAACAGTCTCCGAGTCCAAGTTGTTCTGCGCTACGGATAGGCTCTGGCGAAGCCTCCTGGATGCAGCCGTCAGCATCAGCTAGCGCCCAACCTGATGACAATATATCTCGTAAGTACCGCTTGTAAACTCCGTTATGTGCAGGAATTTCAAAACTTAATTTTTTGTATAAATTTTATTCTATATCTGACACACACGCTAATTTCCCAGCGTAGGTGACGATATAGAAATAAAATGATCAAATTGAAACTTAACTGAATTGGAATAGACTTTGTCATATTATTATGATGCTAATCCTAAGTAATCTGTCCCACCCCGCAAAACAGCAATTTTAGCTACTCACTGCGCACCACGAGGGCTACGTCGGGTAGGTGCGGGCACTCGGGCCCCAGCACCAGCTCGCCTTGCATCATATGGTCAGCGTACAGACCGGCGCGCGCCGCGCTGTCCGAGCACCATGGCTCTTCCTTTACATATTCTGCCTCCTCAATTCTGATATCCGGTTCCTTCTTAACGTATACTGCCTCCTTAATCCTAATATCCGACTCCATTACGCTTTCTGCCAACTTAATTCTGATTTCTGGGTTGTCATTCCCAATCTCTAGCTCCTTTTTCACATACTCTGACTCGTTACTAATATCGGCTTCCTTTGCGCATTCTGCCTCCTCAATTAGGATTGCTGGCTTTTCAATCACAATCTCTAGCTCCTTTTCTACATATTCTAATTCTTCGATCCTGATTACTGGCTTCTTTACGCGTTCTGCCTCCTTAATCATGATCTCTGGCTTCTTTACGTATTCTACTTCCTCAATCCTAATCTCCGGTTCCTCTTTTACGCATATTAACTCCTCAGTTCCAATATCTGGCTGCATTTTCACATATTCTGACTCATAGATCCCGTACCCTGACTTATTTACGCGTTGTGTCTCCTCAATCCTGGTCTCTGGTTGCTCCTTTACGCATACTGCTTCTTCGATTCTGGTATCTGTCTCTTCGTTTACACATATTGTCTCCGTTGTGAACGTTGGCTCATTTTTCACATATTCTGACTCGTTACTCCTTATCACTGGCTCCTTTACGCATTGTGCCTTTTCAATCCTGATATCCGGCTCCTTTGCGCATTCTACCAGCTTAGTCCGTTCTGGCTCCTTCTTTACACACAGTTCCTTCTCAGTCCTAATCTCTGCTTGCTTTTTCTTATATTCTGACTCATAAATACTAATATCTGGATCCTTCTTTAAATCTGCCGCCTCAATCCGTTTATCAAAATCCTCTTTCACGTATTCATTCTCCCCAATCCGGATCTCTAGTTCTTCTGTAAGCCACACTGCAAAGGAATGAAGTACCGTACAGTCAGCAGTAGAAGTAGCTAAGCGGGTAGGGTGTTCAAAATGACCGACTCACGCTCTTATTCTCTTAACAATAGACTCAAATCACACCTAGCGGAATGGAGGCAGTATTGTATGGAGCTCTATGACAAATTTAAGCTACCATCGACAACGCTCCATACATTACTGCCTCCAAAAAGTATTTAATACGGGATATTTACCTAGTGAGTTTTTTATTGTGAGCTTCCGATATTTCGGCACAGTTAGTTGCATGCGCCATTATCACGGAGTAACTGAAGTTATGAAAGTCTGAAGGTGTTGTGGCTGTGTTAATGACCATGTTAGCTTAAAATCATATAATTACTGCCTCCATTCCTTACCTTAGGTGATTTCTGCCTTAAGTCGTGTCCAGCTCATATTGAACACCCTACCCGCTTAGTTACTTTTGCTGCTGACTGTACAATCTCTTAACTATACTCAAGTAGTGCAACTATGGTCCACAAGTTCATTACGTAATTAAGTATCAATCTTCTTCGTTTTGTTTCGAGTTTTCCATTAATTTATGGATATATTTTGCGTTAGAACTGCGTCGTTTAAATAAAAGTCACACTCAAACCAAGATATTGGACTCAGTTTTGGACCGCAGTTGTGAGATTTTGGACTATAGTTAGGAAGTAATGTTAATGTTCATTTGAAATTTACCTATTACAAATAAATTAACAATTGTGTGACATTTTCAAATTAGAGTACGTGATTGTCGGTTGTCAGTTGTCAATAGGTACCTAAAACGGCTATTAGACATTGCAACCTGCAGGGCCCAATCTGTCACGTTGGTAGGTGTAATTAATTGTAGGGCCCGGCGCCCGTAGGGAGCTGAAGGAGGGTTAGGGAGAGGCAGGGTACACAACAGATTGGGCCCTGCAGGTTGCAATGTCTAATACCGGTTTAAGGCTTAGTAAGTAAGTAAGTGTAATTAAGTAAAAATTCTTTATTGCACCAAAACAGAAATCGTTACAGAGTACAGTTACATACAATTAAGGTAACAACAGGCGGTCTTATCGCTATAAAGCGATCTCTTCCAGACAACCTTAGGGTAGCAGGAAATGATAACATGAACTATGAGACAGGCAGTGCACTATTAAACACAGGCTTACATAAAAAAAAACATTTTGAAATAAACTTTATTAACAATCGAAAAAATCTTTGACTAGAAAACATCACATTTATACTAATATTCCAAGGTGGTCACAAATATCAGAACAACGCCGCTATTGTCAAGGTGATAGAGTGCATGTTCAGATATATTTGACCCTGGCCGCTCCGATATATTTAATGGTGACTGTACTATCGTCTTAAAAGTTATAGACGGAGAGCTGGCCACGTCAGATATGACACAATAATGAGAGCAACGAAACCCCTCTAGTTAGTTTGCTATACTATGCTTATTTCTAGATCCGGACATCTGGCAGCTGTAAAGTGGTGGAGGTCAAAGAAAGCAAATAACTTGAAGAAAATAAATTCTAGAGTTCTGGTTTTGATCCAATATTATGAAAAATTATATAATTAATTAGATAATATAATATCCAAAAGTTTCGTTTAGGGGAAGTAGTGCCAAATGATGTATAATGTAATTTTTGGTTACTCGCCTACTGTTTTTGTTTGCGCAATAATACACAATGTTTTTTGTTCTAATTTTAAAATATAGGCCCTGTTCTCTATAAATGACACAACTTCAGCAGTTTTTACTTATTTCGGTATTACTTTTTTTCAACTTAAAAACTTTGTTGGTCTGTCACTCTGAGCTCCACCCATTAAAAGCTGCCAGATGCCCGGATCTAGCAATAAGGATGGTTATGCAATCTAACTGGACTGATTACAAACCTCTCATTATTGTGTCACATCTGACGTGGCCAGCTCTTAGACCTTTAGGCTTGTTACTGAGAATCTGACAGTATTTATTGTGTTCACAAAAGTGACTTTCTGTATCTCTAAATGACAGAGATAAGTTGCAACCACGGGCTTATAAAATGAAATGGACCCGTTTGATGTCCCTACAAGTGTTATTTTGCTGGAAATACGGAAAACTGCATTCTAGAGATGCGGTTTGTGCATTGGTCATGGAAGGGAAATAACTAGTTCATGCGATTACATATTAATGTTGATTTCCATACTTAATAATAATAATGACACTTCCCATGATTGCGTTTTTTGGTCACACTTTTAATTATTGACATTGTCAAGCTTGTTTTCAACCAACTTCAACATTTCAAAGGAGGAGGTTCTCAATTCGTCGGGATATTTGCTTGTTTTCTTGCTATATTTTTTTTGTTCATGTATGTTCACAGATTATTCAAAGGTGGCTGGACCGATTTGGAAAATTCTTTTTTTGTTTGAAAGAGTATACTTCACAGTTGGTCCCATTGTCACCAGGTCCAGATCTGATGATGGGATCCTGGAGAAATCGAGGGAACTCTTCAACTATTATAAGCACACCTATAGTGATTTCAGTATTTTTTACAGCAACTCGGGCATTTCCAGTTGGAAAAGCGGATCCTAAGTGAAGTCGGTTCTTTCTTTTGTTTAAAATTATATCATACTTGTTCTCCGGGTGCAACATAGTACTTATCCTAGCCTTATTATTATAGCCTGCGATGCGGATTAGAAAATTTGTGGACTAAGTAATTATTATTGAATGAAATAAATATACTGAGTTCGATACTTATCTACTTAAACGGCTATTAGACATTGCAACCTGCAGGGCCCAATCTGTTGTGTATCCTGCCTCTCCCTAACCCTCCTTCAGCTCCCTACGGGCCCTACCTTTAATTACGCCTTCCAACCTGACAGATTGGGCCCTGCAGGTTGCAATGTCTAATACCGCTTTTTATTACACCTCCCAGGTTGGGAGCAATTTGATGGGCCCAATCTGTCAGGTTGGGAGTCCCAACCTGACAGATTGGGCCCAACAAATTGCTATGTCTAATACTGGCTTTAAACACAGTAAATTATAAACTTGTATAGATGTCATATACTAAGGAAAAAAGTGACCAAGTGTTTTCCTTAGTATATGACATCTATACAAGTTTATAATTTATAAAATATAGTAGTGTGACTACTTAAAATAAAACAAATCAAAATATTCATTATAAATAATTTGATTTGTTCTTTCAGTTCTGTTTAAACACAGTGTCTCTGGCGAAGCTCATCTACATTTATACAAAGAATAAAATGCACAAACTTTGGTCCGCGTGCAGCCCAGTCCCGCGCGCGTCGCACGAGCCCGCGCCTTCGTCCTCGGGGTAGTCGGGGTCTACCTTCACGCGTGCCTCTACAGACATGCTGTGTCACTACGTAGCCGTAGCCGCGCTCACATCGCGTGATACCACGGATAAAAGTATCGGCAAATAGTTTTGAAAAATCAGTCAGAACTTATATTTTTTTTAGTCTTTTATGTTTAGCACCCATTTATTGAAGACAAATAGAAGATTTATTTAAGAAAATTGACACATCATTGACGGAAAAAATAAAGAGGTTCGAGCGAGAAATTGACCATAGACATAAAAATAAAAACATAAAAGCGGTATTACACATTGCAACCTGCAGGGCCCAATCTGTTGTGTACCCTGCCTCTTCCTTCCCTCCTTCAGCTCCCTACGGGCCCTACCTTCAATTACACCTTCCAACCTGACAGATTGGGCCCTGCAGGTTGCAATGTGTAATACCGCTTTAAAGCTGAAAGCGGTATTACACATTGCAACCTGCAGGGCCCAATCTGTCAGGTTGGAAGGTGTAATTGAAGGTAGGGCCCGTAGGGAGCTGGAGGAGAGGTAGGAAGAGGCAGGGTACACAACAGATTGGGCCCTGCAGGTTGCAATGTGTAATAGCCGTTTGACCGTGAGCTAACCGACACTGTTAGGGTCCAAACACACCTAGCGGAATCACAGCGGAATTAAGCCAATTCATAGACAAAAGGCTTAAATTTGTCTATGGTAGCGGAAATTTGTCTATGCCAGGAAGCCATAGACAAATTTCTGCTACCATAGACAAAATGAAGCATTTTGTCTATGAATAGGCTTAATTCCGCGAGGAATTCCGCTAGGTCTGTTTTGACCCTTAGCCCGGGTTTGCCATTCTTATTATTCTCTCTAGTATAGGCATCTGACCAGAGGCCTACTGAAAACTTCTAAATTTCGTTATATGCGTCTCTTTCGCTCGTATGAGCAAGTGCGATAGAGAGGGAAATAACCAAATTTCGATATTTACGACGTTCGCAGTAGGTTCGGTGACCGTGGTCCACAGAAGTTATATTTACATTTTCAATGTTTAGCTATTTCTAACGAATATGGTAGTTAGAATGAGACACAAATAGCGAAAATTAAAAATTATTTATTTAGGAACATACAAAGACTAGCAACTACAAACTTAGATATAAAAATAAAACTAAATAAACTAACTAAAATAAACTTAAATATAAACTTACAATAAACTTATATATAAAACTAAAATAAACTTATATATAAAACTAAAATAAACTTACAGATAAAATATGCTCCCCAGGTCGCCTTCGTGAGTCATGGTACCCAGAAGGCTGGCAGCGTTGCCTCTTTGGATGGCCAGGCTTATCCTCTGACCAAAAAAGCTGCCAGCCCTCTGGTTGCCTGAGACATCCACGAGGCGCTTGGAGATCTCTTTGAAGAGAGATTTTGGCGATTATCACACTGACGACGGATCCGCATGCGGCGCCGGTGCGCGAGAGAGATAGCGCTCTGCATGTGTATAGCGCTGTCTCGCTCGCACACCGGCGCCGCATGCGGATCCGCACCAGTGTGATAACCGCCTTTGCACTGGGCCCCCACGGCCCTAGGGTTTCAACACCAAACGGCGCAAATAAATAGCCCTCACCGAGAACGGAATATTTGCGCCGTTTGTGCTGCTCCGCAACTGTAGCCGCAGCTCCTGCCTTGGAGGAGGTTGCCTGTAAGTGGGACGGTGCGAGCGTGTCAACGCAGGTGGCGTCCCACACAAGCGTCCTCCCCAGCCTCCACGGAATGAGTGTCATCCCGTCGTTCGGCTCGAGAATAGCCGGTACGCTAACGGAAGCAAGCGCCCTCCGGATAACATCGTTCAAGGAGGCGTGGCGGGAGATGCGGCCTGCGCTTCGTTGGCAAGACAGGCCATGGTGGCCCAGCTCATCAACTGTGGCGCCACAGCGGCATCGGTGTGATTCGTTGGTTTTGGTGCCCAGTCGCAGACAAGTGGCTAGTGTTAGTGTGGATTTGTCTAAGAGAGTGCCGATGTTGGGTGAAGGCAAAGCATGAAGCCAATAGCCAGCTTCCGGTTCTATAACTGCTAGTAGACGAGCCCGCTCCGCTGAACTTTGGGCCGTGTCCAAAAGTTCTTTAAGAGTTGACTTGCAAAGCGGCTCGTCCCACTGTCTTTGTGAGTTAAGGAATACCGGAAGCTGGTTACCGGGGCATGACTCCACCCATATATCTTTAGCTTCGTTCATCGTGGTACTACACTCGTTGCTGGCAGATGGGCAAAAAACTCGGTTAGCGAGATTTTGTGTGCTGTGAATGGAGGATAAAAATGCAGGGAGGGCCACACTGACTACTTGTCGGATCCCCAATCCCCCATGACGAATAGGCAGTGAGGCCTGGGTCCAGGCGCGGTTGTCTAGATGAATATTGAGAATGGATGAGAGGGTGTTTTTGAGGGTGGAGTCTAAGGGTTCGATAAGGTGGGGATGTTTCCAGACAGGGCTACATCTGAGTATGTATGTGAATTTAGGAACAAACAGACAGAATTTAATGATGATTAATGCCATGTGTGCACTGATTTTTAGAAGGCGGTCCGAATAAGCTTTATGAGTGTTGAGATGTTCGTCGATGAGTGCAGGAATAGATTCAGGGAAGATGGGAGCACCTAGGAGTCTAAGGGAATTTTTATCGATTATTTTTATTTTTGGAGAAATGGTATTGAAGTTTGAGATTATGTGTTGTAGTTCGGTCGCAAGTATGGGCTTGTTGATAAAAAGTTCACATTTGGAGAAATTTAACTCCAGTCCGATGGAACTAAATAACATTGCCATAAGTATTTATATATCAATGGTGTGGCATCTTGAACTTGTGTTAGTAGGGCACCTCTGTCTACCGAGTTAAACGCATTCTTTACATCCACTTTCAGCAGCACCTCGCATGACTCGTCTCCAACGAAGGCGCGTGCTGCGTGTACAGCAGCTTCACAGCCACCTTTGCTTCCGAAGCCGAGTTGAAGGGGTTGAAATTTTGCGAAAATACAACTTTTACATTAATAAATACCACCCTGGTTTCATTTGTGGCGATTTTGTAGAACTAAAAAAAAAACGTACCTTTTTGTCCAAAATCGGACCTTTTTTGACACACGACCGTACCTTTAGCTGGTAGTGCTCTGGCAACACTGGTCATTGTCAAATACATGTCAAGATTTGGTCAAAATAATTATGGTCAAAATGGTCAAATAGTTGTCCCATCCCAAATGTATTGTTTTTGTTAGGTACTAATAAAAAACGAGTTATCCATTTATGTGCATCACTTAATTCAGCACTATCGTTAAATTCTATGAAAGAATATTATCATAACGCAGCCCTCGTCACCAGGCCTTCCAACCCTTAAAAAGAATGGAAACAAGTGCTCACAGCGGCGTGTCTATGGAGTTAGTCCGCGTGAAACAGGAGGCCGAGTGGGACAGCGCGGGCGAGGCGCGGGAGCCCGAGCGGCTGGATGTGGAACCTGACACGAAGCAACGTGTTGAGCTGTTGACGGAAAACAGTGAGTTTTTTGACGTCTGTGTATTTGTCTGTGGTACTGTAGCTCTAAAATGATTCAACCGGGACTTCTGTTCGTAACGCAGGGTAGTTTGGACGTCTTGAAACATTTTTTATTATTTGCTCATTTAAGTAGTTCAGTATGTAATATTGATAGCTTATTGTGCGGTGATCTAATAAAAGTGTGCAGCTAATGAAGAATTAGTCTCAAAACGCGTGTAAACTCTCTGTAGTTTAATGGACAGTTGTCCTGGCATGGCCGGCACGTGTTGTTTGTAAGGAGCAGCTATCACCCTTACAAAGAGCAAGGCTAAAACCGAACAATGTTGCCTATATTTATTTAACAAATAAAATGTGATTAACATCATCAACTTGTCATTGGCAGAATTCCCACTGCTCATGTGCAAAGGGAGAAAGCCATTTATAATAAAAAAAATGATTCAACCAAGCCTTGTTCAACCAACTTCAAGATTTCTAAAGAGGAGGTGCTCAAGTTCATCAAGATCTTATTGGAAGACGGCTGGATGGATTTGGAAAATTCTTTTTTGTTTGTGAAGTTACACTTCACAGTTGGGCCATTACAACCAGGTCAAGATCTGGAGAAATATTATTTATTTATTATTTATTATTTACTAAGCAGGCAGGCAGTTATGACAACTGATATAGCCTGTATCCAGTAATCATTATGACAGTTATCGTTAACATGTAGATGTATGTTTGTCTAATTTATTCTTAAACTGGTTCACATTCTGTGCCGAAATCACGTCTTTTGGGAGTCTGTTCCATACCCTCACTACTCGGTTGCTCAGAAAATATTTGTATGGATTACTGTGGGACCTATCCTTCTCTAGCTTTAAGTGATGACCTCTCAGACGGGTGTTGTTGTTGCGGATGAACATATCTTGAAAATCCTTGAGGTCATAGTGTCCAGATAATATTTTGTAAGTCTCTATTAAGTCTCCACGTTCTCTGCGGTGTTTAAGAGTAGTGAGCTTTAGTTCCTTCAGTCTATCTTCATATGGCTTGTTTTTAAGTTGCCTCGGCAGTTTCGTGAAACTCCGTTGGACCTTCTCCAGCATCTCAATGTCTTTGGCAAAGTAAGGACTCCAGGCTTGAAAAGCATACTCCAGTACGGGTCTGATATAGGTTTTGTATATTTTTAGCATCATATTCGGTGTCAAAGTCTTGAAGGCTTTTCTAATGAGGTAAATCATGCTTCTGGCTTTCTTGACCATTGTGGTTATGTGCTCTTCCCATTTGAGATTCTCGGAGATCTTAACACCTAGATCGATTTGTGTTTTTACAGCCGTTAATGGAGTGCCTTCCAAATTGTAAGTCAGATGGGGGTTCCGATTTCCTATGTGAAGTATTGTGCAATAGAGGGAACTTTTCAAATATTATAGGCACACACAAATACATGATTTAAATATTTTTTACGGTAACTTCTTTTGGAGGTGGACGCTGAGTGAAGTCGGTTCTTTTTTGTTTAAAATTGTTTTAAAGCAGCTTTTCTAGTGAGTCATCTTAGTTGTGTTTTATCAAAAATGCTTCAGCTGTTTTGCGGGTTATCCTAATAATTAAATTTACTTATTCAAGTGAAAACTTCTTTAGCTGCATTGGGCACTTGTTGGTAGGGGAAAATCTTGGGTTCGCATCACCAACACTGCCACAAGCCATACAATTGAGAATCATGTAAAATGAAATGTAAAATGTAAATATAAAATAAAGTGAAGTCCAAAGTCCGAAGTCCAAATAAGTTAAAAGTGAAATATTAAATCATTTGTTTCCTAAAATAAAAAGTTCTAAGTTTTCACTACTACCGCAGTCCCTATAACTGCCAATTTTTTTAATTTAAACTTTATTGCATTAAATACAAAAATATAGATATAAATGACGGATTTAATGCCAAATGACATTCTTTACATGACATATATACGCTTAATTAAAAACATATACTCTAATAGCACTGCACAAATAAAATTAGAAACAGTTGGCAAAGAGTTTCCAATAGCTAGGGGGGTAAGACAAGGAGACCCATTGTCACCTAAACTATTTTCTGCCTTACTGGAGGACATATTCAGAGACCTTCAATGGGATGCACTTGGCATTAATATTAACGGCTGGAGACTTAACCACTTGAGGTTTGCTGACGATTTAGTCCTGGTAACTGACAACGCTCAGACGCTCCAACACATGCTACAACAGCTGACAGAGGCAAGCAGACTAGTCGGACTTACTATAAATAAATCAAAAACGAACATAATGACAAACAGAGAAAAAAGGACTATAATAGTAGATAATGAAAATATAGAATATGTGCAGAACTATACTTACCTAGGACAAATAATAGCATTCAGAGACCAGACAACTTTAGAAGTAGAGAGAAGAGTATCAAGTGCTTGGAAAAGATTCTGGTCGCTTAAAGAAATACTCAAGAGCAAACACTTCCCATTGGCAGCCAAGAAAAAAGTATTTAATTTGTGTATCCTCCCATGTATAACCTATGGTTGCCAAACTTGGGCACTGACTCAAAAACATCTCCAAAAGCTTAGAACCTGCCAAAGAGGAATAGAAAGGAGTATGATGAATATCACATTAATGGATCGTAAAAGAGCAGAAGATATAAGAGCAAAAACAAAAATAGAAGACGTAATTAAGAAAGTAAGAAAGTTAAAATGGCAATGGACAGGGCATATGACACGGGATAGTAAGGAAAAATGGACCAAAATAATCACAGACTGGCAACCACGAGACGGTAAAAGGAAAAGAGGTAGACCAATAAAAAGGTGGGTGGATGACATCAAGTCTATAGGGGGCGCCACCTGGACTAGAAAAGCTATTAATAGAAACGATTGGAAACAGCTGGGAGAGGCCTATGTGTCAGAAGACACGCTGAACACTAATCCGGAAAATCGATGTGTTAGATTTTAAGTAAATTTGTTTATAAATGTTATTTATACTGTTTTAGTTTTCGGCAATAAAGGCTATTATGATTATGATTATGATGACATTCTTTACCAATCAACTATATTTTTTAATATTCTTTTATACTGAAGTTTCATGAATGCTACAGATTAGTCAATATTCTAAAACCTTTACAAAACCAAATTCATAAAAAATAATTTTAAAACCTTTGTTACAGTTAAATTCGAATTAGATTTGAAAGAGGAGCCAGCAAGCGAGGACGAGGAGCTGACGAGTATGAAACAGGAGTCCGGCTCAGACAGGGCGGGCTTGTACTCTGACTCTGAAAATCCTAGCGGTGAGTTTTGTTGTATTTTTCGTGCTAGGGCCTGTAAGAACCTTCCCTCCTAGCGTCTGCCCCGACTTTAACATAGCTCATTTTTGAGCCCGAGGTCTGCTTGGCAACCTAATAGGGAATATTACGCAAAACTCTGCGTAAGGGGCGGCACTAGCACATCCAGCACGCAGCACGAAACACGAAAATAAAAATTTCGTTACCTGGTTCTCTGTCACTCTTTCATACTCGAGCGATAGCAGTGGCGTGCATAGCGTTTTTAGTTCGGGTAGGCAGATATTTTTTGAACTGACCAGTGTGTGGACAGGGGACATACAAGTTATGTCTAGTAGTAAGGCACGTCAACGAATACGGAATAAACTGTTACTAAATAAAACAATGTTAGCACTTACCAACGTTAAGTATTTCGACTAAGTGAGTCGGCTGTCAATTCAGTAATACCTATATGTTGTGACTGTTAGCGAAGCTGCGCCAGCTGCGGCTGGGCTGAGAGCACGAAGAACTTTGACTAAATTTATTTGACCACCACGATTATCTAAGTAAGTAATTGATATTATTTGAACAGGTTACTTACAATTCTCGTAATACTTTACGTGAAATTGGCGTGTAACATTGCCCTGAGTTTGAGCTAATTGCAACTGCGGCATACACCTACCTTGCTGCTTAACTACTTTTATTTTATTATCATATGTTAACTTGCTAAATTCGCCGCTAGTTAACTTTTTCAGACACACCTGGTCAACACATTCATTACAATAAAAACTCATAGTTAATAATTAAAACTACTTATGCTAAACACAATTTCACCACAAATTAAAATGAAAACTTCAGAAAATCGCTCCGAACCGAACTATAAACAATGATACAGGAAATTTAAATCTTATCAAAACTCTGTCGTGTCGCAACTTCGCAAGAAAAAAATCTGTAAACAAACAACCCAACCCTGGCATATTATAACGCCCCTCAGTAAAGGTAAAAATCATAGCAAAAGATACTTTCTTTTTTTACCGCATTATATTTCGTGCTGCATGGACAGTTCAATACGTAGAAACGCGCTGTGACTATACGCTGATTGGTTGAAATTTGAATCTAATTGATGGCGGGGCAGTGATTGGTCGAAAATGGCGACCGGCGGCCGGTCCTGAGCTTGTATGTGTGCGTAATTTTCCTATAGTTGTGTGTACTAAGCAAATCCGTATATAGTTCACGTACGATATTTGACATGCGCATAGTGAGAGTGTGTGCGTGTATATCGGCAGCGATAGCGGTTGCCTATGCCGGTCGTGCCTTCCTTTATTTGCGGCGATGCCCCGAGCGAGTCTCTTTCGCGCGCAAATTTAAATCGTAGCGTAAATAGGTGTTTTAAGAAATCATTACATTAGAGAAGAAAGATGTCTGTGATGGTGTTATGTATTATTTTGTTAGGGTAGGCAGTGCCTTTTTGCCTATATGGACTGCACGCCACTGAGCGATAGAGAGGCACATGTCAAAATTTCGATTCTCTCGTTTCACGATAGGCCCTTTGTAAACAAACCGCCTTGGTGCACAAATGACATATTTATTTGTTATAAATTGTGTATGAAAACTTGTAAAAAACTGATTAAGGCCTAGTATGTATTAAGAACTCTATGGTTTGGAACATTGCAGGATTTAAATTAGGCACTCATTTTTATGAAAGCAACTACCATCTGACCTCCCAAAGGGGAAACTAGGCCTTTTTGGGCTGTAAAGGGTTATTGCAGTCAGATTTGGATTTTATCATTTATTTTTCCTTATATTTTTCACAACAGGTACAGTCAACATCAAAGATATATTTATACTTTTCCACCGTACTCCTTTGTAAGGGAACGTACCCAAACTACGTGACCCATTTTTTCAGTTTTTGACCCCCCCCCCCCCCTCGGTGACCATCCGTAGTAATTGCCAAGACCCCCCTTCCCCCCTAGTTGTCACGTAGTAAAACTCGCACATATAGTTTAGAGTGATGTTTTGGACATAGAAAGCAAAAAAACATAATTTTGCCTACTTATTGCCTTTTATTTACTCGACACTGGCCGCGTGACGCCAAAAGTGCATGGAAACCTATAATTAGAAGCGCGAGATTTGAGCATAATTATTGACTACGTGACAGAACCTAAGACTCCCCCCCTCCCCCCTGTGACCTAGTGTGTAGTTTGGGTACGTCCCCTAATAAGGTTCAAAAGTGTAAAGATATCTTTGACGTTGACTGTACATTGTTTGCCTCTTTGATTGTTTCTCTCTTTCTCTGACTTTCATAAGTGCATTGTAATGTGCTTAAATTGAAGAATATATTTTTTAAATCTGGTGTTACACGTTTTGTTCTTGCCTTGGTTAAACTTAGTCTTAGGTTAAAGGTAGCACCTTAAGTGCGGTTTAAAATTGTAGTCGAAGTACTTCACTCTAATAAAAATTCTACTTTTAATATAAGTACACTAAGAGTAGGCTATGGCATAGGCAAGGCAACCCTACCTCATCGAGTAGCAGGATTTGGCCTTCGGCCTATTTGCTCTAGTATTGCCCTAGACTAGTTAGGTTGAAGGCCGAATCCTGCTAGTGCATGGTGAATTTATATATTTTAGTACTTAGTAGCTGAGCGAAACTTGGAGCATTTGGTACGGTCAGCAGAAACATCATTATAAAATCTATCTCATAAAGTAGTAAATTGAACCTTATTCCATTCGAAAGTACTAATCAATCTGGTAATAGTAAAAAATGGTTGCCAACAAGTCTCCGTCTGTTTCTTCACGCTTAAATCGCTGAACCGATTTAGATGAAATTTAATACAGAAATTTACTATAAAGACAGTTTGAATCCCGAGAAAGGATATGGGGTAGTTTTTATCCCGAAAATCAACCTTCATAGGGTTGGCTTATCTCAGTGAGTCGTGTGCGTCGAGTCTGCCACCTTACCGTTAGTTAGCCGCTTCATTAATACAAGTATAAGCTAACGGTTTTATTGTTGATTAACATCCACAGTCACAGGTCCATTGGTTGAGCGTAAAGCGAGGTTTAGACTAGCAAGTTTACTTGCGGCAAGTAGGGACGCAGCTATTGGCCGGGTGCAGAGACTGGGCGGGAAAAGCTAAAACGATCGCAGCGCTTGACGTGACCAAAAGTGGCAACTGCGACGGCTGTATTTTTTGAAACGTCATACGTTTTAGTTATTTTGCTTACGCTTTCTACTTAAATTTGCTATTAAATAATAAATTGTGGTAAAATAGGTAACGTTATAATACAGGATACACGTAGAAAGAAATATGTAAAGACTAGCTTCTGTCCGCAACTCCGTCTGCGTAGAATAACACTTACAATAAGTATATAAAACGCCTGCATACAATTTTACTGCACACATTTTCAATTAAAGCACATACTATTATGTGCTATAAAATTGTATGCAGGCGTTTTATATAGTTACTGTAAGTGTTATTCTACGCAGACGGAGTTGCGGACAGAAGCTAGTCTTTACATATTTCTTTCTACGTGTATCCTATATTATAACGTTACCTATTTTACCTCAATTTATTATTATGAAGGTACTCTTTGTGGAATAGTAAGGATAAGGATTGAGGCTTTATCAGATTCTACATAAAAATCCTACGGATTTTTTTCATACATGCATTACGTGCTGCGTTTTGGTAAAGGATTTCGGGCCACTTTATATGGATCGTGGTCCAAAAACTATCAGAGAAGAGGTCATTAAATATGTAAGTATCTCTATCGACTTTAGTTCTATGAGCACCAAGTTGAATTCCACAGCAAAACTGAGATTTTCATATTTTAGTCACAGCACATATTAAGTGCCTAAATAAAGCATTGCAGCTGGGCTGCGTTCACAACCGCTCGGCGGACGTGTTGGCCACTGAGGTCTAACAGTA
Source organism: Pammene fasciana (assembly GCA_911728535.1). Taxonomy (NCBI): domain Eukaryota; kingdom Metazoa; phylum Arthropoda; class Insecta; order Lepidoptera; family Tortricidae; genus Pammene; species Pammene fasciana. The sequence continues at coordinate 1,448,441 of OU452296.1, forward strand.
ACCAGTCCGTCTAGGCATAGGCGCACTTCCTAGTAATTACTGTGACTGACTAAATCATGAATATCTTAGTTATGCAATGGAATTCAACTTGGTGTCTCCATAAGGAAATTAAGTATATAAAACGAACGCACTTTTAAATGGGATAATTCATAGCTCTGTTTGTTTTTGGATCCCTTTACGCATGATCCTTTACGGACTTCTAAATTTTCAAAAGAAATAAAACCTCACAAGATTTTCTCAATTTGTTTCTATCATTTAAAACAGAGTACAACAATTTTGAGATTTCAGAAGAGATGTTTGAAATAACACAAAATATACATGTATAATTTGTTATAACTTTTGTTTGTATTTAACAAATTTTCCCCGCTGCTGCTCCTGCTTGTTTAAGTCTGTCTTTCACTGGTCTTTCATCATTTTCGATTTATATAATATATTAAGGCGGCCACATACGAAGGTACATTTGCCACTATGGACGCACACAGGTATCTGTAAAAAAAACAGAAATCTTGTCTGTATTATAAAAAACTAACCAAGTGCGAGTCGGACTTTATTTGTAGGTTTTGCTTCCCTGCGAAGTGTTAGAAAATAAGGCTCAAGTGACCGTATCTTTGGGTTGCGTCGAGTTAAAAGATTCAAGGAGCGGCGCCACAGATATATATAATATATGTATTTAATGTTATATTTCAACTTTATACCTCCACGCGTTCCTGATAAAAAGGGTTTTGACAGACAGACCAAATTAAATTGCTTAAAACAAGAGTGGCGATTCAAAACCAATTTTTTTTTCTAGTAAAATGAATGAATTGTTTTTGCACTATTTCTAAAGATACTTACACTGGGGCTCCCGTTGCTTCAGGCCAACCAAGAAGCTTGTTTAATCATGTCCGACTGTTTCAATTCCATATTTCTAACGTGATGTGCCAAAACTAACAGCTTCCCTTTACTTTCGATTTAAGACCGGTGTTTAAAAAAGTAGTAATTTTTCAATTATCTGGAAGCAAACATAATAAAACATTATTTTTTCCTTTAAATTGTAAGAAAACAACAATGAAGTAAATTGACGTAATTATACTTAATACACGCACAATAGTTACTTTTATCAATAAAGCACAAAATCAAATGTGTTTCACATTAAAAACAAACAGATTTTGCATTTGTTAACTGCTCCACAATCAATATTTTAAAATAATTACCTTTATTTGGTTGTATCCATTAGTCGACACTTTTGACAGAGCCGTCAAAGTTGCGAACGCTAGGTGGCGTCGCGTCGTGCACCCGGCCAATATGCTAGAATTAAATAGTGATATTCATGTCTCATTCTAGCATATAGCTGCGTCCCTACTTGCCGCAAGTAAACTTGCTAGTCTAAACCTCGCTTAATGTTGAATCCTTGTTGCAGATGAGGAGTGCTCACTAAAGTCGGAGGTGTCGAGCGACGCGGCGAGGGACGAGGACGGGGGGACTGTACCGCGTAAGTTACTTCTGCACTATTATAATCACTATTTATTAGCGGCGAGGAGTGCATAGATCTCAATTGCAATCGGCGAATTCTTTTAGTTTCCCTCCATTGCTGCGCTAGTTATTAGAGAGGCCGCTAAAGCTATATTTACCTCAATGTTAACTGGTATGTTTCAGAGGCCTCGGCCGACATACCTAGTGCTAGCGCGGCGTGTCTGGTCGCCCGCGCAAAGGAACAGCTCACACTGGCATGTTCCGTGAGGCTCGAGCGCCTCCGCAGCGATGAGGCGCCCTGCGCGAGCCAGGCGTGTTCCGCGACGTCACACCACACCACCTGGAAACACGCGTTCACGTGCGACACTTGCGCGACACGGTTCGCAGACAAGTCTATATTAATCACCCATCTACAGGAACATTTGACTAAGCGTTTGCATACAAACCTCTCTTCTAAACATTCACGAATACAAACAGATACGTCATCCTACTGCTGCGATATATGTAGTGAGCAATTTACGTCAAAATCCATATTAATTCGACATATTAGAACGCATAATGATACAAAAGGATTAATATTAAAAAATTCATCATTTTATAATAAGGATATGCCGTATTTATGTCAACAATGTAACAAGAGTTTTAAACGTAGATATAATTTGCGTATGCATGAAAGAATCCACAGTGGCGTGAAACCATACGAATGTAAGGAATGTAAAAAGCGGTTTGCAGCTAAATATATTTTGAATGCACATGAGAAAACCCACAGTGAAGTGAAATCGTACGAATGTAAGGAATGTAAAAAGCGGTTTTCACAAAAAATTCATTTGGGTATACATGAGAGGACCCACAGCGGAGTAAAGCCATACGAATGTAGAGAATGTAAAAAGCGGTTTCCACAAAAAATTCATTTGGATGTACATGAGAGAACCCACAGTGGAGTAAAACCATACGAATGTAAGGAATGTAAAAAGCGGTTTGCAGCTAAATATATTTTGAATGCACATGAGAGAACCCACAGTGAAGTGAAACCGTACGAATGTAAGGAATGTAAAAAACGGTTTGCAGCTAAATATATTTTGAATGCACATGAGAGAACCCACAGTGGAGTAAAACCATACGAATGTAAGGAATGTAAAAAGCGGTTTTCACAAAAAAGTCAATTGTATGTACATGAGAGAACCCACAGTGGAGTAAAACCATATGAATGTAAGGAATGTAAAAAGCGGTTTGTACAGAAAATTCAAATGTATGTACATGAAAGAACCCACAGTGGAGTGAAACCATAAGAATGTAAGGAATGAAATAAACGGTTTGCACGTAAAAATGGGTTGAATGTACAGTAAGCGTCAGAGATATGTGACCCCCCTCCAGCAATAGACAAATGTGGTCGCTAGTTCGAACCCCAGCATAAGAATCACACTTTTTGCTTTTTTTTTACTTTTGTTTTATAATCCTGGCTTTAATATTTTTTTACATTACCACAAATATTTATTTTATACGTTTTGTTATTCCTTATTACCTACTCAGTTATTAACTCGGAACATTAAAAATACCCTTTTAATCAATTTTTAACTAGAACAATAATTTCGTTAACTTCACAAGAGTCCGTGCAGCGTGATGGATAGTGTAACAGACTAGTAAACACTAGGTTCGCGGTTCGAATCTACGTAGAGGATACTTTTTGTATTTTTATACTTGTTCTTTTTTATTAATAATTTATTAACATCCTAATATAGTAAGTTTAATTAAAATAGAAGTTAAAATCTTTTTTTTAAGGACTAATAATGAAAATTCCATAGTCACTGGTAACTTTTTATTAACTAAAAAGTAGGTATTTAAATACTATTATATTAAATATTGTTTACTAACTGAATAATGGGGGTAATATATATATATATATATATATATATATATATATATATATATATATTATATATATATATATATATATATATGACAGTAGATATATTATGCGTGTTCTGTAAACTGAGTGTGAATGTGTAGTCAATTCAAAATACATCAGTGAAACTTAAAGTTAACAACTTAAAGTTAAGTTACCACCATTGTAATTACCTATATTTACAAATAAAACCTTACTTATTTACTTACTTACTTACAAGTAAAATACCTTTAGCTTAACTCTTACTGTTTAAAATTGTGGTATTGGTGGTCTGCATGCTGTTAAACTTTATAGGGCATTACACTTTGGTTGTTTACTTTAGATTATACCTACATTTTACTTCATTGAGTAGAACCGTAAAAACAAGTCGGGTCATAACTTTTTTTATAAGTAATACCAAACTACTCGGTTAAAAGTGAAATGTATAGTTTCCCTTTTCTTTGATTATAAATTAATATTCTTATTGCATTTAACACAATTTTTCAGTTATACTTTAGACAGAGATGGCGGGACACAGCGGTGGGAGTTGTGGAAATTGCGGGAAGAGGCTTTTAAGTATAAAATGGGCTATTCAAAAAACAATTTCAAAAATGAGTATAGGTTAGACCGCCCCTCGCCCTATTAGTCTGTATGCCATTATCAATATGTAATACGTAATCTAAACCAGCTATTTAACGTTGCAAATAGAAACGAGATGTTATCAAAGATAACAATAATTCATCTCTTAGCACGTTACCAATGCAATGCAACCTTACCACAATCTTAGTAAGCATAGGGTATTTCTCCACTAATTAGGTCGAATTCAAACAGCTCCCATTAAAGTTACATTGAAATTTCCTTTTAACAGAAACACTTTATTCAGTCATCTCACATCAAATTGACTTGAAATAATACTAATGAAGAAGAATCCATGTTAAAAAAACTACATTAAATGGCTAACAATATGTATGGTTTTTAAGGTAGAAATTAACGAGTTGCCTCTTGGAAAAGCCTACTTGTTTAAGCACTATCTTGTTATTTGCAAAAAAACAATATAATTTGTTAGACACTACTTATACAATAGCGTCATTATACCTACTCATTATTTTAAAACTTGCATGGAGTAAATATTTGCCCAATAATGGAGAAATACCAACAACACATTTTTTTTTACAATTTTTACTAATAACATAGAGGAAAACCTTTTTTATCTTCTACCTGTTTTAGCCGGCTTTTCATGCTTGAAACCATGTTTGAACATACATTGGTGTTCCTCATCAATTCCCACTTTCTATAAACTTCTTCGTCTAAGTTTTGTCTTGATTTGACTTGTGTAGGGTCCCAGTTAAGCACCATAAATTCTCAATAGGATTAAGGTCAGGGCTTTTAGAAGGCCAATCTAATACAGTGATGTCTGTTTGTAAGGCTAACCACTCTTTCACTATACGGGAACGATGCACTGCACTATTGTCATGCACCAATGATTTATGTCTTGCGCTAAATAAATTTGTCCTTCGGGATAGGCGACGCGAACGGAAGGCAACATGACGTCAAGTAACACTTCGAGGTATCGCTCGCTGTTCATTCGGCCTCCAACTTCAACGAGCTGCTCGGGCCCCATAGATGACATCCAGCCCCAATACGCTAAAAAAAAATCTCATGAGCATACCATAACTTGAAAAACGTAAAACTGAAATCACAGTTTTTTTTTAAAGTGCAGGTAATGAAAATTGTATACTTAATATAATTTACCCACCTAATGATATCCTTCCGCTTGTTCTAAGGTCTAGCATATTTTTGGGGTCAAATCGCTCTCCACTTCTGCGCTACAATATTTTTCTTCCATCTTTGTCTGACTTAAAATATTTCTCGTCAGTAAATACGATATAACGAATCTCACCCATCTGCGAATCGTATTTCTCTGCAAGTAAAAATAGTATTAAATATGCTCGTTTATGATGATAAAACTTAAAAAACTCAAATAGCTTTAAAAATAAACATGGCTCTAAGACTATACCTATTACTTCACATAAAAAAGCTGCCGATTAAAAGACTTTTCCGTTAAATATATTTTTCTATCTTATCCCATATATAGGTAAACACACGTAAGTAAATCCTCACAAACAAAATCTGGTGGCTTAACTTATTGATAACATTTTACTTTTTTTACTAAAAAATTAATGTCTCAATGGAGTCACAGGTTACAAACTTACCGTTATATTCAGTACTCGTGTGCTATTTGTTTAATACTTTTGTTCTCTTCCCAAAGAACCACAATTTTATCGAACCATATTGTCATTGAAACACAAAAAAACGGACGGGGGCAGTTATTCAATTGCTTGAAATGCAAAAGGATTTAAGAAGTCGAGAGATCGTAATTGCGTTGCGACACAGGTATGATTCGCACACGCAAATTATGACTTACCCTCAGACAAATTTTCTCCACGAAATAACTAGACGCATTTACTCCAGTAAATTAAACCTTAAAATGTAATTGGTAAAAGTCGTTGTTAGTCGTCTGTGGAAATAAAATGAATAAAAATGAGGGTAGGAAAATATTGATAAACCAAAGACATTACTAATATGATCCAAGACAAGCTTGCAAAACAGGGACGAGTATAGATATAAGTAATAGTTGGAACAGAATATCTATGTTAAGGGACCTCGATGTCGATGGCGCTTACGCCATTATCAGCGATGCTCCAATAAAAATGCAACGATGCGCAACCCGATGCGGCGTAAGCGCCATTGACAATAAAGTCCATTTTTATAGATTTTGTCATAGTTCTCTATTGCCGGTCGGAACTGGTTCATATTTTTGTTGTGTAGTCCATGTGTTACGATAGCCCAGCGGAAAAAAGCCGGACTAATGTATGAGTGAAGCGAATGAGTGTGAGCCGAGGCCCCAGGATCGATCCCAGCTTAGCTGACAAGCAGATTTGAGATATTTCATTTTTGAAAGAATTAAATGACAGTGTAGTAAATGCCGATTCTCGTGTCGAACGAGAGTTCCAGTTTTACACCTAGGGGGGTCACATATCTCTGACGCTGACTGTACTTTATATAACTTACAGCGGAGTGAAACAATACAATTGTGAGGAAATTAACAAGATAATTCCACAAAAAAAAAAACGCACCCTAGATATATCATTAGCATCTAACGAGTGAAGGTAACTTTGAATTTAGTGAGACAGATAGTTTGGATACACATACAATGAGTCACGTGGTAGAGAAGCCATACAGTTGTGAGGAATGTAAGAACCATCACCACCATCCAGAACCGCAAACCAGAAATACGAGATATCACTATGGCCGATGGTCGTCGACCGTCGCAGACCGTTGCAGACCGTCGCCGATGGTCGCCGACGGTCGCCGACGTCACCGACCGTCGCCGATAGGTGTCGCAGGCGGTCGCCAGCGACCGTCGCCGACAGTGTGTCGCGTACTGTCACTCGTCTGTAAGCAGCCTAAGTGTTTCCGATATCAGGTGCAAGCACGTACCTTACTTGGAGAATGGTCAACAACGCCTAGCTGCTCCAAATTCAGAGATTATCTTGTCACAAGTTATTTTGTAAATAAATTACAAGGAGACATCGGCCATAATGTGATTTTGTACTAGAGTTGTTAAATAAATAAAGAATATTTTATTTGCATATCCTTGGGAAAATTAACAGGTTCCGCCGTGACCGGGTGATCTAGTGGCTCTGCCTTAGGCCAGGCGCTGTCCCAGGGGGGGTCACAGGGGACATGACCCCCCCCAAAATCATACGTGTTGAATTGAAAAAAGACCCACTCAACTTTTGAGATAAAATCAGCGCCACCTAGTAACGACTAGTGTACTACTAGTACGTTATTCGTTACTAGGTGGCGCTGATTTTATTTCATACATATTGGCTCTGTTTAGGTGGCTCTGAACTAGATGGCGCTAAATACTCGGAGCCTCAAAAAGTTCTTCGGCTATGGCCGTCTACTATATATCCTCGTCCTGCCCATTGTCCTTTTGAAATCACAAAATATATATATAATTTAAAGCCTGGGTAGGACAATTTAACTATGATATTACCAAGCCATTAATGGTTTTTTGTTTGGAAGGAAGTAAAGTGGGTGTTCGCCTCTTATTTAAGCTTAGCCTTAGTTTAAGAACTGAGTATCAGAAATATATTATTGAGTATTAATGCAACACCAGTTGATCCAATGAGGAAATTACTTGCCTAGGAACATGATAAAACTATTTCAAAATATTTTTTTATAAATATATATTATTCTAAATTATTCTAACGTGAATAAAATACTTACATCCCCACTTGATGTTTAATTTCACCTTTTACCTAATAGTAATTAAATTCAATATTTTTATTTCAAATAATACAATCCATATCAATGTCAGTAAAACTTATAAATCTATGATATACGCGTATCCTAAGGCTCTCTACAGACTTAAGCGACTAGTCTGCGATTTTTAATACATTGCGGTTAGGTGCAGTACTCAAGAACAACATGGAAATCCATGAAAGAGGCATATGTCCAGCAGTGGACACGAATATGCTGAGAAGAGAGAGAGAGAGGTGCAATGAATCAATCGATGGATCAAAAACCGCTATATATTAAAATCGCAGGTGACTAGTCGTTTGTTTGTAGTCCTTTACGTCTGTAGACCGCTTAAACATTACGGGTCACAACACACCTAGCGGAATTCCTCGCGGAATTAGCGGAAGTAGCGGAAATTTGTCTATGGTAGCGGAAATTTGTCTATGGTTGCAGATGTTTTGTATGGAAGCCATAGACAAATTTCCGCTACCATAGACAAATATCCGCTACTTCCGCTAATGGGGTTGGCAACTGTCAAAGTGACATCTTCAAAATTGGTTCCTAGAAAAGCTAAATTTGTATGGCGCGAAGTAGTTTTTATTTATTTTAGTTTTGAAATAGAAATCCATCCGTTTTTGGAATACACTAAAATTAAAATGATGTAGATTAACGCCATAGGGACGGTTTCTGCCTAAGAAAAGCTTTATGCCTGCATACAAGTTAGGGACCATTAATCGTCTGTTTCTTTCTATCATTGTTTGTATCTCTTTCTCTTATTGTATGGAATCTGGAACAGCGCCCTCTGCAAAAGTTTTCACCGGCCAACCCCATTCCGCGAGGAATTCCGCTAGGTCTGTTGTGACCCTTACGGCGTTAGGGTCACCACACACCTAGCGGAATTCCTCGCGGAATTAGCGGAAGTAGCGGAAATTTGTCTATGGTAGCGGAAATTTGTCTATGGTAGCAGATTTTTTGTATGGAAGCCATAGACAAATTCCGCGAGGAATTCCGCTAGGTGTGTGGTGACCCTTATGTATTTTTGATTTTGTTTTGTATAAAACGGGTATTAGACATTGCAACCTGCAGGGCCCAATCTGTTGTGTACCCTGCCTCTCCTTCAGCTCTCTACGGGAGATTGGGCCCTGCAGGTTGCAATGTCTAATAGCCGTTTTAAATAAATTTAACTAATCTGTGGACACGAAGTAAGATGGCCGATCTGTCACCTCCTCTTGTCATGTCAAATACACGGACAGAAGCCATAAAGTTAAAAACATCATCATTGGCCAAAATATAGTCCAATTAATCGTCTTTTTGACACAATACTATTTTGCTATTCCAAATGTATTGTTAATGTTACTAATTAAATACGTGTTATCCATTTATGATCGCTAGATTCTATTAAATCCCAACACAACGCAGCGTGGTGGACAGACTGTCGGCACTGTCGCCCGGTTAAATAATGGAAGCAAGTGGTCACAGCGGCGTGTCTATCTCTCTGGAGTTAGTCCGCGTGAAACAGGAGGCCGAGTGGGATAGCGCGGGCGAGGCGCGGGAGCTCGAGAGGCTAGACGTAGAGCCTGACACGCAGCAACGTCTTGAAATGTTGACGGAACACAGTGAGTTTTTTGACGTGCGTTTATCTGTTTGTGGTACTGTAACGCTAAAGCGGACCGACAAGTGCATATTTCAACCGACTTCAAGATTTCTAAGGAGCAGGTGCTCTATTCATCGGGATCTTTGTTTATGATAATTTTTTTATGTATATTCACCCATTATGGCTATGGCTGGACGGATTTGGAAAATTCTTTTTTTGGTTATGTATACTTCACAGTGGGCCTATATAACCAAGTTAGGATCTGATGATAGGATTCTGGAGAAATAGAGGGAACTCTTCTAATAAAGCAGTTTTTCTAGCGAGTCATCTTAGTTGTGTTTTATCAAAAACGCTTCAGTGGGTTGGCGGGTAATCCTAAGAATTTAATTATTTATTGAAACACTATTGAATTAAATACAAAAATGAAAATACAATACGAATAACTCAATATTATCTACAAGTCAGCAATAATTCATAATTCTCTCGTTTTTACTGAATTTCAAAAATGATATAGCTCATACAGTATAATTAATATTTAATTATAAAACCTTTGTTACAGTTAAATTAGAATCAGTTTTGAAAGAGGAGCCAGGCAGTGAGGCTGAGGAGCAGACGAGTGTGAAACAGGAGCTCGACTCGGACAGCGCGGGCTTGTACTCTGACCAAAAGCTTAGCAGTGAGTTTTATTGTATTTTTCGTGCTAGGGCCTTTAAGAACCTCATCATCCTCTCAGTGCTTGGTTCAACTGTTTATCATAGCTATAACTATTTAAAAAATCCTAAAATATCAGGTCTGGGTGTGGCTACCACCATTTTTTAGCACTTTTCGATGACCGCTATCGAATGGGCTGCGCGCCCGCTTGCTATACTTCGTTTTTTTTTTCAGATTAGAATAATCGTGCGATTGTCGTCGTGCTATTATTGGGAAAACGATATAAAAATTTGCCATTTTGCATCTTATTAGGCGTATCACTAATAGTGGCAAAAAGTCGTGTGATTTAAATTTTGCCCAGATATGGCTGAAAAAAATACAGCTAAGCGTCAAAACAGACCTAGCGGAATTAAGCCAATTCATAGACAAAATGCTTAATTTTGTCTATGGTAGCGGAAATTTGTCTATGGCTTCCATACAAAAAATCAGCTGCCATAGACATCCGCTACAATAGACAAAATTAAGCATTTTGTCTATGAATTGGCTTAATTCCGCTGTGATTCCGCTAGTGACGAAATCGACCGTTATTTTTTGTAATCTGACGACTTCTGTTTACACTTTACTTCCGGTAAACTAATATAAACAGAGTCCGGTAAACTTTTTTTTAGATTTCGCTCAACATTTTCATGCTATTTTGCAGTAACTAACATAACTTCTATAATTTTGTATAGTATACATATTATGAAAGATTGCTTATTTTTGAATGGAATAAATAGAACGATTTTTTAACCGACTTCAAAAAAGGAGGAGGTTCTCAATTCGACTGTTTTTTTATCATAATTTTTTTTTATTATCTTTTTTTTAAATGTATTTTACTCGAAACTCCGTGAATCGTGAACCGATTTTCAATTTTTTTTTATCCAACTGGTATAACCCCCAGATGGTCCCATTGTCTCCAAGTCGGGGTCTGATGATGGGATTCTGGAGAAATCGAGGGAACTCTTCAACTAGAGTTTGGCTACTGAAATTTTACTCAATCTTTTTGCGGGAAATTCAAAAAATCTTGGGCTGGTCACACTAGAAATTATAGTTTTGATACTAGAAAATATTTTTGATTTTATCTGCACATGTAAGGTACCTAAGGAAATAAGTTTAAAAATATACTCAAAATGCACTCAAAATCAGCTTACGATAAATTCTACCACTACGTAAAGTACAGTCAACAACACTTTCTCACCATATACCATAGTAACAAGGCGAAAAATGAAATGTAGTGTAAATAACACCTAGCTCGATAATACCATAATATTAATCCTTCACCAAAAAAATTACATAAGTACAGTCTCCATCAGTAGGTATAGATATTCCTTCGACACGTTGGCCGCTCATTTTTAGGGTTCCGTAGTCAACTAGGAACCCTTATAGTTTCGCCATGTCCGTCCGTACGGAACCCTACACTGAGCAATCTGTGCATGGCCCGACATGCTCTTGGTCGGTTATATAAATTAAAATATTTTTATATCAAATTACTACTGACCTGTCACTCCACAGATTTCTTCTAAATAAGCTTTTCAGTTAGTAACTCCTTACGTTCCAAACTTCCAATGTTTTTGATTTTATTGATATTTTTCAGAGCTTCTAGTTTATCCGTTTCTTTTTTTTTTTTTTTTTCACTTTATTTCTAAAGTATTTTAATAACTAAATAACATATCAATAAATTAATAACACTAAATGACAAAACTAAATATAAAATAACTCACCAAGTTCGCCCGCTTCTGGAAAGCTCCCTAAAATACTGGCGACATTTCCGCGCTGTACGGCCAGGCTTAACCTTTGCGCAAAAAATGAGCCCGCCCTATGGTCGCCTGAAGCACCCACTAGTCGGATCGACACTTCTTTAACGAAGTTTTTTGTGTCGGTCGACCAAGGGCCCAGTGTTTCCACTGCAAGTGCCGCAAAGTAGTATTCGTTCGTTAAAAACGCATACTTGCGGCGCTTGAGTGTCTGGGCTTTGTCCGCGGCTGTCCCAGGCTTCCGGGTAGACCCTTCAACGTGGGATGGGGCCAGCGTATCGACGCAGGTGGCGTCCCACGCTAAAGGGCGACCTAGGCTCCAAGGAACGACAGTGCAACCATCTGGTCTCTTGCCGTCAGCTGCGGAGAGGCCTGTCGGCTCCAGAGTCGCAGGGAGAGAAGCTGTGTTTAGAGCGCGGCGGATCAGGTCATTAAGAGTGGAGTGTCTGTAAATGCGGCCTGCGCTCTTTTGGCAGTGTAAGCCATGCTGTCCTAAAGTATCCACTTGCTGGGCGCATCTACTGCAAGTGTGAGCTTCGCAGACCTTTAAGCCAAGACGGAGGCAAACTGCAATTCGCAGGGCGGGTGGTTCCAATACGGACCCAAGATTCCGCGAGGGAAACGCGTGCAGCCAATATCCTGACTCCTTTTCTGATACGGCAAAAATTCTTGCCCGTTCGATTCGGTTACAGGAGTTTTCTATGAGGAGTTGATGGTGTTTTTTTATATTTACAACATCCCATGCCGCTTGGCTTGATTTTTCATCTGGTATTTGTTCGATGGAAAAATCTGCTAGCCAAGCCGATTCAGCGTCCGCCAGGCACGACACAGAGACATCAGCGGTTGATTGAGTACGGAGTATACCGCTAATGAGGGTGCGCGTGCTATAGGCTGACGATAAAAAGGCTGGGAGAGCTAGATCACCCGTCAAACGGATACCAAGGCCGCCATATTTTATCGGAAGAGTAGCTTGGGACCAACTGGAGGTAGTGAAAATGACGTTTAGGATTTTGCTCATGGTGTCTTTCAATATTTGGTCAACATTAGCAGTGATCAAGGGAAATTTCCAGAGGGGAGCACAGCGGAGAATGTACATAAATTTTGGTGAAAAAAGACAGAGTCGCAAAATAAAGATTGCCATATGTGGGTTGATTTCAAAAAGTAAGTGGGAACACTTGTGGAATTGTTCAATTTTGGAGTTTATGGATGACGAGATTGATTCTTCCAAAATAGGGGCGCCTAATAGTGTGAGAGTCTCGCGCGATAAAATGGAGATGTTTGGTGTGAGCTGATTAATTTCGTTTATTATAGATAGGCGGGTGTTTAGTGGGATGGATTCTGATATGAACATTTCACATTTGTTGTAGTTGATCGAAAGGCCGATCTCTGCGAAGCGGTCGATTAAAGTTTGTAGGTCGGCTACCACCGAAGACCTACTGCCACCGAAGGTGCCGTCATCTAAATACCAAAAATTTAGTTCTGATGTAAGCTGGGTGATAATGGGTTGAATGGCCAGGCTAAATATTACAGGTCCCAGTGGGTCGCCTTGCTGACAACCTACACACGAAGAAATTTCGTCATTTTTATACATAAGCTTAGAGGCGTTGCCATAGCACTGCCAAAGGTAGCCGTATATCTCGGGTAAATCATTTTCTATCTGGGACAGTAACACGCTTCGATCTATAGAGTTAAATGCATTTCTCACGTCGACCTTTACCAGGACTTCGAACTGTTCCTTGGCTAAAAAGGATCGAGTAGCATGTACTGCTGCTTCACAACCACCTTTCAGTCCGAAGCCTAGTTGGGTAGGTTTAAACTTACTCGTTAAACAGGAATGAAATTCGCGGCAGCATATTTTTGAAACGAGGCGCCGAAACGTGTTTCCAACTGCAATGGGTCGAATGCCTCCGTCTTTTTTCTTGAGAGCAATGAGATTGGCTCCGTAGAGTATAGGGGTTATGTCATGGCAAACTTTTCCTGTAAGCATTAGGTTGGTAAGTGCGGTTAGTTCATCCAGTAGAGTCTCGCCGGCATCTCCAGCAAGCGGACTAGTCAGATCTTTTAAATGTTGTGGTGATATACCATCTAGTCCCCCTGCTGATCCAGCTGGGAAGGAGAGTACCGCCTGTAATATCGCAGATCTCGAAACTTGCAGCGGTTGGTGAGAGGCTGCTGGAGGGTTGGGCTGTGGTGTGGATGCGGGAGCAGCGGGATGTTTGTCCTGCAAAGCACTAAACACTGCAGGGGAGTATGGCGCTAAGGTGTCACTGGAAAAGAGTAATCTAGTTGCTGCTTTTAAGTTGCCATCGGATAATTTGTTTTCAATTAATGTACACTGATATTTTGAATTAGTTGATAACGAGCTCGGGGTTTGATTTATTATGTTCCAATTATTAGGCTGAGAGGCGGGGAATGATGGGTTTCTTACGTTATTTTTGATTATTGAGGTCAAAGTTTGGTCAGATTTATAGTGCGGGATATGGAAATGTTGATATGCAAATATTAAAAGGCGTTCCCAAGAAGCAGTATTATTATCCGCCACTACTCTGGCTATGCACTCAGACAGACTTCGGGCTGCCGATGCACGTGCGCCTTTTGGTATCCGTTTGGTTAATTTGGATTCTGATTTAAGCGTTGCCAGTAACTGAGCGAGGGATGTCGGAGCTGGGCTAGAAGTAGCATTATTGTTGAACGCAGCGTTGTTAGTCGTTGCTGGGTGAGGTAGCAGGTCGGTGCGGGGTCTGTGAGCGTGAGCGCTGTGGATATTAAGGCCACGTTGGCCTTTATAGCGCTTATTGTCACGGCAAATAGGACATTCCAGGAGCGGGATCTGAGGCGGGTTATTTTGACTAGACATTAGAAATTTGAAGTATACATAATATAAGCAAGAACAAAATATAAACACTAGTTAATATAAAACAAATTACGTGCACCACATTGTTTTGATCAGTATCATGTATCACTATGTATCCAGAAGCCGCCGTGAGCTCACCCTTCACTAGACGCACTATTGGTTTCTTATAAAGACACGAAGGGCGGGTAAGGATAGAATATCCGGACTCGAAGCACTCTTATATTTACAAATATTGTGTGGTACAATATGAAAAATTTATGTTTTTCAAATTGACATTCTTGTCAAATCTGTGGCCGCACAACGGCGCTCCTCTTTTTATGGGTCTGCTGCCTGCTGCGGCCTCCACGGAGAAAACACAGTAACCCCCAGGATGTTTAAAAATGTGTATTACTTTCTGCAATGATTTTGAAAATCTTTATAAGTTATTTATTTAATATTCGCAAAAAAGATATTTCGGTGCGTGTTTACCGGTTGCTAGGGGTTTTTTTTCTTTATACAACTGATCTGTTTATGAGATTCAGGTATTAATTAATTTACGTACTTAATCAAAGTTATAGGCAAATGTTACAACTAGTACTAAAGTTGGTACTGGAACTGTACCGATTGTTTGTCTTTGTCTTTGTTTTATAATATTTGTAATAAATTATAATTTATAATTCTATGTTACTAACCCTATATTGTAAGCCTAGTTGTATATACTAACAATCTATATGGATCTTTGATTCGATATAAATAAATTGATTTGATTTGATTAAAGTATCAAAACATTTATAGAGCACCAAACTACCATATTGTGTACGACTAGGGAATGCAGTACCGGTACTGTTTCGTAGAACCGGGATTTTCGGTACTAGCCAATAATGGAACCGGGATTTCCCGGTAATTTCGGTACTTTCGGGAAAAATCTTCTAAAACTTCTGACGTTGATTTTGGTCGTAAAAATTTCATTGTGTAATGTTTTAAATAAACGGGGGCCGGCCAACCGGCGGCCGTGGTCACGGCGGTTGCCCGCCAGGCGTCAAGCCGGCCACCAAGGCAGCTACCAGATCCTGTGCTGCTACGCGAAAATGGCCTTAGAAGACCTTCCCTCGATTTCAAATTTATGAAGATTGGCGTTTACAGATTTTAGAAAAAACATACAGGGTGCGAGAAAAAGATAATTTTTGAAATTTTTTTTATTCTTATTTGATCCCATTCCTATCCAGGATCAAAAGCTTGTATGGAACCAAAAAAAATCCGATTAGAAAAGCCACAAATCGAGGAAAGCTACCACATACATTTGGTATGAAAAAGAAAACTTTAATTTTTCACGTGCTATTTTTTTATGTCAATCGATCCCATTCCTGTTCAGTATCAATAGTTTCTATAGCAACTTACAGTAATGTATCAAAAAGCCACAAATTGAAGAACAATTTTACATACATTTACTGCTTTAAAATCCCTGTTTTCTGATATTATGCTTTTACTGTAATGAATAGTAATGATGTCATACATTATTAAGGTCCCTAAACGTGTGTGTCTACGTGATACAAAAATGTAAATTCACATTTTCTATATAGTAAATGTATGATTTTTTTTTATTTGTGGCTTTTTAGTACATTACCGTTAGTTGACTCCTAGGAAACTATTGATAATGGATAGGAATGGAATCGATTGGCATAAAAAACAGCACGTGAAAAATAAAAGTTTTCATTTTGATACAAAATATATTGGAAAAAATTTCCTCGATTTGTGGCTCTTCTAGCCGGAGATTTTTTTGGTCCCATACAAACTTTTGATCTTGGATAGGAATGGGATCCAATGGTTACAAAAAAAAAGTTTGTCAAAAATAACCTTTTTCTCGCACCTTGAATGTTTTTTCCAAAATCTGTTAACGCACATCTTCATACATTTGAAATCGAGGGAAGGTCTTCTAAGGCCATTTTCGCGTAGCAGCACGGGATCTGGTAACTGGCGTAGCTGTCCTCACCGCCAGCTTGACGCCTGGCGGGCGACCGCCGTGACCACTAGGGTTTGCTCCCGGGAAATACCGGAACCGAAAGTACCGGGAATTCCCGGGATTTCGAGTCGTGTAAAGAACCGGGACTGGAAAATAAAAATCCCGGTACTTTCGGGATTTTCGGGAAAAACATTTTTTACTTTTTTGGGCTCATTTATTCTTCGGAGTTCAAATATTTCATCGCGTTATGCTTTAAATAAACGCGGGCCGTCCAACTGGCGGCCGTGGTCACGGCGGTCGCCCGCCAGGCGTCAAGCTGGCGGTGAGGATGGCTACGCCAGTTACCAGATCCCGTGCTGCCACGCGAAAATGGCCCTAGAAGACCTTCCCTCGATTTCAAATTTCGTCTTCGAGATTTCGATTTGCGGTAACAGATTTCGGAAAAAACATTCAAGGTGCGAGAAAAAGGTCTTGAATGTTTTGACAAACTTTTTTTTGTAACCATTTGATCCCATTCCTATCCAAGATCAAAAGTTTGTATGGGACCAAAAAAAAATCTCCGGCTAGAAGAGCCACAAATCGAGGAATTTTTTTTCCGATATATTTTGTATCAAAATGAAAACTTTTATTTTTCACGTGCTGTTTTTTATGCCAATCGATTCCATTCCTATCCATTATCAATAGTTTCCTAGGGGCCAACTAACGGTAATGTACTAAAAAGCCACAAATAAAAAAAAACATACATTTACTATATAGAAAATGTGAATTTACATTTTTCTGTTACGTAGACACACACGTTTAAGGGCCTTAATAATGTATGACATCATTACAGTAAAAGCATAATATCAGAAAACAGGGATTTTAAAGCAGTAAATGTATGTAAAATTGTTCTTCAATTTGTGGCTTTTTGATACATTACTGTAAGTTGATCCTATAGATACTATTGATACTGAACAGGAATGGGATCGATTGACATAAAAAAAATAACACGTGAAAAATTTAAGTTTTCTTTTTCATACCAAATGTATGGGGTAGCTTTCCTCGATTTGTGGCTTCTCTATCCGGATTTTTTTTGGTTCCATACAAGCCTTTGATCCCGGATAGGAATGGGATCAAATAAGAATAAAAAAAAATTCAAAAATTATCTTGTTCTCGCACCCTGTATGTTTTTTCCAAAATCTGTAAACGCCAATTTTCATAAATTTGAAATCGAGGGAAGGTCCTCCAAGGCCATTTTCACGCAGCAGCACGGGATCTGGCAGCTGCCTGAGCGCTTTGGTGGCCGGCTTGACGCCTGGCGGGCAACCGCCGTGACCACGGCCGCCGTTTGGCCGGCCCGCGTTCATTTAAAACATTACACGATGAAATTTTTACGACCAAAATCAACGTCAGAAGTTTTAGAAGATTTTTCCCGAAAGTACCGAAATTACCGGGAAATCCCGGTTCCATTATTGGCTAGTACCGAAAATCCCGGTTCTACGAAACAGTACCGGTACTGCATTCCCTAGTGACCACGGCCGCCGGTTGAACGGCCCGCGTTTATTTAAAACATTACGCGATGAAATATTTGAACTCCGAAGAATAAATGAGCCCAAAAAAGTAAAAAATGTTTTTCCCGAAAATCCCGAAAGTACCGGGATTTTTATTTTCCAGTCCCGGTTCTTTACACGACTCGAAATCCCGGGAATTCCCGGTACTTTCGGTTCCGGTATTTCCCGGGAGCAAACCCTATGTACGACTTGTAAACATTGCAGTTTTTCGTTATAAAAAGCTTCACGTCGACTTCACACATTGTCGTTAGTGTAATTACTTACGAGCTTAAATAATAGTTTGCGGACTTCACTCGGTATCTAGTCATTATTGAATATTATTTTAAATATCCTCTTGTAAACAGTGACCTATTTGACTGAATGACATAAATTGACAACTGACTTTTAGCTTTTTTTTGTAATTCATAGACAATTGGTGATACAACAACGAAATATCTGTCAACAAAATTTGGTTAGCCAAACACTATTATAGGCACACCTATAGTGATTTCACTATTTTTAAAGCAACTCGGCCACTTTCTCTTAGAATAGCGGGTCCAAAGTGAAGTCGGTTCTTTTTTTGATTAAAATTATTAAGGGGCTACTGTGTAAAATTATAGGTTTTTTCAAACGCTGTATTGACTAAACGGGAAAAGAGACTGAATTTATTTTCGAATATATATTATTAGACTATATACTCTTGTTTATGGCACAAGCCGAAACACGATTGCTGAAAGTTGCCTCGATAGAAAAAAAATCCGAAGTTGGGACCTTTTTCCCTTATTTTTCTTAGCTTACGTAAACTATAAGAGATTAAGCAATATAACTAAGTAAGAAATATGGTATTCTGGTTTATCTAAAAAGTCACAGAAACAAAATTAGACAAAACTTTATAGATTCGCTTATTTATCGTATTTTAGTCAAAAAGTCTGATCCATAAGAGCGCTGCATCTCTTTCTCTCGTGCACGGGAGCCATAAACGTGTCTATAACAGATGGGCGTGGCTTGTACGAATCGAGGAACGGCCTTAAATTTATGCTTCATTTATAAATAATTCATCCTAATCTAATACCTGTTACGCGATTTTTGCTTGGAGAGGTGAAAAGAGTAAGGTTTTTATTGATTAAAATTAAGTTATACAAGTAGAAGTAAATATTTAAATACATTGGAAAATGAGTCGTCTGAGGAATAAGTGTAATTTTTTTTTCATTTTCATATATATTTTTTAAGGGAGAGTATGTTTTGCTAGAGTAATTTTGCTAAAAATTGCCGAAGTTTAGGTGATATTTTTGGGAAGATATTAAAATATTTTACAAATATAAGAATACAACAATACTTCACTTCATGCTATATTCACATAATACAAAACATATTAGGGTCCATAAAAAAAAAATCGTACGACAAAATTGCATGAATCAACGTCCTCACTAAACAAGCTCTGTAAAAATTGAGTTTTAAGGTATTACATAATAATATATAGACCTGAAGCACTTTTTTGCAATAACAAGACTTCAAGCTATCTTACCAAATGCAATTCATGAGCATAATGTCATGATTAGCGATTTCCGTTTTCAAATCGTTACCGGACTCTTAAAGTTATGTTAACTTTAACTTCATTTCATACACGTGGTGTTTAATAATTAGCTGTGCAATAAGCTTAAGAACACAATTTGTCAGATATTTTTAAATGTAATATTGTAACCGCTGTTGGCAGACCTAATAAATATAATTAAAATAAAATAAATAAATGTGAAAGTGTGTCTTTCTGTCTGCCTCCTCACTCTTAAATCGCTTAAGCGATTTAAATGAAATTTGGTATAGAGGCAGTTTGAATCCCGGGAAAGGACATATTAAGGTAGTTTTTATCCCGAAAATCAATCTTCATAGGGTTGGCTTCTTGGCTTGTCTCGCTGCCTCGTGTGCGTCGAGTCTGCGACCTTGCCTTTAAATGACCAGCCGTTTCATTAATACAAGTAAGAGCGTACGTCAACATCCACAGTACCGGTCCATTGATTGAGTGTAATGTTGAAACCTTGTTGCAGAGGAGTGCTCAGTGAAGTCGGAGGTGTCGAGCGACGCGGCGACTGACGAAGACTGGGGGACTGTACCGCGTAAGTTACTGCTGCAATATTATCATCACTATTTATTAGCGGTGAGGAGTGCATAGATCTCGATTGCAATCGGCAGATTCTTGACGGCAGAGCAGTTATGCAGTAGTTATTAGAGAGGCCGCTGAACTGATATTTACCGTTTACGTTCCAGTGTCCCCGGCCGACAAACCTAGTGCTAGCGCGGCGTCTCTGGTCACCCGCGCAAAGGAACAGCTCGCAATGGCATGTTCCGTGAGGCTCGAGCGCCTCCGCAGCGATGAGGCGCCGCGCGCGAGCCAGGCGTATTCCGCGACATCACAACACACCACCTGGGAACACGCGTTCACGTGCGACACTTGCGCGACACGGTTCGCTGACAAGTCTACATTAATCACCCATCTACAGGGACATTTGACTAAGCGTTTGCATACAAACCTCTCTTCTAAACATTCACGAATAAAAACAGATACGACATTCTACTGCTGCGATATGTGTAGTGAGCAATTTACGTCAAAATCTATTTTAATTCGACATATTAGAAGGCATCCTTATGCAAAAGGATTAATATTAAAAAAAGAATCATCATTTTATAATGAGGATATGCCATATTTATGTCAACTATGTAACAAGAGTTTTAAACGTAGATATAAATTGCGTATGCATGAAAGAATCCACAGTGGAGTGAAACCATACGAATGTAAGGAATGTAAAAAGCGATTTGTAGCTAAATATCTTTTGAATGCACATGAGAGAACCCACAGTGGAGTGAAACCGTACGAATGTAAGGAATGTAAAAAGCGGTTCGCACGTGAAAGCTATTTGTATGTACATGAGAGGACTCACAGCGGAGTAAAGCCATACGAGTGTAGGGAATGTAAAAAGCGATTTTCACAAAAATGTAGTTTGGATATACATGAGAGAACCCACAGTGGGGTAAAACCATACGAATGTAAGGAATGTAAAAAGCGGTTTGCACATAAAAATAATTTGGATGCCCATGAGAAAACCCACAGTGGAGTGAAACCGTACGAATGTAAGGAATGTAGAAAGCGGTTTTCAGATAAATATCTTTTGACTGCTCATGAGAAAAGCCACAGTGGAGTGAAACCGTACGAATGTAAGGAATGTAAAAAGCGGTTTACAAATAAAAGTGCTTTGAATGGACATGAGAGAACCCACAGTGGAGTAAAACCATACGAATGTAAGGAATGTAGAAAGCGGTTTACACAAAAAAGTGCATTGAATGTACATCAGATAACCCACAGTGGAGTAAAACCATACGAATGTAAGGAATGTAAAAAGCGCTATACAAGTAAAAGTTATTTGAATGTACATGTGTTTTATATGCATATGTAGGGTATCCGAACAATAACCTATATGTGGGTAGCTAGGTATCTTTTGTCTCGGAATAAATGGTATACGGCCAACACGTCTTATTTGTCAGTGGCGATCGAGGTGAAAAAAAATTGGAAAACTCAGTGTAATTATAGTTTTACAAGAATAAAAAATGTGTGTGGGAAAGTTACGTGAATTTGATATGAAAAATGGTAACTGGACTGCGTACAGCGAACGAGTGGAGATGTACTTTGTGGCGAACAAGGTGGACGATAAGGTTAAGTTAGCCACGTTGATTGCGGTCATGGGAGAAGAGGCTTATGAACTATTGTCTACCTTGGCGAGCCCGAAGAAGCCCTCAGAGTTAACCTACGTGGACGCCGTCGAGTTACTAAAAAACATCTGCAACCTAAGCCTTCTATTTTGGCCAAGAGCTATAAATTCCGGCAGCGACGGCAAATGGAGGGCGAACTGATAGCGGATTACGTGGCGGAACTTAAGAAGTTATCTTTACATTGTGACTTTAAAACTACGTTAGAGGACAATTTACGTGACCTGTCATAGTACTGGAGCCCACGGAACTGTTAATTTATCAAATTTATTTACGCTTGGCTTCCATATAAGATTGTAGAGCCCGTCTCGGAGATCACGAAAACATAAGTCTTAAAGGTCTTAAATGGGCGCTAGTATGTATGGCGTCAAGTTGAAAAAACGAAAAAATGGCCTTAATTTATCAACGAGCTAACACCTCCAAATTTTGAGGCACGATAGAGCCCACCTCAAATGACCTACATACCGAATTTAAGACCATTCCGGTGGGCGCACTAGATTTTAAGACCAGTTGATAATCAGGAATTTTAGACATATGCCAAGAATGCGGCCGGAAAAGGAAAATGTCAGGATTTTTTTTGTATACACTAAAGCTATCATTTGAATCACAATAAAGATTTTATTGTTTCCTAAGAGAAGAAGAACTTAGAATTTAAGTGCTTATTTTTTAAATGAAATAAAAAAAAATTAAATTTACGTTTATGTGTGTTTTTTTGGTACCATATGTAAATGTTTGGAAATAAAGGAAAAGTAGAAAAATCCACTGCCTCAGGCGAGACTCGAACTCGCGACTCTGGGAAACATGCCCATCGCTCTGACCAACTGAGCTACTGAGACTACACCAGAGGCTGCGAATTTATCCACCATATCCTTTATTTATATATGCGCCTTAGGGTGACGCCTATCGACATCTGCCGAAGAAATATTACACTTCTTAACCGGCCATCCACTGCCTCAGGCGAGACTCGAACTCGCGACTCTGGGAAACATGCCCATCGCTCTGACCAACTGAGCTACTGAGACTACACCAGAGGCTGCGAATTTATCCACCATATCCTTTATTTATATATGCGCCTTAGGGTGACGCCTAGCGACATCTGCCGAAGAAATATTACATAGAACAAAAGCAAAAAATAAATCAATTTTTGAGTGGGTCTTTTTTCAATTCGACACGTGTGATTTTGGGGGGGGGTCATGTCCCCTGTGACCCCCCCCCCCATGGGACCGCGCCTGGCTCTATAGCATTAAGTCCGCCTGTTTTACAGTCGTATTTTTCTTTTGTGCAATAAAGGTTAAATAAAAATAATTCAATGCGAGTTTTTCATTGTTGGTTGTCAATAAGGCGTTGCTGACTCAAAAATGGGGTTGGCAACTGTCAAAGTGACATCTTCTAAATTGGTCCCTAGAAAAGCTAAATTTGTATGGCGCGAAGTAGTTTTTATTTATTTTCGCGAAAATGACTCAATGTTTTGTCTCGAATTGATCCGGAATTGAAATCCATCCGTTTTTGGAATACACTAAAATTAAAATGATGTAGATTAACGCCATAGGGAAGGTTTTTGCCTAAGAAAAGCTTTATGCCTGCATACAAGTTAGGGACCATTCATCGTCTGTCTCTTTCTATCATTGTTTGTATCTCTTTCACTTATTGTATGGAATCTGGAACAGCGCCCTCTGCAAAAGTTTTCACCGGCCAACCCCATTGATTAAAACGGCTATTAGACATTGCAACCTGCGGGGCCCAATCTGTTGTGTAACCTGCCTCTCCCTTCCCTTCCTTCAGCTCCCTACGGGCCCTACCTTTAATTACACCTTCCAACCTGACAAATTGGGCCCTGCAGGTTGCAATGTCTAATAGGCGTTTAAGAAATAAATAAACATTATCACATAATAATATAATAGTATTTCATATGACATTATGTGCATTATTGACAACAATGCTGTACCTACCTTTGATTTGAAAATGTCATATATAGGTAATTAAAAACTATACATAATTGTAAGCTTTCCTAAATCTAGTATAGACATTGCAATTTCTCGGGCTCTTTCATGTACTCTGTCTCGCCCTCCACTCACTCAGCTCCCTAACTTTTATTAGACGACTGATGCAGATTGGGCCCTAGAAATTGTAATGTGACAATATCCGCGTATCCTATAAAGCCTGTTACACTTTACTTTTTTTAGTATCCTAACTAGCATCCTAATTAGGATGCTAAATATATCTCCCAGTTACACTTGTCCTAACTAGGATGCTAACTCTTTAGCTGCGTCCACACTTGTATCTTTTTGCCCTATCGTATCTCCGTCGCGTATCTCGACGCGTATCATGATCGTTAGTGTGGACGCCAAAAGATCGCGATCATGCCGCGCGCCGTATCTGATCGCGCACAATCCATGTTGCTACGCGGTGATTCAATACCCCGCACACTCGCGATCGGATACGCGTATCATGATCGGTAAGTATGGACGTGTTTTGACACTGTATCTTGATACGCGGACATGATCTGATACGCGATACGCCGCGATCCATCTGAGTTGGATTTTCGCCGATCAATACGGCGATCATGAAAGGGGATACGGATACGCTATTAACAAGTTTGTACGTGTACAGGACCGATCTGACCGATCTCATCTTGTTTTCCGTAGGGACATTTGGAGTTTATAATGGATAATTAAATTGTTTTTATGTTAATAGAGAGCGGAATTAAGTCAATCCATAGACAAAATGCTTAAATTTGTCTATGGTAGCTTAAATTTGTCTATGATAGCGGAAAATTGTCTATGGCCTCCATACAAAAATATCAGCTACCATAGACAAATTTAAGCTACCATAGACAAATTTAAGCTACCATAGACAAAATTAAACTACCATAGACAAATTTAAGCTACCATAGACAAATTTAAGCATTTTGTCTATGAATTGGCTTAATTCCGCTGTGATTCCGCTAGATGTGACCCTAAAAAGACGGCGGAACGAGTTGGGCGAGGTAATGAATCGCCTGGTGGAGGAACTAAAAGCTCCGTACTGACAAACGATCACGAAAAATGATACGGTGTTAGGATACGATGCTACGACACGATGCTAGTGATACGGTATGCCAAAGTGAACGTCCATACTTAATGATACGGCGTTACGATACGATACGCTGATACGCTACGGTTAGTATGGACGCATTTTTTCACGCCACGATGCTAGTGATACGGCATACTCAAAGTGAGCGTCCATACTTAGGATACGGGAGCTCGATACGATACGCATGATCGTGATCGGCAAAAAGATACAAATGTGGACGCAGCTTAATGAAGCCGAAAAATCAGCCATATTGTGAGCTGATGACGTCATCTTCTGTCAGTTGAGTGGTAATTTTAGAGTTGTACTCTATTTATCGAAATTGATATCGATGTATTATTAAAAGCCGTCTTACACTTGTCCTAGTTAGCTTCCTAAATGAGTTAGTTTCTAAATTTAGTCAAGTGTAACCGCATTTAGGAAGTAAATTTACTATTGAAAAAAGTTAGGATCCTAATTAGGATGCTAGTTAGGATACTAAAAAAAGTAAAGTGTAACAGGCCTTTAATGCCTACTACCATTTTCTTGTTTCATTATGCTACCCAGCTTGAAATCCACACGAATTATCTTATCTAAATAATAATAATTTCCTGATAAGTACCTATTTAAAAAAACTGGCGATTTCTGGGGAGTCTCTGTCGATGTTGTCAAATCCCTACTTGAAATAATAACCCCTGCCTTTGCAATTGTATTTAACAAAAGTGTTGACTGTGGTGAGGCCTTGTGGCCTGTGAGGCCTTGGTCACTATCGATATCGATTCATCGACAAAACCTTACACAGTAAAATCTTCTTGGAAGCACTATGAAGCAACTCACAACATGGCGGTTGTGAGCTGCGCTAGCTTCAAAACTTTCGTTGATATGCCATTTCCATAGATATTCCTTTTTCATTGGATCGGCCCAGGGGGGTAACATTACGCACACATATACACTGATGAAAGAGATGTGCGCATACACAATCCTACGCGTGCAAATGAGATGCAATGATACATTTTCCGTCCCTCATCGCGTATGCGTTTTTTTTGCCTGCCATCGGGTGTCTGCCATCGAACTGTCACTGTCACTGGCCTAGTTTAGGGTGGCCAGTGCTTTTAAAGTGACTTTACCCATCAAGTTGGGTAATTATTGTGTTACGTAATATTGAAAGTTTAAACTTTAAGTGTGTGTGAAATTATTGAATTTCACGAAAACTCTGACAAACATTTAAATGAATATGTTTTACTAAAATAATTGTTATGTTAGGTAGTTTAGGTAGTAACTTAGACATATATCTAGCTTTTAATTACTTTGAAGGTCGGATTGGGCTGATTAAGTCAGATTGCCCAGATTGAGCTGTTATTTTAGTATCTGGAGAAAAAAATAATAATATTAAAACTAGAATTATGGGAATATAATGGGGGATTTTCTTTACATGTGGTATCACAAATCTTAGCTGTCAAAATATAGCTGTCCCTGTCGGGTATACGCTGACCCTCTGTCTATTCTATGGTAGGTCTATGGATCGGCCACATTACTTCGTGTCCACAGATTAGTTAAATTTGTTTTATACGAAACCACAGAATAATATAATAGTATTTCATACAGAAAGTCATCTCCCCTACAAAATCAGTGTTTGACAGAACTTTAACAGATAAAATTTTTTTTTTTTTTTTCATTTATTATTTAGAGGCTTCAATCAAACCTGATTATGCCAGCCCCATCGTAGCTTACTTCAATACATATTTACTATGACTATTATAATTATGATACAGTAATATATCGTTTAAAAAAATCTGAAACATATAAATAAATATTTTTAGCCTCTTCTGAGGATGGAGCAGCTAAGGTGCTCTGGAATGCCCCTATATCTAATCTGTTTATCTGGAGGGTAGTTAGCAATTGTTTTCTATCATATTCATTCCGTGCACATTCGGTCAAAATATGTAATACATCTTCAACAGAACCACAAACTTCGCAATTGGGGTTTGGTTGTTTTTTCATCAAGTAAGCAAACTTTTTCGACGGGATATGTCCAGAACGCAATCTTAAACCTATCTTGATTAACTCCCTACTTAAATTACAGTTCGAAGTACAACTGTGTGAGCTGCGTCCACATTAGTATCTTTTTGCCGGACACGATCATGCGTATCGTATCGAGCTCCCGTATCCTAAGTATGGACGCTCACTTTGAGTATGCCGTATCACTAGCATCGTGGCGTGAAAAAATGCGTCCATACTAACCGTAGCGTATCAGCGTATCGTATCGTAACACCGTATCATTAAGTATGGACGTTCACTTTGGCATACAGTATCACTAGCATCGTGTCGTAGCATCGTATCCTAACACCGTATCATTTTTCGTGATCTTTCGTCAGTACGGAGCTTTTAGTTCCTCCACCAGGCGATTCGTTCACAGCGGAATTAAGCCAATTCATAGACAAAATGCTTAAATTTATCTATGGTAGCTTAAATTTGTCTATGGTAGCTTAAATTTGTCTATGGTAGCTTAAATTTGTCTATGGTAGCTTAAATTTGTCTATGGTAGCTTAAACTTGTCTATGGTAGCTTAAATTTGTCTATGGTAGCTTAAATTTGTCTATGGCAGCTGATATTTTTGTATGGAGGCCATAGACAATTTTCCGCTATCATAGACAAATTTAAGCTACCATAGACAAATTTAAGCATTTTGTCTATGGATTGGCTTAATTCCACTCTATTAGGGTCGCCACACACCTAGCGGTTTTCCTCGCGGAATTACCGGAAGTAGCGGAAATTCATAGACAAATTAAGCATTTTGTCTATGAATTTCCTCTACTTCCGGTAATTTGTCTATGGCTTCCATACAAAAAATCTGCTACCATAGACAAATTTCCGCTACCATAGACAAATTTCCGCTACTTCCGGTAATTCCGCGAGGAAAACCGCTAGGTGTGTGGCGACCCTTAACATAAAAACAATTTAATTATCCATTATAAACTCCAAATGTCCCTACGGAAAACAAGATGAGATCGGTCAGATCGGTGATCGGTCCTGTACACGTACAAACTTGTTAATAGCGTATCCGTATCCCCTTTCATGATCGCCGCATTGATCGGCGAAAATCCAACTCAGATGGATCGCGGCGTATCGCGTCTCAGATCATGTCCGCGTATCGTGATACAGTGTCAAAACACGTCCATACTTACCGATCTTGATACGCGTATCCGATCGCGAGTGTGCGGGGTATTGAATCACCGCGTAGCAACATGGATTCCGCGCGATCAGATACGGCGCGTGGCATGATCGCGATCTTTTGACGTCCACACTAACGATCATGATACGCGTCGGAGATACGCGACGGAGATACGATACGGCAAGAAGATACAAGTGTGGACGCACCTTTAGGTTTTTACGCATATACTAGTCATCCCTTTTTGCTTATGAAAATAGTGCTGAGTTAAAACGAGATTAACATATTGATTTTCATATGTCACGTCCCCTCTATATAGGTCTGTGGGCCGATCTGTCACCTCTTGTCATGACAAATACACGTCAAAATTTGGCCAAAATATGGTCCAAAAATAATAGTTTCTTTTTGACATAATATTATTTTGCCTATCCCAAATGTATTGTTAATGTTATTAATAAAATACGTATTATCCATTTCTGTGCATCACTTAATTCAGCGCCATCGCTAGATTCTATTAAATCACAACACAGCGTTGTGGATATCTAGGTACATAGACTTTCGGCACTGTCGCCCGGTTAAATAATGGAAGCAAGTGGTCACAGCGGCGTGTCTCTCCCTCTGGAGTTAGTCCGCGTGAAACGAGAGTCCGAGAGGCTAGATGTAGAGCCTGACACGCAACAACGTGTTGAGATGTTGACGGAGCACAGTGAGTTTTTTTACGTCTGTTTATCTGTCTACGGGACTGTAGCGCTAAAGCGGTAGAACCGACAAGTGCCTTTTTAACCTACTTCAAGATTTCTAAGACGAGGTGTAGGTGCTTCATTCATTGGGATCTTTGTTTATGATACTTTTTTTATACTCGGCGACTGTAATACTCGAATTGAGATTGTGTTGGCGGAACTACTAGCGCATACTTTTTGATAGAGCTTGTATGGTCGCATATTGTAGCATCCATAACAATCACAGAAAGGATTTCCATACAATATTGTGAAACTGTTGTCGGGCCCCGCATTGCGTGTCGCCGCCGGCACAATCCACCGGGAGATCGAACGTTACGAGATTACATAGAAGTAGTAGGTTGTGCACGGCTTTCGTCGAACTCAATTCTTACCGGCTTGCTTAAGCACTCGTATAAAAACTATTGTGTGCAACGGTACATAATAAGGGTTCTTAAAATTCTCGGGTCTGTTTTTACAAAATTCGGCTTCGCCTCATTTTGTAACTTCGACCCTCGAATCTTAAGAACCCTCATTATGTAACTGTTGCACAAAATACTATTTATGTATGTTTACCCATTATGGCTATGGCTGGACGGATTTGGAATATTCTTTTTTTGGTTTGTAAGAGTATACTTCACAGTTGGCCATTACAACCAGGTCAGGATCTGATGATAGGATCCTGGAGAAATAGAAGGAACTCTTCACATTTTATAGGCACACATACATGATTTAAATATTTTATAAGCTACATAGTTCCTTCTGAAAAGGTGGAGGCTGAGTGAAGTCGGTTCTTTTTTGTTTAAAATTGTTTTAAGCAGCTTTTCTAGCGAGTGATCTAAGTTATGTTTTATCAAAAACGCTTCAGCGGTGCGGTGGTTAATCCTAAGTATTACTGCCATTAATCCTAAGTATTTAATTTAATTACTTATTTTATTTAAACTTTATTGCATTAAATAAAAAAATATAGATACAAATGATAGACGTAATGCCAAATGACATTCTCTACCAGTCAAATATATTCTTTTATACTGAAATTTCATGTTGTTACAAATTACACTGCCTCGTGAGGAATCAACATTTCATTGCAAAACCTTTGTTGCAGTTAAATTAGAATCATATTTTAAAGAGGAGCCAGCAAGCGAGGATGAGGAGCTGACGAGTGTGAAACAGGAGCCGGGCTACTCAGACAGCGCGGGCTTGTACTCTGACCAAAAGCTTAGCAGTGAGTTTTATTGTATTTTTCGTGCTATGGCCTTTAAGAACCTCATGATCATGATCCTCCAAGTGCTTGCTTTAACTTTTTATCATAGCTCATGTGAGCCTGAGGTCTCAGTACAAGATAAAACTTGAGCCAGTCAAGAGAACTCATATTTAAAAAATCCTAAAATATTAGGTCTGGGTGACTACCACCATTTTTTAGGACTTTTCGGGGACCGCTATCGAATAGCCGTGACTACACCTGGCGTACGGCCTCGCGAGGAAATCGCCGCGCGCGGCAAATACAGGCGCATGTTTTGCTCACTGTGTCACTGTACAAAATGGCCAAAATGGTCGAGTTTGACTCAGGCTACCAGGCTAAAATGCATAACTTGTTGCATGCCCATACTATACTAATATTATAAATGTGAAAGTGTGTCTTTCTGTCTGTACCTCCTCACTCTTTAATCGCTTAGCCGATTTAAATGAAATTTGGCATAGAGACAGTTTGAATCCCGGAAAAATACAGAGTAGATTTTATCCCGAAAATCAATCTTCATAGGGTTGGCTTGTCTCGCTGCCTCGTGTGCGTCGAGTCTGCGACCTTACCGTTAAATGACCAGCCGCTCCATTAATACAAGTACGAGCGTACGTCAACATCCACAGTCACCGGTCCATTGATTGAGTGTAATATTGAATCCTTGTTGCAGAGGAGTGCTCAGTGAAGTCGGAGGTGTCGAGCGACGCGGCGAGTGAAGAGGATGGGTGGTTTGTACCGCGTAAGTTACTTCTGCACTATTATCACCACTATTTATTAGATGCGAGGTGTTCATACATCTCGATTGCAATCGGCAGATTCTCTTAACCTAGAAGTTTCCCACCAGTGCTGCAGTAGTTAATAACTGTGTCCACACCAGTCGCACCGCCTCGCGAGGAAATTGCCGCGCGCGGCAGCTCGGTTAGTGTGGACGTGCCTCGGCCGAGACAAACGCGCTGGCGGCCGCGATTCCTCGGCCGAGGCACGTCCACACTAGCCGAGCTGCCGCGCGCGGCAATTTCCTCGCGACGTGGTGTGTCAGATGTAGACACGGCTATTAGAGGTACCTAAACCGAATATTTACCTGAATGTTAACTGGTGTGTTCCAGTCTTCTCGGCCGACAAACCCAGTGCTAGCGCGGCGTCTCAGGTCGCCTACGCAAAGGGACAGCTCGCACTCTGCAGCGATGACGCTCATGAGGCGCCGCGCGCGAGCCAGGCGAGTTCCGCGACATCACAACACACCGCCTGGGAACACGCGTTCTCGTGCGACACTTGCGCGACACAGTTCGCTGACAAGTCTACATTAATCACCCATCTACAGGAACATTTGACTAAGCGTTTGCATACAAACCTCTCTTCTAAACATTCACTAATACAAACAGATACGACATCCTACTGCTGCGATATGTGTAGTGACCAATTTACGTCAAAATCTATTTTAATTCGACATATTAGAACGCATAAGGAACCGAAACGATTAATATTAAAAAAAGATACATCATTTTACAATGAGGATACACCATATTTATGTCAACAATGTAACAAGAGTTTCAAACGTAGATATAACTTGCGTATGCATGAAAGAATCCACAGTGGAGTGAAACCATACGAATGTAAGGAATGTAAAAAGCGGTTTACATATAAAAACAATTTGGATGTACATGAGACCATTCATAGTGAAGTGAAGCCATACGAATGTAAAGGATGTAATAAACGATTTGTAAGTAAGAGTCAATTAAATAGACATGAACGAACCCACAGTGGACTAAAACCATACGAATGTAAGGAATGTAAAAAGCGGTTTGGATATAAAAATCATTTGGATGTACATGAGAGGACTCATAGCGGAGTAAAGCCATACGAATGTAACAAATGTAAAAAGTGTTTTTCACTAAAAAGTTATTTGACTGCACATGAGAGGACTCACAGTGGAGTAGAACCATACGGATGTAAGGAATGTAACAAGCGGTTTGCTGATAAAAAACAATTGGATGTACATGAGAGAACTCACAGTGTAGTGAAACAGTACGAATGTAAGGAATGTAAAAAGCGGTTTGCACGTATTGGTCATTTGCATGAACATGAAAGGACCCACAGTGCGGTCAAACCATACGAATGTAACGAATGTAATAAGCGGTTTGCACGTAAAAGCAGTTTGAATATACATGAGAGAACTCACAGCGGGGCGAAATAATACCATGTGAGGAAAATGACCAGATAATTCCACAAAAGATTTTGTATATAATCTTTATAATTTAATAATCTCTGTTTAATTAATTAAGTATATAATTTTGTATGCCAATAGGCAAAACACAGAGCACCTTTGTAAATTAAGACCCTATTTTGTACCACCTGTGTTATACAAATAAACATTTCATTTCATTTCATTTCAAAAGGAATACTCTCAAAGACGCACCCAAGAAATTTCATCGAGCGAGCAGAGCGAGTTCTTACAAACAACTTCTGGGTACTGGGACGTCTCGGCATTTCGATGGCTTTTTGATTTTGATAGTTTGTTCGACGATTACTGGAGTAACGTTACGGACGACTACTAAGTTTAGATCTAATGAGTTTAGGTTTGTGTGTCGACCGAGTGACATCCCTAGTGTGCAAAACGTTCAAGTTGATAATCAAGACCAAGTGCGGGTAGTTCGAAAAACTCGCGCGGCTAGAAGATGTTGATGTCAACTGGAGCCAGTCTTTCTTCGCGACCACGGGGACAATGTCGTCCTCGAAACGTCGAAGGTAATTTAAAAATTATATACGCGGTTAAGTCCCGTTTATTACAAATAATTATGAGTTTAGGTTACTTTGAATTTAGTAAGAGAGATATTTTGGATACACATACAGTGAGTCACATAGTAGAGAAGACATACAGTCTAGAAGTTTAATTCAATTTAATTTGTTTATTTTGAATCAAAGATCCATAGATTGTTAGTACATAGAGCTAGAGAAGACTTAAACTTTAGGATTAGTTAGTAACATAAATTGTAAATAATAATTAAATAATATTTAGAAATAAAGGAAAAGTAGAAAAATCCACTGCCTCAGGCGAGACTCGAACTCAAAATATATAAAATAAAGCGAATATAAAATAAAGGATGTGGTGGAGAAATTCGCAGCCTCAGGTGTAGTCTCAGTAGCTCAGTTGGCAGAGCGATGGGCATGTTTCCCAGAGTCGCGAGTTCGAGTCTCGCCTGAGGCAGTGGATTTTTCTACTTTTCCTTTATTTCTAAATATTGTGGTATCGTTAGCAGACGTTCTGCTTAATACAAAAATAAATAATTAAATAAAATAGATACCAAAAATATATAATAATCGGTCATAAAATAATAGTTAAGGAACGTACCCAAACTACGTGACCAGTTAAGGGGGGGGGGGGGGAGGGGGGTCGTCAAAATACTACTCTAGGTCACAGGGGGGAGGGGGGGAGTCTTAGGTTCTGTCACGTAGTCAATAATTATGCTCAAATATCGCGCTTCTAATTATAGGTTTCCATGCACTTTTGGCGTCACGCGGCCAGTGTCGAGTAAATAAAAGGCAATAAGTAGGCAAAATTATGTTTTTTGCTTTCTATGTCCAAAACATCACTCTAAACTATATGTGCGAGTTTTACTACGTGACAACTAGGGGGGGGAGGGGGTCTGGGGGGAGGGGGTGGTCAAAAACTGAAAAAAATGGGTCACGTAGTTTGGGTACGCTCCCTTAACATTAAATAATAGTTATAAGTCATATAGATACACCATTTTTAAACACCTGTCGCTGCCACATGTAAGCTGTCCCAGTGTTTGAGTAATGGTGTATTCAACCTACCTAATGGTCGGCAACGCGTATGTGACACTTCCGGAGTTGCAGGCGTCCAGCTGCTTACCGTCAGGTCGGCCGTATGCTTGTTAACCACCGTCGTGATATTTAAAAAACCTGCCAACGTTCTAAGGATACTATTGCCACTGCCACTCACACTGCATAAGCGACGCCGATGTTGCGTATAAGGGTCACCACACACCTAGCGGAATTCCTCGCGGAATTAGCGGAAGTAGAGGAAATTTGTCTATGGTAGCGTAAATTTGTCTCTGGGTCACCACATACCTAGCGGTTTTCCTCGCGGAATTAGCGGAAGTAGGGGAAATTCATAGACAAAATGCTTAATTTGTCTATGGTAGCGGAAATTTGTCTATGGCTTCCATACAAAAAATCTGCTACCATAGACAAATTTCCGCTACTTCCGCTAATTCCGCGAGGAAAACCGCTAGGTGTGTGGTGACCCTATAGTAGCGGAAATTTGTCTATGGCTTCCATACAAAAAATCTGCTACCATAGACAAATTTCCGCTACTTCCGCTAATTCCGCGAGGAATTCCGCTAGGTGTGTGGTGACCCTATAGTAGCAGAAATTTGTCTATGGCTTCCATACAAAAAATCTGCTACCATAGACAAATTTCCGCTACCATAGACAAATTTCCGCTACTTCCGCTAATTCCGCCAGGAATTCCGCTAGGTGTGTGGTGACCCTAATCGCGTGAAAATCGTCCGTGTGCGCCGCCGCAAACATCCGGATGCTTTAAAGCGGTATTACACATTGCAACCTGCAGGGCCCAATCTGTCAGGTTGGAAGGTGTAATTGAAGGTAGGGCCCGTAGGGAGCTGAAGGAGGGTAGGAAGAGGCAGGGTACACAACAGATTGGGCCCTGCAGGTTGCAATGTGTAATACCGCTTTTAGTGACGTGGCAGTCCCATTAGCATCCTGAAAACGTTGTTTTACTGTACCCGTAGCGTAGTTAATAAAACATCTTGAAACATTTTGTTTATTTATTTATTGAACCAAAAATTGTAACATGACTTACATGACAGTTTAATCTGAAGCGTAATTAAATAAAATTAAAATCTATGGCTGCTTAAATTTGTATGGAGGCCATAGGCTACTTTAAGCAACCGTAGACAAATTAAAGCATTTTGTCTATGAATTTGCTTAATTCAGCTCAGGTGTGTGGTGTACCTAAGGTAACGCGTAGCCCGTATAATAATTATGGTTTTGTAATCATTACTATTTATTGAGTAATATTTATATAAACAAACTTATTTATTTTCTGAAATAGGTGATTTTAAATATTTCGTTAAACGATAAACTCATATCAAATCGCGGGTTGAATGTGCATTCAAATTCTTTGACATGATTTTGATAAGTTGTGTTGTATTTCGTTTATTTGACTTATCGCTTGCGTCTGTGGACCAGTAGACCGCTTATTGCCAAGATTACGGCGACATGTATAAAACAAATTTTACCTAATCTGTGGAAGTGTGGACACGCAAGATGGCCGATCTGTCACGTCACTGTCAACCTCGTCTTGTGTCGTGTGAATCGTGTCAAAATTTGGTAAAAATAAATTGTTTCTTCTTTGGCTCAAAATATTATTTTGCATATCCCAAATGTATTGTTTTTGTTACTAATAAAATAAGTGCATCACTTAATTCAGCACCATCGCTAAACTCAATTAAATATTATTATCACAACACAGCGCTTCTATATACTGACTCGGCACTGTCGCCCGGTTAAATAATGGAAGTTATGGAAGCAAGTCACAGCAACGACTCTATGGAGTTAGTCCGTGTGAAGCAGGAGGCCGAGTGGGACAGTGCGGGCGAGGCGCGGGAGCCCGAGAGGCTAGACGTAGAGCCTGACACGCAGCAACATGTCGAGATGTTGACAGAACACGGTGAGGTTTTTGACTGTTTTTTATTTATTAGCAATTTTGTACACCTGACGCACCGCCTCGCGAGGAAATTGCCGCGCGCGGCAGCTCGGCTAGTGTAGCTGTGCCTCGCCCGAGGCACGTCCACACTAGCCGAGCTGCCGAGGCGGTGCGCCAGGTGTAAACACTGCTATTGAAGTGTAGTTGTAGATTGAAGTTCTTACATTTTCATGTGATTTGAGAGTTAAATTAACAGTTCCTTTATCTACAAATATTAACGCCTGGATTTTTCTCAAAATTTGCTAAAATTCAATACCAATAATCACTTATTTTTCGCTTGTTTTTCTCTGAATACGAATTATGGAATTGATTCCATAGTAAAAGTTGTTCAGTATGGGCTTGTGTATCATGCCTTGATTGCTTGATACACAACCCCTAAATCATCCTGTATTTTATATTTTTCGAGACTGACATTTCATGAAAGACACAGAATTATCAATATTTCATTACGTATAAAATCTTTAATTACAGTTAAATTGGAAACAGATTTTAAAGAGGAGCCGGCAAGTCAGGAGCCAATGAATTGGAAACAGGAGCCCGACTCAACTTGTGCGGGCTTATTTTCTGACTATGAGAGCGACAGAGGTGAGTTTCACTGTATAAAAAGATAAAACATAAAAAAGATCACTCTTCAATTTAGAACATTCAAGAACAAGAGATCATTTGAGAAGAGACTCTTCAATTTAGGCACATTACAATGCACTTTTGAATGTCAGAGAGAAAAAAGAAAATACCACCGGTTCTAACCCTACACCTCTGACTTGAGAAGTATTACTTATTAACCGTCCACACCAGTCGCATTGCGGCCGCCAGTGCATTTGTCTCGGCCGAGGCACGTCCACACTAACCGAGCTGCCTCGCGCGGCAATTTCCTCGCGCGGCAATTTCCTCGCGAGGCGGTGCGTCAGATGTAGACACGGCTCTTACCATCAAGAAACTCACAGGTATTAGGCGTGGCTACCTGGCGCACCGCCTCGCGAGGAAATTGCCGCGCGAGGCAACTCGGCTAGTGTGGACGTGCCTCGGCCGAGGCATTGCGGCCGCGCGTGCGTATGTCTCGACCGAGACACGTCCACACTAGCCGACCTGGGGTGCGCCAGGTGTAGAAAGTGATTTAGACGAAGACAATTTTCAGACGCCAAAACTATGCCGCGTAAAAATTGGCACCGTATAAACACTTTCGGCGCCATTTTTTTGCGGCATGCCAGCGTAGGCACGGAATAGAACACACGGCTATTTTTCGGCGTCAGTGACCCCCGCCCGCGTCTCTCGCTGCCCCCGCGCCTATTTTTCCGACTCGTGTAAACACGTCGCTGCCAGTCGCTAGCACGCCTCCGTGCCGTGCCGTAAATAGGGTGTATTTATTATTATTATTATTTATAAGTTATAAATAGGGTGTACCTTCTTCCGGTAAAATGGCGAAAAATCAAAATTTTCAGCAGTTAGTCTTAACGCCAACCTGTACTCTGAGGGATCTTCCAATCTTAACTGTTTCAATATCAAATGCATGCTGATGCATGCTCCAGTTGCATATCTGTCGCCAATCCATTTTCTTACCGAAATTCGTTTCTTCTTATGCCATCCGTCCGGGTTTCCCCGGATTTGTCCTAGTTTGGAGGCCGTCCATGGGGGGTTTTCAATAAGTGTCCGGGGAAACCCGGACACTTTTTATATGTGAGGAAACAACCCATTGAATTTAATTATTTAGTGCCATTATTGATTTGGACACGTCCGGGGAATAAATGCGATTTACGCCAAATGTCCGGGTTTTTTATATTATTGTCCGGGTTCGGCGAATTTAGAGATGGTAGCCCTATATAAGAATGATACAGATTACTCAATATTTCATTATTAAGCCTTCTTTGTTACAGTTAAATCAGAATCAGAATTTAAAGAGGAGCTAGCCAGTGAGGATGAAGAGCTGATGAGTGTGAAACGGGAGTCCAACTCAGACAGTGTGGGTTCAAACCCTGACCATGACAACGACAGACTTAGCGGTGAGTGTACTCTGCCTTATAGCCTTAGCATAGACGGTACCGACCTAGTCGGTAGTGATCCTGCCGACGAAGCAGGAGGTCCCGGGTTTGAATCCTGGTAAGGGCATTTATTAGTGTTTATCATAGATATTTGTTCCAGAGTTATGGATGTTTTCTATGCATTTAAGTCTTTAATTATATTCCGCCGTGGGGTGCCCGGCCTTAGAATTGTCCCCCACGATATCGTCCCGTGGTTGCAGTAGAAGTCTGCTAAGGGAATACCGGGAGATGGGCAGCAGCATCTTCCGAAAGCTTAAACAACAATAAACAAAAAAATACTGCGCGCGCCAACCCGCCTGCCAAGCGTGGCGCGTATGGCAAACCCCCCCCCCCCCCTCCCCTCCACCCCCTTAAAGGGGAGGTCTATGTTCAGCAGTGGACGTCTTATGGCTGAGATGATGATGATGATGATGAATTATATTTATCTATTATATATATCAGCGTCTAGTTCCCACAACTCAAGTCTTAATAAGTGCAGAGTTAGTTATCCTGGGGTTAATTAATTAAGATTTTAACCCCAATCTTGTATTGCACCATTAAAAACTAACCCTGGGTTAGCTAACCTGACAGTTTTTTTATTTTAGCTGGCAACATTATAGTAGTTTATGCTACTGTTACGTAATAGGGGTCCTTAAAACACGAGTGTGGTTTTATGAAACGAACGAAGTGAGTTTCATAATAAGATCACACGAGTATACACGGTGCCCGTGAGCATTGCGAGAGATTTTAACAGCGTATTCCTGATCGTAATTGGAGAGTTGTCGTATGTCGTAAAAACTTTTCTGGAATTTGCCTAGTTTCAGAGTTATTACCAATTAAATAAAAAAACATTGATTATTATAACTCAGTGAATAACGCTTTTATGGGGTCTAGTACATCCTTATTGATAGATATCGAAAGCATTTTAAAAATCGAAAAAAAAAGAAAAAAAAATTTTTTTTTGGCGTAATTCAACTAAATTCTATGACGTCAGGAATTCGTGTTTGAATCTCTCGCAATGCTCACGGGCACCGTGTACAAACCAGCTAAATATGAAAGTACGAACAATGAATGGAAATTTATGCCTATCTCTCTCACACTTCAATGTGGGGCATAAGACTTTCTTTCTTTAGGGTCAAAACAAACCTAGCGGAATTCCTCGCGGAATTAACGGAAGTAGCGGAAATTTGTCTATGGTAGCGGAAATTTGTCTATGGCTTCCATACAAAAAATCTGCTACCATAGACAAATTTCCGCTACTTCCGCTAATTCCGCGAGGAATTCCGCTAGGTCTGTTTTGACCCTTATAGTAACATGACGTGAGATTTGGTATAATCGTATTATCTTGTGTCATTCGCTCGCCGTCATTCTTTGCTGTTTGTTTTGTACGATTTTACGAGGCCTTCATCTGCGAAGAGGATGTTCTTGCTAAATATTAAAATTCATTTAAAATAATTTTAGAACTAACACTACAAAATTATAATTTAACTTAAGACTTATTCTAAAAACCAAACATTGTCAAAATGCAAGAAATAAAAGGCTATATTATTTAATTATTGTACGATTTTAAGAGAAAAATGGAAAAGAAACCTCGTTTGCATGCTCCAAATTCCACACTTAGTGACAATTTACTATTGTGTGACATATTAAGCAAATATAAACATAGTACTGAAAATAAAAGAACTGATGGAGTTAACCTCCTACAATAATAATTTTTAACAAAAAAAGAACCGACTTCACTTAGGATATTCCAAGAGGAAGTGGCCGAGTTGCTAGAAAAAATAGTGAAATCACTATAGGTGTGCCTATAATAGTTGAAGAGTTTCCTCGATTTCTCCAGGATCCCATCATCAGACCCCGACTTGGTGACAATGGGACCATCTAGGGCTTATACCCGTTCGATTAAGATCACGGAGATATCGAGTAACATACATACAAAAAAAACAGTCGAATTGAGAACCTCCTCCTTTTTTGAAGTCGGTTAAAAAGAATGCGTCTGATGAAAAGATGGATATTCCAATTTCCAGGTATGAACTTCAGTTTCACTATCATTTAATTAATTTGTTAATAAAAGTGCAGTTTCCGAGTTCAAATTCTAGTATGGGGATTTAATTGTGTGTTTATGTTTATAATACATATTTGTTACAGTGTTATGGATGTATTCTATGTATATGACACCGTGAAATTGTAAATACCGTTAGTTTATAATCTAACTAGCGAGATTATAAACTATCGAAAAATTGTGAACCGTAACGCACTGGTTACAATTTAACGGAGTATTTCGTTAGATTATATTATAAACTATCGACGAGGAACCGTCATATTGTCAAACGTAAAAACCCTCGCACGTTGATTGGTCGGTTTCCAGGGTAGATAGGTGCGTCGTCGAGCGAAGCGAGGAGGAGTGTGTTAGGTTAATTGCGATCAAACAACGTGCGAAGCTGAGCGAGCGAAGCGAGCGTGCCGCGGCAGCGGCTGGCGAGCGCCAGAATTGACTTTTTTTAAATGGCACCTTATTTTCTCGCCGACACTTGTGTTTGATCGCTAACTGTAAGACCGACCAATTAGCACGAGAAACTTTACTTTTGACAATATGACGGTTCCTCGTCGATAGTTTATAATCTAACGAAAAATAATCCGTTAAATTGTAAGCAATATGTTACGGTTCACAATCTTTCGATAGTTTACAATCTCTCTAGTTTGATTATTAACTAACGGTTTTGACAATTTTACGGTGACACATACGGTGTATAAGTAGGTATACAATACTAGACTTATTGAGTTTACTATGCAAGGTATTTGTGTAAGATTGTCCAATAATATTTATTTATTTCAGGTAAACGGAAATCGGAATTCGAAACAAAACAGACAGCTAAATTGAAATTACTTGCGACTGAGAAAATGGAGTTAGTGGAGCTTCAGAAGGAGTTGGTCAAAACTCAGCTGCGAGAGGAACAAGATCAAGCGGAGCATAACCGTATGCTGAGAGCAGTGGAGATGGAGAATGCAAAAAAAAAGTATCTACACAATGAAAAACTTAGAGAAATGGAGATGGAAGAAATGAAAAGGAGAAATGAATGTAATGAAAAAATGAGGCAATTTTTATATTAAAATAAATCAAGTAATCTTCTCAAGCTGCAATCAATTTTGTTTTAATGTCGTTTATACAGGTGAATTTTCTTTTTATGTTTCCTCGATTTGTGGCTTTTCTAGCCGGATTTTATTTTTGATCCCATACAAGGTTTTGATCCTGGATAGGTATGGGATCACATGCCATCAAAAAAAAAGTTTGGCAAAAATGACCTTTTTCTCGCACCTGTATGTTTTTTCCATAATCTGTAAATGCCATCCTTCATTAATTTGTAATAAAGGGAAGGTCTTCTAAGACCATTTTCACGTAGCAGCACGGGATCTGGTAGCTGCCCTCACTGACCCAAAAAGAAAATCCACCTGTATATTAAACCTTAACTTCATTAACCTAATCTCCCAAAGTGTTGTTCAATGACTGCTTGACGAGTACTGTCCTGTACCGGATCTATTGTTAGGTAACATTGCACTCTTATCGGGTGTATTCTCCAATACAGGTGTGTATTCTGGGGCCAAGGGTGGTTCTAGATCATTTTGCAGACGCACACAGGCGAAAAACCTCGATTTCTTGGCATAAATTAAATTTACTTAAAAGATAAAAAAAAAAGATAAAAGATATTTATTCAATTTAGGCACATTACAATGCACTTATGAACGTCAGAGAGAAAAAGAAACTACCACCGGTTCTAACCCTACACCTCTGACCCGAGAAGTATTACTTAATACTGGCAAGAAACTCGGCGGGACTTATTTTTTCAAAACAGTAATACATTAAAGATACTATATACAATAATGCGTAGCAAACTGCACTTTGGGTTCTTAAAAGTGTTTTCATACATTGTTTATGCCTAAATTACGCGACGCAAATAAAGAACATAAATACATACATACATACGTACAAACATGCATACATACATTAGAAAAGTAAGCAATGGTTTCAAAATCAATGTATTTAGGCATAAAATATAGAAGATTTTTGAAATATAAAAAAATTCTAAAAAATATAATTTTCCAATAGTATTTTCATAAAATCTAAAACTTTGTTCTAATGTATAGGCTTGTATAGGCAACGAGGGTCATATATTGGTACCTTAATAGACGAGGATATAAAATAATCCAAAAAATTTATAACGCATGCACCATAGAGAAGAAGTCAAACTTTTGACGAAACGTGTAACGCATATATGCATGCTGATTGGCAGAGTTGTATTACCCAGAAATACTCCAGTTTATTGTTTAGTCCAACGACATTTATTAAGCAAAACTGGTTAAAAACATTTTTTTTTTTTTTAAATTAATGCCAAGAAATGCGAGGTTTTTCGCCTGTGTGAGATGGGCAATATTATGCAGCACCCATGTAGCGATGATTATATCCGATACCCTGCCTAAATTCACTTGAATACCTC
Source organism: Pammene fasciana (assembly GCA_911728535.1). Taxonomy (NCBI): domain Eukaryota; kingdom Metazoa; phylum Arthropoda; class Insecta; order Lepidoptera; family Tortricidae; genus Pammene; species Pammene fasciana. Next base: position 1,490,629 of record OU452296.1, read on the forward strand.
TGCTAATAATAGAAAATCTCCTTTTCCAAATACCAAAGGTACGCTCAATTATATTCCTTGTTCTGATCTGTGATTCATTATACAGTGACTGGATAGCGGAGGTCACATTTCCGAAAGGTGTCATAAATGCAGTCTATGCATATCCAATCACCAAGTAGACAGTAATTTCCATATGTATCCTGAAGAAAATGTCTGCGTTGATTAATATTGTCCCAAATATGAGAATCATGCGCAGACCCATGCCAGGGTGCAACTACATCGGTAAACAGTAAATCAGCAGAACAAATTGCTTGGGTGTTCATTGTAAAGTAACCCTTTTTGTTCCGATATATCTCTGCAGTTTCTCCTCCTAAAATTAATCTGTATTAAAATTAGTAATTACTGATAGATTGGGGCACATTCACATACCCTCTACCCCTGACATCAGTTCAGAAAGTGTCAGAAATTGTAATATTTAGTAACACTTTGTTGATCTCCCTCATGTACATGTGACGTAATTAATGGATGAACCCTACTAATTAACGGGCACACTAATTATTATGTCTTTTAATGAAAACAATTCTACATAGCTACGAGTACTTAACCTTTTGAACGCCATGCATCAGAGGGAAAAATCGTGCCCTCAGCGCCAGCGCCTGCGAGCGCGAGTTAATTTACTTATTATGTGTAATATAGTTATTTCGGTTACTTTTACTATAGTGCATAAGATATCCCCTTTTCATATGGGAAGAATTATTAATAAATTATTTCGGTTGTTATTTATTAACGTAAATATCAAATTATAAAACTGAATTGATTTTGAAACATATGTAATGTTATAATTGTTTAAAATAATCAATTATCACTTTAAAAATGTAACGATAGGTTGACACAATAAAATTGCCAATGGAATAGATAACTGCCATTACGTTTAGTATTTAAAAGTGCATACTGATTATATAAATAAATATGTTTAGTTTAGGGTAATAACTATGGTATCTCAATTAAATTAATAAAACTGTTTCATTTATCTGAGGGGTATTTATTGTTATAAAGTAAATATTCTCTTTTCATTTCAATTTACTTTTAATGACAATTAAACTATTGCAATTGACTGTGAACAAACATGATATTGTATTTATTTAGATACACAGTTTATTCTTAAAATGCAACAAAATAATTTTAAAGTGTACACAATATAGTCATGCTCAGATTAAGGTACTTAGCTCTGTTCGTGACGCTGGTAGCACAACAAGTCAGTGCTCGTCAGTGAGCGGTCCCTTTTATACCCGGCTGAGCAGGTGGCCTGATCGAGCCGTTTCATTCGTTTACCCACATTCATAGAATAATGAGTGTTTGAGTCAATTAAATACCTTAAACTTTTACAAATATTAAATGTAATAATCCTAAATCCAACACGGCCATACTGACAAGTACTTCGATCTCGAAGTACAAATCTATAATATAACTTTACATTACCTTTCATGTACTACTTAAATCTAGACCTTAATTTACCCCTTCTTTATAGCTGATTGCCCTATCTAAGCCCCTTCACCTGTTGCCCGTTAAGGTAGGGGCAAAGAACAGACAATCGACCGACCAACAGTATTACATTATTTTCATAGATCATAGGATCATAGGATCATAGGATCATAGGATCATAGGTTCATAGGTTCATAGGTTCATAGGTTCATAGGTTCATAGGTTCATAGGTTCATTGGTTCATTGGTTCATTGGTTCATGGGATCATGGGTTCATTGGTTCATAGGTTCATAGGATCATAGGTTCATAAGATCATAGGATCATGGGTTCATAGGTTCATTGGTTCATAGGTTCATAGGTTCATAGGATCATACATTATTTTATTATTCTTACTTATTATCATTATTTTTAATCAACAATCAAATGTAGCTTTTTTATCATTATACATATTTATATTTCTTAAATGTCATGCATTTATACTAATCACATACCTATATTTAACTCCAACACGGTTAAACTAGAAAGATTGTATTATACCAAATGTCTCATATTCCGTAGTAAGTGTACTGATTTTTTTCGAAACGATAGTGCCTGTTGAACCTTTCATAAAGAGCTCGGCCAGTCTGACCATCCTCAGTGACCATGACAACGCCGTTCTGTGGAAGTTTCTTGCCGAAGGTCTCGACGCTGCTGCACCATGACTCGCTCCGTTGTCGCTAGTAGCAGGGCCGAACGTTGGAAGCGCGACGTCATCCTGCCAATGGTGGAAGCGTACCTTGGATGGCGGTCACCAGACTGTTTAGCGGATTTCAATCCATGTTTCTGAAATTATAATTTAATCAGTTTAAAACGTTTAGGTAAAACGTATCCCACTTCTGAAGTTAATTTACTTATTATGTGTAATATAGTTATTTCGGTTACTTTTACTATAGTGCATAAGATATCCCCTTTTCATATGGGAAGAATTATTAATAAATTATTTCGGTTGTTATTTATTAACGTAAATATCAAATTATAAAACTGAATTGATTTTGAAACATATGTAATGTTATAATTGTTTAAAATAATCAATTATCACTTTAAAAATGTAACGATAGGTTGACACAATAAAATTGCCAATGGAATAGATAACTGCCATTACGTTTAGTATTTAAAAGTGCATACTGATTATATAAATAAATATGTTTAGTTTAGGGTAATAATTATGGTATCTCAATTAAATTAATAAAACTGTTTCATTTATCTGAGGGGTATTTATTGTTATAAAGTAAATATTCTCTTTTCATTTCAATTTACTTTTAATGACAATTAAACTATTGCAATTGACTGTGAACAAACATGATATTGTATTTATTTAGATACACAGTTTATTCTTAAAATGCAACAAAATAATTTTAAAGTGTACACAATATAGTCATGCTCAGATTAAGGTACTTATAGTAGGGTTTTGTCTCAGTACAAATGCGAAAAAAATTGTGCGCATCGAGAAAAAGTTGTGAATTTTTGACCATAGATAGAGTGAGCAAAGATGAATATTTTTTAGTATTGGCGGTCTGTAAAATTTTTGGACCTTCACGTCAAAATCAGGGGTCCCGTGCAATATGTTATTACTCTCTGGTTAAGACTGCTAGGGGTTGTTTGGTATCGTTTCCGTGTAAAACAGACATTCAGAATTCATTTCTGATATTTAAAATGTAAAATTTCGTATTAAAAAAAAAGTTGTGCCGCGAGGAAAAACACAATTTTATTTTTATTTTTTTAGAACGTCATATAACTAATATATATCCTTTATTTCAAATAATAAAAAATATTATCAAGAAGCATATTTGATATAGATTATAGAAACATATACATTTTATACACCTTTAATACAAAAAACTTCTGATTTTTTTTTTACTTAAGTTGAGTAACGGAAAACAGACGTCGCGTCGTTTGAATTGTGACGGTTTAATGTTAAAGTTAAGGAGGAAAAATATGTTGTTATTTATTGTATTTTTTTATTTCTGCATTTTGTGAAGTTATTATGAATAAAATTTACTAATAACAAGCAATACATGCATTTTAAGGTCAATACGCTACGGATGTTCACGTTCACATTGATTATCGATACTTACTATGGAGAAAACATATACACCACGAAGCAAACATTTTTTTTCGCGTAGTTTTTGTATAGTATATGCCTAAAAATTGTATATATTTAGAAACTACATTAAATATGCTCCTTTATAATATTTTTTATTATTAGAAACAAAAAATATATATATTAGTTATATGACGTTCTAAAAAAAAATAAAAAATTGTGTTTTTCCTCGCCACACAACTTTTTTTTTAATAAGAAATTTTACATTTTTAATATCACAAATGAATTCCGCATGTCTGTTTTACACGGAAATGATACCACACAACCTCTAGCAGCCTTAACCATAGAGTAATAACGTATTTCACAGGATCCCTGATTTTGACGTGAAGGTCCAAAAATTTTACGGACCTCCAATACTAAAAAATATTTATCGTGGGCCATTCTATCCATGATCAAAAATTCACAACTTTTTCTCGATGCGCACAATTTTTACAAATTCGAGCTCTGCTATTAGCTCTGTTCGTGACGCTGGTAGCACAACAAGTCAGTGCTCGTCAGTGAGCGGTCCCTTTTATACCCGGCTGAGCAGGTGGCCTGATCGAGCCGTTTCATTCGTTTACCCACATTCATAGAATAATGAGTGTTTGAGTCAATTAAATACCTTAAACTTTTACAAATATTAAATGTAATAATCCTAAATCCAACACGCGCAATGCAAACCGGTTATATTTTGGACGTGATATCACGTCCTGGTGCTTACGGCACGACTTTCCGTGCGCGTGATATGACGGCTTTGGCGGTCAAAGGGTTCACTGTTGATCTTACCATTGTTCACTTGCTTCGTTGCACACGCAATGTTGAACAAAACATTTTTTTTTGTTACAGCTTCGAACCCTAAAGTTGCCAGTAAGCAACGGACGAAGAAAAGCCATCAAATCGATTTCAATATTCGCGCGAAAAAATCCCACCAATCAAAACAAGTCAGTCACGTAGGGGAGAATAGAAAACGACCGAGAAAAGACATCGACACCCCAAAGGATATCGAAGATACCTTCAAATGCGACACATGTGGACAAACCTTCAGAGAAATATTCTTCTTATCCTCGCATATGCAGCTACACGAATACGAAGTGGATATTGCTGAAAAGTCAAGTCAAGTTGAAAAGACAACATACTCCTGCAATATCTGCAAAGAACATTTTGATACTCAATACCTTTTAAATACACATAAAATTTTAAAACATGTAGTTACAATAGTTAAAGAGCCAATGACGTACCCCTGCGATTTTTGTGAAAAGACGTTTACTACGGCTGCTAACTTAAGAGGACATACAAGAGTACACACAGGCGAGAAACCATACGAATGTACTGTATGTAACAAACGATTCTCGTTAGCTTCCAATAGAACTGTACATCAGAGACTACACACCGGTGAAAAACCATTCTCATGCGAAGTCTGTAATAAGAGTTTCAGGCGTTTCAGTGATGTGAATGCTCATAAACAAACTCATATCCGTAAGCCGTACGACTGCGACGAATGTGATGAGAAATTTTACGATGAGAACGCTTTAAGTAGTCATAAACGATTTCACACTGGTGACAGCTTATATTCATGCCAGATATGTAATAAGACTTTCTGCCAAATTGATAAATTAAGAAATCATACTAAAAACCTTCACAGTGAGACGTTACCTGGAGTAAAATGTGTACGCAAAGAAAATGAAACGAACACGTTTTCCTGTGCTACGTGTGGTAAAACATTCAAGCATAGACGTAGTATATACGGTCACGATTGTAAACAGAAAGACGCGAAGCGTTTTTCATGCGCATTATGTAAGAGGCAGTTCCAAACGTTGTTTAAACTAAAGGATCACGTGCGATCTCACACTAGGGAGAAACCGTTCAGTTGCGAGATATGTAAAAGGTCGTTTGCCAGATCACGCACCTTAAAGGTGCATAGTAAAACTCATGCCCGCGAAAAAATGAACCCTTAATTACTACGCCAAACATCTAGTGTCTGGCTGCATTTCTTTCCTAGGTATATAGCACGCTCCCCCTCGTAGGCAAGATTATCACTATGACATGAATATCACTATTTCGTTCTAGCATATAGCTGCGTCCTTACTTGCCGCAAGTAAACTTGCTAGTCTAAACCTCGCTTAACCTTTTGAACGCCAAGCATCGGACAGAAAGTGCCCTCAGCGCCAGCGCGTGCGAGCGCGCAAGGCAAACCGGTTATATTTTGGACGTGATATCACGTCCTGGCGCTGACGGCACGACATTCCGTGCGCGTGACGGCTTTGGCGGTCAAAGGGTTACACGACATCCGCCGGGCCTTTGTCAGCGTGACGATGGCAAGAGGCCCCACGGCATGACTCTAGTATCCTAGAGACTGGGACGGCCCCTTATTTGGGATGCGCCATGCGTGGATACTAGCACCGTCCCATGTCTCTACGACTTCAGTGAGAGCGGGGGCTGCAGTCGCCGAGGCGACGCAAATGCCAAATATATTGCTCTTGCAAATCAGCATATATTTGTGGCTATCGAAATTCTAGGGCCGTGGTGCTCAAGTGCCCGAAGTAGAACTATAAAAAAAAACTAGTTGAGGTCACCGGGGACCGTAGAGCTGGCTCGTTCGTTCCTCGCACAACGGATAGGTATAGCCGTCCAAAGAGGGAACGCAGCCAGCATTATGGGAATTCCACAAGGGTCGAACCTCGGTGACCGGTAAATACTCAGAATTATTTACTTTTATAAGTACCTATAGATTTAAGGTTTTCTTTTTATGTATATATTGTATTGGATTGTTTTTAAAATTACCAATAATAAAAACTTAGAGGGTCTTTGAATTATATATTTGTCATGATATTACAGTGTCAGATGTCTATTATTGACCACGAGCGAAGCGAGTGGTTCAAAAATAGAATCCTGAGCGTAGCGAGTGCTTTAATACACGAGACGTAAAATAACTTTCACCCGTGTATAACACAAAACTTTTCACCTCACTACAGCGAGGAAAATAAGAAAAAGGGTGCATTTTGCTCGGTTTCCCGTAATTCCTCAGGTGTTTAATACTTCTTCATCACTCGAATCACTAATTTTTAACAAAACAACCTAGAAAAACATGCGAATATTTAACGTTGATATGATGGATGAATTGAAATGAAAAGTTTTGACGTAAAAGGTTTTATTAAATGTCAGATGCGTTTTGTTCGTACGTAGACTTATTCGGCTGTCAGAACAATTTATCCGTTTTTACAAAAAGAATGAAGATTAATGTTGAATGCTGATATTTATGAATTAAAATAAAGTTGTAAGACTGTATTAAGTGTTTTTACTCGATGCAATTCATTAATTGCGATGTTAAAAATTCTGCACTTTTAACGTTTTACGTTTTGTTAGCTGTCAAATGTCACTTAAGCCACTTGTCACTTATGTCAAAATTCTTTCACCACATGTGGATAAAAAGCGATTTTCACAATAGATATTAAACAAACAAAAAGGGCTTTCCGAGCTAGTGAGGTGAAAATATATCGGAGCGGCCAAGGTACTAAAAATATCTGAACATGCACTTTATCGCCTTAACCATAGAGGCGTTATTCAGAAATTTATGACCAGAGGCCAGTTTTATAAAGCTACAAGTTACAATTTAAAAGCGGAAGTCTCTTTCTAACACATAGGGTTAGAAAGAGAGTTCCGCTTGTAAATTGTAACTTGTAGCTTTATAAAACTGGCCTCAGGTGGTCATTTTACATGTTTCTCAATCGTATGGCTTGTGGCAGTAACATTACACATTACCATGGAGATCTGTCCACGTGACACTTTTTCGTGCATGCTACCGGTGTTCATCAATGGGGTTGGCCGGTGGAAAGTATTTACAGATGGCGTCATCATAGCTGGTACCTGTCAGTCCTACAAATAGTGTCAAAATCTTGTTTTTTTTTTTGATCTGGATGGGCTAGCCTTTAAGCCAAATCCCATACAACAATTCTAGTGAAAGGGACCTAGCTATGCTGGCGCCATCTGGGCAAACCGTTGACAGTGGCCAACACCATTTATAAGACGTTATCACGTCAAAAACGCACCGATAGAGAGCATAAATTAGGTGGCGTAGTCTCACTCACACTCGTTCCTAAAATGAGACATTGTTGACATTGTAAGTGGAATTTTCAATTTAACCTTAATTAAAGAAAAAAAAAACATTTTCTTCTGTAATATAGAGGAAAGTACCGCCTTCTTTAGACTGTGACTTATAATAAAAATACAAAAAAAAAGTGCGAAGTTTTCGTGGTTTCTCGAAGCTGCAAACTTGGATATACGGTGCTGGTAGGGATCCTAACAATATATAAAAAAAATCAGAACTAACCGTTAGCTTTCCATTTTAATATTCGGTATGACTGGGCTAACATAGTTATCCCGAATTCTAATTTTAAAGACAAACTATTAGGGGTTTTCAAATAAAACTATAGTAATGCTTTGAATATTGTATATTTAAGTTAAATTATACAAACCACTACATCTATCTCTTAACTACTGCACTGAACCGCTAAGGTTTAATAATATATAAATATGAATTATTTATTACTTGAAATGCGTTATGGCACATAATCTTTATTTATTTCATAATCATATTCAGAAACGTTGATTCAAACCATAATTTGTAAGCTTAATTTAATATATACATTTACTTTTTTATTTCGCCGAAAATACCACAAATTGAAAACAGATTTCCATTACAATGTGTGTCGCATGTAGCTTAGAAAACCTTTGATTTGTGTACCTAATTATAAGTAAATCACTCTATTGTATTATTTCTATGTCAATGATTAATAAACGTGTAACTTGCTATATACAAAATGTCTAGTTTTAAGTACTATTGTTTGCTCCGTCTTTGATATTTTATGTGTAAATGATAAGAAATTGTACTAATTATAAAACTAAATGTCCTAAATTAAAGTTACCTATCCCTACTCTTATGTAATTAGCCGTAAGATTATTGGTCAATAAAAGTTTGGCATATTCGGCGCATAACAGTCGCTAGTTCGATCACCCCATTGCGTCCATAAAAGAGACCGGGCGATCCAGCTCGTCACTGCTTCTACACCCTTCACTTCTGCAACTACTCCAGTCTGCAGCCAGCCGCCGCCGCGGCAACACGCCTCTATAAAACATAAATAAGATGTTTTATTCACCACCGCTGCCCTAGACACCCCGATGATCCTGAGTGCGCCCCTTTCTTCGTGGTGATCACCGTCTGCACCTCACAATGTGTGTGTGTGTGTGAAGAACTCTGAACCGTGATGTTCAGAGGTGATGTTCAGAGTTCAGAGAGGATTGGAACCTGCTTCCTTCGGATTGCCGGATATTTCAATGGATTTTTAGGCATTTTATAAGCCTTTGCTATTTCATGGCCCTTAAGTTTTAAGCACAATCATTTATCAATGTGTGTTCGTTTATGTCTAGTTAACTGCATCAACTGTGCAAACCCTTTATTACATATTTCACACGTATGTGGTTTCTCACCGGTATGAATGAGTTTGTGCGCACTCAACTGCCCCGACTGTGTGAACTGCTTCTCACAGTATTCACACTCGTATGGTTTCTCTCCTGAGTGAATACGCCTGTGATTATTCAAGGTAGATGAACGCTTGAACCGCTTATTACAAACTGAGCATGAATACGCTTTTATACCTGTATGAATCGGTTTATGTTTATTTAAATCACCTAGATATCTAAATGCTTTTTTACAATATTCACATGAGTAAGGCTTTTCACCAGTGTGTAAACGTTTATGGCACATTAGAGAGCTGTTATCAGCAAACTCCTTCTTACATATATCACACGAATAAGGTTTCACTCCTGTGTGTGTTCTTTTATGAATAGTTAAAGTAAAAGAACGAGCAAACTGTTTGTTACAAACATCGCATGTGAAGCGCTTCTCACCCGTATGAACTAATCTGTGTTTATTTAAATGATCTCTTACATTGAACTGCATTTCGCACATATCACACGGGAACGGTTTTTCCCCAGTATGTTTGCGCTTATGAATAGTTAAATTATACGCTTGAGTAAACTGTTTATTACAAATATCGCATGAAAATGGCTTTTCACTATTATGATGTAGTACGTGTCTTTTTAGTTGATATTTTTCCCTGAAATTCTTGTTACATATTTCACACGAGTACGGTTTGTCATCCGTGTGTGTTCGTTTATGAATAACTAGGGAAAACGAACGCAAAAACTGCTTATTACATATATCACATGAAAAACGCTTCTCGGTAGAATGAACTATTGAATGTTTTTCTAAATAATATTTTTCCTTGAACACTTTTTTACATATTTTGCAGGGGTATGAGTCTACTTTACTAAGAGAACTCGAGTCAGCATTCTTGATCTTCCGCTTTTTCACTTCTTTACGCTCCTTTGTTACTCCCTTGCTCTCCTTTTTAACTCTCTTATGATCCTTCGTGACTCCCTTACGCTCTTTCTGCATGGTTATTGACTTGGAAGCTGAAACAACATAAATTTAACACTTAAGATCACACCAGTATGTTACAGGTAGGTTAATTACAATATAATCCGTTTATTATGACTCCGCATACTATGACCAACAGCGGTTACGTCATATTAAGCGTAATATGACGTAATTGCAGAACAAAATCTGGTTTTGGAAATCGCCAGTAACTGGCAACCGTTCAGTTACTGGCCACCTCATACTAAAAAAATTAACTATTTACGTACAGAGTTCATTTTAGTATAACTTGGCCTGTTATTGAAGGCTGACAAGTAATCGAACGAGCTGAGCGTAAGTGAAGCGAGTTCTTACAAACAACTTCAGACCCAACTGTCACCTGGCTACTGGGACGTCTCGGCATTTGGATGGCTTTTTGATTTAGATAGTTTGTCCGACGATAAGTTTAGCAACGTTTTTCTGATCTTTATGAAATTTCTTGGGGCTGTAGCAGAGATACATAAAATTTGTGAGTTCGTATATGAGCAGGATCGATCAAGTGGTTATGGAGCTAGAAGTAGAAAAAAAAATCCTCCTTGGGGTCTTGTTATATCCCAAGTAATCAACTCGTTTGCAAGTATATCGCGAGTTCTCAGTTCGAGGCGGACTACTAATTAAAACCTTAAACTAAAATGAATGTTTGTACGTAAATAGAGTTCATTTTTAGTATGAGGCCATAGATGGACAAGCCGGGTTACCGAATGGTGGCTAAAATTTACAATTATCTGAAATAAATGATTATTTTATTTTATTTAAAATGGGCCACAAGGTCAGCGTGGAGACCGTCAACCAGATGGTCAGATGATATCTGCCGAACGGCTGGTGTGCAGTGGATGGGACTGGTACGGGACCGAGAAGTGGCGTAATAAAGAAGAGGCCTATACTCAGCAGTGGGTGGATACGGGCTGAATAGATGGATAGATATTTACTTATAATCAGTTAATAGTCCAGGACCAAATAAGTATTTTGTCAGGTCCCTCAGCACTGAAAGGTCCCACTGAAAGAACCACTGTTCTATTTGCAGGCTACAAATTGCAGCATACTGCAATTTGAATTATTGGCGTTCCCTGGAGCTTTATTGTTCACGAATGGAAAACCTCCGGATGTAATCCGAATAAGTGAGAGTGCAAGGTCAGGTGGCAGTTGCTTTGGTAAAAACTGGCACCTACGCCAATCAAGGATTAGGTTCCCAAGTGGACACCAGGCTCAATTGAGCCGTGGTAAAATCCGGGACAATCGCCTAAGAGGATGATGATTATTTCTACAATTCTACAATGGCCTTTTCACACATTGTGGTTAACTGGTTACCTATAATTAGATAAGCATCAAACTCAATTGTAACATAGATTTAAGAGCATGTAAGATGTATTATCTGTTGGTAATCCTAAATAAATAAATAAATTAAAATGATGATGTTGGATTTAGATGATTTTTTTATTTGTTAGGAAACTTACTGGAAACTTCACAGGTCCCCGGATGTTGCTGCACCGTCTCCGGGCCCAGGACCAGCTCATCTTTAATCTCATGGTCGGCGTACAGTCTGGCCGTTGGATCTTGACTGGGTTCCCCGTCTGATGCGGGCTCCTCTTTCACTCGCACTGGCTTCTCAAATGTCACTTCAACCTTAACTGTGAACAACAGGTTATAATTATAACATTTTAACATATTAATAGATACAGGCCACCGAATTAAAGATAGAAAAACGGACGCAATCAAAATGTCGCCGAAAATATGAAAAGAGTCTAATAGTTTATATGGCAAGACGATTTCGGTTATATTACCAAAACTATTTATAGATTCTATCGCGAAAGAAGGAGTATCAATTTCCTTAGGATGATTGGCTGTCAATTTCGAAAGTTGGCCTTTTGTCTTTCAACTACAAGAAAAAAAAAATTGTGGTTACAGACTTATTTGCAGTATTACAATTTTTTTTTTTTTTACTTTATTATTATAAATTGAGCCGTGGGGTGCCCGGTTTTAGAATTGTCCCCCAACATATCGTCCCGTGGTTGCAGTAGGAGTCTGCTAAGGGAATATACTGGGAGATGGGCAGCAGCATCTTCTGAAAGCCTAAACAACAATAAACAAAAAAAAACTGCGCGCGCCAACCGGCCTGCCAAGCGTGGCGCGTATGGCAATGGCAAACCCCCCCTTTTAATGGGAGGTCCAAAGGGGAGGCCTATGATCAGCAGTGGACGTCTTATGGCTGAGATGATGATGATGATGATTATAAATTGGGTGAGTATGAGTAAGAAATTCCCATAATTTAGTATTAATCTTTTATATTTAAGGTTTTATTACTAAGCTTATAAATTGGAGTTGCAAACCCTTTTCATATAAAATACTATTCATTATAACATTTTAATCTATTTTACCAATTTTATTCTGATTATATTATTGATAATCAGTGCTTTTTTAACAATACTTTTAATATTCTTACGGTTTTTAACCGACTTCAAAAAAGGAGGAGATTCTCAATTCGACTGTTTTTTTTTTTTTTTATCATTTTTTTTTTGTATGTATGTTACTCCATATCTCCGTGAATCGTGAACCGATTTTCAAATTCTTTTTAAATCGAACAGGTATAACCCCTAGATGGTCCCATTGTCACCAAGTCGGGATCTGATGATGGGATCCTGGAGAAATCGAGGGAACTCTTCAACTATTATAGGCACACCTATAGTGATTTCACTATTTTTTACAGCAACTCGGCCACTTCCTCTTGGAATAGCGGATCCTAAGTGAAGTCGTTTCTTTTTTTGTTTAAAATTATTCTCTATATTATCTATGACTTCTTTGGGAAAGCTGTTTAGAATTTTGGGGTATGTAAGAAGTCCAAACTCTGTTACCATATTCATTAGTTTCATTACTATTTTTATTGGTTAAAAGTTCATTTGAGAGATTACGTAGGTTCCTTGGTTTATTATATCTCCCAAACGGAGCTCGCATTCCAAAATCACATTCAATTCAGCCTTCTAATCATGACCTATGTCTATGTATGGACACAACAGCTTTTAACGGCAAGGTCAAAGTACTCTATGTTGTTAAAATTGCATGTGAATACTTGGGGTTAGGGTTAATAGTAAAGAAATACGGGAAGCAGTGTTATTTGAATGATTGAGACATGGTCCTTTTAAGCCCGAGCTCTGGAAACCGCATTTAATTTGGTGAAAATTAAGATTTAGGCACCCCTGTGCGAAATAATTTTGAAATTGTGATACAACCAATATTTATTTATTTATTATTTATTCGGGGAACCAACAGCTGATGATAATATTGTAGCTATATGGGTTTGAAGTAAAATATTTGTTGTATCACAATTTCAAAATTATTTTGTTTAAAAAATGAATCATGCAAATACGAATATCTATACCTTAATCAACCTTACTTGTCTTATAATATAAACAAACACTTCTTAAGGATAATGTTACACTTTTATCTGGTATTATCAGTTAAAATATTGTTATATACTTAAAGAAACTCACCTAGTCGAACTCGCGGAGTGTAAGCGAACTGAGATTTTACAAACAACTCCAGACCCAACTGTCACCTGGCTACTGGGACGTCTCGGCATTTGGATGGCTTTTTGATTTCGATAGTTTGTTGGACAATAACTTTAGTAACGTTTTTCTGATCTTTATGAAATTTCTTGAAGCTGTAGCAGAGATACATAAAATTTGTAAGTTCGTATATGAGCAGGATCGATCAAGCAGGAGCTAGAAGGAGAAAAAAAATCCTCCTTGGGGTTTTGTTATATTGGTCAACTCGTTTGCAAGTAAATCGCGAGTTCTCAGTTCGAGGCAGACTACTAGTATTGATTGAATTCAATCAAGTAAAACCTTAAAATATCATTTCTAATAAAATTTTGTTATAATTGAAGTTACAAATGAATAAATTCAAAAATAAATGATATTTCAGCTTCTAGAGACAGTTTATGTGATAAGACAAGTAAGGATGGATATGGTATAAATGCTTACGGTTATGAGCAAATGCATAGACATATAAAATAAGAAGACGTGATCACTGGCATAGCTACCAAAGGGATAGGCGGGGCACTGCCCCCCAAAACTGCAACTGGACGTGATCCCACAAAGATAAAATTGTGGATTCCATAGTAAGCCTCGTGCACACGCACTCAGTTTTGACGTTTGAATAGTCCAAGAGTTGTGGTATCCTGCGTTTTCGCCGAAAATTGTATTGCCGAATTTCATTTGCCAACCAACTTTTCGCAGAAGTTTCATTTGGCCGAATAATTTTTACCAAATAATTATTTCCCAACCCCATAGTTGAAAATTGCCTACTAGGTTGGGTTAGGTTAGGTTGGATTATGTAAAGTTGGGAAATGAAATTCGGCCAAATGAAACTTCTGCGAAAGGTGGTTGTCAACTGAAATTTGGCAATATGATTTTCGACGAAAAGGCAGAGAACCGACTATGGGTGAATGAATGCGAATATTCGTTACATCCTTAAGCAATATGATTAAACCTAACTTACTGTGTTCGGTTAACTTGGTTATTCGTAACTCGGACGGTGCCTCGGGCTCCCGCGAGTCTTCGCCGTGCTCCCACTTGGGCTCCTCCTTCACTCGAACAAACTCCGGCTTTACGCTTGCTTCCATTATAACGGTATCGCTGAAGACCTTGTCTTTATATTCGGATAGATTATGAAAGTGATTTTGTCAGCAAATCGGTGAAATGAAGCGGTCATATGCGGCGACACAAAAACCTTAAAAACGAATAAAACACGCCTTACTTGTTAATGTATATAGAAGTTTCTAAGCATAGATATAGGTATATCGTAATATTTATCTCTAACTGTATGTTCAAACACGATCTTTGTATTGTTCATGAATAAATACTATGAAACTAAATGAAGGCAAATAGCAATCGCGTCGATCGCGTGAATCGCGTCAATACATTGACTTAAAATGGCTATTAGACATTGCAACCTGAAGGGCCCAATCTGTTGTGTACCCTGCCTCTCCCTAACCCTCCTTCAGCTCCCTACGGGCCCTACCTTCAATTACACCTACCAACCTGACAGATTGGGCCCTGCAGGTTGCAATGTCTAATAGCCGTTTAATACGTATGACACTGACAAGTCTCACTCCCACAGATTAGTTAAAAATTGTTTATATATAATGGGGCTTACACACGATACAGGCAGCTTGCCAACTTTGCGAGCTTTGATGTAAAGTCTGGCAAACCAAAAGGTGCAGTAACAGTCAGAGTAACATGCTATACCATACCCATCCCGTTTTTAGTAGAGAGAGTACTAACATTAGAAAAAGACAGTATGATTATGGCTGTCTATGCTTGAAGTGAAACAAACTCTGGCCAAACTATCTATACTTTCGCAACGCAGTAGGGTCGCCACACACCTAGCGGTTTTCCTCGCGGAATTACCGGAAGTAGCGGAAATTTGTCTATGGTAGCGGAAATTTGTCTATGGTAGCAGATTTTTTGTATGGAAGCCATAGACAAATTACCGGAAGTAGAGGAATTTCATAGACAAAAAGCTTAATTTGTCTATGAATTTCCGCTACTTCCGGTAATTCCGCGAGGAAAACCGCTAGGTGTGTGGCGACCCGTATAGTTTTACGTGACTAAGGCTCAAAACACACCTAGCGGAATGGAGGCAGTAATGTATGGAGGCCATAGACAAATTTAAGCTACCATCGACAAATCTCCATACATTACTGTCAAAATTCCGCTAGGTGTGTTTGAGCCTAAGGGTCACCACACACCTAGCGGTTTTCCTCGCGGAAGTAGCGGAAATTCATAGACAAAATGCTTAATTTGTCTATGGTAGCGGAAATTTGTCTATGGCTTGCATACAAAAAATCTGCTACCATAGATAAATTTCCGCTACCATAGACAAATTTCCGCTACTTCCGCGAGGAAAACCGCTAGGTGTGTGGTGACCCTAAGGCTCTCTAGAGACGCAACTAGTCACCAACGATTTTTAATACATTGCGGTTTTTGATCCATCGATTGATTTCGTTGCACCTACCTAGACGGCAACGTCTCGAAATCGCGCGCGAGTTTTGTGTCAAAATTGCGCCGATTGTAGACGCCATAAAGCATACAAGCCTATGATCACCAGCTTAGAGCTTTAAACCAAGCGGAGTGGCCATTGACAGGCGTTCCCCTCTGCCGAAAATGTATGACCCGTGGTCATATTTATTGTGCGGACTGACGTTCAGACACACTTTTGTTAAGAAGTTACTGGGGCTTGGATGGCGGTGTTGCAACCATATCGCGGCGAGTGTAGACCTCTTAAAGTAGCCCACCCAAGCCACCCCAAGCGAACGTGGTCTATGTTTGTCGAATTGTCACTGTCAGTGGCGTCAGTGAGTGCGTGAGTGCGGTCATGGGTCATTGCACTTATTACAGCTTTATGTACTTATAGCAATTGGCTGAATTGGCTATTAGATTACTCCATCACTGGCTGAATTGCCCCAATATGGCAGGGGGGTACAACTCAACGTAAATCTGTCAAAAAATTTGAGATTGTCACGACGTATCCGATACGTTTGCATAAGTGCGAAAGAGAACTTGTCATGCGTTAATAAGGGACAACATGATTCGTGACGTTACGTGACATTACAGAGGTCTCTCTGTTATACTATTATTTACTCTGTGAATATGGGCAGAATGCCATTTATTTCCAAAAGAACTAGGCAATTATGGTTTATGGTTAATTTTCACGGTCTTCTTTTGTCCTGTGTATATATATCTACATATACATTAGTAACAACTAATAATATTATCTGAACAAATCGACCAAACGGATAAAACTAGAACAATATTAGTTAAATTAGACATTGTAAATGATGGATTCGTGTTGCTGTTGTCTGGAGGGTACTCCAGAAAAGGACCTGACGACGCCGTATACACATCTCGGCAAAACTGAGATATACTCCCATATGCTTAAAGAGTGCTTCGATTTACAGGTAAACTTATATTGTAATTATAATATTCACTATCATACAATGAAACAGAAGACATAATACACACTTACACTTGGTCTGTGGTCAGCTAAGCTAAGCTACTCACACTCATTCACGACACACAGGTACATACCCCTACTCACATACACACTTACATACCCACTCACAACTTACACACAAACACTTAGGTTAAACTTAGTTAATTATTTCTCATGTTTTACTACAAAAATGGTGCATTCCAAGATACAGGCCTAGTTTGGAATGCACCAAACAACCCGGTAATCTGATAAACTTTGTTTGATTAATAAATATTACTTTACTTTACTTCATACGGCCATACTCGCTACTTAGAGTACAGTCGCCATCAAATATATTGGAGCGGCTAGGTTACCCAAAAATATCTGAACATGCACTTTATCGCTTTGCCAATAGAGGCATTGTTCAGATTAAATAAATAAATACGTACATAACACATAGACATTTAACAATATCTGTTTAGTGTACCTAATAAAATAAAATAACATAACAAGACGTAGAGGCAGGTCTCCACTGAGGTGGAGCAACCAGCACTTCGATCATATTAAATGAATGCTCCCGAAAAGCGGCTCTACGGGAAGAGTGGTGGAGAGTCGTGAAACAGGCCACTCAGAATCTAATATAATGGCCACAACTTTGTAAAGAGTGTAACGACAAAGAAGTAGATGTATATTTGTCTAATCACGTCCACACCTGTCGCACCGCCTCGCAAGGAAACTGCCGCGCGATGCAGCTCGGCTAGTGGGAGGCAAACGCACGCGCGGCTGCAATGCCTCGGGTGAGGCTCGTCCACACCTGAGCTGACTCAGGCGGCAATTTCCTTGTGAGGCAGTGTGTCAGGTGTGAACATGGTTATCAGTGGCGGCGGGCGGGTTCTTAGGCAAGCCGGTGCTGAATTGGGCTTAAAATTTCTTCATGAGTTGTAGAAAAACTGCTCAGGTGCCTGAAACTTAGGCAAGCCGACGGGAATCGTGTTCTATGGACGCGCCGCCACTGATGGCTATAGACTTATCCTTGTTAAGATAGAGTAGTCCCTATTGTTACTGGTTGACAAAACAAAAATTGTACATATATTGTGTTGTCCTGAACAGCTGACACTGGGTGATGGCGAGTGCGGTATCTGCTCGCCGTGTGTGGGCCGCCTGCGGGACGCGAGCGACTTCAAGCTGCAAGTGCAGCGCAGCCAGGCGGAGCTGCGGGCGCGACTGCAGGGAGCGAGTCTTGTTAAAGGTTAGTGTGGTCCACGATGACATATACAGCCTTAGTATCCAGTACTTTTTTGTAGTTGTCAAAATTCCAATCGTTTAGGTCTTTAGAACCCAAACCCATAGAAGGCAGTGACCGTTCTGCGTTCCCGTTCCACCCACATACTAAAGTCGAATAGAATGCCAACGCAGGACCCCGGTTACCGCGTTCTGTGGATTAGGGTCCTTTTTTGCGCCACAGTCACAGATAAGAGAAAACATTTAAGAAGTTTAAATAAATAAAAGATGTTTATTCAATAAGTTCGCATAAGTACATAATAGGAGTACAGAAAAATGCTTAAAACTTATTGAAAAGGAAAATGGCTTAGCTTGTACTTGCAAAAGCAAGCTTGTTGCTTGCTTGTGCTTGTACTTGTTGTTGTTGTTGTTGTTTGTTGTTGTTATTTATACTTAGTAGTAGTTTTGTATTAAAGTAACAGTTGGATTTAGCAGATCGAGGTAGAGAGGCAGGTCCAGCATCCAACTAATTGCATACTTGTCAACCCTAGAAAGTTGAGAGACAAAATTGAATTATACCAGAGACTATAGAGATATAGACCGCCATAGCCTAAGCCAAGTCTAGCCAAGCCATCTATGTCAAAGCCACCTAAAGATAGCTACTAGTAAAGATAGTACGGTATTTGTTACTAGGTGGAGTAGCAGTGCAGGTGACATTTCCTCTTACATTTTCGGTACCTATCTTTAGGTGGCTTTGACATAGATGGCGCAATTGAAGTTCTTTGGCTGTGGCCGCCTATATCTCTATAGTCTCTGATTATACGTAATTCATCAGTTCATCACCGTTCATGTGTCAAACAAAATATTATGTTCACAGTTCAAGTTTACAGGGTGTAATCGTTAAGTGTAGCCAGGTGATTCTTCCATAAATATAAAAAAATCTCTTTTAAAATCTCTTATATTTACGGAATAATCGCCTGGCTACACTTAACGATTACACCCTTTATACTTCCTTGATATGTTTTCTGAACAATGCATTATCTTATCACGTATTTTCGAGATGTGCTTTATTATTACTACTTTGAAAAATTAAATATTTCAAAGTAGTAATAATAAAGCTTTTTGCTGTTTATAATTTTTCTCAGGTCAGATGTGTAGGGTTAGAGTTCGAACTGGTGGTAGTATTTTTCTGACCTTCATAAGTGCATTATAATGTGCTTAAATTAAAGAATATATTTCTGGTAAATCCGTGTAAAACTAAAAGAAATGCTTGTGCCAATTTTACGCCCCTGCAAAGTCCTATAAGTAGTTTAGTTCCGTTCAGTATAATTATTAATATTGAATGTATAATGTTTGCTTTAGATGAACCAGCAGACAAGACAGAAATGGTGGATGAGGATGGTAACAGCGACGAGCGTATGTTATGTAAGTATTTACGTATTTACACTTATTCAAGAAAATTAGTGCTCACTCCATACAACTGCACGGATAATTTTTTTTTACTAGGAACAAGTACAAAATAGTAATTCCCAGGACAAGTAAACGTACAGGACGTCAAGTTTACTTGTTTTTAGTAAACTTTTACTTGTGTTTAGTAAACTTTTACTTGTTTTTAGTAAACTTTTACTTGTTTTGGTAAACTTTTACTTGTTTTTAGTAAACTTTTACTTGTTTTTAGTAAACTTTTACTTGTTTTTAGTAAACTTTTACTTCTTTTTAGTAAACTTTTACTTGTCCTGGGAATTACTATTTTTTACTTGTTTCTAGTAAAAAAAATCTCTGTGTGGTCAGGTGTATAGCGTCCATTGTTAAACTTGGTATTCATGCCCCCTGCCCGCTCCTCCCTCAGTCCCCTTAGTCGTCATGAGTTCACCATGTCAAACTTTCAGGCTAGTAACTATTTAGTCGTGTGGAGCACTCTAAGCTCCTTTATTTCTCTATGGTCTTATTACCTAGCGAGTGCGAAGCTGCTCTATTTCAGCCTGGCTAAAAATGCTTTTTAGGGTTCCGTAGCCAAAACGGCAAAATGGAATCCTTATAATTTTGTCATATCCATCTGTCCGTCCGTCCGTATGTCACAACCATTTTACGTAGAAACTATAGGACGTATATAAAAAAGATTGACATGAGGTGTATTTTGTATGCCGCTATTTAGTTATCTAGTTAAATTGCAGATGAAAATATTTTAGAGGGGGCGCTCCATACACCGTACATGTAACTAGATAAAAAAAAAAAAGATTTACCAAATATTAATATGTTGCACATCGATCGATAGGTCTTTAAAAATAACATCGAGGTCTCTTTGTGACATGTGATTAAGTGAACTTTTTTAGTAATAATTCATCAGTTACGACCTTTTGGTATTATTATTTTGACGCGTACACTTACTTTTGTTATTTTACTGACGTTTCGAGCGTGTCGTAACGCTTACAAGTAAGGTTTATATTAGCTCACTTGCGTCCGTGGTCATGGCGCGTGAGAGACGTTTTTGCATTTGAAGGGTCGATAATATTTGCTTTTCAGTTGAGCCAGAAATAAACTTACAATATTATGACACGTTGTCCTCCTCCCCGACCACCGGGAGATTGAGGTTACTAAATTTTATAGAGGGGGCAGGTTGTAAGACTTTCGTCGAACTCGATTCATACCGGCTTGCCGATTTTGAGGCTCGTAGAATAAGTATTGTATACAATAGTGTCATAATTAAGCTTTTCAATCTCGTAACTTAGACTAATCACGGTACTTGACTGAAAAGCTCTCCATTAGGCGTCTCTAGGGCGAGGCACGTTCACACTAACCGAGCTGCCTCGCGAGGCGGTGCGCCAGGTGTAGAAACGCTTATAAATGTAAGAAGGCATATCAAACGTTTTGCGAAGCAGTCAGATTTGGATTTTATTTTTATTTTTTATTTTAATTACTCAATAGGCAGGTACACTGCCTCTCAAGCTGTTTCGATATGCCTTCTTGTAGAACTACGCATTATTGTATATACTATCTTTAATGTATTAGTATTACTGTTTTGAAAAATTAAGTCCCGCCGAGTTTCTTGCCGGTAATAAGTAATACTTCTCGGGTCAGAGGTGTAGGGTTAGAACCGGTGGTAGTTTCTTTTTTCTTTCTGACGTTCATAAGTGCATTGTAATGTGCCTAAATTGAAGAATAAATATCTTTTATCTTTTTTATCTTTATCTTTTAAAGCACGATTGTATTTGTATAATATACGATAATATTACACGGAATGTTCCTTTACAGTTGAGCCAGAAATAAGCTTGAAAGAAGATCCATCATGCTGGGACACTGCGAGCGGGGAGGACGCCGGGCCATACGGCCATGAGATGAAATACGAACTCGAGCTAGACCCTCAGACAGCGCAGGATGTTGAGACGCCGACTGGTGAGTGGTAATAACTTGTAGTCAGACTACCTCATCATTAAGCTTTCCCAGGGAGCACGAGGTGAATATCGTTTAGGTACGCATGGCGGGACAAGCGGCCGGCGCTCTTGATACGCGAAAGGCCGTGGTGCCCAAGGCTATCCACCGCCGCTCCGCACGGGCAACGATGGGGTGACTCTATGTCTGCGGCTAAACGGAGTCCGACAGCCAGCCTGAGGGTGTTCTTGTCCAAAAGTGTGCCGAAATTGGATGATGGGAGGGCATCATAGACTACACAGACACCTCATCATTAAGATTTTACAGGGAGCACGAGGTCACCACACATCAGCGCAATTTTATTCGTAAATTTCTACGATTCATCCGCACATCTCAATAGTATTCTACATCAATTTGTAGTATAACAATCCAGGTTCACCCCTGTAACTTGATTTTTGTGGATATTTTTAATTCACATGAGTGATGATCAAAAACGTTAACTCGATTGAAGTAAGCGGTCGCGCTCTCATACAATATTATAAATAACTAAATTAATTAATAAATATTATGAGACAATGTTACACAAATCAACCTAGGCCCACGGTAAGCTCAATAAGGCTTGTGTTGTGGGTACTAGGCGACGATATATATAGGGAATGCAAACCGGTTATTTTTTGTATGAAAATAACCGGTTTGCATTCCCTAGATATATATAATAGATAGATATAGATAAATACTTAAATACATAGAAAACATCCATAACTCAGGAACAAATATCTGTGATTAACACACCAATAAATGCCCTGACCAGGATTCGAACCGGGGACCTCCTGCTTCATAGGCAGAGTCACTACCAACTAGGCTAGGACGCCGTTACAACCACTCACCAGTGAGGACTACACTGAGGCACCGAATCACATCCATAATATCAAAAATCTTGAGACTAAAATCAGTTGACAACTAATTAAGCACTAAAATAACTTGTACCAACATTAAATATAACAACGGGTCCAATATAACAACGCGTTCCGGGTGTTGGTGGGGCTGCCCCGTTTCTGTAGCGCATCGGGAATGTTTGCTGAAGCGCACATATATTGTTTTTATGTGACTATGCGCAAGCGATGCACATCCCTGGTGCGCCGGGTGCGGGCCAGCCCCAACCCCATCCTGCGCTCGATAGCCGAGAGGTTTGACTGCCCATATTTGAGGCATTGTGATGATATGCATGTTTCTAGAAGTACCTACTGTGTTTAACCCTTACAAAGGTACTTCTAGAAACATGACACAAAAGTTATAAATTTGTATATAATATTATCTGTTATTATGTAGATACTAACATAGATGTAAGTACTTACTAACCATAAATATGAGTCTACTAGATACTCGAAATAAATGATTTTATTATTTTATTATTATTCTTTGTATGTCTTTCCCGACCACGGAACAATGGTGTTCCGGACCTTTGGGAGGCGTATGCGGAGCCGAAACCAACGCGCAGAGGCCCTTTCGACAATTTAATGAAAAGTGAGGGGTACACTAAGCGGATGCTGCCCCTGCCCGTGTCATGGGACGCACGCAGAGACAGCACCCGCCATGGTGTAAGGACTATTGAGTATTAATGGAGTCTAAAATGTACTAGGCTATTGGGTGAAAAGTAATGGACTGATTAATGGGCTATTGGATGAAGAACCGGACGCCTGCCTAATAAAACGGTATCCAATTTCATTTCCGGCAGACGGTGACTCGCCGTCCGCAAGATGGGCCCCCATAAAAAGCGACATCAAAGATGGCTCAAGGGCAACACCGGTGCGGGAGCTGGGGGTAGAGAGGTGTCACTGGACTTTAAACATATAGCCAACTCGCCACTTAGGTTTCCACATCTACCCTCGAGAACACAGCTCTAACGACCCCACTCTGGACAGCCGGCTAAGGCAAGCCAGAGGCAGGGGACCTGTGCCACCATCCGACAGGGCACCCCAGGGGCACTCAGGTACGTGGAGTCGCTACTCTCCAACAGCTCGCCACAAGCTGCCCTGCGTTGACTGATTGCGCTGGTGAAAACCAGCGGGCGATGGGGTCGTCACATCCCTACGCCTAATGGGATTATTATTATTATTAAATGCAGCCCTGAACTGAACAAAATCTATTATAAACTTGTATAGATGTCATATACAAAGGAAAAAGTGATCAACGCCTCCGGTGCCCAAGGCTGGATTCGCACCAGCGTCTTCTGCATTCGCGGCAGACGCGTTAACCAACTTCGCCACCTGGCCACGAAAGCACCGGTCGAATTTTCCCGTGTATATGCAATCTTTGTAAATGCTAAGGCGCATTTGGCCAATCATCTAAGGTACAACATTATGAGTCATAACCATTAGTCATTATGAGTGAACAAAATCTGCCAGAACTCTTGCGACGGGATTAATATAGCCTAAGAAAATGTTCCCAGATAGCAAGATTGCTTTCAACAGCTCTATGGAAAAGACAAAAGTCGTGTCTGTGATCAATCACGGAATAGCACCAATGCATTAATATATATCGTCGCCTGGTACCCATAACACAAGCCTTATTGAGCTTACTGTGGGACTGGGTTGATTTGTGTAAGATTGTCCCATGATATTTATTTATCTCTGATACAACCTCAACAAATTAGTTGAAAATCACAACAACTTTAAAGCCTGACCAGAAATCAGGGATGTTGCGAATATTCGCATCCGCATCCACAACCGCGGATCCTCCGCATCATTTTCAAAACCCGCATCCGCATCCACCTTACGCGGATGCATCTGTGGAACAAGTCGGTACAGGAACGTCTGGAGGACGGCGCACATGCTAGGTAGGGGAAGGCGGGGTTGAAAGTGCCGGAGGTAGGTTGTGCCGACCTCAATAACTTTTTAAATAAAAGAGATAGCGATACGGTCAAAATGCGCAATTACAGCCTCAGATAACGTGCCATATTGGCAACAATTTTGTTTTCACTAATGATGACGGTTGAGTGGCTGGGTGCGCAAACATCCAGAAGCTATCAAAATAATACACTTGTACATTTTTTCGTGCTTAAACTATTTGGTCTGTATCTGCAAACTTTGGACCGATTCAATCGTTGCTTTCCTAAATTATAATGATTTTAATGTCGAATCCTCATTAGATACGAAGCGTAACCATTAAAATAGGACTAAAAGAGGTTAAATATTTAAAACAAAAGCTAAAGGAGTAGAAAACTGTGACTAGAAAAATGTAACTTTAGTACTTGACGCCCAAAAAGAATAGGTAGCACTTAGTCGTGCAGTGCATAGATATTTATGGCCATAACAACATAAATCGTTTGTTTTATAACAGATATCTAATTAATTCTGACAGTTTTTTGACATTATCTATCCGGAACAATTTGCCCCACTGGGGGCACAACTTACCCCACCGGGGGGCTAAAAGTGCCGCTCCGAAATTTGTCGAATTAATGCTTGTATAAAAAAAAACTATTGCGATTTTCGTTGAAATTACTGCGTCGTTTCAAAGAAAAATAGTCATTTTAATAATATTGCCACATTATTAAATTGAAACTCATTATTTTTATGGCAAAATCTTATGATATTTGAAAATAGGCACGTCGAACCCCGCCCTCCCCTAATAGGTAATTTCACCATTCATTATCCAATAGGAATATTGTTACATTTGTGATTCGTCGATCGAGCTCTATGTCCTTGACGAGTAGCGACAAGAAATGACGAGTTTGTTTTGTTCTTAATAAAAAACTTTAGTAATTGGGTTTTTTGTGTACCTACTTGATCTTACGTCAGCATCCGCACCCGTATCCGCGGATGTGAGCCTTTTAATATCCGCATCTGCGGATGTCAAAAAATCAGCAGCCGTAACATCCCTGCCAGAAATATATGATCATGGCCGAGGGCGCCATTATTCTCATTTATATGACAACAGTTCGGTATAGTCAAAATGTATATTAATGTGGAAATATTTCGCAGCGAAATAGGTTCATTTCCTGAGCATTTTATTTACAATATTTACAATGTTTCGCTTTAGACCCGCCATTCTCAAAGTGTGCTCCGGGGAGCCCTAGGGCTCCGCAAAGCCTCTGTGCCTCCGCGAGAATACTTTTAATATTGAGAAAAAAGAAAATTTCGCAATTATAATATTAGTATGATTTAATTTATAAGAATATTCAGTTTAGAAAATTTCAGTCTCTTGTTCTACTGTTAAAATATAGACCCTGTTCTCTATAAATGACACAACTTTAGCAGTTTTTACTAGAGATGGGCCGACTAGGGTTTTTGCCGACTACACAACCGGCCGACTAATCGGTTTTCAAATTGCCGATTAATCGGCCGACTAGTCGGCAATGCCGATCGTAGGTTTTAGCTAAGTTCGGGTGCAATCGGAAACGCTCGTTTCGCTTCGTCCGCCGAGCCATTGTCTATCACGCGTTCATGTCGCGCTGGCGTGTTTGAAGGCAAAAAAAAAATTTAGTAAGATTTAGATATTTATAACTAAGAAAACGGCCTCCTAGCCTAGTTGGTAGTGACCCTGCCTATGAAGCTGGAGGTCCCGGGTTCGAATCCTGGTCAGGGCATTTATTTGTGTGTTTATCACAGATATTTGTTCCTGAGTTATGGATGTTTTCTATGTATTTAAGTATTTATGTATATCTATCTATTATATATATCGTCGTCTAGTACCTACAACACAAGCCTTATTGAGCTTACTGTGGGACTAGGTTGATTTGTGTAAGATTGTCCCATAATATTATTATTATTATTTGTATGTCCTTTCCATATCTCGGGACCATGGGGTCCTTGACCTTTGGTAGGCCTGCGTGGGGCCGAAGCCAACAGCGCAGTCGCCCTTTAAGACAATTTAATCTAAAAGCAAGGGATACACGTGGCGGATACCATCCCCGAGTGCACAATATGATACATCCGGAGATGGTCCCCGCCAGGTGCAAAGACTATTGCAGTGCAGCACTTTTGTGCTGCGATGGAAACTAAGGTCATAAGGCTATTGGTTTGAATGTTGGATGGACTGGATACTGGGTTATGGGAGGAGACTAGCGGACACCTGCCGTGACAATCAGTCTCAAAATTGTAAAAGACAGGTGGTGACTCGCCAACTCATTGAGTGGGCCCCGCAATGGCCGCACGCACGGTGCGACAACGGTGCAACACTTGAGAGTGGCTGTGAGGTTGTCGAGAGGTGAGTCTGCGGTAGCCAGATCCCGGTGTTCCGTTCAGCAGGCCGCCGGCGTTATGACATTTTACACTTCCAACCTGGAGCATAGGTCCCGGTCTTGCGACTCCACTCTGGCCGGCCAGTTAAGGCAAGCACAGAGGCGAGGGCCAGATGGAAAGGGCCCTCAGGAATAGGGGTCCGCGGTGTCGCCACTCACCGTCAGCTCGCCACAAGCTGCCCCCGCGGGTTATTATTATTATTATTATAAGAAAAGGGTTAAACTTCTGCCAAGTTCTTATTTTCCTGTAGGTATTAAAGTGCCGAATATTCGACATTTTTTGCCAACTAGTCGCCGACTACAAATGATGCCGAATAGTCGGCTTTCCCGACTAGTCGGCGACTAATCGGGCCATCTCTAGTGTTTACCTATTTTGGTAGTACTATTTTCCAATTGAAAAATCTTGCTAGTCTGTAACTCTGACCTCCACCCATTAAAAGCTGCCAGACCGGATCTAGCAATAAGGATGGCAAGGCAATATAACTAGACAGATTTAATTGCTCTCATTAATATGTCATATCTGACGTGGCTAGCTCTTAGTCCATATCTCTTATAGGGGAACGGTCGAAAGTGTCCAGCTGTAAACATTAAATAATGGTTCCAAATCTCTCCTAGTGGCGCTAGTATAGCTATAGCAAGTTAGCTAAATTGTAAAAAAAATCTGCTAAATTGTTGAAAACATTTTTATTGGTTTCAGAATCAAACCACACAGCGATTATAGAACTAGAGCCGATGAGCGTTCCCGAGTTCACCCTAGTCCAAGACCCCAGCAACAAGCAAGCAACACCAATGCGAGCAACCCACGAGCGATACGTAAGCGACATTACTCCTTACGAGTGCGGCATGTGCGGGGAAAAGTACAAAGAATTAGCTGATCTGACCCTGCACGTGTCGACCATCCACAGGAAAAAGCCAGCGCCAAAGAAATCTGTACAAAACATCGTTGTACCAAAGTTGAAATCACCAAAACCAGAGAGAAAAAAACAGTTAAAAACTCAAAAGAAAAAACAGAAAATTTATACTTGCAATTCTTGTGATAAAACCTTCGCAAGCAAAGGCGGCCTGTCGCTACATAAGCGGACGCACGGAAAGAAACTGTTCTCCTGCGAAATATGCAAAAAGGAATTCAACTTTCTATGCAACTTGCAGTCGCATGAACGACTGCACACGGGCGAGAAACCATATAACTGCGAAGTATGCTGTCGAGATTTCAGGCATTTGAGCCATTTGATCATACATAAGCGGACTCATAGCGGTGAGAAACCTTACTCGTGTAAAGTCTGTAATACGATGTTTAGGAGTTCGACGGATCTGAGAGCACATAGCCGCGTCCATACCGGGGAGAGGCCGCATAAATGTCAAAGTTGTGAGAAGAGATTTGCTACTTTAAGAGCTCTGAAATGGCATAAACGTATTCATACAAGTGAATAAATAAAATAAAAAAACGTTTTAATATGAACTCTTTACTAAACGATGTGTGTGTGGTTCAATGTAATTTTAATATTATTTATTATAATTTTTAATACTTAAATTAGTAAGTTAAATAAATACAATGACAGCTGACATTCCTATATCTATTGTTTATGGCCAATAATTAGGCCATCCATACACCTGAGCTGAATTAGGAAAATTCATAAACAAAATGCTTAAATTTGTCGCTGGTTGCTTAAATTTTTCAATGGTAGCTGATTATTTGTATGGAGGCCAGAACCAAATTTAAGCATGTAGAGACAAATTACTGAATTTTGTATATGATCTTTCTTAATTCAAGCCAAGTATGTCGATAGTATTGATAGATGGCGACAGCATGCCAGTATCTGTCAGTCCTACCAATAGTGTCCTTTTTTCCTTTTTGTTTACTTGGATGCCCTTTAAGCCAAAGCCCATAGAAAACTAGCGACAGTGCTGTGCTGGCGCCATCTGGCCAAACTGTTGACAGCCTTCCCTTGGCAATGAAGGTTTCCTAAATCGTTTTTTTTCACCAATCATGTTTAATCGCATTTTTTATGATTGGTGGATTTTGACAGCTGCTGTCAATAATGCCTCTCGTCACAGTGCTGCCACCTGGATTTCAGGAAACCCTCATATTTTATAAATGTAAATCGATCCAGCTTTTGTGAGGATCAAATTACATAAAGGTAAAGGTACGGACAGACGTGCTAAAAAAAGCATGCTCATTAGCTTGCTTACAATTTGCATGCTCTGCAAGTGTTCACATTTGCCAGCAATAAGCATGCTTGTTTTAAGCATGCTCATAAATAAGCATAAAGAAGCATGCTCATAAACTTGTTCAGACGCGCTCGGAGCACGCCCCCTTCCACCCGCGCCTCAGGTAGCATGCTCGAAATTCAAACGTCGGTTAATTTTTAAGCATGCTGTAAATAAGCATGCTCATTACTAGCAATGTGGTGACACACTTGCTACTAATCAGCACTTGCTGAATAAAAACATGCTTCAGCAACAGTATTGACAGAGTCAATATGCATGAGATAAAATCAGCGCCACCTAGTAACGACTAGTGTACTATTAGTACGTTATTCGTTACTAGGTGGCGCTGATTTTATCGCATGCATATTGGCTCTGTTTAGGCGGCTCTGAACTAGATGGCGCTAAATACTCGGAGCCTCAAAAAGTTCTTAGGCTATGGCCGTCTACTATATATTTAAGTCTATGGTGCTATTAATGCACGTCTGTCCGCACCTTTACTCAAGCTCCTTATAATTCTCATAAAATCCTCAGCAAGTTTCCGAGGATCTTGAAACTACGATAAAAAAACGTTAGCGCGATGTAATGTACACGCAGAGCCATCTATCGGCACGCAGCGTAACTAACGTCAGTAGCGCAGTGGTGACGGCGGCGGTTAGGGTGTCACATAGAGTGATGATGTTGTTAGGCAGTGTTCCGGCAGTAGCAGTACGGGTTGAGGTCTCGCCGCGTGTTGCTGATGCAATCCGGTTGGCTCCCGTAACTGTTAGTGTTAGAAAAGGACGGCATTAGTGACACGAGCACCCATGTATCGTGGACACGGTAAGTGTACGGTCAAGGACTTTTTTGAACCATTTAGGGTCCACTTTGCATTACTAAAAAATGGTGGCCTGTGAAGCCGGTTTACGGTCGATAATTTTGCGTGATAACGTCATGAGAACACATTGATGGAAAATTGCATACTTTTATCAGAGACTATAGAGATATAGACGACCACAGCCTAAGAACTTTTTGAAGCTCTTGTTAATTGCGCCATCTATGTCAAAGCCACCTAATGATACCGAAAATGTAAGAGAAATGTCACCTGCACTGCTATCCACCTAGTAGCTACTAGTGTACTACTAGTACGCTTTTTGTTACTAGGTGGAGTATCCACCTAGTAGCTACTAGTGTACTACTAGTACGTTATTCGTTACTAGGTGGCGCTGGTTTTTATCTCATACATATTGGCTCTGTTTAGGTGGCTCTGAACTAGATGGCGCTAAATACTCGGGGCCTCAAAAAGTTCTAAGGCTATGGCCGTCTACTATATATTTAAGTCTATGATACTATGCTTATTTCTAGATACGGACATCTGGCAGCTGTAAAGTAGTGGAGGTCAAAGAATTCAAATAACTTGAAAAGTACAAACCATAGAGTTCTGGGCTTGATGCAGTATTATGGGAAATTGTGTAATTAATTAGATTATATCAAAGCCAGAAGTTCTCTTGGGGAAAGAAGTGTCAAATAAAGTAAAATGTAAATTTATAGTTAATCGCCTGCTGTTATTATTTCCGCAATAATACATAATGTTTTTTGTTCTAATGTTAAAATATAGGCCCTGTTAAAATAGTATAGTGTAACAGGGCTTTTACGCACCTATTTAATCTGAAGATGAGCGCCATGTCGAACTGGAACCTGTCCTCCAGCACCAAGTACAGTATCGTCGCCTCGAATAGCGCGCCTCCGGGCTCCGACTTTATCTGCAAAAAAAAGGTACGGACAGACATGCTAAAAAAAAGCATGCTCATAAGCTTGCTTAAAATTAGCTTGCTCTGCAAGCACAGACTACACAGACACCTCATATTTACGCTTTTACAGGGAGCACGAGGTCACCGCACATAAGCGCAATTTTATTCGTAAATTTCTACGATTCGAACAGTGCATCTCAATAGTATTGTACACTAATTTGTAGTATAACAATCCAGGATCACCGCTGAAACTAGATTTTTGTGGTTATTTTTAATTCATATGAGTAATGATCAAAAACATTAACTCAACTGAAATAAGCGGTCGCGCTCTCATACAAAATTAGTACGGGAGCACCTATGTGTGGTGACCTCGAGTTGTACTTATGATCTATCTAGTGGTGAGGTTATCTGTGTCTGTAAGTGTTCACATTTACCACCAATAAGGGTCAAAACACACTTAGCGGAATCACAGCGGAATTAAACCAATTCATAGACAAAATGTCTATGGTAGCGGAAATTTTTCTATTGTAGCTGATTTTTTGTATGGAAGCCATAGACAAATTTCCGCTACCATAGTCAAATTTCCGCTACAAAATTAAGCATTTTGTCTATGAATTGGCTTAATTCCGCGAGTAATTCTGCTAGGTCTGTTTTGACCCTAAGCATGCTTTTTTCATGATGTTTGTGTGTGACGTTTGAAGTGTAAACACTGTGTCGCGAAGCTAAGCGAATAAAATTATTGAAATATGAGAAATTCACCAAGAAAACATACTTGAACTGCAGCAGAACGCCAACACTCTCACTATACACGCAAGGAATAACTCGCAACCACATTGGTGAGCTATTTGTTACTAATTTTACAAGAAATTGATTACGGCCTAAACAAAAAACTAACGGGATACACACTAACACATAGATCTTTTGAAATAACGAAGGCATTTCGATGAGAATTATCAAAAACAAAGAGGTACATTAACCGGCTGACTCACTGACACTGACACTAAGCCAAGCCAACTGACGTTTGACGTCTGTCATCTGTCACACGCGAAAGTTGCGTTCAGAAACTTTGCTGACATTCCAATTTACGCTATAGCAGATAAGATAATTGCGCAAACAAAAATGTCAGAGGAGGTATTAAAAAAACTATTCGAACAACAAAAAAAGGACATGGCGGGCCAGTTAAAAGAAATGGAAGATAATATAACTCAAGGAATAAATCACAATATTGATCAAAAATTTAACCAACTGCAAGCGCAAATGGATGATATCAAAAATACAAGCGCACAGCAAGAGCAGCGACTTGATGTAATAGAAAAACAATTAAGAATACGCAATTTAATGCTATTTGGAGTAGCTGAGGAAGAAAGATCATACTCTGAACTTGAAAATATAGTACTGACAATAATAACTGTAACACTGGAAATAAATTGCGAAAATTCGGAAATAGAATTTGTTAGGAGGCTGGGAAAAAAGAGCTCTAGACCAAGACCTATTTCCATAGGTCTGACGACCCTGGGTAAAAAAATTCAAATTCTACGCAACAAAAGGAAATTAACAGGGTCAGGCTCCTACATAACTGAGGACTATCCTCATAAAGTTCTTGAGATTCGCAAGTCGCTGAAGCCACAACTTAAAGAAGAACTTGATAAGGGCAATAATGCGGTGATAAAATATGACAAATTGATTATTCTCAGAAACAAAACCAATCACAACATTCACAACCAAACAGAACAAAGCCCTCCGGTACAAAATTCCGATTTAAACACTAAGAAGAGAGCGCTAGAGTACACACCACCCAAATCAAGTGAAGAGAGCGAAATACCAACTACTTCAATGAACTCAAATCCCCCCACCCAACCTGCAAAAAAGAACAAAGCATCGGTAAATAGTCCCCCCAAACAAAAAACTATATCCCAATACATGAAAGTAAAACACACTCCCATCAATAAAACAAATAGAAGTAAAGCACCAGGAAATATAGATGAAGCATCAATAGCGTCAAACAAAGAAAAATAGCAACCACAGTACGATAGACCAACAATTCATATAGGGACCCTAAACGTGAGAACACTCCGAAAAGAAGCAAAATTAGCTGAACTTGAACTTGCACTTAATAAAATAAATTGGCATATTCTCGGTTTAAGTGAAGTACGAAGAGATACCGAGCAACTGATCCAGTTAAAAAGTGGGAACGTGTTTTATCACTATGGAAAAACCAAGGGGCTAAATGGCGTTGGATTTATCGTAAATAGCAGCATAAAAAAATATATCGAAGGTTTTAGCAGTTTTTCGGAAAGAGTAGCAATATTGGATATAAAAATAGACAAGAAATCGCTGAGAATTATACAAGTATACGCTCCTACTAGTTCAGCATCGGAAAATCAGTTAAAGCTATTTTATGATGATTTAAACAAAACACTGCAAAAGAAGAACAAACATCAAGATGTGATAGTAATGGGAGATTTCAACAGCCAAATAGGAAATGGAACAACCTATGAAACTCCCTGGTTAGGAAAATATTGCTATGGAAATAGAAATGAACGAGGGGAAAGACTGATAGAATTTTGCCAAAAAGAACAACTAGTTGTACTCAATACGCAATTTAAGAATAGAAATGGCTTGCGATGGACTTGGCTCTCTCCCAATCAGAAATTCAAATCACAAATTGACTATATACTTACGAGAAATAAAGCAAATTTTAAAAACTGCACTGTAGTGAACAACTTCAGCTTCATAACAGACCACCGGCTACTCATGTCAGAAATGTACGTTAAAACAAAGAGAAAAACGTATAACACGAACACTAAGATGGAAACAAACTACCAATATGATGAGAAACAAGCCGACATTCTCGAAACAAAGCTTACAAATATAACAGTGGAACAATGTCCTCAAAAAATATACAGCAAAATAGAGCACGAAACAAAAACCGCTATATGTAATTTAAAAACTAAAACAGTCAAGAATCCTGAAAAAATTAGCACTTCTACATTAAAATTAATTAAAGAACGCGACGATCTCAAATCTTTGGAAACGAAGTTAACAACAGACGACCAAAAAAATTATTTACGGAAGATAAATCATACAATTAAAATGCAAATTAGTAACGACATAGAAAACTACTACAACAGAAAAATTGAAGAAATTTTGGCACTGACAGGATCAACAAAAGCGGTAGATAACTTACGTCTGATAGGGAAAGCTCTTATACCATCACTCGACGATAAAGAGAAAAACAAATCCCAAGATCGAAATAAGATTCTCGAAATAGCTACGAGCTTCTATGAAGACATTTATAAAGATGACGATAGGAAAACACACATGCAACAAGACCCATGCAGCAATATAGATAAGGCTCCTTGTTTTATCGATGTTGAAGTTGAGTACGTCATAAAACAATTAAAAAACAATAAAACACCCGGAAATGATAAAATCACTAACGAAATGATAAAAACATATGCAAACAAACTTAAAGGACCCCTTCTTCATCTCTTTAATAGAGTACTAACTACCAAAGACATACCAGAACAGTGGTTCCATTCATCAATTGTACTGCTGCACAAAAAGGGATCTCAGGCAGATGTAAACAACTACCGGCCAATAAGTTTGTCACCTGTTATCTATAAAATGTTCATGACACTTCTCAAAAATAGGCTATACAATGTACTAAACGAGCAACAATCAAGGGACCAGGCTGGATTTAGGAAAGGATTTTCTACTATTGACCACTTACATACGTTGAATATGATCATTGAAAAGTATACCGAGTACAATAAACCACTTTTCTTGTGCTTTGTTGACTTCACAAAGGCCTTCGACAGCATAAAACACGAATATATGCTTAATGCTCTTCAAACCCAAGGCGTAAACGCTGACTACATCCAACTGATTAAACTTATATATGATAAAAGTACAGCTAGCGTGAGGATGGAGGAGGAGGGCAAAACATTTAATATTCAGCGAGGAGTCAAACAAGGGGACCCTTTGTCGCCATTGTTATTCTTGTGCGTTCTGGAACAAATCTTTAGATCTGCAGATTTATCTAAATATGGCGTACATATCGATGGCGAAAAGTTGAGTGCACTGAGATTTGCGGATGACTTAATTTTTCTAGCGGAAACGAGCTCGGAGTTACAATCGATGCTACAAATCTTCCAGGACCACCTGAAAGAAACCGGACTGACTATTAACAACAACAAAACAAAAGTAATGGCAAACAAACCCGTCGCATCAGTGACAATAAATGGCATAGAACTGGAAAAAGTGGACGAATACATTTACCTCGGACAACTCTTCTCATTTAACGATAAAATGACAAAAGAGGTTGAAAGAAGAGTAGCACTCGGTTGGAGAAGATATTGGAGTCTGAAACACATATTTAAAGGAAACTTCAGTATATCTTTAAAGAGCAAGATCTTTAATATGGTCATAATACCGACACTTACATACGGTTCGCAGACGTGGGCACTTACAGAGGCACTTAAAACAAAACTTCGCACCTGCGAACGAAGTATGGAGAGGAGCATGTTGGACCTGAAATTGAGAGATAAGATCAGATGCACTGAGATACGCAAAAAAACAAGCGTTCTCGACATTATTCAAGCTGTCAATAAAAACAAATGGCAATGGGCTGGACACATAATGCGTCTCAACGACAACAGATGGACGCTTCGGACGACCGTGTGGAGACCGCGAGACGGGAACCGCAGCGCCGGCCATCCGCGCACGCGCTGGGAGGACGAGCTGTGCGCGCGCGCGCCACTCTGGGGCCGCGTGGCTCGGGACCGAGGCGCCTGGAACGACTTTGTTTCAAATATGTTTAAATAAATATAAGTAAACTATATTATATATAATACTTAAATAGCATTAGTTGTAAACCAGATGAGTCATGTAAGAAAAATATTTTAAGTACGTATTTTGTGAATTGTTAATATGTATATTATATTATTCTCCTAGCAGGGCTGGTAACCCATGGAGTCTTATTACCATCCCTCCTTCTTCCTGAAGGAGAGGCCATTTAAAAGAAATGTATAATTAAAAGTATAGGTAAAATTTAATTCAAATATGAATATCTAA
Organism: Pammene fasciana; assembly: GCA_911728535.1. Taxonomy (NCBI): domain Eukaryota; kingdom Metazoa; phylum Arthropoda; class Insecta; order Lepidoptera; family Tortricidae; genus Pammene; species Pammene fasciana. The sequence goes on from OU452296.1 coordinate 1,526,490, forward strand.
AAATATAAACAATATTGTATAATGTTAAAATGTAAAAACGAATAAATGGCTATTCTGATTCTGATTCTGATTCTGATGCTTTTTTTAACCATACTCATAAATAAGCATGCTCATAAACCTGTTCAGACGCGCTCGGAGCACGCCCCCTTCCACCCGCACCTCAGGTAGCATGCTCGAAAATCAAATGTCGGTTGATTTTTAAGCATGCTGTAAATAAGCATGCTCATTACTAGCAATGTGGTGACACACTTGCTACTAATCAGCACTTGCTCAATAAAAGCATGCTTTCGTACATACTAGTAATGAGCACGTCTTCTGTCCGTACCTTTTTAAACAAAAAACCGGCCAAAGGCATGTCGGGCCATGCTCAATGTAGGGTTCCGTAGTTGCCGGCCTGTTACAATTCATTAATTCAAAAGGTCGTTTCTTACGGGAAATTGAAAGATTTCGAAGGAGGAGGTTATCAATTCGTCGGCATCTTTGTTTATTTTGCTTTTGTATTTTTATGTATGTTTACCGAATATTCGAAGATTTGGAAAATTCTTTTTTTGTTTGAAAGAGTACGCTTCACAGTTGATCCCATTGTCACCAGGTCCAAATCTGATGATGGGATCCTGGAGAAATCGAGGAAGCTCTTCAACTATTATAGGCACATCTATAGTGATATCACTATTTTTTACAAGAACTCGGCCACTTCCTGTTGGAATAGCGAATCCTAAGTGAAGTAGGTTCTTTTTTTGTTTAAAATTAATACGTAGCAAATAGTTTTCCATTTTTCTTCAAAAAAACATCAAAATATAATGTTCCATATATAAATATATTCAGGAGCCGAGTACTATCAGCTGTAAAAATTACTCACACCAAATTTCAGGTTTCTACCACTAATGATCACTGAGTTAAGCTGCGGACCAACAGATGACAGACAGACGGACATTTTTTTATTTATTTATTCAAATTATTCGTTACACAGTATTACAGTAAAAACCAAGGCACTGCGAACTACAAAACAAAACATATAAAGTAACTTAAGACTAGTTTGATCTAGGCGATGTAACTTCGTGGCTCCGTTGACACGTCTGATCTGGTGCAGGATTCGGCAGAGTGCCCCGGAACCGCCGGAACAACACCCTTCGGCCAGAAGTCTGAACTCGCGATGGCATCCTGCAGCGGCCGCGGCACGCGCACCACAAACGAGCTGAAGTGCACGTAGTACCGGGACTGTAGCTGGTGCACCCTCAACGAGAAGCCATGCAGTCTTTCGGCGAACGTACTCCACCACATCGTCGGCCACGGCGGAGTAATGCAAGCGCGACACGTAGAGCGCCCTACTCGGTATTGCAATCCGGAGACCAGAATTACCCGGTTTCGCAGTGCCACACAGAGTCTTGCGGGGCGCCCTGCGCTTCTTGCTCATGGTGAAACTATAAGGGTGACTACGGAACCCTAAAAACTATACCAATAAGGAGGATAAGTATCTCTTATAGGAGAACGGTCTAAAAAGTCTCCAGCCGATAATAGTTCCAAATCTGTCCAAGTGGCGGTAGTAAGCTATAGCACCTTAGCAGTTATTGACGGAGTGAAGTGCGCTGCATGTGCGCTACCATATATTCTATAGCTATTGTGGCGCCACCAATTCAACGCCTTTTAACGGACACTTTTGTAACATAGAGATTGTTATCCTGTAACAAGGCGTTTCCACGGCCGGCTATGACAAACGAGGAAATGCCTGTCGCAGTACTTAATGATATCTTAATTATTACGAAAAAACCAAATGCTGAAGTAAGGTACTAACTAGAGAGCATTCCATCAAATTCGGGTCGTCTAAATTTGGAGATTAATAAAAGGTTAGTATTTCTTGTGACTCATTTTATTTATATAAGGAAGGTATACAAAACAAGCTTACTGTGTAAAACCAATCTTACTTGCTACTAATTACCTTACATTAAATCTAAAGGCTCAGACGGTAGAGCTTGGTCATTAACGTTCAAATGGATTGTTTTACACAGCACCTATCAATTCCTAGATGTTAATCCCTACCTTTCAATGCCATCATACTACAGAATATTAAATTAACTACGGCCCTATGTTTCAGGAAAGGAAATATTCCACCAACTTCAGATCACACGCATACCGCTGGGACCAGGGAGCTTCCAAGGCTACATTGACTGAGCTACCAACACGTGGCTCTGGCTGCAGACAACAGCGGCAGCCTCCCTCCACCGCGACACCGCCATAGAACCCTGGCTGCAGCCGGTGGACTCCTTCCCTGCCTCACACGGCAGCCGGAAACTTTATGTGGCTTAAGGCCATTAAGATCTTGGATACAAAAACATATTTCAAAAACAAAATATGGATTCAAATGAAATACACCCCGCCAGCTGAAAGAAGAAATTGTTTTCATTAGCCATGTGGCAGGATTAAACTCATTAAACTTGATCCAGCAAATATCTGGCTTCTTACCAGCAGGAGATACGAAACGTGTATCTAATTCATTGCTGCAGGCTTCCCTCCCTGCCTCAGGAATCCCACCAGCAGACTGAAAAGGAACCATGTGGTCAGAACAATACAATGGGCACCAATGGTGAAAGAACTTTGAAGCAACACTATCTCTACTCTACTTACGGCATCAACTGAGAAATATTCAATCCATCAGTTATTCCGCCCCCTGCGGTTAGGATTCCTGGTATCCTTTTCTCAAAAACAATCACTTCATGTGACGATGAAATGGGCTAAATACTGGAATACAAAACAGCCTGTATCGGCTGAAGACAAAAGAGAAATGACCTCCATACGACCTGATGCTGGGGATGTCAGCATCCAACCAAATTTAATTATGACACTAATCAACCATTTAATTATTTATCTTTATATTAGACATAAAAATGAAAAGTCTCTTTCTATTGATATTTTAACTATTGTTGCTATTTATAACAATGTTTTATTCCAATATTCTAAATACATGTAAGTTTATAAACATTTACTTTATTTTTAATTAGCAACCCCACTAATTACTTTTTGTTTTGATTGGTTAATTAATTGTCATTCATATTGTTGCCAGTACAAGACATACTTGCTAGTTATGAAAACGAAACTATTTGAGAGACCTTTCAAAACGCATTAAAGATTGAGTGATCAAAATCACAACGTTACAATCCTATGGGCTATACCACCCATAGACCTGACACAATATAATAACAATACCAAGATTGAACGGGATGGTCTTATTACACTTTCTATAGATATGACAGAGAAGGCGCTATTATCGTTGATCCTTATCATAGACTCACCCTTGTGATTATTGCTTACTTCCAAAATGACCTAAGTACAATAGAAACATTTATTACCCTCCACCGCTCTTTGAAGGGTAACAATGAAACCGACTAAATTATGTAGGTTAGTTACTGTATGCTATCAGCCATCTTGAAACGTGTTTTAAAATCAGTCGCGTTGCGTATGTTCCGTCCATTAGGGTGTATCGCGTATGCAGTCTCTAGTTATATCCTTGCTTTGAGTGTTATCCTTACCTACCATCCATACTAAAAACATAAAAAAAGTTCAGTCATCATGGAGACAAACCTCGACCCGATAGTTGATGTTGGTGCCTATGGTTCCTCGCCCGACTTGCAGACCTTCATCTTGCCAGAGCACCGCTAAAGTAGAATGAAGAACGCGGGGTACACAGAGATCCCTGAAATAGTGTAAATAATTACTGTTTATTTATCAATATCTTTTACGTTTATACAATGAAGTACAATGTTCTATCGGGTTAGAAGTGCATGGTCAATTTATCAATGACTTCATTTATAAATTGGATATTCAATTATTTTCAAACAATGTCCATAGAGTTAGTATACATTCCCTTAAAACCTATTTTAGTGAATCTAAGCCTTTATAGAAGACATATACGTACCTACAGAATCCCAATGTTTCCAGAAGGCGCAAGAAGGCGACTCAGACACTAGGCGCAGAAGGCTGTTGGAACTGTCACGTACGCGACGAATCAAGGAGGCAGTTTTTTTTTCGTAATATCGCACTGAGACAGTCAGTGCGCGCCTCCGCGAACATACCTGACGCGTACATACATCCTTAAACTAGGCCCAAAAGAAAGGTATGGGTACTGCGAATGTCATCTCGCTATGTGTGGTAGGGCACAGCACAGCGAATGTCATCTCGCTCAAATCTGGAGCAGAGCCCGACGAGAAGCCCTCTGGAGTTGCAGGCGTACATAGGCTACGGTAGCTGCTTACCATCAGGTGGGCCGTATGCTTGTTTGCCAAATTGCCACCGACGTTGTATAAAAATAAACAGCTCCAGTTGTCCGAGAAAATATCCTGCGAAACCTGAGTCGAAACGTTGGAATTCAAGTTACACCTGTCTGATATATGTCAGTTAATAAAGGAAGCTTTAAAATCTGCAGAATCTGCTCGCCGTCCAATATTTCATATGTAGTCTGAGAGCCAGTCTCACCTGACAGGGTCGAGGAGCGAGTTGATGTAGTCCATGAGCGCGCGCGCAGTTTTGTGGTACATCGGGTCGTCGGCGGACACGTTCTGCCACGTGAGGCAGGAGCACCAATACGGCTCGATGCCAGCCTCGCCGCACGACCGGCTGCGCGGTATCTGCGAATCATACATGACATGACGCACCCAGCGCGTTAAAATTGGCCTCTTGAACATATAGCCTCCTGCGGCCCAGCCATACAAATGAAAAATCGAAAACTTGCCACTGACATTTAAACCAAGAACACAAAGAAACAGAGTCGATTTTATTTTGTTTCAAAATCGAACGCTACAAAACAAATGCAACTCTATGGAAATAGAATGGATGATTCAAATTTCATCGAAGACAATAAGTACTACAAGTAGGACCTTGCATGGGCCTTACGAGGATAGTCCATGGGCCAGCTAAAAATACGAAAATGGTATAATTTGGGGGTACCAATTTTCCCTTATACAGCAGTTATAGACGTTTATCAGGATGTTGAAAAATCATGATTGCCATCGCAAAGTAGCTATTGGAAATGGTGGCTAATCTAAGATGGCGGTTGTATGTAACATATCGGTAAATTATGAGGGTACTAATTTTCCACTTCACAGCAGTTAGATAGGCTTATAAGAATGTTAAACTCACACTGGAAACAGTTTTCGCCACCAGGACAGAACACCTACTTTACTGAGCATGTAGCAGTGTTATGTGGCCGGTCTTCTCCAAGTGTAGTGGCAGCGTGTGGTCCACGGACTCAATGACCGCGCCCGGTGCAAGTACTGCGAGAGGATGACTCGAGCGTTTTATTAAAATTACCAGCTCTAGCATAGTCAGCGCTCGAGGATAGCTCGCTCCTCTAACCGTGTACGGGTTCCAGTGCTGCCTCATGTCCAGCACGTCCAGTAAGGTGGCGTGCAGGTCGTGCGGCGTGGTGAGCGCGCGCGCGTTGGCCTCGAGCGCGCGCTGCGCGTGCGGCCGCGCGCGCCTCAGCCGGTCCGGGAGCCGGATCGCCAGGAGCGGGAGGCGGTGCTCCAGCCTGCCTTGCGCCGTGTTGCTTGCGTTTGAGAATCTGGAAAGCGACTGCCATCTGACCTTCCAACCCAGAGGGGAAACTAGGCCTTGTTGGGGTTAAGATCCGGTTTCTTCACTAAGGAATACCTTCACCGAAAAGCGACTAGTATAAATATCAAATGATATTTCGTACGTAAGTTCCGAAAAACTCAGTGGTACGAGCCGGGGTTTGAACTCGAGACCTTCGGATCGAAATTCTGGCTTCTACCGCCAGGCTACCAGCGCTCTAAAAAAGGGTATAAAACATTGACTTATTATGTATTCTATTACTAGATGTAACATCTAGGACAGAACGAACATGCATTAATTAGTAGAAAAATAATAAGAAAGAAACGCAAGCGAAACCTTTGCTCTGGAACAGAATAAAGTGGCTTGATTCATACCTCGGCCCGTGGTCCCCCATGACGATTATGAGCGTGTCTTCTGTTCTAGAGAGCAGTGTTTCGAGGAACGCAGCCGTGTCGTCGTCGGCGTTGCTGATCATATCGAAGTCGTCGTGAGTGATGTCGTTGATGAACGTGAATATGAAACGCTTTCCACCCAACTCCAAGAACTGTACAAGGGAGACACATTGCGGTTGTGAGTTTAGTTAAGTTTCAGTTGGTCTTACATCACCGATCTAATTAATACATACTAGTTGTGACCAGTGCGCCAAGCGACCTAGACGCATTGATGAGTAATTAAACAAATATTAATTGCGAAATTAAAATTAGCGCGGCCCGGCCGCTGCTAGCGAATTGAGGCAATGAGTGCCTCTGATCAGAGTCAACCCGTCGTGAATAATTTCCTCGCCTTTCTTCAACAGAAGAAGATGCTGCGGGAAGGAAAGACGAATGCGGCCACCGGTGTCCAGTTCAGTTCGTGGGCATCGAGTTTCACCCTAGTGACATGAGACGCGACCCCCCCCCCCCAAATCGTACATTTCTAAACATTTCTGTATTAGTGTCCCCCCCAGGAATTTCAAGCTACGACCGCGCCTGGTCACAGACCAAACGGTGTAAGAAGATGGTGTAAGAGGTGTGAGAAGATGTGATGAATGACCTGTTGAGTCACGTTTATCATAACTTTGAACTGAGGTGTGTCTCCCAAACAGTAGGTCGAATTCATCAAGTTTCTTGCCCAACGTTTGAATGGTTCGGTTTCAAACCAGTGGGACAGTAGCAGCCCCTGCAGTGAGTAGTCGGTGGGTAGGCGCGAGAACCCATTAAATCCGTAATGGAAGGTGCTGATTTCGGGTCTGTCTTCCAAGTACGCCGTGCGGTATCTGCAAGACAATACAACCATCATCATCATCTCAGCCTGGCAGGCGGGTTGGCGCGCGCAGTTTTTTGTTTATTGTTTGTAGGCTTTCAATACAATACATGAGTCTTATTTTGTAACAGTTCTCAGGGGAATCAGAGCCTGTAGACTTCCCATAGACAGAGATAGACATTATTATTTTATTATTATTTATTTATTAAAAACACAAGTTTACAAATTTAATCGTTTACAGTGCTCCACATAACTACATTAAGTTTGACTGTGGAGTCAAGTATCAGTCTCAAGTTTTCCTATATATATTACCTAAATATTCAGGATAATATCACATTAATTAAAAGCACATAATATTAAATTAAAATTAATTTACATGAAATAAAATGTGTGGTAGGTATGTCCTGTATGCTCCATAGGTGAACTATTCCCCTATAGAGCACCCAGGAGATACCTTTTAAGGCGGTTTTTAAATCTGGTTTTATTGGCCTCTTGCACATATACAGAGCTGCAGGCTTATGATGGCAGTAGTTGTCCGCCGATAACTTGATAAAAAGCTGACAACTTGACACATTCACACAGCAAAAGATGACAATGTGTCAAGTTGTCAGCTTTTTATCAAGTTATCGGCGGACAACTACTGCCATCATAAGCCTGCTGTAGCCAGAATTGCAGTTAAGATAGGACATAGCGAATTTTAAGGTAGGGCATTAAGAGTCGCCAGGACGCTCGCGTTCCCATTACAATTATTAGCAACGAAAACGAATGTCCAACCTAGATCTGTACTACTAGAATGCCCATGCCAAATTTCATGGTTCTATAAGCATGTCGTTTTAAAACGAGAGCTGAACTACGTTTGTATGGGAGCACGAGTTCACGCGAGCGTCCTTATTTTAATACATCTTTGACCCGATTGTAGTTTTTAAGGTGGGGCATTAGTATTTTAAGGGAGGGCATTGCCCCCTAACGCCCCCCCTAGCTACGGCCCTAGAGATATATAGAGATAGAATCATGAAGTTTGAAACTTGGCAAGACATGATTTGCTAGAAAGAGAGGCAAGCAGTGAAGTTGTAAATTATAACTTTATAAAACACGACCCAGGAAGTCTATTAAGTCCCGTTTTTATCAAACTACTGCACAAGTAAAGGAAAACATCGTTAATTTGTCATTCCATCAAGAAAAAAATTATGATCATACACTCATTTGCAGTTGGTAAATTCATCGCGACATGTATGGTGACAACAGTTTTTTTAAACGGGAAAGTCAAAGTAAAAAAAGAAGAATAAAAACATAAAAGATATTTCAATTTAGTCACATTACAATGAACGTCAAAGAAACGAAGGTCGCAGGTTTGAGCCTCGGCACGTACAGTCCGTGAGCTTTAAGAAGAACCTTCGGGAATCGGCGATGACACACTGTTCCGCTTTTTCATGTGTCACTGTTCACTGTTGATTGATACCCGGCGACTCTTTCTATAACCCGAAGGTTCTTTTTAGAGCACACGGGCTGTACCACTGATTTTCTAAGAACACGTGAATTAAATATTATTTGAAGTTCCCTTATAACTTTTCTGTGATAACGTAGTGCGAAATCAGGAGCCTTAAAAAACCTAGTTTCCTATCTATCCTGCCTTTTCGCCGAAAATTGTACTAAGGAATTTCACTTGCCGTCAACTTTAATTTTGCCGAATAACTTTTACCAAATAATTATTTCGCAACAATTTTATTTCTCAACCCCATAGTTGGAAAATGAAAATGATCTACTAAATAGGTTGGGTTAGGTTAGGTTGGATTATGTAAAGTTGGGAAATGAAATTCAGCCAAATGAAACTTCTGGTTGGCAAGTGAAACTCGGCAATACAATTTCCGGTGAAAAGGCTGAGAACCCGCCTTACTTACTTAAGTAAAAAGCTAGGAAATGAATGACGTAATAAATAAATAATTTTAAACAAAACAAGAACCAACTTCACTTAGGATCCGCTTTTCCAAGTGGAAATTCCCGAGTTGGTGTAAAAAATACTGAAATCACTATAGGTGTGCCTATAATAGTTGAAGAGTTCCCTCGATTTCTCCAGGATCCCATCATCAGATCCCGACTTGGTGACAATGGGACCATCTGGGGGTTATTCTCAAGGTCTGTTCGATTAAAAAAATAATTTTGAAAATCGGTTCACGATTCACGGTGATATCGAGTAACATACATACAAAAAAATTCAGTCGAATTGAGAACCTCCTCCTTTTTTGAAGTCGGTTAAAAACAAACAAAGATCCCAACGAATTGAGAACCTCCTCCTTCGAAGTCTTGAAGTCGATTGAAAAAGCTCTCACCCGTCCTGCTTCAGCTTGGAGAAGATGAAGATGTCAGGGTCAAGCTTGAGGGGGTAGCGTGCGCCATACTTCAGCCTCCCGCTGAAGGGCAGCTCCAGTTCGGTCCGCCCAGTGAGGATGGGCATCAGGGCTTTCCGAGTGTTTTCGCCCACCACGTTGTACCTGCACGAGTAAACGATCACCCTGTATCTTGCCGACCACCGCCACCACAAGAACAAGTCGTTACTGAGAGAAATGGGACAAAAACATAAACAAACCGACTCTCACCTTACATGCATTATACAAGGTGTAACAAAAATACTGGTGATCCTTTAAAGCATAATTGGTATCGTATTCTAATTACGCGAAAAAGTAAGAAAAATTTTTTTTCGCGCGAAATTAAATTTTGGTTTAGTATGGAGGGCCGGCCGGCTGGGACCACCTGTCCCATAGAAAAAAAATGGTTTTTGTCGCGTCCAAAAATTTTTTCTCCTACTTTTTCTTAGTCGTAATACGATACCAATTATGCCCTTAAACGGATCACCAGTATTTTTGTTACACCCTGTAGTTACAGTGAGAAAAGTTATGGTAAGTGTAAAAAAGATAAAAGATTAATAGTATATTACAGCAGAGGTTGGGAAAACAGGGATTTCCGGCCAAGTAGGATAGGGATACGAGGCCGGGAATCCGTTTTCACGCCGAGGCATGTATAGTGCTTTTCTCAAAAAAATGCGTGGAAATAAGACCTAAAACCTAATACTTAAAGCCTAAAAGTCTATCGCACTTGGTATAATGTGGGTACCGTGTCGCGGCCGGCGCCCGCCCGACAGGGATCGGCCGCGGCCGGCGCCCGCCCGACAGGGATCGGCCGCGCCCGGCCCAGCGCGTGGCGGGCGCCGGCTACTTTGCAGGCCTACACCTTTTGACGGACACGTTTGTAATTTAGAGATTGTCATTCTTACCTTCTACCATCCATATATTGGATTCGAGTTGTTAAGTGTTCGAGGAATAACGAATAACGTACTATTAGTACACTAGTCGTTACTAGGTGGCGCTGATTTTATCTCATACATATTGGCTCTGTTTAGGTGGCTCTGAACTAGATGGCGGTTTCCCGTCTTTTGCACATCTTCGCAGCGGAATCGACACCACAGTACCACGTTGCACGTTTCGTCGCGAAACCTGAGCAGATCGAGAGCGAAACAAGAGCGAAAATGACATCGTGGAACCGCGCCGCTCGAATTTACTCTCGCTCAGATTTCGCGGCGAAACGTCAATAGCGGTACCATGTGCAAAAGGCCACACGCTCCGGAGGGGTTCTGACCACACCCAAACAGGCATTGGACTGAAATCCTCAAGGAAAGCGAAAACGAGGTCGTCCCAAATAATCCTGGCGGCGCACAGTCGTTGACGAAGCGAGGAGCATCGGAAACACTTGGAGCGAAGTCAAGCGAGGCGAGAAGCGCAAGACCGTTCGGCTTGGAAAGTTGCTGTGTGTGGCCTCTGCCATCTAGGGACATAGGATCTTAAGTCAAGTAAGTCATGTGCAAAAGGCATCAACTCGATAGATACTCACCTCTCCATAACCGTGGCGCCGATATGCTTCAGCATCTGCCAGCTCTTGGGCATGCGGCGAATGAATGCGTGCCGCGCCGCGGAGTCGAACGCGAACATGAGGATGTTGGGCGTGTGCTCGCGCCCGGGCGGAGCCGGCGGCGGCTGGACGGCGCGGAGCCCGATAGCCTTGCCCCTCCAGCTCATGACCTGGGCGTAGTGGTTCCTATACAAGATGAAAAGATAAAAAGATAAAAGATAAAAGATATTTATTCTTCAATTTAGGCACATTACAATGCACTTATGAACGTCAGAGAGAAAAGAAACTACCACCGGTTCTAACCCTACACCTCTGACCCGAGAAGTATTACTTATTACCGGCAAGAAACTCGGCGGGACTTATTCTTTCAAAACAGTACAACAAATACATTAAAGATACTATATACAATAATGCGTAGTTCTTCAAGAAGGCATATCAAGACAGCTTGAGAGGCAGACATGTACCTGCCTATTGTGTAATTAAAATGAAAAATAAAAATAAAATCCAAATCTGACTGCTTCGCAATATGTTTGATATTCTTTCTTACTTGAACTGTGTCCTCTAAATGTTAGATGATTTTATAGATTCTGGTTTGGGCCAGAATTAATCCAGCCATGGGCCATTAATCGAGTTAATATAATACTAAGGACACCTATAGACACGTGCCTTTTATACAACATTACTTAAACTGCGTCCGGACACGGGTATGTCCTGAAACTACGTCCAAAAGAGAGGTATGGGTATTGCGAATGCCATTTCGCTGTGTGTGGTAGGGCACAGCACAGCGATATCGAATGTCATCTCGCTCAAATCTGGAGCAGAGCCCGACTGGGGAAGTACTTCCACCTTACAGAAAACCACAGCCAAATAGCACTAGACCCTACTCATAGTGTTGTGTTCCTGCTGGTGAGTAAGTTTGCCAAAGAGCTCAAAGAGGACCCAGTGTGTTGACGACGAGAGACCCTCTTGTTCCTTTAGGCGTCAACGCAGTGAATCCGCCTTTTTGTAAAGGGTCGGCAACGCGCATGTGCCACCTCTGGTGTTGCAGGCGGCCATAGGCTACGGTAGCTGCTTACCATCAGGTGGGCCGTATGCTTGTTTGCCACCGTCGTGGTATAAGAAAAAAGTTATATTCTTATAATCTTGAGCGTAGCGAGAGACTCAAAAACACGAAATGTAAAATAACTTTCTCTCGTGTGACACATACAACTTTTCTCCTCGGTAGTGACAACATATTAAAGGTTACAAAAAATCAACACAAGTAAAGTTAACCAAATTTATTTTTTCGTCAGCAGCTCGAACAAGCCTCCTTCCCTGCGGAAACACTTTTCACTCAAGGGAGTGATAAAATTCAGTTTCGTCACTGTTTTTTCACAGGGAAGTAGGCTTGTTCGAGCTGCTGAGGTGAAAATATGATTTGTAAGGTGCAACAATGTAAATGTGGTGCTGTGTTTTCTTAATTTCCCCTTCATTGCAAGGGTGTATTCCCGAGCTTAAATTAAGTATATTTCTCAAAGACACCAATGTCTTAATTAGCTCCAGTTCTGAGATAATCAATAGTTAATGTTTGCCTTTCGGATTGCGTAAACCTACATAAATTGTTTTTGTACTCTGAGACACCGCAATAAATGATTCACTTGTGTGTTACGTCAATAAAATAAGCTTCCTTTGTATCTCGGAGTATTGTAATGTTCGAAATTACATTGACATATCATAATTTTCAATTATTTGGTTGAGTTAATCATAACACCGTAATAACCTAAGTAGTTAAATTAGTGACCGATATAAGAATTATTCATAGACAAAATATTTTTTTAAACTAATCATGCCATTTCATTTTCCTAATCGTACCTGGGACGTTCTTCTTTTTTACCGACAATACAACGGCATTTTCTATTTTTTTCGGATTTTAGAACATCTATTATTGTGAACATTGAGATGTAAAACTATACATAAGCCCGTAGAGGACTATATAATGTTTGTTGGTATGTTAGTAATGCATTGTTTTGTGCATTAGTTTATAGTTTGGCCAGAGTTTGTTCCACTTCAAGCATAGACAGGGAGAATCATACTGTATTTTCTAATGCTAGTACTCTCACTACTAAAAAAGGGATGGGTATAGCATGTTACTCTGACTGTTACTGCGCTTTTGGTTTGCCAGACTATACCAGAAAATATTGTGACAGAGTGGCTCTTTTCAGCGGAGACTGCTTTTCGCTTTACGACTCTGTCACGGTGTTTTGTTAAATATAATCTAGACGTGTTTATATTCACCAACCGGGGAAATGATAAGTATATTGTGTTGATTATGTAAACTAAATCCTGGGCATGTACCGGCTATAAGCAACGAAATAATAAAATATGAACTAGACGCTTGTTTGAAAGAAGGACAAGTTATTGTCGCTAAAAAAGAACGTCCCACCTAACGATATGCTGAAATTAATGGAAATAAAAAAACACGTATACTTACCCTCCTAGCCGTGTCCCAAAACACTCAACCTTTGCATGGTCGCTCTTATTCAACTCATAGTAAATATCACCTCTCACATGCGTCGGAGTGCCCATGGAATACATGTAGTCGTATTGGTGTATTATATCTACAAAAGTACATTCTATATCTCCGATTTGGTCCTTTACAGCGTCCACTATTCGACATTTTGAATGCTGAAACCAAAACAAGTTGTTAGTATGAAGTAATATTTAAGAGCGCTTAAAAATACACGGGCGGTAATAAAGAAGGGCTGAGATCATTGGCATTTGTGGCCCGAACCGAAGGTAATGGCCATAAACAAGCGATCTGATCCGTTCTTTATTTTACCGCCCCACGGTAAGTAATGTACTATTATGAAGCCAGTGTTATTTAAAATTTAATTTGGTTATCAGTTTTTAATTTTTACTATTATTGTTATATGAGTTGTTTTTTCTGTATTTCAATAAAAATTAATTAGAACTAGTACATTACGTACCTAGGGCGGTAAAATAAAGAAGGGCTGAGATCACTGGCATTTGTGGCCCGAACCGAAGGTAAGGGCCATAAATAATCGATCTGAGGCCTTCTTTACTTTATTACCGCCCGTGGTGCGTACACAATTTTACGTCTTTTCCTGGGTGTGAAGTGAAATTTGCCGCTGCGCCCTAGGGCGGTAAATCTCACTTAGCGCCCAGAGTGACGTAAAAATCCAATTGTGTATGTTTTTATTGGATTGACACAATATTATTCGATGAATTATGAATTGAACTTACATAGCATTTAACCCAGTCCTGTCCCGGGCACCGGATCTTCGATATATTTATGTCGAATTGTGTGATTTCCTTAGAGAAAGGATCCAAATCAGGAACCTCGCACCGAATCCCCATTGAATGTTGTAAACCGTTCTCGTAATATCTGTGAAAATATTAAATCAACCCTAATTATTTTCAGTAGCCAAAGCGGTATCTCATATTTTTAGGGTTCCGTATCTCGAAAGGAAAAAATGGAACCCTTATAGGATCACTTTGTTGTCCTTCTGTCTGTCAAGACCATTTTTCTCAGGAACGCGTGGAGGTGTCAAGCTGATACCATCTGGTCGTATCGGTAGTAAATAATGTAATTTTGTGCTTTGATATAGATATTTTTCACCTCAGCAGTTCTAACAAGCCTACTTTCCTCACTCCCAGGAGTGATGAAAGTGCGACTTTCATCACTCCAGGGAGTGACGAAAGTTGCGACTTTCGTCACTCCAGGGAGTGAAATTTTGTTTCTAGAAGCTTTCATTCAGGAATGTAAATAAATGTGTTTTTTTAAATTTAATATGTTCTCACTACTGAGGTGAAAAGTTGTATGTGTCACACGAGAGGAAAGTTTTTTCATCTCGTGTTCTTGAGATCCCTCGCTACGCTCAAGATTCAAACTTAGAATCACTCGCTTCACTCGTGATTCAATTATAGAATCTTTCGCTTACTCGGGACTCAAAATAGCTGACATACAGACTATTTTTGTTTTACAGAAAAGAGCCATTCGCTTTATGTATAACTTAAAGGCAGGTACATCAATTAGAGAATTATTTAAAGAAATTAATATTTTAACTCTTGCGTCCCAATATATCTATGATAATATTATTTTTGTTGTAAAGAATATACACACATTCAAGAAGAATTCTGACATCCACAGCTATAACACTAGAAATAAAAACAAGCTTGCTACCAGACGATGTCGTGTCCGCAAAGCATATAAGTCATTTTTTGGCCAGGGTATTCATATTTATAACAAGTTACCCGTCGATGTTTTGAATCTATCATTTCCCGCTCTTAAGAAATACTTGAAAAAAACTTTAATGTCAAAGGGTTATTACAGGGTCGAGGACTATATGACAGACATATATGCATGGCCCAAACCAGAATCTATAAAATCATCTAACATTTAGAGGACACAGTTCAAGTAAGAAAGAATATCAAACGTATTGCGAAGCAGTCAGATTTGGATTTTATTTTTATTTTTCATTTTAATTACACAAGAGGCAGGTACATGTCTGTCTCTCAAGCTGTTTTGATATGCCTTCTTGAAGAACTACGCATTATTGTATATAGTATCTTTAATGTATTTGTAGAACTGTTTTGAAAAAATAAGTCCCGCCGAGTTTCTTGCCGGTAATAAGTAATACTTCTCGGGTCAGAGGTGTAGGGTTAGAACCGGTGGTAGTTTCTTTTCTCACTGACGTTCATAAGTGCATTGTAATGTGCCTAAATTGAAGAATAAATATCTTTTATCTTTTTTATCTTTTAAATCAACACTCGCAAGAAAAACCAACTTTCCTCTCTTGTTGCACAAATAACTATTGTAATATTTCTCAAATAAAGTATTCTGATTGAAAAAAAATCAAGCTGAAAATTTCATGTCTGTTTTTATGTTACTTACAAGCGAAAACAACTGAGGCCGGTTTGTATTTGATATTTTTTTAAATAATTATCTTTAATAATTTGTCTATGGCATCTATACAAATAATCAGCTACCATGGACAATATTTAGCATTTTGTCTATGAATTTTCTCAATTCAGCTCAGGTGTGTGGTGTTCTTTATTTCACAAAATGAACATTTTGAAGAATGACAGGTTTGAGAAATAGGGGATATTACTGCAATATTCTGCCACCAGAGTGCAGCACTAGCACACCGGTAAACCATAGAGTTTTTAATACATACTAGGCCTTAAACAGTTTTTTTACAAGTTTTCATAGATAATTTATAACGAATAAATATGTCATTTGCGCACCAAGGCGGTTTGTTTACAAAGGGCCTATCGTAAAACGAGAGAATCGAAATTTTGACATGTGCCTCTCTATCGCTCGAATATGAAAGAGTGACAGAGAACCAGGTAACGAAATTTTTATTTTCGTGTTTCGTGGTAGGCCCTCTGGATGTGCTAGTGCCGCCCCCTACGCAGAGTTTTGCGTAATATTCCCTATTAATAGTGTATGAAGTTTGTTTGTTGATAATTTGCGTAATATTGTTTACCAAAGATCATGAACCTTTGTATTTATATCAAACGATAGGTATCAAATGAAATCAGATCATAACAATGTTTAATATTTTGACAAACACGGGACTTATTCGCGTACACTTACTTTTTTTAGTCCCGTTGTTTGTCAAAATAATGAGTGAAAATCGTGTGAGTTTAAAACGGCTATTAGACATTGCAACCTGCAGGGCCCAATCTGTTGTGTACCCTGCTTCTCCCTTACCCTCCTTCAGCTTCCTACGGGCCCTACCTTTAATTACCTACACATTCCAACCTGACAGATTGGGCCCTGCAGGTTGCAATGTCTAATACCGCTTTTATACGTTTTTCAAGTTACTTATAGGCAATCCTGTCTTTCCTTTGGTCGGGGTCCCAAATATAGTCTTCCATGATACGAGTAAAAATGTAGGCAACCGGGAGCAGCAGCGCCGCCACATCACCAAAGGACAGGAGGACCATATGGAACTGGAACCAATCATTTTAATATGTACACCGTGTTTTATTATTTCCTTTAATTTCACCATATGGTGAAGTACGATTAAGAAAACAAATTGGCATAATTATAGTCTTGCAAACCAAAAAGCGCAGTAACAGTTAAGAGTAACATGCTATACCCATCCCTTTTTTAGTAGTAAGAGTACAAGCTTTAGAAAAAGACAGTATGATTCTACCTGTATATGCTTGAAGTGAAACAAACTCTGGCCAAACTATAGCTTAATTTTTTTTCTTTTTTTTTCTTTGAATGATGGGTCAATCATTTCTTTGAAAACTTTTTGCAGAAGGTGCTGTTCCAGATTCCATTTTGGATTCCATACAATAACAGAAAGAGACACATACAATGAGAGAAAGACAGAGAAGATGAATTGTCCTTAATTAGTATGCAGTCAAAAAGCTTTTCTTAGGCAAAAACCTTCCCTATGGCGTTAATCTACAGCATTTTAATTCTAGTTTATTTCAGAAACCGACGGATTTCAATTTCGTAGCAATTCGAGACAAAACATTGAGTTATTTTCGCGAAAATAAATAAAAACTACTTCGCGCTACTTGGGAATGTCACTTTGACAGTTGCCTTCTCCATTGTTAAAGCGGTATTACACATTGCAACCTGCAGGGCCCAATCTGTCAGGTTGGAAGGTGTAATTGAAGGTAGGGCCCGTAGGGAGCTGAAGGAGGGTAGGAAGAGGCAGGGTACACAACAGATTGGGCCCTGCAGGTTGCAATGTGTAATACCGCTTTTATATTGGTCGCTAGTGTAACTCAGGGTATTATGATTAAATCAACCAAATAATTTTTACGTCACTCTGGGCGGTTAGTGAGATTTGCCGACCACGGGCGCAGTGGCAAATCTCACTTCACACCCAGGAGAAACGTAAAATTATGTACGCACCACGGGCGGTAATACAGAAGGCCTCAGATCGCTTGTTTATGGCCCTTACCTTCGGTTCGAGCCACAAATGCCCGCGATCTGAGCCGTTCTTTATTTGACCGCCCTAGGTACGTAATGTACTAAAAATTATGACATGGCAATGTAATTTCGAACATCACAATACTCCGAGATACAAAGGAAGCTTATTTTATTGACGTAACACACAAGTGAATCATTTATTCCGGTATTTCAGAGTACAATAGTACATTACAGCAAAGGCTGGGAAAACAGGGATTTCCGGTCAAGTAGGTATATACGGCCGAGCGTAGCGAGGCCGGATAGGGATACGAGGCCGGGAATCCGTTTTCACGCCGGGGCATGTATAGTGCTTTTGTTAAAATAATGCGTGGAAATAAGACCTAAAACCTAATACTTAAAGCCTAAAGTCTATCGCACTCCGTATCTCTCGGTATAATGCGGGGACCGTGTCGCGGCCGGCGCCGCCGCGCCCGGCCCGCCCGCGCGGTCGAGCGCGTGGCGGGCGCAGGCCTGCAAAGTGGTATGAAAATCCTTTTCATAGCAAGTGTCACTACGGCGCCCGAAACGTGATACTTTCGAGTCTCTTTTCACTACAACATTTCCGCGCATGTTTGAGAAAAAATAATTTATGTAGGTTTACGTAATCCGAAAGGCAAACATTGACTATCGATTATCTCAGAACTGGAGCTAATTAGGGCACTGGTGTCTTTGAGACATACTTAATTTAAACTCAGGAATACACCCTTGCAATGAAATAAAAAAAAATTGTCCCGGCTTTTGCCACGGCTCGATGTATTAATTGGCTTGACGGATTTACAGAAATACGTCCGACTCTCAATCCGGAGGTTTCGAGTTCAAAGTTCTTCGTTCGGGATTCAACACGCTACCCTCGACCGAAATATCTACTATTATTAGTGTACGGGTACACATGAAGTGGGTGATTTTTTTTCGCTCCAACCTTATCGTGTGGGGTATCGTGGATAGGTATTTAAAAAATAGAGGTCTTCTATAATCTTTTCTGGATCAATCTAATAGTTTCGTAAATAATAGCTCTAAAAAGTTCAAAAAAGGGCGCCCCCCCATCCAACTTATGAACCGTGGATCCAAAAACGTTTTTTTAAATCATGGAAGTGAGGCCCGATAAGTACTTACAATGAAAACGATATTTAATAAATCGGTTGAGCCGTTTTTGAGTTATCACTTAAAAACTTATAGTGAAAGCACGCAAGTGCCGCATTGTAAAATGACGTAAGCGCCAAGTATCCCTCAATAAACGACAATTTGAACGGATGAATTGTAACAGGCCGGCAACTACGAAACCCTACACTGAGCATGGCTCGACATGCTCTTGGCCGGTTTTTCATATATTTTTCACAGTATTTAAGATATAGCGTACCTCACGCGCGACTCGGCTGGCGCGGCAATATGTGCTAGATGGCAGGAGCAGTCCAGAACCCAGATGTGCGACTTCACCGTGTGTTTTGCGTACAATGAGTTTCCCCGAACTTATGCATTGAATGCCTATAAAGGTGTGTCCAGATCTGGCGAATGCGCCGAAACTGCACTGGTACACGTAGTCAGTTATACTTTGTGCAACCTAAGAAGCAATTTTTGACAGAAGCCAGTTTTATAAAGCTACAAGTTACAATTTACAAGCGGAACTCTCTTTCTAACCCTATGTGGTGCGAGGATATGGAATGTTCTGAGTGTTTCCACCAGAGATGTGCGAGGTAGCTGAGCGATGCGAGAATGCTTAGCGAGGATGTGGAAAGTTGTGAGTGTTTCCACCAAAGATGTGCGAGGTAGCTAAGCATTGCCTGGATGCGTAGTTAGAGTGTATAGCGGGCTCTTTTCAAGTAAGCAAACGGGGTGCGGTTAAGTGGGACGAGCGGAGTGCTAGTACTGATAGTCCTGGCGCTGGCGGTACGACTTTCCCTGCACGTGATATGACGGCTTTGGCGGTCAAAGGGTTAAAAAAGCTACAAGTGACAATTTACAATACGCTTTATCCATATAGCTGGCTTGTTCAAAATTTTGTCAATGAAAGCCTCCAAGGCCATTTTAAAAATAAACAACTTTGTTTCTAGGTCGCCGCTCATCCGTTCGCGTCAATTCGCTGACACATTACTCGCCCACATTCCTCGCAACACACTGCTCGCACACATCATCCTTTGTTTTGTATGTACAATTACCTCGCTTCTCTGAGCTGTTTGCACTAGAGCTGTGCTCAGCGAGGATAGGTAAATAAAGCGTTTGTATTGGTTCATGACCAACACATTACTGCGGCAACGCATCCTCACACAGCTTTGGTGAAAACGCAGCCTAAGGCTCAAAACACACCTAGCGGAATTTTGGCAGTAATGTATGGAGCTTTGTCGATGGTAGCTTAAATTTGTCTATGGCCTCCATACATTACTGCCTCCATTCCGCTAGGTGTGTTTTGAGCCTAAAAGTGAGAATTGCATCAAGGCCGCTTATTGTTTCAATGATGGATTGGCACAAACCAATTGGGCACCAATTTCTAAGCGCCATGCTAACATAGTAAAGTTTCACTTGCATCGTGGTTTCATAAAACCACACAATGTTATTTATCATTATTATTTTTTTAATTATTTTTTTGTATGTGTGTTACTCGATATCTCCGTGAATCGTGAACCGATTTTCAAATATTTTTTTAATCGAGCAGGTATAACCCCTATATGGTCCCATTGTCACCAAGTCGGGGTCTGATGATGGGATCCTGGAGAAATCGAGGGAACTCTCCACCTATAGTGATTTTACTATTTTTTACAGCAACTCGGCCACTTCCTCTTGGAATAGCGGATCCTAAGTGAAGTCGGTTCTTTTTTGTTTAAAATTATTTTATAAAATCAATAATTTAGCTAACATTGGCCGCGAAGACAGTTACGAATATCTAGTTTAGAATACTAGTCGGCGAACGATTGCCACCGAGCGCAGCTCGCATTAGCGTTGCGACGCCTTCGTCAGATGTGGACGAACCTCGATAGTCTACGAAACACTGTCGTGACAAACAAAAATATTTGGCATATTGGTACAGTCAGGTACGTAATATCTTACATAACATAACTACCTACTTAAGGCTCAAAACACACCTAGCGGAATTTTGGCAGTAATGTATGGAGCTTTGTCGATGGTAGCTTAAATTTGTCTATGACCTCCATACATTACTGCCTCCATTCCGCTAGGTGTGTTTTGAGCCTAAGCGGGCAATTTTCCACGGTATAAAAGCGGTATTAGACATTGCAACCTGCAGGGCCCAATCTGTCAGGTTGGAAGGTGTAATTAAAGGTAGGGCCCGTAGGGAGCTGAAGGAGGGTTAGGGAGAGGCAGGGTACACAACAGATTGGGCCCTGCAGGTTGCAATGTCTAATAGCCGTTTAAGGGGTTAGAACCATTATAAGGGTCACCACACACCTAGCGGAATTCCTCGCGGAATTAGCGGAAGTAGCGGAAATTTGTCTATGGTAGCGGAAATTTGTCTATGGTAGCGGAAATTTGTCTATGGCCTCCATACAAATAATCAGCTACCATAGACAAATTTAAGCATTTTGTCTATGAATTTGCTTGATTCAGCTCGTTTGTGTGGTGTCCCTAAGGCCGTTGCGACAATAAAAAAGGAGGTTCATAGTTTGACCCGTATGTATGTTTGTCCGCGATTATCTCGCGTTGGGCTGAACCGATTTTGATGCGGTTTTCGTTACTTTTACATCTTATTCATCATCTTACATATCGTGTTCTAAATATAGGTACCGCAGTGGATCTGATGTTTTGAGGTATTTTTTATACCACAATGGCTCGCCTGATGATAAGCAGCCTGCGTAGTCTGTAGACGCCTACTCTTGCTTGCTGCTTGCTTCTTCTAGCAACGCCAATAGCACGAAACCGTCCGTGCCGATTTCTTCATACTTACCTACTTGATAGGTATATTATCGAACGAGCGGAGCGTAAGCGAAGCGAAGTTCTTACTAACAACTACAACCCTGGCTACTGGGACGTCTCGGAATTTTAATGGCTTTTTGATTATCTCTCAAATTTTATGTATCTCTGCTACAACCCCAACAAATTTCATAAAGATCAGAAAAACGTTACTAAAGTTATCATTGAACGAACTCTCAAAAACTAAAAGTCATCGAAATGACGAGACATCCCGGTAGCAAGATGCCGGTTGTGTCCGAAGATGTTTGTAAGAACTTCGCTTTCCTTACGCTCCGCTCGTTCTACAAATAGATATATATATGTCATTATACGCATCAAATCTTGTAAGTTAAATTTCAACCACTTCCCGGTGTCGGATTGAGCTGTTTGGTATACTTCCGTAGTTTACATGACAATATTGACAATGCTACTGAGTACGCAATAAAACTGTGTATCAAAAAAAATTGAGAGCTATTTATATTAATCTTCTATGGCCGACTGTACTTTTTCCAAGAGCAAACAACTGCTCAATGATACGGATGTTACGGAGTTTATTTCCGGTTTCGATAAAACTAAACCTTCGATAGGTTTTACACCTCCAAATTATTAATTTAATGAAATAAATTTCCTTTTTTATTTACTGGAAAATACCACAAATTGGAAACATGTGTGTTCGGGCATAATAACAAAACACAGTCATCGACTACATAATTCAAATGGCGCGAGAGAATGCCGCGCCGCGCGAAGATCACGCGACACTAGCGCCACTAGCCCGTGTATTTGCTACGTGGCAGAAAACAGCAGTTAAAACAAATGAACGTCGGGCGACGCGTGCCCTTGTTTTCGGGCTTAGTAAAAATACTATTATAATGTGTTAATGGTGATCTTGAGACCTTCTTGTTTGTGATTGTGTGAAGACTCGTCATTGAAGTTATTAAACATAAAAGCAGCCGGGGCTGCCGCCCCTGGCCATCGATGGAGCCGGCTTCCACGCTCTGCGCCAGAAACTCCAGAAAGCGGTTAGCAAAGGTATCGTGTCATTTGTTTGTGTAGTTAATGCTGTGTGTGACTGTGCCTGATCATAAGGGTTAGATTAGGTTTTTTTTCAAAATAAAATATTAGTTAGATTTGTACAATATGTTTATTACAATGAAAAAAATGAACTGTGAAGAACTCGGAACATCATGGGATTCGAACCCGCGTCCTTCGGATTGCCGGTCCGACGTAACGATGCGGTACTATTTCTTAAATACCTATATATTTGTATTTGTAACATTTCAGACTTCAGCTTTATTCACAACAAAGTTAGACGGGGATCGAAAAAGACTATAATTACGTAACACAACTTTTACAATGTATTTCCATCAAATAATCAATTCCTTGGATCTATACAACAACCGTCGAGTGCGTCGACGCGCTACGCGACATCGGCGGCGTCGTCGACATCGCGTAGCGCGTCGATGCCGCCGCCGATGTCGCGTAGCGCGCTAAACGTGAGCGCGCGAACGGCCGGCACGTCGAGCACCGCGTCGTAGCTGCGCTCCAACAACTGCCTGATCTCAGCGATCATCAGCGAGTCCAGACCTAACTCCACCAAGGTCGCAGTTGAGACCACACTTTTTACGTCCCGAATACCTGCCAAATTCCATATAATTTTACAATGGAGACAATCGTAATTTAATAAATAATAATTTAATTTTATACAATTATGTAATCA
The DNA here is from genome assembly GCA_911728535.1 of Pammene fasciana. Taxonomy (NCBI): domain Eukaryota; kingdom Metazoa; phylum Arthropoda; class Insecta; order Lepidoptera; family Tortricidae; genus Pammene; species Pammene fasciana. The sequence continues at coordinate 1,549,748 of OU452296.1, forward strand.
CCAAATAATATGTAAAAATATTGTGTGTATTGTAATAAAAAAAGAGCATGCAGGATCGATCAAGGGAACAAAAGCGATCTCTATACATATTATAACGTTAATGGACAACTCGTTTGCACGTAATTCGCTACTTCTGAGTTCGAGGCGGCTATTTAGTAAGTAATAGGATTCGCAAAATTTATTTACCCAGGATATTGGCTACGGCGCTTATGAGGTCCAGGCCTGCTGCCGGGTCCCGGGCGCCCTTGTCTGGGAGCACCGACGACGACACCACAGCGTACGGCGTCAGCAGCAGCTTCTCCAGCGTGGCCAGGTAGGACACTACGCTCTGATGTACAGTGCCACCCACCTACACTTACAAATATTAATTTCAAATTGTATTTTATGCGGCATAGTAAGTATAATGTGTGTTTGAATTTTAAAATAATTTATTTCTTGTAACTTTATGACTTGTGACACTATTGCATTAGTGAAATTGCACTCAAAAACCGGCCAAGAGCATGTCGGGCCATGCTATGGTAAATTAAACTTCTGCGAAAAGTTGGTTGGCAAGTGAAATTCGGCAATACAATCTTCTGTGAAAATTCGTGACGTGGCGCACCTCCTTGTCCTCCGGGATCATGGCGGCAAGCCCCACGTCGCCGATGGCGCCCCACTGCACTGCCAGCGCCGGCAGCCCCTCCGCGCGCCGCCGCTCGCATAGCCGCTCCATGGCACTGTTGGCGAGCCCGTAGTTGCTCTGGCCGTGGTTGCCGCGTCCGCTCACAACCGACGAGAACACCACAAAGTGCTCCAGATCCGGCGCCAACTCACGTGACGCCGCGTCTAGCTCACGTGTCACTGCGGAGGTAAAAACTTAACAGTCCACAGTTCGTCTAGAAATGGCGAATCATCCGCTGGTGTATGCGTGACGCAAAATTTATTTTTTATTGTTAGATATGTCGTGTCACGTAGGCAATTTGGGAGTGGCCTTAAAGACTATCTATTAGTTACAAAGAAAGATTCTTATAAAGAATGGTAAGTAAGTATTTTGGTGATTACCTATCTAAATGTGGAATAAATCAAACGCATAGCAATCTGTCTTGCTTTCGCTACATAGGTATGGAAAATTTTCTGTGCACCAAATGTTTCTTTGAATATTTTGGTACACTTTATTCATGTGTTGAAGGAAGCAAATAAGAAGTTAATCTTTATAATAACCGTTTATCTTAGGGTTGGTAACGGCGCGGTAGTCCTCTGGTGTCTGGTTCTTTATGAGGGCGTCGCGCAGCACGGCGGCGAGGTTGAAGATGCCGCCGATCGGCGCCGCCGCCGCCGCCTCACGCAACAGCGCGCGCGCGCCCGCCGCCGTCGACGCGTCCGCCGCCGACACGACCACGTGCACGCCCGCCGAACGCCATCTACAACCGTTAGGTTATCATGTACTTTACGTGTAGTATTCATGGTTTTGTATTTGTGGGATTGTAGAATCTAGAGTCGTCGCGCCGTAGTGGTTACATCCAAAAAGCTGACTATTAACGCCGGCGCTGACACGCTCGGTTCAAAACAGACAAACCGATTTGGGTGAGATATTTTAAGAGATGTCAGTCCAGAAACTCTTATTTAGACAGGTTTTAATTTACTATGTCATTCCTCCTTTTTTAAGGATTAGAAAAATAAAGGTTGATTTCGCTCGTGTATCCTTATTTTTCCAGCAATATCAGGGAAAAATTTAAACGAAACTCCTTGTTTTCATTATTAATGATACGCTTAAGACAATGAGAGGCAAAATGGTGTGTTTTAAAATGTGTTTTCCCAGAAATTGCACGACGATAACGGCACGACTTTTCTAATCTTAAAACAAACGAAGTATAGGTGGCACCGTATTGTTTTCTGGATTATTGACATATACAGTGTGTTTCTGTAATAGAAGCAATAAATTAAAACATAGATTCTACTCCTCAAACTACGAAACTTTTATTCAACAACTTTATAAAAATATGTATTTTGTAGATTATCTTTTTTTCATACAAACTAAATAGTATTTTCAATGAACGTTAAAATCCGTCTAATTGACAATGCTTGTCACCCTACAGACATAGTCAATTTCGGAATACATTGCGTGTTCGAAAAAACTTTAAAGTGTCCTAAAAATCAAACCATACGTTATTTTTAAAAGTCGCTGAACAAATGTTTCCTGGTTTGAGGAGTAGAATCTACGTTTTAATTTATTGCTCCTATTACAGAAACACATCACTGTATAATAAATTAGAGAGTTAAAATAGTCCGGGGCATCGTCCCCTTCACACTACATTCCCGCCACATTCCCCAGCTGGATGGTTAAGCTCAGCCTTTGGACGAAGTAGGAACCTGCCCTACTGTAGGTCGCCAGACACACTGACCATTTTTTTTTGATAAATCTTTCACAATGTTTTTTGTGTCCGATGACCACGGGCCGAAAGTTTCCACTGCAAGTGTAGTTGTTTTTCAAAAAAGCATATTTGCGGGACTTGAGCAATTGCGTCGTCTGTATTTGAGAGTTGTAAAGTTACCGGCGGATGCACAAGGCCTGGTAGCCGGCGCGCACGCCGCTGCGCGAGACGAGCACGAGCGTGCGCGCGCCGCGCCTCACCAGCCACTCGCTCAGCTCCAGCCCCATCCCGCCCAGCCCACCTGCAGGGAAAACGTTACTAATTCAGCAGTAATAAACGTGTGACAGACAAGTCGCGCTTGAAGTAGGTATGGACGACTGTCGCGACTGCAGATGTGTTAGCCGTGCAGATCCCATTGTGCTCAAGCTTCATCTTGATCGTGTTGATCAGCCTGCTTTTGTTGAGCATGTTCCACAGAAAATCTTCTTGTTTAACGTTTAGCTCGGTGATAATAATATAGGATGAACAGGTACAGAAATAAACGTGTAAGTATGTACGCCGACGCTAACACTACAGTTTCAACCTAGAAAGAATTAAAAAAACAGTTTTGATCCAGTCGCCTGCATATCAGGCCCTTCAATATACGCTCCGGTTGACCCGCGCAGATACACAGGTCGATTTCTCCGGCAGACCACAACGTGTATGGCCGGTGATACAGCTAAGAGCCAACCCTGGTTGTTTAACTAGTACGGACCAATGATCACGTAGCTCTTCCCGGGACGCAAGTAGACGCGCGGCACGGCGCGTAGCCCCTCCGACCCTTCCCCCGACCCCTCTGTCGCCTCGCGCGGCTCCCCGCGCACGCGCAGCATGACCTTGCCGATGTGCGCACCCGTAGCCATATACCTGCCACATGAACAGGATATTTTTTTATTCAGAAACAAACAGTCACAATAGTTTCATAGGAGAAGTTAAACATCAATAAGTACGCGACTATTACAAATAAAGACATAATATAAATTTTACAAGAACAAAATTCTAGTTTACAATTCTGGTTAATCGGATAAAGGTAGAGTAAAGACTAAAATGGCGATGTATTTGTTTTGTTTATAAATATAATTAATAAATACGTATCGAGAATTGTAAAACATTGTTTCTATAAGTCGTAGTCAACATTTTCCTCCCCATAAACTCACCGGAAGGCCTGCTCCAGCTCGTTATAGGCATAAACGGTGGCTGGCAGCGGGCGCACGACACCGGCGGCGATACCCTCAGCAACGCACTCAGCCACCTTCGCCTTCTCTATGTGTTCGCCACTCAACAACGCGTCTAGTAGGATGCCGTGCACTGTCGTGTTCTTCAACAGCACGGACATGCCCAGCGCCGAGTTGGCGCTCAGGTCCAGTTTTCCAATCTCGAGAAAGCGGCCGCCTTCAGAGAGGCACCGGAGCGACGCGTGCAGCTTGTCGCCCGACAGCGAGTTCAGCACGATGTCGACGCCGCGGCCGTTTGTTCCTAGCAGTACGAGCTGCTCGAACGAACAGTCTCGCGAGTTGCCGATATTAGCGTCCGGTAGGTGTGGGAAGCGCGCGCGGAGGAAGTCGCGCTTGTCGGCAGAGCCCACGGTGGCGTAGACGGTGCAGCCGGCGTGCAGCGCGACGGCGATGGCGGCCTGCCCCACGCCGCCCGCGCCCGCGTGCACCAGCACGGCCTCGCCGCGCCGCACGCGCCCGCGCACCACCAGCGCGTAGTACGCCGTCGCGTACGCCACGGGCACGGTCGCCGCTTCCTCGAGTGACCACTGCGGCGGCACCTCCCACATGAATGTCTCGTCGGCCAGCACCGTGGTCGCTAGACCCTTGGCTGCAACGACACCCATTACACGTTTGCCGGTAGATGAGAGCCCGCTGAACTCTAAGCCGAGGATACATTCCTGCGAAACCAATAAAAGCTACCTACTAAGAAAATAATACTTAAGTAGTTAAAGAACAGTACCACTCGGGCTAGAAAGGGAGGCAAATATGGCGGCAGGTTTTACGAACAACTGAAGCTCCTTATGATCATGAGTATGATGATGAGTATGAGTATGAGTTTTTTATTTTATTTCATTGCATGTTTGAGGAAAGCTCTATACGCCCTTCGGTGTGAAAACGGATTCCCGGCCTCGTATCTATCCAGCCTCTATACTCTATACCTAATGGGCCTGAAATCCTTATTTTCCCGGCCTCTGATATAATGTACTCTTCCTCACGTTTTTGTGTTCTTTATCTCATCTGATGTATCTAGTCACTCATGTGTCACATTTATAGCACTCCAGGGTCTCAAGACACAGGCCAAGTCTGTATATGTTTTTTTTACTTGTTCACTGACTAACAATAAATAATTTAATTTTTTTTAATTTTATTTTTGATACAAAGCCAGGAGGAGGATACCTGACCGGCGAGATAACTCGGGAGCGCGCCGGGCGGCAGCTTGCCGCTGGCGAGCATGACGTCGCGAAAGTTGAGCGGCGCGAAGTGAACGCGGCACAGGTCAGTTAGCGGCGCGGCGGCGGCGTGACCGACGTCGCTCTCGATCCAGCGCAGCGACGAGAGGTCGCCGCGCGTCAGCGTGTTTACAAATGCGTGCTCCACCTGCCACCAAAAACTAACTTAGGATCACAAGGACATGTTGTTCGTAAACTCCGGCACACTGGCTTGGTTTTACATTAGATCTCAATACTTTTTGCAGCAGGAGAACTGCGTGGCGAGACTGGCATTGTTGTACATGTAACGTTTTACATGGGATACAATTTTTAATTTACACTTTATTTAGAGTCAAGTACTGAACCTAAAAGATATAGTCATTCATTGCTACCGTTCCTTGTTGTTTCCGGAGCAAAAGTTCTCATAACGCTCGCATAAATAATCTTTATTTGGATATATTGAGCATTTTGCATCCTATCAACTAAATTTTATTGCATAATTCAACATGAGTCATCGACGCTCAACGACGTTAATGTGGGTGTTTGAGCGTTTTAATTTAATTGATTTAGCTGTGAAATGCACCTGCAGCTCTACATCGATGTCGTCGAGTGGCAGGTGGCGGTAGGTTCCCCACACGCCATCACGCAGCACGTTGAAGGCCAGGTCGCGTTGTACTTGCGCCCTGTACATCAGCGCATCGGCGTGGAACGCGTCCGGCGCGTCGGGCAAATAGTAGACGCGCAAACGCTCGCCGCCGGGCTCGCGCCGCAGACACGCGCCCAGCCCCAGCACGCCGGAGCCGGGCGCGCGCGTCCACGCGTATACCCGCAAGTCTTCGTTCTGGGCGCGTCTCATGGCTTCCTTCAGATCGTTCACCCAGGAATAGTCGTCGTCGCGTACTTGGACAAGAATATTTGTCGCTGTCACGGTCGCGACACGTCGCAGAAGCACGTACTCATGTGTTGCGACGCTCTCTCGCAACACCTACGTAATAAAAATAGAAAACAATAAACCCAAAACCAAAATAATATGTAGGTATTCAATATTCAATTAGGAAGGGTGTTTGTGCTAGTTTCCCGTCCGGTGCCAGTTTACCGTCCACCTGATTAAAATGCTACAAATAAATGGGCGTGTTAAGATATTTTTGAATACCGTGGCCGCTCCGATATAGTATTAAAAATGTAAATACCAGCGTGAGGCCGGAGGCGGCGAGTTGTGCGTGGCCGGCGTGGTCATCCAGCGCGCCCGCCGGCTCCTGCAGCAGCACGAAGTCGGCGTCGCCGCTCAACTCGCTTAGTTCAGCGGTTGCGCCGTTTGCCAGCACATCAACGCCTAACGCCACGTGCCAGTTGTTCTTAAGACTGCCGTCCGTCACGTCCTTGTTCGACACCTAAATAAATATGGTTCTTGATTAAGGTTTTGACATGAATTTGTTAAATCGCCTGATAATAGCCGTATGAAACATCAATTAATACTTGCTGTACAATTTAAGGCAGTTCGAGAAAACACTTCCTCACATCCTGCTCTACACAGTCCATATGTACTTATACACTTTAAATTACTAAAAATGCTTTAATAAACACGTAAAAAAATAAATTAAAATAACTAAACTAAACTAATATTAAAATAAACTAAATTAAAACTAAATACAACTATAAATACTTAGGTTGTGGTTATGAATGTACTATAAATATATAAAACTACCTAAAAACTTACCTAAAATCCCAGTTACAAAAAGAATACCCCCTCCAAGAGGTCCCCCTGCGGCAGGGAACCCATAACGCTGGCCGAGTTACCTCTTTGTATTGCCAACGAGATGCGCTGGCAGAGGTAAGTGCGAGCTTTAGGGTCCCCTGAAGCGTCGACCAGCCGTTTTGACAGGGCTCCCATAAAACTTTTCATATAGCCTTATACTACTTATAGTGCTCTCCCTTATGGGAATATAGTTCAGAGCTGGATACGGTTACCTTCTTTTAGTATGTTGTTGGGTACGACACCAGGACCCTAAAACTGCCGAGAGACGGGGACGTCGATGAATGTCTCTCGAGTAATGACGTCATAAAAATGGCTGCCGCTTCGTTACGAAAAGTGTAAATTTCATCCAAACTGTGCATTGCACCTATACGTGTGTAGTATCAAACGAAAGAAGATTAAATGTGCTATACTGTTGTAATACATTATATACTACTGTATATTACAGTTTGACAGCTATAAACGAAAACCCAAAATCAGGCTAAAAAATAATTCGGATATTTGCATTTTACAACAAAATTATAAGTCCAACTTTAAAGCCGAGTACTACAATAACAAAACAGGCTATTTAAGCTATACATTGCTATAAAAATTATTAAAATCTGGTAATAATTGTGGCAGCTATGTTAAAAAACATGTCGGCAGTGCCGAGCTATTTCCTTAGAGAGAAAAAATAACAATTTTCACAATTTACAGAATATCCGCAGAAGCTTCGAGTATATTGTTGGTCAAATAATTTGGAGCCCTTAAATGTCGGAAAAATATCTCTATAGTGACTGAGGTCCAAATAATGACGTCATGAACGTGTCGTGCCCAACAACATACTAAAAGTTGGTAACCGTATCCAGATCTGAACTATCACTTAGGCCCTCTCCCATAACGGAGGGGACTATTATATTAGGTAGTTACTTTTCTTTATTGGTACAAAATAGGTACATGAAAAAATCTTCAATAAACTATGTACACATACTACCTAAAATGAACTTACTTGAAAATACTAGAAACTAAAAATCTATCTCTAAAATGGGCCCCTGTGTGGCATCGTGCCGAGGACGCTGGCAGCATTTCCTCGCTGAACTGCAATACTCATGCGTTGAGCGAGGAAGCTGCCAGCTCGTTTGTCCCCCGTGACTTCGACCAGCCAATCCAGCCATTTAGCGAGCGTTTTATATTAGTTATGTTAATAATATTGTATACAAATAATACAGAGGATTACAAAATGATTTTAAAAAAACATTTTTAGAGATCACGTAAAAAGTGCTTGAATGTAAATTATATATGTACGTACTGTACTTAGTCTTATTTCTAATATAAACATTAACGGGTTTCATTAAATGGTTTCGGTAGGTTTACACACGGTGTAGATTTAGATTCATGTGTTTACCTTGACTCCGAGGTGGCGCATGGCGTCGGCGTAATACAGCGCGTCGGCGCCGGCTGCCAGCGTCGCATCGGCGCGCACCGACGGCTCCGCCGCCAGCGCTGCATAAATGTTATGCGTTTTAGTGGAGGTTACGTCACTTACTTGTCCCAATACAATTATGAGTCTATATTAATATACCTAACAAAGCAAGTTCAATAAAAACTAGTAGTCCGCCTCGAACTGTGAACTCGCGTTCGTCGGTTACCAATATAACAAGACCCCAGGGAGGATTTTTTTCTCCTTCTAGCGCCATAACCACTTGATCGATCCTGCTCATATACGAACTCTCAAATTTTATGTACCTCTGCTACAGTCCCAACAAATTTCATAAAGATCAGAAAAACGTTACTAAAGTTATCGTCGGACAAACTGTCGAAATCAAAAAGCCATCCAAATGCCGAGACGTCCCAGTAGCCAGGTGACAGTTCTGTCTGGAGTTGTTTGTAAGAAGAAGAAGAAGAGTAATAGAATCCCAATACGGCTTGTATTGTGGGTACTAGACGAAGATATATATATATATTTAATCAAAATTCTTAGTTTTAATTTTAGCTTTAATATTCATTTAATAAAACATACTCTGTATTTCGCTTAGATCCCCACGTCACAGGCTCAGCCTAGTGTGGGGATCGCTGTACTGCCTCCCACTGATACCACATGAAATAAATAATTTTTGAATATAATATAGATATCGATGAATACTTAAATACATAGAAAACATCCATACCCTTACCAGGATTCGAACCCGGGACCTCTAGCTTAGTAGACAGGGTCACTACCTACCGACTGGGGTAGTAGACCGTTCACTTCATTCATTAATTCATCATTCAGTTAATCTGTTTTAATTTAAAAATACCTAGCAGGGCGGGTGGCAAGAGCAGCTCGGTCGCGGGCCGCCGCCGCAGCGAGCGCTCGACTAGTTTGAGTGTCGTCGGCTTGCAGTTTTCCACAACTAGCTGCAGCGCGACCTTGAGCGCTTGCTGTGCCTTCAAGTCTGATGCTCCGAAAAATGGGATAAACACATGTTTCTCGAGTATAGGCGATGCAGTGTTGACGCGGCGAGGCGACAGTGACCACTTCACTCCGCGGATTTCGACTCCACCGGCCACCGTGACGCTGATACTACGGTTTGTTATGACAGGGATAGCGCCCCCCGCCGCCGCCACTGGCTGCGCGGTCGGGTCTAACACCACGCGCTGTAGCCGCGTAGGCAAGTACAATTCGCGTCTATTTTCACTCAAGTAAATAAACTGCATGATTGTGTCCATGAAAGTGATCCAATTGCCAAACCAACCGAGCACGCCGCGCGTGAAACGCGCGTCCGAATACTTGATTCCGCAGAACTCGTCCTTATACTTGAATCCCTGCAAGCGCAATACTTTGTAGATGTCCTCAAATCCTAGAGGTGTTAGTTGCTCATTTTCATCGAAGTTGTCAAGCACAGCAACGGGGAGGCGCTTAGCGCCGGGGTCGCTGGTGAGACGCACCGAGCCTGTGACGACAACGTCACCACCTTCGTTAATTTCAAAATTTCCCTTCTCTAGCACCGTGACGAGAAACCGCGCCGGCGTGCTGGGCATCATAATGGTGGCGCGATGGAGTTGCACGTTCTCCAGCACTATTGACGTCTTCTCCATTTCTAGATTGTTTAAATTTGCTACCGTCCGCCAAACTAGTACCTGTAGATTGGAAAAATATATTCAAAGAGGCAAAGTATTTATCATAATCGAACTCGCGGAGCATAAGCGAAGTGAGTTCTTACAAACAACTCCAGACCGAACCGAACTGTCACCTGGCTACTGGGACGTCTCGGCATTTGAATGGCTTTTTGATTTCGATAGTTTGTCCGACGATAACTTTAGTAACGTTTTTCTGATCTTTATGAAATTTCTTGGGGCTGTAGCAGAGATACATAAAATATGTAAGTTCGTATCTGAGCAACATCGATCAAGTGGTTATGGAGCTAGAAGGAGAAAAAAATTCCTCCTTGGGGTCTTGTTATCGCGCGCGCGAAATCGCGAGTTCTCAGTTCGAGGCGGACTACTAGTTTAAACAAATATTTGCTTAGCAGTGGCGGCGCATCTATAGAACACGATTTTAGGCACCTGGGCAGTTTTACTACAGCACATGAAGAAATTTGAAGCCAAATTAAGCTCCGGCTTGCGTAAGAAAAACTTTAACCCACCGCCTCTGTTGCTTAGTATATTTGTAATAAACTGAGAGTACCTACCTATCCTCTATTCTCCATGAATTGTTATTGGAACTTGAAGGAATCTCTTTAAAACAAGAAAAGAACCGACTTCACTTAGGATCCGCTATTCCAAGAGGAAATGACCAAGTTGCTGTAAAAAATAGTGAAATCACTATAGGCGTGCCTATAATAGTTAAAGAGTTCCCTCGATTTCTCCCGGATCCCATCATCAGACCCCGACTTGGTGACAATGGAACCATCTAGAAGGTTATACCCGTTCGATTAAAAAAAGAATTTTGAAAATCGGTTCACGATTCACGAAGATATCGAGTAACATACATACAAAAAAAAAATGATGTCAAATAAGAAAAGAAAGACTTACAAGATATCCAGTGGCAGGAAAGAGTACTCTGCCGTCGATGTTGTGTCCAGCGATGAAGGCGTCCTCTGGCTTGCTGATGTCGTATTCAAAAGCGGTGGCGCCGGTGCGAGGCGCGTTGAAGTCGGCCAGAGACCACTCGACGGAGTGGTCCCAGCCCACGTGCGAGGCCAGCCCGGGCGTGCCGCGCGACACCGGCCACTGCACTGCCGGGTACAGGTGCGCCACCTGCTCATCGTAATGGTCGCTCTTATTATACAGCTATGGTATTCTAAAAGCGTCGGAATCGGAGAAAAAATAATATTAAACAAAAAAAGAACCGACTTCACTTAGGATCCGCTTTCCCAAGTGGAAATGCCCGAGTTACAAAAAATAATGAAATCACTTGTGTGTGTGTGTGTGCCTATAATAGTTGAAGAGTTCCCTCGATTTCTCCAGGATCCCATCATCAGATCGGGACCTGGTGACAATGAAACCAACTGTGAATACTATTACAAACAAACAAAGAATTTTCCAAATCGGTCAAGCCGTCTTCGAATAATCGGTGAAAAACAAACAAAGATCCCGATGAATTGTGAACATCCTTCTTCGAAATCTTGAAGTCGGTTGAATAGTATAGAGAGCGGGTGAGCGTACACCCGGTAAGGGACAGATATATTTTTGAAGTCGGTTAAATAAGGCTCTCCCTACCTGTGGTTGCGCTCCGGCGGCATAGATTCTGCCGACGGCAGCGAGCAGGTGCACGAGCGGGTCGGGGGCCTCGCGGCGCAGCAGCGGCACTTGCGCGGCTAACGGCAGCGTGCGCCTTATTATCGAGCGCAGCAGCGCGTGCGGCGCCATCTCCACCACAAGCGCGTGCGCAGGCACGCGAGCCAGCGCATCCTCCAGGAACACCGGGGACAAGAAGTTGTTCACTTGGTACGCGGCGTCGCTCAACCGAGCTGGAACACCGATCACCCATTATAACATAACCATGCGATGGTCTGGGCCAGGGTAAGATAGATTTTTGAACACGTGTTTTGGAATAGTACATTACACAACTAGGGTGGTAAAACAAAGAAAGGACGAGATCGCAGAAGTTTGCGGCCCGTGCTGCAAGCGAGGGACGTAAATATGCGATCGAGGGCTTTCTTCATTACCTCCCGTGTTTTGTACATCGTTTTATGTCTACACTTGGCCAGAAAGCGTCTTTTTCCGTACGCGCAGCGTGCGTGTAACTGCGTGCGTGTGCATGTAACTTTCGTTGAATTTGATCTCCTATGCTGCGGGAAGGAGTATATAGGTACGCAACCGGGAATCGCTAAGAGGAAGAGAAGAATAACAGATACTGACCCTGATCTGAGCCCCATTGGTCCTGTGGTACCGACGTGGACAGCCAGCGGGCGCTGCGCGGCTTCGGGTCAGGGATAACTTTGAGCAGGTGAGCAAGCAACAGCGGCGCGGCGGCCGCGCTGTGCGAACTGTGGAAGGCCACGTTGCTGACCACCATGCGTGCGAAAACGCCCGCCGCTGTCAGGCTCGCTATGGCCTTGTCTATCGATACACGCGGACCCGAAATCTGAAACATAATTTATCGAACGAGCGGAGCGTAAGCGAAGATCGTTCTTACAAACAACAACTGTCACCTGGCTACTGGGACGTCTCGGCATTTGGATGGCTTTTTGATTTAGATAGTTTGTCCGACGATAACTTTAGTAACGATTTTCCGATCTTTATGAAATTTGTTGGGGTTGTAGCAGAGACCAACAAAATTTGCGAGTTCGTATATGAGCTGGATTGAGACGGGGGTTCTGAAATTAGAAGGCCTAAAAAGTTTTGTAAAGGGTTCCTGTTACATTGGTCATCTTATTTGCTACTTTTACGAGCAAGTATGGTTGAGTTTGGTATCAAACGAAAGGTATTGATTAACAATCTCGTCAAATCTTTATTAACTGCTTACTGTTTCATAACAATTAGCAACATAAAATTGATTTCAAAAATATTTTCAATTATATTTTGATTTTGGTGTAAATATTTTGACAACTGACTTTTTTTTATTTATTAGAGCTTTGGCTGCTAGGGCCATTAGCATACTGACATTAAAACATTAGTTAGAGAGCTCAAAGCAAGTATTAACTAGAGCCCGCACACGTGTACCCCCGTATGGGATAGATATATAGATGCCCATAATCACTTCTACAGCATAAAACAGAACAATTTACCAATCTTTTCCTTAGCCGACACAACTTTCTAGGAAAACTAACAGCTTTTCTCGTAGCAATCACAGAAATTCTTGCAGAAATCGCGCATTATATCTGTTTGTTACCCTCCACTGCTAGAAGTAACGCGTGGAGGGTAATAGAAACTATGACAAGGACCAACGATAATAGCACCTCTCTGCCGTATCTATTGAAAGTGTAATAAGACCATCCCGTTTTATCTTGGTATTATTAGTTCCGTGTCAGATCTATGGGTGGTATATCTATGTTAGAGAGAGTTACCATAGACGCATAATGATGGTGACCGAAACCTATATAGGTGGTCCACAGATGAGAACGACATGTCAAAGCAACAGAGTGAGAGGCTTGTTTGAGGTGGATTTAAATTTGATGAGACAAAAACTGTCAAATCTGAAGCGATTTCGTCGCGGTAAAATTTTGCGCATTAACCGCACAATTTAATATGGACGTTTAGTATCACCGTGATGGTTAGTTGAGAAAAAATACCCGATACCTATGCTTTTATGTGTCCATTTATGCTATTACCTAGATTTAGCTACTTCTTCATAGTTTTTGCCGTCATGTACAAGTAATGTACAAATCTTTGTCTACCATGTCTGACCAATCTCTCTCAGTTGCTTAAAGGTTAGCTGGAAGAGATCCCTTAAAGGGATAAGCTCGCCTTTGTACACATTTACATTAGTTTTTAATGGTCATGTACTTGTTTTGTGCAATAAAGTGTTTTACTACTACTACTACTACCTATTTTTGATATTTGTAGTAATTCTTGCACATTTATGGCGAAACACAAGATTCGCGAGTTCACAGTTCGGGGCGAACTACTAGTACTAAATACTGATAAATACGGCCTCCCCCGGACCAGGTCAAGTTGACTCAGTTCGGGTTGCACAGAGCGATTCCACACACTAACGTGAGCTCAAATACCACGAGCCATCCGGTTGCCAGGTTGCCACTTGGATCATCCAACTAACGCGGTATTGCTTTAATTCATTATAATTATTAATTATACTAGTGCCTACCACGGTATCCTGCGCACCATTGTAGCAAGCGCATTCAACGTCAGACGAGCAGTGCCTGCGGGTCGTGTCCCATGACCCGCGGACGGCGGCCATGGCGCCCGGCGCCAGCGCCGCGTCCCGCACGCTGCACCCGCGCCAGTACGCGCACAGCACCGCTTGCTCCGCCGTCAGCGTCCCGTCCGCGTACGCGCAACCTGCGTCCGGAATATTATTAGTAGCCTAATAAAATTTGGCCGCGTTTCCACCAGAGATAAGCGAGAATGTGTTTCGAGTAATGTGTTTTTGAAAACCAATAGAATCACTTCATTTGTTTATCCTCGCACAACGCAGCTCTAGGATCACTAGGATCACATCCTCGCTCACTTCTGGCGGAAACGCTGCCTAAATCTGATATGATTTTATTTTTACGAATTTCTATTCAAATATTGGTTTTATTCTTGAGAACCCAACACTGCCCTGCATCCTCTTTGAGCTCTTTAGCGACCATATTCATCGGCAGGAAAACAAAGAATAAGTCAAGAAAGAAAAAGAAGTAAGAAGTTAGTAAGAGTAAGTGCTAGTTAGCTGTGGTAGTATGAGGTGGAGGTAGTTTCCCAGTCGGGTTGTGATTCAGATTTTAGCGAGATGATATTCGCTGAATTCCCTATCACACAAACAGAATTGACATTAGCGGTGCCCATACCTCTCTTTTGGACATAAATAGTTGTAGGACAGAGTTTAAAGATAGCGTGGGGGAGATAGTTGAGTCTAAAACGCCCAAGGTACCCTGTTTTATATCTTCTGTTTGCTTTGCTTGAATAATGACCCTATGTTATCAGGCACAAGCTATTATTTTTATAACTGATTGGAACTGACCTATTTCCCCACAAGAGGTGCCAACGATACCATCAGGATGCACGCCCACCACTCGCAGCACATCCACCAGCGCCACTTGTACAGCAGTAATGCTCACGAAGCTATTAATGACGTCGTCGAAAGCGGCGGCAGGCGCATCTGTGATCAAATGATGCAGGTCCAAGCCTTGAGGCGTGAGCGCCGCTGCCGAGCGCGCTATGCTCGCAGCAAACGCAGGTAGGTGCAACAACGCACGCCCCACGCCAGGACACTGCGAGCCCATGCCGCTGAAAACGAACCAGATCGGGCGTTCGTGCTTAGCTTCAAACACCTCCATTACTGGCGCCTGCGACTGATCTAGCACGGCGAATCCGCGCATCGGGTGCCCGGGAATAGTCTGCGCGTGCACCGCGTCTATAAGAGCGTGTAACTCGGCGTCATGCGGGTGCGCGGCCGCAAGCGCAAGCATCCGCTGGACGGCCTCGTCCGTGCGGCCCGAGGCCAGGACGAGACGCGGCGCCGGGTAGTCCGCCGGTGCCGGGCGACCGCCGTACCCGCCTTCAAGGATGGCGTGCGCGTTGGCACCTCCGAACCCAAACGAGTTCACCGCCACTAACCCGCCTGACCACTGCGTATTCTCGTGCACTATCTGTAACATAAATAATAGATATTCAGATAAAATCGTGTCAGATACACCGTTGCATAATGGCCTCTACAATCGCAAATTTGCCACAAAACTCGCGCGCGATTTAAGACATTGCCGTCTAGGTATGTGCAACGAAATCAATCGATGGATCAAAAACCGCAATGTATTAAAAATTGCAGGTGACTAGTCGCTTACGTTTGTAGAGACCTTAAGAAGTGAAAAGTATCATATTCAACTCTAGCATAAAAGAAGACAATTTAGTATGTGTTACCTTAATGCGTCCGTCAATGAGCGCAGATATGTTCTTATTAGGACTCTGGTAATGCAGATTGGCAGGGATCACTCCTCGCTCCATTGCCAGCACCACCTTAGCGACGGAGCATAGGCCTGAGGCCGGTTCTGCGTGTCCCATGTTGGACTTCACTGAACCTACCAACAGGGGCGAATGCCGCTCTTTACAAAACAGTTCCGCGATTGTATTGAGCTCCTCTGGATCACCAACCTGTAAAACAATAAAATATATAGAGTGACCATACAGAAACATACAATAGCGGCATGATTGGTCGCTTATTACCTTTGTGCCCGTGCCGTGTGCTTCCACGTAAGCGACATCTTTCGGCTGCAGACGCGCTTTTTCGAAGGTCTCTTTTGCGAGTCGGAGTTGCATTGCCCCGGCGGGGTATGTGATGCCCCTCATCTTGTACCCGTCGTTGTTCATGCAAGCACCGCGCACCGTACAGTACGCGCGGCGCGCGTCGCACCGGCGCTGCAGCAGCACGGCCACGACAGCCTCGGCGCGCACATAGCCACGAGCACTTGCGTCGAAAGAGGCGCAACGTCCCTCTGGCGATAGCATATTCAACCGCTGGAAGTTTAAACTGATGTGCGGATTAAGGCAGACGTGTGTACCGGCGACGACAGCGGCGTTACAATGGCCGTTGCGAACGGCGTCTGCAGCCTGCACCAGCGCGAACATCGAGCTGGCACAACCGGAGTCGATACTAAATGATGGTCCCTTGAAGTCAAACGTGTACGATATCCGGTTAGAGAACATGGCGCGAGAGCAGCCAGTTAGTGTGTAGCCGGTAATCTTGTCGGCGTGTGCGTTCCACAGGTCCTCGGACTCTGAGACGCAGGTGCCCACGTAGACGCCGGTGCGGGAGCCGCGCAGCTCGGCGGGGCTGAGGCCGGCGTCTATGAGCACCTCGTGAGTCACCTCCAGCAGCAGGCGCAGCTGCGGGTCCATGACGTGCGCCTGCTTGGTGTGCACGCCGAAGAACGCTGCATCGAAGTGCCCCAGATCCTTCAGTTTTCCGCTACGTTCGGGCAACCCGTACCTGCCTGTGTTAGTATAGCTTAATTAAGTTAATGGGATCGAGCTGCTACATTTTTGACAGTTTTTTGGTGAAAGTATCTTGGCGGCCGGTATTTACGTCGTACGGTGTGCAGATTCGCATATCGAAATCGTAAGCGCCGCCCGCCAAATAAAAATGATAAATTTATTTATTTAGTTAACCGTAGGGGCAAAGGAGCATTCCACGGAAAAGTCCACCGTTGTCCCGTACGAACACGAATTTTCAGAAAATTGGTAGGTTTTGTAGATCTGCGTCAATAGAGTCAAATTATGGTCAGAATTATAATATTCCAATTAAAACTGCAAAGATAACTCTAATGACAGAGATACAAATGCGTTTGTACGGGACAGCTCGTGGAATGCCCCAAATTGTGTGTTTGTGTGATAGAAATACAGATTTTCCCATTGTGGTTTTCTTAAGATAGGAACACTCCTACAGCTACAGGAGGGCCTGTACTGCAAGTACCTACACAGGTACTGCAAGTACCTACACAGGTACTGCAAGTACCTACACAGGTACTACTAGGCCAGGCTAAATACTTAAGCGCTTAACCGCAAAAGACGTGAAATCACGCGTACGGAAAGTCGTGCCATCAGCGCCAGTGCGTGATATCAAGTCTAAAATACAACCGGGTGCGCTGGCGGGCTCGCGCGCTCTGGTGTCAGTGGCACGATTTTTCCGTCCAATTTTTGATGGTCAAAGTGCCCCTGGTCGGCCGACATGAAGCACTTTATGAAGGCCCTGGCGGCCCGATTGTTCGAGACTACAGGGGGACCATAGAGCTGGCGCGTACCTCTCCCAGCGGATATCCTTAGCTGTGCAGAGAGGTAACGCCGCCAGCGTAATGGGGACCATGCCGCAGGCGGACATTTTAGACGGGGTATTCTTTTTGTAGTTGGGATTTTTATAGGTAGGTTTACTTTTATACATAATTTTAAATTAGTTGTTAGTATAGTTTTTATTTGTTATTTGTTGTTTTTAGATTTAGTTTTATTTTTTAGATAGTATGTATCTTTGTACATATATTAATAAATAAATGACAGTAAAATTCGAAGGGTTAAAGAAAAAAAAAACGGCCAAGTGCTAGCCGGACTTGCGCACGAAGGGCTCCGTATAACTCTATAAAAATGGCAAAAAAATCATGTCTAGTTTAAGGGAGCCCCCTTAAATGTTTACTCCTAGTACGCTATTTGTTACTAGGTGGAGTAGCAGTGCAGGTGACATTTCTCTTAAATTTTCGGTATCACTAGGTGGCTTTGACATAGATGGCGCGATTGACATGACTTCAAAAAGTTCTTAGGCTGTGGTCGTCTATATCTCTATAGTCTCTGCCAGTACTTAATGAGTGGCAACAGAAATATCATACCTACATCATTTGTGAAAATTTCAACTTTCTAACTGTCACGGTTCATGAGATACAGCCTGGTGACAGATAGACAGACAGACAGACGGACGGTCAGCGAAGTCTTAGTAATTGGGTTTTTACATTTGGGTACGGAACCTTAAAAAAAGAAAAAATATCAATATTGCTTTGCTTACCAGGAGGCCAGCGCCGGCCGTCGGCGGTGACGAGGTCGGCGCCGGCGAACAGCTGCCGCGCGAACTCGTCCATGCTGCCGCTCTCGGGCAGGCGGCCCGACAGCCCCGACAGCACCACGTCCGACTGGCTGACTGACTGTTCGTCCATCATCTTTATCTGCGACATCCAATTTGAAAAAGAAAAGAAAAGACAAAAAAGGAGGAGGTTCTCAATGCGACTGAATTTTTTTTATCATCATTATTTTTTTTGTATGTATGTGACTCGATATCTCCGTGAATCGTAAACCGATTTTCAAATTTTTTTTTTAATCGAACGGGTATAACCCCTAGATGGTCACCAAGTCGGGGTCTGATGATGGGATCCTGGAGAAATCGAGGGAACTCTTCAACTATTATAGGCACACCTATAGGGATTTCACTATTTTTACAGCAACTCGGCCACTTCCTCTTGGAATAGCGGATCCTAAGTGAAGTCGGTTCTTTTTTTGTTAAAAAGAATTTATGGTTAATCGTCTTTTCAACCAACTTGAAGATCTCAAAAAAAATCAAAATCGTTTATCGTTGATTTCGCAGGAGGTTCTCAATTCATCGGGATCTTTATTTTTTTGCTACTTTTTTTTATTTTTATGTATCTAACGTGGAATCCTGAGCGTAGTGAGGGATTCAAGTGACTCGAGATCGAAATAATTTTGCTACACTCTACTTTTCACTCCTTCTATGAGAAAAACGAATACAACGGTACTAAACTACCTATCTGCTAGAAAGAGAAGTTATATAATGTTGTCTCATTTTAATCGGTTGCAAAGACAAGGAAAATTGAAAAAAAAAACGCAGAGGGATCAAAAGTCACTTTTGCTCCCTGTGGACTTAAGAAAAAAAATAAAATCGGGAGCGAGTCCGACTCGCACTCAGCCACCTTATGGAACCCTCGGCGCGCGAGTCAGACTTGCACTTGCATGTTTTGGAGTATATATTACTAGCTTTTGCCCGCGACTTCGTCTGCGTGGA
Organism: Pammene fasciana; assembly: GCA_911728535.1. Lineage (NCBI taxonomy): Eukaryota > Metazoa > Arthropoda > Insecta > Lepidoptera > Tortricidae > Pammene > Pammene fasciana. Next base: position 1,568,926 of record OU452296.1, read on the forward strand.
ATTAGTAATCCCCCGTTAAGGAATGAATTATGGATATCAAGTATTCTTTATCCTTCCCCAGAGCATCTCCAGCGTTCAATGGTTATTGATTCGCCATACAAACTTGAAACCCCTTTTTCACCCCTTCTAGGGTTGATTTTTGGGATGAAAACTATCCTATGTCGTTTCCCGGGACTCAAATTATCTACATACTAATTTTCATTTTAATCGGTTCAGCGGTTAAAAATTCTCCATACAAACTTTCAACCCCCTTTTCACCCCCTCCAGGGTTGAGTTTCGGGATGAAAACTATCCTATGTCCTTTCCCGGGACTCAAACTATCTCTAAACAAAATTTCATCAAAATCCGTTCAGCCGTTTTCACGTGATGCGTGGTCAAATAAACAGACAAACAGATAAACAGATAAACAGACAAACAGACAAAAATTCTAAAAACTATTAAAACGTATTCTGTTATCAATTCTAAGTATCCCCAGGCAACTTTTTTTCGAATATCTTCCATGTACAGACTTTCGACCCTCTTCAGCTTTATTATATGTATAGATAGATGCTGGTATCATTAACTCAATTCCGACAATACTAAATCTATCTATATCTATACATATAATAAAGCTGAAGAGGGTCGAAAGTCTGTACATGGAAGATATTCGAAAAAAAGTTGGCTAGGGATACTTAGAATCGATAACAGAACACGTTCCAACAGTTTTTAGAATTTTTGTCTGTTTGTCTGTTTGTCTGTTTATCTGTTTGTCTGTTTATTTGACCGCGTATCACGTGAAAACGGCTGAACGGATTTTGATGAAATTTTGTATAGACATAGTTTGAGTCCCGGGAAAGGACATAGGATAGTTTTCATCCCGAAAATCAACCCTGGAGGGGGAGAAATGGGGGTTGAAAGTTTGTATGGAGAATTTTTAACCGCTGAACCGATTAAGATGAAAATTGGTATGTAGATAATTTGAGTCCCGGAAAACGACAAAGAATAGTTTTATCCCGAAAATCAACCCTAGAAGGGGTGAAAAATTGATTGAAAGTTTGTATGGCGAATCGATAACCGTTGAACGCTGGAGATGTTTTGGGGAACTAAATAGTTGATATCCAGAATTCATTCCTTAACGAGGGATTACTAATTCCACGCAGACGAAGTCGCGGGCAAAAGCTAGTACATATAATAAAGCTGAAGAGGGTCGAAAGTCTGTACATGGAAGATATTAGAAAAAAAGTTGGCTGGGGATACTTAGAATCGATAACAGAACACGTTCCAACAGTTTTTAGAATTTTTGTCTGTTTGTCTGTTTTTCTGTTTGTCTGTTTATTTGACCGCGCATCACGTGAAAACGGCTGAATGGATTTTTAATGAAATTTTGTATAGAGGTAGTTTGAGTCCCGAGAAAGGACATAGGATAGTTTTTATCCCGAAAATCAACCCTGGAAGGGGTGAACATGGAGTTGAAAGTTTGTATGGAGAATCTTTAACCGCTGAACCGATTCATGAAAATTAGTATGGAGATAATTTGAGTCCCGGGAAACGACATAGGATAGTTTTCATCCCGAAAATCAACTCTTTAGGGGGTAAAAACGGGATTGAAAGTTTGTATGGGGAATCAATAACCGTTGAACGCTGGAAATAGTTTGAGCTCTGGGGAAGGATATAGAATAATTGATATCCAGAAGTCATTCCTTAAGGGGGATTACTAATTCCACGCAGACGAAGTCGCGGGCAAAAGCTAGTAATCAATAAATGCATTTATTAAAGGACCAACTTGGATAAATTTTTGTTAAAAGGTACCTATGTCACTTAAATCTAAATTTCTACTCCTATCGTTAGTCTATCACAATACAAATATATTCATAGCTAATAAAATATAAGTATACTGTAAGTGCCTTTTATTTGAAAGTATTCAATTTATTTACACTAATATAAGACTAAGTAGAGTACCAAAGGGCTCTCTCACCTGGGGCAACCCAGATAAAACTAGTTTTCAACTTTTCAACTACGACAGGACCAAATACGTTGACACAATGTATTTGAATGACACGAAACGACGCAACTTCGTCCAATTTATCGGTCGAAATAAAAATAAACCTATGGAAATGTCACGCCAAAGAAAGACGTGCTTAGTAAATTTTACTGTAAAACTTTTGTCGATAAATCGACATCGATAGCAAGGCCGCACAGACACGCCACAAAGGTGCCCGGCTTGAATCACACAAGCGTCTTCTGCAGCACATGCCCAGTGCCGTCTTTACCATAAGGGCACACGGGGCCCGTGCTCAGGGCCCCATCCTCAGAGGGGGCCGAAAGATTAGACGACGTTTTTTTACAGTCAACGTTGTCCCTAATTGAGTGCCTAAGGGCCCCTGATGGCCCTGATTTCCAAGTGTCCAAGGGCCCCACATTCTTATGTGCCCTTATAATATAAGGTGATAATAAAAATACTGGTGATCCTTTTAGGGGCATAATAGGTATCGTATTCTGAATATGGAAAACTAAGAAAAAAAAACATTTTTTTCACGTAAAAAATTTTTTTCTCCTATTTATTTTTATCACCAATATTTTTGATACACGCGGTATATACGTAAAAGTGCCTTTGGTTTTATCAATAAAGTATTCGCACTAAGTTTTATTGCATTACACACTGATGGTAAAAAAGGTCAACAGCACTAAAAATAACCTTTAGTTGTTATAGATATAATACAAATACAATACATAATACAAATACTCTTTATTGAACACCTCAAAAACAAAATCAGTACAGGAAAAAAATATATAATTAAACTAGAGGTAAAGAACAGGCGGTCTTATCACTAAAAAGTGATTTCTTCCAGACAACCTTTAGGTAGCGAAAATTCATTAAATAAACTAAATCAGTAGGTGTTGGAAAACAGTGAAGAAAAGACTTGATATAGATATAATATTTTAACAACATAATACTGTTTGGTTGCGGCGGAGCTCGGATCACGGCCAAAAAGTCGAGTGATTGCAACCGCGCTGCAACCACATATTCTCGAGTGAATGCTATTATACTGGCTCGAAAAAAGTCTATGTGTCGAGTAATAGCATCTTAGGTACCATTCGAGTTGCGATTACTCTATAATCTTTCAACTATCTAAATATTTGGATATTCATACGAAAGTCTTTCGATTTTATAGCACTTAAAGCTGAGAGAAGTGCACCCAAATCGCAATGATCGAACGTGAACAGATCTTTCTTTCGACATGACTCTGATCTCTGACTATGATGCGGTTAAATTACTTATTTATAAAAACTAATTAATAAAGTTTTGAAAATATCCTAGCATCACACCTTTAGGTATAGTGTTTAACGCAAACTCAGCTGTTGAATGTTTCGATGGTGAGACAACAGGCGGAAATTTACTAAACCATTCGTCCCTTATCTCGGAAACTGCTAAACCAAAAATTATGAAAAAAATACAGAAGATAGTTTTTGACCTCTAGATAACAGGAAAAATAGTAAGGAGTCTACGGTCAAGCGTGAGTCGGACTTACGATACAAAATATTGTACTGTTGCATGTAAGGAACCCTCGGAGCGCGAGTCCGACTCTCACTTGACCAGTTTTTTTGTAGATAAAGTAACAGCCTTTTATTTAATGATTACCTTATTTCAGTATCTATGGTAATTTAGAAAATAACGACTTCATTTGGTCAACGACTGAGTTATTTCGAAATTCACCTAGCTATTACGTGAATACAGTAAAGCCTATCGAAAAAAATGAATAGAATCTTTTTTGTTTAGAATTTAATGAGGATAATTTTATTCATAGACATACTTTTCGTAACATTAATATTTTTCTCAAAAAATAAAGAAAACTGTAAACCGGGACACATTTCGTGTTAAAAGGGGGGGGGGGGGGGGGGGGTACATCAGGAGGAGGGGTACGGAGGCTAGTGTGCGTTAAACACTATACCTAAAGGTATGATGCTATAATAGTTTCATAACTTTATTAATTTGTTTGTCTACCCCATACAATGAAAAATAACCGCATCACTATCTCAGCACCAATAGCTGAAATAGAAACGTGCTGACTTTTATACGACATAATTTGCTAGTTGGGCCGTCACGTATTCAGACGGCGTGGACATGCCTTTTAAAATTTTATGCGAAAACGTGTCTTGGTAATAAAGTGTACCTATTTTACGTTAAATTTAATAAAAGTTAAGTTATATCAAGTAGTTATTATTTGATAAAGATAATTTTGGTTTTAAGCTGGGTATAATAAAACAAGAAATAGTTTTGTATGTAAGGCTGTAATCGGCTGTATTTTCTTTAAATTACAATTTTAGCAACGAAAATGAATGTCCGACCTAGATCCTGTACTAGGTACTAGAATGCCCATACCAAATTTCATGGTTCTAAAGCATTTCGTTTTAAAATCAGAGCTGAACTACGTTTATATGGGAACGCGAGCGTCCTAGCGACTCTTAAAGTTAATTCGTACATGCAAGAACGCTGTGTGGTATGAGGTGAACATCCGGTATAAAAATAAAATAAAAATGGTAAATGTGCTACTGGTAAAACCGTAATAGAGCATTTCTTTTTATTTTGGCCACTTTTCTCGACTTTTTATTTTATGGTAAGTTTTATGTTTTTTCTATTCAGAATCGCGAGCTGATTCGATTTATGCAAGAAAAAAATGTGTCCCAAAAATTTTTTTCCTCTTGTGTTACCCTTTGCCATATGTTTTCTATGGAGGTAACACAATAGGAAAAGTAAAAAATCAAAAAATGTATGGAGTTTTATGGGACATCTTTTTTATTGCATAAATCGGATCAGCTCGTGATTCTGATCAGGAAAAACATAAAACTTACCAAACAAATTTGAGTCAACAAAAGTAGCAAAAAATTTGAGAAACGCTCAATAGGTACTTAAATATTTTGCAAGCTTGCTGCAAAAGCTTACGGACTCGGACAAAAGTAAAAGTAAAAGTAAAATTTATTTGTAAATCGCAGGTGTTACAGACATACAGTTAAGGTCTTATAATAATGTGGGTGCAGAGAACTCTGTGATTTGCCTGTTGGCGTACAAATTTTATAGGATTAGTTATAATATATATACAGGGTGTCCCAGAAATCGACGTCAAGCCGTGAATAGATGATAGAACAAGTTATAACAGTTATCAGAAAAATACAAAAAAATATATATTTTTTCACGGCTCGATGTCGATTTCTGGGACACCCTGTATATGAAGTTAAATTATAATCATATAAAAAAAATAGTTTACAATAAATAACATCACATAAAAATTATAAAATGAAAGAACACAATAGAAATCTAAACAATCATAGCTTTAAACAATTTTAATGCGGTGATAATGTATCTTCAAAAAATTCAGTTACTGAGTAGTAGCATTTACTTGCCAAATATAATTTTAGCTGTTTTTTAAACTGACTAGCTTTAAGGCATTATATGGTTTGGTATTTTATTGAAAAATTTTGGGGCCATTCCTAATATGCCCTTGGCCAATAAAGCTGTGTTATGTTGGCTATTACAAATGTTGTTCAGATTATATGAACGTACGGGAATGCTGCGATTTTGAGATACCATTTGGAATATTTGAGGATTGTTTTTGACAAAAATAGCTAATTCATAAATTTATAATGCTGGAAAAGTCAATATATTTAATAATTTAAAGAATGGAACGCAGCTTTCCTGTAGGTTAATTCCAACAATGGCACGTATGCATCTCTTTTGTGCTATGAAGACTGCGTCTCTATGGACCGAATTTCCCCAAAATATGACACCATATCTTAATATTGAGGCTACAAGGCCATGATATGCTGTTAGTACTGCCGTTTTATCTACGACTTTTGCAAGTTTTAGTAAAACAAATGCGGGTTTATTTACTTTCTATATGACTTTTCCAAGTAAGTTGGTCATCAATCATTAGCCCTAAAAATTTCGTTTCATTTACACTCTCAACTATGTTGTCATTGTTGGAATGTGTGTATACGCCTTAAGCAATATGTATGACAACCCCTAGCGTGTTATCCATAGATAAAGTCTATCTTGTCTCTGCCTCTTTTGATTCCTACAACCGAGCAGATCACACGCTATGTGAGTTAGAAAATAGTAATTTAATTTATTTAATTAATAATGTGAGTGGTGCACCTCTCAAATAAAACATGTGACTCCGAAGACGATGTTTTAATGCCTAGCCCAACCAGCACTCGATCCTAATGTGAATTCTGATTACATTCAATGAAACCCAGTGACAATCCGTCACAGGTTATGGGCCCAGGGTTTTAAGGAATTTCAAGAACAAGAATAACTACTGTTAATACTTAATAAAACATCGAGTGCAACTTTTGGGCTAGATAAAACGTTATAATCGTGATAATGGAGTCCGTCGCTACATCATCGTCGAAAAATAACCTCAACACGCACGTGTCAACTGTAGAGAAGTTGATCGGTACATCGAATTACCACACCTGGAAATTTACCATTAAGAATGTGCTCATTTTGGAAGGCTTGTGGAGTGCTGTCGAGGGCAGCGACGCTGATGGCGAACACAAAAACCGTGCGTTGGCACGTATCTGTCTTTCATTAAACAAAGATTTGTATCAATATGTTAGAAATGTTACTACACCTGCTGAAGCTTGGTCGAAATTGGCAGACGTATTTGAAGATAAAGGTTTATACCGCAGAGTCTTGTTACTGCGAAAACTCCATGGAATCCAATTCGCTGATCACTCATCCATGTCAAACTACATAGAAAGTATTACTACAATTGTTCATCAACTCCAAGACATTGGACGGACTATTGAAGATGCCGAGGTGGCCGAAATTCTGCTAAGTGGATTACCGGCTGAATACGATACTGTAGTTTCAAATTTATCTACTGCGGCAGCGGCGGACCGGCTGACCAGCGAAGTGATAAAAACCCGTTTACTCCAGGAGTATTCCAGAAAGTCTTCGGCAGATACTACAACTGCTTTTATTAGTAGGAAGACCATCATCTGTGAATTTTGCAAGCGGCATGGCCATTCAAAGGCCAGATGCTTTAAGCTCAAGGCGAAGAACAAGAAGAAGGCTGCAGGAGGTGATGCTGACAGAACAAATCTAGTTGCTGCGTTTATGGCCAGAGACTCACAAGCTGATTTTTATTTGGATTCAGGTGCAACCAATAGCATGGTTACCGATAGAAAGCTCTTAATAAATACAAAACCATGTAACTCAAATGTAATTGTTGCAAATAGTAATACCATCACTTGTGAGGCCACAGGAAAACTGCAACTCTCATTGAAAGACGAGGTAAGCCCACTAACATTGTCTAACGTCATGTATGTGCCTAGACTCTCTTGTAACCTGATTTCAATATCTAAGTTAGTTGAGTCTGGCTACAGTGTCTGGTTTAATCAAAAAGGTTGTAGCATTTATGAGAGCAAAGCCACTAATTTTGACAAGCCCGTTGCATGTGCTACTTGTTCTAATGGTTTATATAAGTTAAATGTGCCTGTATGTGTCACTAACAAGAACAAGACCTCACCCGTGGAACACTCTTTGTTCCTGGAAGCTAGCCAGGAATCACCGAGGGCCACTTTAGCTGCCGATCTCCCAACACAACTTTGGCATTCAAGACTTGCGCACCTGTCCATAAAAGGTTTGAAAGGTTTGAGGGATAGTGCATGTGGTATAATGTTTCAGGATGAAGACATCAAGAGCTGCACTGCTTGCCTTGAGGGGAAGATGTCGGCCGCATCCTACCCTAAGGGACAGGCGAAGCGGGCTGATGAAACATTACAGCTGATCCACAGCGACGTCCTGGGGCCTATGCAGGAGCCAAGCTGGGGAGGCAAGAGGTACCTTGTCTGCTTCACCGATGACTACTCAAGAAAAACCTTTGGATATCTTATGAAGGAAAAGTCTGAGGTAATGTCACATTTTATTACTTTTAAATCACAGGTAGAAAAGCAACTTGGGAAGTCAATTCGTATTTTAAGGTCTGACTGTGGTGGCGAATATGTTAATAAAAAATTCTCTAATTATTTAATGAAGGAAGGAATCATACACCAAAAGTCCGTTCCCTACTGTCAAAGTCAGAATGGCGTAAGTGAGAGGACGAACAGAATTCTTATGGACAAAGTTAGGTGCATGCTTAGTGAGTCAGGTCTCTGCAATCGTTTTTGGGGCGAGGCAGTCATGACTGCCATTTATTTGAAAAATCGATCCCCAACATCTGCTTTAGCAGGACGTTTGCCTGAGGAGGTTTGGACCGGATCCAAGGTTGATCTTCGCCACCTACGTGTGTTTGGCTGCACTGCATATCACCTAACTCCATCACAGAAGCGACAAAAATTAGATGCCAAGAGCAAACCGGCTATTTTTGTTGGCTATAGTGAGACCACAAAAGGTTATCGTTTATGCGAACCTTCTAGTCCCAATACTGTGATTTTGTCTCGTTCTGTAGCATTTTTAGAGAATAAATTTTATTATGAAGGTCGACCTAATAATTTTAATGATTATTATTATTTATTTTCATCTGACAATTTGATAAATGATAATAAAAATATTGAGACACATGAAAATCATAATGTTGAAATTTCTAATAATAGTTTCGAAGCTAACAATGCTCTTTCTGAAATTTCAGTTGGATCTGATGGAGGTGACGAGGAGTACCAGTCATTGACCGAGCCCGACTCCGACGATTCTGCCGACGGTGGGCGCGTGGAGCGACCTACACTGTCTCAGCGGACGTCTTGTGGAGCAATCTGAACCCTACTTCGGCGACAGCCTTGCTGACGATGAGCGTGGACAGCGCCTTACATCGTCTGAGCAGCCGTCATCTGGAGAGGAAGCAGTACTGGAGGATGAAGCCTCAGTTGGTACGTCCGATCGTCCCGTCCGTGTCAGGCGCCCCCCACAAAGGTATGGCGATTATGATTTTTCTATGTTAGCTCAACCTACCTCATTTGAGGAACCACAGTCTTATCACGAAGCCATTGCGTCGCCATATCATAATGATTGGATGAAAGCAATGCAATGTGAATATGATTCGTTGGTTTCAAATAAGGTATGGACTTTAGTTGATAGACCTACTAACAAAAACATAGTCAAATGTAAGTGGGTGTATAAGTTAAAGCATGATGCCGATGGGAATTTCGATAGATACAAGGCGAGGCTTGTCGCCAGGGGCTTTACACAAAAACAGGGTGTAGACTATAATGAAACATATGCTCCCGTCATTCGCCATTCGTCTATGAGAATATTGTTTTCCTTGGCCAATCAAATGGACTTAGAAATTGATCATCTTGATGTAGCCACAGCATTCTTAAATGGACACCTAAATGAGGTTATATACATGGAACAGCCTGAAGGATTCTGTAATGGAAATAATGATAAGGTTTGTTTGTTACATAAAAGCATATACGGTTTAAAACAAGCTAGTAAAATGTGGAATGAAAAAGTAAACAATGTACTTGTGAAAAATGGATTTAACCGATCTATATGTGAACCATGTATATACACTAAAAAATCTGAACGTGATTTTGTCGTTATTGCGCTTTTTGTGGACGACTTTTACGTCTTTTACTCTAAAAATAGCTTAATTAGAGTCCAGTTATTGAATATTTTAGAGAAAGAATTTAACGTTAAAAATTTGGGTCCATTGAAGAATTGCTTAGGCATTAGAGTTACAAGAAATAAGTCAAAGGGTACCTTGTGTCTAGATCAAACAGAGTATATTAAAAAACTTTTAATTCGTTTCAAGATGCAGGATTGTAAACCCGTTACAACGCCTATGGCTTTAAATTGTAAACTGACTGTACCTAAAAACGATAGTGCTCATATACTAAATGAGACCTTTGATTATAGGCAACTTGTAGGTAGTCTCATGTACTTATCTGTATGTACGAGACCAGATATCTCCTTTGCTTGTAGTCAGCTAAGCCAGTTCAATAATAGCTACGATAGGTCTCACTGGTTAGCAGCAAAACGTGTGCTTAGGTATTTAGCTGGTACAATTAATTACTGTTTATATTATATAAAAAGTGTTAATTGGAATTTAGAAGCATATACTGACGCAGACTATGGTAATGACCTTATTAACAGAAAATCGTATACAGGTTTTGTCATAAAGCTAGGTAATAACACCATTAACTGGGAATCACGTAAGCAAAAATGTATTGCACAGTCGACAACAGAAGCTGAATTTTTGGCAATAGGCGACGTTTGTAAAGATGTTTGTTTCATTAAGAATTTGCTTACCGAAATATTAAATAAACAAATTGCTTGTACCGTGTATAATGACAACCAAAGTGCTCAAAGACTTTTAGAATGTAAAGAATTTTGCCATAAACGAACGAAGCACATTGATATAAGGTATCACTTTGTTAAAGATTTAATTCAGAAAGACTGTATTTCGGTTAGGTACCTTTCAACTGACAATATGATAGCCGATGTATTGACTAAACCACTATGTATGCAAAAACATTGCGGCTTCATTTCTGACATGAACATTATTATGAAACATGATGTCTCTGTATAGTTTAATATATTATCATTTATTGATGTTTAACTGTATCATGACGATATCCTAATGGATTTTATTTTATTTCAATATATATGTAGCCCTGACATATATTTCCATAGGAATATGAATTATACCTACATGTAATTGACATGATGTCTCTTCATTGCAGTACTTATATCATTTGGAATTTATTGATAATGTCTCTATAACTTAGAGATTATTGTACCTATACAAATAGTATTGACATGTATAATTTTGTTATGGATGTTACATCTCTATGATGTAGAGAAGTTAAAGGTTATGTGATACCGACTTGTATTATATAGTACAAATGTTAAATAATTTGGATAAATTATTTTATTTTGACACTATTGTTGTAAGGCCTAAGGGGAAGTGTTGGAATGTGTGTATACGCCTTAAGCAATATGTATGACAACCCCTAGTGTGTTATCCATAGATAAAGTCTATCTTGTCTCTGCCTCTTTTGATTCCTACAACCGAGCAGATCACACGCTATGTGAGTTAGAAAATAGTAATTTAATTTATTTAATTAATAATGTGAGTGGTGCACCTCTCAAATAAACATGTGACTCCGAAGACGATGTTTTAATGCCTAGCCCAACCAGCACTCGATCCTAATGTGAATTCTGATTACATTCAATGAAACCCAGTGACAATCCGTCACAGTCATCATAATCAATAATTATATTTAATACAGCTTTTCGTTGATGAAAATGCATTATGTTGGTTTTATTTAAATTAATTACTAAATTGTTATTACTAAGCCATGTTATCATCTCCCTTAATACCAAGTTTACATCATATTCGTAGTTTATAAAATAAAATAAAATTGCCTTTATTACTGAGAAGATAAAGATACAGTAAGAGTAAAATACATAAATATATATAATTTTTTTTTTTCTTAATACTAATCTCTTTTAATGTTTTGTTTTTAAATAATATCACGTAACTCAGTTTGCCTCATGGCAAAGGCCTCCTCTAACTCTCTCCAGTGAGTCCTATCCGTCGTTGCTCTTCTCCAGAACGGCCCCGCTGTTAGCTTTATTTCGTCCTCCCACCTGCAGAACAGTGGGCCTTGTTTTCTACTGCATCCTCTAGGGTGCCAATTAGTAATTTCTTTGCTCCACTTTCCTTCTTTTGATCGCATCATATGACCAGTCCATTTCCATTTTAGCTGGTCTATTCTTTGTAAAACGTCGGTAAATTTAGTTCTATCTCTTATGTCGATATTTCTGACTCTATCGCTTCTTCTAAGTCCCAGGATGCTTCTTTCCTTTCCATATTCGTAGTTTACATAGTTATTAAAACTTACAATGGAGGTACTGTCACTGTCGTCAGCAAACATATATTATCATTGGATGATGAACTTGACTTGGAAAGTCATTTATGTATGTCAAGAAAAGAAGTGGACCAAGGTCGCTGCCTTGAGGTACACCATATTGTATGTGCAATTCATTTGATATGTATGTTCTTTTGTTTTTTTTATATACTACGACCTACGACGGCAGCAAACAAGCATACGGCCCGCCTGATGGCAAGCAGTTACCGTAGCCCATGGACGCCTGCAACTCCAAAGGATTCAAAATATCTTTATTTCGAAGAACAGACTTAACAATAAGATATGATAAGATAAGAAGGCTAGGATGCCCTTTTATATTTGTTTGTCACACTTAGACGCTTGTTACTTTTAAGTCTTAGGGTTTTTCGGCCCAGTAGAAGACTTAACGGCTAACTAAACATGTGTGCCTTTTGGGTGCGGTTCACTTTTCATACAAACAAAATTCATATTTTCAGTTAGCATACGCTTGAAAAGCATAATAAACGATTTTCATAACAACAAAATTCATAATTTTATATGTCATAACGATTAATTAGCATAATACTCATTTGTCATACCAACATTTGATATAATGTTTATTTTAACTAATATCATTTTGTATAACTTCATATATCATAATGTTTAATTAGTATACTACGCATTAATTATAATAACATTAATTATAACGTTTATTTTGACTAATAAAATATGACATATTATATTAACGAGTGTCCTTAGCAATCCGTACGGAAACTAACTTGTGCCAGAAAAATAGGCTAGGTTAGATCGCAGTTCAAACCTTTGAACTGAGACTCCCACGGAAACGAAATTCTGCCTAAAAAGGTTAGGTTAGGTTAGAACTGCGACGGCTACGGAAACGAACTTCTACCGAAAAGTATGTTAGGTTAGGTTAGAACTGCGACCCCCACGGAAACGAAATTCTGCCGAAGAGTAGGTTAGGTTAGGTTATAATTGTGACCTCTACGGAAACGAACTTAAGCCGAAAAGTAGGTTAGGTTAGGTTAGAACTACGACCCCCACGGAAACAAACTTCTGCCAAAAAATAGGTTGAGTTAGAACTGCGACCCCCACGGAAACGAACTTCTGCCGAAGAGTAGGTTAAGTTAGATTTTTATGCACATTGTTTTTATACAACTTAATTATTATATAATTCGGCAGTTCAAAATGTTCCGGAACAATACATCACCATCGTTCAAGACATGTATTTAGAGGCGACCACCCAAATAAAAAGCTCTGCAGGTATTAGCGATCCTTTCCACGTCGGTGAAGGAGTCCATCAAGGTTCCACGCTTAGTCCTCTGATCTTTAACCTATGCATGGATTATATAACCAAAAGGCTACAGTGCCAAATACCCTGGTGCATATTATATGCGGACGATATCGTCCTCATCGCGAAGAAGGCAAGGGATCTGCAAGAGACTTTTAACAAATGGGTGAATGACCTTGAACGACATGGTCTCCGAGTCAGTCGCACAAAAACAGAGTACATGGAGTGTGACTTTGGTGGTGAAGAAGAAACATCCTGCAACATTATAATTGACAATGCAGCGCTACCCCGAGTCACGCATTTTAAGTACCTTGGCTCTGTGCTTACTACTGATGCGCGTGTCGACGCAGATGTCAGCCATAGAGTTAACACCGCCTGGCTAAAATGGAGATCTCTAACCGGAGTACTCTGTGACACCCGGATGCCGGTACGAACAAAGGGCAAAGTCTACAAGACAGCTGTGCGACCTGCTATGATGTACGGAGCAGAGTGCTGGACAACAGCAAAAAAGCATGAACAACAATTGCACACAGCCGAAATGAAGATGCTGCGCTGGGCGGGCGGTGTTACACGTCTGGATAGAATACGAAATGAGCACGTGAGGGGATCTTTCAGAGTGGCTCCTATAACAGAAAAACTAAAAGAAAGCAGGCTTAGATGGTACGGCCACATAATGAGGCGAGATGATAACTTCTGTGTTAAGACCGTTCTAAATATCCCAACAAAACCTCGGGGAAGAGGAAGACCCCCTGAGACATGGTGGTCCAGTATCAAAAGGGAATTGAAAGCGCAGAATTTAACTACCACGACAACCCAGGATAGAGCATCCAGGCGCCGCCGTACAAGGAGGCCCGACCCCAGATAGAACTGGGACTAAGGGAAGGAAGAAGAAGAAGAATTATTATATAATTTAAAATTATGCAGTTCGTGTTTATGCAATTTGAACTATTATATCATTGGTTTATTATGAAATTTAAAATTATGCAAAATGAGTATTATAAGTAATGAAAATATGAAAAAAGTTGTTATGCATTTTGTTTTTATGCAATGTAATCCATTATACAAATTGAAATTATGCATTCGTTGTTATGAAAAATGAAATTATGCTATTTGTTTGTATACAAAACATTACACACCCGTGACTTTTATTACAAAGTGATAAGGTTTACCAATCTGAGTGCGCTATTTATGCTGCTGCTGTGCCTGCTAGTATTTGTTATTGCCATATTTAATAAGACTATAATTTTAAACAAAAAAAGAACCGACTTCACTTAGGATCCGCTATTCCAAGAGGAAGTGGCCGAGTTGCTGTAAAAAATAGTGCAATCACTATAGGTGTGCCTATAATAGTTGAAGATTTCCCTCGATTTCTCCAGGATCCCATCATCAGACCCCGACTTGGTGACAACGGGACCATCTAGGGATTACCCGTTCGATTAAAAAAAAATTGAAAATCGGTTCACGATTCACGGAGATATCGAGTAACATAAATGCAAAAAAATTCAGTCGAATTGAGAACCTCCTCCTTTTTTTTAAGTTAAAAACACCGGCCAATAGCATGTCAGGCCATGCTCAGTGTAGGGTTACGTAGTTGCCGGCCTGTTACAAATACCTAATACATCCGTTCAAAAGGTAGTTTTTAAGGGATATTTTGCGGCGCCTTCGTCATCAAAGGAGTGTATAGGTTCTTAAAGTGTAGGCAACGTGGATGTGGATCCTCTGGGGTTGCAGGCGTCCATAAGCTACGGTAACTGCTTACCATCAGGCGGGCCGTATGCTTGATTGCCACCGATGTTGTATTAAAAAAATAACTATGCGGCACTTACGTCCCTTTGTACTATGAGTTTTGATTTATATAACTCAAAAACGGCTCAACCGATTTTATTATATATAGTTTTCATTGAAAGTACTTATCAGGTTATCAGGTCACAACTTTCATTAATTTTTTCATTTTTTTAGCAGGAGCCGTGGCTCTAAAGTTGAATTGCAAGTACGGAACCCTGCATTATACGTGGTACAGTCGCCATCAAATATATCGGAGCGGCTAGGGTACTCAAAAATATCTGGACATGCACTTTATCGCCTTGACAATAGAGGCGTTGTTCAGATATTCGTGACCACCTTGGCCGCTCCGATATATCTGATGGCGACCGTACGACACGGTTGTCCGGTTTTTTTGGTTTTATACGAAAAACTCGCTTTGGGTTTATGTGAAACTTTTATTACAATTATGTAACTTATTTAATATTAACTAGTAGTCCGCCTCGAACTGAGAACTCGCGATTTACTTGCAAACGAGTTGACCAATATAATAAGACCCCAAGGAGGATTTTTTTTCTCCTTCTACCTCCATAACTACTTGATCGATCCTGCTCATATACGAACTTACACATTTTATGTATCTCTGCTACAGCTCCGAGAAATTTCATAAAGATCAGAAAAACGTTACTAAAGTTATCGTCAGAGAAACTATTGAAATCAAAAAGCCATCCAAATGCCAAGACGTCCCAGTAGCCAGGTGACAGTTCGGTCTGGAGTTGTTTGTAAGAACTCACTTCGCTTACGCTCCGCGAGTTCGATAAATAATGTTAAGGCAGTATTTTTCACACTTGTTTGAGTTTATTCAGAATTCTGCCGACAATTTAGCCGCCTTTTTATAAATAATAAAATTATGCATATATTGCCGAGAATTCCCGGGAATACAAAAACCGTAATGTCTGTTTTGTCACGACATTTTTCCCTCGTCGAAAAGCGAAATGATAAACATCAAACGTTATGTTTTCCCTAAATAAGTTCCAAAAAACATACTTTATATCATGAAATATTTGCTAATTACAATTAGTAACTTGGTAAAAGCTGATAAATTAATTTAAGTGGCAAAAAACCATTCATATGTAGGTACCTACAACAATGTCATTCTTTAATATAAATGTTTAACAATCTTTTCTTCAGAATGACGCCATATTCCACAATAGTTATATGCTTCAATAATAATAAACAATAACCAGATGTTTACATTATAATGTAAATAACCTGCATATTATTTTTAAGTAGGTACTTATGCTTTAGGTATACGTCATGGAAAAACACCTACTGAATTACTCTGGCCTACGGTTTGGCCTACGACGGACTACGGCTCAAATTGTTACCCACGCCACTCGTCTTTTTTGACCTCTCTTATACAACGGTTGCATAAAATATTGTAAGGTAATAAAATTACTGGACATAAGTAATACAAGGAATTCGTGAAAAAGGTTAAAGGTTTAAGTTATACAGTACAGTGGCCACTTTTAAGCTTCGACCACGTATTGGGTGTTGTGAGGAGAGTAGCAAGGTGCTTTTACTAGGCTTTTGTAGCATCAGCGAACAAAGTTGGTTTATAGCATCAGAGAATTAGCTATTACACCTCTATAGCTGTTATATGATTTTTATATAATAATTATACTGAATAAAAGTAATTTAGTCGCACTTACTCAGCATTTGTTAAAATGTGGAATAAAAGTGGTAAGACGTAGTGCTGTAAACAAACGTATATGCGACATAATTACAGCACAAATTAGCGAAAATGACTAAATAGGCTATCGATCTATACATCTATCTATAGATATAATAAAGCCGAAAGGGTCGAAGTCTGTACATGGAAGATATTCGAAAAAAGTTGGCATGGGGAATTGATAACAAAACACGTTCCAACAGTTTTCAGAATTTTTGTCTGTTTGTCTGTTTATCTGTTTATTTGACCGCGCATCACGTGAGAACGGCTGAAGGGATTTTGATCAAATTTCGTATAGAGAGAGTTTGAGTTCCGGGAAAGGACATAGGATAGTGTTCATCTCGAAAATCGACCCTGGAGCGGGTGAAAAGGGGGTTGAAAGTTTGTATGAAGAATTTTTTACCGCTGAGCAGATTTTGATGAAAATTAGTATGGAGATAATTTGCGTCCCAGGAAACGACATAGGATAGTTTTAATCCCGAAAATCAACCCTAGAGGGGCTGAAAAAGGGGTTGGAAGTTTGTATGGGGAATCGATAACCGTTGAATGCTGGAGATAGTTTGAGCTCTAGGGAAGGATATAGAATATTTGATATCCAGAATTCATACCTTAACGAGGGATTACTAATTCCACGCAGACGAAGTCGCAGGCAAAAGCTAGTTATTCGATATAGGCATTGGTATTATAACAACCGTAACTTGGCTGTTATTCCTGTTATTTATGTTATCCGATTACGAGCTGAGTAAATAATTCTTATAACACTGTTTTTGCTAGTTGGGGGGCCATAAGTGTGTGGGGCCCTTGGATACTTGGAAATCAGGGCCCTAAGGGGGCCTATTGCTTTGCTGGAAGCACTATTAACCGCCATGTTGTATGTTTTACGTACGAAAGCTACTTAAAACACACACACTCTAACTTAATTTTAAGAAAGAAAGAAATATTGTGTGAAAATGCTCATACAATTTTATTTCAAGTTTCTATCATAATTACATTACAATAAGCTTGTACTCGTATTTTATTATTTTATGTATTTTAATTTTTAAGAATATTAAGAGTTAAGTTTATTTTTTATAAAAATGTAAGTAACAAGCGGTGTCTCTTGACACAAGTGTAATTCTGTAAGTACGTTTAATAATAATTTTAAACAAAAAAAGAACCGACTTCACTTAGGATCCGCTATTCCAAGAGGAAGTGGCCGAGTTGCTGTAAAAAATAGTGAAATCACTATAGGTGTGCCTATAATAGTTGAAGAGTTCCCTCGATTTCTCCAGAATCCCATCATCAGATCCCGACTTGGTGACAATGGGACCATCTAGGGGTTATACCTGTTCGATTAAAAAAAAAATTTGAAAATCGGTTCACGATTCACGGAGATATGGAGTAACATACATACAAAAAAAAATTATGATAAAAAAAAAAAAAAATTCAGTCGAATTGAGAACCTCCTCCTTTTTTGAAGTCGGTTAAAAAGAGGCACCTTCCCAGTTAGTGTTAAATTAATGTATGCTAAGTTCAATATTATCATTTTTTATTCATTATATTTATGTTGTGTGCTCCGTGTTCGTTGACGCGACATTTCCATAGGTTTGTTTCAATGAGTGAATTCCACGAAGTAGCGACGCTTCGTGTCATATAAATACATTGTGTCAATGTATTCGGTCCTGTCGCAGTTGAAAAGTAGTTCCTTCTGGGTTGCCCCTGGTGAGAAAGGCCTTACAGTTTAGTACTTAGACTTATATTAGTGTAAATACATTGAAAACTTTCAAATAAAAGGTACTTACAGTAGTATTGAGTTATTGATACCAACATATAGTCTAAAACATGCTCCTTCCTGTTAAAAATCGGACTGGTACAAGTCTGACTCGAAGGCTCCGTATTATACAATGTTTATTATTATTTTAAAAAAAGATGCTTTCACCATGCTTTCATGATAATTTATTAGGGTGGCTGAGTGCGCGTCGAACTCGCGCCCCGGTTTTAATTTTTTTCTTAAATCCGACTCACGCTTAACTGCGCTCTTATATTTTTATCTGTAATCTATACGTCCAGAACTGTAATATGTAATTTTTTCAAAGTTTTCGGTCCAGCAGATAGCGGGGGGGGGGGGAGAGGGAGAGGGGGGGGGGACTTCAATTTTCACCTTTTTTCTTAAAAAGTTTAAAACCATATATGTTAAAATTATATGAAAAATACATTGAGATTTTCACATTAAGTCCTTTTATTTGATATACTACACAATATTTTTTTTTTCATTTTATAAATTGGCGTTACATATCTGCCTTTGGGTTGCTGACTTACATATGTATGTGTACAAAATTTCAGCTCAATCGGTTCAGTAGTAACTGAGAAAATTCGCTTTGTGACAGACAGAGAGTCGCCATAAGGGTTCCTTACGGGTACCCTAAAAAGGACCGGAGCTCCAAGTTATTTATTTGTTTTTTTTACGTTTAAACAAATAAAATGTTAATATGCTTTTCACTCATTGTCAGTTCAAAAGTGAAACAGTTGTAAAGTCATAAGTTTATTTATGTTGTGATCAATTCCATCAAGAAATTTCCAAACAAGCTAAACATCCACTTGGTTGGCATTCATTTTTTTCAGTGTTATAACTAGAGGCATACGAAAGCATTTTTGCCCAAGTTGAAATAGAGACCTTCGCTATCGCTCGGTCATTTACCACAAAATGACATTGAAATAATACTGCGTTTGCCTCTAGTAACAGACGGACGCAGATGTCATGTATATTATTTATTTATTTATTTAAAAATCCGGCCAAGTGCGAGTCGGGCGAGTCCGAGGGTTCCGTACAAACATATAACAAGCAAAAGTTGTAGTATGTTTATTACTAAATAAATGAAATCCGTAACATAAAAGTTTCGTTTTGCTACAGCTGAAAGGTATTATAGCCCTCAGTATTTGACATGAATTTCAATTTAATAACTTCACGCGTTTATGAGGAAAAAGGTAGTAAGTTTAAAATTTAAAATATATATTTTTGTACGATTTTACAAAAAATGTTTACTTTTTGTAATTTTTCCTTTGTAATTTTTCCTGTGCTATATGAAGTTTCTTCATACCAAGTTTCAAGTTTCTGAGTTTATGGGAAGTACCCTTTAGGTTTTGAGTTTCTTGCGATCACTCAGTTTCAAAATATGCAACTTAAATTGCTATTTCTTTTGATTGCGTTGACATAACGATTTGGTTTTGCTACATCTGAAAGGTCCTATAGCCCTGATTATTTGACATGAATTTCAATTTAATAACTTTACGTGTTTACGAGGAAAAAGGTAATAAGTTTAAAATTTAAAATATATATTTTTGTATGGTATTACTAAAAATGTCTACTTTTTATAATTTTTCCATTGTCGGTGCTGTATGACGTTTCTTCGTGCCAAATTTCAAGTTTCTGAGTTCACGGGAAGTACCCCGTAGGTTTTGCGAGTGCCGAAAACTGTAATATTTGCAGCATAAACGACTGTATCTTTTGATTACGTCGGCTTTTAAGTTTGATTTTTTCACATTTCAAGACATGAGTATTTGATATAAATTTCAGCTTGATACCTCCACGCGTTCCTGATAAAAATGGTCTTGACAGACAGACAGACAGACAGACGGACAACAAAGTTATCCTATAAGGGTCACCACACACCTAGCGGAATTCCTCGCGGAATTAGCGGAAGTAGCGGAAATTTGTCTATGGTAGCGGAAATTTGTCTATGGTAGCAGATTTTTTGTATGGAAGCCATAGACAAATTTCCGCTACCATAGACAAATTAAGCATTTTTTCTATGAATTTCCGCTACTTCCGCTAATTCCGCGAGGAATCCCGCTAGGTGTGTGGTGACCCTAAGGGTTCCGTTTTTTCCTTTCGAGGTACGGAACCCTAAAAATGTATTTATTCAGGTGTGTAGAGCTCGCAGTTAGGTGGGACCGAAATGATTGCTTTTTACAGTTTTATTAACCGACTTCAAAAAAGGAGGAGGTTTCTCAATTCGACTGAATGTTTTTTTTTAGCTTGACTCCGTTTATTTATTTATGTGCATCAAATCTTGTAATCGAACGACGAGCGGAGCGTAAGCGAATCAACAACAACAAACAACAACACACAACAAACAACTTCTTCTTCTTACAAACAACTTCTGGCTACACTGGAAGGTCTCGCCATTTCGATGGTTTTTGATTTTGAGAGTTTGTTCGACGATAACTATAGTAACGTTTTTTCTGATCTTTAAGAAATTTGTTGGGGTCGTAGCAGAGATACATAAAATTTGAGAGTTCATTTATGAGCTGGATCGATCAAGGGGTTGTGGACTTATAAGGAGAAAAAAAATCTTCATATGGGTCTTGTTCTATTGGTCAACTCGTTTGCAAGTACATCGCGAGTTCTCAGTTCGAGGCGGACTAATACTAAGTAGTTTAAATTTCACACACATTTGCCTGTGTCTGATTGAGCTGAAATTTGGTATACTTCTCTTTTTAGAAGTTACTTGTAAGTAAATAAACAAAAAGACGAAACACAAATTCCATGTCCCAGATAAAGATGATGGACGAACAGTCAGTCAGCCAGCCGGACGTGGTGATGTCGGGGCTGTCGGGCCGCCTGCCCGAGAGCGGCAGCATGGACGAGTTCGCGCAGCAGCTGTTCGCCGGCGCCGACCTCGTCACCGCTGACGGCCGGCGCTGGCCTCCTGGTAAGCAATATCGATATTCTTTCTTTCTTTTCTATAACCCTTGGATCACCAAGCATCGGGCGGAAAAATCGTTCCACTGACGCCAGAGCACGCGAGCGCGCAAGCGCACACAGTTGTATTTTAAACGTGATATCACGCACTGGCGCTGAGGGCACGACTTTCCGTGCACGTGATTTCACGTCTTTTGCGATTAAGGGGTTAAGTATTTAGTTTCGCCTAGCAGGAGGGCCTGTACTGCAAGTACCTAACCTCCTATCCTAAGAAAACCACAATGGGAAAATCTGTATTTCTATCACACAAACACACAATTTGGCCCTACGGTTTAACTAAATAAATAAAATCATTTTTATTTGGCTGGCGGCGCTTACGCTTTTATTGTTCAAATACAATATTGAATCTGCACACCGTGCGACGTAAGCGCCGGCCGCCAAGGTACTTTTACTAAAAAATTGTCACAAATGTTCGATCCCATTGACTTAAGCTATACTGACACAGGCAGGTCCGGGTTGCCCGAACGTAGCGGAAAACTGAAGGATCTGGGGCACTTCGATGCAGCGTTCTTCGGCGTGCACACCAAACAGGCGCACGTCATGGACCCGCAGCTGCGCCTGCTCCTGGAGGTGACTCACGAGGTCATTGTAGACGCCGGCCTCAGCCCCGCCGAGCTGCGCGGCTCCCGCACCGGCGTCTACGTGGGCACCTGTGTCTCAGAGTCCGAGGACCTGTGGAACGCACACGCCGACAAGATTACCGGCTACACTCTAACTGGCTGCTCTCGCGCCATGTTCTCTAACCGGATATCGTACACGTTTGACTTCAAGGGACCATCATTTAGTATCGACTCCGGTTGTGCCAGCTCGATGTTCGCGCTGGTGCAGGCTGCAGACGCCATTCGCAACGGCCATTGTAACGCCGCTGTCGTCGCCGGTACCCACGTCTGCGTTAATCCGCACATGACTTTAAACTTCCAGCGGTTGAATATGCTATCGCCAGAGGGACGTTGCGCCTCTTTCGACGCAAGTGCTCGTGGCTATGTGCGCGCCGAGGCTGTCGTGGCCGTGCTGCTGCAGCGCCGGTGCGACGCGCGCCGCGCGTACTGTACGGTGCGCGGTGCTTGCATGAACAACGACGGGTACAAGACGAGGGGCATCACATACCCCGCCGGGGCAATGCAACTCCGACTCGCTAAAGAGACCTTCGAGAAAGTGCGTCTGCAGCCGAAAGATGTCGCTTACGTGGAAGCACACGGCACAGGCACAAAGGTAAGCGACCAATCATGCCGCTATTGTATGTTTCAGTATGCTCACTCAATTTTTAAAGTGTTTTTTCTTTTAAAGGTTGGTGATCCAGAGGAGCTCAATGCAATCGCGGAACTGTTTTGTAAAGAGCGGCATTCACCCCTGTTGGTAGGTTCGGTGAAGTCCAACATGGGACACGCAGAACCAGCCTCAGGACTATGCTCCGTCGCTAAGGTGGTGCTGGCCATGGAGCGGGGAGTGATCCCTGCCAATCTGCATTACCAGAGTCCTAATAAGAACATCTCCGCGCTCATTGACGGACGCATAAGGGTAACACATACTAAATTGTCTTCACTTTTATATGCTAGACTTGAATATGATACTTTTCACTTCATAAGGCCTCTACAAACGTAAGCGAATAGTCACCTGCGATTTATAATACATTGCGGTTTTTGATCCATCTATTGATTTCGTTGCACCTACCTAGACGGCAATGTCTCGAAATCGCGGGCGAGTTTTGTGGCTGCGATTGTAGAGGCCATTATGCAACGGTGTATCTGACACGATTTTATCGGAATATCTATTATTTATGTTACAGATAGTGCACGAGAATACGCAGTGGTCAGGCGGGTTAGTGGCGGTGAACTCGTTTGGGTTCGGAGGTGCCAACGCGCACGCCATCCTTGAAGGCGGGTACGGCGGTCGCCCGGCACCGGCGGACTACCCGGCGCCGCGTCTCGTCCTGGCCTCGGGCCGCACGGACGAGGCCGTCCAGCGGATGCTTGCGCTTGCGGCCGCGCACCCGCGTGACGCCGAGTTACACGCTCTTATAGACGCGGTGCACGCGCAGGCTATTCCCGGGCACCCGTGGCGCGGATTCGCCGTGCTAGATCAGTCGCAGGCGCCAGTAATGGAGGTGTTTGAAGCTAAGCACGAACGCCCGATCTGGTTCGTTTTCAGCGGCATGGGCTCGCAGTGTCCCGGAGTGGGGCGTGCGTTGTTGCACCTACCTGCGTTTGCTGCGAGCATAGCGCGCTCGGCAGCGGCGCTCACGCCTCAAGGCTTGGACCTGCATCATTTGATCACAGATGCGCCTGCCGCCGCTTTCCACGACGTCATTAATAGCTTCGTGAGCATTACTGCTATACAAGTGGCGCTGGTGGATGTGCTGCGAGTGGTGGGCGTGCATCCTGATGGTATCGTTGGCACCTCTTGTGGGGAAATAGGTCAGTTCCAATCAGTTATAAAAATAATAGCTTGTGCCTGATAATAATAAGGTCATTATTCAAGCAAAGCAAACAGAAGATATAAAACAGGGTACCTTGGGCGTTTTAAACTCAATTATGTCCATCCCCATGCTATCTTTAAACTCAGTCCTACAACTATGTATGTCCAAAAGAGAGGTATGGGCACCGCTAATGTCAACTCTGTTTGTGTGATAGGGAATTCAGCGAATATCATCTCGCTAAAATCTGAATCACAACCCGACTGGGAAACTACCTCCACCTCATACTACCACAGCTAACTAGCTATTTTCCTGCCAATAAATATGGTCGCTAAAGAGCTCAAAGAGGATGCAGGGCAGTGTTGGGTACTCAAGAATAAAAACGATATTTGAATAGAAATTCGTAAGAATAAAACCATATCAGATTTAGGCTGCGTTTGCACCAGACATGAGCGAAGATGTGATCCTAGTGATCCTAGAGCTGCGTTGTGCGAGGATAAACACATGAAGTGATTCTATTGGTTTTCAAAAACACATTACTCGAAACACATCCTCGCTTATCTCTGGTGGAAACGCAGCCAATTTTTTTTAGGCTACTAATAATATTCCGGACGCAGGTTGCGCGTACGCGGACGGGACGCTGACGGCGGAGCAAGCGGTGCTGTGCGCGTACTGGCGCGGGTGCAGCGTGCGGGACGCGGCGCTGGCGCCGGGCGCCATGGCCGCCGTCCGCGGGTCATGGGACACGACCCGCAGGCACTGCTCGTCTGACGTTGAATGCGCTTGCTACAATGGTGCGCAGGATACCGTGGTAGGCACTAGTATAATTAATAATTATAATGAATTAAAGCAATGCCGCGTTAGTTGCATGATCCAAGTGGCAACCTGGCAACCGGATGGCTCGTGGTATTTGAGCTCACGTTAGTGTGTGGAATCGCTCTGTGCAACCCGAACTGAGTCAACTTGACCTGGTCCGGGGGAGGCCGTATTTATCAGTATTTAGTATAAATTATGTTTCAGATTTCGGGTCCGCGTGTATCGATAGACAAGGCCATAGCGAGCCTGACAGCGGCGGGCGTTTTCGCATGCATGGTGGTCAACAACGTGGCCTTCCACAGTTCGCACAGCGCGGCCGCCGCGCCGCTGTTGCTTGCTCACCTGCTCAAAGTTATCCCTGACCCGAAGCCGCGCAGCGCCCGCTGGCTGTCCACTTCGGTACCACAGGACCAATGGGTCTCAGATCAGGGTCAGTATCTGTTATTCTTCTCTTCCTATCCTTATATACCTATTAAAGCCAAAGATCGTCAGCAATGTACCCAAAACCTAAGACACAGAGACAAACTGGCGTTACCGTCAAGTAACTTGCAGATGAGCAATAAGAGCCCTCATATGATGACCATACGAATTTTTAACCACCTGCCAAAAGATATCACACAAGAGCAAAAATATACAGTTTACAAGTTAAAGAAATACTTAATAGAGAAATGTTTCTATTCAACGCTAGAGTTCTTTGACTCTAGTGAATCTTAAAATGTAATGCAGTGTATGAAAATATAATTAGATTTAGGTTGTGATCTCATTACCAGGATATATCTGTAGTTTTAAGTACCTATTGTAATATAGTTTAAGTTTACATTTGCAATACCCTATTAGGGTATCATGTTTATTGTTATTCTGTAACACCAACGTGAGAGCAAATAAATATTCTATTCTATTCTATTCCTCTTAGCGATTCCCGGTTGCGTATAAACTCCTTCCCGCAGCATAGGAGATCAAATTCAACGAAAGTTACATGCACACGCACGCAGCTACACGCACGCTGCGCGTACGGAAAAAGACGCTTTCTGGCCAAGTGTAGACATAAAACGATGTACACGACACGGGAGCTAATGAAGAAAGCCCTAGTCGTGTAATGTACTATTCCAAAACACGTATTCAAAAATCTATCTTACCCTGGCCCAGACCATCGCATGGTTATGTTATAATGGGTGATCGGTGTTCCAGCTCGGTTGAGCGACGCCGCGTACCAAGTGAACAACTTCTTGTCCCCGGTGTTCCTGAAGGATGCGCTGGCACGCGTGCCTGCGCACGCGCTTGTGGTGGAGTTGGCGCCGCACGCGCTGCTGCGCTCGATAATAAGGCGCACGCTGCCGTTGGCCGCGCAAGTGCCGTTGCTGCGCCGCGAGGCGCCCGACCCGCTCGTTCACCTGCTCGCTGCCGTCGGCAGACTCTATGCCGCCGGAGCGCAACCACAGGTAGGGAGAGCCTTATTTAACCGACTTCAAAAATATATCTGTCCCTTACCGGGTGTATGCTCACCCTCTCTCTATACTATTCAACCGACTTCAAGATTTCGAAGAAGGATGTTCTCAATTTATCGGGATATTTGTTTGTTTTTCACCGATTATTCGAAGACAGCTTGACCGATTTGGAAAATTCTTTTTTTGTTTGTAATAGTATTCACAGTTGATTTCATTGTCACCAGGTCCCGATCTGATGATGGGATCCTGGAGAAATCGAGGGAACTCTTCAACTATTATAGGCACACACACACACACAAGTGATTTCATTATTTTTTGTAACTCGGGCATTTCCACTTGGGACAGCGGATCCTAAGTGAAGTCGGTTCTTTTTTTGTTTAATATGATTTTTTCTCCGATTCCGACGCTTTTAGAATACCATTGATGTATAAGAGCGACCATTACGATGAGCAGGTGGCGCACCTGTACCCGGCAGTGCAGTGGCCGGTGTCGCGCGGCACGCCCGGGCTGGCCTCGCACGTGGGCTGGGACCACTCCGTCGAGTGGTCTCTGGCCGACTTCAACGCGCCTCGCACTGGCGCCACCGCTTTTGAATACGACATCAGCAAGCCAGAGGACGCCTTCATCGCTGGACACAACATCGACGGCAGAGTACTCTTTCCTGCCACTGGATATCTTGTAAGTCTTTCCTTTCTTATTTGACATCAAAAAGGAGGTTATTATAAGTAGGATGTATTTTTCAACCGACTTCAAGATTTCGAAGGAGGAGTTTATCAATTCGTCGGGATCTTTGTTTTTTTGCTATTTTTTATGTATGTTCACCGATTATTTGAAGACGGCTAGACCGATTTAGAAACTTCTTTTTTTGTTTGAAAGAGTATACTTCACAATTGGTTCCATTGTCATCAGGTCCAGATCTGATGATGGGATCCTGGAGAAATCGAGGGAACTCTTTAACTATTATAGCCACACCTATAGTGATTTCACTATTTTTTACAGCAACTTGGTCATTTCCTCTTGGAATAGCGGATCCTAAGTGAAGTCGGTTCTTTTCTTGTTTTAAAGAGATTCCTTCAAGGTCCAATAACAATTCATGGAGAATAGAGGATAGGTACTCTCAGTTTATTTCAAATATACTAAGCAACAGAGGCGGTGGGTTAAAGTTTTTCTTACGCAAGCCGGAGCTTAATTTGGCTTCAAATTTCTTCATGTGCTGTAGTAAAACTGCCCAGGTGCCTAAAATCGTGTTCTATAGATGCGCCGCCACTGCTAAGCAAATATTTGTTTAAACTAGTAGTCCGCCTCGAACTGAGAACTCGCGATTGCGCGCGCGCGATAACAAGACCCCAAGGAAGAATTTTTTTCTCCTTCTAGCTCCATAACCGCTTGATCGATGTTGCTCAGATACGAACTTACATATTTTATGTATCTCTGCTACAGCCCCAACAAATTACATAAAGATCAGAAAAACGTTACTAAAGTTATCGTCGGACAAACTATCGAAATCAAAAAGCCATTCAAATGCCGAGACGTCCCAGTAGCCAGGTGACAGTTCGGTTCGGTCTGGAGTTGTTTGATGTAAGAACTCACTTCGCTTACGCTCCGCGAGTTCGATTATGATAAATACTTTGCCTCTTTTCCAATCTACAGGTACTAGTTTGGCGGACGGTAGCAAATTTAAACAATCTAGAAATGGAGAAGACGTCAATAGTGCTGGAGAACGTGCAACTCCATCGCGCCACCATTATGATGCCCAGCGCGCCGTCGCGGTTTCTCGTCACGGTGCTAGAGTCGGGAAATTTTGAAATTAACGAAGGTGGTGACGTTGTCGTCACAGGCTCGGTGCGTCTCACCAGCGACCCCGGCGCTGAGCGCCTCCCCGTTGCCGCGCTTGACAACTTCGATGATAATGAGCAACTAACACCTCTAGAATTTGAAGACATCTACAAAGTATTGCGCTTGCAGGGATTCAAGTATAAGGACGAGTTTTGCGGAATCAAGTATTCGGACGCGCGTTTCACGCGCGGCGTGCTCGGTTGGTTTGGCAACTGGATCACTTTCATGGACACAATCATGCAGTTTATTAACTTGAGTGAAAATAGACGCGAATTGTACTTGCCTACGCGGCTGCAGCGCGTGGTGTTAGACCCGACCGCGCAGCCACTGGCGGCGGCGGGGGCCGCTATCCCTGTCATAACAAACCGTAGTATCAGCGTCACGGTGGCCGGTGGAGTCGAAATCCGTGGAGTGAAGTGGTCACTGACGCCGCGCCGCGTCAACACTGCATCGCCTATACTCGAGAAACATGTGTTTATCCCGTTTTTCGGAGCATCAGGCTTGAAGGCACATCAAGCGCTCAAGGTCGCGCTGCAGCTAGTTGTGGAAAACTGCAAGCCGACGACACTCAAGCTAGTCGAGCGCTCGCTGCGGCGGCGGCCCGCGACCGAGCTGCTATTGACACCCGCCCTGCTAGGTATTTTTTTAAATTAAAAGAAAAGGAACTGAATGATGAATGAATGAATGAAGTGAACGATCTACTACCCCAGTCGTTAGGTAGTGACCCTGTCTATTAAGCTAGAAGTCCCGGGTTTGAATCCTGGTATTGGTATTTAATTTGTGTGCTATGGATGTTTTCTATGTATTTAAGTATTCATCGATTTTTATAATATACATATATATCATCGACATCGTCGTCTTAGGTCAAGTACCCACAACACAAGCCGTATTGAGCTTCGATTACTAAGTCGATTTGTGTAAGATCGTCCCATAATAAGAGATTGGTCCATAATATTTATTTAGGTATTTATTTTTATTGAACTTGCTTTAGGGATGTTAACACAGACTAATAATTTTATTGGGATAAATAAGTATCGCCACTAAAACGTATAATGCGTGTATGCAGCGCTGGCGGCGGAGCCGTCGGTGCGCGCCGACGCGACGCTGGCAGCCGGCGCCGACGCGCCGTATTACGCCGACGCCATGTGCCACCTCGGAATCAAGGTAAACACATGAATCTAAATCTACACCGTGT
This sequence comes from Pammene fasciana, assembly GCA_911728535.1. NCBI lineage: Eukaryota > Metazoa > Arthropoda > Insecta > Lepidoptera > Tortricidae > Pammene > Pammene fasciana. The sequence continues at coordinate 1,597,982 of OU452296.1, forward strand.
GTAAATGTACCAAAACCATTTAATGAAACCCGTTTATGTTTATATTAGAAATATCACTATAGTACGTAGGTACCTACCATAGAGTACCGAACTCTTTAGTGCGTTAGCCGCTCGTGCATGCGCTTAACTGATTTGTGGTACGTACATGTAAAATTTACATTCAAGCACTTTTTACGTGATCTCTAAAAAATGTTATTAAAGTCATTTTTTAATCCTCTGTATTATTTGTTTACAATATTATTAATATAAGTACTGTATGTATGTACCTACTGTGTAGAGCAGGATGTGAGGAAGTGTTTTCTCGAACTGCCTTAAATTGTACAGTAGCCGTCAGATATATCGGAGCAGCCAAGGTGGTCCCAAATATCTGAACAACGCCTCTATTCTCAAGGCGATAAAGTGCATGTTCAGATATTTTTGAGTACCCTGGCCGCTCCGATATATTTGATGGCGACTGTATAACTACTACTACAAGTAGTAATTCAAGTTTCATACGGTTATTATCAGGCGATTTACCAAATTTATGTGAAATTTCATTCATGAAATTCACAATACTCTTAGCTGCATAGTCGTGCCTCCTAAACAAGTCTCGTAGGCGAGCATACTTACAACTGTGGAACGGCTATGGCCCGCGCGCGACCTCGGCGCGCCGCAACTCACCATGTGCGACATGCTTAACTCGCTCAACGGGCTCTTGCGGACTGATCCACTAGTGGATATTTTTGCTGATACATGGTCGAAGCTGATATCCAGATGCCTCACTTACTGTGAGAATGATGAATGCATTACTGCGTGTGTGTAATGTTTAGATTTAGATTAAAATATAAGTAATACCAAGTGTAACTGGTGTAAACCGTTCTTGTGAATACAATAAATAATAATAATATGTCAAAACCTTAATCATAGACTTAAAATATATTTAAGTCTATGCCTTAATCAAGAACCATATTCAGGTGTCGAACAAGGACGTGACGGACGGCAGTCTTAAGAACTACTGGCACGTGGCGTTAGGCGTTGATGTGCTGGCAAACGGCGCAACGGCTGAACTAAGCGAATTGAGCGGCCACGCCGACTTCGTGCTGCTGCAGGAGCCGGCAGGCGCACTGGACGACCACGCCGCCCACGCACAACTCGCCGCCTCCGGCCTCACGCTGGTACTTATTTACATTTTTAATACGACATCGGAGCGGCCACGGTACTCAAAAATATCTTAACGCGCCCATTTATTTGTAGCATTTTAATCAGGTGGACGGTAAACTGGCACCGGACGGGAAATTAGCACAAACACTACCTAATTGAATATTTACCATTACATACATATTATTTTGGTCTTTTTATTGTTTTTTATTACGTAGGTGTTGCGAGAGAGCGTCGCAACACATGAGTACTTGCTTCTGCGACGTGTCGCGACCTTGACAGCGACAAATATTACTGTCCAAGTACGCGACGACGACTATTCCTGGGTGAACGATCTGAAGCAAGCCATGAGACGCGCCCAGAACGAGGACTTGCGGGTGTACGCGTGGTCACGCGCGCCCGGCTCCGGCGTGCTGGGGCTGGGCGCGTGTCTGCGGCGCGAGCCCGGCGGCGAGTGTTTGCGCGTCTACTACTTGCCCGACGCGCCGGACGCGTTCCACGCCGATGCGCTGATGTACAGGGCGCAAGTACAACGCGACCTGGCCTTCAACGTGCTGCGTGATGGCGTGTGGGGAACCTACCGCCACCTGCCACTCGACGACATCGATGCAGAGCTGCAGGTGCATTTCACAGCTAAATCAATCAATTTTGTAAATTATTTTATTACTCTCATACCCCCACATTATGGTCGTTGAGCGCTGAGGTTGCTGCTCGAACAACGTTGGCGAAACGACGCCATGACTTCAGTGCCATAGCGCTGACCGACGCTCACGCCACACTCGACGCTAGTCTACACTAGTCTCTAGGTAACAACTATAATGATAGTGATGATGACTCATGTTGAATTATGAAATACAATTTAGTTGATAGGATGCAAAATGCTCAATACATCTAAATAAAGAATATTTATTTATTTATTTATTATGGAAACCTTTGCTCCGGAAACAACAAGGAATGGTAGCAATGAATAACCATATTTTTTAGGTTCAGTACTTGACTCTAAATACAGTGTAAATTAAAAATTGTATCCCATGTAAAACATTACATGTACAACAATGCCAGTCTCGCCACGCAGTTCTCCTGCTGCAGAAAGTATTGAGATCTAATGTAAAACCAACCCAGTGTGCCGGAGTTTACGAACAACATGTCCTTGTGATCCTAAGTTAGTTTTTGGTGGCAGGTGGAGCACGCATTTGTAAACACGCTGACGCGCGGCGACCTGTCGTCGCTGCGTTGGATAGAGAGCGACGTCGGCCACGCCGTCGCCGCGCCGCGAACTGACCTGTGCCTCGTTCACTTCGCGCCGCTCAACTTTCGCGACGTCATGCTCGCCAGCGGCAAGCTGCCGCCCGACGCGCTCCCGAGTTATCTCGCCGGCCAGGTATCCTCCAATTTAAATCTGACTTTGTGTCAAAAACAATCGAAATTATTTATGGTTAGTCAGTAAACATATGTAAAAAAACATATACAGGCTGGGCCTGTATCTTGGGACCCCGGAGTGCTATAAATGTGACACAACATATATGAGTGACTAGATACATCAATAAAGAACACAAAAACGTGAGGAAGAGTACATTATATCAGAGGCCGGGAAAATAAGGATTTCCGGCCAATTAGGTATAGAGTATAGAGGCTGGATAGATACGAGGCCGGGAATCAGTTTTCACACCGAAGGGCGTATAGAGCTTTCCTCAAACATGCAATGAAATAAAATAAAAAACTCATACTCATCATCATACTCATGATCATAAGGAGCTTCAGTTGTTCGTAAAACCTGCCGCCATATTTTTGCCTCCCTTTCTAGCCCGAGGCGGTTCTTTTCTTTAACCACTTAAGTATTATTTTCTTAGTAGCTTTTATTGGTTTCGCAGGAATGTATCCTCGGCTTAGAGTTCAGCGGGCTCTCATCTACCGGCAAACGTGTAATGGGTGTCGTTGCAGCCAAGGGTCTAGCGACCACGGTGCTGGCCGACGAGACATTCATGTGGGAGGTGCCGCCGCAGTGGTCACTCGAGGAAGCGGCGACCGTGCCCGTGGCGTACGCGACGGCGTACTACGCGCTGGTGGTGCGCGGGCGCGTGCGGCGCGGCGAGGCCGTGCTGGTGCACGCGGGCGCGGGCGGCGTGGGGCAGGCCGCCATCTCCGTCGCGCTGCACGCCGGCTGCACCGTCTACGCCACCGTGGGCTCTGCCGACAAGCGCGACTTCCTCCGCGCGCGCTTCCCGCTCCTACCGGACGCTAATATCGGCAACTCGCGTGACTGTTCGTTCGAGCAGCTCGTACTGCTAGGAACAAACGGCCGCGGCGTCGACATCGTGCTGAACTCGCTGTCGGGCGACAAGCTGCACGCGTCGCTACGGTGCCTCTCTGAAGGCGGCCGCTTTCTCGAGATTGGAAAACTGGACCTGAGCGCCAACTCGGCGCTGGGCATGTCCGTGCTGTTGAAGAACACGACAGTGCACGGCATCCTACTAGACGCGTTGTTGAGTGGCGAACACATAGAGAAGGCGAAGGTGGCTGAGTGCGTTGCTGAGGGTATCGCCGGCGGTGTCGTGCGCCCGCTGCCAGCCACCGTTTATGCCTATAACGAGCTGGAGCAGGCCTTCCGGTGAGTTTATGGGGAGGAATAGTTATTTGTTATACAAGGGGTGAAAGTTGTATTTTACGTGCGAGTGTTATTTGAAACACGAGCTAGCGAAAGGATTCTATTATTGACCACGAGCGAAGCGAGTGGTTCAAAAATAGAATCCTGAGCGTAGCGAGTGCTTTAATACACGAGACGTAAAATAACTTTCACCCGTGTATAACACAAAACTTTTCACCTCACTACAGCGAGGAAAATAAGAAAAAGGGTGCATTTTGCTCGGTTTCCCGTAATTCCTCAGGTGTTTAATACTTCTTCATCACTCGAATCACTATTTTTTAACAAAACAACCTAGAAAAACATGCGAATATTTAACGTTGATATGATGGCTGAATTGAAATGAAAAGTTTTGACGTAAAAGGTTTTATTAAATGTCAGATGCGTTTTGTTCGTACGTAGACTTATTCGGCTGTCAGAACAATTTATCCGTTTTTACAAAAAGAATGAAGATTAATGTTGAATGCTGATATTTATGAATTAAAATAAAGTTGTAAGACTGTATTAAGTGTTTTTACTCGATGCAATTCATTAATTGCGATGTTAAAAATTCTGCACTTTTAACGTTTTACGTTTTGTTAGCTGTCAAATGTCACTTAAGCCACTTGTCACTTATGTCAAAGCTCTTTCACCACATGTGGATAAAAAGCGATTTTCACAATAGATATTAAACAAACAAAAAGGGCTTTCCGAGCTAGTGAGGTGAAAAATATTGACTACGACTTTTAGAAACAATGTTTTGAAATTCTCGATACATATTTATTAATTATATTTATAAACACAACTATTACATCGCCAATGCATCCCAAATGTGGAATGAAACTTCACGTGCTTACGATGACTGACTCGCGCAATCGATTTTAAAAGATCGCGTCACTCGAGTACACTGACAATTTTAGTCTTTACTTTACCTTTATCCGATTAACCAGAATTGTAAACTAGAATTTTGTTCTTGTAAAATTTAAAAGGAGGAGTCTGCTAAGGGAATATACCGGGAGATGGGCAGCAGCATCTCCCGAAAGCCTAAACGACAATGAACATAAAAAAAACTGCGCGCGCCAATCCGCCTACCAAGCGTGGCGCGTATGGCAAACCCCCCCTTAAAGGGGAGGCCTATGTTCAGCAGTGGGCGTCTTATGGCTGAGATGATGATGATGAAAATTTAAAATAAGTTTTTAAATTTGTAATAGTCACGTACCTACCTATTTATGTTTAACTTCTCCTATTACACTGTTGGTCTATTTTTTTACTTAAATTTTTGATCATATTTATCAATTTTGATCGCTATGTTAGTGTGACTGTTTGTTTCTGAATAAAAAAATATCCTGTTCATGTGGCAGGTATATGGCTACAGGTGCGCACATCGGCAAAGTGGTGCTGCGCGTGCGCGGGGAGCCGCGCGAGGCGACAGCGGGGGCGGAGGAAGAGGCGGAGCGGCTACGCGCCGTACCGCGCGTCTACTTGGGTCCCGGGAAGAGCTACGTGATCGTTGGTCTGTACTAAACAACCAGGGTTGGCTCTTGGCGGTATTGCCGGCCATACACGTTGTGGTCTGCCGGAGAGTTCGACCTGTGTATCTGCGCGGGTCGACCGGAGCGTATATTGAAGGGCCTGATATGCAGGCGACTGGATCAAAACCGATTTTTTTTATTCTTTCTAGGTCGAAACTGTAGTGTCAGCGTCGGCGGACATGCTTAAGAGTACACGTTTATTTCTGGTCCTGTTCATCCTATAATTATCACCGAGCTAAACGTTAAACAAGATGATTTACTGTGGAGCATGTTCAACAAAAGCAGGCTGATCAACACGATCAAGATGAATCTTGAGCACAATGGGACCTGCACGGCTAACACATCTTACGTCATTGCGCGACTGTCCATACTTCAAGCGCGACTCATACTATGAAGTGACAGGTGACAACGTAAGATATGCTAGCCCGCCAGGATCCTTCAAGCAGAAAAAGATTTGTATGCTATGATCGTGGATATGGCTGTAGAAGGCAAGCATCGGACGGAAATATAGTGCCCTTGCACGAGACAACTCGGTTATAATGAATATGAATATATATTGGACACGCGCTGGCGCTGAGGGCACGACTTTCCGGGGGTTCAAATGTATTGCACATAAAAAAGTACCTACACATGGTGCACTTCGTGGTCATGACTGAATTTCAAGAATATATTTTTATAAAATCGACTGCCATGACGTTTCAACTATTATAGAAAATTCATGATGTTTCACCAAATAGCAACTAGTATTTTTATTATTGCTTTTTGGTGGTCAAATGATAGGTAGGTATAGGTCCTAATACACTAGGTACATAATTCCTCATTGACACAAGCCGGAGGCGGGGTTCTGCGACCTCCGGATTGTTTGCCACACGTTCATTGCTGAAGTAGTAACGTTTTTCCTGCAGGTGGGCTGGGGGGGATGGGGTTGGAGCTGAGCGAGTGGCTGGTGAGGCGCGGCGCGCGCACGCTCGTGCTCGTCTCGCGCAGCGGCATGCGCACTGGATACCAGGCCTTGTGCATCCGCCGGTAACTTTACTCTCAAATTAATTATGTCAATAATCCAGAAAACATAATACAGTGCCACCAATACTTCGTTTGTTTTAAGATTAGAAAAATCGTGCCATTATCGTTGTGCGATTTCTGGGAGAACACATTTTAAAACTCACTATTTTGCCTCTTATTTTTGCGTAATATCCACAGATCAGAAGGTAATAGCTAGCTAGGGATACACGCACAGATGTGTCCGCCAGATTTGTCCGACGGATGCGCCCGGCGGACAAATCCGTGCGTGTATGGCGCGAATTGGACACGGGTTTGCCTGCGGACACATCTGGCCTATAACCGCGAAGCACTTCGTTCATCGTATCGAATATTTCCATCACTCTCTTTCGTATATGCAAGAGCGATAGAGACGGGACCATCGTTTTGTCGATTTTCGAACTTCGCGGTAGGCCCTCTGAATAGCGCCATACACGAACGGATCTGTCCGCCGGGCATGTCCGTCGAACAAATCTGGCGGACACATCTGTGCGTGTACCTATCCCTAGCTAATATCATTGATAATGAAAACGAGGAGTCTTTTTTTATATTTCTTCCCTGATATGGCTGAAAAAATAAGGATATACGAGCGAAATCAACCTTTATTTTTCTAATCCTTAAAAAAACGAGGAATGACATAGTAAATTAAAACATGTCTAAACAGGAGCTTGCTGGACCAACATCTCTTAAAATACCTCACCCAAATCAGTTTGTCCAGGGTTGTGCCCACCCCAGTCTCTGTTGGGAACTCGGTACTCGAAGCTGTTGACTCGTACATCTACCTAGGACAAGTAGTCCAATTAGGTGGGTCCAACTTCGAAAAAGAGGTCAACCGCCGAATTCAACTCGGTTGGGCAGCGTTCGGGAAACTACGTAATGTCTTTTCGTCCGACATACCTCAGTGCCTCAAGACGAAAGTCTTCAACCAATGTATGTTACCAGTGATGACTTACGGCTCCGAAACGTGGTCTTTCACTATTGGCCTCATCACAAAGTTCAAAGTCGCTCAACGAGCTATGGAGAGGGCTATGCTCGGAGTTTCTCTACGTGATCGAATCAAAAATGAGGAGATCCGTAGACGAACTAAAGTTACTGACATAGCCCACAGGATTAGCAAGCTGAAGTGGCAATGGGCAGGCCACATTGCACGCACAGCAGATGGCCGATGGGGTCGAAAAGTGCTCGAGTTGAGATCACGGACTAGCAAGCGCAGCGTAGGATGTCCACCCACAAGATGGACAGACGCCCCTATATAGGTCGCCGGAAGACGCTGGATGCAAGTCGCTTCCGACCGATACTTATGGAGGTCCAAAGGGGAGGCCTATGTTCAGCAGTGGACGTCTTATGGCTGAGATGAATCGGTTTGTCCGTTTTGAAGCAATAGTTGCTGCAAAGCTGGCTTTACAAATGAAAATATTATAATAGGCATTGATTTTACGGTAGCCTGTCAGCGCCGGCGTTAATAATAGTCAGCTTTTTGGATATAAGTAACGACTACGGCGCGACGACTCTAAATTCAACAATCCCACCCTACATGCAAAACCATGAATACTGCACGTAAAGTACATGATAAGCTAACGTTTGTAGATGGCGTTCGGCGGGCGTGCATGTGGTCGTGTCGGCGGCGGACGCGGCGACGGCGGCGGGCGCGCGCGCGCTGTTGCGTGAGGCGGCGGCGGCGGCGCCGGTCGGCGGCATCTTCAACCTCGCCGCCGTGCTGCGCGACGCGTTCATCGAGAACCAGACACCAGAGGACTACCGCGCCGTTACCAATCCTAAGATTAACGGTTATTATAAAGATTTACTTCTTATTTGCTTACTTCCACATGAATAGAATACACCAAAATGTTCAAAGAAAAATTTGGAGTAAAGGTACATTTGCATATGTCACGAAAGCAAGACAGATTGCTATGCGTTCGATTTATCCCATATTTAGGTAATCACCAAAATTCTTACAATTCTTTATAAGAATCTTTCTTTGTAGCTGATAAAAAGTCCTAAATGCTGATGCGTGGCCCCGGCTTTAGAATAGTGCCACCCCGTCTCTTCCCGCGGGTGTCGTAAGAGGCGACTAACCTCTGATCCATACTGCTCGTGAGAACGCTGTGGTGATTCATTTAATTAATAGTCATCCGCATGGCGGCGATGCGGTTCGCCACCCATTACGTCTCGTTCTTCACGGGGGCGAGAAGTGGCTCAAGGAGAGCCGTTTTTCTGCATTGATCGTAGCAAAAGCCCACTCCCAAATTGCCTACGTGACATGACATAAGGACATAACAATAAAAAATAAATTTTGCGTCACGCGTACACCGGCGGACGATTCGCTAGATCTAGACGAACTGTGGACTGTAAAGATTTTCTCTGTGCAGTGGCACGTGAGCTGGACTCGGCGTCACGTGTGTTGGCGCCGGATCTGGAGCACTTTGTGGTGTTCTCGTCGCTTGCGAGCGGACGCGGCAACGCCGGCCAGAGCAACTACGGGCTCGCCAACAGTGCCATGGAGCGGCTGTGCGAGCGGCGGCGCGCGGAGGGGCTGCCGGCGCTGGCAGTGCAGTGGGGCGCCATCGGCGACGTGGGGCTTGCCGCCATGATCCCGGAGGACAAGGAGGTGCGCCACGTCACGAATTTTGCTACCGTTTGTAAGGAGCACGACTAGAACTAGGTTAACTCGCAAATCTCAACGCAGACCCGGTGGAGCAAATGAATTAGTTCCAAATTGACCTTCAATTTATAGAAAGATAGAAATATTGTTTGTGGTGAATATTGCATTTTTTTTATTTATTTAGAACACAAACAGTCATAATAAACATTTTACATATGATTTATGTAACAGCCTCCATAGCCTAGTTGGTAGTGACCCTGCCTACGAAGCTGGAGGTTCCGGGTTCGAATCCTGGTAAGGGCATTTATTTGTGTGCTAATCTCAAATATTTGTTCCTGAGTTATGGATGTTTTCTATGTATATAAGTATGTATTTATCTATCTAAGTATGTATATCGTCGCCTATCTAGCACCCATAGTATAAAGCTTTGCTTAGTTTTGGGGTTAGGTTGATTTGTGTAAGATTGTCCCCATATATTTATTTATTTATATTTTATTTATGGTCTACAATCTTCGGATTTTAGCTAGTTTCATTTCGTAAACAAAGAAACTCTGAAAATGACACAAGTATTTGATAGCAGTGAGATTGTAAGGGCACGTCCTCATGTCTGCGGTGCGGCGCCGCCGCCACCGCGAAATGACACGGCGCAGAAATTTGTGACGCCGCGCTGCTCACGCGCGGCCCGCAACCCGGCAACGCACCGCGGCCAGGGCCGTAGCCAGAATTGCGGTTAAGATAGGGCAGTGCTAATTTAAGGTAGGGCATAGCGAATTTTAAGGTAGGGCATTAACTTTATTTTCATAAATTTTTGACCCAATTGTAGGTTTTAAGGTAGGGCATTGCCCCCTAATGCCCCCCCCCCCCCCCTAGCTACGGCCCTGAACGCGGCGCGGCTCTGCCTTTTCGCCTAAAATTGAATTGCCGAATTTCACTTGCCAGCCAACTTTTCGCAGAAGTTTCATTTTCCATAGCATGGCCAGTCATGCTTTTGGCCGATTTTTGAGTGCAATTTTACTAATGCAATAGTCACAAGGTTACAAGAAATAAATTATTTTAAAATTCAAACACAGAATGCCTTACTACGAGGGTTGTTTGATAAATACCCGTGTTTAGAAAAAAACAACAAAGGTTTGTATATGTGTATATTTATTTTTCTACATAGTCACCTTCCAACTCTATACACTTGTTCCAGCGGTGTTCTAGCTTTAATAAGCCGTCTAAAAAATAAGATTTCGGAAACTCGTGAAAATAGGCCTCCGTGGCGGCAATGACCTCCTCATTGGACGAAAATTTCTTTCCACCGAGCCATTTTTTTAAATTTGGGAATAGGAAGAAGTCACAAGGAGCCAGGTCTGGGGAATAGGGCGGATGAGGCAGCAATTCATCCTGTAATTGCTTTAATTTGGACTCTGCGATTCTTGAGGAGTGAGCTGGTGCATTATCATGGTGAAAGAAAACTTTTTTCTTATTTAGATGTGGTCTCTTCTTTTTCAAAATGGTATCAAATTTTTGCAATAAATTAGCGTAATATTGCCCGGTTATCGTTCTTCCTTTTTGTAAATAATCAATATGGATGATTCCCTGCGAGTCCCAAAAAACAGTCGCCATGACCTTTCCGGCCGATGGAACGGTCTTCGCCTTCTTTGGAGCTGATTCCCCTGGCAAAATCCACTGTTTAGACTGTTCTTTACTTTCTGGGGTATAGTGGTGTATCCGCGTTTCATCAACAGTCACAAAACGCCGAAGGAACTCACCCGGACTACTTTCGTACTTGTCTAAACAGTGCCTTGAAATTTGCTTACGGGTGAGCTTTTGTTCCTCGGTAAGCAAACGCGGCACCCACCTCGCCGAAACCTTCTTCATGCCTAATTTGTGTTCTAAAATGTGCTGCACGCGTTCAATCGAAACATTTACAATGTCGACAATTTCTCTAAGTTTTATTCGGCGATCGCTTAATACAATATTCTCAATTTTTTTTACCATATCATCTGTGGTCACCTCAACAGGACGTCCTGGGCGATCTTCATCAAAGATGGACGTTCTGCCTCGTTTAAATTCATTGTACCAATATCTAATGGTAGTCATAGAAGGAGTATGATCATTGTAAACAGCTTGCATGCGTACTTTTATTTCATCACAAGAATTTCCTTCCAAAAACAGAAAACGAATTACAGAACGATACTGCTCTTTCTCCATTATTGCAATAACAACGCGAACTCCATCGTAAAAAGCCGTTAAAAGAAAAAAAACAAAAGAACGCTGTAATTTTTTTTTCATTTTCTAGTCCATAAAGGATGCCTAAAAAGTTCGTATACATATTTTCAGCCAGTAACAAGAATAACTTTTTAAAACGTGTATTTATCAAACAACCCTCGTATGCCGCATAAAATACAATTTGAAATTAATATTTGTAAGTGTAGGTGGGTGGCACTGTACATCAGAGCGTAGTGTCCTGCCTGGAGACGCTGGAGAAGCTGCTTCTGGCGCCGTACGCCGTGGTGACGTCGTCGGTGCTCCCAGACAAGGGCGCCCGGGACCCGGCATCAGGCCTGGACCTCATAAGCGCCGTAGCCAATATCCTGGGTAAATAAAATTGGCGCATCTTATTACATACCAGTCCGCCTCGAACTAAGAAGTCGTAATTTACGTGCAAACGAGTTGACCATCACTACATATAAAACAAAGTCGCTTTCGCTGTATGTCTGTATATATGCTTATATCTTTGAAACCACACAACGGATTTTGGTGCGGTTTTTGAAATGAAAACTTCTTTTATGCCACACTTGGCCATAAAGTGGCTTAAAAGACGCTTTCTGGCCAAATGTACACATAAAATGATGTACACAACACGGGAGGTAATAAAGAAAGCCCTCGATCGCATATTCAAGTCCCTCGCTTGCAGCTCGGGCCGCAAACTTCTGCGATCTCGGCCTTTCTTTGTTTTACCACCCTAGTTGTGTAATGTAGGTACTATAACCGCGTTGGGCATTTTTTGGTAGAGGGAAATCTTATGAGTTCGCGTCACTGACACCGTCACGCCAAAACAAAAACGCATCACAAGATTTTCCTTGGGTTGAAAGGCTCGTTCGATATTTGAACTTATATCCGTTCAAATAAAGTTTAATTTTGTAAGTAATATTTTTATCTTATGCTTTTAATATATTAATCATAGAAAATCACCATTGTAAATTGACTGTAGGTACACATTAAGTCCTATATAAACCTTAGGTCAGTCTGTGGTCTAAAAACTGTTAAAGGTAGGTCTACCAAATAATTATGCCGTAATCTCGCAGGGTCCGTTTAGTGGACTATTTGGTTCTCAGTTTCTAGTTATAGTTAGCTATAGTTTCTGAAAAAAGGCTGGGACCGAGCCCAAATTTTTGTATGAAAAATTTGCATTTTCAAATGGGTTAAATGGGCTATTGCACGTAAAATGAAGTCAAGATCAGTCAGCGTCCTAATTTTTTGCAAGCTTTCTATTGGTAGGTACCCCACGCGTGTCATTTTATATAGTTTAGTATAATTGTTGCTCGGAGTGTCAGTAGATGTGAAAACCAGATTGATGTTGATCATTTTAATTCAAACATTATGAAATTTCAAATTTTAATACTAAAAGTTTTAAGTTTTCACTTCTATCGGCAGTCCCTATAACTGCCAATTTTTTTAAAATAGATAGAATGATTCAAGAGGAATGTTTATATGTATAATAATGTGATTTATATGTATAATATGATGATTTATATGTATAATGATGAATGCGCTGGTAGCCTTGCGGTAAGACGTCCGACTTTCAATCCGGAGGTCTCGGGTTTTAACCCCGGCTAGTACCACTGAGTTTTTCGGAACTTATGTACGGAATATAAAAACGGATATATGGAATATATGTACGGAAGGAAAACATCGTAAGAAAACCGGACCTAATCCCAAAAAGGCCTAGTTTCCCCTCTGGGTTGGAAGGTCAGATGGCAGTCGCTTTCGTAAAAACTAGTGTCTACGCTAATTCATGGGATTAGGCTATCAAGCGGACCCCAAGCCGGGATAAACGCTAGTAGGAAGAAGAAACCTTTCTCTTGAATCACTCTATCTATTAAAAAAAACCGCGCCAAAATCCGTTGTGTGGTTTTAAAGATATAAGCATACATACAGACAGACAGCGGAAGCGACTTTGTTTTATACTGTGTAGTGATGTATGTGAGTGTGTATGGTCACTCATAATGCCTAAAATAATATTAAATGTCTCGCACTGTCAACTCGTATAAAAGGGATCTGTACTGAATAGGGGATATTACTGCAATATTCTGCCACCAGGCCCCTGTTTCACCACGGTTACAATTGTAATTTTCTGACATATCCTAATTACTGACGTCACAGGCATCCATAGGCTACGAAAACCGCTTACCATTGAGCGGTCTGCACGCTTGTTTGCCACCAGCGTAGTATTTAAAGAAAAACTTCATTTATTATCACTAAAACTACTACTTTTCTAAACAGGGGTTTTGACATATGTATCGAAAAACTCTACAATTGTCACGAAATTCCGACACAAGTCCAATCTTATGTCGAGAAATATTTACAATTCTTCTAAGTAGTACTATGGTTTTTCGTGACAATTGTCGTGAGCACTTCAGTAAACTTAGTACCTATTTATTGACGATATATAATATAAATATGTTGAATTTTATTAAGAATATTATGGTTGTAGCAAACAAGTATGCTGCCCGCCTGCTGGTAAGCGGTTACCGTAGCCTGTGGACGCCTGTGACGTCAGTAATTTGGATATGTCAAGAAATTGTGACAATTGTAACCGTGGTGAAACAGGGGCCAGAGTGCAGCACTAGTAAACCATAGAATTTTTAATACATACTAGGCCTTAGGCTCAAAACACACCTAGCGGAATTTCGGCAGTAATGTATGGAGGCCATAGACAAATTTCCGCTACCATCGACAAAGCTCCATACATTACTGCCAAAATTCCGCTAGGTGTGCTTTGAGCCTTAAACAGTTTTTTTACAAGTTTCATAGATAATTTATAACGAATAAATATGTCATTTGCGCACCAAGGCAGTTTGTTTACAAAGGGCCTATCGTGAAACGAGAGAATCGAAATTTTGACATGTGCCTCTCTATCGCTCGAGTATGAAAGAGTGACAGAGAACCAGGTAACGAAATTATTCTTTTCGTGTTTCGTGGTAGGCCCTCTGGATGTGCTAGCGCTGCCCCCTACGCAGAGTTTTGCGTAATATTCCCTATTGCATCTTCATCTTATTGTTCCCAAGTACTATTAATTATCTGTTATAATCTTCTGAAGTCACGTCTTGATAGTTATAATTATAAATCAATAGGTAACTATGAAGAAAATATTGGTATGGTATATCATATCAATAACATAATATAGCTCCAATTGTTGTTAGGTCTATCCCTTATAATTACGATTGTATCCATTATAAAATTATATGGAATTTGGCAGGTATTCGGGACGTAAAAAGTGTGGTGTCAACTGCGACCTTGGTGGAGTTAGGTCTGGACTCGCTGATGATCGCTGAGATCAGGCAGTTGTTGGAGCGCAGCTACGACACGGTGCTCGACGTGTCGGCCGTTCGCGCGCTCACGTTCAGCGCGCTACGCGACATCGACAGCGGCGTCGGCGCGCTACGCGATATCGCCGGCGGCGTCGACGCGCTACGCGATATCGGCGGCGGCGTCGACGCACTACGCGATATCGGTGGCGGCGATGGCGCACCCCACGGTTGTATGGATCCGACGAATTGATTATTTGATGGAAATACATTGTAAAAGTTGTGTTACGTAATTCATAGACTAAGATTAGGTGGTAGTGCACCCTACCTAATCGGGTAGCAAGATTCGGCATATATAGGGGGTAGCACCTTAAAAAGTTATGACTTTTAGTATGGAACACTATGAGCCAAACCTGGAGCGTTCGGAATGCAGCCAACTTTTCGGGTACCAAAAAAAGTCAGAAAATACCTCATCGGGTAGCAAGATTCGACATATACAGGGGGTAGCACCTTAAAAAGTTATGACTTTTTGTATGGAACACTATGAGCCAAACCTGGAGCATTCGGAATGCAGCCTGATTTTAGGGTGCCAGAAAATATCGAAAAATACCTCATCGGGTAGCAAGATGAAACTAATGCCAAATGAAAGTACTAATCATCCTGTTAATAAAAAAATTGGTAGTCGGTCCTAAACCTGGAGCATTTCAAATGCAGCCAACTTTTGTGATCGAACAAAAAACTCATCTGATACCATTACAACGTAGAAATGGCCCCAGAAGATGGTTCAAAAGACATAAACAAGCTTAATTTGATAGAATTTATCAAAAAGTGCCAAAATATTTCAGGTTTACTCACCCAAACTTATCACTTTCGTGATTTGGCTTATTTTTAGGGTACCTGAAGATTAAAAAAAATACCTTATTGAGTAGCACGATAATATGTATGCCAAATGAAAGGACTTATCATCCTGTTAATAAAAAAAATTAGCAGCGGGCCCTAAACTTGGAACATTCCAAATGCAGCCAACTTTTGTGATCGAACAAAAAACTCATCTGATACCATTACAACGTAGAAATGGCCCCAGAAGATGGTTCAAAAGACATAAACAAGCTTAATTTGATGGAATTTATCAAAAAGTGCCAAAATATATTAGGTTTACTCACCCAAACTTATCACTTTCGTGATTTGGCTTAATTTTAGGGTACCTGAAGATTTAAAAAATACCTTATTGAGTAGCACGATAAGATGTATGCCAAATGAAAGGACTTATCATCCTGTTAATAAAAAAATATAGCAACGGGTCCTAAACCTGGAGCATTCCAAATGCAGCCAACTTTTGTGATCGAACAAAAAACTCATCTGATACCATTACAACGTAGAAATGGCCCCAGAAGATGGTTCAAAATACATAAACAAGCTTAATTTGATAGAATTTATCAAAAAGTGCCAAATTTATTAGGTTTACTCACCCAAACTTATCACTTTCGTGATTTGGCTTAATTTTAGGGTACCTCAAGATTTAAAAAATACCTTATTGAGTAGCACGATAAGATGTATGCCAAATGAAAGAACTATTTATATTGTTAATAAAAAAAATAGCAGCGGGTCCTAAACCTGGAACATTCCAAATGCAGCCAACTTTTGTGATCGAACAAAAAACTCATCTGATACCATTACAACGTAGAAATGGCCCCAGAAGATGGTTCTAAAGACATAAACAAGCTTAATTTGATAGAATTTATCAAAAAGTGCCGAATATATTAGGTTTACTCACCCAAACTTATCACTTTCGTGATTTGGCTTAATTTTAGGGTACCTGAAGATTTAAAAAATACCTTATTGAGTAGCACGATAAGATGTATGCCAAATGAAAGGACTTATCATCCTGTTAATTAAAAAAAATAGCAGCGGGTCCTAAACTTGGAACATTCCAAATGCAGCCAACTTTTGTGATCGAACAAAAAACTCATCTGATACCTTTACAACGTAGAAATGACCCCAGAAGTTGGATCAAAAGACATAAACAAGCTTAATTTGATAGAATTTATCAAAAAGTGCCAAAATATATTAGGTTTACTCACCCAAACTTATCACTTTCGTGATTTGGCTTAATTTTAGGGTACCTGAAGATTAAAAAAAATACCTTATTGAGCAGCACGATAAGATGTATGCCAAATGAAAGGACTTATCATCCTGTTAATAAAAAAAATAGCAGCGGCTTCTAAACCTGGAACATTCCAAATGCAGCCAACTTTTGTGATCGAACAAAAAACTCATCTGATAAGCCAAATCACGAAAGTGATAAGTTTGGGTGAGTAAACCTAATATATTTGGCACTTTTTGATAAATTTCATCAAATTAAGCTTGTTTATGTCTTTTGAACCATCTTCTGGGGCCATTTCTACGTTGTAAAGGTATCAGATGAGTTTTTCGTTCGATCACAAAAGTTGGCTGCATTTGGAATGCTCCAGGTTTAGGACCCGTTGCTATATTTTTTTATTAACAGGATAATAAGTCCGTTCATTTGGCATACATCTCATCGTGCTACTCAATAAGGTATTTTTTAAATCTTCAGGTACCCTAAAATTAAGCCAAATCACGAAAGTGATAAGTTTGGGTGAGTAAACCTAATATATTTTGGCACTTTTTGATAAATTCCATCAAATTAAGCTTGTTTATGTCTTTTGAACCATCTTCTGGGGCTATTTCTACGTTGTAATGGTATCAGATGAGTTTTTTGTCCGATCACAAAAGTTGGCTGCATTTGGAATGTTCCAGGTTTAGGACCCGCTGTTATTTTTTTTAATTAACAGGATGATAAGTCCTTTCATTTGGCATACATCGTATCGTGCTACTCAATAAGGTATTTTTTTAAATCTTCAGGTACCCTGGAAATAAGCCAAATCACGAAAGTGATAAGTTTGGGTGAGTAAACCTGAAATATTTTGGCACTTTTTGATAAATTCCATCAAATTTAGCTTGTTCCTGTCTTTTGAACCATCTTCTGGGGCCATTTCTACGTTGTAATGGTATCAGATGAGTTTTTTGTTCGATCACAAAAGTTGGCTGCATTTGGAATGTTCCAGGTTTAGGACCCGCTGCTATTTTTTTTAATTAACAGGATGATAAGTCCTTTCATTTGGCATACATCTTATCGTGCTACTCAATAAGGTATTTTTTTTAATCTTCAGGTACCCTAAAATTAAGCCAAATCACGAAAGTGATAAGTTTGGGTGAGTAAACCTAATATATTTTGGCACTTTTTGATAAATTCCATCAAGATAAGCTTGTTTATGTCTTTTGAACCATCTTCTTGGGCCATTTCTACGTTGTAATGGTATCAGATGAGTTTTTTGTTCGATCACAAAAGTTGGCTGCATTTGAAATGCTCCAGGTTTAGGACCGACTACCAATTTTTTTATTAACAGGATGATTAGTACTTTCATTTGGCATTAGTTTCATCTTGCTACCCGATGAGGTATTTTTCGATATTTTCTGGCACCCTAAAATCAGGCTGCATTCCGAATGCTCCAGGTTTGGCTCATAGTGTTTCATACAAAAAGTCATAACTTTTTAAGGTGCTACCCCCTTTATATGTTGAATCTTGCTACCCGATGAGGTATTTTCTGACTTTTTTTGGTACCCGAAAAGTTGGCTGCATTCCGAACGCTCCAGGTTTGGCTCATAGTGTCCCATACTAAAAGTCATAACTTTTTAAGGTGCTACCCCCTATATATGCCGAATCTTGCTACCCGATTAGGTAGGGTGCACTACCACCTAATCTTAGTCTATCAGGTATTTTTCGACCCCCCTCTAACTTCGTTGTGAATAAAGCTAGATGTCTGAAATGTTACAAATCGTAGTAATTATTTCTACACTTTTTGTATGTTTGCCTAGATCTTCATGTCAGGCGCTGCAATAATTATTTCTTACAAAAAGTTTGTGGTACCGCAAGTACATATATTCAAAATAAAATAAAGATTAAAGATATTTATTCTTCAATTTAGGCACATTATAATGCACTTATGAACGTCAGAGAGAAAAGGAAACTACCGAAACTACCACCGGTCCTAACCCTACACCTAGCTCTGACCCGAGAAGTACCTATTACTTATTACCGGCAAGAAACTCGGCGGGACTTATTTTTTCAAAACAGTAATACTAATACATTAAAGATAGTATATACAATAATGCGGAAATGAGGAATTTCGTAAGCTAGGTCAGTAATGCCACTTCCACTAGTGCCGCTACCGCCAGAGCCGCTACCGCCAGTGCCGCTGCCGCCAGTGCCGCTACTGCCAGAGCCGCTACCGCCAGAGCCGCTACCGCCAGTGCTGCTGCCACTAGTGCTGCTGACGCCAAGGCTGATGACGCCACTGCAGCTGCCGCCAGCAAAGCGGCTAACAAGTTTTTTCGTCACTAATCCTTCTGATGACATTATGACTCAACAAAAAAGCAAATGTAGTTTAAGAAATAGTAAAATAACGAACAAATTTATGATCTTCCATCAAAACATATGTGGTCTTTTAAACAAGCTTGATATTTTAGAAATAACACTGAATGAATTCCAAAGCAACTTTCATAATGTAGATGTACTTTGTTTCAGTGAAACATTTGTAAAAAAAAGGCTGTGAAAACAACATAAAATTAAATAACTTTAAACTAGTATCATCATACTGTAGAGATAAATGTAGGGGTGGTACGGCAATATTAGTTAGGAAAACACTAGAAGTTAAGTCTATTGAGATTATATCTAAATTAGCATCTAACTTTTATTTTGAATGTTGTGGTATCGAAATTACTAGCATTAATTTAATTATAATTACTATTTATAGAATACCACAACAAACTCGATCTCATTATGGCATCTTTCTACATAAACTTGAAAGTTTGTTACGATACTTAGCACTTAAGTACTAAAAGAAAAAGATTGTAATTTGTGGTGATTGGAATATAGATACATTAAAGGATAACTCGGTAACCAAGGATCTCACTAGTATATTAAGAAGCCATAATCTTACCATGCATATAAGGGAACGTACCCAAACTACGTGACCCATTTTTTCAGCTTTTGACTCCCCCCCTCCCCCCTGTGACCTAGAGTAGTATTTTGACGACCCCCCTCCCTCCCCTAAACGGGTCACGTAGTTTGGGTACGTTCCCTAAAGACCCCAACTAGAATTAACAACTGCATTGATCAAATTGCCAGTAATATATATAATGTAAAATCTGAAACTCATAAACTTGAATTATCTGATCATGATAGAGCTCAATCAATTACTATTAATATCAATAAAATAAAATTGTGTACGACCTGGTTTGAGACAAAAAGAAACTATTGTCGTGAGAATGTTAGAAAGTTTCATGATTGCATAAAAGCTCTATCTTTCTATGAAGTATTTAGTTCTAATAATGCACAAAAGGCTTTTGAAATGTTTTATGATGTATTGAAACTATTCTATGATTTATGTTTTCCCCTTATTAGAGTCAAAATTAATAGTAGGCAGAAAAATATTAAATAGTTATCTGCAGGTATCCGTAAGTCATGTCAAGTCAAACGTCAAATGCTATTCCAAAGTAGAAATAGTGAAGATAAAACAATCAAGAAACTAAACTTAAAAACATATAGTAAAATATTAAGACGGTGTATACATAAATCTCAACAAATAAATAACAATAAATATATAACTACAAATAAAAACAAATGTACAGCTACCTGGAATATGATTACTTCACAGGTAGCAAATGCAGAGCTCTCAAATGACATAAAATATTTGAAAAAGTCTGACTTAATTTATGATCCTGCCGAAGCCTGCGATGCGGACATGAAAATTTGTGGACTGAGTAACTATTATTGAATAAATTATTTTTTTACATTTATGATAGTCCTGATGATATCTGTACTATTCTAAACAATCATTTTGTTGAATTAGGTAACGTTGCTTCAACAACTACTAATAATCGAACGACTGTTGAAAATATTCCATTCAGTATGTTTTTAATGCCTATACATTCCAGCGAGGTATATAAAATCATCATGTCCCTGAAAAATAGCAAAACCACAGGCATTGATGATATCTCAACTGAATTACTCAAATTAACAGCTTCATTTCTAGATAGCCCCCTTGCCCATATTATAAATTTGTCTTTTAATCAAGGTCATTTTCCTGAACAGCTAAAGCTATCAATCATAAAACCAATATTTAAAAAAGGTGAACGGGATGATCCTGGTAATTATAGACCCATTGCAATTGTACCGATACTGTCTAAAGTAATTGAAAAAGCATTTTGTGTCAGATTAGATAACTTCATCTCCAAACATAATATTTTACATCCTGATCAATATGGTTTTAGAAAAGGACTTAACACAGAGCTGGCATGTTTTGAATTTATTAAATATATAACAGAAGCTATTAATGATAAATCACCGGTTATGTCCATATATCTATCTAGACATGACTAGAGCATTCGACCTAGTTGATCATTCAAAACTTCTTATAAAGTTAGAGAGTTATGGAATCAGAGGCCTACCAAATAATTGGCTTAGATCATATCTAGCAAATAGACAGCAATGTACAGAAATCACAAAATTAGTAGAAGTTGAAAACCAAATGCATAAATTAAAGTACAGGTCATCTCTACGTAAAGTTGTTTCCGGCGTTCCCCAGAAGAAACTTAGGCCCACTATTATTTCTAATCTTTATAAATGATCTTCCTAAAGCCACCAATCCTAAAACCATACTATTTGCTGATGATACAACTATCATTGTTCCATTGTTTCCAAGTTCCTGTTAGGGTCACTAGGCTTTAACTCCCTGGAAGTGAGGCGCAACTCCAGTCTGCTTGTGACCGCATGTAGTGTTTTGCGAGGCAATTCAGACTGTCCCGATGTGGTGGTGCGAATTGTAAAGCTGGCCATTCCATTCGTGCCAAATACCTTCTGAGGCCGCGAGATCAGGACCTTTTGGCTGTCCCTACTACGCGTACCGTGGCGCACAGTAATTCTCCAGCAATACGAGCTTTGCGGCTCTTAAACTCGCTTCTGTCATGGGCACCAGAGACTGATGTATTTGCGAATAATTGGGCGAGTGTTTGTAGAGCATGTCTGGTTTACTGTGAGTCGATGGATGTGAGTTGATGTTCCGGTTTGTTTAATTTAAAATATGTATCTGTTAGTTATTTGAATTGTGCAGTGTCTTGGTTTTACTGCCGCCATATCTCACTTTTGAGTGACGCAAAGCTTAACTAAAGTGAGATAGGTACTTACGTCAAAATCACAGATCAGCAATGCACATGTGCGAGCGGTGTTAGAACTAGATACGTTGTTGGACCTAAGATGCTTGTATCACTCTTGCGCTTTGTGCCCCGTTAGCGCCAGTGTCATTTTGAGATTTGCAGAGTTAACATTATCAGTAAGACAATAATTTAAAAATTTATATAAATGGATGAAGTAGGTATATCATGACAAAAGTTCCATAAATACTCATTATTATACAAACCCTTGTTACATTTAGTTCTTGCGTAGTATTACTGCTGAATGATTAGAATGATTTTTCAGATTATCTCATCAAAATATGTATAAATGTATCGATCTGTGTACCCCAACGCTATTAGCACAGATATCTGACAGCTAAGACAATTATTTGTCAAATATACTAACACGGTCGATTCCTATAGAAACTATAGACAAGGGCGCCTCTATCCTAAGAACGACTACGCATAAAGAGATCTTTCCTCTGTGAGCGATACCTACTGTTAATGTGACAGATATAACCAACAGCAATACCAACGCAATAGAGCCGCAATACAATCGCAATAGAGGTGACATATGTTAGTGTTACACTTAGTCGAGTCGAATAGAGGTCCTGTTATGCTGTATAAATTTTGTATGCAATAAATAATAATTGTTAAAAGCCATAATCAGAATACATACGAGTCAGAAATCAATAAAGCACTAACGGACGTTAATAACTGGATAATTAATAATAATCTTCTTACAAATCTCAGCAAAACTCAGTTTATGCAATTCCATTACTGTACTTCTATCCCCCCACAAATCAATATCAATCTCAATAATGATCTCTTACAGAAAAGCAATACAGTTAAATTCCTGGGTTTAAATATTGACTTTGCTCTAAACTGGAAGGAGCATATAAATTCCATATGTACTAGACTCGACCGCTTCTCTTTCGCTTTGAGAAAACTAAGACAATCTGTATCTTACGAAGCAGCACTTACAGCATACCATGGGTACGTATCATCCATCCTCAGCTATGGTCTTATCTTATGGGGTAACTCTGTGGATGTAGAAAGAGCATTCATAGTGCAAAAGAATTGTATTCGTGCAATATCTAATGCTTGGTTAGACAGCAACTGCAAACCTTTATTTCAACAGCACAACATTTTACCTTTAGCATGTATGTACATTTTTAAAATCTGTAGTTTTGTTAAGTGCCATCCAAATTACTTTGTAAAATGGTCCGAACTATATCGAGCAAATCCAAGAATGCAATATCAAAACCTTCTGAATCAACCACGCTGCAATACAGATATATATAAAAGAAACGCGTATAACATGAGCATTAAAATCTACAATCAGTTGCCAGTCCAAATAAAAGCACTGGAAGGTAAAGAATTTCAGCATACGTTAAGACGTTGGCTCCTCGACCGATGCTTTTATCATGTCAAAGGAATATATGAAATATCATGAATGATGTGATATGCGTTCTGAACGCAATATAAAGAACCTATTTCTGCTATGTTAGTATATTATAATTATGTAAGTTATTTATGTCAGTAGATAATTTAGTTTGTTAACGCATATCGGTTAGTTGCATTTTATAAAAATGCACCTTCCTACCCTTTATAATTGTAACATTTGCATACTGTTTGTCAACAGTCGAAAAAGGTGAAACCATGATTACACAAACATAAGCCGGCTTAATCTTTATGATGTATGGCTTATAAAATAAATGAGATTAAAAAAAAAAAAAATGATTACACAAACACATGTAAAATAACCCTTCTTCTGCAAATAAATGCTTTGTTTGTTTTGTTTGTTTGTTTGATTGATTAGGAGGTCTGTATATGCATACTACAATCACACCTAGATCAATATTCAGCCGCACACGCTTCTAGGTTCATTTCGACGCTAAGGTCCGACACTTCCTTCCGGTCCGGGGTTACTAGCGAGGCTTCCGAGTAGATGCAGACTCCGCCTCCGCGGTGCGAGGACCTGCAGCAGCTGGCGCTGAGTTTATAGTTCATGATGTTTACTGATTTTAGTTGGTCCTGTTGTAGCCAGTGTTCAGATAGTCACAGGGAGTCAACTTTGTGATTGAGTTGTAGTTCACATTCCAATTTCTGGGTTTTGTTTTTTTTAAGTCTGTTGATATTTTGATGAACAACAGTAAAGTTCATGGTTGGTGTTTCCGACTTCGTCGTTTGGGGCCCTGTCGGGTGTTGTTGGTTTGCGAAGCTCACAGATGGTGATGGCTCCGTTGATCCAGAATCTGCAGGTGCTTGTCGGTGCGGGCTAAGAGGTGGGCTGCTTGCGTGCTTTATTGAACAGAAAGGGCCGCCACTGTGATATGCTGATATTGATTGGCCATACTGAAGGCGTCAGGAGTTCGTTATATGCAGACGCCGGGACACCTATCTTAAAGTGTATCTACTAGATAAGTCTCATGAGGTGACTAGGTAAAATTTATAGGTACGTATTTAGAGTAGGCAAATACATATTGCATTATAGTTATTTGTTACAAAAAATTTAGTAAACAGTAAAAATCTTCATTTAACAACAACAAATTACGGTATGGTACGGTGTAGTACCGGTTACTTCTTATTGGTATTGTAGTACACATGTCCCATCACTACGCAACCACGTGATAGCCTTCTGTCCTTGAAACGACCAATCGCAGCGCCGCTATTACCCACCCGCCCCGCACGCCTTCGTCAAGACTCGGTGACTTGCGCCGCGAACAAAATGAGCAACATTAATATAGTTAGGGAGGCGAATAGGGGAATTTTCGGCAATACTCGAGCGTGGCAGTTTAAGATATGAGAGATACCTTAGACCCAATAGAACAACCTTGTAAAGTATTTAGCTCTATATGTAGTGACGCGCGCCTAGGATAGACGATCAGATTAGTAAAAAAAAATGGATAGTCTGAAATACTCGAGCGCGTCAGATTAAGATATTGGGGGTTGATTTTAGTGTTTAAAGACTAAATTTAACTAATCTGACGATAAGTCCTTGACGCCGCCGAGTTATAGGGTCGCGAACTTGTAAAAAAAAAACCTTAATCCGGCATTCTCGAGCGCGATTTTTTTATTTTTTATTTTGAAGAATATAATCTAAAACTTACTAAAAATACAAAATCTGCCGGTTTCCGCATGACCGGAAGTGTGGAGGAGCCATTTCGTCTTCCTAAGAACGCGTTACGGCATATAAGTCGCGAACGATACATTTTACAAATAAAAAGTTTAAATAAACAAAAAAGGTAATTTTATTTTACACAAAAAAGGTATTTTTACTGTTTTGTCCAAAGTTAAAACTTTTTGACTTGGAGCATCATAAAATTACCTTTTTCGGTCAGATTAAGAGAACCCACCAACATTTTTGTCAGATTAAAAAAATATGCTTTCAGGATACCGAGATAAACCTCCCCTATGAAAATCTGACGCGCTCGAGTATTTAAAAAAAACTTTTTTTTTGCATTTTCAAAAATTCATCGTAACTTATCGTCACGCCGAAATCGTCAGTTTTTTTAAAGGGAGCTTCCTTGGGGCCTACTTAACACCCCTTCCGAAAATCTGACGCGCTCGAGTAATTTTTTTTTTGCATTTTTGACTACTTTATATGCCTACCCCCACCACGCAAACCGGCAGATTAGTATACCGTTGTTATCAGAGGCACTCGGGGCATACGTAGTATGAATATCTGACGCGCTCGAGAATGCCCAAGTAACTGTTTTTTTTAACATTTTTGAAAAACCGTACACGCCAAACCCACCGCTAAAATGGTTTTATTGACCATGCAGCATACCTACTTTTAAAACTATTTATGAAAATCGCGTTTGTTTTTGCATCTTTTAAACAGGTAGGGATATGATTGTATACTGTTATGGCTCTATAATAAGGACTGTTTTTGTACATTTCTGATTTTGGTTCGGGTAATTTAGCTAGGGTCTTAAGCTCAAAACCTGTAATTTTTATGCACAAGCATAAAATTTGGCGCTCTTGTTTATTGTCCCCAGAAAAGCCGATTAAGATCGGTACCCAAAGGTACCCCCCCTTCTGGCGCCGGGGAGGGGGGGTTAAAATACCACTCCACCCGGCTTCATTCAAAAAATTCTAACAGTTCACGTTTAGCTAATAGGTCAAGTTTGGTATCATTTTCGGACAAAATAGCCACGTAGAATTCGTTTCTGGTATTAAAAAATGCAATTTACGAAGTAATTTTTAAAAAAAACATACGAATTTCGTAAATCTCAACAAAAATTTTCATATTCCAATCATCATAAATATAAATTTGCTAGTTTTTTTCATAATTTAAAAATACAATATTAAAGCATATTTCACGTAGATTCAAAAAAATATAACATATGAGAACCTTTACTAACAGGAAATAGCATAAAAAAAATATTTTACGTCGCGCGTCGCGATATTATTTTTGCCGCCGTCGGCATCCGCGGTCAAAATATCCAAATAACGCACTGTGGATAGGTACCATGTAAACTTGTTATTTATTGAAATCAATTGTATATATAACAACGATAAAAATTGTACCTGAAAAAATGTGGTATTCCGTCAGAAAAGGGACTTTCAGTATAGGAGTTAGAATAGAAAGAATAGAATAGAATAGAAAATAGTTTATTCGTAGACACAGATACAAACAGAATACATAGAAGAATAAGCAAAAAAAAAGTGCCAGTTGTGTGCGTAACCTCTTTTCCTCGTGCTAAAATCTTGGGTTTATAAGTGGTATTTATGAAGCTATCAAACGGGTCCTTGAACCAGTTGCTAAGAAAACAGCCCCTCTGGACACGAACGGAGCTATAATTATGGATAGCCAAATGCAACTCGACCGATGGGTTGAACAGTATACAAATCTCTATTCGAGTCCAGTTGATATACATCCGGAGGCTATCCAAAGCATGCCCAAACTGGCTGTTATGACCGAGTTAGATAATCTACTGCCTGTAGAGGAGTTTGCCAAGGCTATTAAAAGGCTGACGTGCGGTAAGAGTCCCGGCGGAGATGGCACCCAACCCAAGCCGAAATAATAGAACTCGAATGCATGCGACCCCTTGTGTTGTACAATCTGCTGTGAAAATGCTGAGAAGCGGGAAATGTGCCAGCTAGCAAGTTTTTAGGCCAAGTCGTTCTTTTAAGACTCCAAAAGCTTGCAGAAAGCGTTTATCCTGAGTCGCAGTGTGGCTTCCGCTTCGACCGTTCCTCAGTGGATATGATTTTCACACTTCGTAAAATGCAGGAGAAGTGTCGTGAACAAAATACCCCCTTGGTTATGGCTTTTGTCTACCTTAACAAGGCGTTCGATACAGTCAGCCGGGAGGGCTTATGCTTATACACAGCACTCGAGAGCATTGGGTGTCCATCAAAGCTTCTGAGGCTAGTTGTATCCTTCCACGAGGGTACGAAGGGCACAGTAGTTTTTAACAGTGCGTCATCAGCGCAGTTCGATGTCTCCAAAGGAGTGCGACAAGGCTGTGTCTTGGCTCCTACCCTATTTGGTATATAATTCTCACTTATATTAAGTACCGCTTTCAGCGATAACCAGCAGGATATCCATCTGCATACGAGGGCCGACGAAAAAATGTTTAACATCTCGCTCCTAAAGTCAAAAAGAGACCTCGAGAATCTTTTCGTCGACAGTCTTCTCTATGCCGATGACGCAGTCTTCGTTGCTAACTCCAGTCCATGGTGAGTGAGTTCTATCAGGCTTGTTCCCTGTTTGCCATGTCCATAAACACGAGGAGGACTTCCGGAGCTCCATCTATTTCCCTCAATGGCACGCTTTTAGAAGTAGTTGACAGTTTTTGCTACCCAGGGTCGACCGTAACGAACAACCTTTCGCTCGATGCGGAGGTCAAAATTCGTATCGGTAGAGCGACAACCACATTCGGGAAGCTTAGTACTCAAGTATGGCAAAACAAACATCTTAGAATAAAGACCAAGATGTTAGTCTTTCAGGCTTCCATTTTAAGCATACTCTTGTACGGAGCTGAAACCTGGATAACGTATGCAAAAGTCGAACGTCGCATAAACTCTTTTTACATGCGATGCCTACTCAAGATTTTCGGAATATGGCAAGACAGGGTGACAAACGAAAGGGTCCTAGAAATTGCACAGCTGCCTAACTTGAAACGCGTTTCTCAAGCAGAGACGACTGCGTTGGCTAGGGCGGTATGTGGCCAAAAAACTTGCCAACTATGCTCAATATGGAGATACCGCGGTAATTGTTGCAGTCGCCGCGGTCACCTTTCTCTTTGTATAGTGTGATATTGGCATCACGCATATCCTGAGGCACATTTTCGGGCTTCTCAACATTTGCACAGAAGATTCTACACAAGTGGTCGCATGCATTCGAGTTTTATTATTTAGGCTTGGGTTGGGTGCCATCACCGCCGGGGCTCTTACCGCACGTGAGCCTATTAATAGCCTTGGCAAATTACTCTACAGGCAGTAGATTATCTAACTCGGTCATAACAGCCAGTTTGGTTTGGGCATGCTTTGCACAGCCTCCGGATGTATATCAACTGTGGACTCGAATAAAGATTTGTATAGTGTTCAACCCATCGCTCGAGTTGTGTTTGGCTATCCATAATTATAGCACCGTTCGTGTCCAGAGGGGCTGTTTTCCTAGTAATTCGTCCAATGACCCATTTGATAGCTTCATAAATACCACTTATAAACCCAAGATTTTAGCACAAGGAAAAGAGGTTGCGCACACAACTCCTATACTAAAAGTCCCTTTTCTGGCGCAATACCACATTTCCTCAGGTACGGTTTATATCGTTGTTATATATACAATCGATTTTAATAAATAACAAGTTTACATGGTACCTATCCACAGTGCGTTATTTGGATATTTTAACCGCGGATGCCGGCTGCGGTAAAAATAATTTCACGACGCGCGACGTAAAATATTTTTTATGCTATTTCTTGTTAGTAAAGGTTCTCATATAGTATTTTTTTTTTAATTTACGTGAAAATATGCTTTAATGTCGTATTTTTAAATTATGAAAAAACTAGCAAATTTATATTTATGATGACTGGAATATGAAAATTTTTGTTGATATTTTCTAAATTCGTATGTTTTTTTTTAATTACTCCGTAAATTGCATTTTTTAATACCAGAAACGAATTCTACGTGGCTATTTTATCCAAAAATGATACCAAACTTGACCTTTTAGCTAAACGTGAACTGTTAGAATTTTTTGAATGAAGCCGGGTGGAGTGGTATTTTAACCCCCCCTCCCCGGCGCCAGAAGGGGGGGGTACCTTTGGGTACCGATCTTAATCGGCTTTTCTGGAGACAATAAACAAGTGTGCCAAATTTTATGCTTGTGCATAAAAATTTTAGGTTCGACGATTTTATGTGGCTAAGGATCCTCACTAATTCAAGATATTGCTGACGTCGAGCATGTCGGCAATATTTAAACAGGTGTATGTTTTCACGGACAAGAATGGAGATTTCTAGAATGTAAAGACATTTAATAGGTTTACCATTGAATTGTCGACAGACATTTAATCGAATATTATTTCAAAGACAACGTTTCAAGTATTTTCATTTCATCGACAAGTCATTGCGTCGAGGACTCGTTACTAGGTAATTTGAACCGAGGTCTTTTAATTGGTAGTTGACTTATTTCAATAAAATTCATGTCATGGCTTTTCATTTCGGGTTTTTTTTAATGCATTTTTTTTACATGTAATAATATTTATTCCGCATAAAATTATTTCAATTGGTTATATTTCGCTATCGAAACTAAACGCAATCACGTTAGTCGGCTCACTCTGCACGATTATAGCTATGTGGGTAGTTTCAGATATGAAATTGTTTTTCTGGTCAAAGGGTTGATCGTCTGAAGTGATTTAATTACCTGTATATATTATAGTATTGTGAAAAATAAGTGATACAGAGGAGACACTTATGTGCGAAGTATTTAAATCAAACAGAGGAGCATTAAACCTATCTGTTTTCTTGGGGATCGCAGTTCTAACCTAACCTAACCCACTTTTGGCAACAGTTCGTTTTCTTGGGGGACGCAGTTCTAACCTAACTTAACCCACTTCTGGAAACAGTTCGTTTTCTTGGGGGTCGCAGTTCTAACCTAACCTAACCCACTTCTGGCAACAGTTCGTTTTCTTGCGGGACGCAGAGACATATATTATAAAATTGTATTAAAGTAATACGTCGAAGAAATGAATTGCAATGTTTTGTAGTTCTGCCAATTAACATAATTTGAAACAAATGAGCGATTAAGTAATATTCGTTGAATAGTATTTCTACGTAGTAAGATAAATTTAAATAAATAGTAGTTGAAATAAAATAACGCCAAACAATATTACTAGTACTAAAGTTTCGATGAATCGTTGTCGATGAAATACTATTCGATGAAAAGGTTGTCGACAAAACAAGGGTACACCCATTTAATATCATGTATCTTCAGGAAACTAAGGACACCTGTAGACAAGTGCCTTTTATACAACATTACTATTAAGTCTGTTTCACATCGTTGTTTCAAATCTACCTTTAAATCTTGCATGCGTACGTGCGTGCGTGCGCGTGCGTGATCTCAAGAACACGAGATGTAAAAAAACTTGTGTGACACATACAACTTTTCACCTCAGTAGTGAGAACATATTAAAGTAAAAAAAAAACATTTATTAACATTCCTGAATGAAAGGCATCATCATTATGACGAAATCTTCTAGAAACAGAATCGAAAGTCGCACTTTCGTCACTCCAGGGAGTGAGGAAAGTAGGCTTGTTCGAACTGCTGAGGTGAAAAGGTGTATACCTGAGCTTAAATTAAGTATATTTCTCATAGACACTAGTGTCTTATTTAGCTCCAGTTCTGAGATAATCAATAGTTAATGTTTGCTTTTCGGTTTGCGTAAACCTACACTGAGACACTGCAATAAATGATTCACTTGTGTGTTACGTCAATAAAATAAGCTTCCTTTGTATCTCGGAGTATTGTAATGTTCGAAATTACATTGACATATCATAATTGTCAATTATTTGGTTGAGTTAATCTTAACACCCTAATACCCTAGTTACATTAGTGACCGATATAACAATTATTCAAAGACAAAATGTTTTTTCACCTCAGCAGTTCGAACAAGCTTACTTTCTTCACTCCCTGGAGTGACGAAAGTGCGACTTTCATCACTCCAGGGAGTGAGGAAAGTTGCGACTTTCGTCACTCCAGGGAGTGAAATTTTGTTTCTAGAAGCTTTTCGTCATAATGATGATGCCATTCATTCAGGAATGTAAATAAATGTGTTTTTTGAACTTTAATATGTTCTCACTACTGAGGTGAAAAGTTGTATGCGTCACACGAGAGGAAAGTTTTTTTCAAAATCAACACACGCAAGAAAAACCAAATTTCCTCTCTTGTTGCACAAATAACTATTTTAAAACTAATCATGCCAATTCGTTTTCTTAATCGTACTTAACCATATGCTGAAATAACAAAAACAAAATAAATAATAATAAAAACACGTATACTTACCCTCCTAGCCGTGTCCCAAGACACTCAACTATTGCATGGTCGCTCTGGTTCAACTCATAGTAATTATCACCTCTCACATGCGTCGGAGTGCCCATGGAATATCTGTTGTCGTATTGGTATATTACATCTACGAAAGTACATTCTATATCTCCGATGTGGTCCTTTATAGCGTCTACTACTCGGCATTTTGAATGCTGGAACCAAAACAGGTTGTTAGTATGAAGTAGAGATGTAGACGACCACAGCCTAAAAACTTTTTGAAGCTCATGTCAATTGCGCTATCTATGTCAAAGCCACCTCATGATACCGAAAATGTAAGAGAAATGTCACCTGCACTGCTACTCCACCTAGTAACAAATAGCGTACTAGTAGTACACTAGTAGCTACTAGGTGGAGTAACAGTGCAGGTGGCATTTCTCTTACATTTTCGGTATCATTAGGTGGCTTTGACATAGATGGCGCAATTGACTTGAGCTTCAAAAAGTTCTTAGGCTGTGGTCGTCTATATCTATAGTCTCTGGTATGAAGTAATATTTAAAGGCCCCAGTACACAGTGGTGAAGGATGGGCCATGCTCCGCCATGCTTTGCAATGCGCTACCATCACGTAGGTGTTTACACAATGGTGCATATACATATACATGCATATACATATACAACAGCCAGCTGTCAAACTGACAGCGTATTTACGTCAGCTACATAGAAACTGCCAACTGTCAGTGTCAACATTGGCCACTGTGTAAACACCACAGGCCACGGTACGCCACGATTCCTTTGAAGTGTGCCCAAAAAACCGACACCTTCCCGATTGCCCGCCACGGTCGACAACTGCCGGCCATCGTCCGCCATTTTTCCATTTTTAGTGGTTATATATTTAACAACAAGTCTCGGAATAATCGGTAAAGATATATAAAAAAGTTCATAATACACCCATTCTATCTAAGGAAAGGTCCACGTATCATATGTGGACTTCATCATTAGGTCCTCTCTATCAAATTGGTGGTTTTCAAGAGGGAATGCTCGAGTTGGTTAAGAAAACACCCAAATCAACATACATGTGCCTTTAAAAATTGAGGAATTCTCTCAATTCCTCAAGGATCCCATCATCAGAACAGCACCAGATTAATGTGGGACCATCTTCAAAGTAGTTCCTTTCAAACAAAAAAATAATTATTTAAATTGGACTACGGGTCTCGGAGTAATCGCTGAACATCCTGCATAAAAAAAATCTTCACCATTATCATCAAAACAATCATCATCATCAGGTCCATTGCATCGAAATGATGGTTTTCGTGAGAAAATGCTTGAGTTGCTTAAGAAAACACCCAAATCACCATACATGTGCCTTTAAAAATTGAGGAGTTCCCTCAATTCCTCATGGATCCCATCATCAGAACAGCACCATATTAATATGGGACCACCTTGAATGTAGATCCTTTCAAACAAAAAAAGAATTACTCAAATCGGACCACGGGTCTCGGAGTAATCGGTGAACATACATTTAAAAAAAACACCAAACCGAATGCAGAACCTCCTTCCTCAATGGAATTGAAGTCGGTTAAAAAAGTCAGCACGTTTCTATTTCAGCTATTGGTGCTGAGATAGATTTTGAAATGTCGAATCTGTTCACGTTCTCTCAGGCTTTTATAGCAACAACGATTGTGAGTAACAGTTGTATTAAAGCGCCTTATGTAGGAAATTAGCTATTCTATAGCTGTTATATGACTTGTATAGAACAATAATTGTTCCATACTTATTATGCTGAATAAATGTAATTTAGTCGTGCTAATGCTAACTCAGCATATAATATAAGCGTGCAGTAACAACAGCATGGCCAAATAGTTATTTGTGCAACAAGAGAGGAAAGTTGGTTTTTCTTGCGAGTGTTGATTTTGAGTCCCGAGTAAGCGAAAGATTCTATAATTGAATCACGAGCGAAGCGAGTGATTCTAAGTTTGAATCTTGAGCGTAGCGAGGGATCTCAAGAACACGAGATGTAAAAAAAACTTTACTCTCGTGTGACACATACAACTTTTCACCTCAGTAGTGAGAACATATCAAAGTTAAAAAAACACATTTATTTACATTCCTTAGTGAAAGGCACCATCATTATGACGAAAAGCTTCTAGAAACAAAATTACACTCCCTGGATTGATGAAAGTCGCAATTTTCGTCACTCCCTGGAGTGATGAAAGTCACACTTTCGTCACTCCAGGGAGTGAGGAAAGTAGGCTTGTTCGAACTGCTGAGGTGAAAAAGTAATTGAAATGCTTTAACCTAGCTAGGGCACGAATGTGGGGCCCTTGGACACTTGGAAATCAGGGCCATCAGGGGCCCTTAGGCGCTCAATTAGGGACATCGTTGAATGTAAAAAACGTCGTCTAAGAACTTTCGGGACAGTCCTGAGGATGGGGGCCCTTGGCATGGGCCCTGTGTGCCCTTATGGTAAAGACGGCACTGGGCATGTGCTGCAGAAGACGCTTGTGTGATTTCAGCCGGGCACATTGTGGCGTGTATGTGAGGCCTTGCTATCGATATCGATTTATCGACAAAATCTTTACAGTAAAATTTACTAAGCAGCACTATAACTTACACTTAAAATCGACACGCGTCTTTCTTTGGGGTGACATTTCCATAGGTTTATATCAATGGGTGAATTCCACGAAGTTGCTTCGCTTCGTGTCATTCAAATACATTGTGTCAACGTAGTTGAAAACTAGTTTTTACTGGGTTACCCGGGTGAGAGAAGCCTTTAGTACTAAGTCTTATATTAGTGTAAATCAATTGAAATCTTTCAAATAAAAGTAACTTACAGTATTGTCGGAATTGAGTTATTGATACCAGCATATGAAGGGTACACGGAAAGAACATGTCTAGTCCCTTTTTTCGTAAAATGAGTTTTTTCTATCAAAATGTAGAGCTTGCAATGAACTATTAGCAACAACTTCTGTAACAGCTGGAATTTATAACACAAATCCACTTTTTAATTTATAAAAACCATCTAGTTACGAAAATAGTATGGTTAATTGAATCGTTCCAAACTTTATAACCGCTATAACTCAAAATGTTGTCAAAGTGACTAAGGTAGAATTCCTAAATCCGCGGACTGATTTGACAGCTCTTTTCATACATTTGACAATCGCTTTGTATGCCAGGAGCTGTCAAATCAGTCCGTGGAATTGTGGATTCTACCTTAGACATGTTCTTTCCGTGTACCCTTCATATAGTCCCAAATTCTAGCGACTTCACATACGCTTTTCTTCCAACTCTAGATACTGCACAATATTGAAGTTGCACATTAGTAATTCAACGCATTGGTTTTTCTTCACATTAATTGATTCTATACAAACGCCTTTTTTCCAATACGCGTTTCTGCACGATTTTTATTTTTCACAATGGTGATTTACCACAACCTTGTTTCTTCACAGTCGGAGTTTCTATACAAACGCTTTTTTTCCTATTCGCGTTTCTGCACGATTTTGAATCTGACAGTATGCATAAGACTAAGAGCTGACCTCGGAAAATAGGTCACAATAACATACATTTTATATTGTAATAATCATCATGGTACTCGATTTCGGCCTATTCGGGGGTACTGATTTCGAAAATGGGGCCCGTTTTAGATTCCAAGATGGCGGACGTGTAATTTTTCGTAAAAGTCGACATGGTACTCGATTTCGGCCTATTCGGGGTACTGATTTCGAAAATGGGGCCTGTTTTAGATTCCAAGATGGCGGACGTGCAATTTTTCGTAAAAGTCGACATGGTACTTGATTTCGGCTTATTCGGGGGTACTGATTTCGAAAATGGGGCCCGTTTTAGATTCCAAGATGGCGGACGTCCAAATTTTCGTAAAAGTCGACATGGTACTCACATTCGGCCTATTCGGGGGTACCGTAAAACGGGGAAAATAGGAATCGCGGGGTAAATTGGAATAAAAGTCTGCTTTTCTAAACTGGTCTGTTAGTTCCATTACAACCAGACAGGAGGTCAACTTATTAATTTCTGAACGAACATGGTATTTTTTGCTACTGACTACACTAAGCATTTAAATCAGCCAATGCCGTTTCAGTAAGAAAAACACATTTAAAGTTAGGGTAGTCGTCAACACGTGTGCATAGTGCGTTTTAACTTCAAGTTTTAGGTAAGTAATATTGTGAAAAGTGTTAAAATTTGTGCAATATCAATCATAATAGTGTATTGTGGTTTAGATAAATAAAAAAGTAAGTAAATAATTTTAATATTTCATTACAAATCTTAGTTTTTCTATAACCACTTGTTTTAAGGTTAATTTTGGGATAATAGGAACGGTGAAGGGGGAAATTGGCACGTCAACAGGTATAATTGGAACAACGTGGGGGTTATTTGGTTTGTTAATGGGGGAAATTGGCATTACCTAATACGGTTGTCAAAAATTAAAAACACTTAATTCAATAAAAATATGGTCTCACGAAGCATTTTTAATTTAGTACCTATTGTAATGATTTTTTTAGACTAGTTTAAAAATCACCTGATGATGATGATGGTGATTATGATGGTACCTATCTATATATCTATATCTTTGAATAGATTGAGTGACAACCCTAGTGAAAATTCCAATTAACCTCACTTTCGAACCTATTTACCCCGTCAGGGGTAAATTGGAATCCGACCGGGTTTTTGTTAAATATATCAAAATATGGCAATAAGTCGGGAATCTAAGGCTACTCAGCATCTAAAAGAGCTTACCATACATCTTTATGTAGTACTATAAAATACTCTATGACTTACGGAAGATGGTTAAAATTCTAGTTGAAAGTGAACATTGGACCTATTTACCCCGTTTTACGGTACTGATTTCGAAAATGGGGCTCGTTTTAGATTCCAAGATGGCGGACGTGCAATTTTTCGTAAAAGTCGACATGGTACTCGATTTCGGCCTATTCGGGGTACTGATTTCGAAAATGGGGCCCGTTTTAGATTCCAAGATGGCGGACGTGCAATTTTTCGTAAAAGTCGACATGATACTCGATTTCGGCTTATTCGGGGGTACTGATTTCGAAAATGGGGCTCGTTTTAGATTCCAAGATGGCGGACGTGCAATTTTTCGTAAAAATCGACATGGTACTCGATTTCGGCCTATTCGGGGGTACTGATTTCAAAAATGGGGCCCGTTTTAGATTCCAAGATGGCGGACGTGCATTTTTCGTAAAAGTCGACATATATAAAAATCTTATATAAATAAAAATGAATTGCCGTTCGTTAGTCTCGCTAAAACTCGAGAACGGCTGAACTGATTTGGCTAATTTTAGTCTTGAAATATTCGTGGAAGTCCAGGGAAGGTTTAAGCGGTGAGAAAGTATGAAAAAAATTTGAGTAATATACTAAAAAACGAAGATATTGTTCTCCCATACAAACTTTATCAACTCGAAAAAACAGTAAGCGCCGCAGGATTTCATACATCTTACGCGTTTTGGTAAATTGGTGTCCGCCATCTTGGAATCTAAAACGGGCCCCATTTTCGAAATCAGTACCCCCAAAGAAGCCGAAATCGAGTACCATGTCGACTTTTACGAAAAATTGCACGTCCGCCATCTTGAAATCTAGAACGGGCCCCATTTTCGAAATCAGTACCCCCGAATAAGCCGAAATCGAGTAGGTACCATGTCGACTTTTACGACAAATTGCACGGAAATCTTGGGCTGGTCACACTAGAAATTATAGTTTTGATACTAGAAAATATTTTTGATTTTATTTGCACATGTAAGGTACCTAAGGAAATAAGTTTAAAAAATATACTCAAAATGCACTCAAAATCAGCTTACGTTAAATTTTACCACTACGTAAAGTACAGTCAACAACACTTTCTCACCATATACCATAATAACAAAGCGAAAAATGAAATGTAGTGTAAATAACACCTAGCTCGATAATACCATAATATTAATCCTTCACCAAAAAAATTACATAAGTACAGTCTCCATCAGTAGGTATAGATATTCCTTCGACACGTTGGCCGCTCATTTTTAGGGTTCCGTAGTCAACTAGGAACCCTTATAGTTTCGCCATTCGCCAGTTGAGCATGGCCCGACATGCTCTTGGTCGGTTATATAAATTAAAATATTTTTATATCAAATTACTACTGACCGGTCACTCCACAGATTTCTTCTAAATAAGCTTTTCAGTTAGTAACTCCTTACGTTCCAAACTTCCAATGTTTTGATTTTATTGATATTTTCCAGAGCTTCTAGTTTATCCGTTTCTTTATACACCTGTTCTGTTTATGAGATTCAGGTATTAATACATTTACGTACTTAATCAAAGTTATAGGCAAATGTTACAACTAGTACTAAATTATCAAAACATTTATAGAGCACCAACCTACCATATTGTGTACGACTTGTAAACATTGCAGTTTTTCGTTATAAAAAGCTTCACGTCGACTTCACACATTGTCGTTAGTGTAATTACTTACGAGCTTAAATAATAGTTTGCGGACCTCATTCGGTATCTAGTCATTATTGAATATTATTTTAAATATCCTCTTGTAAACAGTGACCGATTTGAGTCAATAACATAAATTGACAACTGTCTTTTAGCTTTTTTTGTAACTCATAGACAATTGGTGATACAACAACAAAATATCTGTCAACAAAATTTGGTTAGCCAAACACTAGGCCGAAATCGAGTACCATGTCGACTTTTACGAAAAATTGCACGTCCGCCATCTTGGAATCTAAAACGGGCCCCATTTTCGAAATCAGTACCCCCGAATAGGCCGAAATCGACTACCATGATGATTATAAAAAAAAATTATGTTATTGTGACCTATTTTCCGAGGTCAGCTCTTAGTCTTATGCATACTGTCAGATTCAAAATCGTGCAGAAATGCGAATAGGAAAAAAAGCGTTTGTATAGAAACTTCGACTGTGAAGAAATACGGTTGTGGTGAATTACCAATGTGAAAAATAAAAATCGTGCAGAAACACGTATTGGAACAACGGCGTTTGTATAGAATCAATTAACGTGAAAATAAAACGATTGCGGCGAATTTCTAATAATGTGCAGAACTAATATTGTGCAGTATATCGAGCTGGAATAAACGCGTATGTGAAGTCGCTAGAATAATCCCTAAATAAATACCACCCGTCAACAATTCACTACTAAGTTGATATTGACTGCTCGACTGTCAAAGGAATAATGAATGCTCAGATACTGCACGTATGGTTTTTATACTGTCACCAGGTGGGTAATCCTAAATGTGAGTTTTAATGACTACCGGCGCAATTCTTACTTTAAAAGTGGGTAAATCGAAACGTTACTTTTAATGACTACCTGCACGGACCAAACTAAGACCACTCCAGAGCATTTTAGCTCGTCGTTTTCCATACTCGTTACTAGATCGACAAAGGTAACTCATTACAACAAGATATCACAATTTTAGCAGTTATGATGTGTATGGTGTAGCTCTGCGACAAGCCGCTGCCTTGTCCCTCCGTCATATTTATTTATTAATTTATTTATTAATCGAATTTTGAAAAAAATCTTTACAGAAGGTCTAGTTATGACCCCCAGATTCCAAAATGACCACTGGTTCAAAAGTTTATATATATATATATTTATGTATGTATGTATGTATGTATATATCCGCAGCCCGATTTTGTCATCACGATAGCGGTCGCATCTTTGCTCCGATTGCTTTCAAACTTGATACAAAAATCGTCCTGGTTGATACCTAGGACAAGTTCGTGAACGGGCGGAATAGGGTTAAAGGGACGGCTAGGGCCTCACTTTTTATGAAATCAGTTTTTCGGAAATAACTTTTTTCCTATGGAAAATATACCATCCGTTTTCTTTTATATGGTGTGGGACCTGAATATCTATAACTCCCTAAATCATATCTTTAAGAAAATATCGTTAATTTTAGTCGAAATTTAAAAAAAAACCTAAATTTATGAACAGCCCCATAGCGTGCTATATCGCTAAATTTTAGGCCGCACTATCGCTATCAGTGTTTAATCGAAATAATAGTCAGCTTTTATAGAACTAGTTTTATATGCCCCTAAAGGCTTGGGGAGGCAGGGTCCACAACGGATTGGGCCCTGCAGGTTGCAATGTCTAATACCCGTTTTACATCGACTAAATTATGTAGGCTAGCTACAGTATGCTATCAGCCATCTTGAAATGCGTTTTAAAATTAGTCGCGACTAGTTGTGAAATACCAACCCACCTCTTATACGACCATGATACCCTAGTACGGCTCAAAACACACCTAGCGGAATGGAGGCAGTAATGTATGGAGGCCATAGACAAATTTAAGCTACCATCGACAAAGCTCCATACATTACTGGCAAAATTCCGCTAGGTGTGTTTTGAGCCTACCTTGATAAAATGAACAGTCATGTTTCTGTTAAATACTTAGAGCTTTAAACCAAGCGGAGCAGCCATTGACAGGCGTTCCCCTCTGCCGAAAATGTATGACCAGTGGTCATACTCATTGTATGGACTGACGTTTATTTGACGTGGCTATTTTGACCCCCTCCCCCGCAAAAAACGGCAGACTTTTTTCGATACAAATGAGAGCGCGTATCGCATCCGGTTGGTTTAATAATCACAGGTTAAATATATCAACTGAAATAGACGTAATCCACACTGAGCAATGCTCAGTGAGCATGGCCCGACATGCTCTTGGCCGGTTTTTTTCTTTAATTGTCAAGAAACCAACAAAGATGTAAGTTGACCCACCAAGGTAACATAAATTTACTAGAGCACCATCAACTCAACTAACTTAACACTGATTACAATGCCACCTATCGGTTTTACAAAGAACTAATTAGTCTTCTCATTCCATCGATGTCTATTTGTTTACATCCAGGTTTCGAGTTAATATGTATGAAACCGCATAGATGGCGCTGTCAATCGAATTTACGATGAAATATATCTTACGCCGTTACCTTAAAGTTCAATTCAATGTCATTGCAGTAGCTAATGTCAAGCGGATTTACGATCTCACACCTACTATGTATTCATTATACCCTAGTACTATCGAAACATAAAATTTTTGACCACGTGATCCCAGCGGAACGCTACATTTGTTTGAGCGTGCTACCGGTTATTCATCGATTTATAAGACGTTATCACGTCAAAAATATGTGAGATCCTC
This sequence comes from Pammene fasciana, assembly GCA_911728535.1. Lineage (NCBI taxonomy): Eukaryota > Metazoa > Arthropoda > Insecta > Lepidoptera > Tortricidae > Pammene > Pammene fasciana. Next base: position 1,638,333 of record OU452296.1, read on the forward strand.
ACACTGACCCTTTTCTTTGATATGCCACACAATATAGTTTGCAAAAACTTTTTTTAAATTTCTTATTTACCGATAACTATAACGTTAATATAGATTGTTTAACTTTATAAAGACTGCTATTCTATGTAGATAAACAAAAAGACGATTAAACATAAATTGCATGTCACAGATAAGTAGCAAAGGTGATGATGGACGAACAGTCAGTCAGCCAGTCGGACGTGGTGATGTCGGGGCTGTCGGGCCGCCTGCCCGAGAGCGGCAGCATGGACGAGTTCGCGCAGCAGCTGTTCGCCGGCGCCGACCTCGTCACCGCCGACGGCCGTCGCTGGCCTCCTGGTAAGCAATATCGATATTTATTCTTTAACCCTTTGACCACCGAGCATCGGACGGAAAAATCGTGCCACTGACGCCAGAGCGCGCGAGCGCGCCAGCGCACCCGATTGTATTTTAGACGTGATATCACGCACTGGCGCTGAGGGCACGACTTTGCATGTGCGAGATTTGACGTCTTTAGCGGTCAAAAGGTTAAGGGGTTAAGTGTTAAGTCTGACTACAGGAGGACCTGTACTCCAAGTACACTCCTATCCACTAAGAAAACCACAATGGGAAAATCTGTATATATTTTCTATCACACAAACACACAATTTGCCCCTACGGTTAATTAAAATAAACTAGTAGTCCGCCTCGAACTTAGAACTCGCGATTTACTTGCAAACGAGTTGACCAATATAACAAGACCCTAAGGAGGTTTTTTTTCTCCTAGCTCCATAAACTTGATCGATCCTGCTCGTATACGAACTTACAAATATGATGTATCTCTGCTACGTACAGCCCCAAGAAATCTCATAAAGATCAGAAAAACGTTACTAAAGTTATCGTCGGACAAACTATCTGAAATCAAAAAGCCATCCAAATGTCGAGACGTCCCAGTAGCCAGGTGACAGTTGGGTCTGAAGTTGTTTGTAAGAACGAGCTTCGCCTACGCTCCGCTCGTTCAATAAAGTTATCCTTGGATTAAAACTTTCGTGAGACATATTCACATTATAAAATAACACGGTTACACTCACGGCACTTTAGTCACGTCTCGCGAAGCCGGTTCAAGTAGCACTCCTAGTGCTTGAAGATGGAGCCTAGCTCTCCGAAACATGTCGCGAGACGTGACTAAAGTGCCGTGAGTGTAACCGTGTTATTTTATAATGTAAAGTTATCCTTTTTATTTTCCAAGCTTTAAGTACGTTTTTATTGTTTCAATACAATATTGAATTGCACACCGTACGACATAACCACCGGCCACCAAGGTACTTTCACCAAAACACTATCTCAAGAAGATGTAATTTGCGGTTTATATGTATGTAGGTATTATGGTATGTGTACGGGCTGCTAGTGCCACATACACCAGTTATAGAATGTTCTTTGCATGATGTAATGATAACTCACTAATATAGTCCAAAGGAAACACTTTATTAAACTTCAAAATCTAAATATATAAAAGAAGAAACTGACTGACTGACTGACTGACTGACTGACTGACTGACTGACTGACTGACATATCAACGCACAGCCTAAACCGCTGGGTCTAGAGTTTCCAAATTTGGCATGTAGGTCCCTTATAAGGTCTAGGGGTGCACTAAGAAAGGATTTTTCAAAATTCACCCCGTAAGGGGGTGAAATGGGGGTCCAAAGTTTGTATGGGGAAACAAGATTTGTTAGACTATTTTATTTGAAACTTCACCGGAGTATTCCTAACAATAAATGAGTAAACACGTGTTTCAGCTTTTTTGAAAATTTAACTCCTTAAAGGGGGAAATGGGGGTGAAAAAGTCTGAAAATCAATATGGGTATCGTTCCTATGGTTTATCGGGTCGCTGATTACGAAAACAACAACCATATTATCATACAACGTGGCAGGTGTAAAATATCATCCCCCAGGGGATGAAATGGGGGTCCAAAGTTTGTATAGGGAAACAAGATTAGTTAGACTATTTTATTTGAAACTTCACCGGAGTATTTCTAACAATAAATGAGTAAACACGTGTTTCAGCTTTTTTAAAAATTCAACTCCTTAAAGGGGAAAATGGGGGTGAAAAAGTCTGAAAATCAATATGGGTATCGTTTTTATGGTTTATCGGGCCGCTGATTACGAAAACAACAACCATTTTATTATACAACGTGGCAGGTGTAAAATATCATCCCCCAGGGGGTGAAATGGGGGTCCAAAGTTTGTATAGGAAAACAGGATTAGTTAGACTATTTTATTTGAAACTTCACCGGAGTATTTCTAACAATAAATGAGTAAACACGTGTTTCAGTTTTTTTGAAAATTCAACTCCTTAAAGGGGGAAATGGGGGTGAAAAAGTCTGAAACTCAATATGGGTATCGTTTCTATGGTTTATCGGGTCGCTGATTAGGAAAACAACAACCATTTTATTATACAACGTGGCAGGTGTAAAATATCATCCCCCAGGGGGTGAAATGGGGGTCCAAAGTTTGTATAGGGAAACAAGATTAGTTAGACTGGTTTATTTGAAACTTCACAGGAGTATTCCTAATAATAAATATGTAAACACGTGTTTCAGGTTTTTTGAAAATTCAACCCCATAAAGGGGGAAATGGGGGTGACAAAGTCTGAAAATCAACATGGGTATCTTTTCTATGGTTTATCGGGTCGCTGATTACGAAAACACTAATGATTTTATGATACAACGTGGCGGGCGTGAAATATCCTCCCCCTGTTGGGGTGCGAGTGCGATAAGGTTGAAATTACTAAATATGAATATGGGAGTCGTTTTATGGTATTTTGGGACGTTAACTAAGTACGAAAATGGCATCAATTTCGAAATTTTTGTTAAATAAATAATTTTACCTCCGGGAAAGGACATAGGGTAGTTTCTATACCGAAAATCAGCCCTTAAGGGGGTGAAAAGGGGATTGGAAGGTTGTATAGAGAATTTTTAACCGTTGAACCGATTTAAATGAAACTTGATATAATAGATAGTTTGAATCCCGGGAAACGACTAAGGGTTATTTTCATTGAAAAAATTAACCCGTAAAGGGGTGAAAAGAGGGTTGGTAGTTTATATAGGATTTTTTCACAGCTGAACCGATTTAGATGAAACTTGGTATACAGATAGTTTGAGGCCCGGGGAGGAAAAAAATAGTTTTTTTCGCGAAAACTACCCTTAAAGGTAAAAAAGTTAAGGGTGAAACGGGGGTTGCAGGTTTTTATAGGGAATTTTAAACCGTTGAACCGATTTAGACGAAACTTGGTATATAGTAAGTGTGAATCCCTGCAACCATTCATTCATGCAGTCTCGTACCTTACTTAGGCCACTCAGCAAGCTTCGTGGCCTAAACACGGTACTCGACTGTAAAGCTCTTTATTATGTCACGATTGTATAAAATACTATTGCCTGATCTCAGCATTTCTCAGTTACTCTAAGGTTAGCTGGAAGAAATCCCTTATAGGGATAAGCTCGCCTTTGTATAACTTACATGTATGTTTCATGAATGTGTACAATGTTTAGTGCAATAAAGTGTTTTTCTCAAACATGCAATGAAATGTCTTCGTTATGTGCGTCATAATAGGCTTCAAAGTATCACGTTTAGGACGGATCAACTCCAGAGAACAGGTAACGATTTTCGTATAAAATTGAAGGCCTAGGCCGGGAAGTAAATTTTTTTTAATTTCCATTCCACATATGTTTGTGGCACAGGATCATGGCATTCAGCCATTTAAGGTTATAGGCGATATTTACTTTTTGGTTCATTTGACATTCTGCCACTACTTATGCATATTAAAAAAAAACAATAATCATCATAATATAATTATATTTTTGGGAAATAATAAAATAAAAAATTTTTTTTTGCTTTTTTTTTTTAATTTTTTTTTGCAATTTTTTTTTTTTTTAATTTTTTTATTTGATTTTTTCTTAAAAAATGTATTGGATTTTTTTTTGTATTTTTTTTGAAAAAAAATTTTTTTTTTGGATTTTTTTATATTTATTTCATTGCATGTTTTAGAAAAGCACTATACATACCTCGGCGTGAAAAGGGGTTGCCAGCCTCGTAACTATCCGGCCTCGCTACGCTCGGCCGTCTATATAACTCTGCCGGCAACCCCCTACTTCCCAGCCTCTGTAGTAATGTACTATTACTACTACTACTATTATTTCAAATGGAACAGCTACTCGATCCCATTGACTTAATTAAACTATACTGACACAGGCAGGTCCGGGTTGCCCGAACGTAGCGGAAAACTGAAGGATCTGGGGCACTTCGATGCAGCGTTCTTCGGCGTGCACACCAAGCAGGCGCACGTCATGGACCCGCAGCTGCGCCTGCTGCTGGAGGTGACTCACGAGGTCATTGTAGACGCCGGCCTCAGCCCCGCCGAGCTGCGTGGCTCCCGCACCGGCGTCTACGTGGGCACCTGTGTCTCAGAGTCCGAGGACCTGTGGAACGCACACGCCGACAAGATTACCGGCTACACACTAACTGGCTGCTCTCGCGCCATGTTCTCTAACCGGATATCGTACACGTTTGACTTCAAGGGACCATCATTTAGTATCGACTCCGGTTGTGCCAGCTCGATGTTCGCGCTGGTGCAGGCTGCAGACGCCATTCGCAACGGCCATTGTAACGCCGCTGTCGTCGCCGGTACCCACGTCTGCCTTAATCCGCACATGACTTTAAACTTCCAGCGGTTGAATATGCTATCGCCAGAGGGACGTTGCGCCTCTTTCGACGCAAGTGCTCGTGGCTATGTGCGCGCCGAGGCTGTCGTGGCCGTGCTGCTGCAGCGCCGGTGCGACGCGCGCCGCGCGTACTGTACGGTGCGCGCTGCTAGCATGAACAACGACGGGTACAAGACGAGGGGCATCACATACCCCGCCGGGGCAATGCAACTCCGACTCGCTAAAGAGACCTTCGAGAAAGCGCGTCTGCAGCCGAAAGATGTCGCTTACGTGGAAGCACACGGCACAGGCACAAAGGTAAGCGACCAATCATGCCGCTATTGTATGTTTCTGTATGCTCACTCAATTTTTAAAGTGTTTTTTCTTTTAAAGGTTGGTGATCCAGAGGAGCTCAATGCAATCGCGGAACTGTTTTGTAAAGAGCGGCATTCACCCCTGTTGGTAGGTTCGGTGAAGTCCAACATGGGACACGCAGAACCAGCCTCAGGACTATGCTCCGTCGCTAAGGTGGTACTGGCAATGGAGCGGGGAGTGATCCCTGCCAACCTGCATTACCAGAGTCCTAATAAGAACATCTCCGCGCTCAATGACGGACGCATAAGGGTAACACATACTAAATTGTCTTCACTTTTATATGCTAGACTTGAATATGATACTTTTCACTTCATAAGGCCTCTACAAACGTAAGCGAATAGTCACCTCACCTGCGATTTATAATACATTGCGGTTTTTGATCCATCGACTGATTTCGTTGCACCTACCTAGACGGCAATGTCTCGAAATCGCGCGCGAGTTTTGTGGCAAATTTGCGATTGTAGAAGCCATTATGGAACGGTTTATCTGACACGACTTTATCTGATTATCTATTATTTATGTTACAGATAGTGCACGAGAATACGCAGTGGTCAGGCGGGTTAGTGGCGGTGAACTCGTTTGGGTTCGGAGGTGCCAACGCGCACGCCATCCTTGAAGGCGGGTACGGCGGTCGCCCGGCACCGGCGGACTACCCGGCGCCGCGTCTCGTCCTGGCCTCGGGCCGCACGGACGAGGCCGTCCAGCGGATGCTTGCGCTTGCGGCCGCGCACCCGCGTGACGCCGAGTTACACGCTCTTATAGACGCGGTGCACGCGCAGGCTATTCCCGGGCACCCGTGGCGCGGATTCACCGTGCTAGATCAGTCGCAGGCGCCAATAATGGAGGTGTTTGAAGCTAAGCAAGAACGCCCGATCTGGTTCGTTTTTAGCGGCATGGGCTCGCAGTGTCCCGGAGTGGGGCGTGCGTTGTTGCACCTACCTGCGTTTGCTGCGAGCATAGCGCGCTCGGCAGCGGCGCTTACGCCTCAAGGCCTGGACCTGCATCATTTGATCAGGGACGCACCTGCCGCCGCTTTCGACGACGTCATTAATAGCTTCGTGAGCATTACTGCTGTACAAGTGGCGCTGGTGGATGTGCTGCGAGTGGTGGGCGTGCATCCTGATGGTATCGTTGGCACCTCTTGTGGGGAAATAGGTCAGTTCCAATCAGTTATAAAAATAATAGCTTGTGCCTGATAATAATAAGGTTATTATTCAAGCAAAGCAAACAGAAGATATAAAACAGGGTACCTTGGGCGTTTTAGACTCAATTATGTCCATCCCCATGCTATCTTTAAACTCAGTCCTACAACTATTTATGTCCAAAAGAGAGGTATGGGTACCGCTAATGTCAATTCTGTTTGTGTGATAGGGAATTCAGCGAATATCATCTCGCTAAAATCTGAATCACACAACCCGACTGGGAAACTACCTCCACCTCATACTACCACAGCTAGCTATTTTCCTGCCAATAAATATGGTCGCTAAAGAGCTCAAAGAGGATGCAGGGTAGTGTTGGGTGCTCAAGAATAAAAACGATATTTGAATAGAAATTCGTAAGAATAAAATCATATCAGATTTAGGCTGCGTTTGCACCAGACATGAGCGAGGATGTGTTGAGAGTGATCCTAGAGCTGCGTTGTGCGAGGATAAACACATGAAGTGATTCTATTGGTTTTCAAAAACACATTACTCGCAACACATCCTCGCAATCTCTGGTGGAAACGCGGCCAAATTTTTTTAGGCTAGTAATAATATTCCGGACGCAGGTTGCGCGTACGCGGACGGGACGCTGACGGCGGAGCAAGCGGTGCTGTGCGCGTACTGGCGCGGGTGCAGCGTGCGGGACGCGGCGCTGGCGCCGGGCGCCATGGCCGCCGTCCGCGGGTCATGGGACACGGCCCGCAGGCACTGCTCGTCTGACGTTGAATGCGCTTGCTACAATGGTGCGCAGGATACCGTGGTAGGCACTAGTATAATTAATAATTATAATGAATTAAAGCAATACCGCGTTAGTTGCATTATCCAAGTGGCAACCTGGCAACCGGATGGCTCGTGGTATTTGAGCTCACGTTAGTGTGTGGAATCGCTCTGTGCAACCCGAACTGAGTCAACTTGACCTGGTCCGGGGGAGGCCGTATTTATCAGTATTTAGTATAAATTATTTTTCAGATTTCGGGTCCGCGTGTATCGATAGACAAGGCCATAGCGAGCCTGACAGCGGCGGGCGTTTTCGCACGCATGGTGGTCAACAACGTGGCCTTCCACAGTTCGCACAGCGCGGCCGCCGCGCCGCTGTTGCTTGCTCACCTGCTCAAAGTTATCCCTGACCCGAAGCCGCGCAGCGCCCGCTGGCTGTCCACGTCGGTACCACAGGACCAATGGGGCTCAGATCAGGGTCAGTATCTGTTATTATTCTCTTCCTCTTAGTGATTCTCGGTTGCGTATATACTCCTTCCCGCAGCATAGGAGATCAAATTCAACGAAAGTTACATGCACACGCACGCAGCTACACGCACGCTGCGCGTACGGAAAAAGACGCTTTCTGGCCAAGTGTAGACATAAAACGATGTACACAACACGGGAGGTAATGAAGAAAGCCCTCGATCGCATATTTACGTCCCTCGCTTGCCCTCGCACCCTAGTTGTGTAATGTACTATTCCAAAATACGTGTTCAATAATCTATCTTACCCTGGCTCAGACCATCGCATGGTTATGTTATAATGGGTGATCGGTGTTCCAGCTCGGTTGAGCGACGCCGCGTACCAAGTGAACAACTTCTTGTCCCCGGTGTTCCTGGAGGATGCGCTGGCACGCGTGCCTGCGCACGCGCTTGTGGTGGAGATGGCGCCGCACGCGCTGCTGCGCTCGATAATAAGGCGCACGCTGCCGTTAGCCGCGCAAGTGCCGCTGCTGCGCCGCGAGGCGCCCGACCCGCTCGTTCACCTGCTCGCTGCCGTCGGCAGACTCTATGCCGCCGGAGCGCAACCACAGGTAGGGAGAGCCTTATTTAACCGACTTCAAAAATATATCTGTCCCTTACCGGGTGTATGCTCACCCTCTCTCTATACTATTCAACCGACTTCAAGATTTCGAAGAAGGATATGTTCTCAATTTATCGGGATATTTGTTTGTTTTTCACCGATTATTCGAAGACAGCTTGACCGATTTGGAAAATTCTTTTTTTGTTTATAATAGTATTCACAGTTGGTTTCATTGTCACCAGGTCCCGATCTGATGATGGGATCCTGGAGAAATCGAGGGAACTCTTCAACTATTATAGGCACACACACACACACAAGTGATTTCATTATTGTTTGTAACTCGGGCATTTCCACTTGGGAAAGCGGATCCTAAGTGAAGTCGGTTCTTTTTTTGTTTAATATTATTTTTTCTCCGATTCCGACGCTTTTAGAATACCATAGCTGTATAATAAGAGCGACCATTACGATGGGTAGGTGGCAACCCTATACCCGGCAGTGCAGTGGCCGGTGTCGCGCGGCACGCCCGGGCTGGCCTCGCACGTGGGCTGGGACCACTCCGTCGAGTGGTCTCTGGCCGACTTCAACGCGCCTCGCACTGGCGCCACCGCTTTTGAATACGACGTCAGCAAGCCAGAGGACGCCTTCATCGCTGGACACAACATCGACGGCAGAGTACTCTTTCCTGCCACTGGATATCTTGTAAGTCTTTCCTTTCTTATTTGACATCAAAAAGGAGGTTATTATAAGTAGGATGTATTTTTCAACCGACTTCAAGATTTTGAAGGAGGAGTTTATCAATTCGTCGGGATCTTTGTTTTTTTTGCTATTTTTTTATGTATGTTCACCGATTATTCGAAGACGGCTAGACCGATTTAGAAACTTCTTTTTTTGTTTGAAAGAGTATACTTCACAATTGGTTCCATTGTCATCAGGTCCAGATCTGATGATGGGATCCTGGAGAAATCGAGGGAACTCTTTAACTATTATAGTGCCTATAGGTGTGCCACCTATAGTGATTTCACTATTTTTTACAGCAACTTGGTCATTTCCTCTTCGAATAGCGGATCCTAAGTGAAGTCGGTTCTTTTCTTGTTTTAAAGAGATTCCTTCAAGGTCCAATAACAATTCATGGAGAATAGAGGATAGGTACTCTCAATTTATTTCAAATATACTAAGCAACATAGGCGGTGGGTTAAAATTTTTCTTACGCAAGCCGGAGCTTAATTTGGCTTCAAATTTCTTCATGTGCTGTAGTAAAACTGCCCAGGTGCCTAAAATCGTGTTCTATAGATGCGCCGCCACTGCTAAGCAAATATTTGTTTAAACTAGTAGTCCGCCTCGAACATGCTCGAACTGAGAACTCGCGATTTCGCGCGCGCGATTACAAGACCCCAAGGAAGATTTTTTTTCTCCTTCTAGCTCCATAACCACTTGATCGATGTTGCTCAGATACGAACTTACATATTTTATGTATCTCTGCTACAGCCCCAAGAAATTTCATAAAGATCAGAAAAACGTTACTAAAGTTATCGTCGGACAAACTATCGAAATCAAAAAGCCATTCAACTGCCGAGACGTCCCAGTAGCCAGGTGACAGTTCGGTTCGGTCTGGAGTTGTTTGATGTTAAGAACTCACTTCGCTTACGCTCCGCGAGTTCGATTATGATAAATACTTTGCCTCTTTGAATATATTTTTCCAATCTACAGGTACTAGTTTGGCGGACGGTAGCAAATTTAAACAATCTAGAAATGGAGAAGACGTCAATAGTGCTGGAGAACGTGCAACTCCATCGCGCCACCATTATGATGCCCAGCGCGCCGTCGCGGTTTCTCGTCACGGTGCTAGAGTCGGGAAATTTTGAAATTAACGAAGGTGGTGACGTTGTCGTCACAGGCTCGGTGCGTCTCACCAGCGACCCCGGCGCTGAGCGCCTCCCCGTTGCCGCGCTTGACAACTTCGATGATAATGAGCAACTAACACCTCTAGGATTTGAAGACATCTACAAAGTATTGCGCTTGCAGGGATTCAAGTATAAGGACGAGTTTTGCGGAATCAAGTATTCGGACGCGCGTTTCACGCGCGGCGTGCTCGGTTGGTTTGGCAACTGGATCACTTTCATGGACACAATCATACAGTTTATTAACTTGAGTGAAAATAGACGCGAATTGTACTTGCCGACACGTATACAGCGCGTGGTGTTAGACCCGACCGCGCAGCCAGTGGTGGCGTCGGGGGGCCCTATCCCTGTCATTACAAACCGTAGTATCAGCGTCACGGTGGCCGGCGGAGTAGAAATCCGTGGAGTGAAGTGGTCACTGACGCCGCGCCGCGTCAACACTGCATCGCCTATACTCGAGAAACATGTCTTTATCCCATTTTTCGGGGCATCAGACTTGAAGGCACAGCAAGCGCTCAAGGTCGCGCTGCAGCTGGTTGTGGAAAACTGCAAGCCGACGATACTCAAGCTAGTCGAGCGCTCGCTGCGGCGGCGGCCCGCGACCGAGCTGCTCTTGCCACACGCCCTGCTAGGTATTTTTTTAAATTAAAAGAAAAGGAACTGAATGATGAATGAATGAATGAAGTGAACGGTCTACTACCCCAGTCGTTAGGTAGTGACCCTGTCTATTAAGCTAGAAGTCCCGGGTTTGAATCCTGGTATTGGTATTTAATTTGTGTGCTATGGATGTTTTCTATGTATTTAAGTATTCGTCGATATTTATAATATACATATATATCATCGACATCGTCGTCTTAGGTCAAGTACCCACAACACAAGCCGTATTGAGCTTCGATTACTAAGTCGATTTGTGTAAGATCGTCCCATAATAAGAGATTGTTCCATAATATTTATTTAGGTATTTATTTTTATTGAACTTGCTTTAGGGATGTTAACACAGACTAATAATTTTATTGGGATAAATAAGTATCGCCACTAAAACGTATAATGCGTGTATGCAGCGCTGGCGGCGGAGCCGTCGGTGCGCGCCGACGCGACGCTGGCAGCCGGCGCCGACGCGCCGTATTACGCCGACGCCATGTGCCACCTCGGAATCAAGGTAAACACATGAATCTAAATCTACACCGTGTGTAAATGTACCAAAACCATTTAATGAAACCCGTTTATGTTTATATTAGAAATATCACTATAGTACGTACCTACCATAGAGTACCGAACTCTTTAGTGCGTTAGCCGCTCGTGCATGCGCATAACTGATTTGTGGTACGTACATGTAAAATTTTCATTCAAGCACTTTTTACGTGATCTCTAAAAAATGTTATTAAAGTCATTTTTTAATCCTCTGTATTATTTGTTTACAATATTATTAATATAAGTACTGTATGTATGTACCTACTGTGTAGAGCAGGATGTGAGGAAGTGTTTTCTCGAACTGCCTTAAATTGTACAGTAGCCGTCAGATATATCGGAGCGGCCAAGGTGGTCCCAAATATCTGAACAACGCCTCTATTCTCAAGGCGGTAAAGTGCATGTTCAGATATTTTTGAGTACCCTGGCCGCTCCGATATATTTGATGGCGACTGTATAACTACTACTACAAGTAGTAATTCAAGTTTCATACGGTTATTATCAGGCGATTTACCAAATTTATGTGAAATTTCATTCATGAAATTCACAATACTCTTAGCTGCATAGTCGTGCCTCCTAAACAAGTCTCGTAGGCGAGCATACTTACAACTGTGGAACGGCTATGGCCCGCGCGCGACCTCGGCGCGCCGCAACTCACCATGTGCGACATGCTTAACTCGCTCAACGGGCTCTTGCGGACTGATCCACTAGTGGATATTTTTGCTGATACATGGTCGAAGCTGATATCCAGAATTCCAGATGCCTCACTTACTGTGAGAATGATGAATGCATTACTGCGTGTGTGTAATGTTTAGATTTAGATTAAAATATAAGTAATACCAAGTGTAACTGGTGTAAACCGTTCTTGTGAATACAATAAATAATAATAATATGTCAAAACCTTAATCATAGACTTAAAATATATTTAAGTCTATGCCTTAATCAAGAACCATATTCAGGTGTCGAACAAGGACGTGACGGACGGCAGTCTTAAGAACAACTGGCACGTGGCGTTAGGCGTTGATGTGCTGGCAAACGGCGCAACGGCTGAACTAAGCGAATTGAGCGGCCACGCCGACTTCGTGCTGCTGCAGGAGCCGGCAGGCGCACTGGACGACCACGCCGCCCACGTACAACTCGCCGCCTCCGGCCTCACGCTGGTACTTATTTACATTTTTAATACGACATCGGAGCGGCCACGGTACTCAAAAATATCTTAACGCGCCCATTTATTTGTAGCATTTTAATCAGGTGGACGGTAAACTGGCACCGGACGGGAAATTAGCACAAACACTACTTAATTGAATATTTACCATTACATACATATTATTTTGGTCTTTTTATTGTTTTTTATTACGTAGGTGTTGCGAGAGAGCGTCGCAACACATGAGTACTTGCTTCTGCGACGTGTCGCGACCTTGACAGCGAAAAATATTACTGTCCAAGTACGCGACGACGACTATTCCTGGGTGAACGATCTGAAGCAAGCCATGAGACGCGCCCAGAACGAGGACTTGCGGGTGTACGCGTGGTCACGCGCGCCCGGCTCCGGCGTGCTGGGGCTGGGCGCGTGTCTGCGGCGCGAGCCCGGCGGCGAGTGTTTGCGCGTCTACTACTTGCCCGACGCGTCGGACGCGTTCCACGCCGATGCGCTGATGTACAGGGCGCAAGTACAACGCGACATGGCCTTCAACGTGCTGCGTGATGGCGTGTGGGGAACCTACCGCCACCTGCCACTCGACGACATCGATGCAGAGCTGCAGGTGCATTTCACAGCTAAATCAATCAATTTTGTAAATTAGTAGTCCGCCTCGAACTGAGAACTCGCGATTTACTTGCAAACGAGTTGACCGATATAACAAGACCCCAAGGAGGATTTTTGTTCTCCTTCTAGCTCCGTAACCACTTGATCGATCCTGCTCATATACGAACTTACAAATTTTATGTATCTCTGCTACAGCCCCAAGAAATTTCATAAAGACCAGAAAAACGTTACTAAAGTTATCGTCAGTCAAACTATCGAAATCAAAATGCCATCCAAGTGCCGAGACGTCCCAGTAGCCAGGTGACAGCTCGCTCACTTCGCTTACGCGAGTTCGATTATTACTCTCATACCCCCACATTATGGTCGTTGAGCGCTGAGGCTCCTGCTTAAACAACGTTGGCGAAACGACGCCATGACGTCAGTGCCATAGCGCTGACCGACGCTCACGCCACACTCGACGCTAGTCTACACTAGTCTCTAGGTGACAACTATAATGTTAGGGATGATGACTCATGTTGAATTATGCAATAAAATTTAGTTGATAGGATGCAAAATGCTTATATATTTGGATATTTCCAAATAAAGATTATGCGAGCATTATGGAAACCTTTGCCCCGGAAACAACAAGGAATGGTAGCAATGAATAACCATATCTTTTAGGTTCAGTACTTGACTCTATACAGTGTAAATTAAAAATTGTACCCCATGTAAAACATTACATGTACAACAATGCCAGTCTCGCCACGCAGTTCTCCTGCTGCAGAAAGTATTGAAATCTAATGTAAAGCCAAGCCAGTGTGCCGGAGTTTACGAACAACATGTCCTTGTGATCCTAAGTTAGTTTTTGGTGGCAGGTGGAGCACGCATTTGTAAACACGCTGACGCGCGGCGACCTGTCGTCGCTGCGTTGGATAGAGAGCGACGTCGGCCACGCCGTCGCCGCGCCACGAACTGACCTGTGCCTCGTTCACTTCGCGCCGCTCAACTTTCGCGACGTCATGCTCGCCAGCGGCAAGCTGCCGCCCGACGCGCTCCCAAAATATCTCGTCGGCCAGGTATCCTCCAATTTAAATCTGGTTAGTCAGTAAACATATGTAAAAAAACATATATAGGCCGGGCCTGTATCTTGGGATCCTGGAGTGCTAAAAATGTGACATAATACATGAGTGATTGGATACATCAGGTGAGATAAAGAACACAAAAACGTGAGAAATTGTACATTACATCAGAGCCCGGGAAAATAAGGATTTCCGGCCAAGTTTTCACGCCGAAGGCCATATAGAGCTTTTCTCAAACGTGCAATGAAATAAAATAAAAAACTCATACTCATCATCATACTCATGATCATAAGGAACTTCAGTTGTTCGTAAAACCTGCCGCCATATTTTTGCCTCCCTTTCTAGCCCGAGGCGGTTCTTTTCTTTAACTACTTAAGTATAAGTTCTTAGTAGCTTTTATTGGTTTCGCAGGAATGTATCCTCGGCTTAGAGTTCAGCGGGCTCTCGTCTACCGGCAAACGTGTAATGGGTGTCGTAGCAGCCAAGGGTCTAGCGACCACGGTGCTGGCCGACGAGACTTTTATGTGGGAGGTGCCGCCGCAGTGGTCACTCGAGGAGGCGGCGACCGTGCCCGTGGCGTACGCGACGGCGTACTACGCGCTGGTGGTGCGCGGGCGCGTGCGGCGTGGCGAGGCCGTGCTGGTGCACGCGGGCGCGGGCGGCGTGGGGCAGGCCGCCATCTCCGTCGCGCTGCACGCCGGCTGCACCGTCTACGCCACCGTGGGCTCCGCCGACAAGCGCGCCTTCCTCCGCGCGCGCTTCCCGCTCCTACCAGACTCTAATATCGGGAACTCGCGAGACTGTTCGTTCGAGCAGCTCGTACTGCTCGGAACAAACGGCCGCGGCGTCGACATCGTGCTGAACTCGCTGTCTGGTGACAAGCTGCACGCGTCGCTCCGGTGCCTCTCTGAAGGCGGCCGCTTTCTCGAGATTGGAAAACTGGACCTGAGCGCCAACTCGGCGCTTGGCATGTCCGTGCTGTTGAAGAACACGACAGTGCACGGCATCCTACTAGACGCGTTGTTGAGTGGCGAACACATAGAGAAGGCGAAGGTGGCTGAGTGCGTTGCTGAGGGTATCGCCGCCGGTGTCGTGCGCCCGCTGCCAGCCACCGTTTATGGCTATAACGAGCTGGAGCAGGCCTTCCGGTGAGTTTATGGGGAGGAAAATGTTGACTACGACTTTTAGAAACAATGTTTTGCAATTCTCGATACATATTTATTAATTATATTTATAAACAAAACTATTACATCGCCAATGCATCCCAAATGTGGAATGAAACTTCACGTGCTTACAATGACTGACTCGCGCAATCGATTTTAAAAGATCGCGTCACTCGAGTACACTGTCAATTTTAGTCTTTACTTTACCTTTATCCGATTAACCAGAATTGTAAACTAGAATTTTGTTCTTGTAAAATTTAAAAGGAGGAGTCTGCTAAGGGAATATACCGGGAGATGGGCAGCAGCATCTTCCGAAAGCCTAAACGACAATGAACATAAAAAAAACTGCGCGCGCCAACCCGCCTACCAAGCGTGGCGCGTATGGCAAACCCCCCCTTAAAGGGGAGGCTTATGTTCAGCATTGGGCGTCTTATGGCTGAGATGATGATGATGAAAATTTAAAATAAGTCTTTAATTTGTAATAGTCACGTACCTACCTATTTATGTTTAACTTCTCCTATGACACTATTATTCTATTTTTTACTTTAATTTTTGATCATATTTATCAATTTTGATCACTATGTTAGTGTGACTGTTTGTTTTTGAATAAAAAAATATCCTGTTCATGTCGCAGGTATATGGCTACGGGTGCGCACATCGGAAAAGTGGTGCTGCGCGTGCGCGGGGAGCCGCGCGAGGTGACAGCGGAGGCGGAGGAAGAGGCGGAGCGCCTACGCGCCGTACCGCGCGTCTACTTGGGTCCCGGGAAGAGCTACGTGATCGTTGGTCTGTACTAAACAACCAGGGTTGGCTCTTGGCGGTATTGCCGGCCATACACGTTGTGGTCTGCCGGAGAGTTCGACCTGTGTATCTGCGCGGGTCGACCGGAGCGTATATTGAAGGGCCCTGATATGCAGGCGACTGGATCAAAACCGATTTTTTTATTCTTTCTAGGTCGAAACTGTAGTGTCAGCGTCAGCGGACATGCTTACGAGTACACGTTTATTTCTGGTCCTGTTTATCCTATATTATTATCACCGAGCTAAACGTTAAACAAGATGATTTACTATGAAACTAGTAAAAAAAAAAGATAAAAGATAAAAGATTCTTCAATTTAGGCACATTACAATGCACTTATGAACGTCAGAGAGAAAAAGAAACTACCACCGGTTCTAACCCTACACCTCTGACCCGAGAAGTATTACTAACACAACAAAAGCATGCATGAAGCATGTTCAACAAAAGCAGGCTGATCAACACGATCAAGATGAATCTTGAGCACAATGGGATCTGCACGGCTAACACATCTTACGTCATTGCGCGACTGTCCATACTTCAAGCGCGACTCATACTATGAAGTAACAGGTGACAACGTAAGATATGCTAGCCGCCAGGATCCTTCAAGAAGAAAAAGATTTGGATGCTATGATCGTGGATATGGCTGTAGAAGCCAAGCATCGGACGGAAATATCGTGCCCTTGCACGAGACAACTCGGTTTATAATGAATATGAATATATATTGGACACGCGCTGGCGCTGAGGGCACGACTTTCCGGGGGTTCAAATGTATTGCACATAAAAAAAGTACCTACACATGGTGCACTTCGTGTGCTTGAATTTCAAGTATATATTCTTATAATTTTTTTTCATGGCAGTCGCCATGACGTTTCAACTCTGATAGAAAATTCATGATGTTTCACCAAATAGCAACTAGTATTTTTATTATTACTTTTTGGTGGTCAAATGATAGGTAGGTAGGTCCTGTACACTAGGTACATAATTTCTCATTGAGACAAGCCGGAGGCGGGGTTCTGCGACCTCCGGATTGTCTGCCACACGTTTATTGCTGAATTAGTAACGTTTTTCCTGCAGGTGGGCTGGGGGGGATGGGGTTGGAGCTGAGCGAGTGGCTGGTGAGGCGCGGCGCGCGCACGCTCGTGCTCGTCTCGCGCAGCGGCCTGCGCACTGGATACCAGGCCTTGTGCATCCGCCGGTAACTTTACTCTCAAATTAATTATGTCAATAATCCAGAAAACATTTATACAGTGCCACCAATAGTTCGTTTGTTTTAAGATTAGAAAAATCGTGCCATTATCGTTGTGCGATTTCTGGGAGAACACATTTTAAAACTCACTATTTTGCCTCTTATTTTTGCGTAATATCCACAGATCAGAAGGTAATAGCTAGGGATACACGCACAGATGTGTCCGCCAGATTTGTCCGACGGATGCGCCCGGCGGACAAATCCGTGCGTGTATGGCGCGAATTGGACACGGGTTTGCCTGCGGACACATCTGAATAGCGCCATACACGAACGGATCTGTCCGCCGGGCACATCCATCGGACAAATCTGGCGGACACATCTGTGCGTGTATCCCTAGAGCTAATATCATTGATAATGAAAACGAGGAGTCTTGTTTATATTTTTTCTCTGATATGGCTGAAAATATATGGATACACAAGCCAAATACAACCTTTATTTTTCTAATCCTTAAAAAAAACGAGGAATCACATAGTAAATTAAAACATGTCTAAATAGGAGCTTGCTGGACCAACATCTTTTAAAATACCTCACCCAAATCGGTTTGTCTGTTTTGAAGCAACAGTTGCTGCAAAGTTGGCTTTACAAATGAAAATATTTTAATAGGCATTGATTTTACGGTAGCGTGTCAGCGCCGGCCTTAATAGTCAGCTTTTTGGATGTAACCACTACGGCGCGACGACTCTAAATTCAACAATCCCACCCTACATGCAAAACCATGAATACTGCACGTAAAGTACATGATAAGCTAACGGTTGTAGATGGCGTTCGGCGGGCGTGCATGTGGTCGTGTCGGCGGCGGACGCGACGACGGCGGCGGGCGCGCGCGCGCTGTTGCGTGAGGCGGCGGCGGCGGCGCCGGTCGGCGGCATCTTTAACCTCGCCGCCGTGCTGCGCGACGCATCCATCGAGAACCAGACACCAGAGGACTACCGCGCCGTTACCAATCCTAAGATTAACGGTTATTATAAAGATTTACTTCTTATTTGCTTACTTCCACATGAATAAAATACACCAAAATGTTCAAAGAAAAATTTGGAATAAAGGTACATTTGCATATGTCACGAAAGCAAGACAGATTGCTATGCGTTCGATTTATCCCATATTTAGGAATTCACCAAAATTCTTACAATTCTTTATAAGAATCTTTCTTTGTAACTGATAAAAAGTCCTAAACGCTGATGCGTGGCCCCGGCTTTAGAATAGTGCCACCCCGTCTCTTCCCGCGGGTGTCGTAAGAGGCGACTAACCTCTGATCCATACTGCTCGTGAGAACGCTGTGGTGATTCATTTAATTAATAGTCATCCGCATGGTGGTGATGCGGTTCGCCACCCATTACGTCTCGTTCTTCACGGAGGCGAGAAGTGGCTCACGGAGAGCCGTTTTTCTGCATTGATCGTAGCAAATGGAAATCCGTGATCTCTGCCTACCCCTTTTGGGATATAGGCGTGATTGTGTGTATGTATGTATGTAGGTAAATAGTCCTAAAACCCACTCCCAAATTGCCTACGTGACATGACATAACAATAAAAAATGAATTTTTCACCCCTACTATTCGAAAAAGAGTAATTTGTAGCCCATTTACAGGGAGCAAAAGTGACTTTTGATCCCTCTGCGATTACAGGGAGCAAAAATGACTTTTGCTCCCTCTGCTATTTGTTGCCCATTTACAGAGGGAGCAAAAGTGACTTTTGCTCCCTCTGCGTATTTTTTTCTATTTTCCTTGTCTTTACAACCAATTAAAATGAGACAACATTATATAACTTCTCTTTCTAGCAGATAGCTAGTTTAGCACCTTTGTTTTCGTTTTTCTCATAGAAGGAGTGAAAAGTAGAGTGTACTACGCGGTAGCAAAATTATTTCGATCTCGGGTCACTTGAATCCCTCACTACGCTCAGGATTCCACGTTAGAATCCCTCGCTACGCTCGGGATTCTATTCTGGAATCCTTCGCTTCGTTCGGGATTCAACATGCTACCCTCGACCGAAATACGTCATTTTGCTCCCTTGTAATACAATCTACTATTGCGTCGCGCGTACACCGGCGGATGATTCGCTAGATCTAGACGCACTGTGGACTGAAAAGTTTTTCTCTGTGCAGTGGCACGTGAGCTGGACTCGGCGTCACGTGAGTTGGCGCCGGATCTGGAGCACTTTGTGGTGTTCTCGTCGGTTGTGAGCGGACGCGGCAACCCCGGCCAGAGCAACTACGGGCTCGCCAACAGCGCCATGGAGCGGCTGTGCGAGCGGCGGCGCGCGGAGGGGCTGCCGGCGCTGGCAGTGCAGTGGGGCGCCATCGGCGACGTGGGGCTTGCCGCCATGATCCCGGAGGACAAGGAGGTGCGCCACGTCACGAATAATAATTTTGCTACCGTTTGTAAGGAGCACGACTAGAACTAGGTTAACTCGCAAATCTCAACGCAGACCCGGTGGAGCAAATGAATTAGCTCCAAATTGACCTTCAATTTATAGAAATATTGTTTGTGGTGAATATTGCATTTTTTTATATTTATTTAGAACACAAACAGTCATAATAAACATTTTACATATGATTTATGTAACAGCCTCCATAGCCTAGTTGGTAGTGACCCTGCCTACGAAGCTGGAGGTTTCGGGTTCGAATCCTGGTAAGGGCATTTATTTGTGTGCTAATCTCAAATATTTGTTCCTGAGTTATGGATGTTTTCTATGTATATAAGTATGTATTTATCTATCTAAGTATGTATATCGTCGCCTATTTAGCACCCATAGTATAAAGCTTTGCTTAGTTTTGGGGTTAGGTTGATTTGTGTAAGATTATCCCCATATATTTTTATTTATTTATATTTTATTTATGGTCTACAATCTTCGGATTTTAGCTAGTTTCATTTCATAAACAAAGATACTCTGAAAATGACACAAGTATGTATGTATGTATGTATCACTTTATTGCACATAAACAAGTATAACATTAAAACATTAGTAAAATACAAAAAGATATGCACAAAGGCGAGCTTATCCCTAAAAGGGATCTCTTCCAGCCAACCAATGAGAAAATGAGAAAGGAGTAATACTATACAGTGAAAGGCAAACTATGCACTAAAGAGGTCGAAAAAGTTTGGAAACACATAAAGCTTCAAGTAAACCCTAATAAATACGCAGGTACAAACATGTACCACACAAATACCTACTTAAAATATGCATGAACTATATACATATAATACATATTAATAAAAATATAAGACTATATACCACGTACATAAATAAACAAATATATATATATATATATACATATATATAAAGTACAAATATATAATATATATGTAAAGTATTCAATTCAAATTAAAAACATTAAGAGTCCATTAGCCATAACTTGTTCAACTTCTCCTTGAGTGAGGCAACAGACTGTGACTTTCTTACATCCACTGGCAACTCATTCCACAATTTAACTGCATAAGCAGTGAACGACCTAGAGTAAACACGCGAGTGTTTTGACGGAATAGCTAGAGAGAGATTTGTACTAGACCGCAAGCGATGACCGCTAACAGTAGCCAAATAATGAAACCTCTCCGACAGATACGGAGGAGATGCAGGATTAAAGAGTACGTTGAAGTATTTGATAGCAGTGAGATTGTAAAGGCACGTCCTCATGTCTGCGGTGCGGCGCCGCCGCCACCGCGAAATGACACGGCGCAGAAATTTGTGACGCCGCGCTGCTCACGCGGCCCGCAACCCGGCAACGCACCGCGGCCAAGGCCGTAGCCAGAATTGCGGTTAAGATAGGGCAGTGCTAATTTAAGGTAGGGCATAGCGAATTTTAAGGTAGGGCATTAACTTTATTTTCATAAATTTTTGACCCAATTGTAGGTTTTAAGGTAGGGCATTGCCCCCTAATGCCCCCCCCCCCCTAGCTACGGCCCTGAACGCGGCGCGGCTCTGCCTTTTCGCCTAAAATTGAATTGCCGAATTTCACTTGCCAGCCAACTTTTCGCAGAAGTTTCATTTTCCATAGCATGGCCAGACATGCTTTTGGCCGATTTTTGAGTGCAATTTTACTAATGCAATAGTCACAAGGTTACAAGAAATAAATTATTTTAAAATTCAAACACAGAATGCCTTACTACGAGGGTTGTTTGATAAATACCCGTGTTTAGAAAAAAACAACAAAGGTTTGTATATGTGTATATTTATTTTTCTACATAGTCACCTTCCAACTCTATACACTTGTTCCAGCGGTGTTCTAGTATTGCCCGTTATCGTTCTTCCTTTTTGTAAATAATCAATATGGATGATTCCCTGCGAGTCCCAAAAAACAGTCGCCATGACCTTTCCGGCCGATGGAACGGTCTTCGCCTTCTTTGGAGCTGATTCCCCTGGCAAAATCCACTGTTTAGACTGTTCTTTACTTTCTGGGGTATAGTGGTGTATCCGCGTTTCATCAACAGTCACAAAACGCCGAAGGAACTCACCCGGACTACTTTCGTACTTGTCTAAACACTGCCTTGAAATTTGCTTACGGGTGAGCTTTTGTTCCTCGGTAAGCAAACGCGGCACCCACCTCGCCGAAACCTTCTTCATGCCTAATTTGTGTTCTAAAATGTGCTGCACGCGTTCAATCGAAACATTTACAATGTCGACAATTTCTCTAAGTTTTATTCGGCGATCGCTTAATACAATATTCTCAATTTTTTTTACCATATCATCTGTGGTCACCTCAACAGGACGTCCTGGGCGATCTTCATCAAAGATGGACGTTCTGCCTCGTTTAAATTCATTGTACCAATATCTAATGGTAGTCATAGAAGGAGTATGATCATTGTAAACAGCTTGCATGCGTACTTTTATTTCATCACAAGAATTTCCTTCCAAAAACAGAAAACGAATTACAGAACGATACTGCTCTTTCTCCATTATTGCAATAACAACGCGAACTCCATCGTAAAAAGCCGTTAAAAGAAAAAAAACAAAAGAACGCTGTAATTTTTTTTTCATTTTCTAGTCCATAAAGGATGCCTAAAAAGTTCGTATACATATTTTCAGCCAGTAACAAGAATAACTTTTTAAAACGTGTATTTATCAAACAACCCTCGTATGCCGCATAAAATACAATTTGAAATTAATATTTGTAAGTGTAGGTGGGTGGCACTGTACATCAGAGCGTAGTGTCCTGCCTGGAGACGCTGGAGAAGCTGCTTCTGGCGCCGTACGCCGTGGTGACGTCGTCGGTGCTCCCAGACAAGGGCGCCCGGGACCCGGCATCAGGCCTGGACCTCATAAGCGCCATAGCCAATATCCTGGGTAAATAAAATTGGCGCATCTTATTACATACCAGTCCGCCTCGAACTAAGAAGTCGCGATTTACGTGCAAACGAGTTGACCATCACTACATAGTATAAAACAAAGTCGCTTTCGCTGTCTGTCTGTATATATGCTTATATCTTTGAAACCCCACAACGGATTTTGGTGCGGTTTTTGAAGTGAAAACTTCTTTAACCGCGTTGGGCATTTTATGGTAGAGGGAAATCTTATGAGTTCGCATCACCGACACCGTCACGCCAAAACAAAAACGCATGACAAGATTTTCCTTGGGTTGAAAGGCTCGTTCGATATTTGAACTTATATCCGTTCAAATAAAGTTTAATTTTGAAAGTAATATTTTTCTCTTATGCTTTTAATATATTAATCATAGAAAATCACCATTGTAAATTGACTGTAGGTACACATTAAGTCGTATATAAACCTTAGGTCAGTCTGTGGTTTAAAAACTGTTAAAGGTAGGTCTACCAAATAATTATGCCGTAATATCGCAGGGTTCGTTTAGTGGACTATTTGGTTCTCAGTTTCTAGTTATAGTTAGCTATAGTTTCTGAAAAAAGGCTGGGACCGAGCCGTAATTTTAGTATGAAAAATTTGCATTTTCAAATGGGTTAAATGGGCTATTGCACGTAAAATGAAGTCAAAATCAGTCAGCGTCCTAATTTTTTGCAAGCTTTCTATTGGTAGGTACCCCACACGTGTCATTCTATATAGTTTAGTATAATTGTTGCTCGGAGTGTCAGTAGATGTGAAAACCAGATTGATGTTGATCATTTTAATTCAAACATTATGAAATTTCAAATTTTAATACTAAAAGTTTTAAGTTTTCACTTCTATCGGCAGTCCCTATAACTGCCAATTTTTTTTTAAATAGATAGAATGATTCAAGAAGAAGGAAATGTATAGTAATATGATTTATATGTATAATGATGAATGCGCTGGTAGCCTTGCGGTAAGACGTCCGACTTTCAATCCGGAGGTCTCGGGTTTTAACCCCGGCTAGTACCACTGAGTTTTTCGGAACTTATGTACGGAATACAAAAACGGATATATGGAATATATGTACGGAAGGAAAACATCGTAAGGAAACCGGACCTAATCCCAAAAAGGCCTAGTTTCCCCTCTGGGTTGGAAGGTCAGATGGCAGTCGCTTTCGTAAAAACTAGTGTCTACGCTAATTCATGGGATTAGGCTATCAAGCGGACCCCAAGCCGGGATAAACGCTAGGAGGAAGAAGAAACCTTTCTCTTGAATCACTCTATCTATTAAAAAAAACCGCACCAAAATCCGTTGTGTGGTTTTAAAGATATAAGCATACATACAGACAGACAGCGGAAGCGACTTTGTTTTATACTGTGTAGTGATGTATGTGAGTGTGTATGGTCACTCATAATGCCTAAAATAATATTACATGTCTCGCACTGTCACCTCGTATAAAAGGCATCTGTACTGAATAGGGGATATTACTGCAATATTCTGCCACCAGAGTGCAGCACTAGCACACCGGTAAACCATAGAGTTTTTAATACATACTAGGCCTTAGGCTCAAAACACACCTAGCGGAATTTCGGCAGTAATGTATTATGGAGGCCATAGACAAATTTCCGCTACCATCGACAAAGCTCCATACATTAGTGCCAAAATTCCGCTAGGTGTGTTTTGAGCCTTAAACAGTTTTTTTACAAGTTTCATAGATAATTTGTAACGAATAAATATGTCATTTGCGCACCAAGGCGGTTTGTTTACAAAGGGCCTATCGTGAAACGAGAGAATCGAAATTTTGACATGTGCCTCTCTATCGCTCGAGTATGAAAGAGTGACAGAGAACCAGGTAACGAAATTATTATTTTCGTGTTTCGTGGTAGGCCTTCTGGATGTGCTAGCGCTGCCCCCTACGCAGAGTTTTGCGTAATATTCCCTATTGCATCTTCATCTTATTGTTCCCAAGTACTATTAATTATCTGTTATAATTCTGAAGTCAAGTCTTGATAGTTATAATTATAAATCAATAGGTAACTACACAGATAGAAATAATATCTTAATTCAAAACGCAAAACTCTCTTGCACGCGGTTTCTTAAAGAGAGTAATAAATAAATACCTTAGACCAATAAACATGACTTGAGTTAAAAATATCATGATTTTTAAAAGAAGAATTAAAATTATTCAGCTTTAGCTTTACCCATTTTTAAAGCGAATAGTAATGATTTGAGTTAAGATAATAATTATTTACGGCAAAAAAGCACCAAAATTTTCCTTTAAGAGTTTTATGTGTTTACGTCAAAAGCGATTAGTTCTTGGTTTGATGTTTTCAATCTACAGCTAAGAGCCAAAGCTAATTCAAAGAAGTAGCGCCAAAAGTTTGATTTGAGATTTTTAAGTTTTTAGGCAAGAGAGATTAATTTTTGCTTTGATGTTTTCAACCTACAATCAAGAGCCACAGCTATTCCAAAGAAGAAGAACATAATTTTTGCTTTGAAACATTCAAGTTTTGGACGTCAGTTACCCTGCGCATCAATAGATGTCTCTGCGTGTAGGTTAGAACGCGCGAACGTTTGTTCGACGTAACTTCATGACCCTCGGCGCTTTACCCGGGCGTATTTGAGATTCACAATAGCAATCTCAGCTCTAGTTAATACGATTATAAATTGTGAGTATATAAATAATCATAATTTATATTTGTATTATCTACTTTTAGTTAAACTTCCTTTCTTGGGATTAGTCCCGAGAAACACAGTTTCTGCTACTAGCTTTTTAAGTAGTGCACTGAGACACTAAGGCGATTATCACACTGACGACGGATCCGCATGCGGCGCCGGTGTGCGAGCGAGATAGCGCTATACACATGCAGAGCGCTATCTCGCTCGCGCACCGGTGCCGCATGCGGATCGGCGCCAGTTTGATAACCGCCTTAGAAAATGTTATTGTTTGTTTCAAGTAATCGATTTCATACGCCAAGAAATTTTAGATCTTGGTGTGAAAATATCAAATTTTACATCAAGTAACACATGCTCTTGAACTAATGCGTTTTCTTGTTTCCGTGGAGAAATTCAATTCTCAATTTAAACTATGAGTCTTCATCCAAGAAACAAAGTTTCTTGGCTTAAGTTCTTTATGTATTGCACTAAGACACATAAAGTTCAAGTTAAAAAAAATACAATACAAAAACAAAATTCAAACGCTCTTCGTGAGAATATTAAGCTATTTTAAAAAGAAGATTTTTATATCTCGGATAAAGTATTGAATTTATTAGGTTAAGTAATAAACTTTGAAACATTTTATATCTTAAAATAAAGAATTTTATTTTTTCCTTATATGGGAAACTGGATATCTCTTGATTCAAATAGGTTTCTTTGGTTGAAGAGATTTTTTCTATCTGTGTATGAAGAAAATATTGGTATGGTATATCATATCAATAACATAATATAGCTCCAATTGTTGTTAGGTCTATCCCTTATAATTACGATTGTATCCATTATAAAATTATATGGAATTTGGCAGGTATTCGGGACGTAAAAAGTGTGGTCTCAACTGCGACCTTGGTGGAGTTAGGTCTGGACTCGCTGATGATCGCTGAGATCAGGCAGTTGTTGGAGCGCAGCTACGACTCGGTGCTCGACGTGTCGGCCGTTCGCGCGCTCACGTTCAGCGCGCTACGCGACATCGACGGCGGCGTCGGCGCGCTACGCTATATAGCCGGCGGCGTCGACGCGCTACGCGATATCGGCGGCGGCGTCGACGCACTACGCGATATCGGTGGCGGCGACGCCGCAACCCACGGTTGTATGGATCCGACGAATTGATTATTTGATGGAAATACATTGTAAAAGTTGTGTTACGTAATTCAGGTATTTTTCGATCCCCCTCTAACTTCGTTGTGAATAAAGCTAGATGTCTGAAATGTTACAAATCGTAGTAATTATTTCTACACTTTTTGTATGTTTGCCTAGATCTTCATGTCAGGCGCTGCAATAATTATTTCTTACAAAAAGTTTGTGGTACCGCAAGTACATATATTCAAAATAAAATAAAGATAAAAGATATTTATTCTTCAATTTAGGCACATTACAATGCACTTATGAACGTCAGAGAGAAAAGGAAACTACCACCGGTTCTAACCCTACACCTAGCTCTGACCCGAGAAGTACCTATTACTTATTACCGGCAAGAAACTCGGCGGGACTTATTTTTTCAAAACAGTAATACTAATACATTAAAGATAGTAATACAATAATGCGGAAATGAGGAATTTCGTAAGCTAGGTCAGTAATGCCACTTCCACCAGTGCCGCTACCGCCAGAGCCGCTACCGCCAGTGCCGCTACTGCCAGAGCCGCTACCGCCAGAGCCGCTACCGCCAGTGCTGCTGCCACTAGTGCTGCTGACGCCAAGGCTGATGACGCCACTGCAGCTGCCGCCAGCAAAGCGGCAAAAAATTTTTTTCGTCACTAATCCTTCTGATGACATTATGACTCAACAAAAAAGCAAATGTAGTTTAAGAAATAGTAAAATAACGAACAAGTTTATGATCTTCCATCAAAACATATGTGGTCTTTTAAATAAGCCTGATATTTTAGAAATAACACTGAATGAATTCCAAAGCAACTTTCATAATGTAGATGTACTTTGTTTTAGCTTGTATCATCATACTGTAGAGATAAATTAGGGGTGGTACGGCAATATTAGTTAGGAAAACACTAGAAGTTAAGTCTATTGAGATTATATCTAAATTAGCATCTAACTTTTATTTTGAATGTTGTGGTATCGAAATTACTAGCATTAATTTAATTGTAATTACTATTTATAGAATACCACAACAAACTCGATCTCATTATGGCATCTTTCTACATAAACTTGAAAGTTTGTTACGATACTTAGCACTTAAGTACTAAAAGAAAAAGATTGTAATTTGTGGTGATTGGAATATAGATACATTAAAGGATAACTCGGTAACCAAGGATCTCACTAGTATATTAAGAAGCCATAATCTTACCATGCATATAAGGGAACGTACCCAAACTACGTGACCCATTTTTTTCAGCTTTTGACCCCCCTTCCCGCCTCGGTGACCATCCATAGTAATTGCCAAGACCCCCCCCCCCTCCCCCCCTAGGTGTCACGTAGTAAAACTCACACATATTTATAGAGTGATGTTTTGGAGATAGAAAGCAAAAAAACATAATTTTGCATACTTATTGCCTTTTAATAACACGACACTGGCCGCGTGACGCCAAAAGTGCGTGGAAACCTATAATTAGAAGCGCAAGATTTGAGCATAATTAATATAATTATTGACTACGTGACAGAACCTAAGACTCCCCCCCTCCCCCCTGTGACCCAGAGTAGTATTTTGACGACCCCCCTCCCTCCCCTAAACGGGTCACGTAGTTTGGGTACCTAAATTAACAACTGCATTGATCAAATTGCCAGTAATATACAGGGTGTCCAGTAAATAATGGATAACCTTCTAACCACCAATAGGCCACCTTAGGCTGGTCCAGAAAATCCACTTTAGGGTTCAGTAAAAGTCCCCTGGTTTTCGAGATTTTCACACTTTTCATAACCGAACCGAATACTTAAAATTATGAAAAGTGTGAAAATCTCGAAAACCAGGGAACTTTTACTAAACCCTAAAGTGGATTTTCTGGACCAGCCTAAGGTGGCCTATTGGTGGTTAGAAGGTTATCCATTATTTACTGGACACCCGGAATATAATGTAAAATCTGAAACTCATATATTTGAATTATCTGATCATGATAGAGCTCAATCAATTGCTATTAATATCAATAAAATAAAATTGTGTACGACCTGGGTCGCGTTTTATAAAGTTACAATTTACAATTTCGCTGTTTGCCTCTCTTTCTAGCACACATATTGGATAGAAAGAGAGGCAAAAAGCGAAATTGTAAATTGTAAATTTATAAAACGCGACCCTGAGGCCAGTTTTATAAAGCTACAAGTTACAATTTACAAGCGGAAGTCTCTCTCTAACCCTGTGTGTTAGAAAGAGACTTCCGCTTGTAAATTGTAACTTGTAGCTTTATAAAACTGGCCTCTGGTTTGAGACAAAAAGAGACTATTGTCGTGAGAATGTTAGAAAGTTTCATGATTGCATAAAAGCTCTATCTTTCTATGAAGTATTTAGTTCTAATAATGCACAAAAGGCTTTTGAAATGTTTTATGATGTATTGAAACTATTCTATGATTTATGTTTTCCCCTTATTAGAGTCAAAATTAATAGTAGGCAGAAAAATATTAAATGGTTATCTGCAGGTATCCGTAAGTCATGTCAAGTCAAACGTCAAATGCTATTCCAAAGTAGAAATAGTGAAGATAAAACAATCAAGAAACTAAACTTTAAAACATATAGTAAAATATTAAGACGGTGTATACATAAATCTCAACAAATAAGTAACAATAAATATATAACTTCAAATAAAAACAAATGTACAGCTACCTGGAATATGATTAATTCACAGGTAGCAAATGCAGAGCTCTCAAATGACATAAAATATTTGAAAAAGTCTGACTTAATTTATGATCCTGCCGAAGCCTGCGATGCGGATTTGAAAATTTGTGGACTGAGTAACTATTATTGAATAAATTATTTTTTTACATTTATGATAGTCCTGATTCTAAACAATCATTTTGTTGAATTAGGTAACGTTGCTTCAACAACTACTAATAATCGAACGACTGTTGAAAATATTCCATTCAGTATGTTTTTAATGCCTATACATTCCAGCGAGGTATATAAAATCATCATGTCCCTGAAAAATAGCAAAACCACAGGCATTGATGATATCTCAACTGAATTACTCAAATTAACAGCTTCATTTCTAGATAGCCCCCTTGCCCATATTATAAATTTGTCTTTTAATTAAGGTCATTTTCCTGAACAGCTACAGCTATCAATCATAAAACCAATATTTAAAAAAGGTGAACGGGATCATTCTGGTAATTATAGACCCATTGTAATTGTACCGATACTGTCTAAAGTTATTGAAAAAGCATTTTGTGTCAGATTAGAATCGCAATCAAAAGATACAGTCGTTTATGCTGCAAATTTTAGAGTTTTCGGTACTCGCAAAACCTACGGGGTACTTCCCGTGAACTCAGAAACTTGAAATTTGGCACAAAGCAACGTCATATAGCATAAACAAAAGGAAAAATTATAAAATGTAGACATTTTAGTAAAATCATACAAAAAATATATATTTATAATTTTAAACTTACTAGGTACCTTTTTCCTCGTAAACGCGTGAAGTTATTAAATTGAAATTCATGTCAAATACTCAGGGCTATAGTACCTTTCAGATGTAGCAAAACCAAACTTTTATGTCAACGCAATCAAAAGAAATAGCAATTTAAGTTGCATATTTTGAAACTCAGCACTCGCAAGAAACTCAAAACCTAAAGGGTACTTCCCGTAAACTCAGAAACTTGAAACTTGGCACAAAGAAACTTCATATAGCACAGACAAAGGAAAAATTACAAAAAGTAAACATTTTTTGTAAAATCGTACAAAAATATATATTTTAAATTTTAAACTTACTACCTTTTTCCTCATAAACGCGTGAAGTTATTAAATTGAAATTCATGTCAAATACTCAGGGCTATAATACCTTTCAGCAGTAGCAAAACGAAACTTTTATGTTACGGATTTCATTTATTTAGTAATAAACATACTACAACTTTTGCTTGTTATATGTTTGTACGGAACCCTCGGTGCGCGAGTCCGACTCGCACTTGGCCGGATTTTTAAATAAATAAATAAATACAATAATATAAGTAAATGACATCTGCGTCCGTCTGTTGCTAGAGGCAAACGCAGTATTAAATTAGTAGAATCATACAAAAAATATTTTTTTTAATTTTAAACTTACTACCTTCTTACTCGTAAACGCGTAAAGGTATTAAATTGAAATTCATATTAAATACTCAGGTCTGTAATACCTTTCAGCTGTAGCAAAACCAAACTTTGAAACCAACGCAATCAAAAGAAATAGCAATTTAAGTTGCATATTTTGGAGCTGAGTACTCGCAAGAAACTCAAAACCTAAAGGGTACTTCCCGTAAACTCAGAAACTTGAAACTTGTCACGAAGAAACTTCATATAGCACAAACAAAGGAAAAATTACGAAAAGTAGACATTTTTAGTAAAATCGTACATAACATATTTTTTTTAATTTTAAACTTACTACCTGTTTCCTCGTAAACGCGTAGAGGTATTAAATTGAAATTCATATCATATACTCAGCTTTATAATATCTTTCTGCTGTAGCAAAACGAAACTTTCATGTCCACGCAATCATAAGAAATAGCAATTGTTATAGGTTTTTACGGAACCCTCGGTGCGCGAGTCCGACTCGCACTTGGCCGGTTTTTTTTTTCATTTTTTTAGCAGGAGCCGTGGCTCTAAAGTTGAATTGCAAGTACGGAACCCTGCATTATACGTGGTACAGTCGCCATCAAATATATCGGAGCGGCTAGGGTACTCAAAAATATCTGAACGTGCACTTTATCGCCTTGACAATAGAGGCGTTGTTCAGATATTCGTGACCACCTTGGCCGCTCCGATATATCTGACGGCGACTGTACGACACGGTTGTCCGGTTTTTTTGGTTTTATACGAAAAACTCGCTTTGGGTTTATGTGAAACTTTTATTACAATTATGTAACTTATTTAATATTAACTAGTAGTCCGCCTCGAACTGAGAACTCGCGATTTACTTGCAAACGAGTTGACCAATATAATAAGACCCCAAGGAGGATTTTTTTTCTCCTTCTAGCTCCATAACTACTTGATCGATCCTGCTGCGAACTTACACATTTTATGTATCTCTGCTACAGCTCCGAGAAATTTCATAAAGATCAGAAAAACGTTACTAAAGTTATCGTCAGAGAAACTATTGAAATCAAAAAGCCATCCAAATGCCGAGACGTCCCAGTAGCCAGGTGACAGTTCGGTCTGGAGTTGTTTGTAAGAACTCACTTCGCTTACGCTCCGCGAGCTCGATAAATAATGTTAAGGCAGTATTTTTCACACTTGTTTGAATTTATTCAGAATTCTGCCGACAATTTAGCCGCCTTTTTATAAATAATAAAATTATGCATATATTGCCGAGAATTCCCGGGAATACAAAAACCGTAATGTCTGTTTTGTCACGACATTTTTCCCTCGTCGAAAAGCGAAATGATAAACATCAAACGTTATGTTTTCCCTAAATAAGTTCCAAAAAACATACTTTATATCATGAAATATTTGCTAATTACAATTAGTGACTTGGTAAAAGCTGATAAATTAATTTAAGTGGCAAAAAACCATTCATATGTAGGTACAACAATGTCATTCTTTAATATAAATATGTTTAACAATCTTTTCTTCAGAATGACGCCATATTCCACAATACAATAGTTATATGCTTCAATAATAATAAACAATAACCAGATGTTTACATTATAATGTAAATAACCTGCATATTATTTTTAAGTAGGTACTTATGCTTTAGGTATACGTCATGGAAAAATACTATTTTAATTTTACAATCAGTATTTCAAATAAATCGTCAAGTGTTTTTATTTGATTTCTTCGTGTATAATTTTCAGCGTAGGCCGACGCAGTTCTTTGGGCAGTCTCTTGCATGAACTCGAGAGTTTAATGTTAGATAAAATTAATACTAAAATGATATTATCTTATTATAATTGATGAAATAATCTTCCAAACACATATGTACACTTTTTTGATATTTATTTATTATAATATGATCACTTAAAAACGTTACTGAGACAGAACTTGTGGACCGATTAAGCTCAATGTTGTAAGTTTCGGCGCGGCCGAAAGTTTCGGCCGTTTTTTGGCCGAAACCGAAACTTGGCCCGAAACACGGTTTTTTGGCCGAAACCGAAACCGAAACTTCGGTCGGACACTAGTAATTTAGTCGCACTTACTCAGTATTTGTTAAAATGTGGAATAAAAGTGGTAAGACGTAGTGCTGTAAACAAACGTATATGCGACATAATTACAGCACAAATTAGCGAAAATGACTAAATAGGCTATCTATCTATACATCTATCTATACATATAATAAAGCCGAAGAGGGTCGAAAGTCTGTACATGGAAGATACTCGAAAAAAAGTTGGCATGGGGAATTGATAACAAAACACGTTCCAACAGTTTTCAGAATTTTTGTCTGTTTGTCTGTTTATTTGTTTGTCTGTTTATTTGACCGCGCATCACGTGAGAACGGCTGAAGGGATTTTGATCAAATTTCGTATAGAGAGAGTTTGAGTCCCGGGAAAGGACATAGGATAGTGTTCATCTCGAAAATCGACCCTGGAGCGGGTGAAAAGGGGGTTGAAAGTTTGTATGAAGAATTTTTTACCGCTGAGCAGATTTTGATGAAAATTAGTATGGAGATAATTTGCGTCCCAGGAAACGACATAGGATAGTTTTAATCCCGAAAATCAACCCTAGAGGGGCTGAAAAAGGGGTTGGAAGTTTGAATGGGGAATCGATAACCGTTGAATGCTGGAGATAGTTTGAGCTCTGGGGAAGGATATAGAATATTTGATATCCAGAATTCATACCTTAACGAGGGATTACTAATTCCACGCAGACGAAGTCGCAGGCAAAAGCTAGTTATTCGATATAGGTATTGGTATTATAACAACCGTAACTTGGCTGTTATTCCTGTTATTTATGTTATCCGATTACGAGCTGAGTAAATAATTCTTATAACACTGTTTTTGCTAGTTGGGGGGCCCTAGGGCACATAAGAATGTGGGGCCCTTGGATACCTGGAAATCAGGGCCCTAAGGGGGCCTATTGCTTTGCTGGGAGCACTACTAACCGCCATGTTGTATGTTTTACGTACGAAAGCTACTTAAAACACACACACTCTAACTTAATTTTAAGAAAGAAAGAAATATTGTGTGAAAATGCTCATACAATTTTATTTCAAGTTTCTATCGATCATAATTACATTACAATAAGCTTGTACTCGTATTTTATTATTTTATGTATTTTAATTTTTAAGAATTTTAAGAGTTAAGTTTATTTTTTATAAAAATGTAAGTAACAAGCGGTGTCTCTTGACACATTAAGTGTCATTCTGTAAGTAGGTACTCTTAAAAAGAGGCACCTTCCCAGTTAGTGTTAAATCAATATATGCTAAGTTCAATATTTTTTTTTTTATTCATTATATTTATGTTGTGTGCTCCGTGTTCGTTGACGCGACATTTCCATAGGTTTGTTTCAATGAGTGAATTCCACGAAGTTGCGACGCTTCGTGTCATATAAATACATTGTGTCAATGTATTCGGTCCTGTCGCAGTTGAAAAGTAGTTCCTTCTGGGTTGCCCCTGGTGAGAAAGGCCTTACAGTTTAGTACTTAGTCTTATATTAGTGTAAATACATTGAAAACTTTCAAATAAAAGGTACTTACAGTAGTATTGAGTTATTGATACCAACATATAGTCTAAAACATGCTCCTTCCTGTTAAAAATCGGACAAGTACAAGTCTGACTCGAAGGCTCCGTATTATACAATGTTTATTATTATTTTAAAAAAAGATGCTTTCACCATGCTTTCATGATAATTTATTAGGGTGGCTGAGTGCGCGTCGAACTCGCGCCCCGGTTTTAATTTTTTTCTTAAATCCGACTCACGCTTAACTGCGCTCTTATATTTTTATCTGTAATCTATACGTCCAGAACTGTAATATGTAATTTTTTCAAAGTTTTCGGTCCAGCAGATAGCGGGGGGGGAGAGGGAGAGGGGGGGGGGATTTCAATTTTCACCTTTTTTCTTAAAAAGTTTAAAACCATATATGTTAAAATTATATGAAAAATACATTGAGATTTTCACATTAAGTCCTTTTATTTGATATACTACACAATATTTTTTTTTTCATTTTATAAATTGGCGTTACATATCTGCCTTTGGGTTGCTGACTTACATATGTATGTGTACAAAATTTCAGCTCAATCGGTTCAGTAGTAACTGAGAAAATTCGCTTTGTGACAGACAGAGAGTCGCCATAAGGGTTCCTTACGGGTACCCTAAAAAGGACCGGAGCTCCAAGTTATTTATTTGTTTTTTTTACGTTTAAACAAATAAAATGTTAATATGCTTTTCACTCATTGTCAGTTCAAAAGTGAAACAGTTGTAAAGTCATAAGTTTATTTATGTTGTGATCAATTCCATCAAGAAATTTCCAAACAAGCTAAACATCCACTTGGTTGGCATTCATTTTTTTCAGTGTTATAACTAGAGGCATACGAAAGCATTTTTGCCCAAGTTGAAATAGAGACCTTCGCTATCGCTCGGTCATTTACCACAAAATGACATTGAAATAATACTGCGTTTGCCTCTAGTAACAGACGGACGCAGATGTCATGTATATTATTTTATTTATTTATTTATTTAAAAATCCGGCCTAGTGCGAGTCGGACTCGCACATCGAGGGTTCCGTACAAACATATAACAAGCAAACGTTGTAGTATGTTTATTACTAAATAAATGAAATCCGTAACATAAAAGTTTCGTTTTGCTACAGCTGAAAGGTATTATAGCCCTGAGTATTTGACATTTTAATAACTTCACGCGTTTATGAGGAAAAAGGTAGTAAGTTTAAAATTTAAAATATATATTTTTGTACGATTTTACAAAAAAAAAATACTTTTTGTAATTTTTCCTTTGTCTGTGCTATATGAAGTTTCTTCATACCAAGTTTCAAGTTTCTGAGTATATGGGAAGTACCCTTTAGGTTTTGAGATTCTTGCGATTACTCAGTTTCAAAATATGCAACTTAAAAATATTGCTATTTCTTTTGATTGCGTTGACATAACGATTTGGTTTTGCTACATTTGAAAGGTCCTATAGCCCTGATTATTTGACATGAATTTCCGCGTTTACGAGGAAAAAGGTAATAAGTTTAAAATTTAAAATATATATATTTTTGTATGATATTACTAAAAATGACTAGTAAAAGTTCTTGGGCTGTGCTGCTCTACTATATAAGTTACTCTATGCTACAGGAGAACCTATATTCACTTTTGGTGAGGATTAGCAAAGTTTTTTGTGTTTAACGTAACGATACGATTTAAGATAAGTGATTAAATGTGTGACCCAAAAATTAATATTCCACAATAAAATAAATTTGAGTTTTTCTTGGTACAAGTAAAATGACTACTTTTTATAATTTTTCCATTGTCTGTGCTGTATGACGTTGCTTCGTGCCAAATTTCAAGTTTTTGAGTTCACGGGAAGTACCCCGTAGGTTTTGCGAGTGCCGAAAACTGTAAAATTTGCAGCATAAACGACTGTATCTTTTGATTGCGTCGGCTTTTAAGTTTAACTTTTTCACAGTTTCAAGAGACAATAGACCTGAGTATTTGATATAAATTTCAGCTTGATACCTCCACGCGTTCCTGATAAAAATGGTCTTGACAGACAGACAGACAGACAGACGGACAACAAAGTTATCCTATAAGGGTTCCGTTTTTTCCTTTCGAGGTACGGAACCCTAAAAATGTATTTATTCAGGTGTGTAGAGCTCGCAGTTAGGTCGGACCGAAATGATTGCTTTTTACAGTTTTATTAACCGACTTCAAAAAAGGAGGAGGTTCTCAATTCGACTGAATGTTTTTTTTTAGCTTGACTCCGTTTATTTATTTATGTGCATCAAATCTTGTAATCGAACGACGAGCGGAGCGTAAGCGAATCGAGTTCTTACAAACAACTTCTGGCTACTGGAAGGTCTCGCCATTTCGATGGTTTTTTGATTTTGAGAGTTTGTTCGACGATCTTTAAAAAATTGTTGGGGTCGTAGCAGAGATACATAAAATTTGAGAGTTCATTTATGAGCTGGATCGATCAAGGGGTTGTGGACTTATAAGGAGAAAAAAAATCTTCATATGGGTCTTGTTCTATTGGTCAACTCGTTTGCAAGTAAATCGCGAGTTCTCATTTCGAGGCGGACTAATACTAGTTTAAATTCCACACACATTTGCCTGTCTGATTGAGCTGAAATTTGGTATACTTCTCTTTTTAGAAGTTACTTGTAAATAAATAAACAAAAAGACGAAACACAAATTCCATGTCCCAGATAAAGATGATGGACGAACAGTCAGTCAGCCAGTCGGACGTGGTGCTGTCGGGGCTGTCGGGCCGCCTGCCCGAGAGCGGCAGCATGGACGAGTTCGCGCGGCAGCTGTTCGCCGGCGCCGACCTCGTCACCGCCGACGGCCGGCGCTGGCCTCCTGGTAAGCAATATCGATATTTTTTCTTTCTTTTCTATAACCCTTGGATCACCAAGCATCGGGCGGAAAAATCGTGCCACTGACGCCAGAGCACGCGAGCGCGCAAGCGCACACAGTTGTATTTTAGACGTGATATCACGCACTGGCGCTGAGGGCACGACTTTCCGTGCACGTGATTTCACGTCTTTTGCGATTAAGGGGTTAAGTATTTAGTCTCGCCTAGCAGGAGGGCCTGTACTGCAAGTACCTAACCTCCTATCCTAAGAAAACCACAATGGGAAAATCTGTATTTCTATCACACAAACACACAATTTGCCCCAACGGTTAACTAAATAAATAAAATCATTTTTATTTGGCTGGCGGCGCTTACGCTTTTATTGTTCAAATACAATATTGAATCTGCACACCGTGCGACGTAAGCGCCGGCCGCCAAGGTACTTT
Organism: Pammene fasciana; assembly: GCA_911728535.1. Taxonomy (NCBI): domain Eukaryota; kingdom Metazoa; phylum Arthropoda; class Insecta; order Lepidoptera; family Tortricidae; genus Pammene; species Pammene fasciana. The sequence continues at coordinate 1,675,477 of OU452296.1, forward strand.
TACTAAAAAATTGTCACAAATGTTCGATCCTATTGACTTAAGCTATACTGACACAGGCAGGTTCGGGTTGCCCGAACGTAGCGGAAAACTGAAGGATCTGGGGCACTTCGATGCAGCGTTCTTCGGCGTGCACACCAAGCAGGCGCACGTCATGGACCCGCAGCTGCGCCTGCTGCTGGAGGTGACTCACGAGGTCATTGTAGACGCCGGCCTCAGCCCCGCCGAGCTGCGCGGCTCCCGCACCGGCGTCTACGTGGGCACCTGTGTCTCAGAGTCCGAGGACCTGTGGAACGCACACGCCGACAAGATTACCGGCTACACTCTAACTGGCTGCTCTCGCGCCATGTTCTCTAACCGGATATCGTACACGTTTGACTTCAAGGGACCATCATTTAGTATCGACTCCGGTTGTGCCAGCTCGATGTTCGCGCTGGTGCAGGCTGCAGACGCCATTCGCAACGGCCATTGTAACGCCGCTGTCGTCGCCGGTACCCACGTCTGCCTTAATCCGCACATGACTTTAAACTTCCAGCGGTTGAATATGCTATCGCCAGAGGGACGTTGCGCCTCTTTCGACGCAAGTGCTCGTGGCTATGTGCGCGCCGAGGCTGTCGTGGCCGTGCTGCTGCAGCGCCGGTGCGACGCGCGCCGCGCGTACTGTACGGTGCGCGCTGCTAGCATGAACAACGACGGGTACAAGACGAGGGGCATCACATACCCCGCCGGGGCAATGCAACTCCGACTCGCTAAAGAGACCTTCGAGAAAGCGCGTCTGCAGCCGAAAGATGTCGCTTACGTGGAAGCACACGGCACAGGCACAAAGGTATGCGACCAATCATGCCGCTATTGTATGTTTCTGTATGCTCACTCAATTTTTAAAGTGTTTTTTCTTTTAAAGGTTGGTGATCCAGAGGAGCTCAATGCAATCGCGGAACTGTTTTGTAAAGAGCGGCATTCACCCCTGTTGGTAGGTTCGGTGAAGTCCAACATGGGACACGCAGAACCAGCCTCAGGACTATGCTCCGTCGCTAAGGTGGTGCTGGCAATGGAGCGGGGAGTGATCCCTGCCAACCTGCATTACCAGAGTCCCAATAAGAACATCTCCGCGCTCAGTGACGGACGCATAAGGGTAACACATACTAAATTGTCTTCACTTTTATATGCTAGACTTGAATATGATACTTTTCACTTCATAAGGCCTCTACAAACGTAAGCGAATAGTCACCTGCGATTTATAATACATTGCGGTTTTTGATCCATCGACTGGTTTCGTTGCACCTACCTAGACGGCAATGTCTCGAAATCGCGCGCGAGTTTTGTGGCAAATTTGCGATTGTAGAGGACTTTATCTGATTATCTATTATTTATGTTACAGATAGTGCACGATAATACGCAGTGGTCAGGCGGGTTAGTGGCGGTGAACTCGTTTGGGTTCGGAGGCGCCAACGCGCACGCCATCCTTGAAGGCGGGTACGGCGGTCGCCCGGCACCGGCGGACTACCCGGCGCCGCGTCTCGTCCTGGCCTCGGGCCGCACGGACGAGGCCGTCCAGCGGATGCTTGCGCTTGCGGCCGCGCACCCGCGTGACGCTGAGTTACACGCTCTTATAGACGCGGTGCACGCGCAGGCTATTCCCGGGCACCCGTGGCGCGGATTCGCCGTGCTAGATCAGTCGCAGGCGCCAGTAATGGAGGTGTTTGAAGCTAAGCACGAACGCCCGATCTGGTTCGTTTTCAGCGGCATGGGCTCGCAGTGTCCCGGAGTGGGGCGTGCGTTGTTGCACCTACCTGCGTTTGCTGCGAGCATAGCGCGCTCGGCAGCGGCGCTCACGCCTCAAGGCTTGGACCTGCATCATTTGATCACAGATGCGCCTGCCGCCGCTTTCGACGACGTCATTAATAGCTTCGTGAGCATTACTGCTGTACAAGTGGCGCTGGTGGATGTGCTGCGAGTGGTGGGCGTGCATCCTGATGGTATCGTTGGCACCTCTTGTGGGGAAATAGGTCAGTTCCAATCAGTTATAAAAATAATAGCTTGTGCCTGATAACAATAGGGTCATTATTCAAGCAAAGCGCAAGCAGGGCGTTTTAGACTCAATTATGTCCATCCCCATGCTATCTTTAAACTCAGTCCTACAACTATTTATGTCCAAAAGAGAGGTATGGGTACCGGTAATGTCAATTCTGTTTGTGTGATAGGGAATTCAGCGAATATCATCTCGCTAAAATCTGAATCACAACCCGACTGGGAAACTACCTCCGCCTCATACTACCACAGCTAGCTATTTTCCTGCCAATAAATATGGTCGCTAAAGAGCTCAAAGAGGATGCAGGGTAGTGTTGGGTGCTCAAGAATAAAAACGATATTTGAATAGAAATTCGTAAGAATAAAACCATATCAGATTTAGGCTGCGTTTGCACCAGACATGAGCGAAGATGTGATCCTAGTGATCCTAGAGCTGCGTTGTGCGAGGATAAACACATGAAGTGATTCTATTGGTTTTCAAAAACACATTACTCGAAACACATCCTCGCATATCTCTGGTGGAAACGCAGCCAAATTTTATTAGGCTACTAATAATATTCCGGACGCAGGTTGCGCGTACGCGGACGGGACGCTGACGGCGGAGCAAGCGGTGCTGTGCGCGTACTGGCGCGGGTGCAGCGTGCGGGACGCGGCGCTGGCGCCGGGCGCCATGGCCGCCGTCCGCGGGTCATGGGACACGGCCCGCGGGCACTGCTCGTCTGAAGTTGAATGCGCTTGCTACAATGGTGCGCAGGATACCGTGGTAGGCACTAGTATAATTTTAATAATTATAATGAATTAAAGCAATGCCGCGTTAGTTGCATGATCCAAGTGGCAACCTGGCAACCGGATGGCTCGTGGTATTTGAGCTCACGTTAGTGTGTGGAATCGCTCTGTGCAACCCGAACTGAGTCAACTTGACCTGGTCCGGGGGAGGCCGTATTTATCAGTATTTAGTATAAATTATGTTTCAGATTTCGGGTCCGCGTGTATCGATAGACAAGGCCATAGCGAGCCTGACAGCGGCGGGCGTTTTCGCACGCATGGTGGTCAACAACGTGGCCTTCCACAGTTCGCACAGCGCGGCCGCCGCGCCGCTGTTGCTTGCTCACCTGCTCAAAGTTATCCCTGACCCGAAGCCGCGCAGCGCCCTCTGGCTGTCCACGTCGGTACCACAGGACCAATGGGGCTCAGATCAGGGTCAGTATCTGTTATTATTCTCTTCCTCTCAGTGATTCTCGGTTGCGTATATACTCCTTCCCGCAGCATAGGAGATCAATCAAGAAATACATGCACACGCACGCAGCTACACGCACGCTGCGCGTACGGAAAAAGACGCTTTCTGGCCAAGTGTAGACATAAAACGATGTACACAACACGGGAGGTAATGAAGAAAGCCCTCGATCGCATATTTACGTCCCTCGCTTGCCCTCGCACCCTAGTTGTGTAATGTACTATTCCAAAATACGTGTTCAATAATCTATCTTACCCTGGCTCAGACCATCGCATGGTTATGTTATAATGGGTGATCGGTGTTCCAGCTCGGTTGAGCGACGCCGCGTACCAAGTGAACAACTTCTTGTCCCCGGTGTTCCTGGAGGATGCGCTGGCACGCGTGCCTGCGCACGCGCTTGTGGTGGAGTTGGCGCCGCACGCGCTGCTGCGCTCGATAATAAGGCGCACGCTGCCGTTAGCCGCGCAAGTGCCGCTGCTGCGCCGCGAGGCGCCCGACCCGCTCGTTCACCTGCTCGCTGCCGTCGGCAGACTCTATGCCGCCGGAGCGCAACCACAGGTAGGGAGAGCCTTATTTAACCGACTTCAAAAATATATCTGTCCCTTACCGGGTGTATGCTCACCCTCTCTCTATACTATTCAACCGACTTCAAGATTTCGAAGAAGGATGTTCTCAATTTATCGGGATATTTGTTTGTTTTTCACCGATTATTCGAAGACAGCTTGACCGATTTGGAAATTTCTTTTTTGTTTATAATAGTATTCACAGTTGGTTTCATTGTCACCAGGTCCCGATCTGATGATGGGATCCTGGAGAAATCGAGGGAACTCTTCAACTATTATAGGCACACACACACACACACAAGTGATTTCATTATTGTTTGTAACTCGGGCATTTCCACTTGGGAAAGCGGATCCTAAGTGAAGTCGGTTCTTTTTTTGTTTAATATTATTTTTTCTCCGATTCCGACGCTTTTAGAATACCATAGCTGTATAATAAGAGCGACCATTACGATGGGTAGGTGGCAAACCTGTACCCGGCAGTGCAGTGGCCGGTGTCGCGCGGCACGCCCGGGCTGGCCTCGCACGTGGGCTGGGACCACTCCGTCGAGTGGTCTCTGGCCGACTTCAACGCGCCTCGCACTGGCGCCACCGCTTTTGAATACGACGTCAGCAAGCCAGAGGACGCCTTCATCGCTGGACACAACATCGACGGCAGAGTACTCTTTCCTGCCACTGGATATCTTGTAAGTCTTTCCTTTCTTATTTGATAAGTAGGATGTATTTTTCAACCGACTTCAAGATTTCGAAGGAGGAGTTTATCAATTCGTCGGGATCTTTGTTTTTTTGCTATTTTTAGGGTTCCGTACCTCAAAAGGAAAAAACGGAACCCTTTTAGGATCACTTTGTTGTCCGTCTGTCTGTCTGTCTGTCTGTCTGTCTGTCTGTCTGTCTGTCTGTCTGTCTGTCTGTCTGTCTGTCAAGACCATTTTTCTCAGGAACGCGTAGAGGTATCAAGCTGAAATTTATACCAAATACTCAGGTCCATTGTCCCTTGAACCTGTGAAAAAATCAAACTTAAAAGCCAACGCAATCAAAAGATGCAGTCGTTTATGCTGCAAATTTTAGAGTTTTCGGCACTCGCAAAACCTACGGGGTACTTCCCGTGAACTCAGAAACTTGAAATTTGGCACGAAGCAACGTCATGTAGCATAGACAAAGGAAAAATTATAAAAAGTAGATATTTTTAGTAAAATCATACAAAAATATATATTTAAAATTTTAAACTTACTACCTTTTTCCTCGTAAACGCGTGAAGTTATTAAGTTGAAATTCATGTCAAATACTCAAGGCTATAGGATTTTTCAGATGTAGCAAAACCAAACTTTTAAGTCAACGCAATCAAAAGAAATAGCAATTTAAGTTGCATATTTTGAAACTGAGTACTCGCAAGAAACTCAAAACCTAAAGGGTACTACCCGTAAACTCAGAAACTTGAAACTTGGCACGAAGCAACGTCATATAGCACAGACAAAGGAAAAATTATAAAAAGTAGACATTTTTAGTAGGATCATACAAAAAACATTTTATTCAATTTTAAACTTACTACCTTTTTCCTCGTAAACGCGTAAAGGTATTAAATTGAAATTCATATCAAATACTCAGGTTTGTAATACCTTTCAGCTGTGGCAAAAACAAACTTTTATGTCAACGCAATCAAAAGAAATAGCAATTTAAGTTGCATATTTTGGAGCTGAGTAATCGCAAGGAACTCAAAACCTAAAGGGTACTTCCCGTAAACTCGGAAACTTGAAACTTGGCACGAAGAAACTTCATATAGCACAGACAAAGGAAAAATTACGAAAAGTAGACATTTTTAGTAAAATCGTACATAAATTTTTTTTTAAATTTTAAACTTACTATTGTTTCCTCGTAAACGCGTAGAGGTATTAAATTGAAATTCATATCATATACTCAGCTCTATAATATCTTTCTGCTGTAGCAAAACGAAACTTTCATGTCCACGCAATCATAAGAAATAGCAATTGTTATAGGTTTTTACGGAACCCTCGGTGCGCGAGTCCGACTCGCACTTGGCCGGTTTTTTTATGTATGTTCGAAGACGGCTAGACCGATTTAGAAACTTCTTTTTTTGTTTGAAAGAGTATACTTCACAATTGGTTCCATTGTCATCAGGTCCAGATCTGATGATGGGATCCTGGAGAAATCGAGGGAACTCTTTAACTATTATAGTGCCTATAGGTGTGCCACCTATAGTGATTTCACTATTTTTTACAGCAACTTGGTCATTTCCTCTTCGAATAGCGGATCCTAAGTGAAGTCGGTTCTTTTCTTGTTTTAAAGAGATTCCTTCAAGGTCCAATAACAATTCATGGAGAATAGAGGATAGGTACTCTCAATTTATTTCAAATATACTAAGCAACATAGGCGGTGGGTTAAAATTTTTCTTACGCAAGCCGGAGCTTAATTTGGCTTCAAATTTCTTCATGTGCTGTAGTAAAACTGCCCAGGTGCCTAAAATCGTGTTCTATAGATGCGCCGCCACTGCTAAGCAAATATTTGTTTAAACTAGTAGTCCGCCTCGAACATGCTCGAACTGAGAACTCGCGATTTCGCGCGCGCGATTACAAGACCCCAAGGAAGATTTTTTTTCTCCTTCTAGCTCCATAACCACTTGATCGATGTTGCTCAGATACGAACTTACATATTTTATGTATCTCTGCTACAGCCCCAAGAAATTTCATAAAGATCAGAAAAACGTTACTAAAGTTATCGTCGGACAAACTATCGAAATCAAAAAGCCATTCAACTGCCGAGACGTCCCAGTAGCCAGGTGACAGTTCGGTTCGGTCTGGAGTTGTTTGATGTTAAGAACTCACTTCGCTTACGCTCCGCGAGTTCGATTATGATAAATACTTTGCCTCTTTGAATATATTTTTCCAATCTACAGGTACTAGTTTGGCGGACGGTAGCAAATTTAAACAATCTAGAAATGGAGAAGACGTCAATAGTGCTGGAGAACGTGCAACTCCATCGCGCCACCATTATGATGCCCAGCGCGCCGTCGCGGTTTCTCGTCACGGTGCTAGAGTCGGGAAATTTTGAAATTAACGAAGGTGGTGACGTTGTCGTCACAGGCTCGGTGCGTCCCACCAGCGACCCCGGCGCTGAGCGCCTCCCCGTTGCCGCGCTTGACAACTTCGATGATAATGAGCAACTAACACCTCTAGGATTTGAAGACATCTACAAAGTATTGCGCTTGCAGGGATTCAAGTATAAGGACGAGTTTTGCGGAATCAAGTATTCGGACGCGCGTTTCACGCGCGGCGTGCTCGGTTGGTTTGGCAACTGGATCACTTTCATGGACACAATCATGCAGTTTATTAACTTGAGTGAAAATAGACGCGAATTGTACTTGCCGACACGTATACAGCGCGTGGTGTTAGACCCGACCGCGCAGCCAGTGGCGGCGGCGGGGGGCGCTATCCCTGTCATAACAAACCGTAGTATCAGCGTCACGATGGCCGGTGGAGTCGAAATCCGTGGAGTGAAGTGGTCACTGACGCCGCGCCGCGTCAACACTGCATCGCCTATACTCGAGAACCATGTGTTTATCCCATTTTTCGGAGCATCAGACTTGAAGGCACATCAAGCGCTCAAGGTCGCGCTGCAGCTAGTTGTGGAAAACTGCAAGCCGACGACACTCAAGCTAGTCGAGCGCTCGCTGCGGCGGCGGCCCGCGACCGAGCTGCTATTGACACCCGCCCTGCTAGGTATTTTTTTAAATTAAAAGAAAAGGAACTGAATGATGAATGAATGAATGAAGTGAACGGTCTACTACCCCAGTCGTTAGGTAGTGACCCTGTCTATTAAGTCCCGGGTTCGAATCCGGTATGGGTATTTAATTTGTGTGCTATGGATGTTTTCTATGTATTTAAGTATTTATCGATATCTATAATATACATATATATCATCGACATCGTCGTCTTAGGTAAAGTACCCACAACACAAGCCGTATTGAGCTTCGATTACTAGGTCGATTTATGTAAGATCGTCCCATAATAAGAGATTGTTCCATAATATTTATTTATTTATTTTTATTGAACTTGCTTTGTTAGGAATGTTAACACAGACTAATAATTTTATTGGGATAAATAAGTGATATAATCTCCACTAAAACGCATAATGCGTGTATGCAGCACTGGCGGCGGAGCCGTCGGTGCGCGCCGACGCGACGCTGGCAGCCGGCGCCGACGCGCCGTATTACGCCGACGCCATGCGCCACCTCGGAATCAAGGTAAACACATGAATCTAAATCTACAACGTGTGTAAATCTACCAAAATCATTTAATGAAACCCCTTAATGTTTATATTAGAAATATGACTAGAGTACGTACATATATAATTTACATTCAAGCACTTTTTACGTGATCTCTAAAAAATGTTTTTAAAAATCATTTTTTAATCCTCTTTATTATTTGTTTACAATATTATTAATATAAGTACTGTATGTATGTACCTACTGTGTAGAGCAGGATGTGAGGAAGTGTTTTCTCGAACTGCCTTAAATTGTACAGCAAGTATTAATTAAAGTCCCATACGGCTATTATCAGCATATTTACCAAATTCATGGCATGCAGGTGTCGAACAAGGACGTGTCGGACGGCAGTCTTAAGAACAACTGGCACGTGGCGTTAGGCGTTGATGTGCTCTCAAACGGCGTAACGGCTGAACTAAGCGAATTGAGCGGCCACGCCGACTTCGTGCTGCTGCAGGAGCCGGCGGGCGCGCTGGATGACCACGCCGGCCACGCACAACTCGCCGCCTCCGGCCTCACGCTGGTATTTACATTTTTAATACTATATCGGAGCGGCCACGGTACTCAAAAATATCTTAACACGTCCATTTATTTGTAGCATTTTAATCAAGTGGACGGTAAACTGGCACCGGACGGGAAACTAGCACAAACACCCTACCTAATTGAATATTTACCATTGCATATTATTTTGGTCTTTTTATTGTTTTTTATTACGTAGGTGTTGCGAGAGAGCGTCGCAAAACATGAGTACGTGCTTCTGCGACGTGTCGCGACCGTGACAGCGACAAATATTCTTGTCCAAGTACGCGACGACGACTATTCCTGGGTGAACGATCTTAAGCAAGCCATGAGACGCGCACAGAACGAGGACTTGCTGGTGTACGCGTGGTCGCGCGCGCCCGGCTCCGGCGTGCTGGGGCTGGGCGCGTGTCTGCGGCGCGAGCCCGGCGGCGAGTGTTTGCGCGTCTACTACTTGCCCGACGCGTCGGACGCGTTCCACGCCGATGCGCTGATGTACAGGGCGCAAGTACAACGCGACCTGGCCTTCAACGTGCTGCGTGATGGCGTGTGGGGAACCTACCGCCACCTGCCACTCGACGACATCGATGCAGAGCTGCAGGTGCATTTCATAGCTAAATCAATCAATTTTGTAAATTAGTAGTCCGCCTCGAACTGAGAACTCGCGATTTACTTGCAAACGAGTTGACCGATATAACAAGACCCCAAGGAGGATTTTTGTTCTCCTTCTAGCTCCGTAACCACTTGATCGATCCTGCTCATATACGAACTTACAAATTTTATGTATCTCTGCTACAGCCCCAAGAAATTTCATAAAGACCAGAAAAACATTACTAAAGTTATCGTCAGTCAAACTATCGAAATCAAAATGCCATCCAAGTGCCGAGACGTCCCAGTAGCCAGGTGACAGTTCGCTCACTTCGCTTACGCGAGTTCGATTATTACTCTCATACCCCCACATTATGGTCGTTGAGCGCTGAGGCTGCTGCTTAAACAACGTTGGCGAAACGACGCCATGACGTCAGTGCCATAGCGCTGACCGACGCTCACGCCACACTCGACGCTAGTCTACACTAGTCTCTAGGTGACAACTATAATGTTAGGGATGATGACTCATGTTGAATTATGCAATAAAATTTAGTTGATAGGATGCAAAATGCTTATATATTTGGATATTTCCAAATAAAGATTATGCGAGCATTATGGAAACCTTTGCCCCGGAAACAACAAGGAATGGTAGCAATGAATAACCATATCTTTTAGGTTCAGTACTTGACTCTATACAGTGTAAGTTAAAAATTGTACCCCATGTAAAACATTACATGTACAACAATGCCAGTCTCGCCACGCAGTTCTCCTGCTGCAGAAAGTATTGAAATCTAATGTAAAACCAAGCCAGTGTGCCGGAGTTTACGAACAACATGTCCTTGTGATCCTAAGTTAGTTTTTGGTGGCAGGTGGAGCACGCATTTGTAAACACGCTGACGCGCGGCGACCTGTCGTCGCTGCGTTGGATAGAGAGCGACGTCGGCCACGCCGTCGCCGCGCCGCGAACTGACCTGTGCCTCGTTCACTTCGCGCCGCTCAACTTTCGCGACGTCATGCTCGCCAGCGGCAAGCTGCCGCCCGACGCGCTCCCAAAATATCTCGTCGGCCAGGTATCCTCCAATTTAAATCTGGTTAGTCAGTAAACATATGTAAAAAAAAACATATATAGGCCGGGCCTGTATCTTGGGATCCTGGAGTGCTAAAAATGTGACATAATACATGAGTGATTGGATACATCAGGTGAGATAAAGAACACAAAAACGTGAGAAATTGTACATTACATCAGAGCCCGGGAAAATAAGGATTTCCGGCCAAGTTTTCACGCCGAAGGGCATATAGAGCTTTTCTCAAACGTGCAATGAAATAAAATAAAAAACTCATACTCATCATCATACTCATGATCATAAGGAACTTCAGTTGTTCGTAAAACCTGCCGCCATATTTTTGCCTCCCTTTCTAGCCCGAGGCGGTTCTTTTCTTTAACTACTTAAGTATAAGTTCTTAGTAGCTTTTATTGGTTTCGCAGGAATGTATCCTCGGCTTAGAGTTCAGCGGGCTCTCGTCTACCGGCAAACGTGTAATGGGTGTCGTAGCAGCCAAGGGTCTAGCGACCACGGTGCTGGCCGACGAGACTTTTATGTGGGAGGTGCCGCCGCAGTGGTCACTCGAGGAGGCGGCGACCGTGCCCGTGGCGTACGCGACGGCGTACTACGCGCTGGTGGTGCGCGGGCGCGTGCGGCGTGGCGAGGCCGTGCTGGTGCACGCGGGCGCGGGCGGCGTGGGGCAGGCCGCCATCTCCGTCGCGCTGCACGCCGGCTGCACCGTCTACGCCACCGTGGGCTCCGCCGACAAGCGCGCCTTCCTCCGCGCGCGCTTCCCGCTCCTACCAGACTCTAATATCGGGAACTCGCGAGACTGTTCGTTCGAGCAGCTCGTACTGCTCGGAACAAACGGCCGCGGCGTCGACATCGTGCTGAACTCGCTGTCTGGTGACAAGCTGCACGCGTCGCTCCGGTGCCTCTCTGAAGGCGGCCGCTTTCTCGAGATTGGAAAACTGGACCTGAGCGCCAACTCGGCGCTTGGCATGTCCGTGCTGTTGAAGAACACGACAGTGCACGGCATCCTACTAGACGCGTTGTTGAGTGGCGAACACATAGAGAAGGCGAAGGTGGCTGAGTGCGTTGCTGAGGGTATCGCCGCCGGTGTCGTGCGCCCGCTGCCAGCCACCGTTTATGGCTATAACGAGCTGGAGCAGGCCTTCCGGTGAGTTTATGGGGAGGAAAATGTTGACTACGACTTTTAGAAACAATGTTTTGCAATTCTCGATACATATTTATTAATTATATTTATAAACAAAACTATTACATCGCCAATGCATCCCAAATGTGGAATGAAACTTCACGTGCTTACAATGACTGACTCGCGCAATCGATTTTAAAAGATCGCGTCACTCGAGTACACTGTCAATTTTAGTCTTTACTTTACCTTTATCCGATTAACCAGAATTGTAAACTAGAATTTTGTTCTTGTAAAATTTAAAAGGAGGAGTCTGCTAAGGGAATATACCGGGAGATGGGCAGCAGCATCTTCCGAAAGCCTAAACGACAATGAACATAAAAAAAACTGCGCGCGCCAACCCGCCTACCAAGCGTGGCGCGTATGGCAAACCCCCCCTTAAAGGGGAGGCTTATGTTCAGCAGTGGGCGTCTTATGGCTGAGATGATGATGATGAAAATTTAAAATAAGTCTTTAATTTGTAATAGTCACGTACCTACCTATTTATGTTTAACTTCTCCTATGACACTATTATTCTATTTTTTACTTTAATTTTTGATCATATTTATCAATTTTGATCACTATGTTAGTGTGACTGTTTGTTTTTGAATAAAAAAATATCCTGTTCATGTCGCAGGTATATGGCTACGGGTGCGCACATCGGAAAAGTGGTGCTGCGCGTGCGCGGGGAGCCGCGCGAGGTGACAGCGGAGGCGGAGGAAGAGGCGGAGCGGCTACGCGCCGTACCGCGCGTCTACTTGGGTCCCGGGAAGAGCTACGTGATCGTTGGTCTGTACTAAACAACCAGGGTTGGCTCTTGGCGGTATTGCCGGCCATACACGTTGTGGTCTGCCGGAGAGTTCGACCTGTGTATCTGCGCGGGTCGACCGGAGCGTATATTGAAGGGCCCTGATATGCAGGCGACTGGATCAAAACCGATTTTTTTATTCTTTCTAGGTCGAAACTGTAGTGTCAGCGTCAGCGGACATGCTTACGAGTACACGTTTATTTCTGGTCCTGTTTATCCTATATTATTATCACCGAGCTAAACGTTAAACAAGATGATTTACTATGAAACTAGTAAAAAAAAAAGATAAAAGATAAAAGATTCTTCAATTTAGGCACATTACAATGCACTTATGAACGTCAGAGAGAAAAAGAAACTACCACCGGTTCTAACCCTACACCTCTGACCCGAGAAGTATTACTAACACAACAAAAGCATGCATGAAGCATGTTCAACAAAAGCAGGCTGATCAACACGATCAAGATGAATCTTGAGCACAATGGGATCTGCACGGCTAACACATCTTACGTCATTGCGCGACTGTCCATACTTCAAGCGCGACTCATACTATGAAGTGACAGGTGACAACGTAAGATATGCTAGCCGCCAGGATCTTCAAGAAGAAAAAGATTTGGATGCTATGATCGTGGATATGGCTGTAGAAGCCAAGCATCGGACGGAAATATCGTGCCCTTGCACGAGACAACTCGGTTTATAATGAATATGAATATATATTGGACACGCGCTGGCGCTGAGGGCACGACTTTCCGGGGGTTCAAATGTATTGCACATAAAAAAAGTACCTACACATGGTGCACTTCGTGTGCTTGAATTTCAAGAATATATTCTTATAATTTTTTTTCATGGCAATCGCCATGACGTTTCAACTCTGATAGAAAATTCATGATGTTTCACCAAATAGCAACTAGTATTTTTATTATTACTTTTTGGTGGTCAAATGATAGGTAGGTAGGTCCTGTACACTAGGTACATAATTTCTCATTGAGACAAGCCGGAGGCGGGGTTCTGCGACCTCCGGATTGTCTGCCACACGTTTATTGCTGAATTAGTAACGTTTTTCCTGCAGGTGGGCTGGGGGGGATGGGGTTGGAGCTGAGCGAGTGGCTGGTGAGGCGCGGCGCGCGCACGCTCGTGCTCGTCTCGCGCAGCGGCCTGCGCACTGGATACCAGGCCTTGTGCATCCGCCGGTAACTTTACTCTCAAATTAATTATGTCAATAATCCAGAAAACATTTATACAGTGCCACCAATAGTTCGTTTGTTTTAAGATTAGAAAAATCGTGCCATTATCGTTGTGCGATTTCTGGGAAAACACATTTTAAAACTCACTATTTTGCCTCTTATTTTTGCGTAATATCCACAGATCAGAAGGTAATAGCTAGGGATCGCACAGATATGCAGTTTTTTTTTTTTTTTTTTTTTTTTTTAATAATATTGTGTATTTAATAATGTAACACTAACCATAGTTTTTAAGTCTGTATTACAACTAACATTTTTATGGACATTCATGTCTGAAATAAACAATTTTTAATTTTTTAATTTTTTTTTAATTTATGCCCGCCAGATTTGTCCGACGGATGCGCCCGGCGGACAAATCCGTGCGTGTATGGCGCGAATTGGACACGGGTTTGCCTGCGGACACATCTGAATAGCGCCATACACGAACGGATCTGTCCGCCGGGCACATCCATCGGACAAATCTGGCGGACACATCTGTGCGTGTATCCCTAGAGCTAATATCATTGATAATGAAAACGAGGAGTCTTGTTTATATTTTTTCCCTGATATGGCTGAAAATATATGGATACACAAGCCAAATACAACCTTTATTTTTCTAATCCTTAAAAAAACGAGGAATCACATAGTAAATTAAAACATGTCTAAATAGGAGCTTGCTGGACCAACATCTTTTAAAATACCTCACCCAAATCGGTTTGTCTGTTTTGAAGCAATAGTTGCTGCAAAGTTGGCTTTACAAATGAAAATATTTTAATAGGCATTGATTTTACGGTAGCGTGTCAGCGCCGGCGTTAATAGTCAGCTTTTTAATATATAAGTAACCACTACGGCGCGACGACTCTAAATTCAACAATCCCACCCTACATGCAAAACCATGAATACTGCACGTAAAGTACATGATAAGCTAACGGTTGTAGATGGCGTTCGGCGGGCGTGCATGTGGTCGTGTCGGCGGCGGACGCGACGACGGCGGCGGGCGCGCGCGCGCTGTTGCGTGAGGCGGCGGCGGCGGCGCCGGTCGGCGGCATCTTTAACCTCGCCGCCGTGCTGCGCGACGCATCCATCGAGAACCAGACACCAGAGGACTACCGCGCCGTTACCAATCCTAAGATTAACGGTTATTATAAAGATTTACTGCTTATTTGCTTACTTCCACATGAATAAAATACACCAAAATGTTCAAAGAAAAATTTGGAATAAAGGTACATTTGCATATGTCACGAAAGCAAGACAGATTGCTATGCGTTCGATTTATCCCATATTTAGGTAATCACCAAAATTCTTACAATTCTTTATAAGAATCTTTCTTTGTAACTGATAAAAAGTCCTAAACGCTGATGCGTGGCCCCGGCTTTAGAATAGTGCCACCCCGTCTCTTCCCGCGGGTGTCGTAAGAGGCGACTAACCTCTGATCCATACTGCTCGTGAGAACGCTGTGGTGATTCATTTAATGAATAGTCATCCGCATGGCGGCGATGCGGTTCGCCACCCATTACGTCTCGTTCTTCACGGGGGCGAGAAGTGGCTCAAGGAGAGCCGTTTTTCTGCATTGATCGTAGCAAAAGCCCACTCCCAAATTGCCTACGTGACATGACATAACAATAAAAAATAAATTTTGCGTCACGCGTACACCGGCGGACGATTCGCTAGATCTAGACGAACTGTGGACTGTAAAGATTTTCTCTGTGCAGTGGCACGTGAGCTGGACTCGGCGTCACGTGTGTTGGCGCCGGATCTGGAGCACTTTGTGGTGTTCTCGTCGCTTGCGAGCGGACGCGGCAACGCCGGCCAGAGCAACTACGGGCTCGCCAACAGCGCCATGGAGCGGCTGTGCGAGCGGCGGCGCGCGGAGGGGCTGCCGGCGCTGGCAGTGCAGTGGGGCGCCATCGGCGACGTGGGGCTTGCCGCCATGATCCCGGAGGACAAGGAGGTGCGCCACGTCACGAATTTTGCTACCGTTTGTAAGGAGCACGACTAGAACTAGGTTAACTCGCAAATCTCAACGCAGACCCGGTGGAGCAAATGAATTAGTTCCAAATTGACCTTCAATTTATAGAAATATTGTTTGTGGTGAATATCGCACTTTTTTTAATTTAGAACACAAAAGTCATAATAAACATTTTACATATGATTTATGGTCTACAATCTTCGGATTTTAGCTAGTTTCATTTCGTAAGCAAAGAAACTCTGAAAATGACACAAGTATTTGATAGCAGTGATGAGATTGTAAAGGCACGTCCTCATGTCTACGGTGCGGCGCCACCGCCACCGCGAAATGACACGGCGCAGAAATTTGTGACGCCGCGCTGCTCACGCGGCCCGCAACCCGGCAAGCCGGCAACGCAAATTTCCGCGGCGCGGCTCTGCCTTTTCGCCGAAAATTGTATTGCCGAATTTCACTTGCCAACCAACTTTTCGCAGAAGTTTCATTTACCCTAGCATGGCCAGACATGCTCTTGGCCGATTTTTGAGTGCAATTTTACTAATGCAATAGTCACAAGGTTACAAGAAATAATTTTTTTTTAAATTCAAACACACAATATAGCCTTACTATGCCGCATAAAATACAATTTGAAATTAATATTTGTAAGTGTAGGTGGGTGGCACTGTACATCAGAGCGTAGTGTCCTGCCTGGAGACGCTGGAGAAGCTGCTGCTGACGCCGTACGCCGTGGTGTCGTCGTCGGTGCTCCCGGACAAGGGCGCCCGGGACCCGGCAGCAGGCCTGGACCTCATAAGCGCCATAGCCAATATCCTGGGTAAATAAAATTGGCGCGTCTTATTACATACCAGTCCGCCTCGAACTAAGAAGTCTAGATTTACGTGCAAACGAGTTGACCATCACTACATAGTATAAAACAAAGTCGCTTTCGCTGTCTGTCTGTATATATGATATTCTTATATCTTTGAAACCACACAACGGATTTTGGTGCGGTTTTTGAAGTGAAAACTTCTTTAACCGCGTTGGGCATTTTTTTGTAGAGGAAAATTTTATGAGTTCGCGTCAACGACACCGTTACGCCAAAACAAAAACGCATCACAAGATTTTCCTTGGGTTGAAAGGCTCGTTCGATATTTGAACTTATAACCGTTCAAATAAAGTTTAATTTTGTAAGTAATATTTTTCTCATATGCTTTTAATATATTCATCATAGAAAATCACCATTGTAAATTTACTTTAGGTACACATTAAGTCCTATATAAACCTTGGGTCAGTCTGTGGTCTAAAAACTTTTAAAGGTAGGTCTACCAAATAATTATGCCGTAATCTCGCAGGGTCCGTTTAGTGGACTATTTGGTTCTCAGTTTCTAGTTATAGTCAGCTATAGTTTCTGAAAAAAGGCTGGGACCGAGCCGTAATTTTAGTATGAAAAATTTGCATTTTCAAATGGGTTAAATCGGCTATTGCACGTAAAATGAAGTCAAAATCAGTCAGCGTCCTAATTTTTTGCAAGCTTTCTATTGGTAGGTACCCCACGCGTGTCATTTTTTTATATAGTATAGTAAAATTGTTGCTCGCGGAGTGTCAGAAGATGTGAAAACCAGATTGATGTTGATCATTTTAATTCAAACATTATGAAATTTTAATACTAAAAGTTTTAAGTTTCCACTTCTATCGGCAGTCCCTATAACTGCCAATTTTTTTATTTTTATAGATAGTATGATTCAAGAGGAAGGTTTATATGTATAATAATTGCACCCATGCGTAGCCGGGGCGGGCCGCTAGTTAACAATATAAAGATCGCTTTTGCGCTCAGAGGATTAAAAGCGGTATTACACATTGCAACCTGCAGGGCCCAATCTGTCAGGTTGGTAGGTGTAATTAAAGGTAGGGCCTGTAGGGAGCTGAAGGAGGGGTAGGGAGAGGCAGGGTACACAACAGATTGGGCCCTGCAGGTTGCAATGTGTAATACCGCTTTAAACCAACCGGAGTGGCGGAGTGGCCATATTGTCATTTTCTGTACAAAAAAATCTGCCAATTATCGCGGGGGAGGGGAACGTCAAATGTATACGTAACGTCAGAAAAAACGTCAGTCCATACGATAAGAATGACCAGTGTTCATATATTTTCGGCAGAGGGGAAGGCCTGTCAATGTCCGCTCCGGTTGGTTGAAGATTTTGCGCCTTCTAACTCCATAATCCCTCGATCGATCCCGCGTGCATTTTATTTATCATAGTCTTTTTATTCCTTAATAAACACAGTCTTTTTACATATTATTTGATAATTACATAATTGTATAAAATTAAACTATTATTTCAGGTCATAGATTACTAGCGACCCGCCCCGGCTACGCACGGGTGCTATTATTTTACATATAAACCTTCCTCTTGAATCACTCTATGTATTAAAAAAAAACTGCACCAAAATCCGTTGTGTGGTTTTAAAGACACAAGCATACATACAGACAGACAGCGGAAGCGACTTTGTTTTATACTGTGTAGTGATGTATGTGAGTGTGTATGGTCACTCATAATGCCTAAAATAATATTAAATGTCTCGCACTGTCAACTCGTATAAAAGGGATCTGTACTGAATTGCATCTTCATTTTATTGTTCCCAAGTACTATTAATTATCTGTTAATTTTCTGAAGTCACGTCTTGATAGTTATAATTATAAATCAATAGGTAACTATGAAGAAAATATTGGTACGGTATGTCAATAACATAATATATATATTTAATTTAAAATATGTATCTGTTAGTTATTTGAATTGTGCAGTGTCTTGGTTTTACTGTTATGCCGTATAAATTTTGTATGCAATAGCTCCAATTGTTGTTAGGTCTATCCCGTATAATTACGATTGTCTCCATTATAAAATTATATGGAATTTGGCAGGTATTCGGGACGTAAAAAGTGTGGTGTCAACTGCGACCTTGGTGGAGTTAGGTCTGGACTCGCTGATGATCGCTGAGATCAGGCAGTTGTTGGAGCGCAGCTATGACACGGTGCTCGACGTGTCGGCCGTTCGCGCGCTCACGTTCAGCGCGCTACGCGACATCGACGGCGGCGTCGGCGCGCTACGCGAAATCGCCGGCGGCGTCGACGCGCTACGCGATATCGGCGGCGGCGTCGACGGGCTACGCGACATCGGCGGCGGCGAAGGCGCACCCCACGGTTGCTGTATGGATCCTAGGAATTGATATTTGATTGAAATACATTGTAAAAGTTGTGTTACGTCAGGTCTTTTTTCAATCCCCCTCTAACTTTCTTGTGAATACAGCTGAAGTCTGAAATGTTACAAATACAAAACCAATACAAATATTTATTTCAGAACGTCGGTGTAATTGGGAGTAGGTACCGTCGACCAAGAAAGTGGTCTAACAGTTTTGACAAGAATTTCTGCGAGATCTAACGATCGCTAAGGTTGACTTTTCTAACGGAGTTTAAAACATTCACGACCTTGTTGTCTCATGACGTTCAAACGAACATCAACCGTAGGGTGGTAGACCACATTTTTGGCTGACTGTAGCCACTGTAGGTACATCGGACCGGCAATCCGAAGGAGGTGGGTTCGAATCCCGTGATGTTCAAAGTTCTTCACAGTTCAATTTAGGGTTCCGTAGCCAAAATGGCAAAAACGGAACCCTTATAGTTTCACCATGTCCGTCCGTCCGTCCGTCCGTCCGCGGTCTAGCTCAGTGACCGTTAGCACTAGAAAGCTGAAATTTGGTTTGAATATGTGCATTAACCAAGCCGACAAAACGGTAGAATAAAAACGCGAAAAATATATTTTGTTAGGGTACCTCCCGTACACGTAGGGTTGCCATATGGAAAAATGGAATGTCCTGATAAAAATCCGGACATCACCCCAAAAGTCCTGACAGTTCTAATAACAGCGATTTAGCGTACTCTTTCTAAACACTACGCCGGTGGCAAACATCCTGCTTGATGGTAAGTAGCTACCGTAACATATGGACACTTGCAGCTCCAGGTGCCTCATGTGTGTTGCCGACCCGACTCGTTAGAAAAGAGCATTCACTGTGTTAACGGCTAAAGAGAAAAATATAGTCCCTGTCGTCAACAAACTGCATCCTTTCAGAGCTCTGTAAGGTCGCCAGAGAACACAACACTATGAGTCTCTATGAGTTCCCCGGTCGGGCTCTGCTCCATATTTGATCGAGTTCACATTAGCTGAGCTGTCCCCTCACATGACATTTATACGCAGTACCCATACCCTCTTAAAGCTTGAGCTCATAATTATAAATAACATGACTCAGAGTTTATTGGTCAACAAGTATTCGCGTTCTTTCCCACATTTTTTTTACATTTAGAAACGTTATAGTTTTTGATATACCCAATATTTTTATATTTGTCATAAGAGCAGTTAATTAATGAGTTTGTTGAAGACATTCAGCAGTTGTCATTAAGTTGTAGAGCGACTTATTTAACTTTCGGCTTTAAGCCTTCCAAAAAATGCTTAATACGTATTTTGCTAAACTAACTGTATGAAGTTATAATACGTACATATTTAATAAAAAATTTAATAACAAAATATTGTGAAATTCATTATTGATTTGTTGAAAATTGAATAGGTACTTACACTTTGTATGTACTTAAATTTTGTAATAAGCGTAGGTATAATGAGGTAATTTCTAAAAATCCTGACACTTGCCAAGTCCGGCCGCAATCCTGACAAAGGGTCAAAAATCCTGACATGTCCGGACAAATCCTGACGTATGGCAACCCTACGTACACGTGAAGTGGGGGGCGGAATTTTTTTTTTCTTTCCAACCAAGTCTTGTGGGGTATCGTTGGATAGGTATTTTAAAAAGAATTAGGGTCTTTTAAAACAGTTTTTGGATAAAAAGAATACTCTCGGAAATATTAACTCCGAAAGTTTAAAACAGAAGTAGAAGGAAAGCGCCGGAACCAGCCCCGCCCTAGCCTGCCGCCCGCCCAAACCCGTGTGCCCGTATGTTCAAACCTAAAAAAAAAAAAAAAAAAAAAAAAAAAAAAACCGGGTCACTTAGAACGTTTGCGCTATGTCTCCACACTGTCAAAACACTCCTTGTACGACTTCTGTGGCTCTCTACATGCACAAAGCACGCTTAATTACACCCCAATAAAACCCTTCGCTCGCATCTCTATTGTCTTATTGTGTTGTGCCTTCGACTCCCGACTCCCATTGTTCTCGGAGCACGGGTTCAGGACCATAATAAAACCCTTACCTTGCGACTTACGTTTGCCTTTCTCTTTTCGTGATAGTACTATAGGTATTTTAATCAGGTACAGATATAGCTCTGGAATAATCTAGACTATTCATAGGTATACGTATTAGGTCATACAGGGTTTCCATACCTACACTTTTTTACTATGTGTACAGTTTTCGTTTCATACAACCCTTACCTTGCGACCTTGCGTGTGCTATAGGTATTTTAATCACGTACAGATATAGCTCTGGAATTATCTAGACTATTCATAGGTATAGGTATTAGGTCATACAGGGTTTCCATACCTACACTTTTTTACTATGTGTACAGTCTTCGTTCATACAACCCTTACCTTGCGACCTTGCGTGTGCTATAGGTATTTTAATCACGTACAGATATAGCTCTGGAATAATCTAGACTATTCATAGGTATAGGTATTAGGTCATACAGGGTTTCCATACCTACACTTTCTTTACTATGCGTACAGTCTCCATTTCGATCAATAGCGATACTACGTAATGTTTGTCAAATGGTATTTTAACTTACTTCTCCTTATTCCCTTTAATATATTTTAGGTATTCATTTTGATGTCATACTTTAATTAATATTTATCAAACTTCCTGAACCTTTGTCAGTTTTAATTAAATATCTGACTTAATTAATATTTTTCAAACGTATTAGTCCTTTATCACTTTTAAATATGTTTGATATCATCATTTAATTAATACAGTTTTATTTTTGATATATATTTATCCTATCTTATTTCATACCTCTTGTAGTGAGTAAGTTACATACTTGCGATCTTATTTTATAGTTTGAATTAAGCATATCTACCCAAACTTAGTACCTCTGATTTATTATACAGCTTGTTTTTACATACACATTTTAATTTGTTTTTTAATATGATAATACCTAAACTAATAGTATGTTATTTGTATTTATTTTTAAGCTTTAAATTCTCTTGTTAACTGACTTGATATAATTCCAAATATTGTGATCTAATGTGACAATATTTGTGTACTTGAAATCATTGTTATAACAGCGTGATTGCTTTATTGGCCAACCGTAGGTATATTGTATTTTATGCTCTCAAGGGATTCATTGTTTCCTATTATTTTTAATATTTTGGGTTTTGGTTAAAATTACGTCTGTATTGAAGATAGAAGATGAACTTGTACAGACATGATTCAAACGGCAATTTCTGTCTACTTGCTTTCATTATTATAAGGGGTTGATTGCGTTATTTATAAAGGTCCATTATGTTTCATGTTCTCAAGGGATTTATTGTTTCCTTTTATTTTTTATATGTTGAGTTTTATCCTTCTAAAGTCATAAAACGCCCCCTGAAATTTATTGTTACAGTTCTTGTGATCTAAGAAATTTATTAGACAAAGGTTTTTTCATTTTTCTATTTAAGTGTTTGTTATAAAGACTGCTCTTAAACAATAGCTTTTATAATTTTTCTTTGAAGAAGGCGATCAAATACTTTGTATTAGTTTCCAAGAAACATATAAATCATTAGATTTTGAAGTTACACGTGATTTTTATAAAAAGAGAATACACAAACAAAAATGTCGTTTAAATTCTTTTGATAATTCAATCTTTTGTTCCATTACTTCGGTTGCAAACAAAAAATCGGACAGCAGGTAACACACTCCGAAATCCTGTTCAGACTTGCCTTGGTCGTCTTTCCCCACCAGCGCCGTAAGGTTTTTTTTAATCCAAATTTATATAAAAAGGCCGAGGCTGTGGCTTCTTTTATATAGTGTCTTCGGATCTCCAGTTCAGTTAAGAGCTCTAAGTTTCTACATATCGAAGTTTTTACTAATACTTGTGATAATGGATGTAAGTATTCAAATACTGTTACTCTTTAATTATTTAATTGTGTTGATAACATTTTTTAACTATTGTGTAATTGTGTATGTGAGTGTTTAAATAAATTATTGTTTGATATTGTTTCAGTTATCTGAAAATACTTTCAAGAATTATTACTACCCGGAAAATAAAGACGAATCAAGCGATGAAGAAGGTACGGTTGGTTTGAAGATTAAACAAGCCATCGCAAAGAAACGTGCAGCAAATAATATTGATAGCTTCTTTGAACAACCTAAAAAACAGTGTAAAGTCTTGAAGCGGTCTTCTAATGTGAGTAAAAGTTATCCGGATGGCGTCTCCAACTTATCGACTGGACATGATGACGGGGCGTATGCATCTCATTTAATTAAAATCGAGATATATGACGTGCAAAAAATTAAAAACATCCCACCCACGGAACACTGGAAACATGCAGACATGAGATTAAAATATTTCACTCTAGAAGATGATTGTGAACTACAGAGTGCTAAAAATATAATATTTAACGCTACAAAGCAAATATCTTCTAAGGACAGCTGTGTGAGATATTTTATAGACAATAAGAAACAGTGATATGAATTGTGATTGTGTAGATTAAGTTTTTTATTTTTGTAATTATTTAGTTTCTTTCCCCCTTACTATATATGTCTTAGGTAGTAGGATATTTTAATTAGTTTTAGCATACTTATAAACGTTTAGCTTTAACCTCTTTTTTTAATGTATTTATTGTAATACAGTGTTTATGTATAACCATGTTTGTATAAGCTTATGTTTATAAATAAAAAACATTATTTCATTGTACACTTTATTTTATTTCACAAAAAATCGTTTAAACATATTCCTTAAAACTAAATCATTACACAAAGAATTATCAGAAAAAAAATGTAAAAACTCAGACATTTTTTTCCCTTGAAGCTTAAAATAAAGATAAACTAAACAGTACTCTCCACAAACGGAGGTAAAATAATTTTGAAGTGATTTATGGTTATAAAACCACCTCTTGCAGTTTCTATTTAAAAATAACCTATGATAACCGGTAGGCTTTCGGCCAAAAGAGTCAAAGTATTCACCAGATCCATTCACATCAATGTATATTGCGATCCAATGAGAGCCAGGCTTTGAATCCGGGTCCAAGTTGCTTATAATAAAAGCAGGTAAATTTACCCAAACAGGTATACGGTTTGCAGCAAAAACATTTGACTTAAACCTCGGGTTTATTTTATTCATACAAAATTGTATTTCATTTGAATCCATAATTATTATAAAAAATAATTAATTAAACACTGATGGTTTTACAGTTAATGTTCGATGGATAATGATAAAATTGTGTGAATGCATTGTATTTATTTAATTACTAACTGTTATAATCTACAGTGATATCTCGATTTTTATTTATTTCAATTATGTTATCAAATTCAGCATACACAATACAGTTTATAGTAGTACTTAAAGCTGCATCAAAACGAACTTCGATTCGAACACTCCCGTGTCTTACAAGATTCCAGTGTGAAGTTGAACTTGCAGATAAATCAGGAGTCAAATCAAAACATAATAAAGAATAACCACCCACATAGTTTGATCTGCTTATAGCATTACCTTCGTTATGGAAATGAATACCAGTTCCAGAAAACAAAGTATGGTAAGCAGTTGCTATTAAACCTGAAGAGTTAAATGAGGGTTGCAAAGTTTTAGAAGGGATTTCGTGTCCATCTACATACAAACTAAATGAATTCATATGAAAATGTTGAAAATTGAATGGGTTTATAGCTAAATTACCATTAAACCCAGAGTTTGAAACAAATCCAATAATACATCTTTTAGGAACTTGCCCGAGAAATATATTATCCAACGTTTTACCTTGTATACCTGTGGGTAATGTTAGAACCTTAACTTCCGCTCTTGTTATTGGATATTTTGCAGTTGTTGATGCTAGTACTTTTTGATGAGCTAATAATACACTCGGATTTATTCTTGCTCTTCTGATAATGAGACTGGCATCTGTTATTTGTACTTTAAATTTACCATCCTTATGACAAATTAAATTGAATGTTTCTTTCGAACGGACTAATTTAACACGTATTTCTACACCATTCATCAGAAATTTCTCTTGGTTAAATATATCACCATGCAAGTGACCGATCATTTCAACTTCCTTGCTTTCTTTAACAAACTCCATTCTTTCGTGAAATCCTTTATTATTGGAGTCAACCGTGTCCATGTAGTTGGGAGTATCTTCATACCACAATCCACAAGTCAGATGAGATTTTTTAGCTGCTGGACCATAATTAAGCAGATTTTCCATGTAGGCTCGGTAAGCATAAGTATTGTTTGGAGGTGAAATTAGTTTCTGATTTAAATAAATATCGAGTTGGTTAAAAAGGGAATGTAACCAATTGTTTACCGGAGCAACATTTGCATCAGCTTTTATTTTTGTTCCATCCTGATTTAGTATTTTGGCATTTATATGCAACAAAGTATGTGATAGATCGATGTAATCATCTCCTGACCCGGGAACAAGAAACTCGATAGGGCCATCGTCACTTAGAGATGAAATTGGTTTGTAATGAATCCACTGACCACTTTCAATGCTTGTTTGAGTTGATGGTAGAGCAAATAAGTCTAACTCGGATTTGGCGCACTCACATGAATGACTATGTAAGAAAGACATTTTTAGTTACAAAATATATCTTCAATATTATTTTTCTTAAGTCTTTTACCTCCTCTTCGTTTCGATGCTTTTAGGTTAATGACTGGTCCACGTCTTTTTGTTGACATTTTATACCCAGACCCCGACATCAAAGAATCAATTTTTTCATCAGCTTTTCTTTTTAAGTTGGTGCTTGCTTCTTTAAATCGAGATCTAATAGAACTATCCATTGGTCGCGAATTTACCATATCGGATAAAAGGCCGATTCCTGCGTCTAAAGTTTCTTTTCCCACTGTTTTAAAACCACTTGATAATAATGGTAGCACAGACCTAAAAAGACCACCCAAGAAACTCCCAATCCCATGTCCTCGTTGATATGGTACACCTTTGTAAACAATACCTATGCCCGTACCAGCTTGATGTGAGTAGTAATGCTCATACGGGCAGGACACAGATGATCTTTTATAATTCATTTTACCCGTTGAAAGTGTAGCTTCACGCAAGAAGATCCAAACTGGAATGGTATTCTCGCTCCAGTAGTTGTCCTTATATCTATTTCTATAGTATCGAATTCTCTTCGTAATACGGGTACGTAATGAGCAGGTGAGAAAATATGTGTTTTGTAAGCACCATAGATAAATTTAGTAGGATCTAATGGTATTATTCTCAGTAATGATGTAATAACATCCCCCACTACTTGTGGATGAATGATATCAGTATAAACGAAGATTTGTGAGGGTAAACCTAAGTATAAATTTGCAGGATGTTTTCCAATTGACATTTCTTTTAAATTTGATCTCGGTCGAAAACCTAATTGTAAACTTAATATGGGTGTTGTTGTGACTGAGACTATTTCTTTATCTGTTGATACCCCCACCATTTTTGTAATTTTGTCATATCTAAACTTAACTTTGCTTTTTAGTTGTGGGTTTTCATTGAATGCATCAAGAAAATGATCAATACTATCATACGAAGTAGCTGGTATGTGAGTTTTTGCATCAACAATTTTATCTGTCTTGTCTGCAGGTCCTCGAATTTTCCTTTTAATATAAATTGTATTTTCATGTTCTTGAACATTATACATGGAACATGGGTATTGGAATTCTACTAAACCCACGACCCATTCTCCTTCCAGTTTAATGGTTTTCGGTAATTTTGTTAAAAAATGCGCAGTGGTATTATCAGTGTAATAATCTGATGAGCTATTACTCAATAAAGTTAAGTAAAAACTGTTTTCACTCATATTGTTTCTAGGCTTGAAGACGGTATCCAGGAGTTAAATTTATTAGGATAACCTCGCCACTTCACGAACAATTCCTTTCTGCCACCAATACGGCGCGAGCGTATTATTTTATCAATTTTATATTTGATGGAGGGGTGATGGGTCACTTTTTGTAATTCTTTGGTATAAAATGTACCAATTATTGGTTCGCCTTCCAAATCTTTTAAAGTATAAACAATCCACGGAGACCTATTGATAACTGAATCAATGACAAATATTTCATCACTCCAATTTGTTTCATAACCCTTTTGGAATATATGTTTATATTTAGTTATCCTAACATGATCACCTACATTTAACTTTGCAATTTCTAAAGACGGTTGTTTATATTTTTTTCTTTCATATAAGTTACACCAAACAGTTCTTATATTACTAGAGTTAACATCAACTGGACACATTTTAATGCTGGAATGATAGGTATGGTTATATGAATAAAGTAGGTCTTGTAATATACTGGTGTAATTGTAAGTGTTATTATGAGTGAAATAACGCCACATTTTAGTTTTAAGAGTCCTTTGAAACCTTTCAACTATACTAGCTTTAATGTCGGGGTTATTAGTAGTATAATAATTTATGTTCTTACTTGTAAAATAATCTCTTACCACCTTTGAAACGAATTATGTACCCTTATCAGATTGAATATGTCTAGGGGTTGCATTTGCTTCCGCGAATATGCTTTCAAAACATGTTTTAACCGTCTCAGAATCCTTCTTTTTCATAGCTCTCGCAAATGCATATTTACTAAATACATCAATGACACAAAGAATATATTTATAACCATCGTTGTATTGACTATAAGTACGCATATCACTTAAATCAGCTTGCCATAGTTCATTGTAGTTAGACAGGATGTATTTGTTACGCGAAAAACGTTTATGAACAGGTTTATGTAGAGTGTACGCTTCTTGGGATTGCAACCATTTTTTCACTTCCCCTCTATTCATTTGACCTTTCATTTCCTTTGCAAGATTATTTAAACTACTATAACCAGCTGGGTTTGATACATCGTAGTATATTCTATTTATGTCTAATAAGGAGTCCATTTCTCCCAATCAACTTTCTTTTGAGATCTTGTTTTTTGTTTGGTAGATAGAGGAGTAGATGCGTTTTTTTCTGTTATTGATAAGTTTTGAGCGCTAATAGAAGCTTGCGACGTGTTTGATTCAGCAGATTTAAGTTTATTAATAAAATCTAACGTTGAGGGGTTACCAATACATGACACTGGGACTTTTATCTCATTTAAAAGACAAGCGAAATCCTCCCATCCAACTGGTTTTGAGCGTTTAAGCGGTCTAAGCACATCGCCTACCAAATCAAGAATATTACTGTTTGGTATTGTTTGATTATTTATAACTACTTCACCGTTCTCCTTCCACCAAATTTTAGGTCTATTTACAATAATGTTTTGCAGTAGCGTCTGAGTTTTTACCCTGTAAGATTTAGGTATAACATCTATAATATAGGATGGAGAATATTGCTTAGGTAATTCAACCCTTGATCCAACATGAGGTGTTGTATAAACATCTTTTTCAGATTCAGGTAAATTCAGGTTTCCGCTTAAGTCCTGAGTAAATGATTCATCTTTTTGGGTATTATCCATTTTTTTAACGTCTTCCTCCTTTTTGTTAACTTTCGAAAAGACGTTGTAGTTCTCGTTAGTAAGGTGGTTCACTTCATCCATCACTATCGGTAATTTAAATGGTCTTCTATCTGCCTCAGCAAAATGTAAAAATCGTTGTAGTGCTTGAGAATATAATGTCCACTTTTCACGATCATTTATTTTCCTTCTAAGAATTTTTTGCATTTCTCCATCTAGACGGGATGATGAATTTTCAGCCTGGTGTTCACTTTTTTTAAGTCTTTCAATAAATTCAGGTTCAACTAACAACATTTTCTTTGTATTCTCCATTGTATCTAAGATAAGGAGCTTACCAAAGCACTTAAAACGGCACCTAAAATGATTGGTAAAAATGCACCCCCCTTCTGAATGATAACGGTTTTTCTAAGCTTATTTTTGCCTTTTGAAATTAATTTTCGTAATATATCCTTATATTTTTTTAATTTAGATTTTTCTTTGTTATCTAAAGGAATTTTCCCCTTTAGAACGTTATAGATACATTCACAAATGATATTGATTTCCTCATCATCACAGGATTTAAGCAAAGCTGTGCGATATTTTGGTTTTAGTAACTTTAGTGCTTCTAGTAAATGTTTATAGGTGCTCACCCTCGAATGCATCATTTAGAACTGACTAAAACTTGATGATCCGTGTTATATTTAAATCCTTTCTTTGGAATATACACTGTGCAATGGCCATCAAATGGAAATATTTTAGTTTTAAAACGACACATATCATCTGTATTTTGTTTTAGGTCAATCATGAGATAGCCGTGAGCATTTTTAGTAGCATCTTTGTAGGCTTCATCAACGAACTTTGAGTTTTCTGGGTATACTTGTCGAGACAAATGACGTATTTGTGTTTTATCCCTAGGATTCTTAAAAAACACTAAATAACTTGTATTCAAAGACATATCACGTTGACCTTTACCCTGGTGAAATATGTTTTGTGTAATATAAAACAGACTTAAATTTCTGTGGTGGCTGCCTTTTGTAAAAATATCCACAAGACGTCCACCTGATTCCCTCATTAAATCATCTATTATAATTAGTTTGGGTTTAAGTCCATCAAACATGGACATATCAGGTATTCCTTGATTATAAATCACATTTACTAGATTGTATAGGGGTTGCATTTCATCATAGCACCAAATCACTTCATCAAACTCAACATTACATATTTCTTTGGAATGTTCAATAAAACTAGTAACGAATTTTGTTTTACCACAACCACTCGGACCAGCTACAATGGTAGTGAAAGGATGGTAAAGGGGTTCCATTCTGGGCCCATTCCTGTTTTTGGTTTATATAAATGATTTACCTTGTGTAGTACAAAACCTTTGTGGTATGATTTTGTTTGCCGATGATACATCTTTAATTTTCAAAGTTGAACGGCAATCCAATGATTTATCTGTAATTAACAATACACTAGCTGGCGTACTAAACTGGTTTACTACTAACAATCTGTTACTTAATGCTAAGAAAACTAAATGTATTCGATTTGTTTTGCCAAACGTGGCACCAATGGACACTAATATAGTTATAAATGGTGAATGTTTAGATATAGTAGATAAAACTGTGTTCCTTGGTTCAACGTTGGACAAAAATTTACAATGGAGTCCTCATATAAAAAAACTCGCTCTTAGACTAAGTTCAGCCGCTCATGCCGTTAGAAAAATTAGACAACTGACTAATATTGAGACAGCTCGCTTAGTTTATTATAGTTATTTTCATAGTGTAATGTCATATGGAATTCTGGTATGGGGCAAAGCAGCTGACATACAGACTATTTTTGTTTTACAGAAAAGAGCCATTCGCTTTATGTATAACTTAAAGGCAGGTACATCAATTAGAGAATTATTTAAAGAAATTAATATTTTAACTCTTGCGTCCCAATATATCTATGATAATATTATTTTTGTTGTAAAGAATATACACACATTCAAGAAGAATTCTGACATCCACAGCTATAACACTAGAAATAAAAACAAGCTTGCTACCAGACGATGTCGTGTCCGCAAAGCATATAAGTCATTTTTTGGCCAGGGTATTCATATTTATAACAAGTTACCCGTCGATGTTTTGAATCTATCATTTCCCGCTCTTAAGAAATACTTGAAAAAAACTTTAATGTCAAAGGGTTATTACAGGGTCGAGGACTATATGACAGACATATATGCATGGCCCAAACCAGAATCTACAAAATCATCTAACATTTAGAGGACACAGTTCAAGTAAGAAAGAATATCAAACGTATTGCGAAGCAGTCAGATTTGGATTTTATTTTTATTTTTCATTTTAATTACACAATAGGCAGGTACATGTCTCTCTCAAGCTGTTTTGATATGCCTTCTTGAAGAACTACGCATTATTGTATATAGTATCTTTAATGTATTTGTAGTACTGTTTTGAAAAAATAAGTCCCGCCGAGTTTCTTGCCGGTAATAAGTAATACTTCTCGGGTCAGAGGTGTAGGGTTAGAACCGGTGGTAGTTTCTTTTCTCTCTGACGTTCATAAGTGCATTGTAATGTGCCTAAATTGAAGAATAAATATCTTTTATCTTTTTTATCTTTTTTAAAAATGAATCATTTTTTGATTAACGTGAGAAGGGTGTTGCTAAGAAAACGATTTGAAATCAAATGACAAATTACTCGTTGATTTCTTCTTTTAAAGAAGTACATTTATTAAAAAGACACACAAAACAAATTTTAATTGTTACAAGATTTTCCTTATCATTTAATACATTTATTTTATTATTACTAAACTAACCTATAAAATTTACAAAAATAATAATATACACATTACACAAAAATAGACACTTTATTGGATGTTTTGTGTAAATGAAATACAATTCAAAGTACATCGTGAGGAATTTTATAATGACCCCACGCAAGAGTATCAATAGAATTTTCTAATATATATCGTTTCGTGTCATTACGGGAAAGCGTTATTTTGGTAATTTTTTGTGTGAATAGAATATGTTTAATTGATTTGAAACGCAACATTGTATCATATTTAATATTTTTCTTAAATAAACATTTTTTAAAGCTATCGAGATTATATGTTTCCGTTACACATTTATTGACACCTTTAGCTTTAGCTTTAATGTCCTTATTTTGTACATCTATGGCATACATTTTTGAGCGTAAACCAATGAATTCTTTAAATATTTCTCCATTGTTTTCATCCTTAAAAAAACCCAATTGTTTTTTATTGACCAGAGGGAAGCCATACACGTTGTTCTCTGGGTATTCAGATGTATCAAAATATAAATTTAGTTCCGATTTTATATCATTGAAAAAGTCTTCGGTGTATATTTTATAAAGCAAACTATCAGTATCTGTGTAAAGCAATTTTAGATTATTGTGATATTTGGTTTTCATATAATTGTAATGAAATTGATACATTAAAGTTTTAGACAGATCTAAAATGCAAAAACCAAGGTAGATTGGTTTGTTGTAAAAAACTTTAGTTTTTTTTAATTGAACAGCTACTAAGTCATTCGAAAAAACAGATAAACTATGGAATTCAAGCTTCGCAATCAGAGATTGAACTCCTTGAGATTTACCACGATTTTCCCAGTGATTTAATAATTTGATGTTAACTCGCTTCATTACATTTTCCATAGTTTTGCCAAACACTGAATTGTTCATTAACTTATAAAAATCTTTTTCGAATTCAGAAGACGCTTGGGATCGCATGTAGGTGTTTAAATCTATGTAATTCTTCATCCATGGTGACTGCTCAAATTGTAATATTCTATGGATTTTAAGTAATTTTAAACCGTTTTGTATACACTGTTTGAGATTTCTGTAATGAATTACATAGTTGGTTTTCTTGTTTAGATTTGGTATCAATTTTTTCTCTTTAGAATTACCTAAACACACGTTTTCGGGGCAGAATGGTAGATCTGAATGTGAATCATGTAATTTTTCAGGGTATTCAATGTCTACTTCTAAAATAAATCCATGATCAGCGTCATCCGCAATATTAAAATTCGTCTCTACATCCACCCATTCAAATCTACCTGTAGGAAGAAATTGGGACATTGCCCACCCATACAAGTTATTTGCATCTAAATATACGAGAAAAGAAGACGGTTCGTTTGGTTCATAGTCCGACATATATTTATTGTTAGCCTTTGCATGCCTGTGACTGCATTGAGATATACCCCCTCGAATATTTTTAGCTATGAAAGTTATTTTATCAATATCCGTTAAAAGTTCAAGTTTTACTTTTGTAACTTTTAACATGGCATCCCAACTTAATCCTGGGGTGGTGTAATAATGAGCTGGATCCAAACCATAGGTCTTAAGACAAACATTTCTGAAATTTTCAAATATATCAGTTAGTAACAAAACATCTGTTTTCAAATATAAATCTGAATAGTCCCCCATATTTTGACAATGAAAGTGATTCCACACATCCAAAGCATGTTCATAATCTTGATCTGAAATGTGGTTATTAGTCAGAGAACTATAAAATTCATCCTTAGGAGGAAGAGCGGTCAGGTTTAAACAATCAAATGATGTCATGTATTCATATGGATAAACGCCCTTACGTATCAAGCGCTTATGGTCTTCTTCACTTGGAAAATTTAATTTTAGTTCGTGGAATTGGTTTGTTGTTAAGTTTTTAGCTAATTTTTCAAGACTACTAGACATGAATTTAAGAGAATCGACAAATCTTAATTTCACTGTACGGTTATTTACTTTTAACATTTTTGAAAAGGAAATATATTTTTCTTTGTTCTGTGGGATTATTTCTATATCACCATCCTCAAAATTAAGTCCATGTACTATAAAATGACTGTCATAATTACTTAGGTTATGAAAAAACACCGGTACAAAGTTTTGGGGCCTGTACTTTTCATTGCAGAGTGAATGTGCAACACCTTCATAAACTCCGGTATGCCAATTATAGGAAACACAGGAATCTTCATTTAAACACGTATTACAAATAAAGCAGGTGTTGCTTTGTGCAATGTGTTCTTTGTTTAGACTTGTTAGGGGTAAAGGGGGCTTCGAAAATGTATTCTTTTTACAGATACTCTCTAGATCATTTTTAATATATTTCATAAATGTTTCACCACACTTCTCCCCTTTATATGTTCTGTAAATTGATAACTTGTTATCATATACACATTTAATATAGTACCCAAAACTATATACTTGATGTTTTTGAATGTTAGTGGTTGAAGAACGCATGTCTATACGTCTTTTTTTACGTTTGATTTTATCAGCTACTGAATCATCATCATCTTCATAATCTTTATCACTGTCGGATGATGGGGGGTGACTGTTATCATTAGTGCACTGTTCTTTAAATTGTTCTGGGTGAATAGGATTTAAAAATGCCTCAAAATCCGCGTACACAACAAAAGGAACCCGTAATTTACGCTCGTAATTATTGAAATTGAGTTGATTAGAAGAAGTCATTTCATCAAACCAATCTTTCTTTTTGTCCTCTTCAGTGGGTAAATTGGTACATATATGAAAACAATCGTTCTTTTGATGCTTTACTAAATTCTGATTAGAAGAAAAGTTTGTTAGACAACCATCACATAAATGAACAGCATGTTGTGACTTAGTTATTTGAGCTGATACTAATCTAGATAAATTGTTGATTAGACAATAATGTCCCCTATTCCCCTTTGTTACATATAACAAATTAAAGTGTATTGTTTTTTTACATTTAGTAAAGTGTAACGGACCTATAATATCATGTCTTTTATTTTGTGAATTATACTCCAAACCAAACACGTTAATACTTAAGTCATTTAACTTTTCAAATTTATGGATATCAGTTAGCTTGACCGGAAAAGGAATATCACCAAACTTCAATTTCTCCTTGTATTTCACATAAGAAGTCACCCTATTAGTGTGATTATTTTTAGGTGGGTATAAACCAGATAGCAATGCCCAACGGAAACATTCATGATCATTGTTTTTAATGTTTATTACTGCTTTTTTGTTTGCTATATCACGTGGTAGTTCAATATATGAAGAACCACGTAGTGGTTTATATTTATTAACATTAACATCTAAGTGATTTATGTTTACTAAACTCCATCCACTATCTTTTCTTTCGAAGTTTGTTAATCTCTCTGTTATTTCATTTACTAGAGATACGAAAAAAATATTTTTATCACTGCTCTCATTAAAAAGTTGATTGGGTAATTGAAAATCAAATGTATTTCTTAAATGTTTGGTATGTTGATAAAAATTTGCATTTAGAATAAAATTTACTTTTAGAGCACAATGATTTGCAACTGAACGATTTAATAAGGTGAAAATTGTATCTTTATTTTTTTCTAAAAAGGATTCAGGTGTTTCAAAGAATTGACTATCATTTGTATTCCTTGATATTCTGTAAGTAGCAACCCTGTTTCGGAATGCATTTTCAATAAGTTGCACGTTAATTAGTTCTCTATCTGAACTAAGAACATTGTTTTTGTGGTTATTGCTTTTCAAATGGTTTGCTAAATATCTTTTTACTACAGATACATGGCACACAGAACATTCAATTTTGTTATTATTTTTTGTGCTTACATCAATACAGGAAGCTGATGTCGTTGAAGTTGATCCTGAATCACGGCTGGTTGAAGGAGGACTCTTCTTTGCTGATACCTCAGACACTAGATCCGCTGTGGCCAGTTTCATTCCTTCTCCAACTTGTTGAGATCTAAAGAAATAAAATTTAATATTACAATACAATATAAATATATATAAGTTATAATTACTAAACATGAAGTACCATAGAATACTAACTTGAATATTTCTTACAATGCAAACAGTACGCTTGCATTGACAGGACTCCGTCTATTACATCAGTATTTGATATTGACATGACATCCTGATACCTCCTTTCTTTATGACCATCACATGGTGTATAATACGGTTTAATGTCTTGGTCTTCGAGAAGTGCATCAGGTAATAGGCCATCAATATACCACAGTCTAATATATTTATGAAACTTTCGCACAATTAGATCTTTGTTAAGACTTGCTATCTCGCTACGCTCTAATCTAGGCTCATTAGAAAACGACATGATGCAAAATTAATCACACAACACCACAGACACAAAACACTGAAACTTCAAATAGCTATGAATAATTTTAATACTAGGGATCCCCTTATATATCCCTATCCCCTCCGTACCTGTAAGTCAGGCAAAGAAACATGTTTCTACAAGATTGAACTTAAAACATTCATCTCAAACTAGGTGCCATACAGAAAAAACTTATGATTAATAAAATATAATGATTCACTTACGTTTCATAATTTTGTTGACTTAGAGATTGACACAAATTAAATATTTCTAGGTCTTCATAATATTCTTTCTCAACTTCTTCACACAGTTGATTAATTTCAACATCACAATAATTATCACTTCCAATTTCCATGTCCAGTCATTTCCAATAACAAACACACACTTTGTAATATGAAATGCACATTAATAAAAGAAGATTCTCGTAAGTCAATATTAAATATTTTTCGTTTCGTCTTACTTGAACACGCGATTCGCAGCTCACTTCATTTCTAAAATTTACCTCCAGCATCGGCCTTTTTATATAAATTTGGGTTAAAAAAAACCTTACGGCGCTGGTGGGGAAAGACGACCAAGGCAAGTCTGAACAGGATTTCGGAGTGTGTTACCTGCTGTCCGATTTTTTGTTTGCAACCGAAGTAATGGAACAAAAGATTGAATTATCAAAAGAATTTAAACGACATTTTTGTTTGTGTATTCTCTTTTTATAAAAATCACGTGTAACTTCAAAATCTAATGATTTATATGTTTCTTGGAAACTAATACAAAGTATTTGATCGCCTTCTTCAAAGAAAAATTATAAAAGCTATTGTTTAAGAGCAGTCTTTATAACAAACACTTAAATGGAAAAATGAAAAAACCTTTGTCTAATAAATTTCTTAGATCACAAGAACTGTAACAATAAATTTCAGGGGGCGTTTTATGACTTTAGAAGGATAAAACTCAACATATAAAAAATAAAAGGAAACAATAAATCCCTTGAGAACATGAAACATAATGGACCTTTATAAATAACGCAATCAACCCCTTATAATAATGAAAGCAAGTAGACAGAAATTGCCGTTTGAATCATGTCTGTACAAGTTCATCTTCTATCTTCAATACAGACGTAATTTTAACCAAAACCCAAAATATTAAAAATAATAGGAAACAATGAATCCCTTGAGAGCATAAAATACAATATACCTACGGTTGGCCAATAAAGCAATCACGCTGTTATAACAATGATTTCAAGTACACAAATATTGTCACATTAGATCACAATATTTGGAATTATATCAAGTCAGTTAACAAGAGAATTTAAAGCTTAAAAATAAATACAAATAACATACTATTAGTTTAGGTATTATCATATTAAAAAACAAATTAAAATGTGTATGTAAAAACAAGCTGTATAATAAATCAGAGGTACTAAGTTTGGGTAGATATGCTTAATTCAAACTATAAAATAAGATCGCAAGTATGTAACTTACTCACTACAAGAGGTATGAAATAAGATAGGATAAATATATATCAAAAATAAAACTGTATTAATTAAATGATGATATCAAACATATTTAAAAGTGATAAAGGACTAATACGTTTGAAAAATATTAATTAAGTCAGATATTTAATTAAAACTGACAAAGGTTCAGGAAGTTTGATAAATATTAATTAAAGTATGACATCAAAATGAATACCTAAAATATATTAAAGGGAATAAGGAGAAGTAAGTTAAAATACCATTTGACAAACATTACGTAGTATCGCTATTGATCGAAATGGAGACTGTACGCATAGTAAAGAAAGTGTAGGTATGGAAACCCTGTATGACCTAATACCTATACCTATGAATAGTCTAGATTATTCCAGAGCTATATCATTCAGCAGCAACAACATTCTGAGGATGATTGCCGGTAGATTTGATTGCCCGATAGTCCTTGGGTTGATCAAGCTGGTAAAGTCCAATTTAGAATATAAGTTTTAAATGTTTTATTTTACTTTAAGTACGTTAATGCCGTTGATATTATTACTTACTAACAACTTAGTTTATGTTTTTTTTTACTTTTAAGCAACTATTTATAATTGTATACCTACTAACAAAATGGACCATGTTGTCTGAAATAAATATTTTTTGAATTTGAATTTGAATTATATCTGTACGTGATTAAAATACCTATAGCACACGCAAGGTCGCAAGGTAAGGGTTGTATGAACGAAGACTGTACACATAGTAAAAAAGTGTAGGTATGGAAACCCTGTATGACCTAATACCTATACCTATGAATAGTCTAGATAATTCCAGAGCTATATCTGTACGTGATTAAAATACCTATAGCACACGCAAGGTCGCAAGGTAAGGGTTGTATGAAACGAAAACTGTACACATAGTAAAAAAGTGTAGGTATGGAAACCCTGTATGACCTAATACGTATACCTATGAATAGTCTAGATTATTCCAGAGCTATATCTGTACCTGATTAAAATACCTATAGTACTATCACGAAAAGAGAAAGGCAAACGTAAGTCGCAAGGTAAGGGTTTTATTATGGTCCTGAACCCGTGCTCCGAGAACAATGGGAGTCGGGAGTCGAAGGCACAACACAATAAGACAATAGAGATGCGAGCGAAGGGTTTTATTGGGGTGTAATTAAGCGTGCTTTGTGCATGTAGAGAGCCACAGAAGTCGTACAAGGAGTGTTTTGACAGTGTGGAGACATAGCGCAAACGTTCTAAGTGACCCGGTTTTTTTTTTTTTTTTTTTTTTTTTTTAGGTTTGAACATACGGGCACACGGGTTTGGGCGGGCGGCAGGCTAGGGCGGACTAGGGCGGGCTAGGGCGGGGCTGGTTCCGGCGCTTTCCTTCTACTAACAGAGCCCCCCCCCCATCTAACTTTTGAATCGTGGGTCCTAAAATTTTGAAAAAAATCATGAAACTGAGGCCTAATGAGTACTTTCAATGAAAACTATATTGAAATAAATCGGTTGAGCCGTTTTTGAGTTATCATTCAAAAACCCATAGTGAAAGGACGTAAGTAAAAATGACGTAAGCGCCGCCAAATTTCCCGTAAGAAACGACCTTTTGAATTATTGGTCTCAGTTTACGGAACCCATCACTGAGCATGGCCCGACATGCTCTTGGCCGGTTTTCATTGTAATGGACAGCTGTTTGCAATTAGTAGGAAATTTAATATATTAAATTAAAAAGGCCGTAACAGGGCAACCCTACACAAAAAGCCCCCAAATCTTTGAGTTCGAAACTATTACCAGTTGATGCCTCGTCAAGAGAAAATAGGTACTTCAAACCAATTTTTGTAACCCTCTACTCCTACCTGAAACCTCACGGCTAATACATTCAATATACTCTATGCCTAAAATGTTTTA
This sequence comes from Pammene fasciana, assembly GCA_911728535.1. Classification (NCBI taxonomy): domain Eukaryota; kingdom Metazoa; phylum Arthropoda; class Insecta; order Lepidoptera; family Tortricidae; genus Pammene; species Pammene fasciana. Next base: position 1,713,930 of record OU452296.1, read on the forward strand.
ATTTTTTTTTTTCAAAGAGTATACTGGTGACCCTAAGGGTCACCACACACCTAGCGGAATTCCTCGCGGAATTAGCGGAAGTAGCGGAAATTTGTCTATGGTAGCGGAAATTTGTCTATGGTAGCGGAAATTTGTCTATGGCTTCCATACAAAAAATCTGCTACCATAGACAAATTTCCGCTACCATAGACAAATTTCCGCTACTTTCGCGAGGAATTCCGCTAGGTGTGTGGTGACCCTAAAACGGAAAGTATTAAATTTTGCATAAATGTTGCTCTGATCAAAATAAGCTCGCCCTGGGCCAGTAAGGTCGGCCGAAGGCCCATATTCACACAGGGCCGTAGCCAGAATTGCGGTTAAGATAGGGTAGTGCTAATTTAAGGTAGGGTATAGCGAATTTTAAGGTAGGGCATTAACTTTATTTTCATACACTTTTGACCCGATTGTAGGTTTTAAGGTAGGGCATTTGCGTTTTATTGGGGGGGACATTGCCCCTTAATGCCCCCCCCCCCCCCCCCTAGCTACGGCCCTGTATTCACAGCACGCGCTCATGCATTGGGCGCCCCCGGAGCTCTCGGCCTGTAACTTCGGCCGAAGGCCGATTCACAATATGGTGTTAGTACGACGAGCCTAAATTGTTATACAGATTGTTTTTTTATGAAAATAAATAAATAGAGAGCTGATTGTTTTTGATAGCTTTTTTTTTAGAACTGGACCTAATTAACCTTGAAATTCAAAGTCCAAATTTATTCCCGTCAATAAAATATGTAAAATACAATAATGAAACAATCCATTCTCAACTTAAGATTAGCTTAAATAAGCCACAACCACGCACGCACGCACGCACGCACGCATACACTCTGTTCCCCACTATTAAGTTCTACCAAATACAATAGGTAAACTTTCATGTATAAATAAAATAAATAAATATTATAACAATGTTAAACAAACCAACCTAGTCCCACAGTAAGCTCAATAAGGCTTGTGTTGTGGGTACTAGGCGACGATATATATAATAGATAGATATAGATACTTAAATACATAGAAAACATCCATAACTCAGGAACAAATATTCGTGATAAACACACAAATAAATGCCCTGACCAGGATTCGAACCCGGGCCCTCCTGCTTCATAGGCAGGGTCACTATCCACTAGGCTAGGAGGCCGTTGAAGCCTTAGGCAATGCGTCAGTCACTATTCGCTGAGTTCATGATTGTGGCGCCATCTCTTGGGCAGGTGGTCAATCTCTTTTTTTCCTTTTTTATAAATAGGTTGTATTCCTTGCTTATATGAAATGTAACTGGCTGATTCACTATTTTGATAGCAGACAGGGGATTTGCAGTTTCATTTCTTGTCACATTGAGCACTGCGATCGTTCTCGTTACCCCCACCATGCACTTCGCACATAGCGAATACTATAAAACATCTAAATGAAAAAAAAACATTGTGTGGTTTTATGAAACCACGGTGCAAGTGAAACTTTACTATGTTGGCATGGCGCTTAGAAATTGGTGCCCAATTGGTTTGTCATGCTAGACGTACAGAGCTGGAATGACTTGCCAAATGTAATTCATTAAATATGTATAATCGAAATATGTTTCTATTCTAAAATTTAGAAAAAAATAATTCGTCCCACGAGGTTTGAACCCTCGCCCATTCGATCGTAAGTCTCATGCCATACCACAGTGCCACCGCTACAGTTACGCTAAGACGCGAAATATAGATTTGTATACCGCGGTTGACTGCCAACATGACATGAACCTTATTGCTTATGAAATAAGCCTCACCTTACTATAAACGAGAATCAGGGTTACATATGTAACGCATGTCGCGCAGGAGAGAGACTTTAAAATTCGAGGCGATGGAATAAAAGTTTCACTTTAAAAAACGTCACTTTTCGACTATTTTATTTACAATTTTACATCCAAAATATTTGAAAACCAAATCATTCTTCATACAAAAACGTAAAAAGCTTCCTATTATGTATACTTTCTGTCTGCGCAGTACATTTTACTGTATGTTTTCTTATTAATATTTTTTTCTTTTTTACTCGGCTACTGAGGGCCTGGCTAGCCATTAGGTTGCTTTGCTCTATAGGCAATTCTATATTTCTGATTCCTGTGCCGTCGGATCTTGATTTTATTAATTTAATATGTTTATTATTGCCTATATTTCTCTCCATTAAAGCGTTTATGATTTTCTTGTATGTCTCCATCTTTTTATTCCGGCGGCGGACTTGTGAGCGCAATGTTTTTATCGTTTTCCTATATGTAATACATTGCTCTTGTAATTTGTTAATTGTGTTTCTCTGGTTCTGAAAAAAAAATGGATTGTATTTTCTTCATAATGAGTAAACTTTAGCTGTGTTTATTTACTACATAGTTACTATATATATAAATAAAAATAAATTAAACCCCATGCTGTAACTGCTGAACCGATTTTGATAATAATGTCTAAGATTACTAGAAAATCTGCTTTAAAAAAAACGCATTTAAATCGGTTCAACCGTTTTACCGGTGCCACATTAGCGAATAATCGGATAATTGAAATTATTCGATTATTCGAAAACGGCTAGAACGATTTGGAAAACAATTTTTTTTTTGAAAGAGGATACAACAATGGGACCATTGGCATCAGGTCAGGATCTGATGATGGGATGAGGTCTCAGGTTCGAAGCCTGTCAGGCCCCAATGTTCTCCATGCTTGATTTTTTCATTATAATGGATATCTGTTTCCAATTTGTGGTTAACGCCTCTGTTGTCAAGGCTAGTGCATGTTCAGATATTTTTGAGTACCTTGACCGCTCCGATATATTTGATGGTGACTGTACATAGGCTGAGTTAAGTTGGTTCTTTTTTAAATTATTCTGTGATTTTACATAAACATTGTCATTTGTAATATCTTCTACGGTTGCCGCGATAGTTATTCATGAAATAAAACAACTTTGAACGGATTATATCGCCCCGTCGACCCGTGACCACGAACGCTGTAAAGTGTTCGAAACGTCGGGATGTAATTTAAAATTCAGTATACGCGATATAATCCGTTCAAAGTTGTTTTATTGTCATTTGTATTGTGTATGGTATTCGATATACAATTACCTGTAGATTTCGAAGTGCTGATGCAACATCAGGAAGAGCAGCAGAAGTGGGAACGTGAACGGGAGCAGAAGCGGGAACGCGAGCAGAAATGGGAACGGGAACGGGAGCAGAAGCGGGTACGCGAGCAGAAGTGGGAACGGGAACGGGAGCAGAAGCGGGAACGGGAACGGGAGCAGAATTGGGAACGAGAGCAGAAGCACCATGTGTCACGGCAGTCTTCTGACGCTGTAACAAAAAAAAAGGTTTAAACTAATAAACATGTATGGGTATGAGGTTTTGTCAGAATTGTAGCTAATGTATGATCCTATAGTCTGTATCTTTAGGTATTTAAATAAAAATAAACAAACAATTTGTACATTCTCGGGTAGTTATAACATTTATTGGTTAACCAACCAAAAAGAGTATTATATAACCAAATACAAAAGCGCCTAGATCTGTCATTGAACGAACGACCTGACTTTAACCTACATTATTTGATCATGTAATGTTTTCATCTACCCTCAACTAGCTTAAGGAGCTATTGGAGGGTAGATTTTGTTTACTTTTATTTAAATACCTAAAAATACAGACTATAGTGATTGTCCCGCCTATTTTACCACGGAGCCTGGGGTCCGCTTGGCAACCTAATCCCATGAATTGTCGTAAGCACAACTTTTTACGAAAGCAACTGCTATATTTCCAACCCAGAGGAGAAACTAAACCTTGTTGGTATTAGGGCCGGTTTCCTCACAATGTTTTCTTTCACCGAAAAGCGACTTCCGGGTTCGAATCCTGGTCATTTACCTATTTGTGTGTTTAAGGACCAGCTATGTAGGCCACCAGTGGGTCATGTTTCTTCGACAAGCCGGTGCTGGATTTCGCGTAACATTTCTGCATGAACTGAACTAAGTAGTTGAAGGAAAACTGCCTCCTAGCACAGTTGGTAGTGACCCTGCCTACGAAGCAGCAGGTCCCGGGATCGAATCCTGGTCAAGGCATATATTTGTGTGTTTATCACGGATATTAGTTCTTGAGTTATGGATGTTTTCTATGTATTTAAGTCAAAATTCAAAATATTCAAAATATATTTATTTCATATTATATTGGTTTTACAGTGGTAATACAGTGATCCCCACACTAGGCTGAGCCTGTGACGTGGGGATCTTAACGAAATACAGGAATATTAAAGCTAAAATTAAAACTAAGAATTTTGATTAAATGACCGAGAAACTATCTACTTAAGTACAAAAAGTCGGTTAAAATGGTCTTAGTAAGTTATAAGTAAGCGGTGTTTAAGTAAAGTTAAGTATGTGTGTTTTTAATGTGTGTATGTATGTATGAATTAGTTATGTGTGTGTGAATGCCTACGAAATAAAAGTGTGAAAGACATAAAATAGGGAAGAAGAAGATTAGTTGTGTATTTTATTCATTATATATTATATATATCGTCGTCTAGTACCCACAACACAAGCCTTATTGAGCTTACTGTGGGACTAGGTTGATATGTGTACGATACTCCCATAGTATTTATTTATTTTAAAACTGCTTAGAAGCCTGAAACTTGGGCAAGCAGACGGAAATCGTGTTTTATGAACGCGCCGCCACTGTAGGCCACTACCGTCTAGCTAGGCTACGTAAGAGCACGCCACTGTGGGCCACTTAACTAGGTTACGTAAGAGCATGATTGATTGACATACCACTGTTACTCTTCTCGGAGTGATTCTCGGAGTCCGGGGGACGACGGGAGGTCTATGCGGACCAGTAAGATCAATCGTCGGAGGATCTCTCGTCTGTAAATAATTTTAAACAAAAAAAGAACCGACTTCACTTAGGATCCGCTATTCCAAGAGGAAGTGGCCGAGTTGCTGTAAAAAATAGTGAAATCACTATATGTGTGCCTATAATAGTTGAAGAGTTCCCTCGATTTCTCCAGGATCCCATCATCAGATCCCGACTTGGTGACAATGGGACCATCTAGGGGTTATACCTGTTCGATTCAAAAAAAAAATTTTGAAAATCGGTTCACGATTCACGGAGATATGGAGTAACATACATACAAAAAAAAAAATTATGATAAAAAAAAAAAATCTGTCGAATTGAGAACCTCCTCCTTTTTTGAAGTCGATTAAAAATGAAGTGATTTGTTTGAAATTCTCGGACATAAATTAGGGCGTCTATTAACTTTGACCGCCAAGCATAGGAGAGAAAAATCGTGCAACTGACACCAGAGATTATATTTTGGACGTGATATCACGCGCTGGCGCTGCGGACACAAGTTCCGTGCGCGTGATTTCACGTCATTGGCGGTCAAAGGGTTAAATAACGCCGCACGCCGAGGACTCCTCGGGGGAGTTTTTTTTTATACCACGACGGCAGCAAACAAGCATACGGCCCGCCTGATGGTAAGCAGTTACCATAGCCTATGGAGGCCTGTTCATCAATTGACTTCAAAATTTCAAAGGAGGAGGTTCTCAATTAGTCGGGTCTTTTTTAATTTTATTTATGTTCACCGATTATTCGAAGATGGCTGGACCATTTGGAATGTTTTGTTTAAACACACACAGTTGGTCAAATAGTCACCAGGTCTGAATCTGATAACGGGATCCTGTAGAAATCGAGGGAACTCTTCAACTATTATAGGCACACCTATAGTGATTTCAGTATTTTTTACAGCAACTCGGGCACTTCCTCTTGGAAAAGCGAAGACTAAATCGGTTCTTTTTGGTTTAAAATTTATCTCTATGCTTTGAAGGACTCACTAGAAGTTGTTTGACATCGTCTCTAGCTGTCTATAGCTAGTATAGAATGAATTCCCCGGGAGTCATGTAACATGTGAGTAAAGTTACTGAAAACTAAGTGTTAACACAACATACACATACATTTAATGTATTATGGATGTGCAACTTATTAAATGTATTCTTTTAAGACTTTCACGAAATAACTGATTAAGGGTGGGTTGCACCACGCACAATTAACGGACACATGAATGTTAAATATGGCGACGGAGCTGTCATCCCATAGGAAACTGTCTAACTTTTCATACAACATTTTTTTAACGATGACATTGATGTTAACAGACGGTTTGGTGCAACCAGCCCTTATTTTAAGAGTCGCCAGGACGCTTGCGTTCCCATACAAACGTAGTTCAGCTCTCATTTTAGAATGACATGCTTTAGAACCATGAAATTTGGCATGGGCATTCTAGTAGTACAGATCTAGGTCGGACATTCGTTTTCGTTGCTAAAGTAAAAAGAAAATACAGCCAGTTACAGATTTACATACAAAACTTATTTTTGCTATATTTTCTTTGTATTACAATTTTTAGCAACGAAAACGAATGTCCAACCTAGATCTATACTACTAGAATGCCCATGCCAAATTTCATGGTTCTAAAGCATGTCGTTTTAAACTGAGAGCTGAACTACGTTTGTATGGGAACGCGAGTTCACGCGAGCGTCCTGGCGACTCTTAACATTTAAACATAAGTATTTACCTTATTAGAGGCCCCTAGGTAGTCATGTCCGGCTAAAACAGTAGATAAATGGTGTTTGTCTGTCACCTTGGCAGCAGTATTTTTTTTCATATAGGGCTGAAAAAAAAGTGTTAAAAGCTAACAATTAAAAATTACTTAATTATTACAGGCCTACAGGATTGTATGTTATATTTTCGGGGTAGTTTTTAAACTTTGTGTTGCTATGACAATGTTCAAATTTAAATTTCCGCTATCTCTAACTATGTTTGCATACGTCATGTGTATGTCTGTGTCGTCAATAATATCTATTTTCTCAAACATGCGCGGAAATGTTGTCGTAACGTTCGTGAAAATAGACTCGGAAGTATCACATTTCGGGTGCCGTAGTGACACTTGATATGAAAAGGATTTTCATACTACATTGCAGGCCTAGGCCGCTACGGTACGCTACATACGGTCGCTGTCGCGCGGGCGCCGGCCACCAGTGCGATAGACTTTTACCCGCTTATTCATAAACATGTTTCAAACCTCATTTAGTTAAAATGTATTTTGTCTGTTTCTAACAAACACAACTGTCAATGTGACAGACAAGGACAAAAGATGATTTAGTTAAATGAGGTTTGCAATACGTTTATGAATAAGCGGGTTAGGCTTTAAGTATTAGGTTTTAGGTCTTATTTCCACGCATTTTTTTGAGAAAAGCACTATTCATGCCTCCGCGTGAAAACGGATTCCTACTTGGCCGGAAATCCCTATTTTCCCAGCCTCTGCTGTAATGTACTATTGTTTCAGATCCCGAGCCTACCCTTCATTAAAATCAAATTTTAAACCAAACATCTTATAAAATGTCAAGATCTACACCCCGACATTGACAGAATTCACCTCGCTAAAACAGCGAGAAGTAAAAGCCATCATTAAAAAAAGTTTACTTACAGACTGATACTTGTTCGGCACCGCATCGTCTCGCAGTCTCATAACATCCAAAGTTCTGTTAAAGCAATCTTCGTTAAAATGAAACGAACAAATATAGTGATCTTTTACTGCCTTGCTTATGTTGTGAACTCCTAACGCTTCAAGCCATTTTTTCTGCTTCTGCTCCTGTACTGGTAACCTGTAAAATACAATTCAATTCATTTATTTCAAATCAAAGGTAGTTTGTACTGTTCCATCAGATATATTCGAGTCACAGTAATCTGATCAACGCTTCTATTGTCAAAGCGATAAAGTGCAACAAATTGTGTCAGAGCGCGCGCTGCGCGCCGCGCGCCGTGCCGGACGCAGCTCGGCAGTCGGCGACGCGAGGCGCAGCAGTGCGCCACGGGCCGGTTCAAGTAGCACTCCTAGTGCGTGAGGATGGAGACCTAGGCTCTCCGAAACATGTCGCAAGACGTGACTGAAGTGCCGTGAGTGTAACCGTGTTATTTTATAATGATAAAGTGCATGTTCAGATATTTTGGATTACCTTGGCTGCTCCAATATATTTGACGGTGACTGTACATACAGATAGAGAAAGCTTTAACTATAGGGTTAGTAACATAATTGTAAATAATAATAATATTTTTTCCTGAATTATGGGTGTTTTCTATGTATCTAAGTATAGATTTATCTATATAAGTAAGTATATAATTCGTTTTTGTGTTTTTATTCTTTACCTGCTTTATTTTATTACAATAATAGGTACCCGTTTGCCACTAATAAATGATTTCTATTTCTAATAGTTATAAGTAAGTTTGTTTGAACTGCTACAAATATATGGGACGTAACTATAACTAACCTAGAAAATATTTAATTTGTGTTAAGTATAAATAATAAATAATGTGGCATATCCCGAGCCTATACCAAAGTTTGCGATAAATTTTACATTTTTAATGTAATTCAAAATATGTATCTTACCATACCTGTGCAAAGTTAACGATGGATGATTTTTGCTTTTTTTTCTGCCGCATCCTATGACGCTACACGACGGCATTATCGATCACAACAATATTAATTTAAATTTATAAAATATATTTGTTATGATTTTTGCAAAAAAACACTCGATAGAAACGTAATGAGGGATTGCGGCACAACTATCATTGTAGACAATGCATTCATTGTGTAGTATTTCAACAAATAGCCACAGAATCACAGATGATTTATTTATATTCTACGATCACCAGTCACCACATGATCACAGCGTTTTTTTTTTTTTTTTTTTTTTTCTTATGGACTTTAGGCGGTATTGCCTGTAGCCAATGTCAAGTATAAAAAGGCGGGAAATAAGAGCTTGTAAGATTAAAAGCGGTATTACACATTGCAACCTGCAGGGCCCAATCTGTTGTGTACCCTGCCTCTTCCTACCCCTCCTTCAGCTCCCTACGGGCCCTACCTTCAATTACACCTTCCAACCTGACAGATTGGGCCCTGCAGGTTGCAATGTGTAATACCGCTTTCAATCTTTAGGTACAATGCATGGTACAATGTCTTCAATCGATAAGTATTTTGTTTAATCAAATAAGTTTTAGGCAACGTTGTTCGGTAGAAGTGGCATAAGCCTTGTTAGTTGCTATTTGTAGAGTGATAGCTCCCTACAAAAGGCTCGAGGAGGCTACAGGTTGTTCTGAACCAATAAATGGTTACACGCCTTTTAAGATTAATTCTTCATTATCCGCACACTTGTTCGTTAGATCACCGCACAATAAGCTATCTATATTACACACTGAACCACGAAAATCAACAAAAGACAAATAATTAATCCTAACGAGCTGCGACCATGATGAGCTCAACCCATAGACTCGACCACAGCGTTGTTACTATTGTTGTAAAAAAAGTGAGAACATTTATCTATGGCCTCCATGTCAGAGGGCCTACCGCGAAGTTCGAAAATCGACAAAACGATGGTCCCGTCTCTATCACTCTTGCATATACGAAAGAGAGTGATGCAAATAGACGATTCGAAGAACGAACTGCTTCGCGGTTATAGGCCAGGCCTATAACCGCGAAGTTCGAAAATCGACAAAACGATGGTCCCGTCTCTATCGCTCTTGCATATACGAAAGAGAGTGATGGAAATATTCGATTCGATGAACGAAGTGCTTCGCGGTTATAGGCCAGGCGTGTGGTCATATCAGGCGCGCACACACCCTCTGACCGAAAGCACAACACACGGTTGAACCGAACTATTGGCCTCTACAATCGGCACAATTTTGCCACAAAACTCGCGCGCGATTTTGAAACGTTACCGTCTAGGTAGGTGCAACGAAATCAATCGATGGTTCAAAAACCGCAACGTATTAAAAATCGCAGGTGACTAGTCGCTTATGAGTCGCTTACGTTTGTGCCTTAATGCTTTCACCATCTCCATATATTCTCCATCTTCACTCGCTAGAGTCGCTAGTGTCAGTGCCAGTGCCAGTGCTACGGGTCGCCACACACCTAGCGGTTTTCCTCGCGGAATTACCGGAAGTAGCGGAAATTTGTCTATGGTAGCGGATATTTGTCTATGGTAGCAGATTTTTTGTATGGAAGCCATAGACAAATTACCGGAAGTAGAGGAAATTCATAGACAAAATGCTTAATTTGTGTTATAGGTTTAATGAAGAACACAGTGGATTAGCTCATTGACTCTGTTTATTTGAGAATAATACTTTACAAAGTACAACCATACATATTCTCGTAGGTGAAGGCTCTAAAAACAAAAACCGAACGCCCATCAACTAAAGACCACAGGTCATAGACAATACAGAATATATTTTATTGTCACAACACCACCCCTCAATAAAATATTTTACTCTAGCAATACACACACTAAATGTCTATGACAAGTATGACATTTAAACATCAATAAAAGATAACCTCTGCAAATTCTTTGCAAATAACAATATGCAACTTAACGTAGCAACAACAAACATTCTAGTTAATACAAACCAACACTTCTACATCTTTTAACATTTATGAACAACTAAAGACATTTTATGTAATTCACAGTATGCAACTAAACATCTTGAGGTTCAAATAATAATTGCCTAAACTTGCGAAACAAAACCCCACCTAAGGCTTTTGTAAATATGTCAGCAATTTGCTCAGTGGTGCTAATGTATTTCAACATGACAATACCATTAGATATCTTTTCTTTAACAAAGCTTTGTTTAATGTCCAAATGTTTTACTCGGGTGAACCACCTTGTCATATGAGCCATCTTTATTGCTGACTGATTATCTTCATACAGTACAATCGGTCCTACATGAACATTAAACACAGTTAATATATCTTTTAGCCAACACGCCTCACTAGTTGCATGACTGAGAGCACAAAATTCCGCTTCAGTCGAAGAGAGACTAACAGATTGCTGTTTCTTTGTGAACCACATGACTGTACAACCCCACAGTTTGAAACAACAGCCTGTAGTTGATCTTCGATCATCACTTCCTCCCCAATCACTGTCAACATACCCCACTACATCTCCACTACACTCATACTTTAAGCAAAGTTCTCTCGTGCCAGACAAATATCTTAGTATATTACACAACAACTTATACAATAACACTGATGCACAGCTTTGATACCTGCTCAGTATGGCTACAACTGCAGAAATATCTGGCCTTGTGCCAGCGGCTAAATAAGCCAAGCTTCCAATCAAAGTTCTGCATTTGCTTTCCACACAAACACTTTCAGAAGACTCTCTTTTCAGTACACAAAAATCAAAGTTTTTATCAATAGGTAAAGACAAAGGCTTACAGTCACTCATTCCATAGTTTGACAATAATTTATCTAAGTATTCTTTCTGAGACAAAGTAGTACACTGTTTCTCAAGATCCTGATTCACTTCAAACCCTAAATATTTCTTAATCTTACCCATATCTTTCATTTTAAACGATTTGCTCACAACAATTTGTCTATGAATTTCCGCTACTTCCGGTAATTCCGCGAGGAAAACCGCTAGGTGTGTGGCGACCCTACTGTCAGTGTCATATTCATATACTAAAATTATTTATATTATTCATCATATTTGGCTGCATTCTTGCTTGTTGTGTTCTTAATCGTATTTTTACTTATTATCAGTCATCGGATCACGACTTGACGCAGCTTTATCTTATTCAAAAATTATGGTTGGGATGCAGCGAGTACCGACTGTTTGTGTTCGCCCTTTTGGCTTTTCCGGTCGAGCCATCCCCAAGGAATTCAGGAAAAAAAATGTATTAAATAACCTATAACCATCTCTCTCTTATCTCTAACTCTCTTTTAGTTGAACAACAAGTAACCTGAAAGAGAAATACAAATATGTGGTAATTGACATAGTATGTTCAAAATATTGTACAACTAACATCAAAAATATAAGATCAAACGAGCCTCCGAAGCGAAGTTCGATCGATATTATATCAATCGCTTCTTTGGTAGATTTGGGAATAGTGAAATTGGACGCAAAGACTCTATGCATCTGTTACAATGGAGGCTTGCAGCAACTCTAGTCAGGTACAAGTGAAGTTGGAGCCCGATTGGGAGTATAGCACGGATGAGGTGCCTCAAGAGCACCCAGAGATGCCGGTTGCCACGCTATTACCTCAATGTAGTAAGTTTTTATATGATATTAATTTATGCACTTAAACTGATTATCCTTGAATCATATTGCTACATATACTATTATCATTAAGAGATTGGCGATAGAAATTATCTTTGTTTAACAACAAGAGTCATCATCAGTCGTTCCCTCAGAACTGAGGATTGTGACATCATGTCCTTCTGTTGAAGACCAGGTTCCTCCACAGGCTTCTATCCCTTGCTCCGCGCATGGCTTCGTGCAGTTTTAATTGTATCTTCTTTCTTCTCTTCTTTTCATCCTTTTACCCACTGCTGGGGTGTAGGGCTTGAATTAAATTCTAATAATAATAGTTTTAATTGTATGGGTGCAGTAATTTGAGCACACCATCTTGTAGAGGGAGGGCCTCTAAGCCTCGTGCCTTCAACTTTTCCCGTCATGATAATTCTCTCCTAGCTATCTGAGGAGCATCGAGAGGGGTGTCCGTAGTATGTGAGTATGTGGTCCTGGCACGTCGTTGACAACTGGCGTTTTATACGTAGCTCATCTAGTATGGACTGATTGGTGCGCATAGCAGTTGTTAAGAATACATGAGTGTATTAAGTTACAAAGTTAAAATCTTGTATAACTACTTCTGCTGGCAATAACTCCTAAATTAATTTTGTATTAAGGAGATAAGAGGATGATAAGAGCTAAATTCCCTCCCTATGTTTTTCAGCGCGAGTGAAAGAGAAACACTGCGTTACGATTAGTATGGGAGCTCATTGCAAATTTTACAAAATGATGAATTAAAAAAAAACTATGCATTAATTGAGAAATATAAGGCAATGAAGTTTTTAGTATTAGTGTGGTGGAATTTTGTCCTTAATTACAGACATATAAGCCACGAAACTAAAGACGTGCAATTGTTTAAAGCTAATTTTAAGATGTAACTTTGGAATTATTTTATATCGAACCGATTACGTCCAATCGTGTATTGGAATTAACGAAGTTCTTTTAAATATAATGAATATTAACATTTTTTTTTTTCAAAACAAGTAGTTATAGCTATATGACTGTTTAAGTAAAGGCAATTTGAAGGTCATCGGGTGTTGTCAGCCTCTTAAGCACAAACATGTGAGGTTATCAAGTCAAAAGTACATCATTGTTGGTTGTTAGGTTAAGAGTTTGTCTAAATTAACTTTTATCATATTTTTGATATATATATATATGTCGGCAAAATCAAATAAGTCGACCAATTGACTAATTTGACCAGATGGCGCCACCTAACGAAACTTCGGAGCGGTGCGGTGGCAGGTGGTGGGTAGGCATAAAGGCCGACCTGCTGCGCCCGCACCGGCATTCCATTGCGAGCCTCCAACGGATCGTTGTGCCTCAGTGATGATTTATGTGACTTAGATTAAATTGTAGCTAATTATTGTTGTTATTTCGCGAGTGATTAGTTTTGCTGTTATATAGTGTCTTCCCTTTTGAAATATACAGTGAATATTAAAAGTATTCTTTGTTTTACTTACTACTGAGCGAATAGTCCGCTCATACGCCCACATGTCGGATACCGAGTAGTCTAAAGAGCCTAGTACCGGTTTTAATCCGATATATAAGTATGTTTCATAGCCAGGTTCAATAACATCTAGGGTGTTAATTAAAAGTAGTTTTACATAGGTCATACTGAACAAGTTTCACTATGGTAACACCAAATTCTCGAAAAAAAAATTGGCTTCCTCATACAAAATGTCGACACCCATGCGACAAAATGTATCAGTCTGGCAAAAAAAAACCGGCGGTTTTGGGGTAGGCTCCATAGTGAAAGTTGTTCAGTATGACCTATATAAACTACCGTTAAAAGATTCGCTCGTATTAAATGTACAAATTGTATGTATTTTTTTTACAGTTGAAGTGGAAGTAGAGTTTGAGAACATAACGCATGTCATTGTCAAAGAAGAGCCGTCGAGTGACAGTGCCTCGAGCTCTGACAGCGATCAGTATGCCGATCGCGAGATGAAGCAGGAGTATGTAGAGCCAGACATAGAGGAGACACTGCCATCTAGTGAGTTTTTTTGTTAACTTACAATATCCGTCATAAGTATTTTTGCAGTCCTGCATATTTCTCCGCAATCTACAATATACATGTAACAAAAATACTGGTGATCAGCCGTGTCTACACCTGGCGCACCGACTCGCGAGGAAATTGCCGCGCGCGGCAGCTCGGCTAGTGTGGCCGTGGCTCGGCCGAGGCAAACGAACGCGCGGCTGGAATGCCTCGGGCGAGGCACGTCCACACTTGCCGAGCTGCCGCGCGCGGCAATCTCCTCGCGAGGCGGTGCGTCTGGTGTAACACGGCTATTTCCTTTTATATTTAGCGAGATTTCAGTTTGAGACTTATAGTAAGTTTTTTAAAGATGTCCGAATTGTGTGAAGAAAAGTCTAGTAAGATTCGGACATATTAAAAAAATTACTACCGTACTACTAAGGCATATAATTCGTAATTTGGCTGAGAAATTACATAAATTTGACAACCGCTTTATATGCCATCTTAGTGTATAAGGTAACAACTAGTCGTGTATTTCAGGTTGCTCTTGTATGTTTCAGCATCAATCAAGAAATCTGTGAAACGGAAACAGGAGAAAAGGAGAAAAGAAGACCAAGAGCTATCAAAAACTCCTGAAAACAAATCATACACCTGCGACATATGCCAAAAACGGGTTAAGACCGTTTATTCTTTAACTAGGCATAGAAAACTCCATACTGTTAGGAAGCCAGTACCTTTACCTAAGCCACCTCAAACACGTAAGAGAATAAAAAAATTCTCATGTGACATATGTAAAAAAAAATTTGGCCTAATAAGTCATTTGAATGCTCATAAAATGATACATACCGGTGTGAAACCATATAACTGTAATCAATGTAATATGCGGTTTATACGAAACAATGACTTGGTTAGGCATAATAAAACTCATTCCGGGGAAAAGGATTATGTTTGCGATTTTTGTGATAAAAGGTTCTTGCGTAAGTGTGATATAAGAAGGCATATTCGTATACATACTGGTGAAAAACCATACATATGCGATATATGTGAGAAAAAATTCACGCAGTTAAGTACTTTAGATAGCCATAGGAAGCTTCATACGGGTGATATCGTTAGAAAGTTCTCCTGTGATCTTTGTGACAAGAGTTTTGCCCGAGCCGGTCATTTGACAACGCACAAGAGAAGTCACACGGGAGAGCGGCCATACTCCTGCGAGCAGTGCAGCCAGCGCTTCACGCGTGTTAGTAATCTAGTGTCACATAGACGCATTCACAGCGGAGTAAAACCATTTCTTTGTACAAATTGTAACAGAAAATTCGTACGATCGGATGATTTATTGAGACATAATAGAAGATATGGCGAATTATGTGGAAAGAAAAGGAAAAAGAGCCCTAAAATATTTAACGAGGAAAAGAGTTGAACCATAATTGTGCGAAATATGTTCATAATAGTTTGTATCAAACTTGCTTATAAAGCATTCCATTTACACGTTGGTGAAAACATTATAATATATTACACTTCATTCACTAGCGTGTTATAGACTTTTTTAATGGTATACAAACGTTATTTTATTTATTTATTATGAAATGTAATGAAAATCATGAGTGTACATGTTCCTAAAGGGTCAGCTACGCTTGTGCGAGACCTCTGAAATTGCAGGCGCCCGTAGGCTGCCGCATCCGCATACCATCAGGCGACTTAGCATCATGTGGTAAAATAAAGATGGCACTACTGTAGTAAGCGCTGGTAGCCTTGTGGTAAGACGTCCGCGACTTTCAATCCGGAGGTCTCGGGTTCAAACCCCGGCTCGTACCACTGAGTTTTTCGGAACTTATGTATGGAAGGAATATCATTTGATATTTACCAGTCGCTTTTCGGTGAAGGAAAACATCGTAAGGAAACCGGACCTAATCCCAAAAAGGCCTAGTTTCCCCTCTGGGTTGGAAGGTCAGATGGCAGTCGCTTTCGTAAAAACTAGTGTCTACGCCAATTCATGGGATTAGGTTGTCAAACGGACCCCAAGCCGGGATAAACGCTAGGAGAGAAGACTACTGTAGTACTGCCTGAACAAATACATGGTCCTTTGCGAATGAAATTAGTGTTTGTTGATTATATAAATTATATTCGTACCGAATGTATCTGCAGTTTTATTTATATCATTCATTGTACCTACGGTACAATGCTCATTACATAGCCAGTTACTTCTTAGATCCTTACTTATATGTATATACTGTTATCAAGAGGGTGTTTTTCCCCAAAGGAAAGATTAGGTCAAACAACTAAGACATAATGATTTGATCATATGTGTTACATGATAGAAATATCTTAAAACTAGAAATAAAAATAAAAAATATTATAATTAATATAACGTAGTTTATCTCTCATTTTGAAAAGACATGCTTTAGAACCATGAAATTTGGTATGGGCATTCTAGTAGTACAGATCTAGGTCGGACATTCGTTTTCGTTGCTAAAAATTGTAATACAAAGAAAATATAGCAAAAATAAGTTTTGTATGTAAATCTGTAACTGGCTGTATTTTCTTTGTATTACAATTTTTTGCAACGCCAGCGAATGTCCGACGAGTATGTCGTTTTAAAATGAGAGCTGAACTACGTTTGTATGGGGACGCGAGCGTCCTGGCGACTCTTAACCCTTCGATCGCCGCATCGGGCGGATAACCCGTGCCCTCAGCGCCAGAGGTGATGTCACGCCTTTTCGTGAGTTCCGCTGAACACTTGACTTTCCGTGCGCGTGATTTGACGTCTTTGGTGGTTAAAGGGATAGATGTCATACAAAGGAAAGAATGACCAAGGCCTCCAGTGCCCAGGGCTGGGTTCGAACCAGCGTCGCGGTACGCTTAACTTCGATGGAAATAGGTCTGAAATAAAACCACAGAAACATTTTATAACATGTAATTAAAAATACTATGTATTACTCTCTTTATCTTAGTCAAAGGCCATCTATCTTTATTGGTACCATACAGTAACATATATAATAGAGCGGTACAGTCTAAGAACTTTTTGAAGCTCTTGTCTGAAAGCGCCATCTAGTTCAGAGTCCCCTAAAGGTAGCTCGTAAGTAGGAAAGAAGCTAGCTTTACTACGGTACGCTATTCGTCCCTAGATGTCGCTGCGACGAAATATTAAAATAGGAAGAAAAAATGACATTTCGTAGCAGCGACATCTAGGGACGAATAGCGTACCGTAGTAAAGCTAGCTTCTTTCCTACTTACGAGCTACCTTTAGGGGACTCTGGACTAGATGGCGCTTTCAGACATGAGCTTCAAAAAGTTCTTAGACTGGATGTCTATATTATCTATAAGTCTCTAATTGGTACTGATAAATTTAGCTCAGATGTTTTACGACGACATATTTATGTAAGTAGATCAGTGGTTTTTATCCAGTGAACCGTGGAAATTGATTATATATCAAGTGTCACCAAGGCACCTGAAACATGATGCTTTTGAACTTATTATCACTATCGCAACGTTTGAAAAGAAATATTTTTCACAATCGCGTTTAGAGTAAACTGTGTAACTACGGATTCTGCACTTTTGTTGAAATACCGTCAACTGTGAATCCGTTTTTCATGTTTCTTCAAATAATTCAGCTCTGCAAACTGTTTCTTACACGAGTATGCGTTTTACAGGAGTATGGGTTTTCGCCCTTATGCATTTTTCTATGGTTCGCCAAATCGTTCGCATCTCCAACTTCCTTCTTGCAAATCTCGCAACGAAGCCGCTTGGAACCGTCGTGTATTCGCCTATGCTTACCCAAATCACTGGAAGTTCTAAATCTTTTATCGCAAACTACACATTGAAAAGGTTTTTCGTTGGTATGTATAAGTTTATGTCGACTTAGAACGTTTAGTTGCGCGAAACGCTTATCACACAAATCGCATGAGTATGGTTTTTCACCGGTGTGTACTCTTTTATGACGCGCTATGTCGCTGGAATCTCGGAATTGTTTTTCACATATTTCGCACCAGAAGGCCTTATTACCACTAGGTTTCTTCTGCCGAATTTCTAAGTATGTATAGTTTTCTAAAGGTAAACAGTCGATAGCAGCTTTTTTGATATGTTGAATTAAGTCGTGTTTTTGTTCGAATGTTTTGCCGCATGTATCACAGTTGTACGGTTCGTCGTCGGTCACACGTCGGTCGGTGTCGGTCTGTCGGTCACTAGTCTCTTTAGTGTGACCGGCGGATTGCTGCGCAGTGGTGTCCATTTTGGTCTGCTCCTGCGCAATTGATGACTCGTTTAAATCTGTAACAATACCTACATTGAGTTTCAATTTACAATGCATGACTTCTTAGGGTACCTAATAAAAAGTAAAGTTCCTAAGGAAAAGCCTTTTCCATAACTCCCGCTATTCCTGTGTAATATAGTTGCTCAAAAAGTAGCTTTTTTCTGAGCTTTTCTGAGTGAAACCCCTTGAATATAATAATATAAAAAACATTTATTTAACAAGTTTTTCACAAGTATACAGTTAATGCTTAAAACCTATGGAAAAGGAAAGTGGCTCAGATTATGTCTTTGTGAGAAGGGACCTCCAACCTTCAGGCCATGGACGCTATTAGTCTGCCACTTCTAGGACTCAACCCTTTGACCGCCAAGCATTGGACAGAAAAATTTTGCCCTCAGCACAGCGCGCGAGCACAATCGGTTATATTTTGAATGTGAAATCAGGTTTGTTATGAAATAAATACAAACTTTGAAAACATTGAAAAATAATCAACCCAGCGGGACTTGAACCTGCATTGATACGCCTTGCTTATATTTATTTAATAACAAACTTTAGTTTGAGTGGAATGCACCACTTAACAAACATAAAAATAATTTGATATCAGGTGCTAGCACTGAGAGAATGACTTTCCATGTGCGTGATTCGAAGTTTTGGCAATCAAAGGGTTAATCTACCAGTCAATTGACAGTGGTCAAGAATTAGATTAGGGTAAGTGTCTTTACACATATTTTATCTGTAGTCTGGTATCAGGCACTTTGTGTTGTTGCTAACATTTAAAAATATCAAGTTTTACTGTTAAACATTAATATAATTCTGCATATTATGTTAAGCAGGTCTCTAAACTTATCCAAATAATATATCACATGTTAAAAATACCAATGGTTAAAAATAACACAAAATTAAATTATATTTTTAAAACCCCAAACAAAATTATAATAATCTACTAGGTGTCCGGTAATTAATGGATAACCTTATAGTCACCAACAGAGCATCTTAGCATAAAAGTTTTCGCAATAGTGAATAAAATAGGTATATCACAAAAAGTGTAAGCAACTAAGCATCACGAAAACCAGAGGACTTTTACTAAACCTATTAGTAATTTTTCTAGGCCAGTGGCCAGCCTAAGGTCTCACGGTGGTTAGGTGATTATCCATTAATTACCGGATTACCAGTAACACTGTAATGTATACAATCTGAGACCCACCACCCATCGCCATACCATAATAAAACTTACTGTAGTCTTCAGCCGTATGCCACTCAGGCTCCTGTTCCTGTTATACACGCGCCTGTCTTCAGCCATATGCCACTCAGGCTCCTGTTCCTGTCATACACGCGCCTTCGACATGCCGCTGGCACTGGTTTTATCCATTGCATCAGCACTCTAAACAAAAAACACAAATATAAGTTTGTCACAAAGTAGTGTTCTATTTCCTAGATTGCAGACTCGGTATTCGGTTGGGGTATAGCAAAGGGGGCGCAGGACTTAGAAAATTTTTGATGGAGGTTGTGTCATTATGACACCAATTTTTTATGATGCTATCGTATAGAGGATGCTAAAATAAGCATGTTTTGTATGGGCAACTTTTACAACAAATATTGGCTCCGAAATTTAGTCAGAGTCAAGATAGGTGCGACGACGAGCGAAGCGAGGAGGAGTGTGTTAGGTGAACCGTGACCTAACAGCGACAGCGACCCAGAACCGACTTAATCTAATGTACAATATTAATTTTCAAGTCCCTAGCTCCGTAGTAATCCTATGGCCAAACTCGCAACTTTGGACCGCTTTAGTTCTTAAACGGGCAAGTTAATCAAAAAATTGTAATCAATAAAAGATGCTTATCTAAATGTATTCTATAAAGTTTTAATCAAAAAGATAGCAAAAATGCGAAATAAATAAAAAAGTTACAAAAATATTCTAAGTCCTGAGATCGCGCCCCCTTTGCTATACCCTGACCCGGTATTCTTATCAGTAAATGCTATTTGTGATCTATACCTGGTATGTTTTTTTAATACTTTACTCTTATAAAATGATACAGTATTAAAACATATAGTAAAGTAAATACTACGATTGAAGAAAATCCGGTAAGGCAAATCCGCATAAAGTATATCAAGGACGCGGAGGAAGATACTGACAATATTATGTTTATAAAATGGAAACATATTCTTTATCATGTACCTAGAATAAGAATGAATAAGAAAACGATAATAAATACCACTGTCTATGAGAAAACTACGTACATTTTTGACTTGATTGACAACTATTGACAATGACATGTTTGTTTGACAGCTTATTCTACCACAGATCAGTAAGTTAAAGAGCGCTAACACACGATGTAAAACTAAGACGGTCGAGTAAACAGCAATTCATCGTACGACGGTCACTAAATATATCTTTCTTGCTCTAATAAATCGCTGCGTCACTTATGCTCAATCGACCGCATACACACTGGACCAATGTCGACCAATCTAATCAGTCCGTCCGATTCGAACGTCTGTTACCACATTTTTTTCAACCTGTCAAAAGTGTCAACAAGTCAAACATTTAATTTTATGGTTATATTTACCTTGACTACGAATCTTTTCTCCATATTTTTCAATATTTGCGTTGTTTATCAGTGTTTTTTGCACAATGTCGCCTTCAGATACTGCAGTGCAGGACCTTGATGAGAAACATCTCGACTTAGTGGCGAAATTCGTGTCCGATGTCCGAAATGGGTACGTGCGTGGCATAATGAAATATTGCTTTATTTAGCACTTTCAAGCGCCAAAATGTGGATTTGATGATTATAGATTAACCTAAAGCTATATATAATTAGTTATATGTCGTTTTAACTGTTTAAATATTAATTTAAAAAGTCTAATATTTCATCATCCTATGACTGGTCAAAGTAGGCAAAGCTTTCTTTATCATTAGATAAATGTTGATTAATACGACAATCTCCTTTAAAAACCATCTAAATACCGATTTAATGATTTTTCTAAAGCGTTTTTACTAAATTTTTAACAATTTTCATGTCAATTTAATGACTGAAAGAATGTTTTGAGGCAATATAAAATAAATAGGTAACAAACAGTTTCACGGGGCCTAAGATCTGTATGGACTGATATATATCAAGATTGAATACACGACTTTATTGTTAAGAGAATAAGAGCGTGTGTAGGACTTCTGTTCGTAACGCAGGGTAGTTTGGACGTCTTGAGATTTATTTATTTATTTTTTATTTTTTGCTCATTTAAGTAGTTCAGTGTGTAATATTGATAGCTTATTGTGCGGTGATCTAATAAAAGTGTGCAGCTAATGAAGTAATTAGTCTCAAAACGCGTGTAAACTCTCTGTAGTTTAATGGACAGTTGTCCTGGCATGGCCGCCACGTGTTGTTTGTAAGGAGCAGCTATCACCCTTACAAAGAGCAAAGCTGTAACCGAACAACGTTGCCTATATTTATTTAACAAATAAAATGTGATTAACGTTGTCAACTTCTCATTGGCAGAATTCCCATTGCTCATGTGCAAAGGGAGAAAGCCATTTATTAAAAAAAAAAGATCATGTGTAGGTCATTTTGAACATCCTATCCACTTAGCTACTTCTGCTGCCGACTGTACTAGATGACAATATAATATAATTGATAGATATAGATGGGATCGTAAAAGAGCAGAAGATATAAGAGGAAAAACAAAAGTAGAAGACGTAATTAAGAAAGTAAGAAAGTTAAAATGGCAATGGTCAGGGCATATGACACGGGATAGTAAGGAAAAATGGACTAAAATAATCACAGACTGGCAACCACGAGACGGTAAAAGGAAAAGAGGTAGACCAATAAAAAGGTGTGTGGATGACATCAAGTCTATAGGGGGCGCCACCTGGACCAGAAAAGCTATTAATAAAAAGGATTGGAAACAGCTGGGAGAGGCCTATGTGTCAGAAGACACGCTGAACACTAATCCGGAAAATCCGATGTGTTAGATTTTAAGTAAATTTGTTTATAAATGTAATTTATACTGTTTTAGTTTTTGGCAATAAAGGCTATTATGATTATGATGATAGATATAGATACATACTTAAATACATTAGAAAAGTTGATATGAATGTTGTATTGTTGTATTAAATTCCTGTTATGTTTGACAGGAAGATTGAAGGATCGAACAATGTGGCGCTGGCCACTGTAACTCTTCTGGAGCAAATCATCAATGAGTCTGACAACACCACTGTCATGTAAGTATTATATAATCTTCCTAGCTATATTCCAAGGCTCAGTTTGATCCTGGGGTGTTATTAGCAACCTAATCTTATAAATTAGCATAGTAGAGATGCGCAAAACGCTGAACTGAAAGGATTGATTCATATCTTTCGCTCGCAGTGATATGTATCACTCTTTTCGTTCATTTCGCTCAGTCGCTCAGTGGATTTGTTCGCATATTCGCATCGTCTTACTCGTTTGACTCGGCCGGCTCATTCGAATCATGAGTGAGAAAAAGCGAGCAAGCAACACTGTAAACAGTGAGATAGGTGAGCTATTGACCAAGTTAAATCTTCAGGGAGTTGAAGAGTGAGTGAGTTGAATCAAAAGATATAGTTCATTTAAACCACTCACTCGTGAACGACCCATGTCTATAGCATAGGTGTTTTTACAAAATCAACTGCTTACTAACATTCCGACCAATCCATTGGGATTGTCAGATAATACTGATTGTAGGATGTGTGATGAAGAGGAAGAGACAATGGAACACTTAATGTGTGAATGTCACGCTCTAGCCAGACAGAGAATGGAGGACTTTGGTACTGGCCATCCAGATTCAGAGGAATTCAAAGCACTGCCCTTGAGCTCCATCATCCAACACATGGAGATGGTTGAGAAAGCTCTCGAGTAGGTGTACTAGGGGGCAACTACACAAAAGATCCCTTTGGGTCGAAGTGTATCCTTACGGGCCCCCGAATACAATAAGATAAGAACATTCCGACCCAGCGGCAACTAGGCCTTATTACAAGTGGCAATTTGCAAGCAGAAGTCATGACATAATGAACAACCCTTCAGTCGAGTACCGTGTTTAAGCCACGAAGCGTCGAGTACCGTCTTCAAATGGTTTTCTGCCTTTTCGCCGAAAATTGTATTGCCGAATCTTACTTGCCAACCAACTTTTCGTAGAAGTTTCATTTGACCGAATGTCATTTCCCAACTTTACATAATCCAAACTAACCTAAACCTAGTAGGTGATTTTCATATCCCAAATATGGGGTTGGGAATGAAATGGTTGCGAAATAATTATTTGGTAAAAGTTATTCGGCCAAATTTTTTTTTAATTAATGGCTTTCCCCCTTTGTCATAGCAATGGGAATTCTGCCAATGACGTCGTTTCACACTTTTTTTATTTGATACAATAAAATATAGGCAACGTTGTTCGGTAGAGGCCTTGCTGATTGTAAGGTGATAGCCTCCCTACAAACACGTGGGCGGCAGAGACCCCGGATAACCGTTCGTTCGACTAAAGAGTGGTTACGCGCGTTTTGAGACTAATTCTTCATTAGCAGCCACTTGTTCGTTAGATCATCGCACAATAAGCTATCAATATTACACACAGAACTACTTAAATGAGCAAAAAACAAAGAACTACTCTAAAAGCGTCATCGCCATCTTGAGCTCAAACGATTATCCGGCCAAATTAAACTTCTGCGAAAAGTTGGTTGACAAGTGAAATCCGGCAATACAATTTTTGGCGCAAACTCGAAAAGGCAGGATACCTCTTTGAATAGTCGGTCAACATATATAAAAAAACCGACCAAGTGCGAGTCGGACTCGCGCATGAAGGGTTCCGTACCATTATTTATAAAAACCAGCCGTAGTAGGTACTATCGAATAAATTATTATCGCAAGGGCGTATCTGCCTAAGTGCGTAGTTTTTTGGAGATAACTCAAAAACACCTAAACCGATAATGTTCAAAATAATTTTCGTTGAAAGAATATTTAAAGTTATATCTTCTTGATTTTTTTTCATAATTTTTGGACTTACGGTTCAAAAGTTACAGGGGGGGGGACACAATTTTTATGACTTTCGGTTCGGAGCGATTATTTCTGAAAATATCCACTTAATCAAAAAATGTTCAAAGAAACCTCAATATTTTTTTAGAGACCTATCGATTGATGTGCATCATGTTTATATTTGACAAAAAAAAATTTTTTGACAGTTAGTTACATGTATGGAGTGCCCCCCCTAAAATTTATTTGTTTGCGTTTTTCTAGAAAACTAAACACACAATACACTTTATGTAAAAATTTGATAATGATACATACGTCTTATAGTTTTGTGAGTAAAATGGCTGTGACACGGAAGGACAGACAGAAAGGACGAATTTATAAGTGTTCCGTTTTTTGCCATTTGGCTACGGAACCCTAAAAATAAAGATCCCGACGAATTGCGAATCAAGTTGTCAGTCAGTTGAAAATATAAATTAGTTCAAGCATTGAAATAGAGAAGTAGGAAATAGTACATTTCGATACTAGGTCGGAAAGGATGTCATTATTCAACGAGTTCCGAGACATTTGGTCACGAGCCGCAGGCGAGTGGCAAAACTCGGGACGAGTGAAGAATGACATTTCGTCCGTGTATCGAACGACGTTTTTTAATAAAGTTGCGAAAAAATTATAAAAATGGACAATATGTCACTTTGAGGTTACTTTATCCGAACACTCGCGCGGTGCGATGCGGGGCGGTGATCATGAACCCTGAGCTGTGATTGGCTGGAAAAGTAAAACGCGCTAGTGCGAGAAATCCAACTTCTCGCATTATAAACTACTACTAGATTTGAGCAACTGTGTTAAAAATGCTTATTTGGTCTTTGGTTACTCCCAGCGGTCTCTGCAGCCGCGTGCGCGCCGCCGGCCGCCTGGTGTCCCGCGCGCTCCCCGCCCAGCTCAGCGCCGCCAACATGGCGCGCCGCGTGCTGCGCGCGCTGCGGGACGAGGCGCGCGCTGACGGGGACGCGTCGCTGGCCAGGCTGGTGCTGGCTGCCCCCAGGAGGAACACCACTGCCATGGCTGAGGACTTGCGGGAGCCAGTTCGGGAGCATGTCGCTGAGGTATATAACAATATAATAAGACCCTTATGGTGTTTCTTTCACGCCTTCTATCTCCATAATGTCACAGAATAATGAATAGTACAAGTACAGAAGGTTCTCCATCCTGAATTTGACATTTAGCTACAGAGATGAAAATGTTATCTGTGCAAAAAATAAAATAGGGTTGTCAACGTGCTTCATTCCGTGCACGTGGTATCTACAGATAAAAAGAAGTTTGATATGTGAACGCAGCCGACGTATTTCATATAAATCAAGGGGTCTACAAATGTAAGCGTCTAGTCAATCTGCCCCAATCTACCTAATCTATCAGTAAATTTAATACAAAACTAGATAAATATCAGAATTATTACCTTATTTGCCCAATCTAATTATTATTTTAGTACAAAACTACTACTATAAACTATTATTCTCGTACGCACCCATAAGATAATAAGCGATGTGCCAACCCTGCCCTCATTAAGCCGCCAGCACGGGGCGCGAAATTTAAAAAACAGGTACAATGGAGAGAGACATAGTGAAACCCCCCTGATAATGTCTTGGTCGGTTTTCTCCGGTACAACCCCAGGAAATTTCATAATAAAGATGGCTACACTGGCGTTTTAATTTGATTGAGGGATTTAAAATGTAGACTAAAATTATTAAACTTTTTTCAGTTACGCACAGAACTGGAAGGCACGGCAACGGCCATCAGCTCTCAAGCCAAGGAGCACGTGCAAGCGGACGAGATGATCCTCACATACGGAGCCAGCAAGCTGACCGAGCGGTTCCTGCGCTCGGCGCGGCGCTACCGACTGCTGCTGGCAGAGGGCACTGATGTCGCTGAGGTATGTCAGGGTCGCCCTGTGTAGTACCTACAAGCAGATAACATACAGAGCCAGCAAGCTGACCGAGCGGTTCCTGCGCTCGGGGCGGCGCTACCGACTGCTGCTGGCAGAGGGCACTGATGTCGCTGAGGTATGTCAGGGTCGCCCTGTGTAGTACCTACAAGCAGATAACATACAGAGCCAGCAAGCTGACCGAGCGGTTCCTGCGCTCGGGGCGGCGCTACCGACTGCTGCTGGCAGAGGGCACTGATGTCGCTGAGGTATGTCAGGGTCGCCCTGTGTAGTACCTACAAGCAGATAACATACAGAGCCAGCAAGCTGACCGAGCGGTTCCTGCGCTCGGCGCGGCGCTACCGACTGCTGCTGGCAGAGGGCACTGATGTCGCTGAGGTATGTCAGGGTCGCCCTGTGTAGTACCTACAAGCAGATAACATACAGAGCCAGCAAGCTGACCGAGCGGTTCCTGCGCTCGGGGCGGCGCTACCGACTGCTGCTGGCAGAGGGCACTGATGTCGCTGAGGTATGTCAGGGTCGCCCTGTGTAGTACCTACAAGCAGATAACATACAGAGCCAGCAAGCTGACCGAGCGGTTCCTGCGCTCGGGGCGGCGCTACCGACTGCTGCTGGCAGAGGGCACTGATGTCGCTGAGGTATGTCAGGGTCGCCCTGTGTAGTACCTACAAGCAGATAACATACGGAGCCAGCAAGCTGACCGAGCGGTTCCTGCGCTCGGCGCGGCGCTACCGACTGCTGCTGGCAGAGGGCACTGATGTCGCTGAGGTATGTCAGGGTCGCCCTGTGTAGTACCTACAAGCAGATAACATACAGAGCCAGCAAGCTGACCGAGCGCTTCCTGTTCCCCTTCCTGATCCCCTGGAATTGGATTCTTAGTGAAGTCTGTTCTTTTTTTTTAAATAATAGGGATTGACACATGTTGAATTAGGCAATAAAATTTAGTTGATAGGATGCAGAATGATCAAAATATCCAAATAAAGTAAACATTTAAAAAATCTATTGAAATGGTGCAAAGATATCAGGCTTCAAAATTTCAATTTTTTTCGAATTTTGAAAGTACGAAATTAAAAAAAACCAATGATACCATTCGATTTCTAACATTTTATTGTGAAATAAATTGTATGACAACCATATACATAAACGCAATATTTCACTGTAAAAATAGCAATTTCATAATTTTTCCATACTTTAAACAGGGCAACTATGAAGCCATGACGTCACGGATTTATATCATTTTGTTAGGAGCGTTTTGAGAAACAAAAGCGAATCACAGACTTAAAGTCTCTTTTCTGTCTTTTATGTTGATTTACGGCAATTGGCCCCATATAGACATTTGATCCTCACAACAAAACGAATCGAATGATACCACGCATGAAAAAAAATCATCTAGCCTATTATTGTTTTATTGTAGTCGCACTTGATGGCGGCGCGGCTGAGCGCGGGCGGGGTGCCGGTCACGGTGCTGGGCGCCGCGGCCGCGTGCGCCGTCATGTCGCGCGTCAACAAGGTATGTATGGCCAGGCCAGGGTCTGTTTTACTTCAAGCATAGACAGATAGAATCATACTGTCTCTTTCTTAAGCTAGTAGCCTCGCTACTAAAACAGGGATGAGTGTAGCTTGTTACTTCCACTGTTACTGCATTTTTTGGCCATCCAGACTATATGTGTAATAGGTATAATTCGATTTTTTCAGATTAGAAAAATCGTGCGGTTGTCGTAGTGCCATTGTTGGGAAAACGTGTTTTTAAATTCGCCATTTTGCATCTGTTGGCTTAACCGTATCACTAATATTGGAAAAAGTAACTATAATAAAACCGGTCAAGTGCGAGACGAGAGTCGGACTCGCGCACGATGGGTTTTGTACGTACGATTATCAAAAAAAATCGACTCTGTTGTATGGTAGCCCCCTTCAATATTTATTTTTATCTACACCCATATCATAAACCCTCCATGATGCGTTCAAAAACCGCACGTTATGACCACCATAAAAATAGACTGTTTTGTTAGAAGTTAGAACAAATGTCTTATCTGTAATTATGTTATTATTATCAAATGATACTCAAAAATTCGATATCATTATGAAAATCCGGCCTGCTCCCTGACAGCCGTCACGCGCCCATCCAACCATCGGCACGCGCCCCGCCGACCGACACAATCGAGTTGGCCATGGAGATGGTGGTGCAATCCGTGCAATGGCAGTCATTCATTCATCATTTAGGGTTTATAATATGTGTGTAGATAAAACAGTGTATGCAACTGTACGTAATTAGGCCTTAAAACACTCGTGTGATCTTATTATGAAACTCACTCCGTTCGTTTCATAAAACCACACTCGTGTTTTAAGAACCCCTATTACGTAACAGTTGCATAAACTACTATTATTTGTTTTTTAACATTTGTTGTTATAACGGCTAAAAAAATACATGATCGGTGAAAATTTCAAACTGTCTAAGTATCACAGGTGATGAGATACCTACAGCCTAGTGACAGACGGATGGACAGCAGAGCCTTAGTAATAGGGTCCCATTTTACCCTTTGAGTACGGAACCCTAAATAGTACTTACAAGGAAGGGTACCCAACTGTCCGACTCCGATTTGATTTATTTTGATATATGTTATAGAGTAGTCTAAAATAACCGACACGTAATTTTTGAGCGATTTATTTTAGACTACTCTATGACATATATCAAAATAAATCAAATCGGAGTCGGACAGTTGGGTACCCTTCCTTGTTAGTCTTATTTTTCTAATCTGAAAAAAAACGAGGAATTGGAAATTTCTAAGATTGACTTTGCATGTTAAATACTGTTATATAAAATATAAAGTCATGGAACATTTTTTTGTCTCATAAAAAATCGGCTTACTAGCATTTTAATAGTATTTTGTGCAACAGTTACATAATAAGGGTCCTTAAGATTCGAGGGTCGAAGTTACGAGCGACGAATTTTGTAAAAACAGACCCGAGAATTTTAAGACCTAATTATGTATCGTTGCACACAATAGTTTTTCTACGAGTGATAGGCAAGCCGGTAAGCATTGAGTTCGAGGAATGACCTGCTTCCTCTATACAATTGTCTTCAATCTCCCGGCGGATTGTGCCGGCGCCCCCCTTGTCTACAGCGGCACGCGGGGTCCGCCCCGGCAACAGACCCATTATATCCCTAAGAATCGACTTTTGAGTCATCTTATGACAACGTTCATAAAGTATATGCTTTGAATATACATGTCAGTCATTTTATTGGCAGATTAGAATGCAGGAGTAGAAAAAAAGTATTGAATATCGTTCAGACACTGACACTATGAAGGAATAAATTACATACGTTTTATCATTATAAATGAGTATAGAAATAGTTGTTGTGTGTAAGGTTGTGGTGAGCGTGGAGGCGGCGCTGGCGGGCGGCGCGGCGCTGGGGGCGGCCGGCCTGCACGCCGTCACCGCGGCCGCCAAGCACTACGGCGTGCCCGTGAGTATACCGACCGGCAAACTGCGTGTCGGACACGCATAATGTAAGGTTGTGGTGAGCGTGGAGGCGGCGCTGGGGGCGGCCGGCCTGCACGCCGTCACCGCGGCCGCCAAGCACTACGGCGTGCCCGTGAGTATACCGACCGGCAAACTGCGTGTCGGACACGCATAATGTAAGGTTGTGGTGAGCGTGGAGGCGGCGCTGGGGGCGGCCGGCCTGCACGCCGTCACCGCGGCCGCCAAGCACTACGGCGTGCCCGTGAGTATACCGACCGGCAAACTGCGTGTCGGACACGCATAATGTAAGGTTGTGGTGAGCGTGGAGGCGGCGCTGGGGGCGGCCGGCCTGCACGCCGTCACCGCGGCCGCCAAGCACTACGGCGTGCCCGTGAGTATACCGACCGGCAAACTGCGTGTCGGACACGCATAATGTAAGGTTGTGGTGAGCGTGGAGGCGGCGCTGGGGGCGGCCGGCCTGCACGCCGTCACCGCGGCCGCCAAGCACTACGGCGTGCCCGTGAGTATACCGACCGGCAAACTGCGTGTCGGACACGCATAATGTAAGGTTGTGGTGAGCGTGGAGGCGGCGCTGGGGGCGGCCGGCCTGCACGCCGTCACCGCGGCCGCCAAGCACTACGGCGTGCCCGTGAGTATACCGACCGGCAAACTGCGTGTCGGACACGCATAATGTAAGGTTGTGGTGAGCGTGGAGGCGGCGCTGGGGGCGGCCGGCCTGCACGCCGTCACCGCGGCCGCCAAGCACTACGGCGTGCCCGTGAGTATACCGACCGGCAAACTGCGTGTCGGACACGCATAATGTAAGGTTGTGGTGAGCGTGGAGGCGGCGCTGGGGGCGGCCGGCCTGCACGCCGTCACCGCGGCCGCCAAGCACTACGGCGTGCCCGTGAGTATACCGACCGCCCGAGTGCGTGTCGGAACACGCATAATGTAAGGTTGTGGTGAGCGTGGAGGCGGCGCTGGGGGCGGCCGGCCTGCACGCCGTCACCGCGGCCGCCAAGCACTACGGCGTGCCCGTGAGTATACCGACCGGCAAACTGCGTGTCGGACACGCATAATGTAAGGTTGTGGTGAGCGTGGAGGCGGCGCTGGGGGCGGCCGGCCTGCACGCCGTCACCGCGGCCGCCAAGCACTACGGCGTGCCCGTGAGTATACCGACCGGCAAACTGCGTGTCGGACACGCATTATGTAAGGTTGTGGTGAGCGTGGAGGCGGCGCTGGGGGCGGCCGGCCTGCACGCCGTCACCGCGGCCGCCAAGCACTACGGCGTGCCCGTGAGTATACCGACCGCCCGAGTGCGTGTCGGAACACGCATAATGTAAGGTTGTGGTGAGCGTGGAGGCGGCGCTGGGGGCGGCCGGCCTGCACGCCGTCACCGCGGCCGCCAAGCACTACGGCGTGCCCGTGAGTATACCGACCGCCCGAGTGCGTGTCGGAACACGCATAATGTAAGGTTGTGGTGAGCGTGGAGGCGGCGCTGGGGGCGGCCGGCCTGCACGCCGTCACCGCGGCCGCCAAGCACTACGGCGTGCCCGTGAGTATACCAACCGCCCGAGTGCGTGTCGGACTACGCATAATCATACACTTAAACATATAATAGACGGCCATAGTCTAACAACTTTTTGAGGCTCCAAGTATTTAGCGCCATCTAGTTGAGACATTTCCTCTTACATTTTGGCTATCTTTAGGTCGCTCTGAACTAGATGGCGCTAAATACTTGGAGCCTCAAAAAGTTCTTAGACTATGGCCGTCTATTATATTTATATTTATTTATTTATTTATATTTATTCATAACATTACATTAATAGGCTTACAGTAGGGTACCAAATCGCCTACAATGCTAGAAACTTACTAACTAAATGACTCTAAATAACTAATTATGTAAACATAACAAATATGCGCTTCTAGGTAAATTCATTACACATCGACATGATTTTAGTAAGCAATGTGTGCCAGCTATCAGCGAACACGTCGGCATACATCCTCAATACGAGTTGGTTAAGGAGTACCGGCGCACGAGCACCGGGCGCGTTGTCGGCGCGGCGCGTGCGCTGCCCCGACGTCGGCGCAACAAATAGTGGGCGGCGGCGCGGCGCGTCGCGCGACAGTATTGCTCGGGGACAAACAGTCGAATACCTTCCAACGCCACGGGGTTGTCTATGTGTCCTCTTAACAGAAAGCTATAGTGGACTGCGAGATGTAGTTGGAGGGTCTCGAGTCCGACCATACCTGCCACAAAAAGTGACGGATATAGAAAAGGGTAGGATCCGTACTGCCTTTTGTAGAGATATCGTGCAAATTTCCTTTGTATTCTTTCAAGTAAGAGCGTATAAACCTTTTCAAATGAATCCCATACTATAGAATTATACTCCAGTTTACTACGTACGTATGCATTATACAGTCACGAGCTTTAATTTGGGACCCACCTAAGGTTGAATATCGTCTAGCAAACTTTCGCCATTTAGAGCTATTATGTTAACGCTGTCACTGAAATAAACAATAAACGTCTTAATGTCAGGGGGGTGCAACTCAGTGTAAATGTAAATCTGTCATAAAATTTGAGTTTGACACAACATATCCGATACGTTTGCATAAGTGCGAAAGAGAACTTGTCATGCGTGAAGAAGGGACAGCATGATTCGTGACGATAATGTTTACCATCGACAACTTTACGTTTCTAGGGGTTCGTCAATAACTTGGTTAATAACTTTTTGGTCCTGTGGTCCCATAAGAAAAAAACAAACAAATAAAAAAGTCGTAATTAGAAAATCGTAATGATAGCTTTTTGCAAAGAGGTTATCATTTCATAGGTCGATTAGATAAGACATTTTATGTCTTAACTTGACATTCAACATTATTGCACTAAAGTTTCGACTTATTGCATTATGATTGTTCTAACAACATTTAACGGAAATGGGTCACAAATTAAAGCTCGTGACTGTACAAAAGTATTGGTATATGTTTGCGTCTATGACATAATGGAGGGATTCGTACCTACGGATTGGTGTTATAAATTTGACCGCTATGTATGTCTGTCTTTGACGAACGCTATACTGTTGAACCGATTTAAATGGTTATTTTTGATGGGTTTTCTAGCGAGAGATATCATACATGTTTTATCAAAGGTTCAGTCTTTTTAGGGGTTTTCATATGTTTAGGTTTAGAAAGTGATGTAATAATTATTTTGTGTAGGTGGTGGCGCTGTGCCCGCTGCACGCGCTGAGCCCGCTGCACGCGCGCGACCCGATGCACCTCAACTCGCTGCTCGCGCCTCAACACGCGCTGCCTTACCAGTGAGTACCTATTATACATCTTAATAAAAATCTTTACTAGATGGCGCGATCGCTAGATAGATATTCGCTATATGGGAAGTGCATATTGGGCGACCACAGTTCACGATGTGACAAGAAATAAAACTGCAAAGGAACATCACCTAATTCACCTCACCTGTACAGAAGTACAGAAGGTTCTCCTTCCTGAATTTGACATTTAGCTACAGAGATGAAAATGTTATCTGTGCAAAAAATAAAATAGGGTTGTCAACGTGCTTCATTCCGTGCACGTGGTATCTACAGATAAAAAGAAGTTTGATATCTGAACGCAGCCGATGTATTTCATATAAATCGAGGGGTCTACAGATGTAAGCGTCTAGTCAATCTGCCTCAATCTACCTAATCTATCAGTAAATTTAATACAAAACTAGATAAATATCAGATTTATTACCTTATTTGCCCAATCTAATTATTATTTTTGTACAAAACTACTACTATAAACTATTCAAATATTTTATATTTTCTGAAATGAAACTATTCTCGAACGCACCCATAAGATAAGATAATAAGCAATGTGCCAACCCTGCCCTCATTAAGCCGCGAAATTTAAAAAAAACAGGTACAATGGAGAGAGACATAGTGAAACCCCCCTGCTCAACTCGGTCAACTGTCAAAATAGCTAGAGACATTTCACATAAGCAAAAAGTTCAAGCCATTCATAAAAAGAAAAAATAAAGATTGTGCCTTGGCCCAAGAGATGGCGCCACAGTCACGCACACAGCGAATAGCCATCAAATCCGGGATTCTAATGTGCATAAAGCTCTATACCTGGAGGACGCATCGCCTCATCTTTCCAAACAAAAAAGTCTGCCAAAATCTGAGGGGGGCGAGGTAGCATACGTATGGCGTTTTCAATTTAAAGGTACATCATTGTCGGTTGTTAATAAAGTTTATTTCTAAATGATTTTTTATAGCAGCATCGCCTTATTGATAACGGACAATGATGTACCTTTGACTTGAAAATATCACGCATATTTGACAAGTCACGACACTAAATGGATCAACAGATAGTTGACTTTACATATGTTGAAATATGGTTCATTATCGGATGCAGTCCTTGCAAATGTCAAACAAAAAAGCCAAGGATCATTTTAGCTTGTATTTTCAAAAAAAATATAGAAGGCAGTAATCCTTAGGAGCGTTAAATATGCATAAGTGTCGTCAAAATAGTTACTGCCCGTCAGAAAATCAACGATTATCTTTGAATCGATTCTGTAAACGACACTGGATTTTCGATATGGATTAATTTTTTAATCATAATAGTAATGATAAAAAAAGTAAAACTATGATTACATGTGAAATTATATTTCATATTTTTGTAAACTAGACATAGTAGAACATTTTTTACACCTAAAAACAATACTTAAAGGCATTTTCACGGAGCTCTTTACTCACTGAAAACGATGAACGAAATGAGTGTAATCGATTTTTGAAATAGTTTTTATAAACGTATTAGATTTTCCTGCTAATAACGTTGACAGAGGGGAAATGTACCTAAGCTTACTCCATAGGTATATGCTCTAAGCTAATGTGGTTGGCAACTGTCAACGGTTTGGCCAGATGGCGCCAGCATAGCTTGTACCTGTCACTAGTATTGTCAGGAGGGTTCATCTCCACGAAGTGACAGCTACCACCTCGGAACATATCGGATACGTTTTCGGGGTTGTCAAAATCCCTTTTGTTTATTTGCGGCATGACCACAGACAAGATAAAATATTTGAGTAGTTTATAGTAGTAGTTTTGTATTAAAATAATAATTAGATTGGGCAAATAAGGTAATAAATTTGACATTTATCTAGTTTCGTATTAAAATTACTGATAGATTAGGAAGATTGAGGCAGATTGGGGCAGGTCCAGTAATAATACTAATTGCGTACTTGTCAACCTTAGTGGTTCAATAGGGAATATTATATGGGAACGTCATCTGTCAACTTTTATCTGTTAAAGTTCTGTCAAACACTGATTTTGTATCGGGAGATGACTTTCTGTATGAAATACTATTATATTATTCTGTGGTATTGTTGTATGGGATTTGGCTTAAAGGCTAGCCCATCCAGGTCAGAATAAAAAAATAGTTATTTGTGCAACAAGAGAGGAAAGTTGGTTTTTCTTGCGAGTGTTGATTTTGAGTCCCGAGTAAGCGAAAGATTCTATAATTGAATCACGATCGAAGCGAGTGATTCTAAGTTTGAATCTTGAGCGTAGCGAGGGATCTCAAGAACACGAGATGTGAAACAACTTTCCTCTCGTGTGACACATACAACTTTTCACCTCAGTAGTGAGAACATATTAAAGTTAAAAAAAAACACATTTATTTACATTCCTGAATGAAAGACATCATCATTATGACGAAAAGCTTCTAGAAACAAAATTTCACTCCCTGGAGTGACGAAAGTCGCACTTTCGTTACTCCAGGGAGTGAGGAAAGTAGGCTTGTTCGAACTGCTGAGGTGAAAAAGAATTTGTCACTTTTGGTAGGACTGACTGAGTTCACGCTATGCTGGCGCCATTTGTAAGGCCTTGGGTTTTCTGACCACCCGTCGCCGGCGGCCGGCGACCGACGCCATACAAACATCCGATCGAATCCGATGTTTTGTATGGCGTCGGTCGCCGGCCGCCGGCGACGGGTGGTCAGAAATCCCGAGGCCTTACAAATTGCTATTGCTATATGAATGTTTACTAAAGTGTATGTGTTGGCAGGACGGCGGAGAGCGGGCTGGCGCACGTGTACGCGCCCCGACACGATCTCATCCCCGCCGACAATGTTACCCTTTACATCACCAATCTGTAAGTCAACGTTTTAAACGAAAAAACAACCGACCTCCACTTTTCTGTGAGTAAAAATTAAATTGCCGTAGATTAACGCCATAGGGAAGGTTTTTGTCTAAGAAAAGCGTTACGTGCCCTACACTTCGTTTTTTTTGAGATTAGAAATTGAGTAAACATAGAAACAGAAGTTGCCAACCTATTCTAACCTGTTCTGTTTGAATGTTCAATTTAGACATACTGCAAGCACACCAACAAACGATTAGTATACATGATGAAGAGTTCACATTTGTAAATAAATAATGACAATTAGCAGATTATAATCCATAACAGCAATAAAAACACAATTTCGTTTTGATTATCACGTTAGAGACACATGACAATTGAAAAACTGACAGTGACACACGCATACGTTATAAATCCAAAACCATATGTTTCGAACCTCTTTTTCTCCAGGTTTTTTATTGTGCAACATTCACTAAAACATTAACAATGATAAGAATAAATTATTTCGTAATAATGACTACTATTACAATACTGTAAAATAATTAATATTATTCAATTTAACATTTACAAATACCTACATAATTATTTATTGAAGAATAAATATCTTTTATCTTTTTATCTTTTTTTTTATCTACGCATGGCTTTATTATAAATACAAATATATTTAAATATTTTTTATTGGCCGCATTGGCACTTTGACACTTGTGACATGTATCATGCCGTATCGTGCCTGATAAAGAACCCTGTACATGCGCCTTTCAACTATTTTCTAATCTACAAAAAAACGAGGTATAGGGCCCCAACACATTTAAGGCCTTGTACAAATAGGTAAACAAGTTTCGATAAAAAAGAGAAATTTCCAACGCAGGACCAACCATCCATAAGTCCGGAAACCATCGATAAGGACGTGCAGTTGTTGCGCCTCCTTGTTGACAGCAAATTGTATGGCTCGGATGCTCAGTTCGTATGGGTTTTACTATAGTTAAGGACCATTCATCAGCTGTCTCTTTCTCTTATTGTACTGAATCTTGAACAGCGCCCTCTATATAAAGTTTTCACCGGCCTTCCCAATGCGGGTTTCCGCCTTAGAGATTTAAACCAAGCGGCGTGGCCATTGACAGGCGTTCCCGCTGCCGAAATGTATGACCAGTGGTCATACTCATTGTATGGACTGACGTTAATTTGTAAGTAAGTAAGTAAGTAAGTTCTTTATTTGCGTTAAATGTGGTAACAATAGTTCAAAGTTTTATAATATGGTTTTATCACACATTTAGCCGTATTGCGGCATGCAAAATGTATTCCTTAAACTAAATCTTAAATCTATTAGAGCATGCAATATTATCCATTAACACCAATATGATACAATATAGTATGTCGTAAAAAAATAATACAATACAAAACATTACAATAAAATTAGTCAATTATTCAAAAAAATCATTTAAATTATAAAAACATTTATCCATTAGCCAATGTCGAAGTTTACGTAGGAACAAATTATCGGGCAGCTGTCTTAAGTCTAGAGGAATATTGTTATAAATGTTTCCTGACATCATAAAACAATTTTTGTTATACTGGGCCGAGTTACATATTGGCCTTTGTATCTTAAGTACATCTCTGTTCCTTAACCTTGGATTTTGAGTTGGTTTTTTAAACAACTCAGGGTTGTTTCGTACAAATTTAGCTTGCTCATAAATATACGTATAAATGACGTGGCTGTTTTGACGTTTCGCATACATTTGACGTTCCCCTCCCCCGCAGACTTCCGATAGAAATGAGAGCGCGTGTCGCATCCGGTTGGTTTAATAATCAAAGGTTTCCGCGATCGGGATTTTCCCTTGATAGCAGCACGGTGGCGAGAGAGAGCTGTCATAATCCACCAATCATGTTAAATCATGTTTTTTATTGGTAGATTTTGACAGCTGATGTCAAAAAGACCGTGCTGCCATCTCTCAAAGCAAGGATTTAACTAGAGACCGCATACGCGACACACCCTACAGGACAGAACACACTCAACGCGACTGATTTTAAAACACGTTTCAAGATAGCTGATAGCATACCGTAACTAACCTACATCATTTAGTCGGTGTCATTGTTACCCTTCAAAGAGCGGTGGAGGGTAATAAACGTTTCTATTGCACTTAGGGCCTTTTGGAAGTAAGCGATAATCACAAGGGTGAGTCTATGATAACTGATAAGGACCAACGATAATAACGCCTTCTCTGTCATATCTATGGAAAGTGTAATAAGACCATCCCGTTCAATCTTGGTATTATTATTTCCGTGTCAGGTCTATGGGTGGTATGTCTATGTGCCATCTAGTGGAAAAACTCGATCACGGAAACCCTCATTGTGATTTATTTGGTATCCTGCCTTTTCGCCGAAAATTGTATTGCCGAATTTCACTTGCCAAACAACCTTTCGCCGAAGTTTCATTTGGCCGAACAACTTTTACCAAATAATTATTTCGCAATCATTTCTCAACCCCATAGTTGGGAATAGTACATTTCGATATTAGTGCGGAAAGTATGTTATTACTTCTCGAGTACCGAGATATAGGCAAGACTCGGGACGAGTGAAGAATGACATTTACGCACGAGTATCGAACGACGTTTTTTAATACAGTTGCGAAAAAATTATAAAATTGTCAATATTCACTTTGAGGTTACTTTAGTACATGTATCCGAACGCTCCGCGCGGTGCGGTGCGGCGCTGTGATTGGCTGTCTGTCACTGTGATTGGCTGGAAAAGTAAAAAGCACTAGTGCGCGATATCAAACTTTCCGCACGCTAAACCACTACAAGAAAAGCACTTTTTTGAGCAACTGTATTAAAAATGAAAGTTACCTGCTAGGTTGGGTTAGGTTAGGTTGGATTATGTAAAGTTGGGAAATGAAATTCAGCCAATGAAACTTTGGTTGGCAAGTGAAATTCGGCAATACAATTTTCGGCGAAAAGGCAGAGAACCGATTTATTAACCGACTTCAAAAAAGGAGGAGGTTCTCAATTCGACTGAATTTTTTTTTTTTTTTTTTTTGTATGTATGTTACTCCATATCTCCGTGAATCGTGAACCGATTTTCAAAATTTTTTTTTAATTGAACAGGTATAACCCCTAGATGGTCCCATTGTCACCAAGTCAGGGTCTGATGATGGGATCCTGGAGAAATCGAGGGAACTCTTGAACTGTTATAGGCACGCCTATAGTGATTTCACTATTTTTTACAGCAACTCGGCCACTTCTTCTTGGAATAGCGGATCCTAAGTGAAGTCGGTTCTTTTTTTGTTTTAAATTATGGTAACTATTATTTGTTTGTTGCAGTGGTGGCAGTTCCCCGTCGTATATCTACAGGCTGCTCTCGGAGCTCTACGATCCCAACGACTACACCCTATAGGTGTACAGTTGTACACCAAAACCATTGACACCCCACAAAAACTATACATTATTTGGACAATTTTATTACAATATGTGGACAATGTTCATAAAAAATCGCGTTTCAAATACAAACGTAGTTCAGCTCTCATTTTAAAACGACATGCTTTAGAACCACGAAATTTGGCATGGGCATTCTAGCAGCACAGATCTATGTCGGTAATTCGTTTTCGTTGCTAAAAATTGTAATACAAAGAAAATATAGCAAAAATAAGTTTTGTATGTAAATCTGTATCTGGCTGTATTTTCTTTGTATTACAATTTTTAGCAATCAAAACGAATTACCGACATAGATCTGTAGTATTAGAATGCCCATGCCAAATTTCGTGGTTCTAAACCATGTCGTTTTAAAATGAGAGCTAAACTACGTTTGTATGGGAACGCGAGCGTCCTGGCGACTCTTAATTGACACAGAAAAGGACGGATAGACTATCTCGCGTGCGAGATACTGTCGCGTCATTCATGTGCTAGGCGTGCAGATGCGCAATGCAGCACTGTTCTGTGGGTCTATCTCGGTATCTCCGTCTCTATCGCTCTTCCATATACGCAAGATAGTGATGCAAATAGACGATCGAACGAAGTAGTTTGCTGGTCAATAAATGTTAACGGCCTCCATAGCCTAGTTGGTAGTGACCCTGCCTACGAAGCTGGAGGTCCCGGGTTCGAATCCTGGTAAGGGCATTTATTTGTGTGCTAATCTCAAATATTTGTTCCTGAGTTATGGATGTTTTCTATGTATATAAGTATGTATTTACATATCTAAGTATGTATATCGTCGCCTAGCACCCATAGTACAAGCTTTGCTTAGTTTGGGGTTAGGTTGATTTGTGTAAGATTGTCCCCAAATATTTATTTATTTATTTATGTAGTAACAGTGGAAGTAATACGCTATCTCTTTTTTAGTAGCGCTGGTACTAGCGTCAGAAAGAGATAGTATTGCAATAACAGGATGAGGATGGCTGGTTGAACGGGCAGAGTCAGGGTGACAGCGTTGTATTAAAAGACGTACATAGTGGCTGAGTATAGAATACTCTAATCACGAATCCTTTATTAATAACCAATGCCTACCTATTTATACACATAGGTTGTCGCTGACACAAGCAATATGCGTTTATGTCGCAGTAATCAATTAAGTTACTGGTAAACACTAAAAGTGGCTAAATGCCATATTACACCTCCCCCGAAAGTCCCTTCACCGCCGGGGTGGCAAAAGAAAAAAATTAAACGCATGTTACTTGTTTACAATTTTTTCTGAAAATAGTCATAAAAAGTTTAAATTGTGTGATTAAATGATTTCTTAACTGTCTTAGTGTCGCAGTCCTTTAAATATTTTTAACAACCTATATTGTAAAATGTATCATGCTGAATCAAATTTAAAAACATAATTATAATATTTATCATTTTTAAGATTACTATCATATCTCAGGCTACAAGAGTACCATAGTCACTTGTTAACATTAGCTTATTATAAGCTTCGTAATAAAAATATTTAGGTCATCAAATCATTAATATTTTTAAATATGTATCAATACTTTCATTAACAATCGTATTGTCTATTCATTTCTAAAGCAATATATTAAATATATTATTCAATCGAAATCATTATTATTCGTAGTATCGGTACCTTTCATAATATAAACTAATGCCGAAAATCTAAAGTTATGCCTTTCACGGACACCTGTAAGGTCGACTATGATCAAGGACATACTTAACTGGGTTGCGCCTCTTGCGCACCCTTCACCTATAACATTAAAACCTAGGGCATGGTCACCCTCTATCAACATCTATAACATGGGCATGGTCACCCAAATAATGGCATATCAGGCCTAACTCGTCGGTCGCCTGTACTTAGAGTCACAAATACATTAAGACATAATTAGTCTCCAACATCTCTCACGGAGGATACTGTAGCTCACACTATGATCGAGTACGAAGGACTAGTGCTCTAACTAAGGTCACATCTCGAAATGTGCCTAACTTCTTCACTTGGTACCATACTAAACTATAACTGAAACTTTTCTTAATGAGAAAAAAAAAAAACATTAACACTTCGAATAAAAAAATCAAAACTAATAAGTTAAACTTGCACTACATAACAGGTGATCAGTCTGAACGTAGCTAAGCATTAATCATTACTAGTAAAGAAACAATATTATTGAATTGAGCTATAACTTTAATTGATAAGCGACGGTATCAAATTTCATTCATCGTTTATTAAATTGTTGCATATTGGTGGCGAAGTCTCGCGACCTACTAAAAAAATTGCTGACACGCGCAACCTGCATTTACTTCGACGCGTGCAGAAATTGCGAAATCTATAATTTTCCTAAATTATACTGTATTCGACACTAAGAATTACAATTTAAAATATGACTTCATGATTTTCGTTACTTTTACTTTAGAATTACTTTATAAAAGAAATGTATTCATATTAATCTGAATTTTAAATGTTATATAGATTTATGCGACAACCTTATTATTTTAAGAACTTAATGGCGAGAATTAAAAAAAAAAAATACAAAACAATATCATTATTGGCCGTAATGGCCGTCGCCATCCTCTACCTTGTCAAATTTGCTGGTTTGGCGGTGTCCTGTTGGGCGGTGTCCTCAGGCGGTAGCGGCGCTGGGACGCTGGCTGGCAAGCTGTTACCTCCATGTTGCGCTGGCCAATGCTGCACATGTTAACGATGATGGGCCGGGATAACCCTGGACTCCCTGGAACGTGGGCCGGGATAACCCTGGACACCTCTTGATTTGCGAGCCGGGAAACCCTGGACAACGCTCTTCTTTCTTCTTAATTTTCTTTTAATGTGTAGTCATCTTTTTCTTCTTTTTTTTCTTATTCCTTAATCTTCTTTAGGTTTTTAAATTGCGCTTTCTTCAGTATTGGTCATCTTGTTCTTTCTTGATAATTTCTTCAATTTCAATCTTCATTTGGGTAATTGTCTGCTCCGTGCTGTGTTCTTCTTCTTGGGTGGTTAGTATGGGTGGGTCGCCATAAAGTATTATAGTTGCCTGGTGCTGATGCGGATCAGAAGATTTTTCGGTCCTTAAGGCAGGATCGCCATGTAATAACAGGATGAGGATGGCTGGTTGAACGGGCAGAGTCAGGGTGACAGCGTTGTATTAAAAGACGTACATAGTGGCTGAGTATAGAATACTCTAATCACGAATCCTTTATTAATAACCAATGCCTACCTATTTATACACATAGGTTGTCGCTGACACAAGCAATATGCGTTTATGTCGCAGTAATCAATTAAGTTACTGGTAAACACTAAAAGTGGCTAAATGCCATATTACAGTATGATTCTCTCTGTATATGCTTGAAGTAAAACCTACCTGGCCAAACTATCGATATTCGAAAATTGCCTATCTGCGTCTCTATCGCCAGTGGTGTAGCTAGGGGGGGAGGGGCGGGGGCGGCCCGCACCGGGTGTCACCGACTTAGGGGTGACACCCAGGCTCTCAGGTGACTTTTAGGTAACCGCTATTTAAATCGGCAGCGGCGGCAGCCCCCCCCCCCCCCCCCCCGCCCCTCCCCCATGATTAGGGGTGACACCCATGCTAGCTACGCCACTGTCTATCGCTCTTCATTAGGCTAATGGCACCTCTACATAATAGGCCATCATAGGGACGCAGCTATGCGTTAGAGGGAGCTAACGATATTGCGATCTCGTTCTGTTGTATAGCTGCGTCCCTATGATGGCCCATCATGTAGAGGCAGCCTAATAGACGTGTCGTGTTGATATCCCATCTGGTGTGTTTTGGCCTTAAATGGAATTTGTAAAGGTTGCAATATATGTAATTACTAATTATTAATAAATTGTTCCACAAATACTATTTTCCGTTGTTTTATTATAGTATTTATAGTTTTTACCTGTATCCCTAATCCAGCAATTGCTAGATTTTGATGTTGAATGTATGTCGAATTTTTCGATTATTATTTTGTATTTTTCGAAGTAGTATGCATGTTTAAAAATGTGGAGGGCACCTATAATAGTTAAATCTGAAACTATTAGAACAAAAATTCGGTCGGTGACCGAAATTATGCAAATGCCCTAGGTATAACAAATATAAACAATATAACGGGTTAACTAGATCGTTTTTATTCTGTCGCAAAGTTGCTTTGTAATATAACGGCTTCTAATGTTTGTTTTTAAAACTTGTTTAGCGTTTATTGCCTAATTCTGCCGAAGCTACGACCAGACGGACCGCTCTTAATCTTTTACTATCAAGTTTCAACCAAACTCGGTCCATACCAACAAGAAATTGCGACGAAATTAGCATATATTCTCTTTTTATGATATCTAAGTGTGTCGCGTCCGCTTCCTACGCCTTATCTTTTGAATGTATAATTCTGGATATGCGCCATTTGGCTCAATAAGGTTAAAATTGCGAATTTCGCAATTGTTAGCCACGAAGTTTATAGTAAAAATAATCTTTGTAAAATGCACGATTGTACACAGTCATCGTGTCGGTACACAAATAATCAAAATAAAAAGAATAGAGTCCTCTCTTTCTCGCTTGAAGGTTTGAGGGAGAGCGCGATCGCGTGTCATGTTTACTGCGGCTAACTTCACACTGCACTATGTGCGTCATGTTGGCTGCATTATAATAACAATAGGGCGGGGTTGCTAGGAAACAAGCGCTGAAGCGCTTGAGAATTTTCTTTATATTTTCTTATACAAATGACTACACTTTATCAAAGGGAGGTGCTAAAGCGCTACAGCGCGGAGAATCGCAATGTGGGCGAGTTGTGTAAACTTTTTTTAAGAGGCTTACGTATCGT
Organism: Pammene fasciana; assembly: GCA_911728535.1. NCBI lineage: Eukaryota > Metazoa > Arthropoda > Insecta > Lepidoptera > Tortricidae > Pammene > Pammene fasciana. Next base: position 1,757,988 of record OU452296.1, read on the forward strand.
GTCGTCCGGACGGCCGCATAGCGTTACATTATTATTTCAAGATTTTTTCCACATTCCTCACCGGATTTAGACCTAAATCAGGAATTCAGTGTCAAAAACACTTGTGAAACATTTTCAGTGCTTTAGTTTAGTGCAGCGGTGCGTCAGTGCGTGACCACGCATTGGCAAGGGATTCTCATTAATTATGTGAACATCGAGGAACCATTCTAAGTGCGCGATAACACGCCCTCATCTTAATTAGTAAACAGGACATGATTTTAGAGGTGATTCGATTAGAATTACAACATCGCGTGCAGCACTAATATAAAATCAATACTCGGGAACTGATAATCTCCACTGCATTCTCATTTCCGCTTACAACTTGACATACAATCAAGGCAACGAGGACAAATTAACCCAGATGAGAGTGCGAGTGTCATTTGCGTTATTACGTAAATAATTAATTACCAAATAATTAGGGCCTTCGCGGTCGTTTTCGAATTTAGTTCCTTCGCATGCCGGCAGAGCGCGCGTCCTCGCCGTTTCCGCGCATGCGCGCAGACCGCGCTTACTTCGCGTCGGAGCGCCGTGCTCGCACCAGCCACTAGGGCTCCCGTGGAGTCCTAAAACTATAATCCTTCTCAATTAGTGCTCCATCAGTGTTTTAGTGTAGTGCAGTGCTCTTGTTTTAGTGGATACAAGTTTTTGTGTGCGGATTTTAGTGGTTGGGTGTTACGGCGCAAATCGATAAAGGAAGTGATGGCGCAGCAAACATGAGCCAGGGAGGTTCTAGGAGGCCGTACTCGCGCGGGGGCCCGCGGTGGCACCCGCGCTACAAGGATTACTGGGATTACGAACAGAACTACAGGTCAGTATAGTCTCAACTCCCTAGGCTGTGGATAGAGCAATCACTTTCGCTTCCTCGCTATACGTAGGTAGGTATGTGATTGTGATTTCACTCGCGTTTTCCGTAGGTAATTGAAGTGCCATGGTCGCGATAGCGGCCAATCGTGAGGCTGATAATTCTTCCGAGATAAATTTAACACGCTCCTGCTTCGAACTACGATTACATGCAGTAAATACGATCGCTTTCATTATTAGAAAATGACTAATTAAACAACTACATAGCTTGCGTATTAACAAGTCGCGTTGAAGACACTGAGACATAAAATAACTTGTTTATTATGTTCAACATTTAGCACAATTATATTTAATTACAGTATTTAATGATAATGCTTTTTTCTTACTTTAAACATAATGATATTATTAAATTGTTTTGTAAACACTTTAACGAATGAGTCATTCATTTTATTATCTAAGAGCAATAAAATGAAATGACACAAATATGATAATTAATAAAGCTACAATTGACAATTTACAAGTGGCAGTCTCTTTCTAATACATAGGGTTAGAAAGAGACTTCCACTTGTAAATTGTCACTTGTAGCTTTATTAAATAGGCCCCAGATAGCGCAGACTCCTGAGTCTATGCCTATTTTTTTGGGTTTTTTAAGTGTAGCTAGGCTAGCTAATCTAGAAAACTAGTAATATTATCATATGAAAAACCTATACTTCTCTCATGATAATACATTTTCAATTTTTCACACTAAGTACAGTCACCATCAAATATATCGGAGCGGCCAGGGTACTCAAAAAATATCTGAGCAAGCACCTTATCGCCTTGATAATAAAGGCATTGTTCAGATATTTGTGACCACCTTGGCCGTTCCGATAAATCTGGTGGCAATTGTAGTGTGAACAAAAAAAAAATTTTCAGACGTCTGTATTATAATTATTACAAATTAAAATATTGTAAAGGAAAAAGTAAAGTAATTGCTAAGTCAGAAAATACTGACAAAGTGCTTAGGTAAAATTAGACTGATATAAGCAAGGTTACCAAATAAAATTCTTCTTCTTTGTCGTATCCTCATGGCTGAGGGACGTGACGATTGTGGACACTTTTCACCAACACTCTCCAAGCCGCTCGATCCAGGGCCCGATGCTTGCCTGTAGTGTGGCTTTAGTGATGGATGTTATCCTGTCTGCCCAACGAGTAGCCATAGAGCCTTTCCTTCTCGCCTTTGACATGCGTCCAGTCATTATATGCTTCTCCAGACTCTGGCCCGGATCTGCTCAGATGGCCGAAGAAACTTAGTACACGTTGGGTGCAGATAGTAGAGAGCCTCGTGGTGATCTTGAGCTCGTCGAGGATAGACACATTTGTGCGGCGTTCAGTCCAAGAGATCCGGAGCATTCTGTGCCAAATAAAATTAATGTATTGAATATTAAGACCAAATACATATACTAGTCACAGGATTTCAACGTCAAAATCCACTATTAAAAAAATATGATCAAACATGATTGGTGGATTATGACAGCTAGACCTTTCTCCGCGGTGCTGCCATCTATTAGTCAAAATCGCTATCGTGGCAACAATCATTCAAATCATATGATAATAAACAAAAATCCCATCAGACACTGGCTAGCACTTGATAAAACAAATCAAGTTAAAGAATGGATAAATCAAGTGGCACATTACTCCAGTAAAGATACGTTTTTTTCAAACATTAATTTATAATAGCGATTTTTTTGTTTATATAGTTTTAAAATGTCATTCTAAGATGACTGAACGAAAAATCCTACAAACTTTCCATCGGGAAGTAAATATTCATCAAAATATATATACTTAGGCGATTTTTTAGAAATTAATTAAATGAGGATTTTTTCAAGGTCAATTTTTTGTAGGATTTTCTGTCTACGCAATGATATTGACTTTTAAGCCATACAACTAAATACTTCTGCTATTACGAAGTATTTCTAAATTTGACATTAATCCCATACAAGTGAAAATAAAATGACTGTAGTACATGGTATGTGAAGTATGTGTGAGTCACAAGAGGAGATGAGTAACAGTCCTTCCATGAATGATCCCTTGTGGCTTGTGGCTATGTTTTAGTTGTTTTGAGGATCCTTGAGGAAAATCCGACAGTCAAAATACAAAAACAAAATACAAAATACATAATTCTTTATTTCATAAAAGCGTACATGGTTATGATACAGGGGATGGAGCCACCCAGTAAGCAAAGGAAAGCCTGTGTTGGGAGGCTCCGCTCTTCCCTTAGGTTTATGAAAGTTACATACTTTAGTTGGTACTTTAGAGCTTTTTTAGATTAATTTAAATTAAGAAATACATGTAGACATGCAATGACATACTTGTAAATAAATATTAGAATGATTTTACTAGCTTCTGTGTGTATGTGTGTGTGTGTGTGCGTGCGTGCGTGCGTGCGTGCGTGTGTGTGTGTGTGTGTGTGTGTGTGTGTGTGTGTGTGTGTGTGCGCGCGCGCGCGTGTGTGTGGACAGTCAACCTCTAGCCAACCAGAGGTCTATAAAAAAGAATATTATGGGACAATTTTGAACTTCAATTGAACTAGTCCACCAGTAAGCTCAAGAAGGCTTGTGTTGTGGGTTCCCAACCACATAAGATCTATAATACCTACATAAATATATATAAAACCGCAGTTCTGACGTGATTTGACACTGGTACCTACACAGACTTCACAAATATGTAACTAAGTCGATAGTAGGTAGTATAGGTACTAAGTATGGAATGAACTCCCTGCCGACGTTGTCCCAGAGGGCTACAGTATGAGGTTCTTCAAAAAAGGAGTGTATAGGTTCTAAGGGTAGGCAACGCGCATGTGAATCCTCTGGGGTTGCAGGCGTCCATAGGCTAACTGCTTACCATCAGGCGGGCCGTATGCTTGTTTCCCGCCGTCGTGGTATTAAAAAAAGGTAAGTAACATACATATTATGAACTCATAGTTATGACGTATCTAAGACTCGCGCATCGAGTTTACTAATATGTAAACATTTTTATCCTTATCCCAACTACATAAGGTCTACAATAGTATACATATTTCTGAACGTAACCGTTGTGACGTAGCCGTCTCGCGCGCAGGTAGTAAGGTCGGCGACCGCGCCCTAAATAGGACGCCATGTGTACCCTTACGGGAAACGTGTAGTCAGAAGTAGGCGCCACACACTGCGGAATTCAGCCCAGGTCTCAGCGGAACTCAGTCGACCATAAGGCTGGCTCTACATGATGGGCCATCATAGGGACGCAGCTATACAACGGAACGAGATCGAAATATCGTTAGCTCCCTCTAACGCATAGCTGTGTCCCTATGATGGGCCATCATGTAGAGGAGCCATGAAGGTGCTCTTGCACGGGCGAGTTTTCGGGCTAGTTATCTGAGTTGCTGCATATGGGGCAATTTGAATGGAGCTAGAGTGGCAACATATTGAGCAATGGTTGCTCCATTCCATGTCGAGCAATATTCAAATTGCTTGAAATGGCCGTGACGTCAAAATGCCCCGAATTTCCGGCAATTCGGCGATTTTTATCGCACGTGTGTCGCATTTTGAACACCCTACCAGCTTAGCAACTTCTGCTGCAGACTGTACTCAATAATTTAAACAAAAAAAGAACCGACTTAACTTAGGATCCGCTAGCCAAGAAGAAGTGGCCGAGTTGCTGTAAAAAATAGTGAAATCACTATAGGTGTGCCTATAATAGTTGAAGAATTCCCTCGATTTCTCCAGGATCCCATCATCAGACCCCGACTTGGTGACAATGGGACCATCTAGGAATACCCGTTCGATTAACCTTTTCGACGCCATGTCAAACGCGAAACCTACCACTCAGACGCCACGACATCTAAATGTCAAAAATGAAGTTAAACTTTATGCGTGTGCATGTAGGTCTATTTTGCTCTGTGGTCGGTGACCGATATATCGGTCTTTGGCGTTGGACCTGTGGTGCCGATATATACGTCTTTGGCGTGGAAAAGGTTAAATAAAAAAAATTGAAAATCGGTTCACGATTCACAGAGATATCGAGTAACATACATACAAAAAAAAATCAGTCGAATTGAGAACCTCCTCCTTTTTTGAAGTCGGTTAAAAATATCTGAACATGCACTTTATCGCCTTGACAATAGAGGCGTTCAGATATTTGTAACCACCTTGGCCGCTCCGATACATCAGATGGCTGTACATCCGTACACTATGATAGGAACAGGATGTGAGGTGCGGGCGAGGAAGCCGGGAGCGGACGCGTCACGCTCTCTAGTCTATGGGTCCGCTCGTAGGGGTGAATATTTTATACACGTATTCGCTATATCGTCACGAAACTAAAACAACACTTCCTTGAAATAAAATATTACAGCGTTTAAGGGAAAGTGTACTACTATACGCTACGCTAGTGTACGCTATTCGTTACTAAGTGGAGTAGCAGTGCAGTGCAGGTGACATTTCCTCTTACATTTTGGGTATCTTTAGGTGGCTTTCACATAGATGGCGCGATTGACTTGAGTTTCAAATAGTTGTTAGGCTGTGCTGCTCCACTATATAAGTTACTCTATGCAGATTATTGCAGATATGTTGATTGTTGCTATGTTTTATTCACCGATCCACGTCGAAAATCGAAATTACGATATCTCTCCACTCTATCGCACTTGCTGATGCCTTCGAGCGACAGAGAGGCATGCATACTGCATATTGTGTAGGTACCTATTTTAAATTAATTCGGACATCTCACGATGTCAAGCAAAAACAGTTTTTTTTTTTTTTAGCCTATTTTCGTGTCCCACTGCTGGGCAAAGGCCTCCCCTCTTCTCCTCCATTCAGCCCTGTTTGTAGTATTTATAGTATAAAAACAGATATTACCAAATAAATAAATACAACAACTAACTCTGCCATCGCAAATTTAATCTACTCATTTAATCATTAAAGTCGATATTGTAACAATTTTGTTAAAAGTTTTTCATCTCAGACGTGACATACAATTCCGACTTAATTTCAATGCCGGCAAGATTTTACAATAATATACATACCTACATACAGTCGCCATCAGATATATCGGAGCGGCCAAGGTGGTCACAAGTATCTGAACAACGCTTCTATTGTCAAGGCGATAAAGTGCATGTTCAGACATTTTTGTGTACCCTGGCCGCTCCGATATATTTGATAGCGACATTAGCGACAGTACAATCATAGTACTAAAGCTCTGGCAACGGCCTCTAGATAATGTATTGCGTTGCGCACCTTTGCGGGTAAGGGACCTTCTTGTAAACAAACCTCTTTGTTTTCACACTTTACCCGGCAACATTACCAAAACATCGTATCTCCATACTGAGTCCTTAACGACATACGACATTTCGAAAGTGACATCAAGTGTAGTTCACTATCACAACATCGTATCTTATCACGATTTTCATTGTGACATAAGTCTTTTTCGCAATAACTTCTACTATTCCACCTTGATAACTCGATACATCGTAAATACGCACGAGTTTAAAGATATGACCTTTAGTAAACGCCAGCAAGACTGTATCCTACAAAAGGTCGTATCTTAATACGAGTTTTATAATTACATACGATGTTCTAAAAGGCGGAAGTGTGGGCGCCATCTGGGCACCAGGTGCCGGCGACATAGATAAGAACATGGCTTGAGCAAAAACTAACGCGTAAAGGTACCACCTGGGGGAATATAGGTACATGATTCGTACAGTCAGCTGCGAAATTCAAAATCATCTTTACGCTGTTTTGTAGGTATTTTACACTTTTAGTCAGCTTGACTGGACTTCGTATTATCTATGAAAAGGGACCATAATGTCGATGGCGCTTACGGCGTTGTCCTAATGGAACGCGAATGCGCGAGAGTAAGCGATGCGACCGTGGAAATTTGTGTCGCATTCATGTTTCATTAGGACGCCTAAAGCCCGTCACAGACGGAGCTATAATATATATTAATATACCGTAAGATACCGAGATATATATTATCGTATAGCTCGGCACCCCACACGGGAAAGATATGAAAAGAGAGAAAGATATAGGTATCGGTTGTGCGTCACGCCAGAGAAGGAAGGCAATATACCCAAAATATATAGTAATATATCGAGATATATCAAGCTATAATATATATTATAGCTCCGTCTGTGAACTCTGTCAAATAATGCGTAAAATATATCGTAAGATACCGAGCTATAATATAATATAATATAATATATATATTATAGCTCCGTCTGTGACGGGCTTAAGTCGCGCGGCGTCGTAATCATATTGCGTTGTTGTTAACAATGGCGTAAGCGCCATCGACAATAAGATCCTCTCCATAGATCACGTCGACGTCTGATCGGCCGAAAATGGCCGAAATGTATGAAACAGCCAAATTTTTTGAGATTTCGGAGTTGGCCCCATAGTAAAAGTTGTTTAGCATAACCTACCAAATCACCTCGCACAATATGGCTAGCTATTGAAAAAACACCTGTATTTTTGCGGGCTTAGTTGTGCCTGTGCAGACTGTACCTACAGTAAAATGCCTTGCAATGAATCCAGGTAGGCTTGCTCCAAGGTAAACGTCCCTACTTTGTCAGTACTGCTGTGTCGGCGGTCATCGCTCCCAGCGCGTTGACATTAAAATATAAACACAAGTGCAAGAGCATTATATTTCTGACGGCGTTTGATGCTTTGCCTACCGCGGACCACTTCATTTTGATCCTCTATTTGCATCTTTTCGAATATGCAAGAGCGATAGAGACGCAGATTAAAGTTTCGAAGTTCGCGGTAATCCGCGCCACATGTTGAGCTAATCTGACGCTTTATGCGTATCATCTGCTGCGGAATTGACACCGCGGTGCCACGCTACACGTTTCGCCGCGAAACCTGAGCGGATCTAGAGCGAATTATACTGAAATACTTTATCGTTTTACATAGACACTTCGTTCTTTCACTAATAAATAGCGTATACTAGTTACGTGTAGTTTCGCCTAGTAAAAAGATCAGTTTTGGGTCGACCGACTGGACGACGTAAACAGAGTAGGAGCGAATCTTCACGAGCTCGGCGCCGGTAATGGCATGCTCTTGTGTCGGAGGCCAAGACTCATTTTGGGCTGTTGCGCCAAATAAGTAAGTGTAGTTTTAGAAAATACTAATAACTCCATATCGACCGTGGAATCTTTTCCCTGGACTGACACATTGAACCTATACAATACACAAAGTGTAGCGCTGGCCAAAAAAATTGTGGGGGTGGGAAATGTTATTCTAAAAGGCCACTATGCACACAATTTTTTATTAAAGGCTACCTGAGTTCCCAAATTAATTTTATTTGAACACATTTAAGCCAGCTGTTAATGTTTATTTCATACAATAAATGCGCATTCGCTTCTACTTGCTATTCCAAAAATCACGACAAAAAAAAACTACAAAAACGCGCTTACCTGCTATAGGTCCAAAGACTCGCCGACGGAATGTCAATGTTTTGTGATTTATTTCCGTATAAAATGCTCAGGTAACTTCTAATAATAAAACAAGATTTACTCCAGTCTATACTCTATATCACTCTGAATACAATTTTGACTGTTATAAAAAAAAATAAGGTTTTAGTATATGTACTTATATGATTTATTGAAACTTAATTGCAAAAAAGGAAATGTTATTATCGTACATAAGGTGCCCTAGGCATTCTCTACCAGTCAAGCTGATGTGAAATTATAAACAGCACCCCGTTTCGTTGTTGTTGTTGTTGTCCTAAGGCACCCCAGAGGTGCAGAGGGCCTTCACTAACTCGCGCCACGCCTTCCTATCCTCAGCGACCCTTCTAGCCTCCACCCAGCTCAGTTTAGCACCCCGTTTTAGTTATATTACATTTAAAAAACTTATAACCGCATTGTATATTTTTGTGATAATCGTGAAATCAATTAGTAGTTATTTTAAGTTATGATTATGACCGTCTTCATGCCTATTTTAGACGATGTTCTATACTTGAGTTTCGGTTAAAAGTTCATTGGCTCATAGTTTTTTCGCTGCTCATGTCATCCGTCTGTTCTTGCGTCCGCAAGGTCACCGGAGCGAGTGGAGGTCACTATACACATATTTGTTGTTTTGGAAGAACTAGTATTTAACATATGTGATTTTAGCCGAAAGGCGAGACATTATGACTGGTCTAGCTGGCAAAACTGTTTTTACCTCAGCAGTTCGAACAAGCCTACTTTCCTCACTCCCTGGAGTGACGAAAGTGCGACTTTCATCACTCCGGGGAGTGACGAAAGTTGCGACTTTCCTCACTCCAGGGAGTGAAATTTTGTTTCTAGAAGCTTTTCGTCATAATGATGATGCCTTTCATTCAGGAATGTAAATATTGTGTTTTTTTTAACTTTAATATGTCCTCGCTACTGAGGTGAAAAGTTGTATGTGTCACACGAGAGGAAACTTTTTTACATCTCGTGTTCTTGAAGCTTTTCGTCATAATGATGATGCCTTTCATTCAGGAATGTAAATATTGTGTTTTTTTTAACTTTAATATGTCCTCGCTACTGAGGTGAAAAGTTGTATGTGTCACACGAGAGGAAACTTTTTTACATCTCGTGTTCTTGAGATCCCTCGCTACGCTCAAGATTCAAACTTAGAATCACTCGCTTCGCTCGTGATTCAATTATAGAATCTTTCGCTTACTCGGGACTCAAAATCAACTCTCGCAAGAAAAACCAACTTTCCTCTCTTGTTGCACAAATAACTATTCAATTGCGATATTTTACCGAGAGGGAAACTCGGCAAAGTAGGGATCTATGGGATTTGGCCTAAAGGGTTAGAATCCACACCAGAAAAATCCAAAAAGAACAAAATTTTACACACTTTACCATTTATAATAATATACTGTTCTCAACTGGAAACTGGCTAGAGTCGAACGTAGATCGAGTCGTACCGTGCACTCGTGGAGGTGCTCTGTTAAGCTGAATGCCGTTCAGATGAGCTGGAGCGACGTTAGGAGCGCTGCTGGGGATCGAGAGACGTGGCATGAAGGCCCTCTTTACCTCTGAAGCGAGGAACAACAACAATAGAAATAGTTCGCCCTCGCCCTGGCCTGTAATCAATCATGAACCATTCGATCCTCTATTTGCATCACTCTTTCGAATACACAAGAGCGATAGAGACGGGGATGACGGAGTTTCGATTTTTGATGTAGTCCTGTGATCTCCAGAGGGCCTACCGCGAAGTTCGAAAATCGACAAAACGATGGTCCCGTCTCTATCGCTCCTACATATACGAAAGAGAGTGATGCAAATAGACGAATCGATGAACGAAGTGCTTCGCGGTTATAGGCCAGGTCACTCCTTATTGGTTGGACCGAGAATATATTACTCTTGCGCTCTAGCAAAGGGGAAGTTACGCTGTTCACTCACCTCCCACTCGACCTTGCGTCGGCCACGTATTATTTACAAACGTATATTATTGCACGTTTATCCTTCAACGAGACTTGGTGACGTCATGTCGTACCGTACGTCGATGTCAGAGATAGTTTTAAATTTGTGAACCTGCTGCGTTTCCACCAGAGATAGCGAAGGTGCGTTGCGAGGAACGTGTTTGTAATGGCTCCTCTACATGATGGGCCATCATAGGGACGCAGCTACGCGTTAGAGGGAGCTAACGATATTGCGATCTCGTTCCGTCGTATAGCTGCGTCGTGCCTATGATGGCCCATCATGTAGAGCCAGCCTAAAGGATTGGTAAATGAAGTGATTCCGTTATTTAGGATGTAGGTAAAAAAATATATATTTTCCTTTATGAACTGTGGCTAACGAGAAAACATTGGCTTGATATTTAAATACAGTCAGAATTAAATACAGAAAACCACAGCCAAATAGCACTAGACCCTACTTATAGTGTTGTATTCCTGCTGCTGGTGAGTAAGGTTGCCAAAGAGCTCAATGAGGACCCAGTGTGTTGACGACGACGAGGGACCTCTCTTGTTCCTTTAGCCGTCAACACAGTGAATCCTCCTGTTTTTAAAGGGTCAGCAACGCGCATGTGACACCTCTGGAGTTGCAGGCGTCCATAGGCTACGGTAGCCGCTTACCATCAGGTGGGCCGTATGCTTGTTTGCCACCGTCGTTGTATTAAAAAAAAACTTTATTGTATTAAACCAGTGGAAGGTAAAAACCGAGTTGAAGTAAAGCCAGTAGGAATGTAAACCATGCTTTCTGCGATGGAGGAAGCAACTGCGACCTCGCGGGCTTCCGCGTCGGCCGACCTCTGCCGCGGTTGCCGGCGGGCTTTGTTCGTGCCATGGCTTTTTATATCACCACGGTAGGAAACAGGCGCTTAATTAAACTGTAGAGTAGGTAGACGCAGGGGAGCGGCACACTGCTTGTGCAGTCGCCATCAGATATGAGAGCGGCCAAGGTGGTCACAAGTATCTGAACAACGCCTCTATTGTCAAGGCGACAAAGTGCATGTTCGGATATTTTTGAGTACCCTGGCCGCTACGATATATTTGATGGCGACTGTACAACGCAAACGCCAAACGCCATAATGCCCTTTTGATTTAGATTATCACATACATTGACGGTTTAATTCAACCAGTTTATTTCACGATTCCTACTCTTGGTTTTTTTCAAAATATGAGTGTGATTGGTCAGATTACATTAGGTAGTACATCAAACATCATTATAGTTTTTTGAGTCCATCCTTCATGGGGCACACCAAACTGTCATATCACTCATATCATACATGCAATCAGTGCGTCAGATAAATGCGTTGCCTGTATGCTAGTAATTTAGTCTATATCCTCCCCCCACATGATATTTCCCGCCGTATATCTAGGTTTCTCCAAGCATATAATGAGCCTACTGCTGAACTAGTCGACATGTCGGCCTTGTCGTCACTTTACGTCGTTTTAGCAGAGATTATGTATTAAATAGAGACGCACAGTCTAAGAACTTTTTGTGGCTCCAAGTCATCGCGTCATCTAAACCGTAGTAACGCTACTCGTTGCTAGATGGCCCTGCACGGTTCCTTTAACAAGTTCTTACACTGCATTTTTTTAAATTAATACAATGCTCTCTGATATTAGACGTAAGAAGTAAAGACATTACAGGCAATCGATACTCGGTCTTAAATTGTCCGATAAAGCAGAATTGTTTTTCGACACAGTATGTGTGTATTGTATGTCTTATTGACGGATTCTGATATGAGAGGTGTAGCCTCAGGACAGAAGTAGCTTATCAAAGAGAGATTGTTCTTGAACTATTATGTATTCACTAAAATATTGTGCTACAAGAAGTAAAGGTGTCAGGTGTCACGGGCGAGATGCTTCGTCGAGCGGCTGAAGGTTGTCGTGATCTCTACTATCGTTACATACAAATCATACAATGTACGTAGGCTTCAGAACAGAGGGTTTATCAAAGACAGATTGTACTTGAACTATTATGTATTCACTAAAACCTTGTGCTACAAGAAGTAAAGGTGTCACAGATGAGACGCTTCGTCGAGCGGCCGAAGGTTGTTGTGATCTCTACTATCGTTACAGACAATGTTCGTAGGCTTCAGAACAGAGGGTTTATCAAAGAGAGATTGTACTTGAACTATTATGTATTCACTAAAACCTTGTGCTACAAGAAGTAAAGGTGTCACAGATGAGACGCTTCGTCGAGCGGCCGAAGGTTGTTGTGATCTCTACTGTCGTTACAGACAATGTTCGTAGGCTTCAGAACAGAGGGTTTATCAGTACTGTCGTTACATACAATGTGCGTAGGCTTCTGAACAGAGGGTTTATCAAAGAGAGATTGTACTTGAACTATTATGTATTCACTAAAACCTTGTGCTACAAGAAATAAAGGTGTCACAGATGAGACGCTTCGTCGAGCGGCCGGTTGTTGTGATCTCTACTGTGGTCGTTACATACAATGTACGTAGGCTTCAGAACAGAGGGTTTATCAAAGAGAGATTGTACTTGAACTATTATGTATTCACTAAAACCTTGTGCTGCAAAAGGGTGTCACGGTTTTTGCGCGGTCTCTTGTGCCGTTAAGTTTGCGAATAGTGTAGGCCTAGCCGACCCGTCTTTGGGGCATACACAAAAATGTTTTTATGTATGAGTTATGACAGCACGGAGTTCGGGATATACATTTTTGACTTTGAAATATGTAGGGAAAATTAGGACGCAGTTTTTTGTTAAACATATTTGGTATCGGTCTTAGCCGCATTACCATATGTAAAGTATAATTTACACGCAGTGCGGGTGCATCACCCCCAACGGTTTCGACCCCCGCCAGGCGACTGCTTGGAACTCCAAATATGTTGTTATGCCTGTATTTATTTGCCCTTTTCACACATGAATGAATATAATTTTAAACAAAAAAAGAACCGATTTCACTTAGGCACCGCTTTTCCATGGAATGCCCGAGTTGATGTAAAAAATACAGAAATCACTATAGAATCTGATAGTCTGTTGCAAACTTTAATAGCTACTATAGAATGTGATAATTTATATATTTTAAGTAGATACCGTATAAGTGCGTTGGCGTCAGCTGTAAGCTTTTATGGAGAATAAAGAATATAGGTATGAGCTTTATGTGACTTATATCACTAGGGTTACTTAAGAAAAGCCTACACTCTAAAGAATGAAGACCAACTAAGAGCAGTTTTCTCTTAGTTGGCGTAAAGTTAATTACAACAATAACGATCATATCTAAATTAAAGAACGCTGATTACTTAAAACAATAAGTGTATCTGTGATTGAACTAATAAAGCAGGTATGTCATTAATCCTAACAATTGTATACTTTGCATCTATTATTAACTTGTTGGCATAATTATGTAACGTAGGTTAATTCAATCTTTAACAAATTAATTAAAACAGATAAACATGTTAATAGTTATGAACAGTTTAATAGTTTATTTAATTATGTTGTATTTGTTGATTTACATAAGATTTGGTAGTTCAATCAACTAAACATATAATATTTAGAACAACGAAAATAAAACATTCAATTCCATTATGATCAAGTTACTGTATTAATTACGAAACAAATATTCCATTCTACTAAGAATTATTTGTTAAATCGATTTTCTTAATAATTAAATTAGACAATCGGTTAATCCGATCAATCAAGAGAGAGAAAGAGAGGGCACTTGTGCACCCGCGGTCCTCCCCGCCCGCGCCTCGCCCGCGCCCCGCCCGCGCCGTCTTGGCGCGGCGCGTACGACCGTTGGAGCGGGTCGAGCGGGGAGTCAGTCTCACTCAGCCTCGCGTTCCGCAGACTACAAATATTGTTCTGTGATTAAGCATCCTGGACGCTTCGGGCCTTCAGCCCTACGCGGAGCTCGGTCTTCGCATTTTCAACGAACTAGTGTATTTACATACCTAGTAGTGTCGTGCATGTGCAACCATTGAGATTTGAAATAATAACATGGATGAAGTTTGTGAGCTGTTGAAGGCTTGGGAGCTCCCAGCCTTAATACCTGAATTCACCAGTAAGTACATTATATCTGATTACTTGTTTTTGTTTGATTGGTCAGTGTCTTGTTAGGGCAGGTTTTTAAGACGAATTGCTATGACGCTTGGGGTGGCCGCCATGCTTTTTTTGCCCAAGGCATAAGGTTACCAAACTATGCCTCTGCATACGATTTTTAGGCAAGCCGTGCGCGGTGTTAAATCGTCCCTACCATGAACCTGACCGAAATTTTAATTAGGTATATTATATTACTAGCTGACCCGGCGCACTTCGTACCGCCAACTTCGACCGACTACATCGACATCAACTTCACTCCTACGTCAGTACAGTCTGTTACCCCAATTCCTACCATCTCCCACCACTCTTTTACTATTATCTACCCATCTCCCACTCTCGTCCTGTCTTCCACTCTTCTCCCACCGACGGTACTCCCATCGACTCTAACCTTATTACCACCGACTTCTACGCCATTTTTGCCATCTCCCACCCACTCCCATTGTCTCCACCCATTTATATTGACTTCGTACCGGCTACTTCCACCGACTCCCATCGACCTCATCACTCCTACGCTAGTCGTACAGTCTCTTATCTCATTCCTACTGACTCGTACCACTCTCCCACCCTCTCCTATTCCCTTCCACCCTTCTCCTACCGGCTCCTGCTTCAATCCCATCGACTTTAGTCCCATTCCCAATGGCTCCTGCGCCAGTTTCACCCTTTCACACCCCTTCCATTGCCTTCACTCACTCCTATTGACTCCCAACGATATTGACGTCACTTGTATAGACCGCATTTTAAACTTTGTTTTAATTTCTTCAATCTATATCTATACCTACTTTACTAATATTATAAATGCGAAAGTTTGTCTGTATGTCTGTTACCTCTTCCCGCTCAAATAACGGTTTAACCAATAAGAATGAAATTTGTTATGACGATAGTTTAAGCCCCCTCATAGGACAGTTTTTATCCCAGAAATCTTCCCTTTTTTATTAAAGGAGTGAAAAGGGTGGTGGAAGTTTGTATGGGGAACCAATAACCGCTGAACTGATTTATATGAGGAATGAAGATGGTTTTAGTTCTGGGGAAGGACATGGGATACTTTTTTCCCTAAGTAATTCCTTAACACGTTCGCTGACAGTAGGCACGCCTGTCGACGTACTGTCACGTGACACTATAATATAAAAAACCGGCCAAGAGCATGTCGGGCCATGCTCAGTGTAGGGTTCCGTAAACTGAGACCATTAATTCAAAAGGTCGTTTCTTACGGGAAAATTGGCGGCGCTTACGTCCTTTTTACTTACGTCCTTTCACTATGGGTTTTTGAATGATAACTCAAAAACGGCTCAACCGATTTATTTTAATATAGTTTTCATTGAAGGTACTCATTAGGCCTCAGTTTCATGAATTTTTTCAAAATGTTAGGACCCACTATTCAAAAGTTAGATGGGGGGGACGCCCTGTTTTAAACTTTCGGAGGTATTATTTCCGAGAGTATTAGTTTTATCCAAAAACTGCTTTAGAAGACCCTAATTCTTTTTAAAAGACCTATCCAACGATACCCCACACAACTTGGTTGGAACGAAAAAAAATTTCGCCCCCCACTTCACGTGTACGGGAGGTACCCTAACAAAATATATTTTTCGCGTTTTTATTCTACCGTTTTGTCGGCTTGGTTAATGCACATATTCAAACCAAATTTCAGCTTTCTAGTGCTAACGGTCACTGGTGGGTTACCGCGAAGTTCGAAAATCGACAAAACGATGGTCCCGTCTCTATCGCTCTTGCATATACGAAAGAAAGTGATGGAAATATTCGATTCGATGAACGAAGTGCTTCGCGGTTATAGGCCTGAGCTAGACCGCGGACGGACGGACGGACGGACGGACATGGCGAAACTATAAGGGTTCCGTTTTTGCCATTTTGGCTACGGAACCCTAAAAAGGTCTGGTCACGTGACAGTGGGTACGCCTGTCGACGTACTGTCAGGGAACGTAAAAAAGATAGGTGGATTACTAATTTCACGCGGGCGAAGTCGCGGGTAAAGGATAGTATTTTAATAGTTATTCTGCTATTCGGTACAGCTGTTCTCGAGTTATATAAATGGCGTAACCGACACGACTTTCTAAGTTGATGTCGATGTAGTCGGTCGAAGTTCGCGGTACGAAGTGCGCCGGGTCAGCTAGATGTTTAAAAATAATTCAATTGAATCCCACATTTTTTACTGGTTGATGATTGTTTTGAAACAGTGTTTACATGAATTGTAAAATTTTCATCTATCCCACCCATAATATAATGCTATCGGTACATAGTATGAAACAAAGTTAATAGGCACGCGCCGCCGGCCCCCCAACCGCATTTTAAATCTCTTGTATCTTCGCAAATATTCATTTAAATTACATGCTGTACAGAGCAATATTCATCTATATTAAATGCACAATGTACTTAATGTACTTAATTGGATAAGGATCAATACTGTATTGCTTAAAATCGCTTCGTAAGTAAGCCATTATTTCTCTTAAAATGTAAAGGATTAAAAATGGTTATTGTGGGTTATCCTTAAGAGATAGACATATACTATCGCGGACTTTTTTATAGACCTTTTTAAGGTGTACAGTACTGTAGTACATTATTTTGATCCATCTAGTAGGGTTCAGCCAGCGTTTGCAATGTAAGCGAAAAAAAAAGTGTTTATTTACGACTTCACATTAGAAACCTCTAAAATTATCAGTGTTTCTTTACTATATTATGCATATTCTATACATATAAACCTTCCTTTTGAATCAATCTATTTATTAAAAAAAACCTCATCAAAATCCGTTGCGTAGTTTTAAAGATCTAAGCAATACATAGGGACGGCCAGACAGCGGGAAGCGACTTTGTTTTATACTATGTAGATGTAGTGATTCGTCAAACACCTATTTCATATTATTCTATTAAAGCGTAAGATGCATGAAATCCTGCGGCGCTTCCGTCTTTCTCGAACGAAAGCAGAGATCACTTAGAAAAACGCGTAAAATGTATGAAATCCTGCGGCGCTTACTGTTTTTTCGAGTTGATAAGTTTGTATGGGAGAACAATATCTTAGTTTTTTAGTATATTACTCGAATTTTTTTCATACTTTCTCACCGGGTAAACCTTCCCTGGACTTCCACGAATATTTCAAGACTATAATTAGCCAAATCGGTTCAGCCGTTCTCGAGTTTTAGCGCGACTAACGAACGGCGATTCATTTTTATTTATATAGATAATATCCTTGGTCAACCAGATCTTGACAGTAGAAAAAGGCGGCAAATTTTAAAAATGTAGGCGCGAAGGGATATCGTCCCATAGAAAATTTGAATTTCGCGCCTTTTTTTACTGACAAGATTTGGTTGACCAGCATAGCATCTATTCTAGTCGTGGCAAAACAATCCTTAATAGTTTAGTGCATTTTGCACGCGCAGGCTCGTAATGATACACAGATACCTACTACCTAAGTACCTATGTAGTTTGTTGCCAAATTTAAATTACTTATATACTATAGCTATAGGTAAATAGGTAGGTAGATGCTATAGAGCAGCATCTATTCTATTCGTCGCAAAACAATACTTAACCCTTTGTGTCATACATTTTTGTTTATTGTAATAAAGGCGTAATGTTTGAGGATATCTATGGCTTATGACTAAAAAAGGGGAAAAACACTATTTTTTTGTACAGGTAATTTCGAAGGGGATGTATGTAAACCCTATTTACATACATCCCCTTCGAAATTACCTGTCAGTAGAGATGACCACCAGGACGAAAAGGGTTAAACCAGGGGCCAGTTTTATAAAACTACAAGTTACAATTTACAAGCGGAACTCTCTTTCTAACCCTACGTGTTAGAAAGAGACTTCAGCTTGTAAATTGTAACTTGTAGCTTTATAAAACTGGCCTCTGGCCGCGCACACACGGAATTTTCCGTACGCAATGACATGTGCAAGCGGGAGAGCGCTATGCATTTGTAGACCGACGTCCTGTTCCCACCTGTCATTCCGTACGGAAATCGTATGAAAATTCCGAGTGTCTGCGGCTAGGGTAATGGTCTAAGAGCTGGCCACGTCAGATATGACACAATAATGAGAGTTTATTAACCAGTCCAGTTAGATTGCATAACCATCCCTATTACTAGATCCGGGCATCTGGCAGCTTTTAATGAGTGGAGCACTGAGTGACTGGCCAACAAAGTTTTTAAGTTGGAAAAAAGTAATACAGATATAGGTAAAAACTGCTGAAGTTGTGTCATTCATAGAGAACAGGGCCTATATTTTAACATTAAAACAAAAAACAATGTGTATTATTGCGCAAACAAAAACAGTAGGCGAGTAACCAAAAATTACATTAAGTATAATCAATCATTTGGCACTACTTCCCCCAACCGAAACTTTTGGATATTATATAATCTAATTAATGACATAATTTTTCATAATATTGGATCAAAGCCAGAACTTTGACCGCCACCACTTTACAGCTGCCAGATGTCCGGATCTAGAAATAAGCATAGTATAGCAAACTAACTAGAGGGGTTTCGTTGCTCTCATTATTGTGTCATATCTGACGTGGCCAGCTCTCCGTCTATAATAGTTCCGTGTCATTCCGTGCACTTTTTGGGCGCACGCGCTGTGTAAAATGAAACGCATGTACTACGAGTAAGTATGTACTTTGTTGCCCGCTTATACGAATTGTGATAATTATTTTCAGAACAACAAATAACAATTCAATCCTTATCGGCGTTAGTATATGAAGATATAAAAGAACTAATTCCATTAGCCGGTCCTAGGTCCCTTTTCATGAGATGCTGGAACACGTGGAAGGCAGAGTTTTCATCTGTTAATACCTCAGTAAATACCACATACAATTATACCTATATATATATATATATAGTTTATCATTACTTACAAAGTAGAAAAAGTAGCTAGCTGTTAGCCGTTAGTAGTAGTTAGGTGTTAGAAAAGAAATGGGACAATGTTAGAAAGAGAATAAGACGGATTAAAAAGAACATATGTGAAACCTGCTTATTCCCACTAGTTACCACCAAGTTGTTACCACTACTTACTCCTAGGAAAAAAATCCCAGATGTTATAGTAATATCAGTATAAGTAGTTAGTTACCAGTGGTAAAAGGTGGGAAAATATCCACCACTGGTAACAACTTGGGGGGTTTGTACAGTCGACGTCAAATATATGTTTACACTTTTGAACCAAGTCGAATGCGTCTTCATACTAATTGTTAGCGACCGCATTCGAGTAGGTAAAAAAGTGTAAACATATTTATGACCTCGACTGTACAATATAATTTTATAGTTATGCCCACACTAGTAACTGTAGAATGGTGGATAGTCCTAGCGGTACGCCTAAAAACGCTGCAAATGGTGTTAAAAGTATGAAAATTGGAGTGATTGATCTTTAGGCCATATGGATTAATTTGACCCGTAGCAGTAAAAAAAATAATAATACCGAGAGGAATTATGACGTCATCTTTTTTTTGTATGCGAAAAAAAAAAATTTTCTTCTAAAACCTATCGTGTGTGGTATCAAATGAAAGGGCTTTTTGAGCTGATTCTAAAAATATATCACATCTTTACATTTTAGCCACTTGTTTTTAAATATAATAAAAATCATTTTCGAAACATACCAAGTTTGGGCTCCTGCAGATACGATACCGTCGAATATTTTTTTGTAAAATATACCTCAAATGATACTTAATATCCTCAAATGTAACCCCCAGGAAACTTTTTTGAAATTATTTTCATTTAGTATTTTATTTTTATTTTTCATTATAACAAAGTTTTATCTATCAAAATATCTATTAAATATTCATAAAAAAGCATAAAACACTGGTGTTTGTGCAATCATTACGAAGTATTGGGCTATTGCTTCGCCTTTTATTCGAAATTTGCCTTGAGCATGGACCCCGCCCCCACTCCCGGCCTGTTTCCCTTTCCTGCTCAGTCGGCGGCCAAAAAACTGAGTCACCCCCCACCCATCAGGACTTTTTTGATTTAAAGCCTCAACTACTCAAGGAATATGTAAAACAAATTTCAATGCTCCGAGAATTATTTTACCCAAATGATATTATACCCGCATTGAGTGATTAATAATGATTAAAAATTAAAAAAAATACTAAATGAAATTAATTTCAAAAAAGCTTCCATGGTGTTACATTTGAGGATATTAAGCATCATTTGAGGTATATTTTACAAAAAAATATTCGACGGTATCGTATCTGCAGGAGCCCAAACTTGGTGTGTTTCGAAAATGAATTTTATTATAATTTGAAACAGTTGACTAAAATGTAATAATGTGACATGTTTTTAGAATCAGCTCCAAAAGCCCTTTCATTTGATACCAAACACGATAGGATTCAGAAGAAAAAATTTTTTTTTCGCATACAAAAAAAGATGACGTCATAATTCCTCTCGGTTTTATTTATTTTTTTACTGCTACGGGTCAAATTAATCCATATGGCCTAAAGATCAATCATTCCGATTTTCATACTTTTAACACCATTTGCAGCATTTTACCGAATTTCGGCGTGTACCGCTAGCACTAGGACCTTTTGTAATAAGGTTCACCAATGTACAGTCGAGGTCATAAATATGTTTACACTTTTTTACCTACTCGAATGCGGTCGCTAACAATTAGTATGAAGACGCATTCGACTTGGTTCAAAAGTGTAAACATATATTTGACGTCGACTGTACAGTTAGGAGTTTTGCTCTTAGTATGTTTGAATGTAACTATATGATATTAATTGCATCATTAATTTGTAGACGCTGATGGATTTGTCTCTGATGGATATATCCACTGCTGACTTAATAGTTATACAAGATGAAGAAAAGCTGCCTTCAAAAAAGGAAAATTTTAAGACTGCTGAGCCTAGTACTGAGTGCAGGGTAAGTAAGCTATTTTATATCATTTTAGTTTGTTTTCATAATATTGATTACTAGCTTTTGCCCACGACTTCGTCTGCGTGGAGTTAGTAACTTGGGTAGCTTATTTTTATCCAATCTGCGTTTTAACGATTCCCCATACAAACTTCCACCCCCCTTTTCACTCCCTTAAGGGGTGATTTCTGAGATAAAAAGTATCCTATGTCCTTCCCCGGGACTCAAACTATCTTTATACGAAATTTCGTTTTCTCGTAGCAGCACGGGACCTGGTACTCCTGGTAGCTGCCATCACTGTCCCAAAAAGAAAATCCACCTGTATATTGGGGATCTCGGAAACGGCTCTAACGATTTCGATGAAATTTGCTATATGGGGGTTTTCGGGGGCGAAAAATCGATCTAGATTTTTTTATGTTTTCCGAGCAAAGATCGGTTTCCCAGATATTTATTTATTATCGTGGCAATCAGTCATATTATACAGTGTGTTTTTATGGTTCCGTAGCCAAATGGCAAAAAACGGAACCCTTATAGATTCGTCATGTGTGTCTGTCTGTCTGTCCGTCCGTGTCACAGCCATTTTACTCGGAAACTATAAGACGTATCATTATCAAATTTTTACATAAAGTGTATTGTGTGTGTTGCTACTTAGTTATGTAGTAAAATTTCTGAAAAAAATCATTTTAGGGGGGGGGGGCACTTCATACATGCAAGTAATTGTCAAAAAATATTTTTTTACCAAATATCAGCATGATGCACATCAATCGATAGGTCTTTAAAAATAACATTGAGGTTTCTTTAAAAAAAATTGATTAAGTGGATATATTCAGAAATAATGACTCCGAAATTCTTAAAAATTGTGTCCCCGTCCCCCGTAACTTTTGAACCGCAAGTCCAAAAATTATGAAAAAATTCAAGAAGATACAACACCTTTGAATATTCTTTCAACGAAAATTATTTTGAACATTATCGGTTTAGGCGTTTTTGAGTTATCTACAAAAAACTACGTACTTAGGCAGATACGACCTTGCGAATTTATTATAGATAATAGTTTTTATTATAGATAATGGTACGGAACCCTTCATGCGCGAGTCCGACTCGTACTTGGCCGGTTTTTTTTAAGTGGGCCAGTATGGGGAAATCCTAAAGTATAGGAGATACAGGGAAACTGTCTTAGGAAACATTAGGTAATTTTTTGAGAAAATAAATTTGGTATAGTCAGAATTTTGGTCAAGTGTATGTTGTCCCTAAAAATTAATAATTTTGATGATTTTTTTTGACGCAGATCTAGTCAGTTTCATGAGAGGATCATTTTATTGTATGGAAAGAAAAAAATCGGAACAGTAGAAGGGTAATTTGCAGAAAAAATGTACCTTTACTTAGTCCCAACTGTCCCAAAATTTACATACAAAATAATTCGTTACGTTCATAGAAAAAGTACCGACAATTACTAAAAGTACTGATAATTTCTCAGTTTCGTTACACTTTTTCTATGAACGTAACGAATTATTTTGTATGTAAATTTTGGGACTGTTTTGCCATTTTTTTTATTCTATCAGACTCGATAGAGCTCATGATTCTGCATACGATAGACTCAAAGATATATGAAATTAAAAAAAAAAGTAAAGGTACATTTTTTCTGCAAATTACCCAGAAGTTAGTCAAATTTTGACTATACCAAATTTATTTTTCTCAAAAAAATTACTTAATGTTTCTTAAGATAGTTTCCCTGTATCTCCTATGCTTTAGGATTTTCCCATATTGGCCCACTTAAAAAAAACACACTGTATATCTACTAATTCACAAACTTTAATTAAATAGGCGAATGAAAAGTAAAGTTTCTAAATTAATTTTCAGATTTTGGAAAATCTTTTAAAGGAGTCGCTTGACTCCGCCTCACTCCTGGCATTTAAAGGGAAAAGCCTACAAGGGGATAGTGCTCGAAATTTGCTGGCGGCCGTGATTGCCAAGAAAATACTGAATCAAAATAACTCATCAGCCATCACAGGTGGGATCTATTATAGATGGGCTATTAGAATAAAAGAGGTTTTTCCCGGCGAGAGAACAACATCTTATTACATCCCAGCTTGCACCACTGCCAATGGCCAGGTACTCCAAGCCAGGGGCAAGCTTGTGCATCAAGTACTAAATCAGCGCAGACGCCTTCAGAATTTAGGTGCTCTACCTAAGGGAAATGGAAAACGAAACCGAGGAAATAGTCCAACGTGCTCATCTGTTCCATCTCCGAGGCCTTTGCCTAATATTTTCACATGTGGTGAGGACAATGAGGAGAATATTGAGGACGATTTGCAATGGCTCGAAAATTCTTCTGATCCTTGGTGTTTAGTTGAAGAGAAGTGGGAGAGAACTTTAAAAGCAAGAACGCGGACTTTATACGACGCTGGTAAAGAAAGTATTGAAAGTTACTTTGAAAAATATCCAGCACTAAAAAAGCCACAAGGATATTCTTTGGTAAATATAATAACTAGCTATTCACTTTTACTAGCTTGACAATAGGTACTTAACTATAATACTGAATATTAGGAACGTATCACATCATAGCGCCTTCTAGTCCCAAACTAAGTACCGTAAAATGGGGTGAGTAGGTGCAAAACTGATATTCAAACCTCGATAAGCTACTTCGATCCTGATGCCCTCCACAAACACGTGGAAATCTATCCCAACCAACCATACAACCCATACCAAACAACTACCCATCCAATCACTCGTTCCGCCGAATCCCCCCCATCCAATATCTGACCGCATTTTATTAAAATCAATTCAAACGAATGCATATTCTTATATTAATATAAAAACTTTGATTTTCGATTCTCAACGGATCAACAAATCTAGTAAGCAGAACGGCAACGTTGCATTGACTTCCATCGGCCAATCACAGAAGAAGTCATAAAGTGCTTCATCGTGATTGGTCCGTTTGAATCGGATCAACATTTATCGGAGCGGATTTGTATATTGGAGCCACATTTGACAAGCGTTATTTTCAGCCATGTCATGTGACTAAAATGGCAAATGTTGATCCGATCAGAGCCACATCAGTATTAGAAAAAGCGTAATAGATCAACATAAGGCCTCCGGATCAACATTTGTTTTTGGATCAACAATTAACTGATCATACGTCTCGAAAGATCAACATTTACCGTGTTGGTATCTCTATATATATATATATATATATATATATATATATTATATCAACTCAATGAAGCTATTTTGTACCTGGCTTGTGTAACCGCATCTACCGACCACTGGTGCATAGTTAATAATTTGTAGGTACATACTTATTTTATATGCTGTTCTTATTTTATACTCATTATGCTTTATCATTCCAGCTACACAATGACTTCAATGCTGCGCATGGAATTTACAAGGACAATTTATTCATTAATTTTCCATTAATGAAAATAAAGCTCCAAGGACTTACGTCTGAAAAAGTCAACTGATCCATTCCTCCACGACCTGGTCGCACTTAGCAATTGTAAGTATAAAGTAACGGTTTTCTATGTCTCCTTTAGAAAATAAAAATATTTTTTTTTCACCTCAGCAGTTCGAACAAGCCTACTTTCCTCACTCCCTGGAGTGACGAAAGTGCGACTTTCATCACTCCAGGGAGTGAAATTCTGTTTCTAGAAGCTTTCGTCATAATGATGATGCTTTTCATTCAGGAATGTAAATAAATGTGTTTTTTTAACTTTAATATGTTCTCACTACTGACTGAGGTGAAAAGTTGTATGTGTCACACGAGAGAAAAGTTTTTTACATCTCGTGTTCTTGAGATCCCTCGCTACGCTCAAGATTCTTTCGCTTGCTCGGGACTCAAAATCAACACTCGCAAGAAAAATCAACTTTCCTCTCTTGTTGCACAAATGACTATTTCAGTTGTAGTCACATGCTTGGATAGAACATATTTTGGAATGATTGCACCACCCCACTAACAGGTTAAACCTAGAGTTACCATGGTTACCAGTATTATTTGACACTGGGTTAACAGTTTAACGGGTTAACCCCGGGTTAGTGGGAGGGTGCAAGTGGCGCTTGCTTAGTAATATAATGTGTACCGTACGCCGTATAATGAATAGGTTTAAGAGTCCGGTAAACTTTTTTTCCGATTTCGCTCAACTTTTTGATGTTATTTTGCAGTAACTAACATAACTTCTATAGATTTGTATACATATTATGAAAGATCGTTTCTTTTTGAATGGAATGAACACAACGATTTTTTAATTTTGTACTTCATTTATAAATAATTCACCCTAATCTAACACCTGTTTCGCGATTTTTGCTTGGAGAGGTGAATAGAGTAAGGTTTTTATTGATTAAAATTAAGTTATACCAGTACGTAAAATATATAAATACATTGGAAAATGAGTCAGTCGCGCGGCATGTTACATTACATGACTGTTAGTGACTTTTACATAAAAAGATTGCGTACGTCCAGGTGTTACCACAAAAATCAAAGTTCAAACCATGGATGTATAGTGCCGGCCCGAGCCCTTGATCAGGGTAGAGCAAAATCGGGTTTTGGCGCCCTTCGTCGAAGTTTTCAAGCGTATTTTGGGGCCCCCGCCACACTCGCGTCTTTTAAACCTTTTTGTTTTTTCATTTGCCATTTTGGCGCCCCCCTTTCCATCCGGCGCCTAGTGCGGCCGCTCCACTCGCTCTACCCTAGTTCCGGCCCTGGATGTATGCATGACATTAGCAGATCTCAATCGACAGCTTAACCTGTACAAATTAAGATGAATCATCGTTTGATTTGTGTGGTAAACCGGTCCTAAGGTGTTCTTAAATTTAATAGCCGCATTTTTTTTAGCACCCAATGAGGAAAATACGAACATAGCCGGATTTCTCACCATTCCACTGTTGCTGAACACTGCGGCAGTCCGCCAAAAGAAGAAGCGAGGTTCGAATGCAAGCCAAAGTTGGAAGCCCAGCAAAGTGGAAGTAAGGGAAGGTTTCATAAAGCATGTCAAGTCCAGTGCAGAAATTAGCCAGACAATCGAACTTCGTATAACCGCTCTACAAAAAATAGGATTGCCATCCCAGCCATACGTTATCGTAGTGGGTGAGTCTTTCGAAAAAATCGATACGTTTTTAGTCGTTGCGAACAGATCGGTAATATATGAAAGACAGTCCATAATGCACGCAATTGATACATGCTACAAAGTAATATGGGCCCTAAATGCGGAGTACTCGATTGACACATACCCTGTATGGTACTTCATACAAAAAGGCATTTATAAAATGTCATCCGAATATGACAAAGGGTCGACTGCTACAGAGTCCCTCCTCACTGATTGCAATGTATGACTACCTATCTAGGTACCTTTATCATACTGATTCATATCAATAGCGGCGCAAACGTCTTTTCTTCGCCATCTTATTTTCACTATCACAGACATCAGTTAAGTAGGTTAGGATTGAACTGCGACCCTTACAGAAACGAAATGCTTCTAGAAAAGTGGGTTAGGTTAGGTTTGAACAGCGACCCTTATAACCCTGCGGTGTGGGGTACGGCGGGTTGAGCGGGAGGGTATAGTAATTTTGGCACTAACCTAACCCACTATTCTAGTAGCATTTCGTTTCTGTAAGGGTCGCAGTTCAAACCTAACCTAGCCCTCTTTTCTAGTAGCATTTCGTTTCTGTAAGTGTCGCAGTGCTAACCTAACCTAACCCACTTTTCTAGTAGAATTTCGATATGCTACTAGAAAAGTAGGTTAAGTTAGATAGGTATGTGGTACGGGGTAACTACCTCTGTAGTTATGGAACAAAACACTGCACAGAGAGTTATCAAATTCTACAATTCATTAGTATCTCCAATACCGTGTAATATTAATGTTTCAAGCAATGGCAAAAAATATGTCACGTTACGTTGTACAATTTAAAATAGATATATAAGTAAAATTATAATGTTTTGTTTAATAATAAACATGTTATATTAAGATAATGTAGATGTATAAGTAAAATTATAATGTTTTGTTTAATAATAAACATGTTATATTGATTCTAAGTAAAATACATTAAGGCCGCCGCGGATTGACGGCATGGGGTGGCAAAGAAAGGATTTATGATGTTACTTTTAACTGGAATAAGATCTGTGGGGTGCTAAATTCATTGAATAAGGTTGTACATCATTCGTGATCACCAAAATTAACTAAACTAACCTACTTTTCTAGTAGCATTTTTCGTTTCTATAAGGGCCGCATTTCAAACCTAACCTATCCCACTTTTGTAGTAGCATTTCGTTTCTGTAAGGGTCGTAGTTCAAACCTAACGTAACCCAATTTTCTAGTAGCATTTCGTTTCTGTAAGGGTCGCAGTTCAAACCTAACCTAACCCACTTTTCTAGTAGCATAACGAAATGCTACTAGAAATGTAGGTTAGGTTAGGTTTGAACTGCTATCAGCTAAGTGGGTTAGGATTGAACTGCGACCCTTACACAAACGAAATGCTACTAGAAAAGTGGTTTAGGTTAGGTTTGAACAGCGACCCTTATAACCCTGCGGTGCGGGGTACGGGGGGTTGAGCGGGAGGGGATAGTAATTTTGGCACTAACGTAATCTAACCCACTATTCTAGTAGCACTATTCATGAATAAATAACATCTTATTTTAAATATTTTTTGTTTTATTCATTTACCCCCTTTTCATAAAACTTTAGGGCCCGATTTAGTTTAATTATGTTTTATCTCTTTCTTTATTGTTATACTTTATTGACTACTTATTCGTTTAAATTGGATAAATTTCCTGTGCTAGTTTTTATATGCGCCGTGCTGAATTAGGGCTCATTTTAACGGTGCGAGAATTCGCATGCGAGTTTCATTACATTGCGTGATTTGATCGGTCGGCTGAATTGATGTAACCTCAATGGTCCACAATGTAACTAAAATTGCATGCGAGTTCACGCACCGTCTTGATGAGCTCTAATGCTGGTCCTCGTACTCGTATTGTACTCAAGGCATTAGTCTTAAATACTAAAATATACATTTTCATCACTCTTGTTCGTATGAGCTGTTGTTACGCGTAGGCGTTGTGGGCCGTAGATCGTTCATTGAGACCTCGGGCTGTAATGTATATTCCATCTCTCTCTTACACGGCGCGGGGCCGGGCACGCGCGGTGCTGGAGCCCGGAGCGCGGGGGGCGGGGGGCGCGGTCACGATATCGTACCTACAATAAACTATCACGCAACGCTACTCAATAAAACTGCGTAATTGGGCAGAGTTTTTATTTTTCTTCCTCACAAGAGTGATGAAAAACATTGTGTGTACCACGGGCGGTACAGGAATTACGAACTCGGAACTTGTTCGTAAATTCTTGTTTACCGCCCTTAATACACAATGTACTATTATTTCAGATCTTTTTGAGGATCGGCCTTGACCTGTTTCACGAGCACGCCTCCTCCCGTGTTTGTGAAGCTAAACCGGTCTAGATCGATCGCCAAAAAGATCTGAAATAAATGTAAGTATATCTTAGCATTTAAGAATGCCTCGAGTATAATATGAGTACGAGGACCAGCATTATTTAGCACGGTGCGTATAAAAAGTAGAGATCTGAAAGAAATGTCTTAGTAAATGAGACAAAGTAAGTCATAGTATAATTGAAAAAGAATGGTATATTATATTATACTAAACAAGCTTCATAGTTGAAATGATTAAACAATTAAGATACAAATTGAACAATATCTTAGTACAGGCTAATAAGATACGTAAGTCGATGCAATCATGTTCTTAGTTGAACTTATTTGGGTCAAATGGTTGATACATCAATTCTTCATGTTAACATTGATTTACATCTTGGTTGAAAAGATTAAATAATTAAGATACAAATTGAACAATGTCATAGTTCAGGCTAATACGATACATAAGTCGATGTAATCATGTTCTTAGTTGAACTTATTTGGGTCAAATAGTTGATACAGCAATTCTTCATGTTAACACTGATTTACATCTTAGTTGAAATGATTAAACAATTGAGATTTAAATTGAACAATATCTTAGTTCAGGCTAATAAGATGCATAAGTCGATGTAATCATGTTCTTAGTTGAACTTATTTGGGTCAAATAGTTGATACAGCAATTCTTCATGTTAACACTGATTTACATCTTAGTTGAAATGATTAAACAATTGAGATTTAAATTTAACAATATCTTAGTTCAGGCTAATAAGATGCATAAGTCGGTGTAATTATGTTCTTAGTTGAACTTATTTGGGTCAAATAGTTGATACAGCAATTCTTCATGTTAACATTGATTTACATCTTAGTTTAACTGACTTGTTTGTATTAGTTGGTACAGTAATGTATCATGATAATAATTATCAAGCCCTTAGTTGATCTTGCTAGGATAAATTAGTGGGCACAATTATTTTTCATGTAAATATTGAACAAGATCTTAATTGGTTCAGTTACATAGAAATAGTAATAGCAATCAGAATTACCTTATTTGATGTGTCTAAGTTCTTGTTAGGCTCGTATGGAATCAAGTTGCTTGATTACGATTATCAAGATATTGATAGGGCCAACCAAATTTTTTTTAGAGTGTAGTAGAGCAAAGATCTGTTTTCGCCGTCGGCGCGAGCGCAAGGTAAGCAACACAAGGTTTGGGCAACACTCGCAGAAGTGGGCCGACCTTCGGGCTTGACCGACTTATCGAATGTTATGCCCGCAGCCGATGGTTTTAAGTACAAGGCTTTCGGTCACGTGGACCGTTGACAGCTCCGTTAAAACTGGACGTAGTTGAAATATAAGAAGTTGGGATGGAAGTCCGAGCAGAGGTAGACCAATACGGAGCGGAGATAGGACGTGCACGCATATATCTTGATGAATGGCGGTAGTGTGCATTAGATAGGACCAAATGGCGGTAAAGAGGGGAGGCCTTTGTCCAGCAGTGGGTCTACCTATCTGGCTAACAAAAAAAGAAGACGAGCTTATTTCAAAGAATATTTTATCGAACGAGCGGGAGCGTCGAACGAGTGGAAGCGTAAGCGAAGCGAATTCTTACAAACAACTTCTGGCTACGGGGACGTCTCGGCATTTCGATGGCTTCTTGATTTTGAAAGTTTGTTTGACGATAACTTTAATGTTTATTAACGTTTTTCTGATCTTTATAAAATTAGTTGGGGTTGTAGCAGAGATACATAAAATTTGAGAGTTCGTTTATGAGCTGGATCGATCGATCATTGTGGACTTAGATGGCGAAGAAAATCTTCATACGTGTCTTGGTATATTGGTCAACTCGTTTGCAAGTAAATCGCGAGTTCTCAGTTCGAAGCGGACTACTAGTTTAACCGTAGCAGTAACCTTTTAGAATTTAGGCAATATAAGCAAATATTTCGTTTTTTATGGAGTCTATATGTTCTGGTTGCAGTAGTAGCAATGCAAGTAAGTTATGAGTTCTGGTTTGAATGGATTAATTTCAATTGACCTTCGAGCTTGACCGACTTATCAAATGTTATACCCACTGCGGATGGTTTTAAGTGCAAGGATTTCGGTCACGTGGACCGTTAACAAACTCCTGCAAATGTGGAAATCGTTTGGAAATATATGAAGCCTAATTTACTTCTAATATTGTTTTTAGACCAACTTTTAGGCAATTCACAGAAGTTGGCCGACACGCGACGGGTGGTATTATGCACAAAGTTTTCGTCCACGTGGACGGGTCGACGGACGTTAACTGGTTAAGAAACAAACTGAAGGTTGAAATTGAACGAAAAGAAAGCTGAAATTTAATGTTGTATAGAGTTGTTTCATTTGTATGGCATCCATATAAATGGGCTTATAGAATTGTATATACTTTGGTAATGAATGGATTCATTTCAATTGAATTTTCAGCTTGACCGACTTATCGAATGATACCTATGCCCGCAGCGTATGATTTTAATTACAAATTACAAGGCAGAGAACCAGACATAATACCAATGCAGTTTCCTATTAAACTTCTTTCATTCTAACCGACCCGTCTAGGCCGATACTGGAACGTTAAATTTGGCCTTAAAAAATTATAACTCACAAGTCCGATTTTATTTTATTATCAGTAAGAGTACAATGAGCACTAACGGCGAAAATTTTTTTCTAACTGTTTTCGAGGGTGTTGTAGGTATAATATAGGTATTTGTTTGCGACACTCGTAAATTCAAGATAAGATAATTCGAGTGGTATTTCTTTTCATTCGACTAACGGATTTAACTATATGAATGTACCCTGATATTTGCTAACAGATTTACCAATGGCCGTATTTATTTAAATTTAAAACAAATAAAAAAAATATACTTCCTCCAAAAGATAATTTAAGAGGTATATGTTAACTGAAATATATTAAAAACTATCTAAGGCGAGTAATAGATTTGATTTATAACACATTATTCAATAGATTATTTTTTAATGAACAATTGAATTTTTAAAGCGTTCTAATAGCTATATAAGAAATCTCCGAAATTTTCAAGTGGGCGCATTCTGTTCATTATCTTTATACTAAAACTTGCATCAAAATTCTAACGATTTTATCAATCGCTCGAAGTTTTCTGAACTTATCAGTTCTAAACATAATCCAAACGCGCGGAGATTAAAGCGGGAGTCTATCGCGTCATGGCATGGCGCTAGCGGCGGGGCCAATCACGACGCGCCGCGCGCTGTTGCCTGACCGCTGCGCGCCGTTGCCTGTCTGCTGTTTCCATGGTAACCCAGTAAGCACGCGAATATTGTATCTTTACGTTTGGTCCACAGAGTGAATAATATGACTGCCTAATGCGAAGCTTGGTTTGATAATGATTACTATAAAGTGCGATGTTTTTATTGTTGAGAGCATGCCCCTCTATGGTGCGAATGACTGAAAAAGCGGACATTCCTACTTTTTCACTTCTCATGCTCTAAAAGTCTGTCGTACATTTAAGCTCTAGTGCTAATATGTATACATAATTTCACTTCTCATAGTTCTTATTGTTATGTCCTTTAAGTCTAATTTCGTAAAGTCTGTATAGTATGTATGACTATGGTCTAAAACCCATATTACCACAAGAACAATTTTTCCTCACTTGGTTCGGGAAAATAACCACCTAGTGGTAATATGGCTTACTTTAGACCCTTGTCAAACAATCTACTATTTTCCGAAAAATGTATTTTTTTAATGAAATGAAATGTTTATTTGTATAACACAGGTGGTACAAATAGGGTCTTAATTTACAAAGCTGCTCTGTGTTTTGCCTATTGGTATACAAAATTATTGTTGTATTGTTCCATATTCGGTAGGAAATAGTATACCCTGGAGGCAATCGGCCTGTTTGGAGAAAAGTCGTCGACATCTCTTCTAAATACCTAAAACTGGTATACATGTGTTCCCCGTGGTCTTCAGAATATGAATTGACTGGTTTTAGTTTATGGAGGGGGGAGGGGGGGGGGGATACGAAAAAAGTGAGGGAAAGATGGCGGACGACCATCATCGAAATTTGTTCACAACTCGAATCATATCGGACCGATCGATTTGTGTGAGATGTCATCTGAAAGACCATTAAAGTACTATAGTTGTTTCTAAATAGTAGAGGCAGTCATCACATTAGTCGTTTACGAAATATTTGAAAAAATATGAATTTTTTACCGTGCCTGTTTAGATAAAGTAATGATAAAACATGCTCAATAAATAAAGTATAAAGTATGTATTATCA
Organism: Pammene fasciana; assembly: GCA_911728535.1. NCBI lineage: Eukaryota > Metazoa > Arthropoda > Insecta > Lepidoptera > Tortricidae > Pammene > Pammene fasciana. The sequence continues at coordinate 1,790,832 of OU452296.1, forward strand.
TAAAGTAGCCGGGAAAATGTATGAGCTTTCAAAAAACTAGCGTGTGGCGGTCGATCGACGTCGTATTTTCATTATTGCTCGGAATTTATTTTATGGATCAAATCCTGATGAGTATCATTTGAATGCATTTTAAATTTACTATAATAGGTTAATTGAGGTCTGAAATGTAAAATTAACAGTTTTTAGATTTTTTTTTGAAAACGTAACATTTTTACCTAATAGACTGGTGGAAACAGGCTTGTTTGCAGAAAAGTCGTCGATATCTCTTCCAAATACCTAAAACGGGTATGGATATGGTCCTCCTTGTCTCCAGGATATGAATTGATCAATTTTATTTTAAGAGGAGGGGACGAGTCGAAAAAAGGAGGGGGGAAAGATGGTGGCCGACCGTCATTGAAATTTATTTACATCTCGAGTCCTATGGAACCGAAAAATTCGTGTGTAAATATTATTTAATGTACTATAATTGATTGTAAATAACCGTAGTCATCAATGTAGTCGTTTACAAAACAAAACATTTGAAAATAACATTAATTGCGGTAAAGTTACAATTTATTGAGCTGTAAGCATGTATTATCAGTACTTACGCCAACATGCACGGTAAAAAATCATACTTTTTCAAATATTTTGTATAGGGCTAAAGTGATGACTACAATTATTCAAAAACAATTATAGTACGTTTAATGATCTTTAAAATTGCATCTCAAACGAATTTCAATGACGATCGGACACCATCTTTACCGCGTCCGGTTATTGACTCCCCCCCTCCCCTCTATAAAATAAAACTGGCCAATTCATGTCCATCCATCACAATGAGGAATATATCCATACCAGTTTTAGGTATTTGGAAGAAATGTCGATGATGACTTTTCTTCAAATATGCCCGTTTCTTCCAGTCTATTAGAGTAAATACATATGTTACAATCCTAAAAAAATGGTTAATTTTGCAACTTAGACTTCAAAGAACTGATTATTTCAGTAAATTTAAAATAATTTCAAATGACATTAATCACGAATTGATCCGTTAAATAGATTTTGAGAAATAATGAAAATACGACGACGGTCGGCTGCCATTGTAAGACGAAACGTATGACCCATTCTGAACAAAATTCATCAATACTCCGTTATATAGTATTACATAGGGTAGCCAATCATTTGGCAAACAACATTTCATAAAATATTCATATCACAAACAAAATAAAATATTCATTTCACAATGATTCCCATAAATAATTTTATATATTATTGTTTCACAAATAGTTCAAAAGACAAATTATTTGCTTGCAAAAACACTATATTACAAAACATTATTTGGCAAATTATTCATTTGCTATTCAGGGCAATTAACAAAATAAAATAACGCATGGTAAAACGTTAGTAAAATGCATTATTTGGTACCTAAATTCTTCGTTTAATAATCTCATGGTGTGTATGCCATTTATACGTGTATTATCTACGAGTACAACATTTTAAAAATATATTTTGTACTTTAAAAGTTAAGTTTGTTTTTGTTGAATATTATCACGGACAACTATGATTTGAGAGAGCCCAGATAGATGCGACGACGAGCAAAGCGAGGAGGAGCGTGGTAAATCTACCACGCTAATCAACTGCGACCTTACAGTTCTAGTAACTTACATATGTCGGGGTTAATAGAAATGTAAAATACCCGTAATGTCAACATACCCATTTATCTTAATTGCTTCGCAATCACTTATTTTTAAAAAACAGTCATGGCTTTATTGTCAATTTTTACACATAAAATTACCATTTTCATTTAGTTTTAGTAAAAATATCCATGAATTACTTATATTTCAGTGAAAACGAAATTCTTTTATAATATTTTGTCTTGTGTCAAATGCTATTTTTGCTTAGAAATACAGTTGTCAGTCAGCCATTCTTGTTTATCTTATTTTACTATTGTCCCTAAATTTATCCGGAACCGACTTATTAACCGACTTCAATTAAGGGAGTTCTCAATTAGTTTGCATTTATTTATTAAAGTGAAACTTTTATTCCATCGCCTCGAATTTTAATGTCTGTCTTCTGGCGCGACATGCGTTACATTGTAACGCTGATTCTCGTTTTGTACTGATTATATTCAGTAAAAAACAATAACTTATCTATTGACATTTTGCAAAATAAAGGATTTTAAAAACGATTTATTCACGAAATGAACGTTGGTTAAATAATAATTTGTCTTACAATATGTTTATAAAGCGTCCAAGTTACTAAATGTATATTTGTCTAATAATGATTTATAAAAATGTAGATATTTAGCAATGACTTGTTGAAACGAATTTTTGTTTGTTCAGTGATTATTTGCGAAATGTTATTTATCAAATGAATCATTATCAAAACGAAAGCTCATAAAATTTCCCGTATATTTTGTCATAACATTAATTGTGGTAAAGTTATAATTTATTGAGTTATAAGCATGTTTTGTCAGTATTTAGTTATTTACGCAAACATGCACGATAAAAAAAACATATTTTTGTTAAATAAGTATTTTGTAAAAGACTAAAGTGATGACTACGGTTATTTATAAACAATTGTAGTACATTTAACAATCTTTCGAATGACATCTCATACGAATCGTTTGGTCTCATAGGACTCCAGAAGTAAAAATAATCGATGACGTTCGGCCGCCATCTGCCTAGGGAATGCAACCCGGGTACCCGGATACCTATCTATATTTGGAGTCGGGTAAAACCCGGGTTTTTAACTCATAACCCGGGTTTTACCCGTAATTTAGAAATCGGTAGAAAAATAAGGAAAACGTGAATAAACTTAAAACAAAATGTTCTATTACTTCTGTAACTGTATTCCTACCTTACTGTTTATGTTATAACTATTAAATTAAAAATAAAAAGCATAGCATAAATGGTCCGAACATATTTTACACTTCAATTCTAACTATCGCTTGATAGCTTTAATCAATCATTCCAGTAAAATTTTACTGCACAACCTAAATGAGAGACAAAAAGCGTATATCAGCAAATAAATCGCACCAGAACAAGCCAGATTTGTTAGAGAAAAAGAAACTAGAGAACAGATTCTCATATTGCGCCAGATAAAAGAGAAAGCCAGAGAGTTCGACAGACCAACGTACATATGTTTTGTTGACTTTCAGAAGGCATTTGACTCAGTTAAATGGCCGCTGCTGTGGGATGTTCTCCTACGAATGGCCGCTCCCAACAATCTCGTCCATATATTAAGAGGGCTGTATGAGAACAACTCCGCGTCAGTAAAAGTGGACAATACAATGTCAGAGCCACTCCACCCTTCGGCTGGAAGGTACGTCAAGGGTGCATACTATCGCCCTTGCCTTGCTCTTTTCTGTAATCTATACTGAGCACATAATGAGGATAACGCTTGAAGGCTGGACGGATGGTATTCCAATAGGTGGGAAGAATATCTCCAATCTGTGTTACGCTGACGACATCGACACCACACTCACAGCAACAAGCGAAGATTGTATAGCAGCGCTATTGCGTCGCGTTGTCTCGAATTCGGTTAGTCTCGAATTCGGTTTGAAGATCAACCGACTAAAAACCAAGATGATGGTCGTGGACCGTAACAACAGCAATAAGGCAAAAACTATTGGAAACTGTGGAGTTGTATCATCATTCTATATGTATTGGGGTCACTGGTCTCAAACGGTGGAGGCTCCGAAGATGAAATCAAGCGACGCATAGCAACAACTAGGTTTGCAATGGAGAAACTCTAGAAGATCTGGAGAGACCGCAATATCAAAAGGGCAACTAAGACTCGCCTCGTAAGATCTCTCGTTTTCCCAGTGTTATTTTACGGTGCAGAAACGTGGACAGTAAGATAAAGTGAACGAAAACGCATTGATGCTTTGGAAATGTGGTGCTGGAGGAGATTGCTGCGGATATCGTGGACTCAGCGCCGCACTAATATATCTATACTCCAAGAGCTCAAGGTTAAGCAAAGGCTTTCACGTGCACTCTCGCATTCTTAGTTACTTCGGCCACGTGACGCGCAAGGAAGACGACGCCATGGAGAGACTGGTTGTTCAGGGTAGAGTGGATGGTACAAGACCCAGATTACGCCCCTCAATGCGATGGACTGATCAAGTGAAGGCCCTCACCGGATCACGCTTAAATCTGTGCGTGCGAAATGCACTAAGTAGAGAAGGATGGCGGAGAACTACACAAAATGCTGTACAACGACCTCAATGACCACGACTACTCTGACAAGAGTATACGACTAAGAAGAAGAAGAAGAAGATCTATTGTTACATTTGAATATTCCATATTTCCCGTTAACTTTGATATTTCTGATTAATAAACAGAAATATTAAGTATACCTAACCTAACGTCTTATGCTCTCTAAATTAATATTGTGATTTACAGCTGTTTTAATAGTATAAGTTGTTAAATTTATATATTTCATGTACGAAATCATTGTTTGTCAATTAATAAATGCGAACTCAGCAATCAAAAGTGCATTTTATTGCTAAATACCCGTAAAAACGATGAAAACCAATAATTAATAAAAAAAATTGTTCAAAACCGGGTATTACCCGGGTTTTTGAAAATCAAAGTCGGTACCCGGATACCAAAAATGGCCGGGTATTGCATTCCCTACATCTGCCCTCCCCCCCCCCCTTTTTTACCGACTTGCCCCCCCCCCCCCTCCATAAACTAAAACCCATCAATTCGTAGTCAGGAGACTACGAGGAACACATCCATATCAGTTTTAGGCATTTAGAAGAGATGTCTACGAAAATCGTGAAGGAGACGACTTTTGTTTAATTTGCCTCTAGACTATTATGGCAGGCTTATGAAACTCCCGCGCGGCCTCGATTAAATACCTATGCGCCGGAGCCTGACACGACCCGCCGGTGGGATGGTTAGTCAGTGAACCGAAAAGTCTATGCCAATAAGCACACTCATGCTTTAAAAGAGGAAATTCGACGCTGCATTGGAGAAATTCAGCCGCATCTATGCAAAATGGTCATAGACAATTTTGACAAAAGAGTGCGTATGTGCCAGCAAAGCCTAGGAGGACATTTGCCTGACGTATTATTCCACAAATAACCCTATTTTATGTATTTCAAGATTTTATATACAAATATATTATAACGATAACGAAAAAAATGTGTTTTTCATCAATTTCAAATCTTGCGTCCTTTTTGGGACACTCTTTATAACCTTGTTTCATTCGATCAAACCTTACTTTAAATAAAGTATTTTCTGATAAAATATTAAAAGTAAACCAAGAAAAAAATACTTTTTCACGCCACCTGCTCGGAAATGTGGCAAAAGAAGATCAAAATCCAAGCTGGAAAGTAAGCAATTGCTGTAGCATCTGAACAACCACTACAAGAATTGCTATTTTGCAGCAATGAAATGTCATAGTAGAAAAGTAAAATCCAGATGTCATTGCATTGGACCCGCCAATGAGAATCATTTAAAACATTAAAAAGGTCTTTTTTTGGCACCACTCTTTCATTCTAAAATAAAATAAGGTTGTTTATCGAACCAATTTACTTGTTTAAAAAAAAGAAACGTCAAAATCATTCAGATCACCCTTAAGGCGTTTTTACTTTTTTAACCGTTTGTGGTTTGCTATCAAAAAGTGGGTAAGGAGTGAACTGGCTATTAGACATGGCAACTTGCAGGGCCCAATCTGTTGTGTACCCTGCCTCTCCCTCTCCCTCGTTCAGCTCCCTACGGGCCCTACCTTTAATTATACCTACCAATCTGACAGATTGGGCCCTGCAGGTTGCAATGTCTAATAGCCGTTTGAGTCGGATTGAAGCAAACATCGTAAAACGCTTCTTAAAAGTGAAAAAAAAAGTAATAAAGGTGGAGCGAGAAAAATACATATTGAATTGGATAATGTTTGACTGAAAAACAAGAAAGTTGTATTTATGCAGTAAAAATGAGTTCAATAAGTGTAGAAAATGTTATTAATACGCTGGCGCCCACCGAAATTCAAGAAACTGCACAGGCGTAGAAATTCGTTACCAGTGAAATCGCGTCCTAAATAAGAAGGCCCATGGACAGTGATATTTTGTATACAATATAATATCCGACGAACAATTCATATTATGGAAGGATGGCGAAAAGAAGCATTTATTTGCAGAAAGTTACATGCTCGTTTACTTTATCGTGCTTGTGAAAAGCATATGAACCGTCAATATACCTATAAATTGCATCTATTAAAGTGTTTATATATGCCAATTAATTTTTTATTTTATTTCCTCACAGTAGTCGTGAAAAGCACTATGTAATGTCTCGGTCGAAAGCGCTATAGGTGGACTCGTATCTTCGAGGGCCTCCCCTGGCGGGTCGGCCCTCGAACTAACTCGATCCACCTATAGCTTACTTTCCAGCCTCTACAACAATGTACTATTATTTCAATACTGTGGGCTACCGCAATTCGTATTCAAAAGTAAAAACATTGCCTGGCCCGGTTAAGAGTTTATCATAATGTTGTATGAAAGGTGAATGACAAGCTACGGCGCGTCGTGATTGGTGGACCCGCTCCTGCTGACCGCGCTTTAGACTGCCGCGCAAATCTCCTTGCGTTCAAATGACGAATTGAACTGATAAGCTCGTGCACTGTTCAGCTATTGATGAATTCGTTAGTTTTTGTGTATATACATTACTATAACGATAATAAACTAAACACTCTGACTTGGAAATTTTCTAAATTTCTTTTATGGTCAAGACAACGCTTTTTAAAATTCAAATGCTTAAATAAAATCGATCTATTGATGAATCTATTATAAATAAAACTGATAGTTATCTTTGATAGCTTTCAATACATTTCAGTAATCATAAAACACTTTAGTAATCTTTTTGTGAAAAAAAAATTTTTTTCAGCATTTTATATTATCCTGAAACAAACTCTTGACAAATGCGTTAGTAAATGACAGTTGATGTTCAAACAATTAAATAGGATTATATCATGAAGAAACTTACCGCTTGTATAATCTTACCTTGAATTAATAAGGCCTGCTAACAAATACCTACTTTATACCTAAATCTACGTCAAGATCCGATATATTTTTTTATAAGGAGTAGTTCTCAGAGTATTCTAACAGACTACAAAAAATAGCGCACTTGTGAGTTATAAAAGTTAATTCTGTATTTGTACGCCACTAGTCAACCGTCCTAGTGACCGATGCCTCTGCCTTTTCGCCGAAAATTGTATTGCCGAATTTCACTTGCCAACTAACTTTTCGCAGAAGTTTAATTTGGCCGAATTTCATTCCCCAACTTTACATAATCCAACCTAACCTAACCCAACCTAGTAGGTAATTTTTATTTCCCAACTATGGGGTTAGGAAATGAAATGGTTGCGAAATAATTATTTGGTAAAAGTTGTTCGGCCAAATGAAACCTCTGCGAAAAGTTGGTTGGCAAGTGAAATTCGGCAATGCAATTTTCGGCGAGAGGGCAGGATTGGTACCATTATTTCTATACAAACTTTCTCGACTTCCTCCCTGGTTTTTGACCTAACTTGTTTTGATTTTCAACTTAAATAGTAATTTATATGTAAAGAATTAGGGGGCTAGGAGGATAACATACATTTTCCTTAGTTCCAAACTAGGCGGGAGGAAATATGGCGTAAATATATTAAATATTATACTTGATCGCTACATAGTTGCAATGGCAGCTGCCGCGGCGCAGCCTTGTAACGCTTCACAGCGCAGCATCAGCATGTTTACGCATAATTGTCGCCGTGGCATGCCGACTATTCAAGAAAACGAAAACACCCAGTACAGTCAGCATCAATATTATCTTCCTACACAAAGGCCGCAAAAATATGTGACAAGCTCCTATGGCTCTACAAATAAGAGGGTGTGATTTATTTTTGCGGCCTTCGTGTAGGAAGATACTATTGATGCTGACTGTACAGCTAGGTACGTTTATAGCTGTTAAACTGTAATATACAGTGGTGTATAATGTATTACAACAATATAGCACATTTAATCTTCTTTCGTTTGATACCACACACGTGTAGGTGCAGTCCACAATTTGGATGAAATTTGCACTTTTCGCAACGAAGCGGCAGCCATTTTGATGACGTCATTACTCGGGAGACATTCACCTACGTCCCCGTCTCTCGGCAGTTTTGGGGTCCTGGTGTCGTGCCCAACAACTTACTAAAAGTTGGTAACCGTATCCAGATCTGAACTATCACTTAGGCCCTCTCCCATAACGGAGAGGACTATAACAACGATTACCTTAGCAGACGCTTTGGCGCAACCGACGCTTATCTCATTGAGAAACACTATCAGTATCTGAAGATGGACATTACGCTCACCTTGTCCACGCTTAGCCAACAAGACGACTTCCTCGTTTCGTGTTTTTTGCCCCAAACGTGCTCGCTTCCGTCTCCATCACTCCGACGTGACGAAACTCGGCTCACGGAAGATAAATGTTCTCGGAACTGGAATGACCCAAGTCCGTTTGCATTCACGCGATTATAAGCTTTATCGTTAGTGGGATAATGGTGTGGATGGAGGTGGTGTTGGGTCTTTAGTGGTGATGGGTAAAGTAAATGCTTGATAACACTGTTTCAACCGATAGGCTAAGTTGAAGTGCATTACTGTTAAGTGGCGGGGCGTCCAAAGCACTCGATGTACTTGTAGAACGGCGTAGGTATGATGGAATTATGTTTTCACACCACCTGCTCGACAATGCCAAATTATGTATGATAGAAACCCCACCGAAAGCAAATCATTGTAGCCCTTGACTTTAGCGGGGAATAATATTTCATTATTCCCTGCGGGTAGGTAATAATGTGATTTTACTTCTTATTTTCATGTCCTTAAAGTCCAATTTCGTAAAGTTCGCGCTGCGCCCGGCCCATCCTCGCGAGCCGGGCCCCGCGTCGCCGCGCCCTACTGATTTGAATATTGAATTTATTATTTCACAAATTTATTGTCTCGCAGGAGGTGAGAAAAGTAGAGTATACTCCTTGGGGATAAAACTGTGTTTTAGTCACGGGCGCGCTTTTTTAAATCCCTCACTGCACTCATGACTCAGTCTTAATTAACTCATGACCCCCTCGCTGCGCTCGGGAGTTAAATCTGGAGTCCTTCGTTACGTTCAGGATTCAATAGCGCGGCCGTGACATAAAACAGTGCTTTATCCCCTTGGTGTACAATCTACTATTTTTATTTTAGAGGTATCCGTAATTACTGTAATTAGGTGATAAGTCCATTGTAAATAGACAGGCTGTGGAAGGTAAAGTATTGATTACTTTTTGCAATATCAACGCCTTTTACATAATACTGGCAACTCCGGCCGGGTAAACAAGTAAACAAGGAGCTCTACGCTATTTTTATTCCTAATATTGGTGAAAATCATTTAAAGTGACAAACATAAACTCAGTGTGAAAGCTACTAACCTGTGTTAGGTTATTTTCCACATGTAACGTGAAGAAAAGCGATAAAAACACTCTGGCACTTCGGTAAGATCCACATTTTTAACCGTTGAACACCAAATTCGGTTTCAAAAGCCCAAAACTAACGGGACTCCACGATTATTTACGAAGATCTTTAATAGTTGATTGGACATACCAACAGCTGACACTTTGACATTTGTTGAAATAGTGTTGCCACAGGATTGGCGTCTAACTGACATCTACGCCTCGCTACGTTCCGTTCTACGTGAGAATATATATTTTGACAAGGTAGCGTTCCAAATCAAGATAATTATTGTCGAAGACTCAAATAGATATTAGATAAAGATCGTCTCGTAGTGTTACGCATAACTATTACTTTAATATCATATAAGAACATACCATTTCAAAATGACATCCAAACAAAAATGTTGTCTGTGCACAAAACTGATAAAAAATAAGAATTATCTAAAATGCATCAATTGCAAAAAAACCTACGATACTGAATGTGCAAGCTCTGAGGCAAAGGCACTGTCATTACCAGCCACACCAGGAGACAAGAAAAATTGGAAATGCAAAAATTGTCTAGATGGAAAAAAACAATGTGAAAAACATATAGACCATAAATCCAAAAAAATCGTTTCGGTCCCTGCGAGAAATATTATTACACGCAGAAAAAAGCAAACCGAGCCTGAGCCTCCGGTCCCGTCTAGTACCCCAGGTATCTCTGAAAATCCCAGTAACGACAATAAAGTACGCACACCTGATCTCGCTCCGGAACTCAGTATACCTAGTAGCCTCTCGTTAAACAATGATCAAGATGAGTGCCGTAACTCGGGAAATCCCATCATTACAGCTGAGGAAACATCCCCTATAACAACTAACCAGTGTGATATTTCCACATCCGGGGAGCAGATCAGTCATAATATTTCATCAGAGGAGCTCCTCGACATAAATGACGGGACGGACCACAACGACTCTACTTTAGGAGGTGATACGCCTAGGAGCCTACCTAACCTCTCTGCGTTCGAGAGCTCGGTAGTAATAGAGCTCAGAGAGGAAATAGATAGCCTCCATACTCAACTTTCAACGGCTCACGATGAAATAGTAAATTTAAATATGGAAGTCCAAGAACTCAAAAAAATCATAGAAAGTCAACAAAAGAAAACCAAAGTGTATAAAAAAATCCTTACAGAGGATCCACCTTTTAAATCAACCCCTATAAAAACCAACAGTCATAAGAAGAGTACGAAAACCCGTAGCCAACGCAGTGTGAGTCCGAATGAAAAACTGGCAAAGGCCAGGCCAGTAGGCGCTTGTACTTTAGACTCCACCTCACAAACAAATTCACCCTCAATGCCTATACAACCGCCCACGCTGCCTCATCCCGCTTCCCAACCATTACCAGAACTGATTGAACCACAGTTAAACCCATCACATGACCAAGCCATTAAGAAAGCAGTGGATAGCAGAAACAAGCTCATAATCTTAAGTACAAATGAAACAGTGAACATGATAAGCGTTATGCACGCATACTATCCCGAATTTGACTGCTGTCACTATGGTACCCCAGGTGGTGGCATCCGACAGTTGCTCCATAATCTAGAACACAAGGTGGCTAACTTTACACTCAACGATTTTTGTGTCATTCTTATCGGCGAAAACGACTTTCAAGAAACAGCTAACTATATAGAACTAGTACTGGCCATAAAAAATACATTGATGAGACTTAGACATGTAAATATAATAATATGCGTACCAACGTACATTTGCGGGGCAATAGAATATAACTGTCGTATAGAGCTGTTTAATAGTCTGCTCAATCTCGATAACTACACAAATGAATACGCTTATTTTTATGATTCAAATATGGACCTTACTCTAGACATGTTCTCGTATCAAACTGGAAAGATTACGAAGCGAGGGATCAAAAATATACACCAGAATGTTAGTAAATTGATCATAAATATGAAAGATCTGAATGAGCTAAGCAAGACAACCATGCTGACGGATACTTCCAAATTATCAGAATGTGCAAATAACCCACAAAGAGGTAACAATGAAAATTCACCTTTTTTTCATACACATCCATCCACCTATTGCACCAAAACATAGCGGGTTTGTTAAATAAGGCTGATGCCTTAACTGTTCAGTTAGTTGAACTAGCTAGAAACCATACTCCAGTCGACGTAATTTGCGTCACAGAACACTTTATTCCAGAAGGATCAGAAGAATTAGTCACAATACCGAACTTTACCCTTGCAACTAGTTTCTCTAGGGACCAACGAAGAGGAGGCGCCTGCATATTAGTCAGAAATCACCACGAATTTAAGGAACTGGATATAGTTAAGAGTTTCTCTATTAAATACTCTATTGAATGCTGCGCTGTTGAGCTGCTGCATCATAATATAATTGTTATTTGTCTATATAGAACTCCGCAATCTAACCTTAAAATATTTTTCTCTAAACTGGATGACTTGCTATACAAGATATGTAATAACTCACAAAAGAAAATTATTCTATGCGGAGACTTTAACATAAATATACTAAATAGAAACATAAACACGCTAGAGTTTGAACATCTGCTGCTGAGTTACGACCTACACCTAGAGATTAAGGAACCGACTAGAATTGTAAGCAATACATGCATTGATAACTTTGCCCATAATATCAAAGGTTGTAAGGGCACTGTTATTGACCTAGCGCTATCAGATCACACGGCCCAACTACTTAAGTGTCCGGTGAAAAAAACATGCGTCTTAAAATCCTGGAAAATAACCCGCCGCGACTATAATCCTGAAAACTTATTTCTCTTTAAAAAATGTCTCGATAGCTTATCCTTCTCAGAAGTATATGGTTCCAACGATGCTAGCGAGGCCTATAATGCTTTCCTGGAAATCTTCAAATTCTTCTATGATTTGTGCTTTCCGATGAAGACTGTTATTATAAAAATAAACAAAAATCCCAAATGGATTTCACGCGGCATTAAGCTCTGCAGTAAAAAGAGAAGACAACTTCTTTGGAAATTTAGACTGCACCCAAATATGATTAATAAAAACAAGTATTTAGACTACAATGCTAGATATAAAAAAATAATTTTACTCACCCGAAAGTCGCAAAATAACTATCATATTAAATCTTCGGAAAACAAATCTAAAGCAACTTGGGAAATAATTAATAGTATTAAACACAAATTCCCAAAGGAACCAATAAAAAAACTTAAAACAGATAAGGCTACGACTCATAATCCCGAGATTATGGCAAATATATTTAATGATCACTTCATAGACCAAATACAAAACACCAACCGACTATCTACACGGAAGTTTGATACCAAAATAAATTGTCCTCACTCTATGTTCATGCAACCAGTCACTGCTCCAGAAGTGGTAAATGTAATAAAATTGCTACAAAATAAAAAAAAGTGTTGGCTACGACGGCATCTGCACCAAAGTCATCAAATATGTCTCTCACACTATTGCATATCCGTTAAGCCACATATTCAATTTAAGCGTCTCATCTGGAACTTATCCCGCTAAACTTAAACCAGTAATTGTCAAACCAGTCCATAAAAAAGGCGATAAAGAGGATGTAAAAAATTACAGACCGATCGCATTAATATCTATCTTCTCTAAGGTTTTTGAAAAAATTATCGGCGAAGCTCTTTACTCATTTTTGGAAAAATATAATCTATTAGCTAAAGAACAAAAAGGTTTCCGTAAGGGAAAAACCATAAACATGGCCATTTTTGACTTAATGAAACCTTTGATTGAATCCATGGACAAACGAAAATATATATGCGCGATTTTTATGGACATGACTAAGGCGTTTGACCACGTAGACCATAAAATCCTTATAAATAAGCTAGCCTCTTACGGTATCCGTGGCAACGTCCTTGACCTGCTTAGATCGTACCTTAGTGACAGAGAACAGGTATCTGAAATTGTCCAAATTTGTACAAAAACTAAGACTGAGAGGTCATATGTCTCTAAAAGACGACAAATAGTGTATGGCGTCCCCCAAGGGAGTGTCCTAGGGCCTCTTTTATTTCTAATATATATAAATGACCTCCCTAGACATATTAAGTATCCAATGACCCTCTTTGCTGACGATAGCACTGTAATTATTGAATGTGAAAATAGTGATAATTATGAATATGAAATTAACATGACATTATGCAATATTATTGAATGGCTTCGTTTTAATAACTTGTTAATTAACTTGACTAAAACGAAAATCATGCATTTTCATCAAAGAAAAATACCTCTCCCAATAAACTGCGCATACCTAGGGTTCGAAGTTGAAGCAGTGAGGTCAACAAAATTCTTAGGCATAATGGTAGATGACCAACTGACCTGGAAATTACACACTGAAGAAGTCTGCCGGAAACTATACACATTCTCCTACGCACTCGGTAGACTCACAAAATTAGCTGATAGAGAAGCTATTATGACAGCCTATCATGGTTATGTTGCGTCAACCCTAAGATACGGAATTATATTCTGGGGCAACTCCACAAATAGAGGCTTAGTGTTTAAAGCCCAAAAAAGGTGTATCAGGGCGATATGTGGGTTAAGATGGTTCGATAGCTGCGCCACATATTTTAAAAGTTTAAATTTACTTACACTGCCCTCACTTTTCATTTATGAGATCGCAATGTTTGTCCGAGCAAATCCCACACTATTTAGGAAAGTGACTTACTCACGAAGCAAAAGAATAAAGCCAAGAGACTTTCATACTGAATCTGCAAATACTGCTCTAAAACTGAAGAGTGTGGTTTGCCTGGGCAGCATAATATATAATAAATTACCGGAAATCATAAGAAATAAAAAAAACAACGAATTCAAACGATCGCTTACTTCATATTTAATAAACAATTCTTATTATTCTTTGACTGAATACTTAACTTAAATTATTATTTACATATTTTCTCTTTACCATAATTTAATTTACTAATATGATATATCGATTCTGTTGTTATTTTATATTTTATGACTTACTTATTTGACATATAAATATCATGTTATTAAATTAGTACCTATTAATTGACATTTGTATTTTCATAGTATTTTGACTGATTGTTATTCTCATTTTATAAATTTTTATTTTAGTTACTATTAACTTAAGTTAATTATATGCATGCTGCATGCCTACTGTAGCTATTTGTATACCACATGGTGGAACATAGTGATACCTACCAACATCTTGTAAGACCTCTTTTAAATGTACCTATGTTTACAAATAAATTATTTGAGTTTGAGTTTGAGTTTTGCAAATATTTTGGCATGGAGGTAGAAAGATATAGTCTTTTTATCCCCGAAATAATCCCTTATGGGGATGAAAAGGGGGTGGATAACTTCATGTAAGCTCCAAACAAATGCGACGCGTTGTGACGTAATCGGCACAATCATCATAGGAAAACGTAATATATTTATTACCTAAATATAGCTACCATACCGTGTAGTGTTTCCGTCCTTTCCGTTTTACACTGAATAGAGTGGGAGCGGCAATACGGCTGCTCAGAGAGAGAAACATGTAAAGGCATTTTTTTTAAACTATAACCAGTAATACCAGCACGCTTAGCACAAGAGTTTTTATTTAATGACTGAGTCTATCCGTCCTTTTCTGACTGTATCAAGTAAAAAAAGAGATGGAGTCTATCTCGGGTGCGAGATACTGTCGCGTCACTCTTGTGCTAAGCATGCAGATACGGACCTAATTTTGGCTTTCCTCTACATGGGCCGAATGAGGCAAGCCGGCGGGAATCGAGTATCATGAACGTTCCGCAACTAGTAGACATGCAAGATATCAGCTTATTGGGAGATCGGGAAGGCAGTCTTTAACTTGCAAGACACCGGGACTGGGAAAACTAAATAAAAGCTTGAAAAAAATAGATACTCGCTTTTAACCGTGAGCAATCGAGGTGAGACACTCTAGCCACACTGAAACGTGTTTATATTTACTTATACAACCCACTATTCCAGCAGCCACTGAGTCTACAGCTCCGGAAAACCACTTTAATTCCCTTCTATTCACACATACATTTCAAGTCCTAGCAATACTGGTTTTATTTCCCGTCGACTACGTATGACCAATGACAATAGTCGTCTAATCTATCACGTGTAGCTGTGTGAGTGCACGCGCGTGCGCCGTGACGTCACCGTGTTTGTAAACGCCAGCTGATTAGCGCACGTGTGTGCGTGACGATAGCGACGGGCTTTTGTTTCCTCTGCTGGGGGCGAGGACTTGTAGGAATAACTTCGGTAATCCACGACTCTATTGTTAAGGGAGTAAGGTTGAAAATATTTTTATTGTTTTGTTTTCTTGTACTGGGGGTATGGTGTACAGTAGGCAACGAAGGTGTAACTATGGTTATCTAAACACAACTCTGCTGTTAAGATAATAGGGTCGAGAAAAAGCTTGATCTTTTTGCTCTGCTGGGGGTATTTAAGGCGTACAGTAGGCAACGAAGCAGGTTCAACTAGGTATAGTCTAAAGACGACTTTTTGTTAAGAAAATAAATATGAGATGTTTTTAAGCATGTGATTTTGCGTCAAAAAAACCGGCCAAGTGCGACTCGGACTCGCGCACGAAGGGTTTCGTACTATTATCTATAAAAACGGCAAAAAAATCATGTCTGTTGTATGGGAGCCCCCTTAAATATTTATTTTATTCTGTTTCTTATTATTTGTTATTATAGCGACAATAGAAATACATCATGTGTGAAAATTTCAACTGTCTAACTATCACGGTTCATGAGATACAGCCTGGTGGAGACGGACAGATGGACGGACGGACGGACAGCGGAGTTTTAGTAATAGGGTCCCGTTTTTATACTTTGGGTACGGAACCGTAAAATGTCTGCCAAGACAGGATCCTCATAGTTAGTCTTTTTCCTTTTTACAGCCATTTTATTTCGACTATCTCAATACCTAAAGGCTTTGTGACGATCAAGGTTCAATTATCAAAAGGACTAACCTTACATTATAGCAAACTCAATAAATTAAGAGTCGCCAGGACGCTCGCGTGAACTCGCGTTCCCATACAAACATAGTTTTGCTCTCATTTTGAAACGACATGCTTTAGAACCATGAAATATGGCATGGGCATTCTAGTAGTACAGATCTAGGTCGGACATTCGTTTTCGTTGTTAAAAATTGTAATGAAACTATAGCAAAAATAGGTTTTGTATGTAAATCTGTAACTGGCTGTATTTTCTTTGTATTACAATTTTTAGCAACGAAAACGAATGTCCGACCTAGATCTGTACTACTAGAATGCCCATGCCAAATTTCATGGTTCTAAAGCATGTCGTTTTAAAATGAGAGCTGAACTACGTTTGTATGGGAACGCGAGCGTCCTGGCGGCTCTTAATGATTTCTCATGACGCAACCCACAAACTTATGAAATATTTGCCCACAGACTTTGAGTGACAAAGACTGATTAAGTGATTACAAATCTAAAAGTGTGTTTCATAGATCCTCATCCCCACATCATGGGCTTATCTAAACAATGGTGAATCCTCGCCCACAGCCTATCACACCGTTAGTAATTGATAGCATACAGTCGAGAGTTAAGGTTAAATGTGAGTTGGCGATACACAAGTGTGAAATCCTCCCACAGAGCTTTCATACCCCATGATTAATCGTTATCCTAGAAGGTTTCGTAAAAAAACATCTTTACAGTCAACTGCAAAGACAGCAGCTGATGCAGTGACTGGTCTTGGTTGCATTTCCACCAGAGAGGGAGGAAGGAGAGGTTGCGAAGAGTTTGATTGTTAAGAATCCATCTTAAAGTCTGTATTTTTACAAAATCTACCCTCCAATAGCTCCTTAAGCTAGTTGAGGGTAGATGAAAACATTACATGATCAAATAATGTAGGTTAAAGTCAGGTTGTTCGTTCCGTGACAGATCTATGCGCTTTTGTATTTGGTTATATAATACTCTTTTTGGTTGGTTAACCAATAAATGTTATAACTACCCGAGAATGTACAAATTGTTTGTTTACTTTTATTTAAATACCTAAAGATACAGACTATAGAGCTGCGCTGTGCGAGGATAAGTAAATGGAGTGATTCTTTTGGTTCTTAAAACACATCCCTAGCAACACATCCGATCATCTCTGGTGGAAACACGGCCTATTGTATTGTAATACGGGCAGGTTTCCGCAACTCGACGTCTAGCGCCTATTTTGCGTGACGCGGAAGAAAGATGGCTAGTCCAGCCAGCCTAACTCCTCAAGGAATCCTACCAGACCTTTATCGTTGAGTAGGATTTCGGGCAGATCTCTCGGGGACCCGATATGTTTCGCCCTGTACGGAGCCACTCCGTTGCACTCCAGCACCACGCGAAAGGCTGGTTCTTCTAAGGACTGTCTTGTAACGGAGGGCAGCCTAAGTCTAATGAATAAATAGTGGCTCAGGTATTGGGAGGGGAACTGTCAAAGGTTTTGCCAGATGGCTTCAACATAGCTTTTACCTGTTCCTGGGTTTGTTCTATGGGATTCGGCTTTTCAAGTTTCAACATACTTCAAGATTTCGAACGGGAGGCTATCAATTCGCTGGAATCTTTGTTTCTGCAATTGTTTTTTGTTTAAAAGGGTATTCTTGATAGTTGATCTCATTGTTATCAGTTCAGGATCTGATGTTGGTATCCTGGAGAAATTGAGGGAACTCTTCAAATATTCTAGCCACATCCACAGTGATTGGGTATTTTCTTTGTAGCTGGGGCATTTGATCTTAGATAAGTGGAGTAGCCTAAGTGAAGTCGGTTCTTTTATTGTTCAAAATGATTGACACTATTGGTAGGAAAGATTGACAGGTGCTCGTACAGTCGACGTCAAAAATATGTTTACACTTGAGCCCTATTACAAATGATTAAGGTGCAAAAGTATAAACATATATTTGACGTCGACTTTACCTATGTTGGACCTGTGATATACCAGGAACTATGCTGGCGCCATCTGTAAATAACTTCTACCGGCCCGGCCCCATTCTGGTAAAGTAAGCGATAAGTCCGCAGCCGTGCCCCATTGTTTACGTGCTGCGGCGGCGTCGCGGCCATTTTGAAACTGCACTTGTATCGTAATTATCTGTTTACGTTCAGATAAAGCGGTGTAGCCCGGGTGCGTTCAGCAGGTCGCGGGTTTCAGCTCTAATTTGTGTGATGGGAATAAGAAGAAACAATCTCGCAGTTTTTAGGCAATCATTATACATCTAGACTAGACTCTACATATTTTACCTTTGAGATATTTCACTGAGGAGCCGAGCGCAGCGAGGCGACGGGCGACGAACGTCTTCGTTTTCACTGATACGACGATTTGGCAGATTGATGTGTGTGTATTTATTGGTTGGTTGGTTGGTCAGTGTCGGTCTAGAGGTCGCATTTTTCCGATTTCGATGAAACTTGTCATGTACGTTCCTTGATTTACTTGCTAGAAATTGCCGAGCCATTTTTTGGATTGGGGTGTAAAGGTGGGAAGTTTGCCGTCGCGTTATTTATGTTCTCCGAAGTCTACGGTTCACAGAACCACTAGTTTTAGGTTAAGTCCCATCAGCAAAAGAATAGGCTAACCGGTAAGCGGGCCATGTGTTTAAAATGATCTTAACACTTTTTTTCCAACAAAATTATATGGCAAATTTTTAAATCCACCTAGCTACTTTGCTTTTAACTGTGTTATGTCTGTTGAAAGTTATCTGTACCGCCATTACTCGACTATTATCAGTAAAAATATTGGTTCCAATAAGCCCCGGTCCCAGAACCCACACCAACCCATACAGGAGATAAACGCCGCGAGTAGGGGCCCGGTCATCGACCCGCGCGATTTCGGGACCCGGCCCGCTTAGGGCTGCCCACAGATCGCCACAGTTACTAGATGGAGCAGACTACACAGATAGAAAAAATCTCTTCAACCAAAGAAACCTATTTGAATCAAGAGATATCCAGTTTCCCATATAAGGAAAAAATAAAATTCTTTATTTTAAGATATAAAATGTTTCAAAGTTTATTACTTAACCTAATAAATTCAATACTTTATCCGAGATATAAAAATCTTCTTTTTAAAATAGCTTAATATTCTCACGAAGGGCGTTTGAATTTTGTTTTTGTATTGTATTTTTTTTAAATTGAACTTTATGTGTCTTAGTGCAATACATAAAGAACTTAAGCCAAGAAACTTTGTTTCTTGGATGAAGACTCATAGTTTAAATTGAGAATTGAATTTCTCCACGGAAACAAGAAAACGCATTAGTTCAAGAGCATGTGTTACTTGATGTAAAATTTGATATTTTCACACCAAGATCTAAAATTTCTTGGCGTATGAAATCGATTACTTGAAACAAACAATAACATTTTCTAAGGCGGTTATCACACTGGCGCGGATCCGCATGCGGCACCGGTGCGCGAGCGAGATAGCGCTCTGCATGTGTATAGCGCTATCTCGCTCGCACACCGGCGCCGCATGCGGATCCGTCGTCAGTGTGATAATCGCCTTAGTGTCTCAGTGCACTACTTAAAAAAGCTAGTAGCAGAAACTGTGTTTCTCGGGACTAATCCCAAGAAAGGAAGTTTAACTAAAAGAAGATAATACAAATATAAATTATGATTATTTATATACTCACAATTTATAATCGTATTAACTAGAGCTGAGATTGCTATTGTGAATCTCAAATAAGCCCGGGTAAAGTGCCGAGGGTCATGAAGTTACGTCGAACAGACGTTCGCGTGTTCTAACCTACACGCAGAGACATCTATTGATGCGCAGGGTAACTAACGTCCAAGACTTAAATGGTTCAAAGCAAAAATTATGTGCTTCTTCTTTGGAATAGCTGTGGCTCTTGATTGTAGGTTGAAAACATCAAAGCAAAAATTAATCTCTCTTGCCTAAAAACTTAAAAATCTCAAATCAAACTTTTGGCGCTACTTCTTTGAATTAGCTTTGGCTCTTAGCTGTAGATTGAAAACATCAAACCAAGAACTAATCGCTTTTGACGTAAACACATAAAAGTCTTAAAGGAAAATTTTGGTGCTTTTTTGCCGTGAATAATTATTATCTTAACTCAAATCATTACTATTCGCTTTAAAAATGGGTAAAGCTAAAGCTAAATAATTTTAATTCTTCTTTTAAAAATCATGATATTTTTAACTCAAGTCATGTTTATTGGTCTAAGATATTTATTACTCTCTTTAAGAAACCGCGTGCAAGAGAGTTTTGCGTTTTGAATTAAGATATTATTTCTATCTGTGTACCGCGAAGTTAAATCGATAAAACGTTGGCCCCGTCTCTATCGCACTTGCATATACGAAAGAGAGTGATGCAAATAGACGAAGTTGTTCGTGGTGAGATGCCTCCATCTGCTAGGACCTTTTATTTTTTACTGTGAACTATGGTTAGCTTTACCTGCAGGACAAGCCGTGCTTTTGAAAGTAATAGTAAATTGCAGGGGAGGCAGGGAAAAAGAGATTTTTGGGGAAGTAGGTATAGATGGACGAGCGTGGCGAGGCCTGATAGGAATGCGAGTAGTGCAGCTCTCGGCTTAACATTTTACAGGAAAACATTTTAAAATTATTCGTGAGCGGAGTTTGTGTTGGTTTTATAGTACCTTACACAAAATTAAATTATCATTAATATTATCAATATCTGAATCTAGTTAAATACTATACTTACTTGGTATCCCTATATTACTGCATAGTGCATACTCCAGATGAATCTTAATTATCCTGACGTCTGGTAACAGTGGTAACCCTAACACCCCGCTGAGCTATACACACCCTAATCCTACCCACAGAAGGACTATTTTCCCTCATACTTCCACGCTCCTTCTTTGTCCTTCCTTGTTGATAGGGTTAACAATCCTTTGTTGTTTTAATAATGCATTCTTTTTCACATACATTGGCCGTAAAACTATTTTCAATCATATTATCAGCTGCACTAGGTTCATATTGCGTTAACAACGTAAAATGTTATGATTCACGAAATATTATGGCTGCTCTACATGATGGGCCATCATAGGGACGCAGCTATACGACGGAACGAGATCGCAATATCGTTAGCTCCCTCTAACGCATAGCTGCGTCCCTATGATGGCCCATCATGTAGAGGAGCCATTATAGAGGACACTTTTGCTCCAAGCTAAACTAAACTTTATCATATTTGCGGTTAAGTTCTAAATCGCTTGACTTATACAAACATGCGTAATACGAGACTACGCATTTAAGCGTGCTTCAATGGTTCTCCTATCCTTGTCCCTCTTTACGCACAGCTGTAGGTATGAGAGAGTAAGGTGTCGGTCCACGGTGACGCCTAGATTGATACCAAACACAGGCGTGTCAAATGCTTAAATAGACCAGTATAAGTGAACTTTTCGGTGTCGCATAGTTGTCACGGATCAGCTTTAAGCTGGTTGTGTAGAGGCGAGCGTTTTCAGAGCGAAGGGAATAAGAGTTGGTTTCGAAAGGCGGTTTTTGTTATGTTTTTTGCTTATCGAAGGTTCGGGGCTCGGAATTATTTAGGCGGTCGGGCAAAAAATGGACCGAATCTCTGCCGTTGGCCAGGTGCCGGCATCTGAGGCTTTACCAATAGTTTCTTTGAAATATTAAGGTTGATTCTACCTGCTTTTAAAAAGTTTAGTTTGAAAAATGTGGTGGAATGGAATCCGGTATTTATTGCTTCATGCACATTTTCATACGAAATTTTCGTTATTCTAGAATATGTTTGACCTTTTTTGTTATTTCGTGACAAGTACACAAATTCAAGTTTTATACTGATATTAAAGTAAATTGTGAAAACTAGTGCCACTGCCAAATCAAAGGATTTTATTGCCTAGGGCACAAATTGAGTCCTGAAAAAAAGACAGGACAAACATTGAACGATTTAATTAGAGCCAGATAACATCGTGAAGAAACCGGATCTAATCCCAAATATCCAAATAAGGCCTAGTTTCTCCTTTGGGTTCCATCGGTCAGAAACTAGTGCCTACGCCCATTCTAGGGATTCGTTTCCCAAGCGGACCCCTGGTTCAATTGAGCCGGGACAAACGTTAGAGAGCCAGATAACGAAAATTCAGATCGCAAGTACAGTCAGCAGCAGAAGTAGCTAAGCGGATAGGGTGTTCAAATTAACCTACACACGCTCTTATTCTCTTAACAAAGTCGTGTCCAGCTCATTTTGAACACCCTACCGGCTTAGCTACTTTTGCTGCTGACTGTACTATAAATGCATTTTTATACGCATCAAGCTACATCTAGATCCAGTTTCGTAGGTCTATGGTCGCTGGCTGGTCCCGTGATTTTAGCCCGAGTGGTAAAAAAACCGGCCGTAACGGCGCGACCGGTCCCTTCGACGGCGCCCTGCAACGGTACGCTAAATGGAACACTCTATATATTGTACAGTCGCCATCAAATATATCGGAGCTGCCAGGGTACTCAAAAACATCTGAACATGCACTTTATCGCCTTGAGGCGTTGTTCAGATATTTGTGACCGCCTTGGCCGCTCTGATATATCTAATGGCGACTGTATTTAAAATAACCTTTCTTATAATTCACGCTCACGCAAGCGTTGGTAGCCTGGATCAGGACGTCTGACTTTCAATCCGAAGGTCTCGGGTTCAAAGCCCGACTCGTACATGCAGTCGCCATCAAATATATCGGAGCGGCCAAGGTACTCAAAAAAACATGCACTT
The DNA here is from genome assembly GCA_911728535.1 of Pammene fasciana. Taxonomy (NCBI): domain Eukaryota; kingdom Metazoa; phylum Arthropoda; class Insecta; order Lepidoptera; family Tortricidae; genus Pammene; species Pammene fasciana. The sequence goes on from OU452296.1 coordinate 1,813,903, forward strand.
TATCGCCTTGACAATAGAGGTGTTGTTCAGATGTTTGTGACCACCTTGGCCGCCCCGATATATCTAATGGCATAATTTTCTTATGATTCACGTTGGTAGCAGACCAGGACGTCTGACTTTCAATCCGAAGGTCTCGGGTTCAAATCCCGGCTCGTATCAATGCGTCGGATCTTACCTATCCATATATAATCTGGCTATTGCTTTTGCGCGGCTCTAATTTGACCTCCATATTCGTGGCGTTTGCGCTTTTCGGTAGTCTTACTTATGCTGGTTTTGTCGGTCGTTTGTGACTAGCAATTTCAGGAGTCAGGACGATCGGCTGTCTACGGCAAAAGTCGGCCAGCGTGACGCCTTTTATTATGCTGATTGTCTTAAACCTTTGTTCATACTGGTTCTATGGAAATCGACCGCCATGCAGGGCCGTAGAGGGGGGCGTTGCGCTAGGGATTAGGTTGCCAGGCGAACCCGAGGTTTTGGTACAGTCTGCAGCAGAAGTAGCTAAGCGGGTAGGGTGTTCAAAATGACCTACACGCGCTCTTATTCTCTTAATCTTAACCATTAAGTCGTGTCCAGCTCATTTTGATCACCCTACCCGCTTAGCTACTTTTGTGTGTATCTGTGTGTGACTTTTAGTAAGCTTTATGTCATATAAATCTGAAATGTGTCTTCGATCGTCTATTTGCATCACTCGCATTCATCAGAGCGATAGAGACGGAGATAACGTAAATTTCGATTTTCGAAGTCCGCGGTAGTTCCGTATGCAAGTAAAAGAAGACAAAGTAAGCGCTGTCCTTCACCAACTTAACCATTTAGACAAAGAGGCAAAAAGGGTAAGCCGTGAGACAATCGACATTCACAAATAAGGACAGCACATTTCCGCCACCAAGGGCCAAGTGCCCGACCTTGGCCCCTTCACGTCTCAAACCAAAACAACTCTAATGCCTCAGCAATAGACTTTGTTTTAGAGAAACCAGCTTGTGTGTCAGTAGGACAGTGACGCAATAGATGTGGGAACTATTTTGCAACTATGCTGAGAACATAGACGGAGAGCTAGCCACGTCAGATATAAATAAATAATAAATAAATAAATAAATAAATATTTGGGGACAATCTTACACAAATCAACCTAACCCCAAACTAAGCAAAGCTTGTACTATGGGTGCTAGGCGATGATATGCATACTTAGATAGATAAATACATACTTATATACATAGAAAACATCCATAACTCAGGAACAAATATTTGAGATTAGCACACAAATAAATGCCCTTACCAGGATTCGAACCCGGGACCTCCTGCTTCGTAGGCAGGGTCACTACCAACTGGGCTATGGAGGCCGTTGTCGAGATATGACGAGATAATGAGAGCGAAGAAACCCCTCTCGTTAGTTTGCTCTATGCTTGTTTCTAGATCCGGACATCTTGGCAGTTCTGGGTTTGATGCAATATTCATCATCATCATCTCAGCCATAGAGCGTCCACTGCTGAACATAGGCCTCCTTTAAAGGGGGGGTTTACCATACGCGCCACGCTTAGCAGGCGCGGTGGCGCGCGCAGTTTTTTTTTGTTTATTGTTGTTTAGGCTTTCGGAAGATGCTGCTGCTCTCTCGGTATATTCCCTTAGCAGACTCCTACTGCAACCACGGGACGATATGGTGGGGGACAGGCCCTTCTAAGGCCGGAAACCCCACGGCACATAATGGATGCAATAATATGGGAAATTAATTAGATTATATCAAAACCAGAAGTTTCTGCTGGGGAAAGATGTGCCAAATAAGGAATAATGCAATTTATAGTTAATTGCCTGTTTATTTTTTGTTTCCGCAATAATGTTAAAATATAGCCCTGTTCTATATAAATGATACACTTTGGCAGTCTTCGCTCATTTTGGTATTACTTTTATCCCATTGAAAAACTTTGTTCGTCTGTCACTCTGACCTCCACCCATTAAAAGCTGCCAGATGCCCGGATCTAGCAATAAAGATGGTGAAGCAATCCATCTACATAGGTTTAATGGCTCTCGTTATTGTGTCATATCTGACGTGGCCAGCTCTTAGCCCATTATATGTATACAATGCAATTTGAATATTATCTCGTTTGTTTAAAGTTGTTTATCCTCTTGAATCTTGAATGGCGTTAATGCCTTTTTAAAATTAAGTCGAATCAGCATTGCCATAGAGTTACTCATATAGTAGAGCAGCACAGCCTAAGAACTTTTTGAAGCTCAAGTCAATTGCGCCAAAGAAATAAAGCGTGAATGACACCTAGAGATACCCAAAATGTAAGAGGAAACGTCACCTGCACTGCTACTCCACTTAGTAGCTACTAGTGTACTACTAGTACGCTATTCTTTACTAGGTGGAGTAGCAGTGCAGGTGACGTATCTTTAGGTGGCTTTGACATAGATGGCGCGATTGACTTGAGCTTCAAAAAGTTCTTAGGCTGTGCTGCTCTACTATATTTTTAAGTTACTCTTATGTTTATATACAATGCAATTTGAATCTTACCTTGTTTGCTTAAAGTTGACTATCCTTTCGAATCTAGAATGTCGTTAATGCCTTATAAAACTAAGTCAAATCAGCAATGCTATGTTAACTTGGTAATAAGACCTTATGGAATCGGAAGAGAGGTAGTTTTCACTTGTTTCATTGTAATTTCGTTTGTGAAATGTGGTTTGATGCATTAAGTAGTGTTTTACCTGAAATCTGTGGTTAGTTACGTAACCTGAAGAGAGTGGTGTGCCGAATCTGGGCATTTTACATGAGAATACACTTATGGGGCTACTTTGAAAAATTATAGGTTTTTTCGAACGCTCTGTTGACTAAATGGGAAAAGTGCCTGAATTTATTTTCGAATATATATTATTAGACTATATACTCTTGTTTATGGCACAAGCCGAAACACGATTGCTGAAAGTTGCCTCGATAGAAAAAAAATCCGAAGTTGGGTCCTTTTTCCCCTTATTTTTCTTAGCTTACGTAAACTATAAGAGATTAAGCAATATAACTTAGTAAAAAATATGGTATTCTGGTTTATCTAAAAAGTCACAGAAACAAAATTAGACAAAACTTTATAGATTCGCTTATTGATCGTAGTTTAGTCAAAAAGTCTGATCCTTAAGGGTGCTGCATCTCTTTCTTTCGTGCACGGGAGCCATAAACGTGTCTCTAACGGATGGGCGTGGCTTGTCCGTATCGAGGAACGGCCTTAAACCCCTATCCCCACTACCATTTTAAATACATATCGTCACTACTTTGAAAAAACTTGTATCTTGTTCTGTCAGCCAAAAGAAAAATGTGGTAACTATTTGTATGTGATACATACATATAGAGTTACTGCGTTTCAACTTAGAGAAGAAGTGTGAGAAACGAGTTTTATTAAGAGTAGTGACGAAATGTCTGTCTGTATGTTATCTATTCATGCCTAAACTGATTGCAGATATAGATGAAATTAAGTATAGAAATATTAATACAATACAATACAATACAAATACTCTTTATTGAACACCTCAAAAAAGGAAACAGCACAGAAAATACAGCAAATTTAGAGGATTAACATAGTTTTTATCACATAAAACATAAATAATGCATTAAAAGGAAGCTCTAAGGCCTTGGGTTTTCTACAAACATCCGATCGAATCCGATGTTTTGTATGGCGTCGGTCGCCGGCCGCCGGCGACGGGTGGTCAGAAAACCCAAGGCCTAAGGAGTCTAAGGGCTCCCGATCTTTGTGGAATTCTAAAAAAGAAAAAGCCACCAATGCGGTGAACTGACCGTGGCTAGATCAAATCAGCTGAGCATGGGCCCTTGAACAAGTTTATTAGAATCACCTCCACCCGACAGGCATGGCGAGAAATTGGACCTACAACGAGCAACATCTTTACCTGATATTGACTTAATACACTCTTCAAAGTAAATAAGTAGCAGTAGAGTGTCCATACCAGTGGCGTTGGGTAAAGAGTGTTCTTAGGCATTTGCGAGCTATATTTGGCTTAAAATTTCTTCATGAGCTGTAGGAAAACTGGTCGAATGCCTGAAAATTAGGCAAGCCGCCGGGAATCTCAATGGACGCGCTGCATATGCTCCATACAACTAGCTAGCCTTTGCTCCATGCAACTAGATAGTGGCCTGTCAGTTGTTCAGAACTGTCAAATGTTTGTTGTAACTGACAGGCCGATATCGTCAGGCGGACAGATAGTCGGTGGGCCCCCTTTAGCATTCGGTCTAATAACCCCTTGTAGGTAGAAGAGTTTAAATATTTCTCTATGCTTCAAAGAGTATAACACCTTTTAAGAGAAGACTTCTACACGAAGGCGCGTGGAAAGCCTAGCTTTCTATTAGTACTACATTTAAAAACTTCAGCTTTTTAACGCATAGGCCTGTTACCTGTGATTCGCGAAGGAAACTGGGCCATCTGTTGCCGGGCCGTTTCGCAACCCGCCGCGTTTTGGGCGACTCTCTCCGCTTTCCAAAGTTACGCCACCGCCCTCAGTGGTCTGTGGGCCTGACACGTGCTGTTCTTTGTAGTGCCGATGCCAATCTGTACAGGCAGACTTCGTAGCCTGTGGATTATACGAGTGCTTTAGCCACCCTAGTAACCAATGAAAAAGGAATATCTATGGAAATGGCATATCAACGAAATTTTTGAAGCTAGCGCAAGTAGCGCAGCTCATAACATGGCGGTTAATAGTGCTTCCAAGAAGATTTTACTGTGTAAGGTGCTTTTCTTTTTTTTAGCTCTCAAAGGGTACATTAAGCAATTCTTTTATGACGCTGAGCGTTTTAGTTTTATGCCAGTTTCAGTTTGCGCGCATAGTAACCTATTATGAACTTATTTACGTCACAAAACGTTATGGTAGCGTAGTGTTGTAACTAAATATGACCTAGAGATTTACTTAGTAAGGAGTATAATTAGTACTGTATTTAATCGCATTTCAACTACATAGACACTGCCTCGGGATAAAAAGGCGCAAGTCACTTAAAAACATTACGTCGTCAAGTCGTTTAAAACAAGTATGAACGCGCCATCGCTTCCGCCATGGCGTCATAGTGACGTCACGTCTTTGTTCAAGCTGTTGCGGGTTAACTCTATAATCCATCGGAGACTCATTTAATTTACCATTCGACCTTGTTGCAAAGTAACAAAGTTCTAATTAGACTTCACTGTTTCTTCGTTCTTCATAAAATAGGAAACTCAAACTTAGCAGGAATTAAACTAGTAATCCGCCTCGAACTGAGAACTCGCGATTTACTTGCAAACGAGTTGACCAATATAAACAAGACCCATTTGAAGATGGGCTGGGCTCGCCTTCTAAGTCCGCAACCCTTAGATCGATACAGCTCATAAACGAACTTTCAAATTTTATGTATCTCTGCTACAACCCCAAGAAATTTCATAAAGATCGGAAAAACGTTACTTAAGTTATCGTCGAACAAACTCCCAAAATCAAAAAGCCATCGAAATGCCAAGACGTCTTAGTAACCAAAAGTTATTTGTAAACTCATGACAATTTATTAATCTGTATGTCTAATTGTTCCAGTGATGGCAGCAGTGCAGGCAGTCCTAAGGAGGCGTGCGCGGCGCAATCCCCGCCGCCGCACGGGCCGCACGGGCCGCACGTGCCGCACGGACCGCATGCGCACGGCCCGCATGGACCGCATGCGCACGGCCCGCATGGCCCGCACGGACCGCATGGACCGCACGGTCCCCATGCGGCGGGAAAACGGGAGAACCGTCCTGAACCGAGGAGACTTAGTATCGGTGAGTGTTCTTGTATTGAGAGATACGTCTGTTAACAATGCCATAATGTGGAGTAATAAAGGCAAAAGTATAGGGTAACGCATTGTTATCGGCAAAGACTCTATACCTAATACCTGAACTGACAATGTCTAATACAAAATCGCATCTTTGTGAATGAGGGTTTCCGGGAATCCGGGAATTTTTGACAGCAGCTGTCAAAATACACCAATAAAAAAAATGTGATTAAACATGATTGGTGGATTTATGACAGCTGGACCTCTCGCCACGATGTTGCCACTTAGGAAAAAAATCGATGTAGGAATCCCTCATTCTGAATATAACTCGGTACTCCGATGGCCGCGGTTCAGAAGTGTGATAATCTTACGGCAAATGTCGCTAGCTATAGATAGGTAGGCCCTACTAAGGCGCATACGAAGGATATGGTAGAAAAAATTGCAATCAAAAGGATTAGTCTGTGTAGCTTAGTGGCGGGCTGGTAACCCAGTATCATACCACCGGGCGATATCGACCTGTCAGTAAGAACAAAAATTTGACAGAGCCGAACAACTGACAGGCCGATATCGTCCGGCGGAATGATAGTTGGTGGGGCCCATAAGTCACGAGTTTCACCCGATGCAGTGAATTTTTCAATATTACCTTTGTTTCTAAACATTGAGTGTGTGTTAAACTCAAGCACTGATTTCTCGTAATACGCTTATCTAACGTTCAGTGTTGAACAAGAATGCACGTGCACCGCGTTACACGTGTTTGTAATACATACACACCTTTGTGGTGGAGTGTTGCATCTACTGAGATATCCTACCAAGATACCACTTATACCACGATTTCTTAAATTAAAAATTCACATGCTGCATCGTCTAAATTTTTCCGCCTTTTTGATTGTGAGCCATTTACGTGGCATGGTTTTTATCTGTAGATTAGGGATCATCCATTAATTACGTCACACCAATTTCATGATTTTTTGACCCCTCCCTCCCCCCATGTCACACTTCGTCACAATTAACTGCACCCTCCCCCCTTAGTGTGACGTCACATTCAGATTTTTAGTTTAGTAAGGTAAAAATTACAACATCACTTTGAAACTAACTTTTTATGAGGATGCCAGAAAAATAGTATGTATCAAATTAATAGGGAACGAAAGTATTCAAACGAATCCGAGTATGTAGAAAATTAGTTTAGTACAATGTTTGCTAACAATTGATTTCTTTTAAAAGGATTGTGAGGTCACAAACATGGAACTCCCCCCTCCCCCCTGTCACGATATGTCACATTTTGTGGACCCCCTCCCCCCCTTGAGGTGTGATGTAATTAATGGATGATCCCTTATGGCTGTATCTAAAACAGGATGTCACTCAAGTGTGCCAAATAATGTTAGCATAGATTGCAGGTAGAATTATTAGTTAACTATCCCACCTGCAGACAAACTGTGGTGACAGTTTTGCAGTGAAATGTACACAGATAAAAGGATATCTTAATACAAGATATTCATTCTTGTATATAAGGAAAATCTCAAATTTCTTAAATCAAGTAAAAAATATCTTGAACCAAGTAAGTTCTATCTTGGATCAACAAAATCATATAGTGCCCCTTGTATACAAAAAGAAACCGCAAATCGATGTACAGTTTAGCCGTTTGGCACACGCATACTAGAGGTCAAAACAAAATTTTTCATCCGCAGTTCTTAAAAAAAATTCCCTTAGGAGGGGGGTGCTGATTCATAATTTTTTTTGTATGGGAAAAAAAATTTTTTTTTCAAAAATCTATCGTGTGTGGTATCATATGAAAGGGCTAGTAGAGGCGGTTCTAATAATATACCACATCATTATATTTCAGCCATTTTTTTTTAATTAAAACAAAAATAATTTTCAAAACATAGCAAGTTTGGGCTCCCCCAGATACGATATGGCTGGTTTTTTTTTGGTACTTTATATCAAAAATGATAATAGATATCCTCATATCTAACCCCAAGAAAGCAATTTTGAAAATAATTTCATTTAGTATTTTTTTTTAATTTTTCAATATTATCAAGTAACGCAGTACAAAATGTACTGGAGTAGGACTATCGTAGAACTCTACTTCAGTACATTTTGTACTGCGTTATTTTGTAATATTGAAAAATAAAAAATAAATACTAAATGAAATTATTTTCAAAATTGCTTTCTTGAGGTCAGATATGAGGATATCTATTATCATTTTTGATATAAAGTACCAAAAAAAAACCAGCCATATCGTATCTGGGGGAGCCCAAACTTGGTATGTTTTGAAAATTATTTTTGTTTTAATTAAAAAAAAATGGCTGAAATATAATGATGTGGTATATTATTAGAACCGCCTCTATTAGCCCTTTCATATGATACCACACATGATAGGTTTTTGAAAAAAAATTATTTTTTTTCCCATACAAAAAAAAATATGAATCAGCACCCCCCTCCTAAGGGAATTTTTTTTAAGAACTGCGGATGAAAATTTATGTTTTGACCTCTAGTATGCGTGTGCCAAATGGCTAAACTGTACATCGATTTGCGGTATTGCTGTAAAATTAGACTCGTACACCGTGCACTAATACTTGTAATTTATTTTTGTATTAAGCAGAACGTCTGCTAACGATACCACAATGTTTAGAAATAAAGGGAAAGTAGAAAAATCCACTCGAGTTCGAGTCTCGCCTGAGGCAGTGGATTTTTTTTTCTACTTTTCCTTTATTTCTAAACATTGTAAAATCATACTTGGTTCAACAAAATCATACTTGGTTCAAGAAATTATCGATTTTCCTTATACAAGAATGAATATCTTGGATTAAGATATCTTTTTTTTTCTGTGTATAACCTGAATAACGTAACCTTAAATAACTTGTTGAATAATAAACAACGAGCAACAATTGTATAAAGGGGGTACAGTCGGTACAGAGTCAAACAAGTTTTACTGAAAATATGGCTCGTGAAAATTTGTGACCGCGCACAGTCTTACCTACACTGTAATAAGGAATGGGCTGATGTCTGATTGTGTATCCCTAAAATTATTGGTCGGTTATAATTGACTGAGGAGCCGAGCGTAGCGAGGCGACGAACGTCTCCGTTTTCTCTGGTACGACGATTTGGCATATTAATGTGTGTGTATTGGTTGGTCAGTGTCGGTCTAGAGGTCGCATTTATCATCCGATTTCGATGAAACTTGGCATGTACGTTCCTTGATTTATTTGCCAAAAATTGTCGAGCCATTTTTTTGATTGGGAGGAAAATGAGGGGGAAAAGGAGGGAAGTTTGCTGTCTCGTTATTTATGGACGGATTTCAATCATTTTCGGGTAAAAGGTCAAACCCACACTTCCTCAGAGGTTATTGTAAAAAAAAGTTTCGAGGGAGGGTGTAAGGGGGGGAAAGGGGGAGAAATAGAAATGCTCCGAAGTCTACGGTTCACAGAACTACTAGTATATACATTTATCTATCTATTGCCAACATACTCGGGTATTCGCCGTAAATTTCGGGGTATTAGGATGTTTTTTTGAAGTGTTTGTCGCTCCCCAGGCGGCGGCGCCGGCGGCTCGCGGCGCGCCGCGCCCGCCGAGCGACGCAGACCAGGTACCAACTGACATACATCCATTCCATATATCCACTAAAGGCAGAATACCAGAAAACAGAAGGCAGAAGGCTACACCGACTGCGTGTGCGTGACGTGCACGTCCCGCTGCGTTGTAATATAAGATTCTAATAAGACATGTCACACCGCTTGCGTGACGGCGCGTGACGTGTGCGTGCGCGTGCGGCTTGACATGTCTTATGAGACTTCTTATTTCACAACGCAGCGGCACGCGCACACGCAGCCGGTGTGGTTTGGCGTTAATTGTCAGTGCACTTCACTGCTTAAGCCATTTCCATCTACTACTCAGTACAGTAGTAGTTGGTCAAATTATCTAATCTAATGTATTACACTAGTTGGTGGAAGTTCATGGTAACTGTTGAGGTGTGATAGAGAAACAAAAAGTAGGGGAGAGGGGGGCATGTATTAACAAAATTCAAACTTTTGCTCATAGCTCCTAAAATTGTGAACTTAACGTTAATTTTCTTTTACTAACGTGTCGGAAATTTATTCATCTTTTATATCTAAATGCAAAATACCACACAGATTGCCTGGTTTCACAGGTAGAAACAGTTTTTTTCAAAAAGTCGGCGGTTAATACTTACCCCATTTTTGGGGCAAAAATTAACAATGAAGGGGTAAGAATTAACATAATTTTTGCCGTGTATGGTAATGACGTTTGTCAAAAATAAAACGATATTAATTTTTTATTATTTTTTTATTTATAATTACCATGTTGTAATCTAATAAAGTAAAAAAATAGAGATCTTCTCTCAGACAATGACCAATCAGTCGTAGGCTTAGGTAGCAGGGTGTCCTATTGTAACATCACAATTAGTCCTTAAAATACTTAGAGTAGCATCATCATCCCGAAGTCGTTCCCTCAGTGAAGGAGGCAACTGAGGATCGTGACATCATGTGTCCTTCTGTTGAAGACCAGGTTATTTGAGAGGCTTCTATCCCTCGCTACGCGCATGGCTTCGTGCAGTTTTAACTGCATGGGTGCAGTCATTTGGGCACACCATCTTGCAGGGGGAGGGCTTCGTGCCTTCAACTTTTCCCGTCATTATAATTCTCTCCAAGCAATCCGAGGAGCGTCGAGATAGCTGTCCGAAGTATGTGAGTATGTGGTCCTGGCACGTCGTCGACAACCGGCGTTTTATGCGTAGCTCATCTAGTATAGACTGATTTAGTGCGCATCGCAGTCCAAGGTATCCGTAAAAGCCGGCGCCAACACCACATCTCAAATCGTTAGAGTAGCATAAGTAGGGTTAAAACTTGCCCCTTCATTTTGTTAAAACTAGCCCCAGAGATACTTTTCAAACATAAAAAAATATAAAAAAATAACTATGCGTAAATTAAAAAAAACAACAAGCAGGCGTAATAGCCCATTAAATAAGTATTCAACATACACTAATGCGTAATCAGTGGACTTATTAATTAAGGCATAAATCAAAAAAGTCAGAACTTAAAAAAGTCCGCTGACCTGTGTTTTTACACGCACATGCCACAATTATGCAACGCGGCGGCCGGCGGGAGACTTGACTGATCGGGACTCGTGCCTATCCTCGCCCGAAGTTATAACCTTGAAATTGATACTCTGCCGTGTATAGTTTTATAGATAGAGGCTTGTTAATACCTACCCCCGTTAAAACAAGCCCCCCTCTCCCCTAAGTAAGTAAAAGTAAAAATTCTTTATTGCACCAAAACAGAAATCGTTACAGAGTACAGTTACATACAATACAAACAAGGGTTATATAATAAAAAGACAAATATTTAAATGAAGCCCCAACACACCAGAGTAATGCGTAATGCAGCAAGGTTCCAACTCCGACTTCAGCAAACTATGGAATCGATATCTGACATAATTATCGGTTATTCTAGGGTTTCTCAAACTTGTGTACTTATATAAAACTCCATAGCTACACATTAAATTCCCGCACTGAAAACCTCTTTTTTTAACCGACTTCAAAAAAGGAGGAGGTTCTCAATTCGACTGTTTTTTTTTGTATGTATGTTACTCCATATCACCGTGAATCGTGAAACGATTTTCAAATTTTTTTTTTAATCGAACAGGTATAACCCCTAGATGGTCCCATTGTCACGAAGTCGGGGTCTGATGATGGGATCCTGGAGAAATCGAGGGAACTCTTTAACTATTATAGGCACACCTATAGTGATTTCACTATTTTTACAGCAACTCGGCCACTTCCTCTTGGAATAGCGGATCCTAAGTGAAGTCGGTTCTTTTTTTGTTTTAAATTATTCTATAGTGCTACAACATTGCCTACGATGGTCAACTTTGCCTGGCTTGAAAAACATGGTGTTCTTGACCTAATACCTATATTTTATGCCTGTCACCTGTCGTCGTCCGACACAAGCTGTATCTTTTCACGAATTCTTTACAATCGTGTTAGTTACACTGGCGTGAAATAGCGCAGGACCGAGCAAATTGGCGTGCTCTTGTGTCGGAGGCCAAGACTCATTTTGGGTCGTTGCGCCAAATAAGTAAGTAAGTTTGCAATCGGGTAACCCCTATTTCCAATAAAACACAAATTTGGCTAGTTATTAACATTTTGTCCTATGCATTTCAGAATTGCGCTTGAGCCCGGGCGCGGGGCCCTCCGCCGACCCGCACCCCCCTCACCACCACCCCCCGCATCACCATCATATGGTAAGATCGTCTTTTTGCTGTGAGACTGCGTTTCCACCTGAGATGTGCACTAATTTTTGTAAGAAATAAAGCCATATATAGCCTTAAACGAATCCACCCGCCCGTACCCTTCGCGGGGTCTGGATAATATAAAAAGAACGTGTATTTATGATAACTCTACTATCTTATAGGATACGAATCCCCTGGAGGGCGCCGCGGAAGGCAGCGGGGCGGGTTCGTCCGACGGTGAACTATCGTCCAAACCAGGAGACAGCCCCAGCAGAAAGCGGAGACGGATCTCCAGGCATCGCCCTTCAGGTATAACTGCCACTTATGACTTAAAACCACAAATAACCTCAACCACTAGATAGATCACAAGTACAACTCGGGGTCACCACACATCGGTGCTCCCGTACATTGTATAAGAGCGCGACCGCTTATTTCAGTTTAGTTAACGTTTATGATGTTAAGCTAGAGTTAACCTGCCACCTGTACTAAATGTATTAACCCTATGATGACGAAATAAAATGATTGATTGATTGATTGATGATAATTACTAATGTGAATTAAAAATATCCACAAAAATCAAGTTACAGGGGTGAACCTGGATTGTTATACTACAAATTGAGGTGTGCTGTTCGAATCTTAGAAATTTACGAAATTACGAATAAAATTGCGCTGATGTGTGGTGACCTCGTGCTCCCTGTAAAAGCTTAATGATGAGGTGTCTGTGTAGTCTGTGCTTAAAACACTACGGACTAAAGTGTGGAAACCAGGGATGTTACAGAGCACCGGTGAATAACACCTGATACATGACAGATGACAAAGCCAACTGTGCTACCATAAATTACTCTTAACTATAAACCATAGGCTTGCATATTTGTCTATACCTTAATAATGTTGATAGTGGCCAAAACCGGCACAGTGGCCACAACCGGCACAGTGGCCACAACCAGCACACTGGCCACAACCGGCACACCGGCCACAACCGGCACAGTGGCCACAACCGGCACACTGGCCACAACCGGCACAGTGGCCACAACCAGGGCAGGGCATCTGCCCTATTTTTGCAGATGATGTATAGTGTGTTTGCAATCTGCCGAATCTTACACCGACCAGACTACGCAACGGAGCCACGCAGTTACGTCGCCGAAATCTAAATACTAGTTTTAAATATTTCTGTATCATTCTTTACCTCACTCTGGGTGCTAAGTGAGATTTACCGCCCTAGGGCGCAGCGGCAAATCTCACTTCAGACCCAGGGGAAGACGTAAAATTATGTACGCACCACGGGCGCTAATAAGGAAGGCCTTAGATCGCTTGTTTATGGCCCTAACCTTCGGTTCGGGCCACAAATGCCAGCGATCTGCGCCCTTTGTTTTACCGCCCTATGTACGTAATGTACTATTTTGTTTCCTGTAGTTCACAGCGCCTTCGTTTTATTATAGTAGGGTTTTGTCTCAGTACAAATGCGAAAAAAATTGTGCGCATCGAGAAAAAGTTGTGAATTTTTGACCATAGATAGAGTGAGCAAAGATGAATATTTTTTAGTATTGGCGGTCTGTAAAATTTTTGGACCTTCACGTCAAAATCAGGGGTCCCGTGTAATATGTTATTAATCTCTGGTTAAGACTGCTAGGGGTTGTTTGGTATCGTTTCCGTGTAAAACAGACATGCAGAATTCATTTCTGATATTAAAAATGTAAAATTTCGTATTAAAAAAAAAGTTGTGCCGCGAGGAAAAACACAATTTTATTTTTATTTTTTTAGAACGTCATATAACTAATATATATCCTTTATTTCAAATAATAAAAAATATTATAAAGAAGCATATTTAATATAGATTATAAAAACATATACATTTTATACACCATTCATACAAAAAAAATTCTGTTTTTTTTTTTACTTAAGTTGAGTAACGGAAAATAGCTCACCGAAGGAAGCCCACTAACTGCTCGATAGGAGAAATAATTCGTGTATAGCTGAATTTTGGTGAAGTTGTAGATAAAGGTGTCTTACACAACATACTAAAAGTACTCATGGATAGGGGTGCCGCTAACGGGGAGAGGGGGGTGTAAAGGTCCCCTTTTTTGGCTTTTCGTAAATAACTCAGTAGCGGTGGCTCATACGAAAAAATGTTCTTCTACTTAATTAATCCACAAATGATTTAGTACAAAAAAGGTTCTTTACACTTTTTTGCTGAGATCAATGTATAATGAGATTTCGAAGAAATACGATAATCACTTTCAGAAACTTTCGGAGCTTTTATTTACGAAACTATTAGTTTTGTCTAAAAATTGTTTTAGAAAACCCATATTTATATTAAAAGACCTATCCAACGACACCCCACACATTAGGGGGGATTTAAAAAACATAATTTACCCCCCACTTCATGTGTTCGGGAGCTACCCTAAAAAAATATATTTTTTTAGATTTTGTTTTAAAACTTTGTCTGCGTGTTCAAAACACATACTCATACGAAGTTTAACTATTCTAGTACTAACCATCACTGCGCAAAGCCGTGAACGGATAGACTGGGACAAACGGACAGCGAAACTATAAGGTTAGGAAATTGATTGCAGGCGTCCATAGGCTATGGGAACTGCTTACCATCAGACGGGTCGTATGCTTGTTTGCCACCGTCGTGGCATAAAAAATAAAAAGTAAAAAAATACCCTCTTCAACCTGCTCAGTGATGGTTAGTACTTGAATAGTTAAACTTCGTATGAGTATGTGTTTTGAACACGCAGACAAAGTTTTAAAACAAAATCTGAAAAAATATTATTTTTTAGGGTACCTCCCGAACACATGTAGTGGGTGGTAAATTCTGTTTTTTAATCCACCCCTAATGTGTGGGGTATCGTTGGATAGGTATTTTAATATAAATATGGGTTTTCTAAAACAATTTTTAGACAAAACTAATAGTTTCGTAAATAATAGCTCCGAAAGTGATTATCGTATTTCCTCGAAATCTCATTATACATTGATCCCAGCAAAAAAGTGTAAAGAACCTTTTTTGTAGAAAATTATTTGTGGATTAATTAAGTAGAAGAACATTTTTTCATATGAGCCACCGCTACTGAGTTATTTACGAAAAGCCAAAAAAGGGGACCTTTACACCCCCCTCTCCCCGTTAGCGGCACCCCTATCCATGAGTACTTTTAGTATGTTGTGTAAGACACCTTTATCTACAACTTCACCAAAATTCAGCTATACACGAATTATTTCCCCTAAGTTTTCCTTCGTTTGGAGGGCTAAAACAGACGTCGCGTCGTTTGAATTGTGACGGTTTATGTTAAAGTTAAGGAGGAAAAATATGTTTTCATTTATTGTATTTTTTTATTTCTGCATTTTGTGAAGTTATCATGAATAAAATTTACTAATAACAAGCAATACATGCATTTTAAGGTCAATACGCTACGAATGTTCACGTTCACATTGATTATCGATACTTACTATGGAGAAAACATATACACCACGAAGCAAACATTTTTTTTCGCGTAGTTTTTGTATACTATAAGCCTAAAAATTGTATATATTTAGAAACTACATTAAATATGCTCCTTTATAATATTTTTTATTATTAGAAAAAAAAATGATATATATTAGTTATATGACGTTCTAAAAAAAAATAAAAAATTGTGTTTTTCCTGGCCACACAACTTTTTTTTTAATAAGAAATTTTACATTTTTAATATCACAAATGAATTCCGCATGTCTGTTTTACACGGAAATGATACCACACAACCCCTAGCAGCCTTAACCATAGAGTAATAACGTATTTCACAGGACCCCTGATTTTGACGTGAAGGTCCAAAAATTTTACTGACCTCCAATACTAAAAAATATTTATCGTGGGTCATTCTATCCATGGTCAAAAATTCACAACTTTTTCTCGATGCGCACAATTTTTACAAATTCGAGCTCTGCTATTACTGTAATGCTGTGTCACGTATTTGAATAATCTATTCTATTGTATTCTATATTGCAGGAGACAGCAACGTGTCGGTGCCGGCGCCGGCGGCGGAGCGCCGCACCCCGCGCCACCACTACCAGCCCCCGTGAGTATCCCCCAATGAGTCTACATGGACAGCTACCACATCCAACGGGGACGGGGTGATATCCAAATGGTTTAACGAGGGCAACTATCTCGCGAAAATGGTGCTAGGAGACCTTCCCTAACTTTTTTTAACGACTTCTGAGTAATTTTAGGAAAATTTCACCAATTGTGTTCCTGACAATCTTCATTATCGTACAAAAGTTACAAATCAACTAGAAAATTCATAATTTGAATATGAATGTATATTTTCCATTCATTAATATGTATATTTTTTATTCTGGTAGAGAATGCTCTATAGCATTAAGTCCGCTTGTTGTACAGTTGTATTTTTCTTTTGCGCAATAAATATTAAATAAATAAATAATTAACTAAAGTTTAATTATTAATTTTAACACGCCATTAGACCGACTTTGTAACAAGTAACTGAATGTCCAGACGGCGGGTGCGGTACCTGAGCGGGGGCGGCGGCGGGCTGTGGCGGGAGCGCATGCTGGAGCCGCATCAGCATCAGCACCAGCACCATGCGCCGCTGTTGCTGGACATGAACCAGGTAACACCAAGCTTTACTTCTCCGCCGCGGGTCCGCGACCGCGCCACCGCTGCACCCGATGCCCCTGTAATGGAGCTCCAAGCAAATACCATCCGACAACTCCGTGAGCAACAATTCTACACAAATTTCCACCCCCTTCTCACTCCTTTAAGGGATGATTTATGGGATAAAACTATCGTAGGAGAGCTGGCGAAAGCTGGGAGAGGCCTTTACTCTCGAGGAGGTCCGCTCATTCAAATAATTATAACTTATATATTTATTTATAACTTCAAGAGTAGCTATTTTAGTATACTGTAAGTTACTACAAAAGATTGTATTTTTTTAAAGTAATGAGTCGGAATAAAAAGCCTTTTTTATTTTTATTTTTTATTTATTATTATTATGAGTCGCTTTACTTCAAACTCGGATAAATCCATGCATGCATTACGCGATTTTGGTATTAAAGAAAGGTAATAGGGTAGGGTAGGGTAGGGTTTGCTGCGTGGCCCCCGGCTTTAGAATAACGCCACCCCGTCTCTTCCCGCGGGTGTCGTAAGATTCGACTAAGGGATAAGGGAACCTCTGATCCCTACTGCTCGTGAGAACGTTGTGGTGATTTATTTAATTAATAATTATCCGCATGGCGGCGATGCGGTTGGCCACCCATCACGTCTCGTTCTTCACGGGGGCAAGAAGTGGCTCACGGAGAGCCGTTTTGCTGCATTGATCGTAGCAAATGGAAATCCGTGATCTCTGCCTACCCCTTTTGGGATATAGGGGTGATTGTATGTATGTATGTAATAGGGTATATTTGCTGAGGGGGTCAAATGCGTTTACCTGAGTTTGAAGTTAAGAGTCGCCAGGACGCTCGCGTTCTCGTACAAACGTAGTTCAGCTCTCATTTTAAAACGACATGCTTTAGAACCACAAAATGTGGCATGGGCATTCTAGTTGTACAGATCTATATAAAATACAGCCAGTTACAAATTTACATACAAAACTTATTTTTGCTGTATTTTCTTTCTATAACAATTTTTAGCAACAAAAACGATGTCCGATCTAGATCTGTACTACTAGAATGCCCATGCCGAATTTCGTGGTTCTAAAGCATGTCGTTTTAAAATGAGAGCTGAACTACGTTTGTATGGGGACGCGAGTTCACGCGAGCGTCCTGGCGACTCTTAAGCGATATAGATTATATATGTCCTTCCCCGGGACTCAAATTATCTTCATACCAAATTTTATCTAAATTGGTTCAGCGGTTGAACCCTTTGACCGCCAAGTATCGGACGGAAAAATTGTGCCCTCAGCGATAACGCACAAGCAACGGTTATATTTTGGACGTAATATCACGCACTGGCATTGTGGGCACGACGTTCCGTACACGATTTGACGTGTGGCGGTCGAAGAGGTAACAGACCGAACATTTTCTTCCTCCTAGCGTTTGTCCCGGCTTGGGGTCCGCTTGACAACCTAATCCCATGAATTGGCGTAGACACTAGTTTTACGAAAGCGACTGCCATCTGACCTTCCAACCCAGAGGGGAAACTAGGCCTTTTTGGGATTAGGTCCGATTTCCTTACGGTGTTTTCCTTCACCGAAAAGCGACTGGTAAATATCAAATGATATTCCGTACATAAGTTCCGAAAAACTCAGTGGTACGAGCCGGGGTTTGAACCCGAGACCTCCGGATTGAAAGTCGGACGTCTTACCGCAAGGCTACCAGCGCTCCAGGTAACAGACCGAACATTGCGAAAACAATGAATGTGAACATTCCAGATGTCCCTCCGCGGCGCGCGGCTGAGCGCGCTGGGCGGCGGCGTGGGCTGGCCGCACGCGCACCACGCGCACGCGCACGCGCATCCTCACGCGCATCCTCATCCGCAGCACCAGCACCAGCACCATCCGCAGCATCATCCGCATCCTCACCGGGACCGTCCGCAGGTACGCTCGCGTCTGTGATACCGCAGGAAGATTGGAATGGGGAGACGCAGCCATTGTTGATGATAGGGTATGTTAAAATACTACACCCCCTCTAAGAGCGGAAATGGGAAGTCAAAACCGGGCACCTAATGCGCTGTGGTACAGCCCTTATACATTTTAAATATGGAGTCGCTCGCTGAGCTCCTCTGGGATAATTCTACGCCCTCCAAGTGGGGCGCGGCCCCCATGTGGGGCGCGGCCCCCAAGTGGGGCGCGGCCCCCCAAGTGGGGCACGGCCCCCTAGTTTGGAAACCTTTATTCAAGTTTATACACTTTATGAACCTGTGGTGGTCCACATGAAATAGCCTCAATGGATTCGCGAAAAATATGTTGGAAAAACTAAGTATTTTCTTTTTTAATCAGAACTGAATCTTTCGCTACAATATTCGCTACAATTAATAGCGAAAATGGTTTGAATAATTATTTTTTCTTTCCACTGCATTCAGCTTCAGTTTACACATATATACGTGTACAATTTTAAGTGTAAGAAAAAAAACTTGATTTAATGTAACATTATTTACCAATCAACTTTAAAGATAAATCATTGTATGATCGTTTCAATTCGAATGAGATGTATGGCTGCGTCTCTCCCTTAAAGTATTGGAAATTGATAAATTTCCTTTTAAAAAACATATTATTTACAAGTTATATAGTTATCGATAATAACGTCAGAATGATTAGGGATTTTTACTTCGACATAAGATGATATGGATTACATTTTCAAGTCTTAAACAATTTCTGCCTTGAATTTGCAAGCTAGTGACATACATTTTAAATTTATTTTATGAATTTAATTTGAAATTTATTTTATTTTATGAATAAATTATAGATCTCTTGCAAATTTTAAATGTCTTAATAATCTTAATATTAGTACAAGAGACCTAGCTGCTAATTCAAGGCAAAAAGTTTATTGAATTATAGATACAGAATAGTTTCAATTTACCGGAAATAAATTATATTTGTCATCGGTGCGACTTCGTCGAATTTTATAAACGTGTACTTATTAATGAACATTCTCAACAGCAGCATCTCAATGGAGACACAAACACACACTTTTGCATATACATTATTTAATATTAGAATTCCGGACAATTCTGTAGGTTGAAAACTTGTCAATTTCCCTTATCATATCTTGAAATGTGATATTTACAAGTTTCAAGGATATTTGTACAGTTATTGACTTCTTCAGAATGAGGTTTAGAATTGTGCACATATTTATGACTCGGATATTGTCTGGTTTTCTAATATCATAGCTACAAACACATACTTATCGTGTATACAACAAACACTTTATTTCATTTTGATATTTGTTTGGGATTCGCATTTATCCTTCGAATATGCGCAGGAAATTTGTTACAAACCGATATTCTAACGATGTTCTTGCGTTTTACACTCAAAACCATTGAAAACTAGTCATTATGGAGATAAATATAGAAATGACCTGTTTTCATTGATGTTGTGTGTAATTTCTTTGGATAAATGGGTGATACTCGTTCGTTAGGTGACCTGTGTCGATCTGGGCATAGCATATAAAGATTATATAAGCAATACTATATTATATGTTAAGTTTATTAGGCTAAGTGTATTGTGTAGCGCCGGGATCAGTTGTTGAAAGTGACGTGAAATATTCATCATTTTCTAGCGGCCTTTGTTATAAGTTATAACAAAAATTTGTAGTTAAATTGTTTTATTTGAAAATACTAAGACAGCAATAAAATAGTTAGACACTATTGCATTGTAATATTTATGTACATCCGTAAATTATGACATACATAATATTATGTAGTATATTTATTAGACCATCGACAAGAAATTTGACTACTTTTTCACCCTATTGCGATGTAATAGGGTCCAAGCGTGTATACATCTTTTTGTAGTCGTCATCGGAGCGGCCGGGGTACTCAAAAATATCTGAACATGCACTTTATCGCCTTGACAATAGAGGGAGCATTCCACGAAAACGTTAAGTTTTTCATGTAGTTTACTTTAACATTTTTTTAATTTATACAATGTCTACGTCTAGGACAAAGTATTGGCGTATTTTGCATGCGAGTCGGTTACGTGACATTTGCTTTAATTCATAACTACTTTGTCGACTTGCGTATTATTATAAAAGTAAAATAAACGATTTATTAATAAAACAAGCAGCTTTAAGACGATACCGGCGGACTATATGACAGACATATATGCATGGCCCAAACCAGAATCTATAAAATCATCTAACATTTAGAGGACACAGTTCAAGTAAGAAAGAATATCAAACGTATTGCGAAGCAGTCAGATTTGGATTTTATTTTTATTTTTCATTTTAATTACACAATAGGCAGGTACATGTCTGTCTCTCAAGCTGTTTTGATATGCCTTCTTGAAGAACTACGCATTATTGTATATAGTATCTTGAATGTATTAGTAGTACTGTTTTGAAAAAATAAGTCCCGCCGAGTTTCTTGCCGGTAATAAGTAATACTTCTCGGGTCAGAGGTGTAGGGTTAGAACCGGTGGTAGTTTATTTTCTCTCTGACGTTCATAAGTGCATTGTAATGTGCCTAAATTGAAGAATAAATATCTTTTATCTTTTTACCAATATTAAACTATAAAAAGGGCAAGCTAAAAATGAACCAGGGTCGGAAACTCGAAAAATAAGTCCGAATGTCGGTTACGTGACGATGGAATGTTCCAGAGGCGTTGTTCAGATATTGGTGACCACCTTGTCCGCATCGATATATCGTATCGCGATGACAAAGGCTGACTAGTCAATAACTAAATACATATCGTACGTATGTGACGCTTGTACGTCGGTCGACAAGTGATCCCGCGCTAACTTGTGCCGGCGCCGCTAGGTGGCCGGCGTGGGCGTGGCCGGCGAGCTGTGGGGCGCGGCCATGCTGCCCTCCATCCCGCTCCGATACCAGGTAACTGGTGGTGGTGTCGACTGTCTCTGTCATACACGTGGGCCGCGAGGGTTAAGGGCGCGGTCACACGCGAGCGCGGTGCCGGCGCGGCGTGAGCGCGACGCGACACGAGGTTCACAGTCGCGTTCGTGTGTGATTAAGCCTTATAATGTTATATGGCGTAAGATAAATGAGATTAACAAATATAATGAACTATTGTGGCTTAGCGATCAAAGGCCTTGACTTGAGTATATTAAAAAAGAAATGACTAAATTTCGAATAACATAATCAGATTTATTTAATAAAACATGTAATGATAATCTTCTTTTTTTATCCTTTTACCGACTGCTGGGGTGTAGGGTTCGAATTTAATTCTTCCAGTGACTAATGATTATGCATGGCGTTGTTTGCAAAATGACTGACATTAAAATATTTTCGATAATCGAAAATGTTAATACTTGAGAACTAGAGTAATCAATGTAATCATATCTCAATACGCCATATAACATTGAAAACCGAGTCGTTTTAACATTGTCAAAGATTGCTAATTTAACAATATTAAGACGAAAATGGGTTAAACAGTAAGGTATGACGTTGACTAAGTGAAAGCAGATTGGTATAATAGGGTGTGAAAAGTCAGCGTTTTTAGTTTTATCTCAAGTGTAGCAGTCAAGCTTGGAATTGCACCTTTAGTGTTGTTTAAAAGTAATAAAATATTAAGTTAAATATTATTTTGCTTTTAAATAAAGAGTGTTAATACTAAAATTTAAAGACATCTAATGAGTTTTGAAAATCCACTTATAAATACACATTAGAATGATTTAATTTTATTGTAATTTTAACTTGGGACGACTAAAAACGCTTGCGGGTTCCGTTCAGTTTTATTAATCTGTTTATAATTTCTTCTTTTAATATTGAGCAATGTTTGAAATGTTTAAGGTGCAATTCCGATATCGACTGCACGTGCGCGCGATGTCGAAGTGTTACCTTTGTTTGAAATATGGTTCAGTGTTAAAGGCAGAATATTCTAAGGAATTCGGTTGAATGCGCAGTGTGAATTTTGTAAAACGCTAGGCATTTTACACAGACATATATCTAAATAAACGTATGGATAAAAAAAATAGGTATTTATATATTTTGTTCATGTATTTACTGTCATTAGACTCATAGCAACTATGGAAATTCAAATCATTTCAATACAATGACACACTTAGCTTGACTACACATTATAGTTCGGCTTTTTACAACAGTCGTTGGCACCTAAATTGTGTGCGTTTGTGTGATACTTTTTCATTATACTTAGACATGAATATTTTGTTCCGATGACATTTTAATGGCAGTTCCTTTGTAGAGATATGTTAGACGTTAATGTAAATTTACTAGAGCTCTCAAATTATATTTATCTTTGCTACAACCCCAACAAATTTCATAAAGATCAGAAAAACATTATTAATGTAATCGTAGAAAAAACTATTTATGATTATTAAGCCATTGAAATGTAGAGACGTCCCGGTTGCCAGCTGACAGTTCCTTTGTGTCCAAAGTTTTCTGTAAGAACTGCGCTCGCTCGTCCCATAACTTTCATGAAATAAATTATTTAGGAATATGTCTGTGTGTCCGCTCGTCCATTGTGCCATAGGTGGGAGTGCCCTGTTTTTATAACCCGCTGCTACATCGATTAATGCAACTAGCTTTTATATATTTAGTTATAGTTATAGCCGTTAAACTATCATTCTGTCTCCTGTCACCGCTTCATAGTTTATAATATTGTCGACGGACATTTTAAAAAGTTATCATTTACTTGAAAGGATAATTGAGCATTTCTTTAAAAAAAAACATTCTTAACCTTTTCAACGCCAAGAGCCTTTAAAGTGGTCGACTACTGTCGTGCCTACCACGCCAACAACCACTAAAGTGGCTATGGCAGACGCTGTCAAAGCAATTTTACTGTTGACAGATAAGGTTTAAATTAGTTTCACACTAGTTGAGATGTTGGCGTGTATGCCACATTTTTATGCGAGAGAGAAAGCGATCAAAAGGTTAATCATATTCAAATCTAAAAAAAATTGTTACCGCCTTACTAAAGTTTATGAAAAATGGTAACACTATAGAAAAATGGTTTTTGAGCTGAGTACAGTCAGTCACCTGTAGTATCATCTTTAATAAAAGCCACAAAAATATGTGACACGCTCTTATGGCCCTACAAATAGGTTTGTGTCGGATATTTTTGCGGCCTTCGTTGAGGAACGTATTATTGCAGGTTGTCCAACCAAAATATTGCATAAAAAGTTAAATAGTTTCAAGTAATGCTCAATTAAGCAGTAAATTATAATGTTTTTAGTTGTACATGTCTTGTATTAATAGCGTGTTTGAAGCTCTATTAGATTGTATTATTTATATCTAATTATACGATCATATTAACACATTTTGTATTTTTTGTACCGTCGCCATCACATATATCGGAGCGGCCAGGGTACTCAAACATATCTGAGCATGCTTTTTATCGCCTTGACAATAGTCGTTGTTCAGATATTTGTGGCCACCTTGGCCACTCTGATATATCTGATGGCGACTGTATTAATTATGGTGATGTATTTTGGTCCCACATGATTAGTGTGATTGTCATAAGTTTTTCGATTTCGCTTTGTAATGTCCCTTAAGAGTCGCCAGGACGCTCGCGTGAACTCGCGTCCCCATACAAACGTAGTTCAGCTCTCATTTTAAAAGGACATGCTTTAGAACCACGAAATTTGGCATGGGCATTTTAGCAGTACAGATCTATGTTGGTAATTCGTTTTCGTTGCTAAAAATTGTAATACAAAGAGAATATAGCAAAAATAAGTTTTGTATGTAAATCTGTATCTGGCTGTATTTTCTTTGTATTACAATTTTTTGCAACGGAGACTAATTACCGACATAGATCTGTACTACTAGAATGCCCATGCCAAATTTCGTGGTTCTAAAGCATGTCTTTTTAAAATGAGAGCTAAACTACGTTTGTATGGGAACGCGAGCGTCCTGGCGACTCTTAAATATAATTATTATTATTAAGCATCTAATAATGTTTGTAAAGTTAACACCACGCTTAAGAACGTACGCACAGAATAACATGTTTTCGTTTATTTTAAGTTGCCCCGTAGGATGTAAAAACCAGGCATTTTCCCACTTCTATGTACTTGGACTTTGCCCCTTATATATGTACATGATTCCGTATATAACTCCACATCTATATTGGCAACTTATTGAACATGATATTCACTATGGTTATTTTTGGTTACTTAAAAGTTACGTACATGTTAATGTTTATGAAAAATCGTTTAAAAGTCTTTATGTGGATGACTTTTTGTTTAAATTTGCTTGATGCCATACATTCTCATTTTGTAAACTCTATCAATTCACTTAAATTAAATCAATCTTTACTATTTCTGGTAGGAGTGTAACATTTATTTATGCTTCATATTCTTTGTCTATTGCTAATATAGATGTGTGGAGTTTTATACAGTTTTAGGCATTATTCCGAGCTTGACTGCAGACAGCAACGGCAGTCGCTTACCTCTTATTATATAAATGCAATCGATACTTATTGGATGTAATTGAATGGTAACGAGAAGCGACTTGTACTTGCCGCCTGCCGCCGATCTCGGAATGGCACCTTAAGTCGCTAAGGGCTGAAACACACCGCGAGCCCTCGCCACGCTTGGAGCCCGGTGATAACCGCTTCTAACACGACGCATGGAAGCATGCAGCGATGCAGGGCGCGAGCGAGGGTCCTTGTTGAAGTTACTAGAATCTTGACCGTAGTGAGGGATTCAAGTGCAAATAATTTGCTAGCGTAAGTTGTTGACTCGTCATATACGAAAATTATGAGCAGTAAATTAAATATGCTTTTTGACGTCAAATAAACTACAAAATATTAACACGACAGCAGCATCAAAACTGTGTGCCTGCTAGCGAGACAAAATAAAACATTTAAAAAAATACTGGAAGTGAAAACCAATATCGTTCCCTTTACACAATAAAGTTCCTTTTTTTCAAATATTTCTGCAGTATATAGACTACATAGCATATAATTTATTACCTACAGCTCATTGGTAAGTGTTCGCGCCCTCGCATCGCTGGTAGGAGTCGCAATAGTGATTAACACATCCCGGCAGCGTAGTCGCTGCAACTCTGTCTGCTTATCTAGACCGAATGTCAGACGTTTAAGGTGCTATATCAAGCTCGACTGCAGATTCAAGTTAGGATTAGTTATCATCGATAAACAAGCACACTATTTCAACAATACTAGAAAGAAACCTGACATGACGTCTGAATAGTGAAACTAATAAGTTAGAAACAATTACAAAAGTACCCACACGAGAAAAATATAAAAATCCTCTGGATCGTGACCACTTCGCACTAATATACTATCAGATTAAATTGTCTCTCTAAAATAAAAGATGAGATGTGAATTCTTTATTATATTTACTTTCTAACGACATTTTTCTATTTGCCACGTTATATGTATTTTTTAAATAAAAAACTGAATATATACGATTTGCAGTTGAGTTTGGAAGTATACCTTAAGTTATATTGTCGGTTCAGTCTAGGTATGCCTGGTAATTCGTGATGTAAGGTTTTCATGTACATGCCCTTGATCCTTGTGTTTCGCTTAGGGTGGGGCTGGGCCCTTTATGCGCCTTTAAAAGTATTATAAAATTTCAAAAAATACACGGTTCGTTTTTTATACTATATTATAGTCGTTTATGTAACTGTTACGTAATAGGGGTCCTTAAAACATTTTAAGGCCTAATTACGTACAGTTGCATACACTGCTTTATCTACACACATATTATAAACCTGAAATGATGATTGAATGACTGCCATTGCACGGATTGCACGCCATCGCCATGACCAACTCGATTTTGTGCCGGCGGTCGGGAGGCGCGTGCCGGCGGGCGGGGCCCACCCACCCGGATTTTCATAATGATATCGAATTTTTGCTTATTATTTGATAATAATAACATCGTTACAGATAAGACATTTGTTCTAACTACTAACGAAACAATCTATTTTTATGGTGGTTATAACGTGCGGTTTTTGAACGCATCATGGAGAGTTTATGATATGGGTGTAGATAAACTATATTAACAGTACAATTTGGGCTCAGTTGGAATGGAATTTGTAATATAAAAACAGATTTAAAAAAAAATATTTTATTTTACTATTTGCTTTTAAAGGTGCAAGCTATTTATATGTTCTATTTTAAGACCTCTTGTAAAAATATGCCAATATAGATTAACATGTGTGTTATGCGGCTTTATAATACTATGTTGGCACAATAATACTACTTTGTGATAACTAGCGTGCTATGAATGTCGCAATAGCGGTCATCCGTACGCATCAGTATTACTGTCAGTATTGTTCAATTTTTTTAATATATTAGCTGTCAAACTGAACTGAAATCAATATCCTACTTTTGCTACACATTTTTATACATTGTTTTCTAGTAAATATTTCAGCTTATTGTACGAAATAACATCAAATATTAATTGAATTTATTACATATACAATTACAGTCAAAACGCAAAATGGGATAGCAAATGGGGTCCTAATGAGACCCTTTTTGCCGAAGAGAGCCGAGCGAATGCTGATTCTGATTGGGCGCATCACATAATTGAGCGGAATTCAAAAGATCATACGTACCTGCCAAACAAAAATCTGCCGTAAGTCGGGAAAACCCAACTTGCGGTTAAACTTTGTCCGTGGTTTCATAAAAAACTCACCATAGACAAAAACCAGCCGGGCGTTGGGTTTTTCCGCCATCTGGCTGATATTTGACTATGTTCGACTGAATTCCACTAATTATGTGGTGCGCCTTATAAGAATTCATAACTATCTAAATCGATATTCGACTGTCATTATTTTAAGGCTCGCGGTATTACTGATGGTACGGATTTAGTCGGCTAGTTCAAAGCACGCGGCGCCCAACTCGTACGATATGCATGCCCAGATTCTGAGGGAGGCTTAGTATAACCCTGCCTGCGCGCGGACCGCACTGCCGGATACCGAGTGTGAGGGTGTCGCGGGGTTAAGGTGCTATTCCATGATCGTCTGCAAACTGCGGCACTTTTAAGTGAAGAAATTAAAAGTAGAAATTACTTTTTCAGATGCGAATACTTTATACACTTGGTTCTTAAAGCAGTAAATAACAAAAAAAATGGTTTAAAAAAATCACGAAATTTGACGTTTCCAGTTAACCTCATTGTCGGTTGTTTGATTGAAAATGTCAAATATGTTTTTAAAACGACCGTTGATGATATCGGTAAAACATATTTCTAGTTGCAGTCGATCCTGGAATAATACCTTAAACTCAAGCTACGCAGCTGATTGGCCACCGATATAAAAGTCTTGTCTAATACGTATCAAAGTCGTGTCGTCTTTGCTTTATTTATAAACCAATATTTACTATACAGCTATTATTGTTTTAACTCCCGCGACACCTTTTAAGCCTGTTTTTACTAGACGTAAGGTACTGCCTGACGGTGTTCTAGCACATTATAGTATTAGGAGCCTATTATATAATAACACAAGCTTAAGTTAAATGTATTTTAAGTATGTTTCGTTCCTTGACTAATCTACTGGACACATGGTAACATAAGACTTGAACCACTTTGCTATAGAGACGGCCTTCTGAATCTTCTGATAAACGCTTAGTGGGTTCGGCAGTGCGCAGGCGCGCTTCGTACCTGCTACTTGCAACCCTTGTGTACGGAATACGCTACCACTGTAAAACATTTAGCTATTGATAGAATTCGTCAGAAATTTATCGTAAATATGTTAGTGCGGCGGAAGGAATTCTGTGTTTTTTGAGTAGGCATTATATAAGAATAGTATGCGTTGTTTAAATTATGAGGACATGAAAAAATATGACTGATAGAGGCTCGTTTGTTAGATTATTATCACTAAATAATGTTAAGAATAGAGTGCAGAATCTACCAGAGTTTGGAAATAACATTAATTCACTTATTTGTTGCGTACAGGTTTTATAGTGCTTTTATTTATAGTTTCACATATGAAAAACGTCAGAGTGTTAAAAAAGTACTTAAAAATAAGGCGGTTAGTTTACAAAAACCTTCATATTGTTACGTTTTTGTCAAGATAACAGTTTTACAGTGGTAACCAGGTAGCCAGGTCAACGTTCCGAAGCACTGTCTTGTTAGGCCGCTTGGCTCTGTGGTTGTGAGCTGCTCCCACGCAACGCAAACTAACACATGCATAACTTTACCACACACGCATACTTGGAAGCTCACAAAACACTGGAGATTGCACGTAGAATTAAACATTGAGGTAAGGAAATGTGATCATACACGTTACTCATTAACCGTCTCTTATTAGCTACGGCATGGTGAGAGATGAAAAACAGTGAGTGACGTGTTTGAAGACCATATTTCTTTGTCCTACGTGAAATCTTCAGCGTTTTTAAAAGCTTGTCATCAACGCTAGACTTAAGCACGGCGATAAAATGAGGGTCATTAACAAAGCAAACTGCTTTGACAATCACAGGACATCACTAGGATATAACCTCTAGGAAACAAACACATATGCCCGCGAAATGAGCGTTGCGTTGCGTGTGGCAGACGGGCGTCGGCTAGCCTTAGAGGGTAGGCTGCGTAGTGTGTGCATCACGAGTCTTGTCTCCCATAGCACAGCTTGACTAGGCCGCGGCGGCCGGCGGTCAGCCGGTCGGCTTGCGATACTGCTTTGTCATTGGTTGATTGTTAAGGTGCGATTCCGATGTTGACTGCGAGCAACGTAAAAAAAATTTGAAGTTCTTGTCGCTTATAGAGACAAAATAATGAAATCGACTTTTACGCACGTGAAAACTCGGATACTTTATCTTCCCATTCGATTGTTATATGCCTGTGTGTGTAGTAATTTGTGTTCTTTCTAAATCCTTACCGATTTAAAGATCAGATTTCGTTACAAATGGTGTTGTTGGATACATTTCCTTAAGGATCAAAGCACAATATGTATTTTGGGCGATTTCAGTACGAGTATATATTAATGTTTGAGCATACTTAAGTTTTAATCACACTCAACCAATGGCAGAGTAGTAGAGCATACTCCGATTGGTGCGTACTACTCGCCGCCGCAATCAGTTGTCGATGTTTATTCATCTCACACTTCTGAACGACTCTTTTTATTGTTTCAATAAATACACATTTGTTTTATTCAGTGCCCACGCCCTAGCACTGCTATACGACCTCACATCAGATTGTGACTCGTGTAGAGGTGTCTAAACGCTTTGCGCATACGTTTTGTAAAACGCAATATAAAGTAGCTTTAATTCTTTCTCGGCTATATCATAAATGAGCATGCCTACAATGCTTAGGAATCATCAGATTGTATAAATATTTAATGTGGTACATAAAATTTGCAATTCATTGAGTAAATCTTTTTTTCCTAAGCGAAGCCACTAGATATAAAAAAAATTAAAACTGCTAGTGCTGCTATCTGATAATTGATCTAAGATCTAAACACAAATATATTGTAAACGAAAGTTTTAAATATATCGACTTAAAACTTTTAATTAACTTCATTATCTTTCTATATCTGTTCGGAAAATATTGTGTTTCACTTTTCGCGCGCGCTGGCTTCGGGCGGGTCTACAGCATGCACCACAGCTCATACGTTTGGTTCTGTACATACTACGTGCGTCGTAGCGCTGCGATGAGACATGTTTATAGATGCCGGGTGCTTTACTGTGCGATTAGAACACTGTGTCGCTTCAAGCTCGAAAGATCGCGACTAAATCTCGCGTGCAGTCGGGCATGGAATGATACCTTAAGTAAAATTTAGTGAAATATTCTTCGGATTTCACATAGCGGTTTTTTTAATTATCTAATTGTTATTTTTTGAAACAACGCACAGTAGAGTGCCCGCCGTAGATCCGGTCGATGGCGACCCCCCAAATATTTTACGCCAACTAACCCCACGTGTATTTTATTATTATTACGTGTACCGCATGCGATCTTCCTCACTTTTGGATACCCTGTGAATGTGTTCCGTGTTCTAAATGTATAATTTCCGCGTCCATGGAGTTTCGCCCCGTGTGGTCCGGCGCCCGCGGCCGGCGGCGGCCAACCGGCGCGCGCGCCGCGCCGCGGCCCGGCCCACACTACGCGAAACTTTACAGGCGTCTCGCCACATTTATTTACCATTTTGGCCGCTAGCAACTCAGCTTTGGTATTTCGTAGATTGGTTTTAAGATATGAGATAAAATATTTGGCTGGTCGCTTTCATTATTAGATCTTGGCTGTTTCCTAAGAAGCTCTTGTGACAAGTAACCGACAAAATATTGATATTTTTATGATTTTTGTTAAGGGATGCGGTAATTAACACTAGCTGATACAAATCTATGTTTGTTTGAATTAATGCAGGTTTTTCTCTCGTTCCTGTATTATATTTACTTATAAAATACATCCTTATTTCTGTATTCCTTATTACTTTTATGTTTTATATTTTATTTTATCAAGGTTATGAGGGATTTTCTTACTTCGCTAATATTGTAAATTTAATATAAACGAATAATGTAACTGAAACATAAGCAAGTAAAATCCCTTATAATTTTTATTTATATCATACTTTTAATTTTGATTGTTATTCTTTCGAAATCTCAAAACCATATTTAGCATATTTGTTTTACAAAATATTATTTTGGGTTTTATCAATAAATAATATTATTATATTGCAAAGGCAAAAACATCGAACTTAAATTATATATTTCCTTTATGCCTGTATTGGCACTATCCAATCTATCCATATCTATTCATTTGACACCATTAAAGTACAGTTAGCAGCAGAAGTAGAGAAGCAGGTGGGGTTCAAAATGACCTTCACGCGCTCTTATTCTCTTAACTATAAAGCTCATTTTGATCTCCCTACTCGAGCTACTTGTGCTGCTGAGTGTACCTGTTTTAGTTGTATTATGTATATCGAACGAGACGAGAAACACGCTACTAGCCATCACCCTTAACGTTTTCGTTTGGTTTCTGGTATCCTAGTACATATGGAGACGGCGCGACGTTTTATACGTATAAGAAAGTCGTGCTGGCTCCGTATGTCTTAACAAAGTCGATGAACGCCACATCCAAAGCTGCTTGTCTTTACTAAATTATCACAAAAATAAGTTTCGAATGAATTTAAATTAGGTACAGGGCTGCCTCAAAATCTGCTAAAAATCCCTGAACGTTTTTTTATTTAATGTCAAAACTATGAGACATATAATTTATCCAAAAATAATTTTAACTCTTTATACTTGTTATTAACTAATTGCAGTCATGAATGAAATGTCTAGTAATCTATTTATATTTTATAGATTTGCATACTAGTATAGTTACACATTAAGAATTACTTTTCATGTATTCCTAGTTTAATCCAGCATTTTGCTTGAACTGTACCAATTGATTTATTTGTTTAGTTTTTCCTCTCGTCCACAACTTTACACCCTTTTAAAGATCGATGTGTAACATAACAATTCTCTATTAAAAACTTTCCATAATAGCACTGTACCTTGGCAGCACTGTACCTCGACTAATGTTCTATGCAACCGCTCTAGTACCCCGTTTGGTTGTGGCGTTCCTTACCGATTACGAATAGAGTAGTAATGTGGTGTGCGTCGGCAGATGGGCGGCGTGTACGCGGGGCTGCAGTACCCGCCGCGGGGGCCCTTCGCGTCACCGCCTCACTACATGTCACACACGCAGGTGAGTATGATGTATGGACATGGCAAAAAAAGTATAGTGTACCATGTTTGACATTGTTGTATCAATTCGAGATTAGGATTACGATTCTCTTGAAAGTAGCAAAACAAATGCATGCTCTCAAGCAAATATGAGCATAGGATCACCCTGCAAAGACTATAATGTCAACAATGTTTTTCAACCGGGTAAAGAAGATGCCTTCATAGTTCTAAACTCTTTGTTTGTAATAGATTCATAATAATAAGTTAAGTATATTTTAATGTTCCAACTCAATAATTAATATTTAAGTAAGTCCCATTACATTACCAGAAATTGGTTACGACAGATGTACTCATAAAATACAGCCTTGGCCAGAAGTGTTGAGCACTAATGCGATTTTCATACAAAACTGGAAAGTTAAGTCCATCGTTTCCATCTTTGTTTAAGTTATTTTGTCAATTAATTTAGACTAATAGGCATGTTTTGTTGAAGTTAGTAGTAACTGCATAGAATATTTGCAATATGTCGCACCGACTTAAATTTACATTTTTGGTACCTTCTGTTTTCATATTTTTTAAGTACCTTGAAAGTGTTATTAAGTGAAGTTTTCTCTATTTATAAATAAAATATAACATTTACCGTTACCGTACATTGTTAAGATAGGGAAATAATGCTTAACATCAAAATTGTAAACAAAAAACACCTATGCTCAACACTTCTGGCCAAGGCTGTACTTTGTATAAGAGCTTGAGCTTGAAGAAACATGTATGTTTTTCATAGCGAGCGGAAGGCGGACGGTTAGAGCTCGCGCACGGCGGCGACGGTGCGCTGTCACCGCTGCAACCCACCCCGGACCTGCACCATGCTCCCCTACTGTTACACACAGAGGTAGGATACCCTATCACTGACGCCTTTATCACATATCCGCGTCGAAATCTACACGTTTCGCCGCGAAACCTGAGAATAAAGAGCGGAAACAAAACCGCGTAGCACGAATTCCCTTTTGTTCCGCTCTAGAACCGCTCAGGTTTCGCGACAAACCGTGTAACGCGATTCCGCTGCAGAGATGTGTAAAAGCCCTGAATACAAGTCGGTCTGTTATTATTTCTATATGTGTTATTGCAAGGAAAAAGGTCTCACTTTGTCGATATGAAGTTATTAGTACTTCCTAAAACTACACAACACCACACTATCTATTACAGAAAGAATTAAGTTTCTGTGTGTACCGACAAAGTGGGACTTTTGACTAATCTCGACCTCATATGATGATTGGTGCTGTAGGTTTAACCATGCAGAATTATTTTGACCCTTAGGAGATATCAATAATTTTTTACTAAAAAATTTTCACTTTTGTACACTAAAAATGTTAGACTACCGTAAGTATTCACTTACCTAGATGGGCCTAAAAATATTTCACATAGAATATAAATCTTAAGTTATCCTGTCTACATATTTGAAATTAGTCACAAAATATGTGGGTGCGTTACAATTTGGTGCCGTGACCAGGATTGCCGAGTCAACGAAACGTGACACATTTCGATTTGTTTTGTTTCGTAGCCCCGCGGCGCGGCGCTGGAGTTGATGCCACAACACGCGCGGGCAGCGTTGCCACACCATCACGTGAGTTGATGATTTTTCACCTACTTTTCTAGCTGTTTCACCTACTTATCTACTTTGTTTGAAGTTATTTTGATTTTGAAGTGCTGTCACATTATTTTCTTTAATTAAATATAAGTTATGTGAGCCGTGTCTTGTAAATTGTTAAAACTCAACAGGACCTACAGAGAAAAAAATATTCGGTATCTTTCCAAAGTTAAATTAGTTTAATTCAATTATTAGTCTAAATTTTGAGTCGAGTCTTTGAGAAGAAATTCGACTTCACAATCTTGTTTTATATTTGTTTAACGAAAAAGGTTCTGATTATTTTGACAAAAACGAAACTTGATCGCGTAAACTTACTTTTGTTATTTTTCTGACGTTTCGAGCGTGTCGTAACGCTCGTGGTCGCAGGCAGATTCTCAGGGAGAATCGTGAGAGTTTAAATCAGTACCTCAAATCTGGTTGTTACGTTTTTTTGGTAAGGCCCTTTGCACATGTCCGCAGCGAAACAAGCGCGAATTCGTGCGGCGCAGTTCCGCTCACGATCCGCTCAGGTTTAGCGGCGAACCGTGTAGCGCAGTACCGCGGTGTTGATTCCGCCGCGGAGATTTGCAAAGGCCCTGAACGATGAAAAAAACGTTCGCGTGTTTGTCTGTAATACTGGTTTGGCTTGGTGGATAATCGGTGCAGTATGTCGGACAGCGGCGGAGCGCGCTGGGCGCGCCTGCAGTGGCGGGCGGAGCGACGTTAGGCGGACTCGGAGCAGGCCTCGGGGCCGTGCCGCCGCCCGCGCTCGCGCACCCCGCGCGCCAGGCCCGCCCCTACGTGCGCCACGCGCCGCGCTGGCCGCACGCGCACCACGCGCTCCACATACACGCGCAGGTATGTGGCACAGTATGTCGCGCTCGCGCACCCCGCGCGCCAGGCCCGCCCCTACGTGCGCCACGCGCCGCGCTGGCCGCACGCGCACCACGCGCTCCACATACACGCGCAGGTATGTGGCACAGTATGTCGCGCTCGCGCACCCCGCGCGCCAGGCCCGCCCCTACGTGCGCCACGCGCCGCGCTGGCCGCACGCGCACCACGCGCTCCACATACACGCGCAGGTATGTGGCACAGTATGTCGCGCTCGCGCACCCCGCGCGCCAGGCCCGCCCCTACGTGCGCCACGCGCCGCGCTGGCCGCACGCGCACCACGCGCTCCACATACACGCGCAGGTATGTGGCACAGTATGTCGCGCTCGCGCACCCCGCGCGCCAGGCCCGCCCCTACGTGCGCCACGCGCCGCGCTGGCCGCACGCGCACCACGCGCTCCACATACACGCGCAGGTATGTGGCACAGTATGTCGCGCTCGCGCACCCCGCGCGCCAGGCCCGCCCCTACGTGCGCCACGCGCCGCGCTGGCCGCACGCGCACCACGCGCTCCACATACACGCGCAGGTATGTGGCACAGTATGTCGCGCTCGCGCACCCCCGCGCGCCAGGCCCGCCCCTACGTGCGCCACGCGCCGCGCTGGCCGCACGCGCACCACGCGCTCCACATACACGCGCAGGTATGTGGCACAGTATGTCGCGCTCGCGCACCCCGCGCGCCAGGCCCGCCCCTACGTGCGCCACGCGCCGCGCTGGCCGCACGCGCACCACGCGCTCCACATACACGCGCAGGTATGTGGCACAGTATGTCGCGCTCGCGCACCCCGCGCGCCAGGCCCGCCCCTACGTGCGCCACGCGCCGCGCTGGCCGCACGCGCACCACGCGCTCCACATACACGCGCAGGTATGTGGCACAGTATGTCGCGCTCGCGCACCCCGCGCGCCAGGCCCGCCCCTACGTGCGCCACGCGCCGCGCTGGCCGCACGCGCACCACGCGCTCCACATACACGCGCAGGTATGTGGCACAGTATGTCGCGCTCGCGCACCCCGCGCGCCAGGCCCGCCCCTACGTGCGCCACGCGCCGCGCTGGCCGCACGCGCACCACGCGCTCCACATACACGCGCAGGTATGTGGCACAGTATGTCGCGCTCGCGCACCCCGCGCGCCAGGCCCGCCCCTACGTGCGCCACGCGCCGCGCTGGCCGCACGCGCACCACGCGCTCCACATACACGCGCAGGTATGTGGCACAGTATGTCGCGCTCGCGCACCCCGCGCGCCAGGCCCGCCCCTACGTGCGCCACGCGCCGCGCTGGCCGCACACGCACCACGCGCTCCACATACACGCGCAGGTATGTGGCACAGTATGTCGCGCTCGCGCACCCCGCGCGCCAGGCCCGCCCCTACGTGCGCCACGCGCCGCGCTGGCCGCACACGCACCACGCGCTCCACATACACGCGCAGGTATGTGGCACAGTATGTCGCGCTCGCGCACCCCGCGCGCCAGGCCCGCCCCTACGTGCGCCACGCGCCGCGCTGGCCGCACACGCACCACGCGCTCCACATACACGCGCAGGTATGTGGCACAGTATGTCGCGCTCGCGCACCCCGCGCGCCAGGCCCGCCCCTACGTGCGCCACGCGCCGCGCTGGCCGCACGCGCACCACGCGCTCCACATTCACGCGCAGGTATGTGGCACAGTATGTCGGAGAGCGGCGGAGCGGTGATCATGATTGGTCGATTATACTATGACAGCTAAACCTCTCGCCACAGTTCTGCCACCTGGTGAAAACTGAAGCCGTGTTCCGAATCAAAATTATAGTGCTCACAACGCTTACAGCGCTGACGGAAGTCCAAATCAGTTAGAGCGCTGAAGGCCGCGTGAGTGGGTTTTCGTTTTGGACCACCGTTAGCGGTCTGGGCACTGTGATCGCGGTTCGGAGCACTTGATAGCCGCTGTCAATGTCAACGTCAGCAAATTTCGCTCCTAAGGATGACATGTGTCAAACGTCAACTTGACGTTTGTGCTCAGCTTAGGAGAAATGTGTGCCTATCCTGTAATAGTTGAAGAGTTCCCTCGATATCTCTAGGATCCCATCATCAGATCTGGACCTGGTGACAATGGGACCAACTGTGAAATGTACTCTTTCAAACAAAAAAGAATTTTCGAAATCGGTCTAGCCGTCTTGGAATAATCAGTACCACATAAAAAAAAACAAAGATCCTGACGAATTGAGAACCTCCTTTTAAATTTTGAAGCGGTTGAAAAGTGTAAGTTTTAGGATAGGATTTATATAATGTCTGGTTATAATTGTTTTTGTGTGTGTTGCAGGGCGGCGCGGGCGGCGGCGCGGGCGCGGGCGCGGGGGTGGGGGTGGGCGTGGGCGGCGGCCTCATCGCCGCCGTGGGACACGTGCCCTCCCTGCACGTGCCCTCCCTCTCGCTCCCCCCACCCCCTCCCACCTACCAGGTACGTACACACACACACCCCGTCACGAGGTGCTCATTCACTAATTATTATTTAAAATTGTGAAAAACATATTTATTCAGAAAACTACAGTTATTCATAATATTACAAAAAACAATGCCTGTACCGAACAAATTTCGCGATTTCGGAGTGGATATCATAGTAAAAGTTGTTCAGTATGGCCTACGTCACCTCTCAATATGAACGATGATTAATATTTAATTCTGTATTATCATACATTATAACATGCACCCTTGCAGGTGTTCCTGAACCTCCTGGCGATGTTCCCCCTCTCGCCGTACGCCGAGGCCCGCGCGGGCGGCAGCGAGGCCGGGGACTCGCCCGAGACCGAGAACTACGAGGCGCTGCTCAGCCTCGCCGAGCGCCTCGGGGAGGCCAAGCCGCGCGGCCTCGCAAGACACGAGATCGACCAGCTGCCGAGCTACAAGTTCTGTCAGCAGACGCATCAAGGTATGTATAATATTACACTTTAAGGGGCTACTTTGAAAAATTATAGGTTTTTCAAACGCTCTAGTGACTAAACGGGAAAAGGGACTGAATTTATTTTTGAATATATATTATTAGACTATATACTCTTGTTTTTGGCACAAGCCGAAACACGATTGCTGAAAGTTGCCTCGATAGAAAAAAAATCCGAAGTTGGTTCCTTTTTCTCCTTATTTTTCTTAGCTTACGTAAACTATACGAGATTAAGCAATATAACTAAGTAAAAAATATGGTATTCTGGTTTATCTAAAAAGTCACAGAAGCAAAATTAGACAAAACTTTATAGATCCGCTTATTTATCGTAGTTTGGTCAAAAAGTCTGATCCTTAGGAGCGCTGCATCTCTTTCTTTCGTGCACGGGAGCCATAAACGTGTTTCTTACGGATGGGCGTGGCTTGTCTGAATCGAGGAATGGCCTTAAGGCTGCGTTTCCACCAGAGATGGTACTATTGTTATCAAGGCAGGATCTGATGATGGGATCCTGGAGAAATCGAGGGAACTCTTCAAATATTATAGACACACTTATAGTGATTTGAGTAATTTCTACAGTAGCTCTGACATTTGCTCTTTGTAAGGTGTAACTTAAAGGAAACTGTTTCTCTTTTCTTTAACCCTTGGTCCGCCTAGCATCGGGCCGAAAAAAACTGCCCTTAGCGCCAGTGCACTCGAGTGCGCAAGGCAAACCGGTTATATTTTGGACGTGATATCACGTGCAGGCGCTGAGGGCATGACTTTCCGTGCGCGTGATTTGACGTCTGGCGGTCAAAAGGTTAAAGTTATTATGTATAAACACAGACTACACAGACACCTCATCATTAAGCTTTTACAGGGAGCACGAGGTCACCACACATCAGCGCAATTTTATTCGTTAATTTCTACGATCCGAACAGCACATCTCAATAGTATTCTACACCAATTTGTAGTATAACAATCCAGGTTCACCCCTGTATCTTGATTTTTGTGGATATTTTTAATTCACACGAGTAATGATCAAAAACGTTAACTCAATTGAAATAAGCGTTCGCGCTCTCATACAAAATTAGTACGGGAGCACAGATGCGTGACCCCGAGTTGTACTTATGATCTAACTAGTGGTTGAGGTTATCTGTGTGTGTAAAGTATGGTATTCGTTTGGTTAACGTTGGTTTGTGTTACCAGGCGAGCAGACGTCGTGCGTGGTGTGCATGTGCGAGTTCGAGGCGCGGCAGACGCTGCGCGTGCTGCCGTGCGCGCACGAGTTCCACGCCAAGTGCGTCGACAAGTGGCTCCGGGTCAGTATACCGCTATACCAATATACTAGTCTAGTAGACTAGACTGACTAGACATACTGTAACTTCTATTGTAGAGCAGCACAGCCTAAACAACTATTTGAAGCTCAAGTCAATTGCGCCCTCTGTCCGAAAGCCCCCTAAAGATACCGAAAATGTAAGAGGAAATGTCACCTGCACTGCTACTCCACCTACTAGCTACTAGCTTAAAACCTTTTCTTACACGAATACCTTTTAATTTTAGTGTATTTCAGAAACCGGTGGATTTCAATTTAAGAGCAATTTGAGACAAAGCATTGAGTCGTTTTCGCGAAAATAAATAAAAACTACTTCGCGCTATTGGCTGTGTGCATGAGTGTGGCGCCATCTTGAGCAGGGGGTGAAAGGGTTTTTTTTCTTTTTTATTAATGGCATATACTCCTTGCTTATATGAAATGTCACTGGCTGATTCACTATTTTGACAGTTGACCCGACGGGTGATGTCAAATATTTTGAAATGTGATATTGACAAGAGCCCAATTTCTTGTTACATTGTGCGCTGCGATCGTTCACGTTACCCCCACCATGCACTTCGCACATAGCCAATACAAATTTTGCTTTTCTACGGACCAATGTTGCAGATGTCACTTTGATAATTGCGTTCCTCATTCCAATCGTGACACAATAATGTATGTATATTTTATATATGTTCATTGATTATTCGAAGACGGCTGGACCGATTTAGAAAATTCTTTTTTTGTTTGAAAGAGTATACTTCACAGTTGCCACCAGGTCCAGATCTGATGATGGGATCCTGGAGAAATCGAGGGAACTCTTCAACTATTATAGGCACACCCATAGTGATTTCCCTCTTTTTACAGCAACTCTGCCACTTCCGTTTGGAATAGCAGATCCTAAGTGAAGTCGGTTTTTTTTTAAATTATAATTTAACTGTTTACAGTCGAACCGGACGTGTCCCATATGCCGCGGCAATGCGTCGGAGTACTTCAGCAACTCCGAGTGACTCTCGCCTTCCTCGTCCGCGCAAACGGCGCTCCCTCACCATTACTAGCTTGCGTGCGGCGGACGGCTGCACTATATCTTAATCTATGCGTGCTCGTTTAACTACATACCAGTTTACAGTGGCAGTCTGCGGAAAAAGGGTCCACTTTGTCGTTATGGATCTATCATCAAAAATAATGTAATAGGCGCGCACTAAGAAATGTTTGTGTTCCAAGTTTGATATAACTAGATGGCGCTTTTTCGGTCCCATACATGTTAGATGCTTCAGAGTTACCCCATAATGTATGGGGACGTGCAGCGGCATCTAGTAATGCTGTCAAACTTACAACACAATTAATTTAAGACATTCTTATGAGTTATGACTACTTCCTTAAACTACAAAATATATGCTATATGTTAGTGAAAGAATGAAGTGTTGCATATTGGGCCCTTTCACTAAACTCGTCCACAAATGTTTAAACATAACTAGATGTACGAAGAGATTATAATGACATTCACATATGTATCATATATAAATAACAAATAGTACATAGTTTTTACCCAAGATTTAGTAAATATCGCCTTAAAATCAGTATAACGAGATAAGCTCAATTTTGTACTTAGATTTAGAACAACCACTTTTTATGTACATCTAGTTATGTATTATAAAACGAGTGTAACTATGTAAAATATTCAAACTCTATGTAATATTACTAGCATTTTTAAATACAAAGCTGAATTAAAATAAAAACATTTGAATGCCGATAAAAATATAACAGATATTGGATTAAAAAATATATCAAAATTGAGAGCGGAGTATATTTAACTTCAAAAAACTATGATATTTGTCACATTTCTGTAATTTTCATACACCAAAGTCGTTAAGTGCCAGCCGTCCGCCTTACATATATAAGTCAAACAATAGATATAATACTATTTTTAATAGTTACCGTACCCGGATAGGCCCTCACAGAAAATATATAGCGAGTGTAATGTAAGTAAAAATCCCTCCAATTTGGGGGATTCGGGGGAATTTCCCCAAAATCCCCCCGTTTCGGGGGGTTTCGTATGTGTATTATATTAACGCTGTAAATACGTGTGTGTGTGTATGTCATATATTTTGTTGTATGTAGTCGGGTGTGTCGTGTATTTTTTTAAAGTGCGAAGTGACGCTTTGCTACGGGGCAATATGGCCGAAGTAACGCTTTTGAGCAATAATTATGTTAGAAGTATTAATCATTATATGTTATTTTTTATCTTCAACGTTTCTGTATACTAGATTCAATGTAATGAAAAAAATTCTTAAAAACCCTGTGTCCTTTTTAAAGGACATATTCTGAAACGATCAAATTTTAAGGACGTTAAGTCCCAGTTTAAAAGACATCGTGCTAAGACAATTTAATATGTGATTCGCTGTTTATAAAATCTCCATAGCAAGCTTTCGCCAATAGCAATAGAATAATAAGCAGAAAATGCTGCAAAATATCATAGGCCTGATTTTTTAAATTAGTGTACTTTATTAGGAAATAAAATGATAAAGCACATTAGTACAGTCGCCATCAAATATATGGGCGCGGACAAGGTTAAAAAAATATATCTGAGCATGCACTTTATCGCCTTGACAGAGGCATTGTTCAGATATCTGATGGCGACTGTACTAGCGTGTATAACCATATGAAGGGATGTTTACAAAAACAACATAACTGTTTAGAGCGGTTGACACTTTTTTAAGAACATTGTTAATCGTTTCAGGTGTCAACCAGTGTAGTCAGTTATGTTGTTTTTGTAAACATCCCTTCATATATTATTACTTTTAAATTCTCAAAGAATGTATTACAGCAATTTGTGCTTATTATTCTTTTGTATATAGACTCGCCATCAGATATATCGGAGCGGCCGAGGTGGTCACAAATATCTGAACAACGCCTCTATTGTCAAGTCGATAAAGTGCATGCTCAGATATTTTTGAGTACCGTGGCCGTTCATATATATTTGATGGCAACCCTTTGCCAGCTGTGATTTTTTAGCCGTGGCAAGGCTTTTACTCGCACCCTCGGAAATAGGCGCTGTGGAGTAGACAGCTAGGGGCGGACCGGCGGGCTTAGTGCACCATGCGCCTTCTGCTAGACAACCTTCGCTCACCTATCGTCGTGATCTTGTCCATTCTCGATGTGTCTTTGACGTAAGTCACCAAAACCTCTTGTCCTTTATATAGTACTTGTTTATTGGTAATGAATGCCAAATGTCCTTCTCGTAGTACAGCAAGAAAATTTTGGATTTAGGCACTCTTAATTTTTCAATAGTATTTTTAGGTCATTTCATTGATATCTTGTTTGACTATAATTTCTTGCTTTTTTTACTCTTGTTGACTGGCAGAGATCGCCGATGGCCGCCGGTTCAGACTTGCTCGTGCAATAATGTTAAGTTTCGTTTGTTTGTTTGTTTGTCCCGAGTTATATGCAACTTATTATTACTAAATATACGTCAGCTTGCAGAAAAAAATCATAAATCGTTAAAAGGGTTTGTTGAGGCTGAAATGATTAAGATACTGTATGAAGTGAAAGTTATGTACAGTCGCCATCAGATATATCGGAGCGGCCAAGGTGGTCACAAATATCTGAACAACGCCTCTGTTGTCAATACGATAAAGTGCCTGTTCAGATATTTTTACCCTGGCTGCTCCAATATATTTGATGGCGACTGTACAATAAAATGACATTTTTTTTTTGCTTGGGAATATGTATTAGTTTTATTTCAACTATATATAAAAGATGCGTCTAAAGTAAAATGGTGGAATAAAAAATAATAATTATGAGAAATAAATGAATTGTTCATTCTATTGCACATCGGGCTTTGCAAATAAAATTACACAAATATACTGATTTAAACTCACAAGAGTTTCTTATTATTTTCCTGACGTTTCGAGCGTGTCATAACGCTCGTAGTCGCAGGCAGACTCGGTAGTAAAGAGTAAGTGTATAGTCAGCAGCAAAAGTAGCTAAGCGGGTATGGTGTTCAAAATGACACACGACTTTATTGTTAAGAGAATAAGAGCGTGTGTAGGTCATTTTGAACACCCTACC
Source organism: Pammene fasciana (assembly GCA_911728535.1). Classification (NCBI taxonomy): domain Eukaryota; kingdom Metazoa; phylum Arthropoda; class Insecta; order Lepidoptera; family Tortricidae; genus Pammene; species Pammene fasciana. The sequence continues at coordinate 1,856,856 of OU452296.1, forward strand.
CACTTAGCTACTTCTGCTGCTTACTGTACATAGATATATCTGGTCATTTCGGTTTCAACAAGGTCCAGTATTTTTTCGTGTGTAGCTGGCATTAAGTTACTCGAGCTAGAATTATGGTTGATTTAACATTTGATGGAATAATTCTCGAGTCGACCGTCGATCGAAACCAATGACGCGCCGTTATATCAAATTAATTGATTGTCTATAAGATGTCCATGTAAAACTAATATTTTTTTATAAGTTGTATTAGTATAAATGTTTTGTTCGCAATGGTAAAGAAAGAAATCTTTGAACACATGTTTATTAATAACATTCAAATCGAAACCGGGTGTACATTATAATGCACATTAGGTTTTACAAGATAAAAAAAAAGTAAATCAATCTGTAAGGCAGAAAAGTATTTTACAGTGGCGGCGTGTTCATAGAACACGATTCCCGTCGGCTTGCCTAAGTTTCAGGCAAGTTTTCCTACAGCTCATGAAGAAATTTTAAGCCAAATTCAAATTTTGACCCACTGGTATTTTAAATGTATCAATAAATTTAGGAATCAATTTAATACATTGCGTCGGTCGGTATCGAATCGCGGTCGTTTCTCAAAAGTTACCTCTCCGAGTCGCATGTCTCTAAATCCAGGACACCAGGATGTTAGCTGTTTGTGTAAAAACTAATCCTTATGTCCTTTATAAAGGCATCGCGGCTCGGAGGCCAGTGCCATGTCCCCAGCATGCCCCACTCCGTCTGTACACAAGCTATTGTCATTAGTAACCAAGGATATAGATATGAAGGGGTGTTTACAAAAACAACATAACTGACTACACTGGTTGACACCTGAAACAATTAAGAATGTTCTTAAAAAAGTGTCAACCGGTCTAAGCAGTTATGTTGTTTTTGTAAACATCCCTTCATATGGATTGACAATGTCCGTACAAACTAGCGTTACACCTCGATTAAAATCAGTTAACGACTGACAGATGAATTTTATAAATTTAAATATCTACCTTAACATAAGCAAATCAAAGTCGATATTCAACCAACACAACACCAAATTAAGTGCAACTTGTTATCGACTTTATCATTATAACAACACGACAGAAATTCGTATGCATAAAATTCATCTGTCAGTTGTTAACTAATTTTAATCGAGGTGTACCGTATTTCAGGCTAACGCACTAGCGCCATCTATCGGTCACCACACACTAAGTCCCGTTGTCATATGTTTATTAACGCTGACAATAACTCGACCCCAGACTCGACAGATGGCGCTGCGGCACTTAATATGGAAAACAGTCGTATAACCTGTTTGGAGGAACGCGATTTAGTATAGACATCAATCTATATCGATATCAGAGACTATAGAGATATAGACCACAGCCTAAGAACATTTTGAAGCTCATGTCGATTGCGCCCTCTATGTCAAAGCCCCCTAAAGGTACCGAATATGTGAGAGAGATGTCCCCTGCACTGCTACTCCAGCTAGTAACAAATAGCGTACTAGTAGTACACTAGTAGCTACTAGGTGGAGTAGCAGTGCAGGTGACATTTCTCTTACATATTCGGTATCTTTAGGTAGCTTTGACATAGATGGCGCAATCGAAATGAGCTTCAAAAAGTTCTTAGGCTGTGGTCGTCTATATCTCTATAGTCTCTGTCTATGTTATCCTTGTTAGTTTCAAACCACGACAGTTAGCTGCCTTTATTTAAGAATAAACGGTATATAAATGACAAAACTTTGACATTTACGGTCAAAATGTAACAGTAAAACCTAAATTAATGTCCTTTAGGCACTGGTCCCACCGCGAGCTAGTAAGCTATAAGCTATCGGCTATAAACACGAACAAAAGATAAGCACTCCCGTGTAAATAAAAGAGACACGGCGATATTTATAGTTACTCGCCCAGCGGTGAGCTATAAATATCGCCGTGTCTCTTATTTACACGGGAGTGCTTATCTTTTGTTCGTGTTTATAGCCGATAGCTCATAGCTTACTAGCTCGCGGTGGGACCAGTGCCTTATGATGGACATAATAGTTATTTATGACATGACGTTGTGTACGGTACGGCCGGCGCGGCGGCATTAGCCGTGAGTCCGCCTCTAACACTGATCGTGCAATATCCATAAGGGGGGGTGTTCGTCAAAGCTTATTTTTGAAGGTTTTAATTGCGGTTTAGCTCAAAAATGAAACCATGTAATGCCAACTAACTTTTATTGCCCGTTGCTATGGACGTCCTTTGGACAACCGGGACAGAGTACAACATGAAAATTTCGGCTAATATCAAGAATCAGAGATGACAAAATAATGCAAGAATATTTATATATCAGATGCAAATAGCAACATTTTGTCTGGCTGGCTTTTATCAGTAACAGTATAGCATAAAAAAAACGTCACTTTTTTCGGAAAAGATAAAAAAGATAAAAGATATTTATTCTTCAATGTAGGCACATTACAATGCACTTATGAACGTCAGAGAGAAAAAGAAACTACCACCGGTTTTAACCCTACACCTCTGACCCGAGAAGTATTACTTAATACCGGCAAGAAACTCGGCGGGACTTATTTTTTCAAAACAGTAATACTAATACATTAAAGATACTATATACAATAATGCGTAGTTCTTCAAGAAGGCATATCAAAACAGCTTGAGAGACAGACATGTACCTGCCTAGTGTGTAATTAAAATGAAAGATAAAAATAGCTGTATATTACTTGACAGACTAAAGGAGTACGCTTAGACCTCTTGATATTGAACATTCACAATGACGGTTTCCGCGAGAGGTCGTATTGACAGCATCTGTCAAAATTTACCAATCAAAACAAAAATTAAACGATTGGTGGATTATGACACCTAGACCTTTCGCCACGGTACTGCCATCTAGTGAAAAGCTCTCATGATAATGAATCAGCACTTCAAAAGGATTATGTAGAAATAGCTAAGCGGGCGGGGTGTTCAAAATGACCTACACACGCTCTTATTCTCTTAACAATAAAGTCTTGTCCAGGCATAGACATACCACCCATAGACCTGACACGGAAATAACAATAGCAAGATTGAACGGGATGGTCTTATTACACTTTCCATAGATAAGACAGAGAAGGCGCTATTATCGTTGGTCCTTATCATAGACACACCCTTGTGATTATTGCTTACTTCCAAAAGGCCCTAAGTGCAATAGAAACGTTTATTACCCTCCACCGCTCTTTGAAGGGTAACAATGAAGCCGACTAAATTATGTAGGTTAGTTACGGTATGCTATCAGCCATCTTGAAACGTGTTTTAAAGTCAGTCGCGTTGCGTGTATTCTGTCCTTTAGGGTGTGTCGCGTATGCGGTCTCTAGTTAAATCCTTGCTTTGAGTGTCCAGGTCATTTTGAACACCCTGCCCGCTTAGCTAGTTTTTCTGCTGACTCATATAAATCGCAACCAGCCTGCAAAGCTCTGACGAGCGCCCCCGCGTCCCCCGCGCCGCTCCCTTTACGTTATTTTAATTTGTTACGGTTAAGTTGTCTAAGTTCTACTTAAGTTAGTTAGTTAGTAGGGTAAATGCATTTCCATCGTGTAGGCTTTCAGTATTTCCTATTGTTTTCGGGTGGCGAGTGTGTATAATGCGGGTCTTTACCCTGTCGTCAGTGATCAATAGTGTAAGCTCCGCTTTTTGATCTACTGCAACCTAATAGCTATGAAACTATTGTTGAGTAAAAAATTGTGTCGAACATTTGGGCTCGCTTCTAAGTCTACGTTGTTTTTTTGTCTCATGTGGCGACATAACACATTTTTTTAGTCTTCTTCAATGGACATCATAATGTGTGAATGCGTCCTTATATCCGGTTGTTAGCTCTCGCCCCCGTTTCTTGTTTTCCCCTTGTATTTAGGCTAAAAATTGTACAATGAAAGCAATAATATTCGTTATCGTGTGGGTTGGGCTTAACTTGTTGTATCTAACTCTTAACGCGTTAGTTCAATACTGAGATATGAGGAAATGTTTTTATATAACCCATACGTATGTGTATTAAGGCACTACACACACCTGATATGAATTCAGCAATTCTTAGACGAAATCAGCCGGAAATGTTTGAATTTGTCTATGTTCTTCATATAAAAATCAGCTACCATAAACAAATTTAAGCGACCATAGATAATTTTAGCATTTTGTCTATGAATTACTGAATTAAGAACTGAATTCGGATCAGGTGTGTGTAGTGCCTAAAGCAGCTAACATTTTAAAATATTAAATAAGCTTCGGTGATATTGATATATCACCATTAAGTGCCAAAAATACATATAAAAATATGTACATCCAAATTCACATTAGCAAAGTAGGCATATGAATAGGAACTTTCATTATAGCATCTGCATTGATGTTAATATCAGAGACTATAGAGATATAGACTACAGCTTAACAACTTTTTGAAGCTCAAGTCGATTGCGCCCTCTGTCCGAAAGATACCGAAATTGTAAGAAGAAATGTCACCTGCACTGCTACTCCACCTAGTAAGAGCGTACTAGTAGTACACTAGTAGCTACTATTTAGTCTATATCTCTATAGTCTCTCTAGTTTTTTTATACACTGATGTAACTCCGTATTGAACTAAGGCTATGAATACATTATGAGGAGAATAACTGAAGAACCATTTCACAATAAAATAGTATACTATAGGGAACGTGCGTGAACTGAAGGTAGCACAGCCCCTGAGGGCCTACCGCGAAGTTCGAAAATCGACAAAACGATGGTCCCGTCTCTATCGCTCGTGCGTATACGAAAGAGAGTGATGCAAATAGACGATTCGATGAACGAAGTGCTTCGCGGTTATACGCCAGGCCTATGATTAGATGGCAGGACCTACAACGTTCAAGGGTAGAGCTCTCTACAGACGTAAGCGACTAGTCACCTGTGATTTTTAATGCATGCTGTTTTTGATCCATCGATTGATTTCGTTGCACCTACCTAGACGGCAATGTATTGAAGTCGCGCGAGAGTTTTGTGTCAATATTGCGCCGATTGTACAGGCCATAATGCGCCACTGTCTATAGGGATATTACTGCAATGTTCTGCTACAGAGTGCACTAGCACATCGATAAGCCATAGAGTTCTTAATACATACTAGGCCTTAAACAGTTTTTTACAATTATTTGTAATAAACGGGACTTAACCGCGTATATAATTTTTAAATTACCTTCGACGTTTAGAGGACGACATTGTCCCCGTGGTCGCGAAGAACTGGAGCCAGTCTTTCTTCGCAACCACGGGGACAATGTCGTCCTCGAAACGTCGAAGGTAATTTAAAAATTATATACGCGGTTAAGTCCCGTTTATTACAAATAATTATGAGTAAAAACCGTGAAAGTCTAAATCAGAGTTTTTTACAAGTTTTCATAGATAATTTATATCGAATAAATATGTCATTTGTGCACCAAGGCGGTTTGTTGACAGCCTATCGTGAAACAAGAGACGCGAAATTTTGACATCTGCCTCTATCGCTCGAATATGTAAGAGTGACAGGGAACCAGGTAACGAAATTTTTATTTTTGTGTTTCGCGGTAGGCCCTCTGTTTGTGCTAGTGCCGCCCCCTACGCAGAGTTTTGCGTAATATTCCGGTGGAGTAGTTTCAGTTCTCGATTTAGACTACAAGATGGCAGATCCAGCGCGCGCGATCCCTATACTATAGTATATTTAATCTGAAATGGTTGCTCATACGTTCTCCTTATACATATCTGTGTGTACTAAACCGCGCGAGTGCGTAGGGACTTCTGGGATCAATAATATCAGTGTTGAGTTCTGAATGATTGTGAACAAGATTGTGGGTGAATTTACTGGCATTTATAAATTAATGGCAATAATGGTGAATGACGTTGGGGTTGCTTTGATTTTTACTTGGATCGTGCCGTTTGTAGAGGACAAAATTGTATGTACTGTGTGATTAGACTAGAAACTGTAATTATATGTTTTTTAGAATGCAATGCCCTTTATATAGTACAAATATCAACCCGACAACGATAACTACCTATCAAAGTAACCTCAAAATCATCTAGTTTTGTAATCATACCCAGATCTGTATACTCGAGTTGATTAATCTGGCCAAAAACATTTAGATTTGTCATCGTTTTAATGTCAATTACAATTTGAAATATCTATATTTCTATAAATAACGTTCTTTTTAGACGCCAAATATTCTGTTCAGTAAGTTTTCTTATCTTAATATGTAATTCAATAAACGTCCTTTCTACAGGACAATTGCAATGCAGCATTTTATCGCATAAAGATTTTGTTGATTATTGAACGGAGTATCATGGACAAAGCATGTTAAATTACCCGAAAATGTACCTTATGAATACAGGAGTTAATCCGAGTTTTCCTTAGCCGGAGAATACTTTAACAATCTGTGGCGGCGTTCCAAAACGAATCATTTATTTGAATAATGTTTGCGTGTTTTTAAACGGCTCCTTTAAGCCTGGGTTCCATTGACTTTAGGTTGGGCCCGATTTAGGGTCAAAACAGACCTAGCGGAATTCCTCGCAAAATTAAGCCAATTCATAGACAAAATGCTTAATTTTGTCTATGGTAGCGGAAATTTGTCTATGGCATTTATACAAAAAATCAGCTACCATAGACAAATTTCCGCTACCATAGACATTTTGTCTATGAATTGGCGTAATTCCGCTGTGATTCCGCTAGGTGTGTTTTGACCCTTAAATGATAAAGGTACTTATACACGAGTTTCAACAATGTCCTACAAAATATCAGTTCGGCATTTTAATAATGCACTGTATGTAACGACATACTCTTTGTTCTGATGGCCATTAATTAAAAAGCCCCAATTTTTTAATATGGATGGTATACGGAGGATAATTATCTCATATAAGAGAACGATCGAAAAAGTATCCAGCTGTAAACAGTAAGTAATCGTATCTCTCAGAGTGGCGCTAGTATTGCTATAGCAACTTAGCAGTTATTGACGGAGTGAAGTGCGCTGCATATGCGCTACCATTTACTCTACAGCTATTGTGGCGCCACCAATTTAACGCCTTTTGACGGACACTTTTGTAACAGAGATTGTCATCCTTACCTTCTACCATACATATTTTTGAAGAACAAATCTGCTGATAGAATGCGGACATAGTTTTCGTGTAATTCGTTTTGGATCGCCGCTCTAGCCAATGTTGCCAGCCGCGGCTGAAGTATTAATTGTGCTCATTTTTTATTTTATTAAATGCACTGCTATTGTATTTTCTGTTATTTTATTTTCCTTGTCTTTCCATTCCTTCTTTATTTTAGTTACGAGTGTAATTTTTGGATCAGAGGGCCTACCGCGAAGTTCGAAAATATTAGAGATATTTTTATTTACCACCAAGTACAGTCAGCAGCAGAAGTAGCTAAGCGGGTAGGGTGTTCAAAATGACCTACACACGCTCTTATTTTCTTAACAATAAATACGTGTCCAGCTCATTTTTAGCACTCTACGCGCTTAGCTGTTTTTGCTGCTGACTGTACAATGTCAAAGATTAAGACATGGACCCTGATAGGGTAAAGCAATATTCTTAAAACTAATTGACTGAGAAGCCGAGCGTAGCGAGGCGACGAACGTCTCCGTTTTCACTGGTACGACGATTTGGCATTTTGATGTGTGTGTATTGGTTGGTTGGTTGGTCAGTGTCGGTCTAGAGGTCGCATTTTTCGTCCGATTTCGATGAAACTTGGGATGTACGTTCCTTGATTTATTTGCCAAAAATTGTCGAGCCATTTTTTTGATTGGGGGGGAAATGAAGGGGGAAGGGCGAAAGTTTGCTGCCGCGTTATTTATGTTCTCCGAAGTCTACGGTTCACAGAACCACTAGTTTTATATACCTAACTTTAGAAAAATATAATATTAAACGGTATTTTATACCTGTGCCCTCGTCATTCTGTAGCTTATGGTGCGATCACAAATGACGAGGGGAATAGGGCGCGACTGTTTACCAAGGCCCTCTGAATACGTGACGTGACGAGGCCCTAGGGCAAGTAAGAATGCGGGGCCCTTGGACATTTGAAAATCAGGGGCGCAATTAAGGACAACGTTGACTGTAAAAAAACGTCATCTGACATCTTTCGGGGCCCCCCTGAGCATAGATTTTGAGGATGGGGCAAAGACGGCACTTCCGCGTACTCGCGTCGGGGAGATGAATATGTGAACGGACATTCGTGTTGGCACTCGTACGCGAATGATTCGTCCAAATATTCGACAGCAAGTGTGTATCAGACTAGGTCTCCCTCAGCTGTGCCATTCCTATGTTTGTGGCTGTACGGATTCGAGTAATATTATATTTTTTAATACAGTTGCTCAAAAAAGTGCTTTTCTTGTAGTGGTTTAGCGTGTGGAAAGTTTGATATCGCGCACTAGTGCTTTTTACTTTTCCAGCCAATCACAGCTAATGACAGTGACAGACAGCCAATCACAGCGCCGCACCGCACCGCGCGGAGCGTTCGGATACATGTACTAAAGTAACCTCAAAGTGAATAATTGACATTTTTATAGTTTTTTCGCAACTGTATTAAAAAACGTCGTTCGATACTCGTGCGTAAATGACATACTTTCCGCACTAATATCGAAATGTACTATTTGGCAACTGTTATGTTTGAATACTTTGAATACAATTTTATCAGTGTATCGAGCAATGGCAATATATTAGTATATTACATTTAAATATAGCAAAGTATTCTTGTTTTATTATTGCGATGCTTAGATTCCGTCAATTACGCTAGTTATGAGAAGCTCTACGCCTCTACTGACCTCGCAACTAAGGGTCACCACACACCTAGCGGAATTCCTCGCGGAATTAGCGGATTTGGCGGTAAAATGGTAAATAACATCAGCTATGCCGACGATATGGTGCTATTGGGCCCAACGGTTGGGGCAATCAGCAAATTACTCAGTATGTGTGAGGAGTATGCAGATTCCCACGGGCTATGCTACAATGCAAAAAAGAGCGAGTTGCTTATATTCAGGGCGGGCCGCAAGAGTCCTTCGGTAGTGCCGCCAGTAACTCTAGGTGGAGCTGCCCTGAATAGAGTAACTCAGTTCAAGTATCTTGGGCATATTGTAGATGAGGATCTCACAGACGACGTTGATGTTGAGCGGGAACGTAGGGCGCTGGCAGTAAGGGCGAATATGTTGATCCGCAGGTTTGCTCGCAGTACTGTCGAGGTGAAAAGAATGCTGTTCAAGTCGTACTGCCAAACATTTTATTCATGCAGCTTGTGGATCAGACATACGAAGCGGGCGTACAGCGCCCTGCGCGTCCAGTTCAATAACAGTTTCAGAATGCTGATGGGGCTGCCTCGGTTTTGCAGTGCCTCTGGGATGTTTGCGGAGGCACGTATGGATGACTTCTACGCCATAATGCGAAAACGGATAGCATCCCAGTGGTACCGGCTGAGAGGTAGTACCAACAGCCTGCTGGCCGAAATAGGCAGGAGGCTTGACAGCCCCTTTTTTAAATATTGGGCCTCATTACATGTCCCGGTGTATCGTTGCTACAATTGATTGTATAGTATATTTAGTTTTTAAGTTTTTAACTGTAAGTGTACTAACATAGTAATAAGTCAATCTTGATTTTGTTTTTTAACTAACCAACTATGGATCATTGTTGTCTGTAATAAAGTTATAATAATAATAATAATAATAAGGAGCTACACGGGCGGTTCTACGGGGCCCTCACGGGACCCGACGTAGACCTGCTCGCGTCGGTGAACTGGCTACGATTCGGGGACCTCTTCGGAGAAACCGAAGGTTTTGCCTGTGCAATTGCGGACGAAGTTATCATGACGAATAACTACCGGAGATATATCCTGAAGGACGGTACGGTCGACATTTGTCGGGCATGCCGCCGTCCCGGAGAGTCACTCAGGCATATCATCTCCGGTTGTTCTCATCTTGCTAACGGCGAGTACTTGCACAGACATAACCTCGTAGCCAGGATTATAGACCAGCAGCTTGCTCTCCTATACGGTCTTGTGGCCCACGAAGTGCCGTACTACAAGTACATACCTGCGCCAGTTCTCGAAAATGATCGTGCCACGCTCTATTGGGATCGATCTATAATCACGGACAGGACTATTGTAGCCAATAAGCCTGATATCGTGGTAATAGATCGACCGCAACGCCGGGCCATGCTCGTCGACATCACCGTCCCATGTGACGTGAACCTCGTGAAGGCTGAGAAGGACAAGTCCAGCAAGTACCTAGACTTAGCTCACGAGGTAACCGCCATGTGGGAGGTTGATTCGGCGATCATTGTGCCGATAGTTGTTTCTGCGAACGGTCTCATAGCGAAGAGTCTCGACCAACATCTTGAGAGACTTTCGCTACGGGGTTGTGGTTGGATCAAGGGTCAGATACAGAGGGCGGTAATTCTGGACACGGCGCGCATAGTCCGAAGGTTCCTCACTCTGCGGCCCTAACCACCGGCAGCCTGGGCCTTGCTCCGTTGCCGGCGACACCCTAGGTTAGGTTTTTTATAATGTTTTTATTGTTTTTGTATATTTTAGATGTATTTTTATATTTTACTTTTGTAAAAATATTATAAAAACCTAACATAAGATTAAAAATAGAAATAAAGATAATAATAATAATTAGCGGAAGTAGCGGAAATTTGTCTATGGTAGCGGAAATTTGTCTATGGTAGCAGATTTTTTGTATGGAAGCCATAGACAAATTTCCGCTAACATAGACAAATTAAGCACTTTGTCTATGAATTTCCGCTACTTCCGCTAATTCCGCGAGGAATTCCGCTAGGTGACCCTTACACCTGTGATTTTTGATACATTGCGGTTTTTGAGCCATCGATTGGTTTCGTTGCCCCTACCGAGACGGCAATGTATCAAAATTGCCGGCGATTTTTGCGTCGAATTTACGCAGAGTGTAGACCTCTTTAGCGGGGCGCAATGAGAGCGGCGCCGGACAATTTGTCAATTTATACATGAACAAATATATCGGAGCGGCCACGATACTCAAAAATATCTGAGCATGCACTTTATCGCCTTGACAATAGAGGCGTTGTTCAAATATTTGTGACCCCCTTGGGGCCGATATGGCTGAACAATAACTCAGGAGATTCGTTCTACAGATTTGGATTTCACATGTTTTTTATAATTCAGTTTGAAAAGGTTGAGACGATATCATGGACTTTCCACGAATCGCGCGAATGAGCTTCGCAGGACTTGGGCAGTGAGTATTTGGTTTGGACTTGGGTCCCTTGGATAATAGCATTAATTCGACATGAAATTACTTTTAAACTAAAATCGAATTTTGCATATTTCACACGAGCATGGATTCACTTCCGTTCCGTGTTTATTTGAGAATGTGGTATTAGGGTGACAACACACCTAGCGGAATTCCTCGCGGAATTAGCGGAAGTAACGGAAATTTGTCTATGGTAGCGGAAATTTGTCTATGGTAGCAGATTTTTTGTATGGAAGCCATAGACAAATTTCCGCTACTTCCGCTAATTCCGCGAGGAATTCCGCTAGGTCTGTTGTGACCCTTAAATTAGTGAAATTAGTTTTAAACGTTAACTGCTTGTTTTGTTACACACGTGGCACAAAAAGCTTTTCACTGGAGTGAAGTATTGACAAGAAATTCGTGAAATGTAAACGCGCGGTTGGGGCGCAAAATTTCGCTTCAAACAGCTTTTATCTTATTTTAATGTACTTCTACCTCACTTTGTTTCGTTGATATTTCGAGCTCGTCTGTAGATACCTTTACTGACTTACTTTTATATAGTCTGTGGTTTACTGTCAAAACGTAGCGTCACGACACGTCACGTCACTGTCACTGACATTTAGTTTAGTGCCCCAAAATTGGCAAAATTGCCAATCGATTGTTTCTACATTCTAGCGAGTTTCTTTCATTTTATCAGTAACTAATACAGTATTTAAGCTTGTAATTTTAGTTTGAAAACTTATTCTTACACATCATTTTCGTAAACCATTTAACTATTCTTGTACGTCTATAAATATAAGTTACCAAGTTTATCATCGTTTTTGAAATCGTAAATGTCCTAGAAATTGAGTTACCTATAAACGAACATTATGTTAGTTATACAGAAAGCTATGTGTGCTGTTACTATGAAATAAATAGTCCTATCAACATTCTGTATGAAACAGACCAATCATACCAAAGACCAATTATAATATTGGAAAACAGATTTCATTACTTAAAGTAAAAAAAACATTACAGGCCCTACATTAACCGGTATTTGCGTCATACTAAAATACCGGTATTTTTTTCGTTCCTTCGTTTACCATTTCATATTTAATTGATAAATCTCATATTATGAAGTCATTACATTACTTAATTATAATATTGAGTTCTACATAAAAACTATAAAATAATTAAATACATTGGGTTATTTCGGGGTTTTTTGCAAAACACCGGTTCAGAGCCTTGATAAAAATAGAGCATTCATACATACGGTAAAGAAACTTCGAAATGGAGGGTACAAGTGTGTCTGTGGAGTTTGTGCGGATAAAGGAGGAGCACGAGTGGGAGCAGGAGGAAGAGCAGTCGCATGTTCTACTGCTGCCAGAACAGAGTAAGTTTCAATGTATTATATATATTATATAATAGAGTTTATTACAAAGAAATTACATAAAATATAATAAACTAATATTAAACCTAAAATAAATTACAGCAAAAAATCTTAAAAATAGTCTAATACTAAACTTAATGAAAGTTACAAACAATTTTTAATCTTGTTTTTTTTTTTATATCATTACAGTATAATTTAAAAAACCAAAATGCAAAATAAATGAAGAATAAACTAAAATATACTTTACAAATTAGGTTACTGTCTGAGTATTTTTGAATTTTAGGTATTAAATTATTTTGAAATTGCTTCGTTTGGTATTGTGACACTGAGTCATTTTGAAATCTAGGAGTTGTAATCTAGTAACTGGGTAAAAAAAACTTAGGGCGTAATGGAACCAAAGCGCGTTTTTGTGTATGAAGTATGGCATTCAAAAGGTTAGTGTGAACAGGTACCAGACAGGCAGACAAAGTTACTTTCGCAATTACAGTTTTAGTATTTCGATTCCCGTATTTAAAAAACTAAACAAAAATTAAAATGGTTTTTTTAGTAGCACTAATTATTTTACAAAAGTCAGGTTGGTGTCTCTTTTTAACCGACTTCAAAAAAGAAGGAGGTTCTCAATTCGACTGATTTTTTTTTTGTATGTATGTTACTTACTCGATATCTCCGTGAATCGTGAACCGATTTTCAAATTTTTTTTTAATCGAACGGGTATAACCCCTAGATGGTCCCATTGTCACCAAGTCGGGGTCTGATGATGGGATCCTGGAGAAATCGAGAGAACTCTTCAACTATTATAGGCACACCTATAGTGATTTTATTATTTTTTACAGCAACTCTGCCACTTCCTCTTGGAATAGCGGATCCTAAGTGAAGTCGGTTCTTTTTTTGTTTAAAATTATTAAGTATAAAAAAATATCTGTGTGAAGAGGCACCACTAATGTGTATATTTGTTTTGTTTTGCAGTTGAAGTTGCAGTGGAGTATGAACCAGCTGTCCGTGTGAAGGTTGAGCCGGCCTGTGAGCCCTCTTGTACGCGGCTTGTGGCGGGGCCGCCGGAGCAGGTTGTTGTGACCCCTGCGATTTCCGGTACGTAGAACTCTTTTTCTTCCTCCTATATACCGTGGGCTATTAAAACTCGACAGATCTTAACTAAACATTTCTGAGACAAATAGAAGGAAAAAACGTTATATATGACTTTTCGCCAAAATAACATTTTAATGTCATCTTGCTTTGAGTTGTGCCCTACTAGGGCACAACTCAGCGAATGTCATCTCGCTCAAATCTGGAGCAGAGCCCGACTGGGGAAGTACCTCCACCTTACAGAAAACCACAGCCAAATAACACTAGACCCTACTCATAGTGTTGTGTTCCTGCTGGTGAGTAAGGTTGCCAAAGAGCTCAAAGAGGACCCAGTTTGTTGACAACGAGGGATCCTCTTGTTCCTTTAGCCGTTAACGCAAGAGAATCCTCTTTTTTTAAAGGGTCGGCAATGCGCATGTGACACCTCTGGAGTTGCAGGCGTCCACCGATTTCTTCCAGACAATCCTTGGTTGCCGAAATAAAAATGTATAATCTGTTGTTTCAGCTTCAAACTCATCAGTTATCATCAAGCAAGAGCCGGTGAATCCAGAATCGTCTGTTCTTGAATCGCCCCCCAGTCCAACGGACCAATCACAAGTCAGAGCTGACCGGCAGTCTCCACTTGCGGACCAATCACAAGCCAGAGCTGACCGACAAATACCCGCGGACCAATCACAAGGGACATACATCTGCGACACCTGTGGCAACACGTACCACCAAATACATTTCCTCATTCAGCATATTAAAAGGAATGCTTGCAGTCAAGCAGCGCAGAAATCCTACTCCTGCGAAATATGTAACAACAAATTCGCAACCAAATCTAGTTTAAACCAACATAAATACACACATGCGAGTACAAAACCATACTCGTGCGAGACTTGTGGGAAACAGTTTACATTGCCAAGTTATTTAAAAGCTCACGAACGAAGACATATAAGTGAGAAACCACACAGCTGCGATATATGTGAAAAAACGTTTATCAAGTTAAGTGACGTAGAAAAACATAAGCGAACACATACCGGTGATAAGCCATACTTTTGTGAAGAATGTGATAAGAGATTCGCGCATTTAAGTGATTTAAATAAGCATAAAAGAACACACACTGGGGAAAGGCCATACTCGTGTGATATCTGTAATAAGAAGTTCAAGGCCTCCACTCATTTGCATACACATAAGCGCATACATAGCGGTAATAAGCCCTTTTCTTGTGGCACGTGTCACAAACAGTTTTACGATAAGGTTTCTCTAACCATGCACACCCGAATTCACACCGGAGAGAAACCCTTCGCCTGTGATATCTGCGATAAGGTTTTTACGCGAAACACCAGTCTGATAACGCACAGACGAATTCACACGCACGTGTTCTTTTGCGGACTTTGTAATAAGAATTTTAAACAGTTGGCCAATTTGAGGAAACATAATAAAAGGCATACTCGAGAAAAGACTGTTATAGGGGAGGCGAAACTCGTGATTAAATTATAAAGATCTTTAACAGCTATTTTTTGTGTTTTTATTTACACATTTCCTTTTTAGGTGAGAGGGTCATTACTTCAATTTAAGCACAGTATAGTGGTAATTTTTTAACATGTCAGAATCTTATTAAAGAAACCTACAATTCGGACATCTTAAAAAGATCCTACTATACAATGCACGTCGGAAAAAAAACTACAACCGGTTCTAATCCTACACCTCTGACCCGAGAAGTATTAATAATTAAACTTAAAAAAATGTACTCATAAACAAAATAATTAAGTCTAAAATAAAACTAAGGTGTATCTAAATATGGCCCCTGCGGCATGGTACCGAAAGTGCTGGCAACATTTCCTCACTGGATCGCGAGACTAATTCGTTGACTTGACCCACATAGCTGCCAGCTCTTAGGTCTCTTGTGGCATCTCTGAGTCTCTTCGACAGGTCTTTGAAGAGACTCAGAACGCCAGGGCCCCAAGGACCAAGGGTGTCCACGCCGAATTGTAATTAGGTTAGGTTATTTTATTTATACAAATATATGGTAAATTTAAACATAACTTAGTTTCAATTCCATCTTTAATGTATAAATATTGCCCGCATTTACTAAACGTTATCGCGTTTAGACTTCTCAGCCTTTCATTCGATACTGGATGAAACGCCAAATAACCTTTTATTTTAAAATCACAAAATAACATTACATAAAATCAGCTTAAAACTACTATTAACCTAAATGCATAAAACCTTTATTAACAAACCATAACACTACCTAAACTAAACTAAATCTAAGAAAGGCCCTCGTGGTATGGTACCGCAGATGCTACGCCAAATTATACTTATTATACATATATAGCCTACATGCACCTACGGTGCCAGCGGGGGCCCGTTGTCCCACAATTTAAAACACATCACACCCCAATCACACTCAACTTGCACACCCAAACACACCTATACACTCTACACACGTGGGGGGGGTTTTAGTCCGTAGGCGATTGGGAGAAATTCCCAGTCGAGTCGGGCATGCGGCCAGGTACGGGCCTGGTCGTATACATGAGTATTTCCCCTTCCACCGCAAAAAAAAAACCTACGGTGCCCAAACCTGGTCACTCACAGAGATTCAGAAGTCCAAACTGAAGGTTTGCCAACGCGCTATGGAGCGCAGCATTCTTGGTGTTAAAAAGACCGACCGCATCAGAAATAGTAAATATGCTGCGCTCTAAAACGCGTATTGCTGACGTAGGCAAAAAAACCGCTAGGCTCAAATGGGATTGGGCCGGCCACGTTCAACGCATGCATCCGGAGAGATGGGCTAACATAGCCACCAAGTGGGTGCTTAGGGGGGCGCGGGCGCGGTAGACCCAAACGGAGATGGCGGGATGATTTAGATACCCTCCTTAACAACTGGGCGAAAGAGGCGCAAAATCGGGAGATATGGAGATCCAGGGGAGAGGCCTTTGCCCAGCAGTGGGACACTCAAATAGGCTAATATAATTAAAAAAAATACACCTTGAGTAGTAGTTACAAACGGTATGAACTCTACATCTATGGTTATACCGTCTACTTGCAAGTCTCTATATGTATACGGCGATATCTCTAGTAGTTGGGGTTGTGGAGAGAGAGCAGAGATATATAAAATTTGAGAGTTCGTTTATAAGCTTGAGCGAGCGGATTGTGGACTTAGGCGAAGAAAAATCTTCATATGGGTCTTGTAACGTTATATTGGTCAACTCGTTTCCAAGTAAATCGCAAGTTCTCAGTTCGAGGCGGACTTGTTTAAAATTTAGATAACCTATGATATTATTATGTAATGATCATTCACAAACACTTAAACATATGTTTTGTCATAAATCAAGGTCGTGAACCGGACTTCAAGTAATCTACAAAAACACCGGCCAAGTACGAGCCGGAATATGCACCTAGGGGGGTAATTTGCAGAAAAAATTTACCTTTACTTTTTTTTTATTTGATATATATTTTGAGTCTGCATGCGATAGACTCAAAATATACAAATATGTATATCAAATAAAAAAAAGTAAAGGTACATTTTTTCTGCAAATTACCCAGGGTTCCGTTTTTTAACAGACTTCAAAAAAGGAGGAGGTTCTCAATTCGACTGTTATTTTTTTATCATTATTTTTTTGTATGTATGTTATTCGATATTTCCGTGAATCGTGAACTGATTTTCAGAAATTTCTTTTAATTGAACGGGTATAACGCCTAGATGGTCCCGTTGGCACAAAGTCGGGGTTTGATGATGGGATCCTGGAGAAATCGAGGGAACTCTTCAACTATTATAGGCACACCTTGTGATTTCACTATTTTTTACAGCAACTGGGCCACTTCCTCTTGGAATAGCGGATCCTAAGTGAAGTCGGTTCTTTTTTTGTTTAAAATTATTATTAGTAACTTTAACATTGCAGTTTAAACGTAAAATTTAAGCAATTTGAATTTTATGTAGGGGCTATTTCGAATGGAGGTGCTGACGCCATTTTTAATTTTCGCTATTTGTACGTTTCTGGTAAACTTAGTAATAAAAAAATTACCCTCTGTATGCCACTGATAATGTAACGTAGGTATGATTTACGTATGAATAAGATAATACGTTTACCGAAAAGGCAGGTACTGCCTTGACTTTTTGGCTTTTATCTAGAGATGGGCCGACTAGTCGCCGACTAGTCGGGAAAGCCGACTATTCGGCATCATTTGTAGTCGGCGATTAGTCGGCGACTAGTCGGCAAAAAATGCCGAATATTCGGCACTTTAATACCTACAGGAAAATAAGAACTTGGCGGAGGTTTAACCCTTTTCTTAGTTATGAATATCTAAATCTTATTATAGTGTTTGTTTTCCTTTTGCCTTCAAACACGCCAGCACTGGTCATGAACGCGTGATAGACAATGGCACGGCGGACGAAGTGAAACGAGCGTTTTCGATTGCACCCGAACTTAGCTAAAACCTACGATCGGCATTGCCGATTAGTCGGCCGATTAATCGGCAATTTGAAAACCGATTAGTCGGCCGATTGTGTAGTCGGCAAAAACCCTAGTCGGCCCATCTCTACTTTTATCACTTTTATATAGCTTGATCCCGTGAAGCTGTGTGGCCCCGGCTTTAGAATAGTGCCACCCCGTCTCTTCCCGCGGGTTTCGTAAGAGGCGACTAAGGGATAAGGTATAAGGAAATCTCTGATCCCTACTACTCGTGGGAACGCTGTGGTGACTCATTTAACTAATAATCATCCGCATGGCGGCGATGCGGTACGCCACCCATCACGTCTCGTTCTTCACGGGGGCGAGAAACGGCTCACGGAGAACCGTTCTGCTACGTTGATCGTAGCAAATGGAAATCCGTGAGCTCTGCCTACCCCTTTTGGAATATAGGCGTGATTATATGTATGTTGTATGTATGTATGTATGATCCCGTATAAAATAAAATAAAATCATGCCATAATTTACGTGCTTAGAGCTTTAAACCATGCGGAGTGGTCATTGACAGGCGTTCCCCTCTGCCAAAAATGTATGACCAGTGGTCATACTCATTGTATGGACTGACGTTTATTTGACGTGGCTATTTTGACGTTTCGCATACATTTGACGTTCCCCTCCCCCGCAAAAAACGGCAGACTTTTTCCGATAGAAATGAGAGCGCGTGTCGCATCCGGTTGGTTTAATAATCAAAGTTTACGTGCATCAAACCTCCCGGTGTCTGATTGAGCTGAAATTTGGTATACTTCCGTTTACATGACAATGCTATTTACTAGCTATTGGCTATGTGCGAAATGCGTGGTGGGGGTAACGTGAACGATCGCAGCGCACAATGTAACAAGAAATTGGGATCTTGTCAATATCACATTTCAAAGTTAAGTTATTTTGTGAAAATAAATGGCTCTGCCCATTGGGGCAATTTAGCCAGTATCAAGGTAGTGGCGATAAATGTACGGTCGATTAAAAGTTATAAAAGCTTTTAAAGCTTGACTTTGTACGGTGAAACAGCTTTTTGTAAAGTGATAGCTGTATTTTACAAAGAGCACGTGGCGATCAACCACGGGGTTAACATTCGATGATCAAAACATGGAAAGACACGTTTTGAGACTAGTTTTTCATTATCCGCACCACTTATTCGATAGATCACTGCACAATACGCTATCAATATTACACACTGAACAACTTTAGTGAGCAAAAAACAAAGAACTATCCCCAAGATCAACCGGCCATGTTGGAATTCGAATGCAAACCCCCCACATTTCAAAATATTTGACATCACCCGTAGGGTCAACTGTCAAAATAGTGAATCAGCCAGTGACATTTCATATAAGCAAGGAGTATATGCCATTAATAAAAAATAAATAACCCTTTCACCACCTGCTCAAGAGATGGCGCCACACTCATGCACACAGCCAATAAAAGCAATAAAAGTGTTTAACAAAATTGTTTTTTGGGATTTACTTTTTGTTCTTCTTGATTCCGAGATGTTTAGCGACAGTGTTGCAGTAAAGGTTCCATTTTGTACGGAACCCTAAAAGTAAAAACATGCCTAAAATAGGTACTTATTAAACATAACAAAAATATAAATTTATATGTAGAGGTATACTATGTATGTTTGTCTCACGATGATAGCAAAAAATTAGATAAGCAGAGGTCAGTAGTACGCCACATTCGCCACAATCATTCCACAGCTCAAAGAGTCTGCACATTTGGTGATATTTCAATATGACGTCCGTGGGCTACGTGGTCCTCGCCGTTTTGCTGGTTAGCGTCGCAGCGGCGCCTGCAGTGAGTTAAAATAAATAAAATTTTAATATTTTCCTTTAAACATATCTGTGAGTAATATTTTTTAAAATCACCCTCAGAAAAAAAATGTAAACATACATGTTTACATTTTTTTTCTACGTGTTTCTACGTGTTTCTACGGAGAGATTTACTACGTGTACCTACTGTTAAACTGAAGTTTTAAAATATCATGAACAGTTCAGATATTTTTGGTCCTTGCTTTTAGAATAAATTTTGCCAATTCCTGCTTACGATTACGATTTTCAACGGCAGATCTACATATTTTTCGTATAAATCAAAGTCAAAACAAACGTGCGGTTTTCAAGGCAGTTCGCCGGATACGGTTACCTAATCAGGTCACCTGAAGGCGCATGTCTCGTACTATATACTAGAGCTCTGCACACACGGTTCTACGCGTAAGTTTCAAAACCTAAAAGTGTCCTAACTAGGATCCTAATAATTACCTAGGATCCTAACTTTTTTCAATAGTAAATTTACTTTCTCTTGACTTTTAGAAACTAACTCATTTAGGAAGCTAACTAGGACAGTGTTATAGCACAATAGGGCTTTAACGTCAGGTCAAGATAGGTTAGCCGGACGTGTGCCTGTGTCATCCGGTCGGGGAACCGAATCAGGCAGCCAGACCGGATACCGGACGTTTGCTTGGAGTCTCATCAGGTTCTGGTTTTAGATTTAGGTATCTACTGTGGTCCTTAAGGCCATTGACCTCTCAACGAATCTGCGATTTTCAATACATTGCGGCTTTTGATATATCGATTGATTTCGTTGTATTTGCCTACCTATAGTTTGGCCAGAGTTTGTTTCACTTCAAGCATAGACAGGGAGAATCATACTGTCTTTTTCTAATGCTAGTACTCTCACTACTAAAAACGGGATGGGTATAGCATGTTACTCTGACTGTTACTGCGCTTTTGGTTTGCCAGACTATAGACGGCAACGTATCGAAATTGCATGCGATTTGTGCGTCGAGATTGCGCCATGTATAGACACCATTAACAATGTTCTGTTTTTTTAGGAGAACGATCTGAATACGAGTACTACAACCACGGAGAAAACAGAGGAAGTAGACACTGCGTGTACTTTCAATAATATCTTTTTGAAAACTCTCATGAAAGCCGTTGGAGTGGTAATATTTTATACTCTTTTACTTAAATTGCAGTGTTTAGTATAATTATATATTTATTTTGTAGTTAGGTTTTGCGTACTTGTATCGGTCACGTAAGAGCTTGACAACAGATAAAATCATTTTAATTAAGAACCAGGAGTTAATGGAGTTTTCTTTAACTATTGTCTTCTGTTGCCGCGATGATAATTATTACAGTTATTATAATTAACCGTATTAATCACGTAATTCTAAATAACCCATTTTTTTTTAAATTGTTTTGTATATTAGAGGACGCTGGTTCGTTTCCAGCCCTTAGCCAATTTTTCTTTCGTATACTGGTTGACATCTAATTCGAGGTATTCCGCCATCATTTGGACCTGCACATTATAAAAATAATAAATTACCTACACATTTTTTTTTGTAAGTATAAAATATATTTTATTTAGATAGGTATCCAAATGTTATAAAATTTTAAATCTAACACAAATTTATAATTAATAGAGGTTATTATTTAAAGGCACAACAAAAAAATTAACATAACTAGTAGGTTAGTCCGCCTCGAACTGAGAACTCGCGATTTACTTGCAAACGACTTGACCAATATAACAAGACCCCAAGGAGGATTTTTTTTCTTCTTCTGGCTCCGTATATAACCACTTGATCGATCTGCTCATATACGAACTTACAAATTTTATGTATCCAGAGATTAGTACTAGCAGACTAGTACGGCCCCATGAAATTTCATAAAGAAAACCGTTACTAAAGTTATCGTCAGACAAACTATGTAAATCAAAAAGCCATCCAAATGCCGAGACGTCCCAGTAGCCAGGTGACAGTTCGGTCTGGAGTTGTTTGCAAGAACTCGCTTCGCTTACGCTCCGCGAGTTCGATGATTAGGCTGACAATAAAACATCGCTATGATGCGATTTCAGACTAATTGTTTCTGCGCAAATCTTGCTTTTTTGATATGCGGAATTTTATTTATCTTTTAATAAGTATAAAACATTAAATTTTCGAACTGCAATGTGTACCTAGATGGCCCAGGACGGACGTTTCATCGAGAGTGGCGCTGTCACCCTGATGGAGGTGTTATCGAGTTCCGGTTCCGGTTTGATCCCGGAACAGAAGATTCAGAAGCCACTCGACCAGCAAGCCATAGAGCAGGCGGCTAAGGCGTGCGAGTCAGGTAATGATCACTGCAGATGCGAATTCCGGACGGAAACTACTTGATGAACGTGTTATCGAGCTCCGGTTTGATCCCGGGTCAGGGATTCGGAAACCACTCGACCAGCAAGCCATAGAGCAGGTGGCTAAGGCGTGCGAGTCAGGTAATGATCACTGCAGATGCGATGCAATTTCGGACGGAGACAATTCCGATTCATCTTTTGGCAGCCGACTTAAAGCGATGGCGGGTGCCGTTGACGATGTACATCCATACTGATTCTGTATCTAATAGTACGGGCGGCGGCCGTAGGATCTGCTACGTAACGTGATACAAAGATAAGCCCCATGGCACATGTTCATAAAAGTGATGCTGAGTTCCGGAAAAATAGTAAAAAAAATTAGAATTGGCCGAAAGCACAAAAAAGTACCACTTCCGGTTAAAAAAATGGATGGTATTTACCTACGGTATTTGATACTGAGATGATTATTGTGGCAACAAATAGTAATTTGTATTTAGGTACAGAAAAACCCAGTCTGCCAGTTTCTGTATGGCCGGTTGGCCGGAAGTGCCCGGCAGACTGGTTCAAAAGTGTCGGACATTTGGAGTCAAATTCGTTACTTTTAAACTAGTCTGCCGGGCACTTCCGGCCATGCAGGAACTGGCAGACTGGGTTTTTCTATACTTAAAAATAAATTACTATTTGTTGCCACAAGTGTCATCTTTGTATCCAATGACGTAGGTAAATACCATCCATTTTTTAAACCGGAAGTGGTACTTTTTTGTGCTTTCGGCCAATTCTATTTTTTTTACTATTTTTCCGGAATTCAGCACCACTTCCATGAACATGTGCCATGGGGCTTATCTTTGTATCACGTTACGTAGCAGATCCTACGGCCGCCGCCCGTACTAATAAGCTAATCCACTACCAGCTACCTAATGTGCTTAGTGAGCGGTTTATGGTCCAGATTATGGATGGTTAAAATGTAAGGATGACAATCTCTATGTTACACAAGTGTCCGTCAAAAGCCGTTAAATTGGTGGCGCCACAATAGCTATAGAAAATATGGTGTCGCACTTAGAGCTTTAAACCAAGCGACGCAGCCATTGACAGGCGTTCCCCTCTGCCGAAAATGTATGACCAGTGGTCATACTCATTGTATGGCCTGACGTTTATTTGTCGTGGCTATTTTGACGTTTTCGCATACATTTGACGTGCCCCTCCCCCGCAAAAATCGGCAGACTTTTTTGTATAGAAATTGCCAGACATAGCCAGTCCGGTCGGTTGAATATGAATAGTCAAAGGTGGAGCATATGCAGCACACAGCACTATACTAGCGCCACTCGGAGAGATTTGGAACTAGGTATTATTTGCTGTTTACACGTTTTCGACCATTCTCCTATAAGAGATACGTACTTATCCTCCTTATACCATCCATAGTTCAGATATAGTTTTCAGTCATTTTAATGATAACCTCAATTGTTTCAGTTTTGAACGATAATTACAAGGACAACTGCCTACGACCTATGCAGATCACGCAGTGCGTTTTTGCAGAGTATGGCAAGGTGACTAGCACATTTACACTGATTTATTATTTAATTCAAAAACTAATTACACCAAGCGTTGATGCAATACCAGTATTTTTTATGGCCAAAACGGAATTTCGGTAATGAGTAGTAATGACCATACAAAAAATACCTATTCGCTGTGTGCATGATTGTGGCGCGATCTCTTGAGCAGGTGGTCAATCTCTTTTTTTCCTTTTTTATAAATAGGTTGTATTCCTTGCTTATATGAAATGTAACTGGCTGATTCACTATTTTGACAGCAGACAGGGGATTTGCAGTTTCATTTCTTGTCACATTGAGCACTGCGATCGTTCTCGTTGCCCCCACCATGCACTTCGCACATAGCGAATACTAGCGTTGACAGATCGGCAAATATACGTTGGCGTGATCCTCCTGGACCACTTTTTTTTTACTCTGTAACTGATAAAAATTATGAAATGGTCATAAAACATTTTTTTCGAATGTAGAGAAATTAATCTTAAACTAAGTAAATGATTATGGTCGCCCTATGAAATGAAACATACCTAAATTGTATATAAGGGCATTTTCAGAAAAAAAAGTATTATTTACTTTTTATTTAATCTACTTAACAAATTTTGTATTCAGAATCACGAGGAATAATAAAAAAAGTTTCCCACAATTTTTTGTCAGATTTGTGATGCATTTTTCCATATATGAACAGTCACAAAACTGTCCAATTTTGCCACAAAACTCGCGCGCGATTTCGAGACATTGCCGTCTAGGTAGGTGCAACGAAATCAGTCGATGGATCAAAAACCGCAATGTATTAAAAATCGCAGGTGACTAGTCGCTTACGTTTGTAGAGGCCTTAAGTGTGGTGAATACGGTTATAATTTAGTTTTTTTTTCTAGATAGTGACTCTAAAGCGTCGACAGGCGAAAGCTGCAGCCGCGAGCTTCACGTGCAAGAAGTTCGACGACAAGGACCCCTGTCACAAGTCCTGCTGGCACACCAGCTTCGGAGTGGTGAGATCCCAGACTACATAAACACCACATTACGACAATGTTGAGAAATAAAGGAAAAGTAGAAAAATCCACCGCCTCAGGCGAGACTCGAACTCGCGACTCTGGGAAACATGCCCATCGCTCTGACCAACTGAGCACCTAGGCGTCACCCTAAGGCGTATCGTTAGCAGACGTTCTGCTTAATACAAAAATAAATTGTATGGTAATTAGCGCATCGTTATCGGTGAATTCTCAATACAACTTGGGACTCCGATGGCCGGTTAAGAAGTGTAATATTTCTTCGGCAGATGTCGCTAGGCGTCACCCTAAGGCGCATATATAAGTAAAGGATATGGTGGATGAATTCGCAGCCTCAGGTGTAGTCTCAGTAGCTCAGTTGGTCAGAGCGATGGGCATGTTTCCCAGAGTCGCGAGTTCGAGTCTCGCCTGAGGCGGTGGATTTTTCTACATTTCCTTTATTTCTAAACATTGTGGTATAGTTAGCAGACGTTCTGCTTAATACAAAAATAAACCACATTACGAATCTTTCATGGTGCCATATGCGAGTGATGAGGCGAATAGCGCGCGACTGTCTATTTTTGCTTTGTCCAATTTTTTTGTCGTTATTTCATTTGTCCTAAAAATAGACTGGGTCTTACTAAGTCATAGGGTCGGCAATGCGCATGTGACACCCCTGGAGTTGAGTTTCGCTCGGTATTAGCGATAAGACTGTAATGCTGATGCCGTGTTAACATTATGGCTCCTCATGATGGACCATCATAAGGACGCAGCTATGCGTTAGAGGGAGCTAACGATATTGCGATCTCGTTCCGTCGTATAGCTGCGTCCCTATGATGGCCCATCATGTAGAGCAGCCATTAAATAAATAAACGATAATGTACTCCACAGCTGGACGAGGCTGGGCACTACAATGAGAGCAATGCGTCTGACCTGGTGGCCATCACGTACCCAGACCTCAGTGCTGAAGATATTGAGAAGGCTGTAAAGGCTTGTAATTCTGGTAAGGAGTCGATACAGATAAAATTTGGTTACTAATGAAAATTAGGATCACCACACTGGCTTATATCACTAATAGTGGAAAAAAATAGTCACATTTAAATTTTGCCTAAATATGGTTGGTAAAAATACAGATTAAAATAACAATCGATTTCGAAAATTTCGTAATCAACCGTTATATTTCTAATCTGAAAAAAACGAGGTATAGGGATACACGCACAGATCTGCTCGCCGGATTTGTCTGGCGGATATGCCCGGCGGACAGATCCGCCCATGTATGGCCCGAATCGGACACGGATTTGTCTGCGCAGATCTGTCCGTAGGGCTTATCCGCCGGACAAATCCGCCGGGCAGATCTGTGCGCGTATCCCCAGCCTTTCATAACACAGCTAAAATACGAACAATGGCAAATGGCTCAACAATCTAGGTTCGACTATGTCTTATCACTAAGCTTAATATAAACATAATAGCCATATTTAAGTTAAGCGTTGGTAGGCTGACGGTAACGACGTCTGACTTTCAATCCGAAGGTCCCGGGTTCAAACGGCTCGTACCAATGAGTTTTTCGGAACTTATGTACGAAATATAATTTGATATTTACCAATCGCTATACGGTGAAGGAAAACATCGTGAGGAAACCTGCATACATCCGCGGAGAAATTCAAAGGTGTATGTGAAGTTCCCAACCCGCTTTGGGCCAGCGTGGGGACTATAGCCTGATCCCTCTCGTGCGTGAGAGGAGGCCTGTGCCCAGCAGTGGGACGTATAGAGGCTAACATATTATATATTAATAGCCATATTGTTTCTACTATACAGGTAACGAGCAGACCACGACGGGCTGCGAGCGGGCCGCGCAAATTACCACCTGCTATGCAGAACAATACTCCAAGGTACCTCTCTTTCCCACTTCTGTCAAATTCAGATGATTCGTCTCATACATCTCATCTCGGAAGTGAGAGTGATCGACATATGTCGAAATTATGTTACTCCGAGACCAAATAACTTACTTAACAGAACAGCTTGCGGATGCGCTTTCTACCATCGAGAGATTTCAATCTGCATTTACCACATACACGAGTAAGGTCGAAATTATGAGCAGCAAATTTGAGGCCTTAGAACAGGTCCTGGAGTCCCACCATGTCGGCGGCGCTGCTTCAACATTATTACCGAAGCCTTTTGACGTTAGTGACGAGATTGATACTAACCATAATTTAGAGAAAACGCGGACCACATCCGAACGTTCTAAAAAGAACAAGACGAACGAGAAGAGGGAAAATGTCCTGGAATCCGGTACACTGCCCTGTAACTCAACGGTGATATCACCAGCCGAAATCGTGCATACGAATCCACCAGATAACCACCTTAGCACCGCATGCCCCGTGGAGTGTAAACCCGTGACAGACAATTCGCCTACTGACAGTGCAAGCGACAATAATGGAAATCTTACGACTAAAGGATGGAATGAGGTCACCAAAAAGAGGAAACCAGCATCCTTACGCTGCACCGGAGGCCCTAATGTTACTACTCTCAGGGCGGTTGAGGCCCGGAAACACATCCACCTATGGAATATGGTGTCCACTGCAGATGAGGTCCGGGATTACCTGCAGCAGCTTTGTGAGCGGGGCACATGTACCGTGGAAGAACTTAAGTCCAAAGGTGATTACAAGTCCTACAAGCTGGGGGTGCCTGTCGTTTATTACAATAAATGCTTGTCAGCGGACGTATGGCCTGACAATGCAAGAGTGAAAATGTGGTTTTTTCGAAAGCAAACTCGGCAAACCAAAGGAGCCCCGAGTTCAAACTAATGGACCCACAATCAGCATTGCCTATCAAAATGTCAGAGGTCTTAACACCAAGTTGAAGTTATTTAAGCAAAATATTCTTGCCCACGAAAGTGACATCGTCGTCGTAACGGAATCATGGTTGTCAGCATCTGTAGAGGACCCTGAACTGGTGGGAGATGCTTGGAGCGTCCTACGCCGCGATCGCGCCACCGGGCGACAAGGAGGAGGAGTACTGGTTGCTGCGAGGCCAGGCATTAGTCTACGGCGGCGACGTGAGTTTGAAACTGCCGACGGAGAGGATCTGTGGACTTCTTTTGTTGTTTGCGAAACACTGTTTCATTTGTGTGCTGTATACATTCCACCTAACTCTTCCGAAGGTGTTTATATGCAGTTTTTTCAAAAAATCGAGTCATTTATCGACTCTATCGGTGCGGTCATAATCGTAGGTGACTTAAACCTTAACCCTAAGTATGCCTCAAGTAGTGTCCTAAGTTATTTTTGTTTCTTTACCACAGTCTGTGATTTCACTCAAGTGAACGAGGTATTAAACGCGCATGGAGGAATGCTTGATGTAGTGCTTGTGCGACAACGTGGTCATGGTGTTGTGGTCGCGGAGGACATGGAAGGTAGCCTGGTTCCATATGCCGATGCTTATCATCCACCTCTTGAAATTTCTATCCCTCTCATGAAAACCGTAAGTGACTCCGTAAAGATAGACCCTAGCAATGTTGACTCGAAGCGTGATTGGAATTTTTCTAAGGGCAATTACGAGCTTCTTTTACAATTAATCGCTGATGCGTCCTGGATAGACGTCTTGGAAGCCCGAGAGGTAAATGTTGCGGTAGATCACTTTTATAAATTGATCTACGATATTTTCGATTTGTGCATACCTAGGAAGATAAGGACCAGTAAACCCAGTAGACAGTATCCGATTTGGTTTACCGCAGACCTTATTAGTGACATAAAACGGAAGGCTTTTCTCCACCGGAAGTGGAAACAAACTGGAGACAAAGAGGTATACGTAAATTTTTCTGAACTCAGATCTGATATAAAATCGAGAACATTTAGAGCTTATGAGAACTACATTGGCAGTGTTCAGACTAACATTAAAGGGAATCCTCGTGTTTTTTGGCAACATATTAAAAACCTAAAATCCAAGGGTGGGTTTGAAAACCGAGTGTTACACGATGGGAAGCCTTATGAGGGTGTACAGGCGGCTCAGGCTTTCGCGAACTTCTTCTCCAGTGTCTTCCTTCCTGGTGTTCCTTCACTGGACCCCACTAAAACTATGGAACAGGATAGTACGAACGCTGCTAATCTAGTTCACATCAGCAAAGTATCCCCTCAGGATGTGGAAACGGGCATAAGTCGTTTAAAGCCCCAAAGCTCAGTGGGTCCGGATGCCATCCCCGCGTATATTGTAAAGGGCTGCAAAGACTGGCTAGTACAACCTCTATGTCACATTTTTAATCTGGCTCTACGCGCTGGGGAGTACCCAAGTCTCTGGAAGGTAACAAGGGTACGTCCGATTCCTAAGTCAGACGATGCCACTAAGGTTGAAAACTACCGTCCAATAGCGATTCTCTCCACGATTGCGAAGTTGTTTGAAGGTATCATAAACAAGCATGTAGCCTCTCAAGTACAGCCTTATCTCTGTGACGCTCAACATGGGTTTAGGCCAAGACGATCTGTCGAGACAAACCTCTTAACCCTAGTAGACACTATTTCTGAGCATTTAGATACGGGGATTCAGGTAGACGTGCTGTACTTTGATTTTAAAAAGGCCTTTGATCGCGTGGATAACGATATACTACTAAGAAAGCTGTGTAACATTGGGTTCTCGCCAAAACTACTTCGGTTCTTTGCGAGTTATCTACGCGATAGACAGCAGTACGTGCAGCATGGATGCTTCGTCTCCGATCCCTACCATACTCGCTCCGGAGTAAGCCAGGGCTCAATTCTTGGTCCTTTTTTATTCGGGATCATGATTAATGACTTAGCGTCCCTTCCTAGATGTGCACAGTGTCTTCTTTACGCGGATGACTTAAAGCTTGTTTATGGAATACAACAATTATCTGACTCCGAATCGCTTCAGGAAGATATCTGTAGGATATACCAGTGGAGTATCTCAAACAAACTGCTTTTCCACCCTGAGAAGTGCTCGGTGATATCCTTTAGCCGATCTCGTAGTCCCCTGCTTGTAACTTACATGTTAGGAACGGACTCGATTAACCGCGCTGATACCATTCAAGATCTAGGTGTCATATTTGACTCGCAACTCAATTTTCATGCCCATATGAGAACCCTAGCTTCCGCCTGCTATCGTAGACTGGGATTTGTCATTCGCAACGCTCGTGATTTTGACAACGCGTTTGTGATTAAACTTCTATATACCGCTCTAGTCAGGAGTAAACTCGAAGCAGCGTCCACAGTGTGGAATCCCCATGAGGTCACTTACGCCTTGCTTCTGGAGAAAATCCAAAAGACGTTTCTGAGATTCTTATATAAAAAACTCTATGGGTACTATCCGTTTCTTTACCCGACCAAATATTTGCTGGGAACTCTGGGTTTTAACTCCCTGGAAGTGAGGCGTAATTACGCACTTATGACCGGGGCGTGCAGAATATTACGTGGGGATTCGGATTGCCCTCAACTAGTTACGCAGTTGGTACGTCTTTTCGTCCCTCCCCTGTCTCTGTCAAGGATTAATCTTAGGCCTCGTGATCGGGACTTACTTGCTCCTCCCTACGCGCACACTGCAGCGCACAGGCAATCACCATTGGTTCGTGCTTTGCACTACATCAATGCACTTCTCATGTCGACTCCTGACTGCGATGTTTTTGTAACTAGGTGGAGTCTAATTTGCTATAAATGCAAAAGTCTTTGTGAGGCGATGGATGACCGCCCATCATCAGTTAGTTATTAAGTTTTGTCTTGTTCTTCTGTATTTTACTAATCTATAAGTTAAAACTAATATTGCCATCAACATGCTGTTCCAGATTGTACACTGTACCTTGTTTGTATGTATACTCTCTGTGCTAAATTTCGCAGTGCCTTAGTAATTACTGTAATGCTGTGTAAATTTTTGAAACAATAAAATAAAAAAAAAATATGTATTAAAATAATTTTAAACAAAAAAAGAACCGACTTCACTTAGGATCCGCTATTCGAAGAGGAAGTGGCCGAGTTGCTGTAAAAAATAGTGAAATCACTATAGTGCCTATAATAGTTGAAGAGTTCCCTCGATTTCTCCAGGATCCCATCATCAGACCCCGACTTCGTGACAATGGGACCATGTAGAGGTTATACCCGTTCGATTAAAAAAAAATTTGAAAATCGGTTCATGATTCACGGAGATATCGAGTAACATACATACAAAAAATTATTATGATAAAAAAAATATTCAGTCTAATTGAGAACCTCCTCCTTTTTTGAAGTCGGTTAAAAAAAGAAACGCCTTCGCTTAGGATCCGCTATTCCAAGAGGAAGTGGCCGAGTTGCTGTAAAAAATAGTGAAATCACTATAGGTTTGCCTATAATAGTTAAAGAGTTCCCTCGATTTCTCCAGGATCCTATTATAATTAAGACAAGGAAAATTTAATAAAAAAACGCAGAGGGATCAAAAGTCACTTTTGCTCCCTGTAAATGGGCAACAAATTACCCTTTTTCGAATAGGTAGTAGTTAGGGGTGAAAAAATAATTTTCTAAATCGATTAGGAGTGAATATCGTGTGAGTTTAGGAGTGAATATCGTGTGAGTTTAAATCAGTATTTGTTTTTTTTTTCAGATAACCGACAAACAGACATGAATTTAGCGAAATGGAGATAATATGTTAATTCATCCCGCATGAATTATCTCGAATCATTGCATATACATACTAGTAAATACAATAGATGCACTATAAACTGTGTTTTTTTCCCTTTAATTGCAAGGGCACATCTTAAATTAAAGAAACAGAGTATAAATACTTTCAATTCAATCAAATAAACACACAGTTGGTAAATACGTACCTGTACTGTACTTATTGATTATTACTCGTAGTCTCTTTAAGCTTCAAATAGGTAACGCTTACAAGGTAGAACAAAATGGCCGCCGTTTGGTAGCCATTTTGTTGACAGCAACACATATTTTTAAAGGGCTGTACGAGTATAATAGGCTTGCTTCGTAAGCGCAGATAGTACACTAGTAGCTACTAGGTTTAGTAGCAGTGCAGGTGACATTTCTCTTACATATTCGGTATCTTTAGGGGGCTTTGACATAGATGGCGCAATCGACTTGAGCTTCAATAAGTTCTTAGGCTGTGGTCGTCTATATCTCTATAGTCTCTGGTAAGCGTATTATTTGAGAGTCAACATACACAAGTTACAAACAGAAAAGTAAAGGTAAACAATTGGTGGTCGTCGCTAAAAAGCGATCTCTTCCAGACAACCTTTGGAAAGCGGAAACCTTTGTAAATTAACAGAAAGTAGGTGTTGCAAGCGACACCCCCTACGGCCTTTGGCTTTCGGCGGGGTGACGAGGAAAATAAAATACCATAATCATCATCATTTTACTGGTTAATGAACCAACTGCTTTAGTAAGTCTACATCCGCGTGCAAGCGTCGGGGCGTGACGATTATAGGGACAGAGGGAGACCCAACTTCCTCAGTCCACTTAATCTTTTGACCGCCAACCGTTGAACAAAAATGACACGCCAACGACGCCACGTAATCGCGTTGTGTCAAGCGAAATTGAACTTTGCGGAAGCCCGCGTAGGTCCCTATTGCACTACAAAGCCTGTCGGCTGTTGCCGTCGTTGGCGTCCATGGCACTACTTTTTGATGTCGACTGTGGCGGTCAAAGGGTCGTCATACCCGTGAAGCAAGCAGAAATTAAAACAATCATTTATTTACATAAATACAAGCCATTCATTACATAAAAAATCGATAAATGTCAACTTAAACTAACTAAACAAACCCTTTAGTCCGTTTTCATAATTAAAGTTTCGTAATTGGCTACGTAAGACGAATTATTTTTACTGTTTCATAATTAATTATTAGGCCTCCTTTACACCTGTAAGTTTTACTTACGTAAGTCACTTACGTAAGCGACTTACGATATTTTTTCAAGTGTAAACAGTTATTGTAAGTGAGTTATTGTAATTTCTCACAGCTTAGGTACGTAAATTGGAAAATTACAGGTCTAAACACGTTCGAGTTTGTTTATGGAAGCGACTCACAGCTTATCAAACTAAATTGATAAGTTGAGAAATTACGCATTACAATGTCCGGTCCAAAACAAAAACAAAATAATACCTGGTCACCGGACGAGGTAGGAACCTTGACTACTGCCTTTGAGGCACGCCCCATACTATGGGATTACAAAAATAAAGAATACAAAAACCGCATTAAAACCATTGATTTATCATGTAGGTAGAACCTACTAGGTAGATGTGACATCTAGAACAAATTTTGTGTTGCATGTTTGGCCGTTGACAGCTGTCAGTTGCTTAGCATCATGTCAGTGTTTCAAGAGCGAATGTATGGACTTTAAGTGCCGATCACTTAAACTCATGGCTGAAAAAATTTGTTAGGGATGTCATCTCCTGTTACTCAATGATTAAAACAAATTTGTTACATATCGAACTTAGTGATAAGTTTGGGCGAGTAAACCTAAAATGTTTTGGCACTTTATATGAACTTATATGAACTTATAACTTTTTTATATGAACTTAATGATTGGATAAAATGATGTATGCAGCAGCTGCTTGAACATGGCGACTGTGAGAAGGCATTTTAATTACTGATTTGGGAAGCTAATGTAAATGGGGGTGTAATAATTTATGCAAGTTTAAACTTACACAACTTACGTAAGCATTTATTGCAAATGTAAATGCAACCGTAAGAAAATTATGTAAATATTACGTAAGTAACTTACAGGTGTAAAGGCGGCCTTAAAGAAGAATTTATTTTCCGTTTTCGTAATCGAGTTTCGTAATTAACTACGAAATAAGAATTTATTTTCTGTGTACGTAGTGAATTGGCTACGAAAGAAGAATATGTTTTCACTGCTTGGTAATTAATTTTCAAACAAGAATTTAATCACTGGTTTCGTAATCCTGTTTCGTAGTTAACTCCGATAAAAGATTTGTAGGTAGGTACCCAGTGAGTTGGCTACGAAAGAGGAATTATTTGTAACTGATTCGTGATTTTATTGAAAATATTTTTTTGGTTACAACTTATACTTATGTACCTACATGTATTAAACCATCTTTTCGTTATTCCGTAGTGTTAAATAAAATATAGTTATTTGTTATACAAGTGGTGAAAGTTGTATTTTACGTGCGAGTGTTATTTGAAACACGAGCTAGCGAAAGGATACTATTATTGACCACGAGCGAAGCGAGTGGTTCAAAAATAGAATCCTGAGCGTAGCGAGTGCTTTAATACACGAGACGTAAAATAACTTTCACCCGCGTATAACACAAAACTTTTCACCTCACTACAGCGAGGAAAATAAGAAAAAGGGTGCATTTTGCTCGGTTTCCCGTAATTCCTCAGGTGTTTAATACTTCTTCATCACTCGAATCACTAATTTTTAACAAAACAATCTAGAAAAACATGCGAGTATGTCCTTTAGCCCGTTTTCATAATTATGGTTTCGTAATTGGCTACGTAAGAGGAATTATTTTTACTGTTTCATAATTAATTATCAAAGAAGAATTTATTTTCCGTTTTCGTAATGAGTACTTTTTCTTCCTTCGTAGTTAATTACTAAAAAGTCATTCCTTCTTCTTGTTTCATAGTTAATTATCAAACAAGAATTTACTGGATGTTTTAGACACAGGATGATATTATTTATATACAATTTCTTTCTTTGTGGTATATTGTACAAAAAAAAACAGCCAAATCGTATCTGGAGGAGATCAAATTTGGTATGATTACAACTTTTTAATTTAATTATAAAAAAAGGCCAAGTGTGTGTCGGACCACGCATAATGGAGGGTTCCGTAGCTACTATCGAAAAAAATTATATCACTAGGCCGTATCTGCTTATAGACGTAGTTTTTTGGAGATAACTCAAAAATGCCTTAACCGATATGTTCAAAACAATTTTTGTGGAAAGAACATTCAAAGATCTTCTTAATTTTTTTCATAATTTTTTGACTTATGGATCAAAAGTTAAGAGGGGGGGGGGGCACACAGTTTTTTAGACTTTCGGAGTGATTATTTCTGAAAATATCAACTTAAAAAAATTCAAAGAAACCTTGCTATTTTTAAAGACCTGTCGACTGATGTAGGTACATCATGTCGATATTATGATAAAAAAAAAATTTTTGACAATTACTTACATGTATGGTAAAATTTAAAAAAAAAATTTTTCAGCAATTTCACTACAAAACTAAGCAGCGGCACACAATATACACCTTATGTTAGAATTTTATAAAGATACGTCTTTCCGAGTAAAATGGGTGTGACATACGGACGGACATGACGAAAGTATAAGGGTTCCTTTTTTACCATTTTGGCTACGGAACCCTGAAACAAAATAAAATAAATATTTAAAGGGGTAACATACAACAGACATGATTTTTTTGCCATTTTATAGGTAATGGTAAGTACGGGACCTTTCATGCGCGAGTCCGACTCACACTTTTCGGCCGGCGGCGGCCGGTTTTTTATTTATTTTATTAACACTGCGGAATAACGGAAACATGGTATAATACATGTACCATGTACGTAAGTATAAGCTGTAACCAAAAACAATTCAATAAAATGATGAAACAGTCCTAAATAATTCCTCTTTCGTAGCCAATTCATTGGTTTGGGTACCTAATACAAATCTTTTATCGGAGTTAACTACGAAACAGGATTACGAAAACAGTGATTAAATTCTTGTTTGAAAATTAATTACCAAGCAGTGAAAAATAATTCTTGTTTCGTAGCCAATTCACTACGTACACAGAAAAAAAATTCTTATTTCGTAGTTAATTACGAAACTCGATTACGAAAACGGAAAATAAATTCTTCTTTGATAATTCATTATGAAACAGTAAAAATAATTCTTCTTACGTAGCCAATTACGAAACTTTAATTATGAAAACGGACTAAAGGGTATGTTTAACGTTGATATGATGGATGAATTGAAATGAAAAGTTTTGACGTAAAAGATTTTAGTAAATGTCAGATGCGTTTTGTTCGTACGTAGACTTATTCGGCTGTCAGAACAATTTATCCGTTTTTACAAAAAGAATGAAGATTAATGTTGAATGCTGATATTTATGAATTAAAATAAAGTTGTCAGACTGTATTAAGTGTTTTTACTCGATGCAATTCATTAATTGCGATGTTAAAAATTCTGCACTTTTAACGTTTTACGTTTTGTTAGCTGTCAAATGTCACTTAAGCCACTTGTCACTTATGTCAAAACTCTTTCACCACATGTGGATAAAAAGCGATTTTCACAATAGATATTAAACAAACAAAAAGGGCTTTCCGAGCTAGTGAGGTGAAAAATAATAAAAAAACCGGCCGCCGGCCGAAAAGTGCGAGGCGGACTCGCGTATGAAGGGTTCGGTACTATTACCTATAAAAATGGCAATTGTAATACAAAGAAACTATAGCAAAAATAAGTTTTGTATGTAAATCTGTAACTGGCTGTATTTTCTTTGTATTACAATTTTTAGCAACGAAAACGTATGTTCGACCTAGATCTGTACTACTAGAATGCCCGTGCCAAATTTCATGGTTCTTAAAGCATGTCGTTTTAAATTGAGAGCTAAACTACGTTTGTATGGGAACGCGAGCGTCCTGGCGACTCTTAACTACGAAATAAGTTTTTTTTCGGTATACTATATATATACTTCCTTAATTTTTATGACTGTGCTATTTACCTAGCTATACCTACTTAAAAGCAATTAAAGTGTGTAACAAAATTGTTTTTTTGGGATTTACTTTTTGTTTCCCTTGATTCCGAGATGTTTAGCGACAGTGTCGCAGTAAAGTTTCAATTTTGTACGGAACCCTAAAAGTAAAAACATACCAAAAATAGGTCGGTATCTACTTATAAAACATAACAAAAATATAAATTTATATGTAGTATACTACGTATCGCCGTGTGCCTGCTATACGGCCACAATTCAAAAATTTTAATTGTCTGGATTATTGCAGATTCGTATTCAAAATTGTTCAATTTACGACCTTATTTCGAGAGCCATAGCAAAACAGGTCTTTAAGAGCCTTTTTCTCACAAGTGGCCTTATGCATTTGACCATAAATTGTCAGACGATTCCCTGCAATACAGCCACTTGCCGGCGTTCGCACGTAAACCTGACGGCCCTTTTGAGTTGTGGCTGTATAGCACACGTTTTAAATGAAAGTTTTTGAGTTGCGTCCTAGAAAATAATAATTAGTTGAGTAATAATTACGATGAATCCCTTTAAATACAAACGGAAATTGGTTGAGTCACAGCAGTAGTTTACTTATTATTACAAAATTGCCAGCTCGCCACCGAAACTACCACAACACAACAAAATGATTAAGCAAATCTCAACTTTGTTTTCTTACAAGTGCGGTTAAATATTATGGTTCATCAGTGAGGGTCGTGAGCCTTATTCATATTTTTACCCATCTGAAGAAAGATAAGTATTGAGCATGTTTTCGAAAAGTGTATATGTATTTAACTAACATTTTATTGTATATAATATTATGTGTGTCTAATTCTATAGCACGCTTTACTGCTAGATATAGCTATGTTTTTATATGCTTGCTTGTTTTAGATCGTTTCGAGGACTACGAGTAGATCTGCTAACACACGTAATGCCACCGTGGACAGTCGATCTCTCTCGTCTCGTGTGACACCTTTGACAAAAGCAAATGATTCACCACAAAACAGAAGTTTTTCCGGTCTTGATTTTGGCCTAGTGAAAAAATTTGCAAGGAACAGGATTGTGTTTTGATTTCTTATTTTGTAATATAGTAGGTATTCTAAATACTTTTTCTTTATTTGAATGTTTTAAAAAAAGAAGTTTCAAAATTTTATTTGTTCAAATTTTATAAAGGACCTTTTAAACAATGAATATTATTTGGTAATGACATGGTATAATGTTGCTTGCGCTTTGTAGCTGAAACAAATTCGCACTTGGTTTCCAACACGATTTGCAGAAAGCAAACGGGATGAATACTTAGACTATTCAACCAACTGGACCGGCCATATCTGTCTTATTCTATACAAAAAAGTCTGCCGATTTTAGCGGGGGAGGGGAACGTCAAATGTCCTATTTAATTTTAATGACTAGTCGCCCGCCTCGAACTGTGAACTCGCGATTTACTTGCAAACGAGCTGGCCAATAGAACATGACCCTTCTGAGGACGCTTTTGCGCCTTCTAGCACCATTACTCCTCGATTTATCATGTCACGGTAATGCAGAGCCAGATGATAGTCGTGTCCGAAGTTGTTTGCTAATGATTATAAGCTAGTTACACATAATTATCGCGTACAGTGATCTTGCTCCTATCAAAGTTGATAAAATAAATGGTTTTTAACTATTTTGGTGTTTTTATTTATATTTGCATGGTAACCTTTATCCAATAATTTTGTGTTTATATATGGACGCATCCCAAAATCTTCAAAAAACATTTCTGCAATACGGCCACAACTCTAAATACCTCTCTTTCGGGCCTTGTGTCTCAAAAAATATACATTTCTTTTAAAAAATAGCGTTGGTATAAAGAGGGTTTTATCATTCCGAGTAAAAAAAGCTAAGTTTTAAATTTATAGACCTAAAACTAAAGGAGTAATAACCTATTAAACACCCTGAACTAACCTCTCAAAACTTTGAGACGCGATTTCTCGAAATAAGGTCTTTTTGAGATATGGCAGTGTAGCAGGCACACGGCGGTATGTTTGTCTCACGATGATAGCAAAAAATTAGATAAGCCAGAGGTCAGTAGTACGCCACATTCGCCACAATCATTACACAGCTCAAAGAGTGCGCACATTTGGCGATATTTCAATATGACGTCCGTGGGCTACGTGGTCCTCGCCGTTTTGCTAGTTAGCGTCGCAGCGGCACCTGCAGTGAGTTGAAATAAATAAAATATCATTTTAATGTGTATTTGCTTTCTAAAATATCTGTGTGAAATGAATTTTTAAATCTAATTAAGTAGGTAATATAAAAATAAATTGCATGGGTTAGCGAATCGTTATCGGTGAATTCTCAATATAACTTGAGACTCCGATGGCCGGTTAAGAAGTGTCAAACTTCGTCGGCAGATGTCGCTAGGCGTCACCCTGAAGCGCAAATATAAATAAAGGAGAAATTCGCAGCCATCAGGTATAGTCTCAGTAGCTCAGTTGGTCAGAGCGATGGGCATGTTTCCCAGAGTCGCGAGTTCGAGTGTTGCCTGAGGCAGTGGATTTTTCTACTTTTCCTTTATTTCTAAACATTGTTAATTGCACCTACCTGAACGGCAAAGTATCGAAACTGCATGCGATTTGTGCGTCGAGATTGCGCCATGTGTAGACACCATTAACAATGTTCTGTTTTTTTTAGGAGAGCGATTTGAATGCGAGTACTACAACCACAGAGAAAACAAAGGAAGTAATAGACACTGCGTGTACTTTCATTAATATCGGTTTGAAAACTATCATGAAAAGCATTGGAGTGGTAATATTTTATACTCTTTTACTTAAATTACAGTGTTTGGTATAATTATATATTTATTTTGTGGTAATAGGGTTCAGG
The DNA here is from genome assembly GCA_911728535.1 of Pammene fasciana. Classification (NCBI taxonomy): domain Eukaryota; kingdom Metazoa; phylum Arthropoda; class Insecta; order Lepidoptera; family Tortricidae; genus Pammene; species Pammene fasciana. Next base: position 1,896,083 of record OU452296.1, read on the forward strand.
TCACCGTTAAGGGTCACAACACACCTAGCGGAATTCCTCGCGGAATTAGCGGAAGTAGCGGAAATTTGTCTATGGTAGCGGAAATTTGTCTATGGTAGCGGAAATTTGTTTATGGTAGCAGATTTTTTGTATGGAAGCCATAGACAAATTTCCGCTACCATAGTCAAATTTCCGCTACCATAGACAAATTTCCGCTACTTCCGCTAATTCCGCTAGGAATTCCGCTAGGTGTGATGTCATCCTAACAACAGATAAAGTAATTTTAAATAAGAACCACGATGTCTTCTGCTGCCGCGTTGATAATTATTATTAGAATTATTAGAATTAACCGGATTAATCGCGTAATTCTAAATTTTCCAAATTATTTCTTTTTTATCGTTTTGTATAATATTAGAGGACGCTGGGGGCCGATTTTTGACAGCCAGACGCTCCAATTCTAAAAATTCAATTTTTTCGAATGGAATTCATAGTTTAAATAATCATCATTTTAAATTTCTATCGCTTTTATTTATAAAACATAATTTCATCGTTTTATTCGGAGTTTTAAATGTCACTTTCGAGTGCTCGAATCTCAAAAATCACCCCCCTGGTTCGTTTCCAGCCCTTAGCCAGGTATACTAGGTGACTTCTAATTCAAGGTATTCCTCGAACATTTGAACTTCCACATTATAAAAAAAAAAAAAAAAAATTTTCTACACAATTTTTTTTGTAAGTATAAATTATATTTTATATATCCAAATATTACAAAATTTTAAATCTAACATAATTTTATAATTATGTTATACTTATAGACACCACCGGGGACCAGAGAGCTGGCAGCTTTCTCTCGCAACGCATCAGCGTTGCCATTCAGCGAGGGAATGCTGCTAGATTCGTCATGTCTGTCTGTCTGTCCTTCCGTGTTACAGCCATTTTACTCGGAAACTATAAGACGTATCATTATCAAATTTTTACATAAAGTGTATTGTGTGTGCCGCTACTTAGTTTTGTAGAGAAAATGCAAAAAAAAAATTTAGGGGGGCACTCCATACATGTAACTAACTGTGAAAAATTTTTTTTTTGCCAAATATATACATGATGCACATCAATCGATAGGTCTCTAAAAAAAATATTAAGTGGATATTTACAGAAATAATCGCTCCGAAAGTTATAAAAATTGTGCCCCCCCCCCTGTAACTTTTGAACCGTAAGTCCAAAAAAATTATGAAAAATATAGAATATAGTATATCACCTTTAAATATTCTTTAAACAAAAATTATTTTGAACATTATCGGTTTAGTTGTTTTTGAGTTATCTCCAAAAAACTACGCACTTAGGCAGATACGACCTTGCGATAATAATTTATTCGATAATAGCTACTACGGCTGGTTTTTATAAATAATGGTACGGACCCCGGCCAGTTTTTTTAGATTTATTTTAGTTTAGATTAGTTTTAATTTATTTTGAATTAGTTTTTAATTTTATAGTTGAATAAACCAAACAAACAGCAAAAAATATTTTATAATTGATAAAGGTTTTTTATTTAAAGGCACAGCAAAAAAATTATCACAACATAATTATTAGACTGACATTAAACGCTATGATGCGATTTCAGACTTGCTTCTGCGTAAGTCTGTCTTTTTTGATATGCTGCCGAATTTTATTTGTCTTTTAATAAACAGTATAAAACATTAAATTTTGGAACTGTGTACCTAGATAGCCGAGGACGGACGTTTCGTCAAGAGTGGCGCTCTCACCCTGATGGACATTCTAGCGAACTCCGGCTTGATCCCGGAACAGAAGATTCAGAAGCCACTCGACCAGCAAGCCATAGAGCAGGCGGCTAAGGCGTGTGAGTCAGGTAATGATCACTGCAGATGCGAATTCCGGACGGAAACTACTTGATGAACGTGTTATCGAGCTCCGGTTTGATCCCGGGTCAGGGATTCAGAAACCACTCGACCAGCAAGCCATGGAGCAGGCGGCTAAGGCGTGCGAGTCAGGTAGTTATGCTTACTGCAAATGCGATGCAATTTCGGACGGAGACAATTCCTATTCATCTTTTGGCAGCCGACTTAAAGCGATGGCGGGTGCCGTTGACGATGTACATCGATACTGATTCTGTATCTAATAGTACGGGCGGCGGCCGTAGGATCTGCTACGTAACGTGATACAAAGATAAGCCCCATGGCACATGTTCATAAAAGTGATGCTGAGTTCCGGAAAAATAGTAAAAAAAATTAGAATTGGCCGAAAGCACAAAAAAGTACCACTTCCGGTTAAAAAAATGGATGGTATTTACCTACGGTATTTGATACTGAGATGATTATTGTGGCAACAAATAGTAATTTGTATTTAGGTACAGAAAAACCCAGTCTGCCAGTTTCTGTATGGCCGGAAGTGCCCGGCAGACTGGTTCAAAAGTGTCGGACATTTGGAGTCAAATTCGTTACTTTTAAACTAGTCTGCCGGGCACTTCCGGCCATGCAGGAACTGGCAGACTGGGTTTTTCTATACCTAAAAATAAATTACTATTTGTTGCCACAAGTGTCATCTTTGTATCCAATGACGTAGGTAAATACCATCCATTTTTTAAACCGGAAGTGGTACTTTTTTGTGCTTTCGGCCAATTCTATTTTTTTTACTATTTTTCCGGAATTCAGCACCACTTCCATGAACATGTGCCATGGGGCTTATCTTTGTATCACGTTACGTAGCAGATCCTACGGCCGCCGCCCGTACTAATAAGCTAATCCACTACCAGCTACCTAATGTGCTTAGTGAGCGGTTTATGGTCCAGATTATGGATGGTTAAAATGTAAGGATGACAATCTCTATGTTACACAAGTGTCCGTCAAAAGCCGTTAAATTGGTGGCGGCACAATAGCTATAGAAAATATGGTGTCGCACTTAGAGCTTTAAACCAAGCGACGCAGCCATTGACAGGCGTTCCCTTCTGCCGAAAATGTATGACCAGTGGTCATACTCATTGTATGGCCTGACGTTTATTTGTCGTGGCTATTTTGACGTTTTCGCATACATTTGACGTGCCCCTCCCCCGCAAAAATCGGCAGACTTTTTTGTATAGAAATTGCCAGACATAGCCAGTCCGGTCGGTTGAATATGAATAGTCAAAGGTGGAGCATATGCAGCACACAGCACTATACTAGCGCCACTCGGAGAGATTTGGAACTAGGTATTATTTGCTGTTTATCTTATCTTATCTTATTGTATTCGGGGGCCCGTAAGGATACACTTCGACCCAAAGGGATCTTTTGTGTAGTTGCCCCCTAGTACACCTACTCGAGAGCTTTCTCAACCATCTCCATGTGTTGGATGATGGAGCTCAAGGGCAGTGCTTTGAATTCCTCTGGATCTGGATAGCCAGTACCAAAGTCCTTCATTCTCTGTCTGGCTAGAGCGTGACATTCACACATTAAGTGTTCCATTGTCTCTTCCTCTTCACCACACATCCTACAATCAGTATTATCTGACAATCCCATTCTGGCCAATACTCCTTTCACAGCGTAGTGGCCCGTGAAAACCCCTGTTATAATTTGGAGCCTTCTTCTGCTAAGTTTCCAAAGCTTTTTGCTCCAGCTTGAGTCAACTTTGTGCATGAAGAGCTTCGAATGCCTTAGACCAGCCAAACTACCCCACTCTTGTTGGTGTTTATGTTTGGTGTGATCCTTTATGGCTGTGATTATGGTTCCCTTCGAGAGCCCCACAAATGGTTCCGGGCCTAGATAATTATTCATAGAGCCCCTTCTTGCAAGTTCATCAGCATTTTCGTTGCCGATAAAGCCCTCGTGCCCTGGGATCCACACCAGTTGCACTTTGTTGTGCCTTCCAAGCCTGTTAAGGACTTGGATGCCATTGAATATCAGTCTGGACTCCACTTTTGGCGCTATAAGTGCTCTGAGTGCAGCCTGACTGTCGCTGAGTATATAGATATTCTTCCCTTGGATCTGTCTATCTATATTCTCTTGTGCGCAGGCAATAATGGCGTACGTCTCCGCTTGGAAGACTGTCGCATAATTGCCCATGCTTATACTATTGCTGTAGTCATTTGCATAAATGCCGGCTCCCGTACTATATCCTATTTTAGAACCGTCTGTGTACCATATGCTGTCTGTACCATCAGAATTTGGTGGTTCCAGACCATCAGCCCAGTCGGCCCTTGTAGGAATTTGTACTTTAAAATTCTTTTTGAAAATAAACTTGGGTTGCATTTTGTCACAGCCCATGCTTGTTAACCTATCCATGAAATTGTCGCATTCCATGCTTGTGTGCTTAGTCTTTAGCCTGCTGTCGTCCCAGAGGCCTGCAACAGCCAGTCTGTGTAACGATTTGCGCGCCTCTGACTGTATCACTAAGTGTAAAGGCGGTAGATCAAGTAATACATCTAGTGCCGCCGTTGGCGTCGTTCTGAACGCGCCGGTGATAGCCATGCTTGCCATTCTTTGTATTTTCATTAAGACTTCTTTGCATGTGCTCTTTTGTGTCCTTGGCCACCACACCAAGCTCCCGTACAGTATGATAGGTCTTACCATCATGGTATAGATCCATCTCAGTACCTTCGGTGTTAGGCCCCAGGTTTTGCCATATGCTGACCTACACATGCCAAACACTCTCATAGCTTTAGTTATGGTGAGGTCGGCATGCTTTTTCCAATTCAGTTCCTTATCCAGTGTTACACCTAGATACTTTACATTATTGGATATTTCTAGTACCCTTCCGTAGAGGCTCAGTTGCTTCATACCGTTCAGGGTCTTTTTCCTGGTAAATGGTATTACCACTGTTTTGCCTGGATTGATCGAGAGTTGGTGGCTCTCGCACCATTGCTCCACAAGCTTCAGTGCTCCATTCATGATTTCCGATACCGTGCTGGGGAATTTCCCATTGACAAGTATCACTAAATCATCTGCATACCCTACCGTATAGGTTGGGCCCTTATTCAGTTCTTCCAAGAGTGAGTCGACTACCAAGCTCCAAAGAGTTGGTGAGAGAACCCCTCCCTGTGGGCAGCCTTTTGTGGCCGTTGCTATAATTTCTTCCCCCATAAGGGAGGACTTTATAAGTCGGCTATTTAGCATGTTACCTATCCATTTACATATGGTCGGTTCTATGCCATGTTTTAGTGCTGCAGCACTGATTGCTTGGTAGGTGGTGCGGTCAAACGCTCCCTCTACATCTAGAAAAGCAGCCAGGCAAAGTTCTTTGTTTTCTATTGCCTGTTCCGCTCGGGTCGTCACCAGGTGCAGTGCTGTCTCAGTTGATTTGCCAGACTGATAAGCACATTGCATCTGGTGCAGAGGATGTCTTTTAAGCGGACCATCTCTTATGTGTCTGTCTACCAGTTTTTCCAACGTCTTGAGGAAAAAAGATGAGAGACTTATTGGCCGGTATGATTTGGCCTCTGTGTAATCTGCCTTACCTGGTTTAGGTAGGTAAGTTACTTTTACCATCCTCCAGACACGCGGAACGTGTCCGAAGGCTATGCACGCCCTGTACAGTCTGCTCAGATGCGGTATGAGTACATTGGCGCCTTCTTGTAGTAGAATCGGGTAGATTCCATCTGGCCCCGGGGTTTTATAAGGCTGAAATGTCGACAGCGCCCATTTTAGCTTGTTGTGGTCTACTACTTTCTTTGACGTGTCCCAATTATGTCTAGTAGTTCTGATTGACTGTTCTATGACACTAATTGTACTTTCGTCTGGTTCGCCCTGGTGTATTACCGAGCCTGGGAAGTGTGTCTCACACATTACTTTGAGGGTTTCCAGTCCCGTTTCTGTCATCATTCCGTCACTCCTTCTAATTGAGTTGAGCGGTATTGACTTTGTCGTGGCTAGCGCTTTTGTTAGTCTCATACCTTCCGGTATAGACTCTATTTGATCGCAGTGGTTTCTCCAAGCTTTCCGTTTGGCTTTTCTCACGGCTTTGTTAAATTCCGTGAGTTTGCGTGCATAATGCTCAAAGTTGTTTGTTCTTTTCGCATCGTTGAAGATGGCTCGTGTTTCTTTCCTGAGTTTTACAATCTCTGGATTCCACCACGGTATCTTCTTAGCCAGGGTTTTCTTTTCCGGGCAGTTGTTAGTCCATGCCGTTAACACAGCTTGGACGATTTTGTCCGCTTCAAATTCTATGTCGATAATAGAGTTTAGCTTGCCTTTCGGATCCCCCAGATCCACCTTCAGGTCACTTCTAAAAGCTGACCAGTCTGTATTTCTGGGATTCCTCCTACGTACAGTTCCTACTTGGATTGTAGTTTTGTACCTAAAGCATATATATCTATGGTCTGATAAAGAAATTTCTTGAGATACATGCCATGAGTTAGTATTATTACTAGCATTGTTAGTAGCTAACGTTATATCAATAACCTCACCTCGTCTAGCGTTGACGAATGTTGGTTCATTGCCTTTATTTAGTAACTGTAGAGAAGAACTCACCAGAAAATCCAGTACTTTCTCCCCTCTTCTGTTGACATCTGAGCTGCCCCAGATGACGTGGTGCGCGTTAGCGTCGCAGCCCATGATCAGGTCGGTGTTCGCCTGGCTGCCGTACGCAACAAGATCCCGGAGTTGTGGTGTGATGGGATCTGCTGCCTCATAGGGAAGGTAGGCTGATGAGATGATGAGTGCCTTACCCTCCCCCTTGTTTAGGATCCTGACCGTAGTCAGGTCCCTGGAACAGAAAGCGTGTAAGATCATAAAATCGACGCCATTTTTAACATATATGCATGTCCTCATATTACTTTCAGGGCAAAGATATATTATTGTCCCTCCAGTACCATTTAAGCCTCTTATCTCACCCTTATAAATGTAGGGTTCTTGAATTAGAGCAATATCAAACTTATCGCATTTTAGCTGCCTTGCCAGAAGGGCGGTGGCCGCTTTATTGTGTTGTAGATTTATTTGTACACACCTTAGGCCCTCCGCGAGTGCTTTTATTTTGTGGTGCTGAGATCAGCAGCCACCTCCTGGACAGTTCCATCACAGGACATGGGTGACAGGGTGTTCTCCAGGTAGAGCTCCGACAGGCCGCGTAAGTCCTCCGAGCCAATCACCGACGAAAGCGGTGACGACTCGCGAGCCATACGCGGTCCGGCATTACCCTCCCCGGAATGCACCATGCCCCCTGCCTCTGTGGACTGTCCCTCGGCCACCTCAACCGCTCCGCCACCCAAAGGTAGCTCCGCTGGTTCAGGGGCGGTTGTGATTGCCTCCACAGGCACACGCGCAGACCCTACCGTCACACAGGGGCCGCTCCCAGTCCCTCCCTGCCCCTTTCCCTCCGCATCCTCCAGGAGCTTGAATGAGCTGAGATCGACCCCTGTGTGAATCTGATAGCCAGACTCCTTGATGACGTCCGCCGACACCCGGTCCATCAGAACGATTCGCCTGGTGCCAGTGTCCGTAGCCAAGGTGTCCACTATCTTCCATTCTTCCGTGTGAAGCCGAGGATTGTACCTCTGCATCAGACGGAAGAACAGTTTCAGGTCTACTCCGGTAAGGATCTTCGTTTTCCAGGCCATCTTGACCGGTTTTGGAAGATCCTTGACGGCCATGACCTTAAGGCGCAGCCCGGCAATCTCCACTCCCCCGATTACCGAGCTGAGCCATGTGGCGGACTCCCTCCCTACGCAGTTAACGTGGAGGGCGCCCCCCACGATGTTCCCGACGGAGACTCTTGGTAGGGGATCCACAGCGCTCTCCATCATGAGCTCTATAATCGCTGTTTGGATAGGTGTTACCTGCCCTACCAAGATCTTGTCGGCCGGAAAGCCCACTGGGACGATGACCATCTTCTCGCTCGCGGCGACCTCAGCGAACGAACCACCGAACTTCGCTCTCTTGTGGTCTCCAGCGAGCAGGGAAGATTCGCCACTCTCTCCCAATGGCCTTTTCTGGGTCGCTTGGACCCCCGACGTGGGCACATCATTGTGTGCTCCCACCCTTGCTCGCGCTTTGGCACGCCTCTTCTGCCTCCTGCTAGGAGCTGCTCCTCCGCCCGACTGCGAGACCGAACCCGAGGGGTTGGCCACGCTATCAAGAGCGCCCGGTGCTGCTCCAGCAGGATTTGGAAGCGGTGCTCCTACCCGCCTAACACAGGTGGCTGCCGTTCCGCACCCTGCTCCTCCAGTACCTGCACCAGTCGGCTTCCCTGAGGATGCTTGCTGGGCGTGTCCACTTTTCGACCCTAGGGGAAAAGATTGAACGGTACCTTTGGAGCCGGTTGCTCCACTACAGCCCCTGTTCGCTGCGCTATGCGCTGCATCGGTCCTAGCAGACCCCCACGCTTTCCCAGCTCCCGCACTCCTGTTCGGAACAGGTGCACTACCCGCTGGTCCCGCTTCTGCGCTCTGCGCCTTGGCCTCATCCCTTAAGGGTCCGGCATTACTCCCTTCCGTCGTTTTAGGTAAATGTTTGCCCATAATACCTCCAGAAAAATTTTCATTAGTCTGACTCCCCACCCTCCTTGGAGCCCTCACATTTGGGGGTGCTTTGACGCACCAGGGATACCAGACTAATATAGTGTCCCAAAAGTGTGTTGTACATGAATCCGCACGGTGCCAAAACCTTCGTCAACCCCCGTCGACTCAGGAATCGTGCTCCGCCGATTATGCACCCCACACCCCAGGACACTCGCCATGTGGCCATCAGACTGGACACGGCAGCCGATTGATCTTGACTGGCTATTTCAAGACCTCCCGTGTGAGATGAATCTGGAGCCAAAGGAGTTTCGTCTAACGGAGATAACGACCGCAGACCCCCGCTTCGAACCTACTCCCAGGATCTCCTTCTCCACCCGTACGGGTCCCCGCGCACGGCACAAACACGCGGGTGGCATTCTACCGCTATCCATCCTTATTTGTGGATGGAGAGCCCGCTGCGACATGCCACATCATCGCTTACGGCTGACTGTGAAGGATATGGGTCATTATTCACGAACTCCCGCCATCCCTCCTCCATGTATTCGCCCCTGAAAGACTCGACAGAAGTCGATTCCCCAAGGGCGCGCCCATAGAGGCGGGTAAGCAGGGACTCGACAACTAATGACCCATCTGAGGGAGAGGGATGTGTTGGGATTCTTGGGCAGGGCGTTTTACACTGAGTCACCCACCATACCCGGTCATCGATAGCGCCATGCGGATGCCACCATCGATCCTCGAGCATGATCGTCGACCCGTTGCAAATGCGCCCTGAAGTGGCTCAACTGGTTGTTTCTGTTCTGCCTGTTTCTACGGTAGAACCAGGCAGTTAACAGGCAGTAACCTCGGGAAGGAGCACAACCAGTTTTGCCTTGGGGTTCTCGGCAACTGTGAGCTCCCCCCGAGGCCCTTCACCATGTTAACTACCGGACAGGTAGTTACCATAGAGACAGACCCATCACAAGTAGCGACCGGTCGCAAATTATATCTTGCATATGGACCCGCCCCCGCCCATTTGCTGTTTACACGTTTTCGACCATTCTCCTATAAGAGATACGTACTTATCGTCCTTATACCATCCATACTTCAGATATAGTTTTCAGTCATTTTAATGATAACCTCAATTGTTTCAGTTTTGAACGATAATTACAAGGACAACTGCCTACGACCTATGCAGATCACGCAGTGCGTTTTTGGAGAGTATGGCAAGGTGACTAGCACATTTACACTGATTTATTATTTAATTCAAAAACTAATTACACCAAGCGTTGATGCAATACCAGTATTTTTTATGGCCAAAACGGAATTTCGGTAATGACCATACAAAAAATACCTATTCGCTGTGTGCATGATTGTGGCGCCATCTCTTGAGCAGGTGGTCAATCTCTTTTTTTCCTTTTTTATAAATAGGTTGTATTCCTTGCTTAAATGAAATGTAACTGGCTGATTCAATATTTTGACAGCAGACAGGGGATTTGCAGTTTCATTTCTTGTCACATTGAGCACTGCGATCGTTCTCGTTGCCCCCACCATGCACTTCGCACATAGCGAATACTAGCGTTGACAGATCGGCAAATATACGTTGGCGTGATCCTCCTGGACCACTTTTTTTTTACTCTGTAACTGATAAAAATTATGAAATGGTCATAAAACATTTTTTTCGAATGTAGAGAAATTAATCTTAAACTAAGTAAATGATTATGGTCGCCTTATGAAATGAAACATACCTAAATTGTATATAAAAAAAATACCAATAAAAAAATAAATAAAAAAAAATTGTATAATTGTACCTAAATTGTGTGTGTTGTTGTTGGCATTTTCAGAAAAAAAAGTATTATTTGCTTTTTATTTAATCTACTTAACAAATTTTGTATTCAGAATCACGAGGAATAATAAAAAAAGTTTCCCACAATTTTTTGTCAGATTTGTGATGCATTTTTCCATATATGAACAGTCACAAAACTGTCCAATTTTGCCACAAAACTCACGCGCGATTTCGAGACATTGCCGTCTAGGTAGGTGCAACGAAATCAGTCGATGGATCAAAAACCGCAATGTATTAAAAATCGCAGGTGACTAGTCGCTTACGTTTGTAGAGGCCTTAAGTGTGGTGAATACGGTTATAATTTAGTTTTTTTTTTCTAGATAGTGACTCTAAAGCGTCGACAGGCGAAAGCTGCAGCCGCGAGCTTCACGTGCAAGAAGTTCGACGACAAGGACCCCTGTCACAAGTCCTGCTGGCACACCAGCTTCGGAGTGGTGAGATCCCAGACTACATAAACACCACATTACGACAATGTTTAGAAATAAAGGAAAAGTAGAAAAATCCACCGCCTCAGGCGAGACTCGAACTCGCGACTCTGGGAAACATGCCCATCGCTCTGACCAACTGAGCTACTGAGACTACACCTGAGGCTGCGAATTCATCCACCATATCCTTTACTTATATATGCGCCTTAGGGTGACGCCTGGGCGTCACCCTAAGGCGTATCGTTAGCAGACGTTCTGCTTAATACAAAAATAAATTGTATGGGTTAGCGCATCGTTATCGGTGAATTCTCAATACAACTTGGGACTCCGATGGCCGGTTAAGAAGTGTCGGCAGATGTCGCTAGGCGTCACCCTAAGGCGCATATATAAGTAAAGGATATGGTGGATGAATTCGCAGCCTCAGGTGTAGTCTCAGTAGCTCAGTTGGTCAGAGCGATGGGCATGTTTCCCAGAGTCGCGAGTTCGAGTCTCGCCTGAGGCGGTGGATTTTTCTACATTTCCTTTATTTCTAAACATTGTGGTATCGTTAGCAGACGTTCTGCTTAATACAAAAATAAACCACATTACGAATCTTTCATGGTGCCATATGCGCGTGACGAGGCGAATAGCGCGCGACTGTCTATTTTTGCTTTGTCCTATTTTTTTGTCGTTATTTCATTTGTCCTAAAAATAGACTGGGTCTTACTAAGTCATAGGGTCGGCAATGCGCATGTGACACCCCTGGAGTTGAGTTTCGCTCGGTATTAGCGATAAGACTGTAATGCTGATGCTGTGTTAACATTATGGCTCCTCATGATGGACCATCATAAGGACGCAGCTATGCGTTAGAGGGAGCTAACGATATTGCGATCTCGTTCCGTCGTATAGCTGCGTCCCTATGATGGCCCATCATGTAGAGCAGCCATTAAATAAATAAACGATAATGTACTCCACAGCTGGACGAGGCTGGACACTACAATGACAGCAATGCGTCTGACCTGGTGGCCATCACGTACCCAGACCTCAGTGCTGAAGATATTGAGAAGATTGTAAAGGCTTGTAATTCTGGTAAGGAGTCGTTATAGATAAAATTTGCTTACTAATGAAAATTAGGATCACCACACTGGCTTATATCACTAATAGTGGAAAAAAATAGTCACATTTAAATTTTGCCCAAATATCGTTGGTAAAAATACAGATTAAAATAACGGTCGATTTCGAAAATTTCGTAATCAACCGTTATTTTTCTAATCTGAAAAAAACGAGGTATAGGGATAGGTACACGCACAGATCTGCCCGCCGGATTTGCCCATGTATGGCCCGAATCGGACACGGATTTGTCTGCGCAGATCTGTCCGTAGGGCTTATCCGCCAGACAAATCCGACGGGCAGATCTGTGCGCGTATCCCCAGCCCCAGCTATTCATAACACAGCTAAAATACGAACAATGGCAAATGGCTCAACAATCCAGGTTCGACTATGTCTTATCACTAAGCTTAATATAAACATAATAGCCATATTTAAGTTAAGCGTTGGTAGCCTGACGGTAACGACGTCTGACTTTCAATCCGAAGGTCCGGGTTCAAACCCCGGCTGGTACCAATAAGTTTTTCGGAACTTATGTACGAAATATAATTTGATATTTACCAATCGCTATACGGTGAAGGAAAACATCGTGAGGAAACTTGCATACATCCGCGGAGAAATTCAAAGGTGAAGTTCCCAACCCGCTTTGGGCCAGCGTGGGGACTATAGCCTGATCCCTCTCGTGCATGAGAGGAGGCCTGTGCCCAGCAGTGGGACGTATAGAGGCTAACATATTATATATTAATAGTCATCATATTGTTTCTACTATACAGGTAACGAGCAGACCACGACGGGCTGCGAGCGGGCCGCGCAAATTACCACCTGCTATGCAGAACAATACTCCAAGGTACCTCTTTTTCCCACTTCTGTCAAATTCAGATGATTCGTCTCATACATCTTATCTCGGAAGTGAGAGTGATCGACATATGTATTAAAATAATTTTAAACAAAAAAGAACCGACTTCACTTAGGATGCGCTATTCCAAGAGGAAATTGCCGAGTTGCTGTAAAAATAGTGAAATCACTATAGGTGTGCCTATAATAGTTGAAGAGTTCCCTCGATTTCTCCAGGATCCCATCATCAGACCCCGACTTCGTGACAATGGGACCATGTAGAGGTTATACCCGTTCGATTAAAAAAAAAATTGAAAATCGGTTCATGATTCACGGAGATATCGAGTAACATACATACAAAAAATTATTATGATAAAAAAAATATTCAGTCTAATTGAGAACCTCCTCCTTTTTTGAAGTCGGTTAAAAAAAGAAACGCCTTCGCTTAGGATCCGCTATTCCAAGAGGAAGTGGCCGAGTTGCTGTAAAAAATAGTGAACTCACTATAGGTGTTGCCTATAATAGTCGAAGAGTTCCCTCGATTTCTCCAGGATCCTATTATAAGACAAGGAAAATAAAAAAAAAACGCAGAGGGATCAAAAGTCACTTTTGCTCCCTGTAAATGGGCAACAAATTACCCTTTTTCGAATAGGTAGTAGTTAGGGGTGAAAAAATAATTTTCTAAATCGATTAGGAGTGAATATCGTGTGAGTTTAAATCAGTATTTGTTTTTTTTTTCAGATAACCGACAAACAGACATGAATTCCGCGAAATTCGTCCCGCATGAATTATCTCGAATCATTGCATAAGTATACATACTAGTAAATACAATAGATGCACTATAAACTGTGTTTTTTCCCTTTAATTGCAAGGGCACACCTCGAATTAAAGAAACAGAGTATAAATACTTTCAATTCAATCAAATACACACACAGTTGGTAAATACGTACCTGTACTGTACTTATTGATTATTACTCGTAGTCTCTTTAAGCTTCAAATAGGTAACGCTTACAAGGTAGAACAAAATGGCCGCCGTTTGGTAGCCATTTTGTTGACAGCAACACATATTTTTAAAGGGGTGGCTGTACGAGTATAATAGGCTTGCTTCGTAAGCGCAGATAGTACACTAGTAGCTACTAGGTTTAGTAGCAGTGCAGGTGACATTTCTCTTACATATTCGGTATCTTTAGGGGGCTTTGACATAGATGGCGCAATCGACTTGAGCTTCATAAAGTTCTTAGGCTGTGGTCGTCTATATCTCTATAGTCTCTGGTAAGCGTATTATTTGAGAGTCAACATACACAAGTTACAAACAGAAAAGTAAAGGTAAAACAATTGGTGGTCGTCGCTAAAAAGCGATCACTCCCAGACAATCTTTGAAAATCGGAAACCTTTGTAAATTAACAGAAAGTAGGTGTTGCAAGCGACACCCCCTACGGCCTTCGGCTTTCGGCGGGGTGACGGACTGTGTGTCGGGGTGACGAGGAAAATAAAAGATCATAACCATTATCATTTTACTGGTTAATGAACCAACTGCTTTTAGCCCTCCAAACGAAGGAAAACTTAGGGGAAATAATTCGTGTATAGCTGAATTTTGGTATAGTTGTAGACAAAGGTGTCTTACACAACATACCAAAAGTACCCATGGATAGGGGTGCCGCTAACGGGGAGAGGGGGGTGTAAAGGTCCCCTTTTTTGGCTTTTCGTAAATAACTCAGTAGCAGTGGCTCATACGAAAAAATGTTCTTGTTCTTAATTAATCCACAAATAATTTTCTACAAAAAAGGTTCTTTACACTTTTTTGCTGGGATCAATGTATAATGAGATTTCGAGGAAATACGATAATCACTTTTTGAAACTTTCGGATAGCTCCGATTCTTTACGAAACTATTAGTTTTGTCTAAAAGTTGTTTTAGAAAACCCATATTTATATTAAAAGACCTATCCAACGACACCCAAAACACTAGGGATGGAGTAAAAAAAAGAATTTACCTCCCACTTCATGTGTTCGGGAGGTACCCCAAAAAATAATATTTTTCAGATTTTGTTTTAAAACTTTGTCTGCGTGTTCAAAACGCATACTCATACGAAGTTTAACTATTCAAGTACTAACCATCACTGAGCAGGTTGAAGAGGGTATTTTTTTACTTTTTATTTTTTATGCCACGACGGTGGCAAACAAGCATACGACCCGTCTGATGGTAAGCAGTTCCCATAGCCTATGGACGCCTGCAATCAACTTCCTAAGCTTATAGTTTCGCTGTCCGTTTGTCCCAGTCTGTCCGTTCACGGCTTTGCGCAGTGATGGTTAGTACTAGAATAGTTAAACTTCGTATGAGTATGTGTTTTAAACACGCAGACAAAGTTTTAAAACAAAATCTGAAAAAATATTATTTTTTAGGGTAACTCCCGAACACATGAAGTGGGGGGTATCTT
Organism: Pammene fasciana; assembly: GCA_911728535.1. Lineage (NCBI taxonomy): Eukaryota > Metazoa > Arthropoda > Insecta > Lepidoptera > Tortricidae > Pammene > Pammene fasciana. Next base: position 1,911,099 of record OU452296.1, read on the forward strand.
TATACCCCCCTCTCCCCGTTAGCGACACCCCTATCCATGGGTACTTTTAGTATGTTGTGTAAGACACCTTTATCTACAACTTCACCAAAATTCAGCTATACACGAATTATTTCTCCTATCGAGCAGTTAGTGGGCTTCCTTCGGTGAGCTATTTAGCAAATCTACATCCGCGTGCAAGCGTTGGGGCGTGACGATTATAGGGACGGAGGGAGACCCAACTTCTTCAGTCCACTTAATCTTTTGGCCGCCAACCGTTGAACAAAAATGATGCGCCACCGACGCCACGTAATCGCGTTTTGTCAAGCGAAATTGAACTTTGCGGAAGCCCGCGTAGGTCCCTATTGCACTACAAAGCCTGTCGGCTGTTGCCGGCGGTGGCGTCCATGGCACTACTTTTTGATGTCGGCCACAGCCGACTGTGGCGGTCAAAGGGTTAATCGTCATATCCGTGAAGCAAGCAGCATTAAAACAATCATTTATTTACATAAATACAAGCCATTCATTACATAAAAAATCGATAAATGTCAACTTAAACTAACTAAACAAACTATACTTAATACCTAGTACTAAAAGATAACTTATACTACACCCCACTTCGATCCCCACCCAGTCCTACGTCCCATAAAATGCTAGCAGCACTGCCGCGCTCTTAGAGCATTTAACCAACCGGAGCGCAACGCATTGGCAGGCGTTCCCCTCTGCCGAAAATATATGACCAGTCATACCTCATTGTATGGACTGACGTTTATCTGACGTGGCTATTTTGACGTTTCGCATACATTTGACGTTCCCCTCCCCCGCATATATCGGCAGATTTTTTTGGTCTACAAAATGACAGACATGGCTGCTCCGGTCAGGTTAGTTGAATAGTCTAAGGCAGCGCTGGATGGGAAATTGTGGATAATGTGGATGTTGGATTTGGGGAGTGATTTTTAGGTAGGAGCCGAACACAAGCAGACATTAACTTCATGGATCCAATAACATGGGTGGAACTGTCTCTAATATCAGTTCCCTAGAACTCTTCTCGAGGATATATTCCATCTGTAGACACGTTGTTATTTCTAGTGCGCGTACGCAGCCTCTAGAAGCGACCTTGTTTACTGTAACAAATAAAAACTATATAATTAGCATAGACTTTTTGAGGCTCCAAGTATTTAGCGCCATCTAGTTGAGAGGGATCATCCATTAATTACATCACACCTCGAGGGGGGGGGGGGGGAGGGGGTCCACAAAATGTACCATATCGTGACAGGGGGGAGGGAGGAGTTCCATGTTTGTGACCTCACAATCCTCACATACAATTTTTTTTACAAAATCTAAGTTTAAAAGAAATCATTTGTTAGCAAACATTGTACTAAACTAATTTTCTACATAGGCTCGGATTTGTTTGAATACTTTCGTTCCCTATAAATTCGATACATACTATTTTTCTGGTAATCCTCATAAAAAGTTAATTTCAAAGTGATATTGTAATTTTTACGACGTCACACTAAGGGGGGAGGGTGCAGTAATTTTGCCGAAGTGTGACATGGGGGGTGGGAGGGGTCAAAAAATCATGAAATTGGTGTGACGTAATTAATGGATGATCCCAGAGCGACCTAAAGATAGCCAAAATGTAAGAGGAAATATCAGCTCCATCTATTAACGACTAGTGTACTACTAGTACGCTATTCGTTACTAGATGGAGGCGACAATCCACTTAATACTTATTGGGTATCTTTAAGTGGCTGTGGCATAGATGGCGTGATAAACTGAAGCTTCTTTACGTCTTCTCCTGGGTGTGAAGTCAGATTTGCTGCTGCGCCCGTGGGCGGCAAATCTCACTTACCGCCCAGAGTGACATAATAGTACATTACGTACCTAGGGCGGTAAAATAAAGAACGGCTCAGATCGCGGACATTGGTGGCCCGAACCGAAGGTAAGGGCCATAAACAAGCGATCTGAGGCCTTCTTTATTACCGCCCGTGGTGCGTACACAATTTTACGTCTTCTCCTGGGTGTGAAGTGAGATTTGCTGCTGCGCCCGCGGGCGGCAAATCTCACTTACCGCCGAGAGTGGCGTAAATATAATAATATTTTATCGTCATCTTTTTACCGGCATTGCACGTTTTGGCCACTTTTTCCATAGCCACTGGATTAATCTTATTGTTATCTCCGAATATTGCCATGACGTCCGCAGCGCCGCTCTCGAGGTAGCGGCCATCATTTCCCAACTGTTGTTTGATAAAAAAATAAGTCAAAATAATTACAATAGTATTTTATACAATCGTAACATAATGAAGAGGTTTTCAATCCTAAGTAAGGGAACGTACCCAAACTACGTGACCCATTTTTTTCAGTTTTTGACCCCCCCCCCACCCCTCGGTGACCATCCGTAGTAATTGCCAAGACCCCCCCCCCCCCCTTCCCCCTAGTTGTCACGTAGTAAAACTCGCACATATAGTTTAGAGTGATGTTTTGGACATAGAAAGCAAAAAAACATAATTTTGCCTACTAAACTTATTAACTTATTTACTTTTATTTACTCGACACTGGCCGCGTGACGCCAAAAGTGCATGGAAACCTATAATTAGAAGCGCGATATTTGAGCATAATTATTGACTACGTGACAGAACCTAAGACTCCCCCCCTCCCCCCTGTGACCTAGAGTAGTATTTTGACGACCCCCCTCCCCCCCCTAAACTGGTCAAGTAGTTTGGGTACGTTCCCTAAGGTACGAGATGGAAAAGACGATACGACGATGGATGGTTATGTAACTATTGTTTACAATACTTGTTATTTGAGTGTTCAAAATAAGCAAGCCGGTAAGAATTAAGCTCGACGAATGCCTTACAACCTGCTTACACTATACAATTTAGTAACTTTAATCTCCCGATGGATTATGGCGTTATATAATACAATATTGTATTGTATGAAAATCCATTTCAGGATACTCTACGATGCTAAAATATGCGAACATAAAAGCAGTACCTATCGAAAAGTATGCGCTATAGTATCCTCAAACCAAACGGACGAACTGCGGTCATAAAACTTCTCTTTCACACTTGCACAGCCGCAGCAAAAGTGAAGGAGACAGCGCTATGACCTCAGTCGTCCGTTTGGTTTGAGGATAGTAGTTTGCTCTACAAGGTCTCAATGAGGGTTATCCGCAATCGACATTTTGACTAGATGGCACCACCGTGGCGAGAGGTCTAGCTGTCATAATCCACCAATTATGTTTTATCATAATTTACGTCACTCTGGGCGGTAATTGAGATTTACCGCCCTAGGGCGCAGCGGCAAATCTCATTTCACACCCAGGAGAAGACGTAAAATTATGTACGCACCACGGGCGGTAATAATGAACGCCTCGGATCGCTTGTTTATGGCCCTTACCTTCGGTTCGGGCCACAAATGCCAGCGGTCCGAGCCCTTCTTTATTTTACCGCCCTAGGTACGTAATGTACTATTACGTCACTCTGGGCGGTAAGTGAGATTTGCCGCCCACGGGCGCAGCGGCAAATCTCACCTCACACAGGTGAAGGCGTAAAATTGTGTACGCACCACGGGAGGTAATAAAGAAGGCCTCAGATCGCTAGTTTATGGCCCTTACTTTCGGTTCGGGCCACAAATGTCCGCGATCTGGGCCGTTCATTATTTTACGTAATGTACTATTTTTGATTGGTGGCTTTTGACAGCTGCTGTCAAAAAGTCCTTTCTCCGCGTGCTGCCATCTAGTAGTAGAGAATAATGGGGTTGGCCGGTGGAAAGTATTTACAGATGGCGCCAGCATAGCTGGGTCCCTGTCAGTCGTACAAAAGTGTCAAAATCACGTTTTTTTTTTAATTTTTTTTGACCTGGATGGGCTAGCCTTTAAGCCAAATCCCATACAACAATACTAGTGAAAGGGACCTAGCTATGCTGGCGCCATCTGGCCAAACCGTTGACAGTTGCCAACCCCATTCGAACGCGGAAACCCTCATTCAAGCAATATATTTAGTCGACGAGTAGAAATAGTACATTATGTAAAATGGCGGTAAAATAAAGAAGGGCTCAGATCGCGGGTAATTGTGCCCGAACCGAAGGTAAGGGCCATCATTTTACGTCTTCCCAGGTGTGAAGTCAGATTTGCCGCTGCGCTCTAGGGCGGTAAATCTCACTTAGCGCCCAGAGTGGCGTAAATAAACTTACTACTCCTATACTCTTGTAGAGACACGATATATGACATATCGAGTGTGGTGGCAAGTGACTACAACCTTCCTCGGCGATTTTTTTCTTTTCTACCAGTGTGTTGCTGTTTGTACTGTATTTGGTAGGATTATCTTGAGCCTAGAAAAAGTAATAATCACTATAATCAGCTATTTAAAAGAAGTCTAGAAAAAAATATAATTAGCTCATTAATATGTGTTTTGAATGAAAACGAACCCACCTAGCGAGTTCCTGGCAGCGAAAGGGTTAAATTTTAATACGAGAGTCAACTTCAAAACAAATCAATGACTCACGAATCTTTTAAAAATGATTATTATTTGAACCAAATTACTATTTTCATAAATTCAATGGTGATTCAACCTTGTCAAAGATTAATAAAATTCCAATTAAAATAGTTTGACCATGAAACGTTTTTGCCTTGATAAGATGAGATTGAAATGTACGAAACCCCAGAATGAAATATGAATTTGATTATGTAAAAACAACGCGCTCTAAAATACCCAATTACCGATTTATATAAACTTATATAGATACTAGCTGTACCCGCGCGGCTTCGCTCGCGTGTGTTGCAGTTGATTCTGTTACTTTTCGTTATCCTCAACAGTCCATTGCTGAACGCTTTCTACTTTGTAAAATTTTATAAAGTCAGTTTAGCAGTTTAGCTAAAACCGACTTCTTCCATATAACTTCGACATCCCAAAAGATCGACGGAAAGCGTCTAAGATTGGACTGTGTCAGCCATGGTCAAGATAAGCATGTGAGTGGGACGATCTGGCGAGTTAAAAAGTCTTTTTCTCCCATCTTGAATGTTTAACCTAACAGTTCTTGGTATACTTAGCAATAGTACGGTGGATTTTTTCTTTGTGCAGGGGGCGCCGCCCCCCGAGCCCCCTCTCTTTGCCGCCCGTCACGTGCTAAACCCTATCAAAACTCTTTTTCTCCCATCTTGAATGTTTAACCTAACAATTCTTGCTATACTTAGCAATAGTACGGTGAATTTTTTCTTTATGCGGGGGGCTCCGCCCCCCGAGCCCCCCTTGTTTACCGCCTATTCCATGGTAAGCCCTATCAAAACTCTTTTTCTCCCATCTTAAATGATTAACCTAACAATTTTTGGTATAATTAGCAATACTACGGTGTTTTTTCTTTATGCCCGAGCCCCCCTTTAATTGCGGCCCGTCACGTGATACACCCTGTCAAAACCCTTTTTCTCCCATCTTGAATGTTTAACCTACCAGTTCTTGGTATACTTAGCAATAGTGCGGGGTGTTTTTTCTTTATGCGGGGGGCTCCGCCCCCCGAGCACCCCTTGTTTACCGCCTATCCCGTGGTAAGCCCTATCAAAACTCTTTTTCTCCCATCTTAAATGATTAACCTAACAATTTTTGGTATATTTAGCAATACTACGGTGTTTTTTCTTTATGCCCGAGCCCCCCTTTAATTGCGGCCCGTCACGTGATACACCCTGTCAAAACTCTTTTTCTCCCATCTTGATTGTTTAACCTAACAGTTCTTGGTATACTTAGCAATAGTACGGAGTATTTTTTCTTTATGCGGGGGTTCCGCCCCCCGAGCCCCCCTTTCTTTGCCGCCTGTCACGTGCTAAACCCTATCAAAACTCTTTTTCTCCCATTTTTAATGTTTAACCTAACAATTCTTGGTATAATTAGCAACAGTACGGTGTGTTTTTTTATGCGGGGGCTCTGTCTCCCGAGCCCCCCTTTGTTTGCGGCCTGGCACGTGAAATACCCTGTCAAAACTCTTTTTCTCCCATCTTGATTGTTTAACCTAACAGTTCTTGGTATACTTAGCAATAGTACAGTGGGTATTTTCTTTATGCGGGGGGCTCCGCCCCCCGAGCCCCCCTTTCTTTGCCGCCTGTCACGTGCTAAACCCTATCAAAACTCTTTTTCTCCCATTTTAAATGTTTAACCTAACAATTCTTGGTATAATTAGCAATAGTACGGTGTGTTTTTTATGCGGGGGGCTCCGCCCCCCGAGCCCTCCTTTGTTTGCGGCCCAGCACGTGATATACCCTGTCAAAACTCTTTTTCTCCCATCTTGAATGTTTAACCTAACAATTTTTGGTATACTTAGCAATAGTACGGAGTATTTTTTCTATATGCGGGGGGCTCCGCCCCCCAAGCCCCCCTTTCTTTGCCGCCTGTCACGTGCTAAACCCTATCAAAACTCTTTTTCTCCCATTTTTAATGTTTAACCTAACAATTCTTGGTATACTTAGCAATAGTACGGAGTATTTTTTCTTTATGCGGGGGGCTCCGCCCCCCGAGCCCCCCTTTCTTTGCCGCCTGTCACGTGCTAAACCCTATCAAAACTCTTTTTCTCCTATTTTAAATGTTTAACCTAACAATTCTTGGTATAATTAGCAATAGTACGGTGTGTTTTTTTATGCGGGGGGCTCCGCCCCCCAAGCCCTCCTTTGTTTGCGGCCCGGCACGTGATATACCCTGTCAAAACTCTTTTTCTCCCATCTTGAATGTTTAACCTAACAATTTTTGGTATACTTAGCAATAGTACGGAGTATTTTTTCTTTATGCGGGGGGCTCCGCCCCCCGAGCCCCCCTTTCTTTGCCGCCTGTCACGTGCTAAACCCTATCAAAACTCTTTTTCTCCCATTTTTAATGTTTAACCTAACAATTCTGGGTATAATTACTTAGCAATATTGCAGTGAATTTTTTCTTTATGCGGGGGGCTCCGCCCCCCGAGCCCCCCTTTCTTTGCCGCCTGTCACGTGCTAAACCCTATCAAAACTCTTTTTCTCCTATTTTAAATGTTTAACCTAACAATTCTTGGTATAATTAGCAATAGTACGGTGTGTTTTTTTATGCGGGGGGCTCCGCCCCCCAAGCCCTCCTTTGTTTGCGGCCCGGCACGTGATATACCCTGTCAAAACTCTTTTTCTCCCATCTTGAATGTTTAACCTAACAATTTTTGGTATACTTAGCAATAGTACGGAGTATTTTTTCTTTATGCGGGGGGCTCCGCCCCCCGAGCCCCCCTTTCTTTGCCGCCTGTCACGTGCTAAACCCTATCAAAACTCTTTTTCTCCCATTTTTAATGTTTAACCTAACAATTCTGGGTATAATTACTTAGCAATATTGCAGTGAATTTTTTCTTTATGCGGGGGGCTCCGCCCCCCGAGCCCCCCTTTCTTTGCCGCCTGTCACGTGCTAAACCCTATCAAAACTCTTTTTCTCCTATTTTAAATGTTTAACCTAACAATTCTTGGTATAATTAGCAATAGTACGGTGTGTTTTTTTATGCGGGGGGCTCCGCCCCCCAAGCCCTCCTTTGTTTGCGGCCCGGCACGTGATATACCCTGTCAAAACTCTTTTTCTCCCATCTTGAATGTTTAACCTAACAATTTTTGGTATACTTAGCAATAGTACGGAGTATTTTTTCTTTATGCGGGGGGCTCCGCCCCCCGAGCCCCCCTTTCTTTGCCGCCTGTCACGTGCTAAACCCTATCAAAACTCTTTTTCTCCCATCTTGAATGTTTAACCTAACAATTCTTGCTATACTTAGCAATAGTACGGAGTATTTTTTCTTTATGCGGGGGGCTCCGCCCCCCGAGCCCCCCTTTATTTGCCGCCTGTCACGTGCTAAACCCTCTCAAAACTCTTTTTCTCCAATTTTTTATGTTTAACCTAACAATTCCTGGCATAATTAGCAATAGTACGGTGTGTTTTTTTTATGCGGGGGGCTCCGCCCCCCGAGCCCCCCTTTCTTTGCTACCCGTCACGTGCTAAACCCTATCAAAACTTTTTTTCTCCCATCTTGAATGTTTAACCTAACAATTCTTGCTGTACTTAGCAATAGTACGGTGGATTTTTTCTTTGTGCAGGGGGCGCCGCCCCCCGAGCCCCCTCTCTTTGCCGCCCGTCACGTGCTAAACCCTATCAAAACTCTTTTTCTCCCATCTTGAATGTTTAACCTAACAATTCTTGCTATACTCAGCAATAGTACGGTGAATTTTTTCTTTATGCGGGGGGCTCCGCCCCCCGAGCCCCCCTTGTTTACCGCCTATTCCATGGTAAGCCCTATCAAAACTCTTTTTCTCCCATCTTAAATGATTAACCTAACAATTTTTGGTATAATTAGCAATACTACGGTGTTTTTTCTTTATGCCCGAGCCCCCCTTTAATTGCGGCCCGTCACGTGATACACCCTGTCAAAACCCTTTTTCTCCCATCTTGAATGTTTAACCTAACAGTTCTTGGTATACTTAGCAATAGTGCGGGGTGTTTTTTCTTTATGCGGGGGGCTCCGCCCCCCGAGCACCCCTTGTTTACCGCCTATCCCGTGGTAAGCCCTATCAAAACTCTTTTTCTCCCATCTTAAATGATTAACCTAACAATTTTTGGTATATTTAGCAATACTACGGTGTTTTTTCTTTATGCCCGAGCCCCCCTTTAATTGCGGCCCGTCACGTGATACACCCTGTCAAAACTCTTTTTCTCCCATCTTGATTGTTTAACCTAACAATTCTTGGTATAATTAGCAATAGTACGGTGTGTTTTTTTATGCGGGGGCTCTGTCTCCCGAGCCCCCCTTTGTTTGCGGCCCGGCACGTGAAATACCCTGTCAAAACTCTTTTTCTCCCATCTTGATTGTTTAACCTAACAGTTCTTGGTATACTTAGCAATAGTACAGTGGGTATTTTCTTTATGCGGGGGGCTCCGCCCCCCGAGCCCCCCTTTCTTTGCCGCCTGTCACGTGCTAAACCCTATCAAAACTCTTTTTCTCCCATTTTAAATGTTTAACCTAACAATTCTTGGTATAATTAGCAATAGTACGGTGTGTTTTTTATGCGGGGGGCTCCGCCCCCCGAGCCCTCCTTTGTTTGCGGCCCAGCACGTGATATACCCTGTCAAAACTCTTTTTCTCCCATCTTGAATGTTTAACCTAACAATTTTTGGTATACTTAGCAATAGTACGGAGTATTTTTTCTATATGCGGGGGGCTCCGCCCCCGAGCCCTCCTTTGTTTGCGGCCCGGCACGTGATATACCCTGTCAAAACTCTTTTTCTCCCATCTTGAATGTTTAACCTAACAATTTTTGGTATACTTAGCAATAGTACGGAGTATTTTTTCTTTATGCGGGGGGCTCCGCCCCCCGAGCCCCCCTTTCTTTGCCGCCTGTCACGTGCTAAACCCTATCAAAACTCTTTTTCTCCCATTTTTAATGTTTAACCTAACAATTCTTGGTATAATTACTTAGCAATATTGCAGTGAATTTTTTCTTTATGCGGGGGGCTCCGCCCCCCGAGCCCCCCTTTCTTTGCCGCCCGTCACGTGCTAAACCCTATCAAAACTTTTTTTCTCCCATCTTGAATGTTTAACCTAACAATTCTTGCTATACTTAGCAATAGTACGGAGTATTTTTTCTTTATGCGGGGGGCTCCGCCCCCCGAGCCCCCCTTTATTTGCCGCCTGTCACGTGCTAAACCCTCTCAAAACTCTTTTTCTCCAATTTTTTATGTTTAACCTAACAATTCCTGGCATAATTAGCAATAGTACGGTGTGTTTTTTTTATGCGGGGGGCTCCGCCCCCCGAGCCCCCCTTTCTTTGCTACCCGTCACGTGCTAAACCCTATCAAAACTTTTTTTCTCCCATCTTGAATGTTTAACCTAACAATTCTTGCTGTACTTAGCAATAGTACGGAGTATTTTTTCTTTATGCGGGGGGCTCCGCCCCCCGAGCCCCCCTTTCTTTGCCGCCTGTCACGTGCTAAACCCTATCAAAACTCTTTTTCTCCCATCTTAAATGATTAACCTAACAATTTTTGGTATAATTAGCAATAGTACGGTGTGTTTTTTTTATGCGGGGGGCCCGAGCCCCCCTCTGTTTGCGGCCTGGCACGTGATAAACCCTGTCAAAACTCTTTTTCTCCCATCTTGAATGTTTAACCTAACAATTTTTGGTACAATTAGCAATAGTCCGGTGTGTTTTTTTTCCTTTTTCGCGGGGTGCTCCCCGACCCCCTCCCCCTTTTGTCAACCACCTCGTGGAAAATTCTCCCATCTTGAACATTCAAACATTTTTGGTAACAATAGCAATAGTAGTGTGTTTTTCTTTATGCGAGTCCCCTTTAACCATCTATTACGTAAATTCTATCAAAACTGATTTTTCTTCCGTCTTTAACATTCAACTTAACAGTTTGTTGAATTTTGTATTTCTAATTTATTTTTTCCCCTTGCATAGGCTTATATTGGCCCTATGGTTGACGACTGGTAGAGAATACAATTTGGTATTATACTTACTCGCCATTTCGTGCAATATCATCAGTGTTTTCAACAGCTCTGTTGATGAGATAGGCGTTGCTAAGCAACCGCGTGCTAGCGCGCCAGGCCTCAACAGAAAGAGGTAGCATAGATAGTACCTACCTACTATAGCCATCTAGGGAAATCTCTGCGAACTCGTGTTGAATTTAGTATGCACTATGCACCTAAACTACATATGTAGTGGTCAGATTTTGCGTAGGGAGGACTCGGTTAGTGACAAAGTCCTGCGAGAGATAGCGTTACCTAATCGTATAGCCCACATATCTAGATACCCCTTTTGATGGTACGTATTTTTTACTTTTCCACTATATTTAACCAGTATATTATTATTTAACCCATTTATTTATTTATATATGAATGAATATAAACTAACCGAAAGTAGTTAAACAAATATCAATTTGCTGCTTGAGCTTAACACTCATATTCAAAGTTTAAACCCTCCTTAAACCCCCTTAAATCCAAAATGTTCGTATTTTTTATAGCCTATGTCCTGACCCGAGGTCTGTTGAACCTGCTAGTGAAGTTTTTATCGAAATCGGTTCAGGCGTTTTGACGTCAACTCTCCCCATCCAAACAGACAAACAGACAAACAGACAAACAGACAAAAATTCTAAAAATCGTCGAAACGTGTTCTGTTATCGATTCTAAGAGCTACTAACTCATTTTTTTACTAATATCTCCAATGTACAGATTTTTTACCCTCTTCACCTTTATTATATGTATAGATAATATACAAAGGAAAAAGTGACCCAGACCTCCGGTGCCCAAAGGCTGCGCGAATGCAGAAGACTTTTTCATTTGTATATGACATCTATATAAGTTTACAATGTATATTATAGTAGTGTGACTACTTAGTTAACCTTTTCCACGCCAAAGACGTATATATCGGCACCACAGGTCCAACGCCAAAGACCGATATATCGGTCACCGACCACAGAACAAAATAGACCTACATGCACACGCATAAAGTTTAACTTCATTTTTGACATTTAGATGTCGTGGCGTCTGAGTGGTAGGTTTTGCGTTTGACATGGCGTCGAAAAGGTTAAAATAAACAAATCAAAATATTCATTTAAAATAATTTGATTTGTTCTTCAGTTATAATTATTAATTTAATAATGAATTACTTTCACGAACTCTTGATGAGGCCATGAAATAGAGCCCGGTGACAGATAGACAGCGGAGGCTTCGTAATGGGTTCCCTTGGTCACTATACGGTTACTGTAGTCTAGTCAAACTAGATCAAATTTCACTAAAGTCAGGAACTAATTCTAAAGACTAATAAAATCACTTCGGATTGTTTTGTATGGGCTAAAAATCGAACTTTATACAACCCCTACTAAATTCACCCCCCCGGAAAGGGGTGAAATCGGTTGAAAACAATGTAATGGTTATAACTACGAAGAGAAAAGTGGTGTACTCGGCGTAATTTGGCGTACGTTTTAAAACACGTATATCTAAATTTGCACGTGTTACTTATATTAATTTAAGCTACGGAACAGGTAAAAAAAAACAACATAACAAAAAATATTATTTTGGCCATTGCGGGTCTGGAGAAAGTATTGTACTCGGTGCAAATTGAGTAAATAATTAGAAAAAAATACTAAATCCAATATCAAATTCGCACCAGGGTGCGACACCCGGAAAGTAGTTTTTCATGTTTTTACTGTCGTTGTACTAAAAGGGAAATATTAATACTTTTGGAATTTGACGCAATCATATTCATTTGATTTCGTTTACATTCGCACGCAATAAAAAATTGACATTTTTAAACGGAACATGCAGTTCTGTAATCAAGTATCAAAAACGTAGACGTAGAGCAATAACAATAAATACACAGAAGCGACAACGGCGTGATTAATAGCAAGAGAAGGAAAGCGCGTAGACGTACTGACGAAGCACGGCTCTTGAGGCAAGAGTAGTGACATGTACTGCAAAAATAGTAGGGTTTCTGAGTATGCAGAAAGACATTCAACAAATTAAATACAGGTACGCCCAAAGTTTGTTAAATTCGTAAAAACGTTTTTCACCAGACTTACGAAGCAGTTCAATGAGGTGTGTGAAGTCCTAATCTGCACGCTCTATCATTCTGAGAGAAGGCCTCTGACTAGCAGTGGGGCGTATATATGCTGCTGATGTTGATGAGGTTTTTATTATGAGAGACTTTAAATATTAAAACGACACCTATTTTTTCTCAATAAGTTATATAAATGAAAAAAAAAAACAATAATTTATCTTAATATTAAAACAACACCTATTTTTAACCGACTTCAAATAAGGAGGAGGTTCTCAATTGGACTGAATTTTTTTTTATATTTTTTTGTATGTATGTTACTCGATATCTCCGTGAATAGTGAACCGATTTTCAAAATCATTTTTTTAATCGAACGGGTATAACCCCTAGATGGTCCCATTGTCACCAAGTCGGGATCTTATGATGGGATCCTGGAGAAATCGAGGGAACTCTTCAACTATTATAGGCACGCCTATAGTGATTTCACTATTTTTTACAGCAACTCGGCCACTTCCTCTTGAAATAGCGGATCCTAAGTGAAGTCGGTTCTTTTTTTGTTTAAAATTATATTTTTTCTCAATAAGAATTATAATTGAAACAAAACAATAATATCTCTCCAGTATTTCAAATAGGTATTTAGCAAACTTTGACTTAATTTTAAATTTTAAAATAAATAATTATTAAACCAACTTAAGCGCTAAACCTTAACCCACATATTCAAAAATAAATTCCAGCTAGAAAAGTCACAAATCGAGAAAAGCTTTCCCCATACATTTTGCATGAAAAAGAAAACTTTTTATTTTTCACATGCTATTTTTTTATGCCAATCGATCCCATTCCTGTTCAGTATTAATAGTTTCTATGGGGCCAACTTACTACTTAAGCCACAAATTGAAGAACAATTTTACATATATTTACTGCTTTGAAACCCTATTTTTTGATATTTTGAATGCTTTTACTGTAATGGCTGATTGGCGTGATAGAAAAATGAAAATAAATTCTCCATAGTAAATGTATGAAAAAAAAACGTCTTCAATTTGTGGCTTTTTAGTACATTACCGCTAGTTGGCCCCTACGAAACTATTAATACTGGATAGGAATGAAATCGATTGGCATAAAAAAACAGCACGTTAAACATAAAAGTTTTCATTTTCATACAAAGCTGGTTAAGCCCCCTAGCCGCGAGTACGAGTGGTGACTACCCATTGAAGCATTGGCAGTCGGGTAATTTGCAGAAAAAATGTACCTTTACTTTTTTATTTTATTTCATATATATTTTGAGTCTGTCGCATGCAGAATCATGAGCTCTATCGAGTCTGGTAGAATAAAAAAATTGCCCAACTGTCCCAAAATTAACATCCAAAAAATTCGTTACGTTCAAAAAAAATGTAACGAAACTGATAATTTGTCAGTTTCGTTACACTTTTTTTATGAACGTAACGAATTATTTTGTATGTAAATTTTGGGACAGTTGGGACTAAGTAAAGGTACATTTTTTCTGCAAATTACCCAGTCAGCCTTGATATAGCTAAGGCTTTAGATCGGGTCTGGCATCAGGGTCTTCTGTCGAAGTTCCCAGCTTACGGACTGCTTGAGGGATTGTGCAGATGGGTTGCCAGCTTTTTGTCCGGCAGAAGCATACGAGCCGTACTAGCTAAAATCTAATAATAAAATTATCATGAATAAGAAAGTGGTGGACCCTTGGAGGGGTTATGTAAATTTGATTTTGAAACGAAGAATACAGTTATCTTTCTCTTTAATTTTATTACCATATTTTTTAGTAATTTGTGTATATTTTTTAGTAAGTTTTAATTATTTTCTGACTTTCGTAATTAAATAAAACAACAATTACTCCACTAGGCTTATGCCTCAATGCTGTCAGTTCGGTTTATATTTATGAAACTTTTACTTCCTAACGCCAATTGTGCCCTAGTCTCACTTACACTGTTAATATTTTAACGAAACGTTTGTTAGTCCTGTGTGAATAGCGTCCCCGGAACGATCGGGCTTTGCTCGGCTCTCTTCGGCTCGTTTTACTGTGCCACATTTGGCGTGCTGATTGGGTATCTCTAACTTATATTAGATCTATGCTGGTTGCCCGTTAAAAGTGTCGAACGAACGGTCTCAACGTACGGCGGGAGTAAAACAATTGTTGCGCGCTGCGCTATCTCCCCGCCCCGCGCGCCCCGCGCCGCGTGCTACCACCCACCGTAGCTTGCAGTTCGTTGCAATAAATTATATTTACTTTTTGACAAACTTCCGGTAAAAAAATCCTATTTTTTATTTAGTGCAAATGTAGTGTCTTTAGATAAGTACTGTTCTTAAAATTTTCACGTGTCTCTTAATTTCCCTTTCCAATTTAAAATAACAAAATAATCAAAAATACATGTTCCTTAATTTGCCCAGGCGTGCAAATTTAACTGAATGTGTATAATGCTTTAAAAAGCTTAACTTGAAGTCGCACCAACCGACTGACTTATCCTCGAGCCGCAATCGAAAAAAATTTTTTTTAAAGGGTGTCATACATCGCACATCTTTTTAATTAAGATACACTATGCACCAAGCTGTTCTCTATACACTACTAAGCTTGAACCCAATAGCTTTTAACTTACTCCAAAATTACAGCACTTTATAGTTTACACCTAAAATTTAACAGTCTTCCGTATATAACAGAAACGGTGCAACTCGGGGGAAACAATCTAGTTGCGCCCTCTAACGAATCCAAAAAGAACCACGACTACACGACTTACTTCCATACTTTTTTTTAATTAGACCATACTACTGTTTTGGCTCAGCGATCCAAGGAAGATATCGGCCTTCGAAACGAGCACTATTCAGAGCAATGACACGTAGTTAGTGTCCGCGAGGCAACTGAATGGCTCGCGGTATTTAACCTTTTGAACGCTTTCTCTCTCGCATCAAAATGTGGCATTCACGCCAACATCTCAACTAGTGAGAAACTAATTTAAACCTTATCTGTCAACAGTAAAATAGTTTTGACAGCGTCTGCCATAGCCATTTTAGTGGTTGTTGGCGTGGTAGGCACGACAGTAGTCGACCACTTTAAAGGCTCTTGGCGTTGAAAAGGTTAAGCTCCCTACGTGTTGTGGGACGACCCTGTGCAGTGCAACTTGAATAGATCCACGTTGGGTTTTTTCAGTATCTGTATGTGAACAAGAACGAGCATGTAAATTGTCCTTCACACTTGCTAGTCGGTTATCGATCCGTCAGAGTTGGAAGCCGTCAGAAAAATGAGGGGGGAGGATAAAAACTAAGTCGAACATGGGTCAGTTCGGGTTGCACTGGTCGCGGACACTGTAACTACGCGCCATTGCTTTAACTAATGGCAGTCCGCGAATGTTACTCAATGTTTTTGACAGCTCGATCATCAGCCAATTTCTGTAGGTCACCGAATGAATTCTGTGCTTCAGGTACATATAGAACTCTTACAACTGTGTGTGTGATTTCCAACTTACTGGTGGAGCGGCTGCGCCGCTCGCCAGCAAAGAAACAACCACAAAACGCAGAGCCGCCATTTTGAAATGCCGAGGAATCTTCACTCCGACTGAGTTTGTGAATCGATTATTGTATTTAGGGTTCCACACTTCGGGAGTTGGGTAAAATAGAGGTTGAAAAATATGTCTTTGAAAGAGACGTGACATGTTGGGAGCACGTTGGACTGGTAAACTAGAGGAGGTAGGTTCGAATCCTTGGGTATACCGGCGTCCTTCACAGTTCATTTTATGAATTTGTAATGGACTTCTGTTTCCAATTTGTAGTTTATGTCATTATGTCTTACAAAAGCTTAAATGTAATACCTAATCCTTGTTTGTTACGGAACCCTTAAAGTTACAATCAAATTAATAAGCTGTTTCAGGTATTTTTACGACTTCTACAGAAATTAAGTGCAGAGAATAACAGTCTCTTGTAAAATTTATTTCATATTATTTTTTCTACATGTGTATTTAAATTGTTTTTTAACTGACTTCAAGATTTCGAAGGAGGAGGTTCTCATTACGTCGGGATCTTTTTTTAATTTTATAATTTTATTTTTTACGTATGTCACCGATTATTCGAAGACGGCTGGACCGATTTGGAAAATCCTTTTTTGTTTGATAGAGTATACTTCACAGTTGGTCCCATTGTCACCAGGTCCAGATGATGGGATCCTGGCGGATCTGATGATGGAGAAATCGAGGGAACTCTTCAACTATTATAGGCACACCTATAGTGATTTCACTATTTTTTACAGCAACTTGAGCCCTTTCACTTGGAAAAGCGGAGCCTAAGTGAAGTCGGTTCTTTATTGTTTAAAATTATTAGATTAAGAGCTCAATGTAATCCTTCAGTGGCACCTGGTCTAGAGTATCAAAATGTCTAGGGTATCATAATGTCTCCGTATACAAAATGTTCAAGTGTTAATATTGACCAATTGTACAAAATTACCATAGTATCGAAATGACGTGTTTAGGTAATTAACTGTTGTGAAGATGAAGGTATCCTAGGAAAGGTCGCCGGAAGACGCTGGATGCAAGTCGCTTCCGACCGATACTTATGGAGGTCCAAAGGGGAGGCCTATGTTCAGCAGTGCACGTCTTATGGCTGAGATGATGATGATGATGAAGTTATCCTTTTGAACCGGTAGTATGGGGGAGATTGAAACAAAACATATACAATATCATTTTTATTACATTACCATTTTTATAAAACAATTAATACTAAAATCATTGTATAAAGTTCAGATCATTTTTTTTATAAATACAAAGAATATTTAAAAAATCTAAATAAAAATAAAATTATATTTATTCTAACCTAAAATACCTACAATAAGGATTTTTTTTGCATTCTTTCTCTTGCATTAAAAAAAGTATTCTTAAATTAATATCACGTTAAATAATACAAATGCTTATAACATACTTTCTCTCAAACACATTAAAAATAGCAACTCTAGTATAGTTTGGCCCGGGTTTCTCTTCAAGCAAGCAGAGAGAATCATACTGTCTTCTTCTTACGCTAGTACGCTCACCATTACAAAAGGGATGAGTATAGAGTTGTTATTGTTGTTGCACTTTGTTTAGTTGGACTATAGCTAACTCCTTCATAATCATTTTTGCCCTGAAATTGGCATCTCTAGGACTTCAAATAAAAAATAATCATTTTTTAAAATAAAAAATAAACATTTTTAAAATAAAAACTAATAATTTTAAAAGATAAAAACTAATAATTTAAAAAAAAATGGATTATTCGATTAATGGTCATTCGATGTTTTGATAACAATAATCGATACGATATTTTCGTTTTCGACGTTATTTTAATATTATTTCTATCGTAAAAGAAAGAAACCCGTCGCTATCTTAAAAAAAGTATTAAAAAAATATATAAAATCGATTTCGATGTATTTTGAATAAATAATCTTACAGTATGAGGTTTTTCAAAAAAGGAATGTATATGTTCTCAAAGGGTTAGCAATGCGCATGTGAATCCTCTGGAGTTACATGCGTCAGGTGGGCCATATGCTTGTTGGCCACCGACGTAGTTAAAAAAAAAAATTTTTTATCGATTATCAACCGATATTTTTCTCGAACCACAGATAACCTCAACCACTAGATAGATCATAAGTACAACTCGGGGTCACGCATCTGTGCTCCCGTACTAATATTGTATGAGAGCGCGACCGCTTATTTCAATTGAGTTAATGTTTTTGATCATTACTCATGTGAATTAAAAATATCCACAAAAATCAAGTTACAGGGGTGAACCTGGATTGTTATACTACAGATTGGTGTAGAATACTATTGAGATGTGCTGTTCGAATCGTAGAAATTTACGAATAAAATTGCGCTGATGTGTGGTGACCTCGCGCTCCCTGTAAAAGCTTAATGATGAGGTGTCTGTGTAGTCTGTGTCTCTAACCGGTTATGTTTCTCTACCCCGAAGACAGCTGTCACGCGATCTTGCGCCGGCAGATCGTGTCGGGCTCCGGAGGCAGTCCGTGTATTCTCTGCACGTGTCGGGCCACGTTCCTGGAACAATATAGAAATAGGTTAAGGAGGATCTTAACCTTTTGTCCGCCAAAGCCGTCAAATCACGCGCACGGAAAGTCTTGCCCTCAGCGTCAGGACGTGATATCGCGTCCAAAATATAACCGGTTTGATTTTTCCGTCATATATTATGCTCGGCGTTCAAAAGGTTAATAGGATGGCGATCACGTTTAATACGATTTATGTTTTATATCAGTCCCTGCAACTTACACCACTGTTTGTGTTTTGGTGCAGATTTTGAGCGGTGACGCTTTCATATTTATCAGCCGTCCATGCTGAAAAGCTATTCATTATGTCATGATTGTATAAAATACTAGTAGTCCGCCTCGAACTGAGAACTCGCGATTTACTTTCAAACGAGTTGACCAATATAACAAGACCCTAAGGAGGATTTTTTCTCTCCTTCTAGCTCCATAACCACTTGATCGATCCTGCTCATATACGAACTTACAAATTTTGTGTATCTCTGCTACAGCCACAAGAAATTTCATAAAGATCAGAAAAATGTTACAAAAGTTATCGTCGGACAAACTATCGAAATCAAAAAGCCATCCAAATGCCGAGACGTCCCAGTAGCCAGGTGACAGTTCGGTCTGGAGTTGTTTGTAAGAACTCACTTCGCTTACGCTCCGCGAGTTCGAAAACACATTTCCTCATGATCAAATACCATTCATTTTCATATGATAATCGCACGACGTATGAAAAGTCAAAACTTCTTCACAAGACGACATTGTACAGTCGCCGTCGCCTCTCCAAAAATCTATGATAAGTCCATCATACACGTCCCCGCGCGTGGATAATCATCACACACACAAGTATTACTTTGAGTAACATAGCGTTGCCTAGTTTGAGCTTGGTACAGCGCCATCTAGCGGGAAATCTTTGCAACATGCAATGCGGGCAAATACAGAAAACCACAGCCAAATAGCACTAGACCCTACTCATAGTGTTGTGTTCCTGCTGTAGTGAGGTTGCCAAAGAGCTCAAAAAGGACCCAGTGTGTTGACGACGAGGGGCCCTCTTGTTCCTTTAGGCGTCAACACAGTGAATCCTCCTTTTTGTAAAGGGTCGGCATAGCGCATGTGACACCTCTGGAGTTGCAGGCGTCCATAGGCTACGGTAGCTGCTTACCATCAGGTGAGTTGTATGCTTGTAAAAAAAAAGTATATACTAATTATTTTCTATCTTAACCGTCTTTTGACCGTCAGCATTTTGGACGTGATATCACGCGCTGGCGCTGAGGACAAGATTTCCCGTGCGCGTGATTTGACGTATTTGGCGGTCATAGAGTTAATATTTGTTCTGTGGGTAACCTGCGTCTGGCGAAGCTGTTGTCGCAGAGGGAGCACGTGAACGTGTACCGCGGGGCGCGATGGCGGGCCGCGTGGATCCGCATCAGAGTGACCGACTTGAACCGCGCCGGGCACACTGTGCACTGAAACAAATTGGCTTAATACAGGGTCCTTTTGTAAAGAAAGCGCTGGTGGCCTGGCGGTAAGACACCAGAATTTAAATCCGGAGGTCTCGGGTTCAAACCCTAGCTCGTACCACTTACTTTTTCTGACAAAGAGTCGCTTTTCGGTGAAGGAAAATATCGTAAGAAAACCGGATCTAATCCCAATAAGGCAGTTTCATGTCTGAGTTCTGATGGCAGTCACTTTTGTTAAAACTAGTGCCTACGCTAATTCATGGGATTAGGTCGCCAAGCGGACCCCAAACCGGGACAAACGCTAGGACGATGAAGAAGCTATAAGTAGTTTGGAACAATATTTACACAAATTCACTGAAATAACTAGGTCTCACATAAAACGAAGACTATTTAAACTAAATTAAAGTGCAGCATTCAATGTGACCTCACAGGTTGCTTCTCTCAAAGTACAGTCCCTGAAAGTGTATGGTGTGGTGTCGTAGTACAGCCCCGCACTGCTCGCAGCTGTATGGTTGCCGCTTTCTCTGTGTAGTGTTCTCCGTCGTATAACGTGCTGCAGCTGTAAGGTCTGCACTGCTCGCAGCCGTATGGTTTCCGCGTTTTATCTGCACATTTTTCTCGAGTAGATGTATGGCAACGCGTTACGCGTTTCTGAAGGTAGGACGGTGGTTCAAAAATTTTCTTAGGCAAGCCTGTGCTGAATTTTGCTATAAATTTCTTCATGAGAACTGAAAACTGCTCAGGACCCGGAAACTTAGATAAGCCAACGGGAATCGTGTTCTATGCACTGGAAGGTAGGGGCTCTTACGGTGGAAGCCTGCACTGCTCGCAGGCGTATGGTTGCCGCGTGTTACCTGCACAGTTTTCTCAGGCAGGTGTATAGCGACGTGTTGAAGGTAGGAGCTCTTGCGGTGGAAACCCGCGCCGCACTGCTGACACACATAGGGTTTTTCTCCGGTGTGTAGTCTCTCGTGAATCTGGAAGAGTGATGAATATTGGGACACGGTTTAGACACATTACTCCCAAAAACTATGTTTTGGTACACACTTTTAATGCAGTATGTCTGGGTACATACTCGTAGATAGAATTGTCATGTAAATTACGGAAGTTTGCCTTTCAGCTCAATCAGACACCGGGATGTGGTTGAAATTCAACTTACAAGATTTGACGTACAGTCAGCAGGAGAAGTAGCTAAGCGGGTAGGCTGTTCAAAATGAGACACGCTCTCTCTTAACAATAAAGTCGTGTCCTGCCCATTTTGAATATCCTATCCGCGTTGCTGCTGACTGTACAGAAAAATATTGCATCAAGCACAAGTCTAGTTTAACCTGAATTCAAGAACACACTTTAATATTCAAAGCAAGCATTAACTAGAGCGCGCACACGTGTACCCCCGTAAGGGATAGATATATAGATGCCCATAATCACATCTACAGCACAAAACAGAACAATTTACCATTGTTTTCCTTAGCCGACACAACTTTTTAGGAAAAATAACAGCTTTTCTCGTAGCAATCACAGAAATTCTTGAAGAAATCGCGAATAATATCTGTTTGTTACCCTCCACTTAAGGATGACAATCTCTCTGTTACAAAAGTGTCCACCAAAAGGCGTGGAATTGGTGGCGCCACTTTAGCTTTAGTAGTCCGGGTTCATACACGAAAGCAATACTAGCGCTACGTGGAGAGTTTTAGAACTTTTAGTTGCTGTTTCCCGCCGCTGGACATTTTTTAGACGGTTCTCATATAAGAGATTGTCATCCTTACATTCTACTATCCATACCCTCCACTGCTAGAAGTAACGCGTGGAGGGTAATAGGAATTAGGAACTATGACAAGGACCAACGATAATAGAACCTCTCTTCTCTGCCGTACCTATTGAAAGTGTAATAAGACCATCCCGTTCTATCTTGGTATTACTATTACCAGTATTACCATGCCCCGCCCCCGTCTATATTTTTTATCCTAAATGTCTATGCTTTAATACAATTACACGCGAAATTTGCATTTCGCTTTTAAAAATTCCTTTAGACGAGCGTAAGCGAAGCGAAGCTTCTGTCTGAAGTGAAATAAAAGTAAAATCGACTGATCATATTGCCGAAACACATCATTACCTAGTTTGCGTTAAGCACAGCGCCATCTAGCGGAGAATTTAGACAACAGTGCAACCATAATATTTATAATTATTACCACAATTTCATAGCTGTAATGTAATGAACCATACTCGTAACAAAATAAAGTTGATTTTCTTTTAACTGTTGTAAGTATTGGTTGTCATGATGTTATTTCGATGAAGCAAAAGGTAGTACAGTCAACACCAAAAATAAGTGTTACTTTTGCACCTTACTCCAATGTAATAAGGTTCAACAATATATACATTTTTTAGGTGTTGACTGTACGTCTACTTAAAAGTAAAGCAGAAAATGAAAGGAGATTAAAGGCGGCATCTCATTTTTCTAAGGAAATAATGACGTCATCAGAAAATAAGGCAGACCACACACCTGAGCTGAATTAAGCAAATTCATAGACAAAATGCTTAAATTTCTCTCTTTGGTTCTTAACATTTGTATGGAAGCCATCAACAAATTTAAGCAACCATGGACAAATTTAAGCATTTTGTCTATGAATTTGCTGAATTCAGCTTAGGTGTGTGGTGTGCCATGCCAACATGTCAACATGTCAATTTACTAATGAGTGCGAGCATAGACTTAAATATATAGTAGACGGCCATAGCCTTAGAACTTTTTGAGGCTCCGAGTATTTAGCGCCATCTAGTTCAGAGCCACCTAAACAGAGCCAATATGTATGCGATAAAATCAGCGCCACTTAGTAACGACTAGTGTACTACTAGTACGTTATTCGTTACTAGGTGGCGCTGAATTTATCTCATACATATTGGCTCTGAACTAGATGGCGCTAAATACTCGGGGCCTCAAAAAGTTCTAAGGCTATGGCCATCTCCTATATATTTAAGACTATGGTGCGAGTGAGCCACCTCTACCTACCTTATAGTTTCTATCGGACCGTTTCTTCTAGTCTCCTAAGAAATGAACACCAACTTCAACTTCGGTTAGGGATAAATTGTAATAGGCCAAGAGTAGGCCGTAGGCAACCCTAGCTCATCGAGTAGTAGAATTCGGGGTATTTAGGGCGATGCACATTAAAATGTTATGTATTTTAGTACCTAATACCTTGAGCCAAAGTTGGAGCATTTTGTACAGTCAGAATTACTCTATTTTATGTCAAAAACTACTTCAACGGCTAGCAAGTGGGCACGTGGCCCATTCCAATAGTGCTCATCGAGAAGTTCCAAAAAAATTGTGGTAGCCACACGCAAACCTGAGATCTTAAGATTTTTTTTCTTTAATAGTTGATGCGTTATTTTCGAGAAGCGCTGGTAGCCTTGCAGTAAGACGTCCAACTTCCAATCCAGAGGTCTCGGGTTCAAACCCCGGCTCGTACCACTGAGTTCTTCGGAACTTATGTACGGAATATTATTCGATATTTACCAGTCACTTTTCTGTGAAGGAAAACATCGGAAGGAAACCGGACCTAATCCCAAAAAGGCTTAGTTTCCCCTCTGGATTGGAAGGTCAGAAGGCAGTCGCTTTCGTAAAAACTAGTGTCTACGCCAATTTATGGGATTAGATTATCAAATGGACGCCCACTCCGCGTTAGATGCCCGGTAGCCACAGTAGGAGCATTTATCTGTCTTCTCGTAGCCGTGTCTGACCCGACACGACTATAACCGACGGGTTGTGGACTACAAACCTTAACTTGCTCCGCGTTAGACACCCAGTAGTTACAGTAGGAGCACTTGTCCATTATCTTGTAGCGTGTTCGGCCCGACACGACTATAACCGACGGGTTGTGGACTACAAACCTTAACTTGCTGCGCGTTAGACACCCAGTAGTTACAGTAGGAGCACTTGTCCATTATCTTGTAGCATGTTCGGCCCGACACGAGTGTAACCGACGGGTTGTGGACTACAAACCTTGACTTGCTCCGCGTTAGACGCCCGGTAGTCACAGTAGGAGCATTTATCCATTATCTTGTAGCGTGTTCGGCCCGACACGAGTATAACCGATGGGTTGTGGACTACAAACCTTGACTTGCTCCGCGTTAGACGCCCGGTAGTCACAGTAGGAGCATTTATCCGTCTTCTCGTAGCCGTGTTTGGCCCGACAGTGCATAAGTAACAGGCGTCGGGTTATAAATTTCTTGCCGCAATGCTGGAATACATAGAAATGTTATACACTAGCCACTGCCTGGTACATTAGTTATATAGACTAAGCGTGACAATGTGGACGGGTTTGTCGCGAGAGGTACAACAAATATACATACATACAGGTGGTAAACACACACACATTATACAGCTGGATATGGTTTTAAATAGTGTTTAAATATATATTACCTCAAACAGAGACTTAGAAGTATGTATGGTAGAAGGAAAGGATGACATTCTCTATGATACAAAAGTGTCCGTCAAAAGGCATTAAATTGATGGCGCCACAATAGCTATAGAATATATGGTACCGAATATGCAGCGCACTTCACTCCATCAATAACTGCTAGGGTACTATAGCTACACTAGCGCCACTCGGAGAGATGAGGAAATATGATTTCTTGTTTACAGCTGGACACTTTTTCCACCATTCTCCTATAAGAGATACTTATCCTCCTTATACCATTTATAGCAGGGATGTCACGAATGTCGTTTTTCTCACATTCGCGAATGCGAATGCGAATATTCAGGATGCGAATGTCCGAATGCGAATGCGAATACGAATGTTACGGAGTAGAATCAAAAAACTTAATCTTGCTTATCATTTTTATGCTTCCATAGTTCAAAAATACAGAACATGACATGTGATGGAGTCCTATATTAATGATCAAAAGGAGTCAAGTGATACCGTCGTTTTCACTTTCTGTGTATGAGCAACCATATGACCATGGGCCGGGTCAGTGCGGTCAAAACAGGATGTGTTCTACCAACATTCGCATTCGAAAAATATTCTCATCATTTGATGCGAATGCAAATGTTGATACGAATGTCAAAAATGATGCGAATATTCGCATTATACGAATGCGAATGCGAATATTCGTGACATCCCTAATTTATAGTGAAAACTTTGAAATCAGCTAACTAAAAAATGTATAATGTCACATACCTCGCACACCACATCAAACCCTGTATGTATCTTATAATGATTCCTAATTGACAGTTTTGAAGTCAAGATCTTATGGCAATATTCACACTCTATCTCTTCCTTCTCTTTCACTTTATCTCCATTCATCTCTTTCTTTTTCCTCCTTTTGACTTCTTTTTTAACTTTTTCTAAAATAACTTCTTTCTTATCTGTGGTCTCTACTTTGATTTCATTTTCTATGCTTTTTGATTCCTCTATGTTTTCTGTACATTTATTATCTAATTTATCTTCTGTATTTTGTAATGTGTCCAAAGTAATATTGTCATCATAGTCTTTGAAATCATCGTCTATATAATCCGATATGTCTATGGACACTGTGTCAGGTTTGTTAAATTCTTGTTTTATGTCATGTGTGTTGTCGTTAAGTCTGTTTTGGAGTGTAATTTGTGTGAGCTCACATTTTTTTCTGAATTTCATCGTTTCGTTTATAAATGATATGCATGGGTGGCACACCTCTTGGGGTAAACAGTCATTGAGTTCAACCTGAAACAAAAGAATGGCAATTAATACTTTTGTTACCAGGAACCCGCTACATGGGTACATTTAGTATAGGATTTAGGGAGCTTGGTGCTCAAAGTGTTAAGGATTCTTTACAAATACAAAAAGTCTTTATTCACTGACTGCTAGTTTCATTGATTAATATAATATTTAGTCTATTATTTAATTAGGTTAGTCAGGTTGTCGGGATTTCCGACAAAGGCCTCCTCCAATATTTTCCACTCTTCTCTGTTTGGAGGATTCTTTATTACATAGGAAGTCCCTAAAACCAACATCAAGACTTAGCCCTTTTACCGCCAATGACGTCAAATCACGCGGACGGAAAATCGTGCCCTCAGCGCCAGCACTTGATATCACGTCCAAAATATAACCGGTTTGTCTTGCGTGGTGCCGCTGAGGGCACGATTTTTCCGTCCGATGCTTGATACGTTAAATGGCTGATAGAAAAGCTCATGAGCTATCAGAAAAAAGCAAATTCTGCCGTTATCAAACCGGACTAATAAATATCCCGTAACGGCCTACTTTTTCTGTAGGATTTAAGGTCCTAGTTATGGTTAAAACTAGTACCAACGATATTTTTTTAGGATTCGGTTGCCAAGCAGACCCTAGGCTCCATTGAACAATGGCAAAAATACGGAATAAACGGGTGATTATACTGATTGTAGTGAAAATGTTTGATAGCATTAGTTAATATCAAAAGAACCTGTTGTTCTATCTTGTATGTTAATTTTGTAGTATTTTAACTTACCTTAACTCCTGTAGCAATTAATATAACGTTTGTATAATGTTCACTGTGCTCTGTTTGCAAAAATATAGGGCTTAAAGATGCGGTACTGAGGCACATCCTACAGCAATTCCAGGAACTCATATTGAGCTTTAATCACTAAAAATGACCCCAAATATTGTATACGGAATCCTTTTAAGTTATGAAAAACTAGTAACTTATTGTATAAGCAAAATAAACGTAAAATAACATTAATGAGAAAGTAACGAAGCTAGATTTTTTGTTTTCATTCTATTGTTTTTAACAGTTTTATTTATTTACCAATTAGAATATACCTAACAAATTTCACGCACTGCCATTGGTCGAAATTCTAAATGCGTTTTTTAAAAAGGTTAAGTTTTATGTTGCTGGATGGATACGATGGAACGTGTCAAGCCGGCTTAACAGCTCTCATGCGCCATCTCTTGTCGAGTAGCTACTACTAGATATACTAAAATAGTACCAGTAAAGAACCATAGATGTCGCTAGTAGATTCTAGTATAATATGTGCCGTTGAAAATCAATTAGGTATCCTCCATAAAACTGTAAGTTTCATAGTTGACCGCGAATTACGTCGATTTATCTGTCGATTGTGGTTCATGGTTCCCTTTTTCTTATATATGAAAACTGTAATATCCAATATCCAAATTACCTACACCGTGTCCAATAAGTTCGAATACACTTTTTGTAGCACTGGTTTGAAAAGAATAGACAACTTTTAGACAGTTTTGTCATTATAATTTGAAGTTTATATTGTCATGAACAAATAACTATATTTTAAAAATATTTATCTTGCGTCGTTAACTTTAAATCCATGATGAAGCAATTCCGGGAACCTATTATCTCAAAATTTCTTAAGGGCGATAGCGTGAGTGCAATTTTTGCAGCGTTGAAACCTTTTGGAATTAAGCGTAACCTAGTTTATACTACAATTAGAAGATACAAGGAGACCTCCACATTAGAAGACCGAAAGAGATCTGGTCGCCCGCGTTCAGCAAGAACGGATAGGGTCGTGAAACTCGTGAGAGAGCGTCTCCGTCGGAAAAAACACCGTTCGATCCGAAAATTAGCTGCAGATTTAAATATTTCTAGAGGATCAGTACACAACATTTTGAGAGCAGACCTCGGGTGTCACGCTTACAAGAAAAGAAAAGTACACGGCATTTCCGAAGCTATAACGAAAAAAAGATTAGCTCGATCAAACACTATACTTTCGTGGCACGCGGGGGATGAATTCGTTTTTTCGGACGAAAAACTCTTCGTATTAGAGCAACCTGTCAATGTTCAAAATGATCGTTTGTGGGCAGCTAACATCCAAGATATTCCAGATAATCAGAGGAATGTGCCAAGATTCCAGAGTGCACCATCAGTGATGGTTTGGGGAGCAGTTTGTAAGCGGGGTAAACTTCCTTTGGTATTTATCGACAGGGGGGTGAAGATCAATGCTGATTACTATAAAACAGAAGTTTTGGAAAAAAATGTTGCTCCAAACTTAAAAATGTTGTATGGAAACGACTACTATTGTTTCCAACAAGACGGAGCTCCATCCCACACGGCAAACGCAGTTCAAGCGTGGTGTCAGGCCAATTTAACAGATTTCTTGCCAAAAAATGAATGGCCCCCGAGTTCTCCGGATTTAAATGTACTGGACTTTTATGTATGGTCATATATGCTCTCGAAACTTAATAACTACAAAATAAAGAATTTGGAGCATTTCAAAAAAGTTATCGTACAAATTTGGGACGAAATGCCGATGGAGGCAGTGCGTGCCGCGTGCGACGGATTCGAAAAACGTTTGAAGCTGGTGATAAAGGTTAAAGGCGGAGTTATCCCAAAACATTTATTGTGAATATTGTATATAAGAATATCTTTCATGAAATATAGTTTTTATTGCAGTTGTTATTAGTACTTTGTTTTAATGAGAGTTTGAAACTGTATGCGAACTTATTTGACACGGTGTACATCATCATTAGCGCGCATATTATCTTGTTTTTTGCACTAGAGAGAAGTTTCTCTCTGGTTGCAGGAAACCGTCTGTCACCGCCAAAACGTTCGCAAAATTTTATAGTATGGCATTTTTCATAGCTCTGCTGGGTGACGCTGATGAGACCGTTAAAAGTAGTTGGTGTAACTTGGCCTTATGCATAAACTTTTCAACTGGACCTGGCATTTACCACTCAATAAACGATGCAATAATCAAGCATCAAGGTAGAAAAGGAAATAAATAACACCACAAATTACATTACAAAATGCTATTTAATAAAAATTACACATTATAAACATTATATATGTACTGATCCATAAAAATAACTATTCAAATATACCTCAATAATATACAAGAAATATAAATACGCTAAATTAGCCGGTTGCAATCATTTTTACACAAAAAGTAGTAAAAGAACCTTCGGGTTTTAGAAAGAGACGTCGGGTATCAACAGTGACACATGAAAAAGCAGAACAGCAATATTACCTTCGTGTGCCATCGCCGATTCCCGAAGGTTCTTACAGCTCACGGACTGTACTTTTAAACCGCCATGCGGTTTTTGAACTACGGCGGCTGGCAAAGTAAAATGGTGTCAATTAAAATTATCTCTAAATTAAATTACTTATATGGCTGTATACGTAGTTACAAAAACTCCTTGGCAAAATAATTCAAGCCTCGATTCAATTCGATGTTGTAAAGAGTGAAATCTTAGCAGGGTATACCTCCAAGAGGGTAAAAATCATATATGTTAGCAGGGTGAACTATCGATTGTCGGCACCCCGAATAGTGAACCCTTTCAAGGCATCAGTGTTGACCTAACACTTATCAGTGGTTTTCATGAGATATTTTACCTATTAAAAATATTTATAACGGGTTACTCACGTAATTTCGGGGATCGGGTTTACGTGAGTAACCAAACCGTTATAAATATTTTTAATATGTTAAGAGTCTCACGAAAGTTTTATGATATTTTACCTTACGTAAAATCTAAAATTAATCCATAGGTTGCCAAGTTCAGCTGCTTTAGGTATTAGGTAGTCACCTCTGAAAATATGTGTACATTTAATGTGACAAAAACATGTATCCAATTACGTAAAGTCGTGGCTACATATTTTTGGCACATTAAATGTATCCATATTTTTAGAGGTGAATGTACAGTCGCCATCAAATATATCGGAGCCGCCAGAATACTCAAAAATATCTAAACATGCACTTTATCGCCTTGACAATAGAGGCGCTGTTCAGATATTTGTGACCACCTTGGCCGCTCCGATATATGTGATAGCGACTGTACATAAGAATCTAAATTATATACAACCGAATAAAAATTTAACAACCAAAATGTGACCGAGTATAAATGAGTATTAGTTTATTAATAATAACATATTTACAATTTATGGTTCTAAACGTTTTCGCCGAAAATTGTATTGCCGAATTTCACTTGCCAACCAACTTTTCACAGAAGTTTCATTTGGCCGAATTTCATTTCCCCACATAATACAACCTAACCTAACCCAACTTAGTAAGAAATTTTCATTTCCCAATGGGGTTGGGAAATGAAATGGTATGAAATAATTATTTGGTAAAAGTTATTCGGCCAAATGAAACTTCTGCGAAAAGTTGGTTGGCAAGTGAAATTCGGCAATACAATTTTCGGCGAAAAGGCAGGATACCACAATTTATCTTGGCTGGGGTTTCTGTTAACTTCATAGGATCTATTAAAAATATTTTCGTCACCAAAATATTTTTTATCGCCTACATATCAAGACAATGAGGGTTTCATGAATCGATTTTTAGGGTTCCGTAGCCAAAATGGCAAAAACGGAACCCTTATAGTTTCGCCATGTCCGTCCGTCCGTCCGTCCGTCCGCGGTCTAGCTCAGTGACCGTTAGCACTAGAAAGCTGAAATTTGGTTTGAATATGTGCATTAACTAAGCCGACAAAACGGTAGAATAAAAACGCGAAAAATATATTTTGTTAGGGTACTTCCCGTACACGTGAAGTGGGGGGCGAAATTTTTTTTCGTTCCAACCAAGTTGTGTGGGGTATCGTTGGATAGGTCTTTTAAAAAGAATTAGGGTCTTCTAAGACAGTTTTTGGATAAAACTAATACTCTCGGAAATAATAGCTCCGAAAGTTTAAAACAGGGCGTCCCCCCCCATCTAACTTTTGAATCGTGGGTCCTAAAATTTTGAAAAAAATCATGAAACTGAGGCCTAATGAGTACCTTCAATGAAAACTATATTGAAATAAATCGGTTGAGCCGTTTTTGAGTTATCATTCAAAAACCCATAGTGATAGGACGTAAGTAAAAAGGACGTAAGCGCCGCCAAATTTCCCGTGAGAAACGAACGACCTTTTGAATTAATGGTCTCAGTTTACGGAACCCTACACTGAGCATGGCCCGACATGCTCTTGGCCGGTTTTTCACTAGGTGGCAGCACCGCGGCGAGAGGTCCAGCCGTCATAATCCACCAATCATGTTTAATCACTTTTTTATGGGTGGATTTTGACAGCTGCTGTCAAAACGACCTCTCGTCACAGTGCCACCTGGATTTCAGAAAACC
The DNA here is from genome assembly GCA_911728535.1 of Pammene fasciana. NCBI lineage: Eukaryota > Metazoa > Arthropoda > Insecta > Lepidoptera > Tortricidae > Pammene > Pammene fasciana. Next base: position 1,942,100 of record OU452296.1, read on the forward strand.
CTCATTAAATCGAAGATTTTTTTATCAGAAGAGCCCTCTAGCCTAAGGGCCTTTGGTCTCAGACCAGCCAGGTCTAAAATATAACCAATGATATTGACAGAAACCTCAGTCAAAAACTAAATTAAATATTAAATAAATGCATTTCCTTAAAAAGAGTGTCTATACGGCAGTTTACAGAATACAAACAATTATAAATATACTCGAAAGGTAAGGCCATAGTTCAAAAACATATAAAATAAATTAATACCAAATGATTTTAAATTGATACTTGACAGACTAAATTTACATGATTTTCTTATTTAATTTCCTGATGTACAGTCAGCAGCAAAAGTAGCTAAGCGGGTAGGGTGTTCAAAATGAGCTGGACACGACTTTATTGTTAAGAGAATAAGAGCGCGTAGAGGTCATTTTGAACACCCTACCCGCTTAGCTACTTTTGCTCCTGACTTGCCAATTCAGATTGTATGACAAATATTGTTAAGTTAAGAAAATGATAACTTTGAAAGAAGTTGTTAAATAGGAAAACCATATTTAATAACTCAAAATCGTATTATAATAAAAATATCACACGCATATAAAAATATGGCAAAACTGTTATGATTATGACTGTTTTATGACATCGAAATATGACTAATTTGTTAGGAATTACAGTACTGACTCAAATTGGTTAGGAACAGCGAACAGCCATACTGGTCAAATATATCCCACGTTAGCTACCCAAAGAAAATTGAGAAATATAGGCGTTAAGTATAATGCGGGTTTCCAGAATCGATTTTTCCACCAGGTGGCAGCAGCTTGGCGACAGATCTAGCTGTCATAATTCACCAATCACGTTTTTTATGGTGGATTTTGACACTTGTTGTCAAAAAGACGTGTCTTCGATGTTATCATTACGCGAGGAAGAAAATCGCCAATTTCGCTATCCTAAGGATTTGTTGTGATATTATTGGCCACTTTGGCTGTCACTATCTATTTGACGCTGACTGTACAAAACATTATTACAGCAAAAACATTAGAATAATACCATAAAACAAGATTTTAAACCGATTCGATATATTTGAGCTCAGAATAGCCATTTTCATATTGCAGAAATGTTTACTAAATTATTTTTCTCTTTTCGAACATGTTTTTGTATGAAAAATGTTTTATTTACACAATAAGCGCAACAGACGATATGATTGGAATCTCAAAAGGACTACTACACCTAAGTTATTTATAAACATCAATTTTATTTATTATCATATATTTATTTCTCTACGTATACTTGGGTTAGCTTAGCTTTGTCATTAAGGCGGCGACACACAGAGAGAGAGGCGATGCGATAACTTAGCATTAAAATTTTGTCAAATTTTAATTTATTCCCGACGCAAAAAGACGGGTTTTATAAGTTTCACCGCTATATGTGACGTTTTCAATCAAAAGGTACATCATTGTCAGTCAGTCATCATTTCAAAATTAATTATTATGGCGGTAATGCCTTATTGACAACCGACAATGATGACCTTTTATTTGAAAACTTCACATGTGTGTGTGTGTGTGTGTGTGTGTGTGTGTGTGTGTGTGTGTGTGTGTGTGTGTGTGTGTGTGTGTGGTACTGTAGAATATTCACGCCCTGGTCTCTTAACTTCTAGTAAATTTTTAAAGTGACCATAATTTTTGAAGAACATGTGATAGATTTTTTGTTTGTATTTTTCTGATAATTGTTATAACTTGGTCTATCATCCATTCACGGCTTGACGTCGATTTCTGGGACACCCTGTATAGTAAAATAACCCGTTAAATATTCTACACCACAATTTAACCCATTAAAATTCTTAATCTAAATTATAAATCTTACAATCGGTGACTTTGCTTTTAACAAAGAATGCATCTCTCTGGCCCAATATAACAGGGTTATGACTGCGGCCATAAAACTTCTCTTTCCCACTTGCACAGCCGCAGCAAAAGTGAAGGAGACAGCGCTATGACGGACGACCCGTTTGGTTTGAGGATACTATAGTAGTCCGCCTCGAACTGAGAACTCGCGATTTACTTGCAAACGAGTTGACCAATATAACAAGACCCCAAGGAGGATATTTTTCTCCTTCTAGCGCCATAGCCATTAGATCGATCCTGCTCATATACGAACTTACAAATTTTGTGCTGCTACAGCCCCAAGAAATTTCGTAAAGATCAGAAAAACGTTACTAAAGTTATCGTCGGACAAACTATGTAAATCAAAAAGCCATCCAAATGCCGAGACGTCCCAGTAGCCAGGCGACAGTTCGGTCTGGAGTTGTTTGTAAGAACTCACTTCGCTTACGCTCCGCGAGTTCGATTATGATACATTTTAAGGGTAGTTAAATTTAGACTTATTGTCACTACATGAGTCTAAATTTAACTTGATTTTGACAATTTCAATTCGATTAAGTTGAAAAATAGAACCCTGTAATTGGGCCAACGATATTTAACCGAAAGTATAGGATTTTTATGGCGAACCCCCCCTTAAAGGGGAGGCCTATGTTCAGCAGTTGACGTCTTATGGCTGAGATGATGATGATGATAGGATTTTTTGCACAATTTTATAACAACGCTACACAACGCTACTCCCTCTGTGTGTTTTCGCTTTTAGTAATTTTACTCGTCAACGACGTACAGTCGACATCAGATATATCGGAGCGGCCAAGGTACTCAAAAATATCTGAACATGCACTTTATCGCCTTGACAATAGAGGCGTTGTTCAGATATTTGTGAATACTTTGGCCGCTCCGATATATCTGATGGCGACTGTACAACAGACGCGCCTCTAGCATCTGGTGTCCAGTCGCCATCAGATATATCGGAGCGGCCAAGGTGGTCACAAATATCTGAACAACTCTATTCACAAGGCGACAAAGCGCATGTTCAGATACTTTTGATTACCTCGGCCGCTCTGATGGCGAATGAACATACAATTTTTAAATATTGGTCATGTCATGAATATACGAAAAATCTGCTTGAAGCTTAAGATATCAAAATCAAGGGATAACGAAACTTACATCGCGATTGACGAAATCATTCGTTATTTTAACATTTAGTCATATAGGTACAGGTGATTTTCAATCATTAGTCATGTACCTCCAGAGGTGTCACATGCGCGTTGACTATCTTTGACTCGACCTGTTTCCTAAATTACTGTCAATTTTAAGCAATTTTGAGGTTGAAATTGTATAAAAAAAATTTTTTTTTAATTATTTTTCAAGCTACGGTTTGAAAAACCACCTGTACTGTCATTCTGAATGTCATTGTCAATTTGTGTTAAAATATAATAAATGCATACATATCTCAATGATACAATGGTCGTTGTGATCGGCTAGTCAGCTGCAGAAGTGGCTAACCGGACGAGGTGTCCAAAATTATCTACACACTACCTCTCTTGACAAGGATATCACGGCAGAGGACCAACTTGACCCTTTAGGCGTCAACACAGGGTCGGCAACGCGCAGGAGACACCTCTGGAGTCGCAGGCGTCCATTGGCTACGGTAGCTTACCAAATGGGCCGTATACTTCGTTGCCATCATCATGGTATTAAAAACATGCTTATTTTGAACACCACAACCGCTAAGCTACTTTTGCCACTGACTGTACGGTCGCCATCAGATATATCGGAGCGGCCAGGGTGGTCATAGATATCTGAACAACGCCTTTATTGTCAAGGCGATAAGGTGCTTGCTCAGATATTTTTGAGTACCGTGGCCGCTCTGATATATTTGATGGCGACTGTACAAACATGACAATATGTCAAATGTCAGAAAACCGATATAGTTGCTACAGTCGTATTATTTTCATATTTACATTCGTGGCTATAGTCCGACCGCGCCAAGCACCGACATAGCAAAAAATCTAGGTGGTCGTGTCAATTATGTTTTAATCTTTGTGCAGTCGTCATCAGATATAATATATCGGAGCGGCCAAGGTGGTCACAAATATCTGAACAACGCCTCTATTGTCAAGGCGATAAAGTTTATGTTCAGATATTTTTAAGAACTGGCCGCTCCGATATAAATATATATAATATATCAAATGATGGCGACTGTACCTTTTAGTACCTATTAAAAAAACGATCTCCCCAATGTTTTTTTTTTGCAAAACAACTACTGATTAACTTATAATTGATTAATACTCAAATAATTGTCATAAAATTGAATCGAGTAACGTAATGGTTTCAGATTTAAAAAAAAAAATTATCAAAATATTAGCCACGGAAGCGCTGGTAGCCTTGCGGTAAGACGTCCGACTTTCAATCCGGAGGTCTCGGGTTCAAACCCCGGCTCGTACCACTGAGTTTTTCGGAACTTATGTACGGAATATCATTTGATATTTACCAGTCGCTTTTCGGTGAAGGAAAACATCGTAAGGAAACCGGACCTAATCCCAAAAAGGGCCTAGTTTCCCCTCTGGGTTGGAAGGTCTGATGGCAGTCGCTTTCGTAAAAACTAGTGTCTATGCCAATTCATGGAATTAGGTTGTCAAGCGGACCCCAAGCCGGGATAAACGCTAGGAAGAAGAGATCAAAATATTAGCCACGAACGTAAGAAAATAACACAAGTAACTATTAAGTTTGAATAATATTTACAATATACCCCTAATATAATACATGGCGCTCAAATTTAATCACAATTTATAATTATTTCAAAATGTCATTACTGCAAAGGGGATACTGCAATGTTCTGCCGCCAGAGTGCAGCACTAGCACACCGGTAAACCATAGAGTTCTTAATACATACTACACACTTTACAAGTTTTCATAGATAATTTATAACGAATAAATATGTAATTTGTGCACCAAGGCGGTTTGTTTACAGAGGGCCTATCGCGAAACGAGAGAATCGAAATTTTGACATCTGCCTCTCTATCGCTCGAATATGTAAGAGCGACAGAGAAACGGGTAACGAAATTTTTATTGTCGTGTTTCGCGGTAGACCCTCTGTTTGTGCTAGTGCCGCCCCCTACGCAGAGTTTTGCGTAATATTCCCTATTATCATCTCATCACATGTTAGTCATATACATGTTGTTAACTTATTAAGTGATATCCATTTTTTAAGTATTTAAATAAATTAAAATTGGTAATGGTACAGTCGCTATCAAATATATCGGAGCGGCCACGGTACTCAAAATATCTGAACAAGCATATCGCTTGATAATAGAGGCGTTGTTCAGATATTTGTGACCACCTTGGCCGCTCCGATATATCTGATGACGGTACATATACAATAAGGTTTAGGAGGTGGCACTTAATATGATTAAATTGTAAATATTATTTAAAAAATGGACGCGCCCTGCGTATCTCTGCGTGTATTTGTGTGAAAAATGCCTACCGTCAAAACTACATTTTTTATTTAAAAAAAATATCAGATATTAAAGAAATAAGAAATAGGACAGAAACTTTTAAACACTCTTCTAAATATCTTCGTAAATTATATAAAAACATTTAAAAATAAATGAAAAATAATTTAATGGCAATGGCACTAATCAATTCCATAATTTAACTAAAAAAAAGACAAAAAAATGTTTAATTTATATCTACACATTAAATACGAATTTTATAATATTGGAAAGATTTTGGGATTATTCTTATTTCGAATCCTGTCAAATTTGACATCTGTCAAAAGTCAAATTTGACAGTTACTAGTACTATTGAATTTGGAAAGAATATTCTTCAAATACTAAAATACAGATTGAGCAGATTAAGGGTGGGTTGCACCACGCACAATTAACAGACTCATCAACGTTAAAGATGGCGACGGAGCTGTCATCTCATAGAAAACTGTCAAACTTTTCATACAAGATTTTTTTTACGATTAAGTTTACGTTCACAGACAGTTTGGTACAACCGGCCCTAAGGTAAAATCCACAATTCCACGGACTGATTTGACAGCTCCTGGCATACAAAGCGATTGTCAAATGTATGAAAAGAGCTGTCAAATCAGTCCGCGGATTTATGAATTCTACCTTAAGTAGTGAATTAGACATTTATTTTATATGTGGACGAGTTTAGGAAAAGGCCCCGTCAATTATGTCAATTTGAAGCTTATCGAATATGCCAAAAACCATACAAAAAAGGAAAAGATACTCTTTCCCGTTGTAACTCGAAAATCTAATAGAAAATCAAATTCTCACAAGAAATTACCTTCTTCGAGTCTTCTATTATGGCTTTCTTGTACAGTTGCCATCAAATATATCGGAGCGGCCAAGGTACTCAAAAATATCTGAGCATGCAGCTATCGCTTTGACAATAGAGGCGTTGTTCAGATATTTGTGACCACCTTGGCCGCTCCGGTATATATGATGGCGGCTGTAAGAACTTAAGTGTTAAATAGATGTTATATACAAAGGAAGAAGTGCCCAGGGCTGGGTTCGAACCAGCGTCCTCTGCATTCGCCTGCCCTAACCACTAGGCTACCCTCACAGCGGCACAGGTAAAATTTTCCCATGTATATGCAATTTTTATAAATAGGGTTAGCAACTGTCAACGGTTTGGCGCCAGCATAGCTTGTACCTGTCACTTGTATTGTTGTATGGGATTTGGCTTAAAGGCCCATCCAGGTCAGAAAATTCCAAAAAAAAACAAGATTTTGACACTATTGGTAGGACTGATAGGTACAAGCTATGCTGGCGCCATCTGTAAACACTTTCGACCGGCCAACCCATAGACATACCGCCCATAGACCTGACACGGAAATAACAATACCAAGATTGAACGGGATGGTCTTATTTTTGTGAGGATCAAATGTCTATATGGGGCCAATTGCCTTAAATCAACATAAAAGACAGGAAAAAGACTTAAAGTCTGAGATTTGCATTTGTTTCTCAAAACGCTCCTAACAAAATGATATAAATCCTTGAGTCACGGCTTCATATTTGCCCTGTTTAAAGTATGGAAAAATTATGAAATTGCTATTTTTACAGTGAAATGTTGCGTTTATGTATATGGTTGCTATACAATTTATTTCACAATAAAATGTTAGAAATCGAATGGTATCATTGGTTTTTTAAATTTCGTACTTTCAAAAATCGAAAAAATTTCAAACTTTGAAGCCCGATATCTTTGAACCATTTCAATAGATGTTTTTAATGTTTACTTTATTTGGATATTTTGATCATTTTGCATCCTATCAACTAAATATCATTGCATAATTCAACATGTGTCATCACCCCTATTATTTCTAGTATAATCAATCCAAATCCAATAGTTCGTCCGAACCACATCGAAAACGGTCTAGTCTTACCTACGTACGCTACTTATATACAGGACCTGTATTACTCCTTAACACCTAACATTCATTTATATATACCATTACTATATTTGGGTTTCAAAAATTAATTATTTAGGTCTGCCCATACTAAAATTAACCATAACTAGTAGTCCGCCTCGAACTGAGAACTCGCGATTTACTTGCAAACGAGTTGATCAATATAACAAGACCCCAAGGAAGATTTTTTTTTCTCCTTCTAGCTCCATAACCACTTGATCGATCCTGCTCATATACGAACTTACAAATTTTATGTATCTCTGCTACAGCCCCAAGAAATTTCATAAAGATCAGAAAAACGTTACTTAAGTTATCGTCCGACAAACTATGTAAATCAAAAAGCCATCCAAATGCCGAGACGTCCCAGTAGCCAGGTGACAGTTCGGTCTGGAGTTGTTTGTAAGAACTCACTTCGCTTACGCTCCGCGAGTTCGATAATAGCTATTTGTTATGCAAGGCTGCAAAGTGGATATTTGGCGCGAGTGTTGAAATTGAAAGCTGAGCGAGCGAAGGAATCTAAGGTTCAAAGATAGATTCCTGAGCGTAGCAAGGCTTTCAATTCACGAGACGCCAAATAATTTTGCAGCCGTGCGGAACACACAACTTTTCACCTCACTGCAGCGAGGAAAATGCTAGGTGCAAGAAAAACAATAAAAATATAAAAACAATCATATTGAAACGACTTTAACTCGCTAGTGGATAAAATAGACTTTTGCACGCAGATTTCGCGCTATAAACTGAGGTTTTCTGAGCGACTTAGGTGAAAATAATATTTTTGTTTTTATTTTTATAGTATATCCATTTCATTATGTTAAATGGCTGTTTAGTTATTTTACTATTATACATTATACCTGTCAACTTATTTCACAAGGTGCTCAGAATCTTGCGTGACCTCGGCGTGTGCGTGACGTTTTTGTAAGACTATGGCGTTCAAAGTAAAAAAGCATGGACAGACCTCAACAAATCAAAATACGATAATAATCATACAGAATCCATTTAAACACCAGTAGCGGCGCGTCCATAGAACTCGATTCCCGTCGGCTTGCCTCATTTTCAGGCACCTGAGCAGTGTTCCTACAGCTCTTGAATTTGAAGCCAAATTCAGCACCGGCTTGATTAAGAAGATTTTTGACCCGCTGCCACTGTATAACCACGAATTGAAACCATGTTGAATTCGCGACCAGTCCACTAGAAAGTTAAATGTTATTGCCATGCGATAGTGACTTACGTACTCGCTATACGGCGCGATCTCCTAATTATATTTGGCAGTGTTTAGAGCTCGGTCCTGGAAAGATACAATATTATATTAAAATATTTATTATTACTTTATATAAATAAAAGATTTACATACTTTTTTTTTTCTCTTTATTTTGGCACAAACAGTCATTACAAAAAATTACATATAATACTTATCGAACGAGCGGGAGCATAAGCGAAGCGAGTTATTACAAACATCTTCTGGCTACTGGGGCGTCTTTACTTCACAAGGGTCTGGTTATATTGGTCAACTCGTTTGTAAATAAATCTCTAGTGCGAGGCTAACTACTATAGTATCCGCAGAATTAATTGGCGACTGAGTTCATAATGCTGTCTCCTTCTCTCTTGCAGCGGCCGGTCAAGTGTGAAAGAGAAGTTTTATGACCTCAGTCGCCGCTTAATTCTGCGGATACTATTGTTATCTACGTTATATGGCTAATGGACTCTTAATGTTTTTAATTTGAATTGAATACTTTACATATATATTATATATTTCTACTTTATATATATGTATATATATATATATTTGTTTATTTATGTACGTGGTATATAGTCTTATATTTTTATTAATATGTATTATATGTATATAGTTCATGCATATTTTAAGTAGGTTTTTGTGTGGTACATGTTTGTACCTGCGTATTTATTAGGGTTTACTTGAAGCTTTATGTGTTTCCAAACTTTTTCGACCTCTTTAGTGCATAGTTTGCCTTTCACTGTATAGTATTACTCCTTTCTCATTTTCTCATTGGTTGGCTGGAAGAGATCCCTTTTAGGGATAAGCTCGCCTTTGTGCATATCTTTTTGTATTTTACTAATGTTTTAATGTTATACTTGTTTATGTGCAATAAAGTGATACATACATACATACATACATATATCTTTTATTTTTGTAATAAAGTTAGTTTTCAAAATTATAAGCACTATAGGCTAGACTGATTTGGTAAATCCTTTTTTTTGGTTGACTTTGTGCGAGGTGATTCGGTAGGCCATGCTAGACAACTTTGACTATGGGACCTACTCCGAAATCAAAACTTTTTTTGGCTGTTCCATACATTTCGGCCGATCAGATCGACGTTTCGTATGAGGTAATTTTTTTTGGGATTTCGGGATTGGTTCCATAGAAGAAGTTGTTCAGTATGACTTACCTAATCACCTCTTACAATATGGCTAGCTATTGAAAAAACATCCTGTATGGCACGGGCCGGGAGTGAACCCACGTACCGTTATAGGAAGAGCACGGGTCGGTCCTGCGCGCGCTCCGAGCCGCTGGAGTGGGAGTGGGAGCGCCGGCCTCCGCCGCCGCCCCCGTCGGCCGCCACCGAAGCCCCGGAGCCCGAGGATGCAGATTTAGCCTCGTTTTCTCGGGTTCCTGAATAAAAAAATGTGTTAAAGGGGAGGTTTACCAACGACATTTTTTCTTTTTTAAAATTTTGTGGTTTCCGATTAGGAAAGGTCATACCTATTTAATATTACCTTTATTGGTTAATGTTTATCAATTTAGTCACATTACAATACACTTATGAACGTCAGAGAGAAAAAGAAACTACCACCGGTTCTAACCCTACACCTCTGACCCTTATTACCGGCAAGAAACTGGGCAGGACTTATTTTTTCAAAACAGTAATACATTAAATCTAATAAATCATCTTCTAAGCAGGTAAAATAAGGAGGGATGGATTTACTAATCCCACGCAGATGAAACCGCGGGCAACAGCTAGTCACTACATAGTATAAAACAAAGTCGCTTTTTTAAGCGTCTTTTTATACATATAGATAGTGATTCAAGAGGAAGGTTTATATGTACACCCCAGGCTAAAAGTATGGAAACAAATATTTCATTGTATACAAATTCAAAGATTTCAAACATTTTTTTTTTTGTGAAACAGGTGATGAAAATTCACATCACGCTTCACCAAAAAATTAAACAACACTATAAATTTTAGAAATTGTTATAAATTATTAAAAAAAGTAAGTATTAAAAAAACGGACTTATCGCCAAGTTTTGAATGTATAGTAAAATTAAGAAAAACTACATTATTTCCATTTATAAAACTTGGCGATAAGTCCGTTTTTTAATACTTACTTTTTTTAATAATTTATAACAATTTCTAAAATTTATACGCATAATATATTAGAGAAACACTGATAATTTTAGAGTTTTCTACATTCTTACATTGCAAACGCTGGCTGAACCCTACGAGATAGATCAAAATAATGTACTACAGTATTGTACACTATAACCTTTTGAACGTCAAGAGCCATTAAAGTGGTCGGCTACTGTCGTGCCTACCACGCCAACAACCACTAAAGTGGCTATGGCAGACGCTGTCAAAGCAATTTTACTGTTGACAGATAAGGTTTAAATTAGTTTCTCACTAGTTGAGAATTTTGGCGTGTATGCCACATTTTGATGCGAGAGAGAGAGCGTTCAAAAGGTTAAAATCGTCTACAAAAAAGTCCACGATTAGTGATAACCCACATAACAATTTTTAATCCTTTACTTTTTACGAGAAACTTTTATTGACTGAGGAGCCGAGCGTAGCGAGGCGACGAACGTCTCCGTTTTCACTGGTACGACGATTTGGCATTTTGATGTGTGTGTATTGGTTGGTTGGTTGGTTGGTTGGTATGTTGGTTGGTCAGTGTCGGTCTAGAGGTCGCATTTTTCATCCGATTTCGATGAAACTTGGCATGTACGTTCCTTGATCTATTTGCCAAAAATTGTCGAGCCATTTTTTTTGATTGGGGGAAAAATGAGGGGGGACAGGGGGAAAGTTTGCTGTCGCGTTATTTATGTTATCCGAAGTCTACGGTTCACAGAACCACTAGTTTATAATATTTATTATAAGTATATTTAGTATCAGCATTGCAGTTGTTGCACCCGTGCGAAGCCGGGGCGGGTCGCTAGTTTATACATAAGGTAAGTATTACAGGTTGCAGCGCTGAAGGTGGTAATATGTCTGACTTTCAATCCGGAGGTCCCACGTTCAAAACCCGGCTCGTACCACTGAGTTCGGAACTTAACGGAATATCACCAGTCGCTTTCATAAATACCAGTGCCAACGCCTCATGGTATTAGGTTGTCAAGCGGACCCCCGGACAAACGCTAGGAAGTTACCGGAGTGCTCCTTGGCGGTGAGGTGGTCGGAGCCGGCGCTGGAGCCCCCGCTGCCCGACAGCACGCTCTCCTCCCGGTTGTAACTACAAAAAAAAAATAACAATGTTTACTATCGCTTGGTATAGAATTTGCTAGCCTTGTTGACCTGAAACGCTTCAAATATTAGTATAGGCTATCCCGTATATGGGCATTTTCAGTAAAAAGAAATTTACTTTTTTTTTTGGATAACCTTTGGAAAAACTTGGGTTACTCACAATTACGAGCACTATCGTTTCAAATAAAAAAAGCGTCACAATTTTTTTTGTCAGTTTCTGACGCATTTTCCCATACATTCTGCACAAAGTTGACTAATAATTTTTGTATGAAAAATTGTCGATTTTTTTCTAGAAAGCTTTTTATTTCGTGGTAATACTGACCCGTATATGGTGTGCTCGCTCGTCACGCACGACGTGTATTTGAATGGGATTGGTTGGTAGCCGTACGAGCCCGCGTACGGCTGGTAGCCCGGCCCCATCATGCTGGAAACAGACGGACATACATTCATATTAAAAAAAAAGTTTTTAACATAAAAACTCGAACATTTAAAATCACGTAGTAGCACCTTAGGGTATTCAAACAACCGGACCGGCCATGTCTGTCATTTTCTATACAAAGTCTGCCGATTTTTGCGGGGCAAGGGAACGTCAAATGTATACGTAACGTCAAAATAGCCACGTCAGATATACGTCAATCCATAAAATGAGTATGACCACTGGTCATATATTTTCGTCAGAGGGAACACCTGTCCGGCCGCTCCGCTTGGTTAAATGCTCTAAGAGTAACACTGTTCCGAGAATTTTTTATCAATCAACTTCAAAAATTCAATTCAACGGGATTTTTTTTGTTTAAAATAATTTTATTTATATTATATCTACAATGCGAGTTCTGGAGTGCAGGTCCGTGTTTCTGATTCGGTCAGTTCTTCGAACACCTAATATACTGCGCTCCGTCGCTCGTTGGCAAACCTTGAGTTTGGATTTTAAAGTTTCTGTCAACGATCAGGTTTGAGCACTGTAGGTTAGAATAGGGGATATTACTGCAATATTCTGCCACCAGAGTGCAGCACTAGCGCACTGATAAACCATAGAGTTCTTAATGCATACAGGCCTAGTATGTAAACAGTTATTTACAAGGTTTCATAGATAATTTATAACGAATAAATATGTCATTTGTGCACCAAGGCGGTTTGTTTACAGAGGGCCTATCGTGAAACGAGAGAATCGAAATTTTGACATGTGCCTCTCTATCGCTCTAATATGTAAGAGTGACAGAGAACCAGGTAACGAAATTTTTTTTTCGTGTTTCGCGGCAGGCCCTTCGGTTGTGCTAGTGCCGCCCCCTACGCAGAGTTTTGCGTAATATTCCGTATGGGAAGGATGCACATGTGTGCTCGTTAGTAATACATACTGTGGGTTGGGTAAGGGAGCGAGCGTGTCGCTGGCGAGGCTGTCGGCGTCGGCGGCGCGCAGGCGCAGGGCCGCCATGTCGGCGCACAGCTCGCCGCACACGTAGTAGCACTGCTCCGAGAACGTGATCTTGTTCACCGTGTGCCGGATCAGGCCCGCCTGGAAACAATCATGACAAACTTTCAATCATTTTAAACAAAAAAAGAACCGACTTCACTTAGGATCCGCTATTCTAAGAGAAAGTGGCCGAGTTGCTTTAAAAAATAGTGAAATCACTATGGGTGTGCCTATAATAGTTGAAGAGTTCCCTCGATTTCTTCAGGATCCCATCATTAAACCCGGACCTGGTGATAATGGGACCAACTGTGAAGTATACTCTTTCAAACAAAAAAATAATTTTCCAAATCGGTCCAGCCGTCTTCGAATAATCGGTGAACATACATTAAAAAAACACAAAGATCCCAACGAATTGATAACCTCCTTTTGAAAATGACGGCCGCTTTTAATACTTATCCCATGATATCTTCGTAAATACTTGACCAATCAAACCTGATAAGTCTAACATATAAGTTGGTGAAATTAGAACTGACTGACTGACTGGTACAATTAATTAAATTATATCTAAAGTTATCAGATCTGACCGCTCAGCTCTCGTATGTGAACATTATGTTTTGGGTAAATTTTCAAACGCCAGTTGAATATTTCAGAAATCTCTCTAAATGAGAATTTTCTAACCTATAACATTATTATAAGTAAATTTCTAACCTTTAACATATGTGATTCGGCGCAAACAAACGCGTTCGAAACGTCAATCCAAAGCCACATAGACCCCTAACTTGCCAGCAATACAATCGGACCAATAACTGAACACTTACGACCAGTGGCCGTTTAAATTTATCATATTTCTAACCTATAACATTATTATAAGTGAATTTCTAACCTTTAACATGTGTGAGGCGTATTTCCTCGCGTCCCGCCGGTCCGCTATCCCGGCCACGTGCTGCAGGATCCAGTCCACCACGTCGGCGCAAATAAATGCTTTCGAAACGTCGATCCAAAGCCACATAGACCCCTAACTTGCCAGCAATACAATCGGACCAATAAGTGAAAACTTACGACCAGTGGCCATTTAAATTTATCATAGTTTTAACCTATCTTTTTTCTTAGTTTTTTTTTGTTTTTTTTTCTAACCTTTAACATATGCGAGGCGTATTTCCTGGCGTCCCGCCGGTCCGCTATCCCGGCCACGTGCTGCAGGATCCAGTCCACCACGTCGGCGCCGATGAACGCGTTCGGTATGGTGATCTTCAGCCACATCCGGTCGCGGATTTCCAGTCCTGGAATACGGAAAATTTAATTTACAGTTTGTTTGACTTCAAGCATAGACAGAGAGAATCATTTAAATAAATAATTATTTGGGGACAATCTTACACAAATACTAGTCCCAAACTAAGCAAAGCTTGTACTATGGGTACTAAGCGACGATATACCTACTTATATAGATAAATATATACTTAAATACATAGAAAACACCCATAACTCAAGAACAAATATTCGTGATAAACACACAAATAAATGCCCTGACCAGGATTCGAACCCGGGACCTCCTGCTTCGTAGGCAGGGTCACTACCAACTGGGCTAGGAGGCCGTTAAATCATACTGTCTCTTTCGCTAGTGCCCTCGTTACTTATTACTTTTGTTACTGTAACCGCACTTATACCGCACTACTTGTGGATAAGGCGTTTGTTATTATCTATGGAGTTTTTTGTTTAACTTCTTAGGCCAATAGGATAGTTGAAAGGACACCGAATTCCAAGCGGATGAAAATGCTGGAAAAACTAGTATTACGTAGTAATGTTAATATCACTTATCAGAATCATGAGGCAGCGCTGAATTGGGAAGTCTCCAACCCGCACAAGTAGCGTGCTATGTCACGGAGAATACAAGAGGGCCGAGGAACGAGGTCTGTTAGTATTTTTGACTCCATGCCAGTGGTGTGCATGGAGTCAAAAATACTCATAGGCAAAGCCAACTTGGCTTTATTTTTCCTCGTAAATAGGCGTGGCTACACTTGGCGCACCGCCTTGCGACGAAATTGACGCGCGAGCCAGCTCGGCTAGTGTGGTGGTGCCTCGCCCGAGGCATTGTGGCCGCGCGCGCGTTTGTCTCGGCCGAGGCACTCCCACACTACCTGAGCTGCCTCGCGAGGCGGTGCGCCAGGTGTAGGCTCGCCTAATAGACAGTCAGGCTGATGGTAAACGAGTTCTTAATACACAATTTACGTACCAGAGTCAGGGCGCAGCATGGCGCGCACCACCAGCGCCATGTCGCAGCTCACGGACAGCTGCGGCTCCAGGCCCCCCGCGGGCAGCGTGCTGGCGTCCGAGGCCCCGCGCTCCGACACGGAGGTGGGGAGGGCCGACAGAGAGGGGGGCGGTGGGGGGTACGCTTCGCGGAGGGCTTGGGTGTGGGCTACCCAGGCGCCTGAAAAAAAACAAAAAAAGATTTAATTTTTATCCTAAAACTGACAACGCACATGTGAGAACCGTCAAAAAATAGTGCCTTAGTCTCACAGTAAGCTCATTAACCCTTTGAGCGCCAAAGACGCCTAATCACGTGCGCGGAAAATCGTGCCCTCAGCACCAGCGCGAGATATCACGTCCAAAATATAACCGAGTGTGTTCGCGCAAGTTCTTTCTGACCAATGCTTGGCGGTCAAAGGGTTTGTATTGTGTATGTGGATACTAGGATATATACAGGGTGTAATCTAAAACGTGATACAAGATAATCAAACCTGAATCTATTCATGATATTGAACAACTTTTACTATGGGAGCAACTTTGTAAAAAAATTAAAAAAATTGAGCTGCTCCATAGAAAAAGTCAAGGATAGGTAGACGAAAATGTATGAGAAGTTTAATTTTTTCTATTTCTTTACAAAGTTGCTCCCATAGTAAAAGTTTTTCAATATCATGAATAGATTCAGGTTTGATTATCTTGTATCACGTTTTAGATTACACCCTGTATAATAGAAAGATAAAAACACAAAACACCTATAATTCAAGAACTAACGCAAATAAAAGTTCGAGATTCGAAACTGGAATATCCTACTTCATAGCATTACAAACTAGGCTAGGAGGCTAAGGCCTGATTCCCACTTGTCGGATGTCGGATCCGGATTTTAATCAGTCGTTCCAGTGGCAGAACATTTTATATGAAGCTATTCACACTTGTCCGACACGATTTTGTATGAGGCGCCGACAGCCGATTAAAAATCGGACCCGACATCAGGCAAATAGGAACAAGTTCTAATAGTAAACTTATCCAACATTTTGATAAGTTATTTATATACCATCAAAAGAAAGCGTAACCTAGGCCTCCATATAAAGAATTAGAAATCACATACCTGGGTCAATAGGCCTGACGGGCTCCGTGCGCGGTATAGTGAAGTAGCCCTTGGGGTTGGGGTCCCAGCACTTGGCCACGACCAGCTTGATGGGCCCCGGTTTCTGAACAACCTCCCTCAGCACCCGGACCGCCTCGTCGTTGGTCATGTCTTCGAAGTTCACGTCGTTCACCTGGAAATGGGCAGGGAAAATCCATTCATTAAGTTCATTCAGTCGACCCGTGACCACGAACGCTGTAAAGTGTTCGAAACGTCGGGATGTAATTTAAAATTCAGTATACGCGATATAATCCGTTTAAAGTTGTTTTATTTCATGAATAACTATCGCGGCAACCGTAGAAGATATTATCCATTCATTAAAGTTGATTTAGACGAGGACAATTTTCAGACGCCAAAACTATGCCGCGTAAAAATTGGCACCGTATAAACACTTTCGGCGCCAGCGGCAGTTGGCATGCCAGCGTAGGCACGGAATAGAACACACGGCTATTTTTCGGCGTCAGTGACCCCCGCCCGCGCCTCTCGCTTGCCCCGTGCCAATTTTCGGCCTCGTGTAAACACGTCGCTGCCAGTCGCTAGCACGCCTCCGTGCCGTAAAGTAAATAGGGTGTAAAATGGTTAAATGGCTAATTATTTTCCGCTCCTCTCGTAATAACGCGGATAGTTTGGTTGTTACATTGCTTCTTCAACTTTAGAGCTCCTGAATTCATTTTAAATGATGGTGATCCTAGCGTATAAAGACTGGCGCAAAAACTAGCACCGTCGGCTGAGGCGGCGTGCTAATAACTGGCACGGAAAAGGCACCGTGTAAACGGTTGGCTGGTCACTGGCGGCAGGATTTAGGCGCCTAAAAAAATTCATCGTCTAAACGGTCTGAGATGTGCTGACGGCAAAAAACTGGCGCCGTAATTTAGGCGTCTGAAAATTTTCCTCGTCTAAATCAACCTTTAGGGTCCACACCAGACGAGACGAGCCGCCTCGCGAGGAAATTGCCGCGAGGCAGCTCGGCTAGTGTGAACGTGCCTCGGCCGAGACAAACGCACGCGCGGCCGCACTGCCTCGGGCGAGGCACGTCCACACTAGCTGATGGCTTCATCAATCAATTACGTCACAAGTTAAGGGGGAGCGAGGGAGTCAAAGTGTGACATGAAGTTGTGACAAGGGTAGGGGCGAGGCTCAATTTTTATAACATCATATATAGAAGAAATCAGGCACGGTCGCAGCCTGAAATTTTGGGGGTGTCACTAAAGCAAAAAAAATGTTTTTCAATTTTTGAGTGGGTCTTTTTTCAATTGTACACGTATGATTTCAGGGGGGGTCATGTTCCCTGTGACAAAATCATGAAATATTAAATTCATTTGACGTAATTTGAGGATGAACCCGAAGAGTGCTAGTACACAGATATCTTGGGACTCTGTGCTTTTCAATAGGATATAACCTAAGAAGCACACAAACATAAATGTTTGCAGCGGTCAAACTGAAATTGCGTTATTTGCGTCTCTTTCGCTCGAATTAGCAAGTGCGATAGTGTGACTAACGAAATTTAGATTTTCGAGTTTTGCGGTAGACCCTCTGGACTCCGTTTGAAAGCAACATGCACATCAATTCTTGTTTTCTGCCAAATAAAACTATGGTTTAAAATTTATGGGTATGGGTATTTATGGGTAAATATTATGATATTAAAAGTCAAAAGTCATCATCATCATCATCATCTCAGCCATAAGACGTCCACTGCTGAACGTGCCACGCTTAGCAGGCGGGTTGGCGAGCGCAGTTTTTTTTATTTATGTTTAAGTATTGTTGTTTAGGCTTTCGGAAGATGCTGCTGCCCATCTCCCGGTATATTCCCTTAGCAGACTCCTACTGCAACCACGGGACGATATGGTAGGGGACAATTCAGGGGCTCCCCACGGCACTCAAAAGTAAAAAGTAAGTCTACAAAACTTTACAATAGTGGTTGTCTCTATGAACTTATAGTATTTAAAAGAATACAGGTTGACAATGAATGACCATTGCACAAAATTGAGAATGGAGCCATGGGAAGTGAAGTGACCATTGTTGGGTGTTACCTGAGCTTAAACAATAGAATTTGTGGTACAATGGTTTCAAAGGGTATTCTTGAAGATCCTCACAGTGTAGCAAAGAAAGTCAAGAATTTATTTAATTTGTAATGTTAATAGACTTATATTTACACTATTATCAATACACGCGGCTTTACTCACTTGTGTTGAGTCACTAAGCGCGACATGACACAGCCGCGTCATAGAGAAATAATAAGCCTTATAGAGTTCTCACTCCATACAACTGGTTATTAGCCCACAAGTTTGACATTTTGAAGGCTAGACGACTAAGGGGTTGAGGGAGGAGCGAGCAGGAGGTGTGAATAGGGCACCCGTTGTAAAACGTTACCCTACTACTAAAACTCTGCTGTCTGTCCGTCCTTCCGTCTGTCACCAGGCTGTATCTCATGAACCATGGTAGTTAGACAGTTGAAATTTTCACAGAATATTGCTATTGCCGCTATAAAAACAAATACTAAAAAACAGAATAAAATTAATATTTAAGAGGGAACACATCACATACAACAAACATGATTTTTTTGCCGTTTTTATAGATAATGGCACGGAACCCTCCGTCTGCGAGTCCAACGTTATTTTCTACACCTTGTATATTATCAGTAGTACAGTCAACATCAAATATATTGTAACAGCCAAAGTGATCAAATAGTTCTTCACACCATATATTTTGTATGGTGTGACGAACTATTTGGCTACTCTAGCTGTTACAATATATTTGATGTTGACTGTACATAGATTGATTAAATTGATGATTTAAATTCATTTGGAAAAAAAATCATAATACAAACAAAAATCATTTTCTCAAATGATCTTCAAAACAATATCTCAAGCTCTCCCATGGCAAATAACAAGAGCATCCTGTCATCATGTTAATGGTAATGTCATAATGATGGATCCAGTGTCACTTGCACAATCAGATTACATCCTGTCCTCAGATACATTCATAAAAAGTTGTGATTCCTGAGACACAGCTTAATACAATCATGTTTAATACGATTTTTTTATATTTATTTTATGGATGTCACTGGATATAGATAGGCATTTCTTCTATCTGGTTGTAATCTAGTGAGTGCTGCGAGGTCCAGCTGCCAAGTTTGTTACTCTTTTAGCACCACAGGGATCACGTGTGTGTGTGTGTGTGTGTGTGTGTGTGTGTGTGTGTGTGTGTGTGTGCGTGTGTGCGTGTGCGTGTGTGTGTGTGCGTGTGTGTGTGTGTGTGTGTGTGCATGATTACCTACATTTATTTTAAGACTTGCCTAACAAATTATAGGGTCGCTATGCCGGTTGGCGGACAGTTAAGGAAGTTGCTGACTTCAAACCCCTTAAAAAAATAGTAATTTACGATAAAATATGCTAATTTCTATACCAATACGTTAGAAATATAGTCTATTTGTAAAACAAATATGAATAATGGCTGCTTTGCATGTAAGTTTTGATAAAATTAGCGATAAGTGAAAAAATACCCGAAATGCCGGTTTGCGGACAGTTTTTTCAGTATGCGGACACTAAGTGCTAGTTGGCGGACATGCAGATTTATGCAATAAAATTGCAACTGAACCAAGTTTTATCTGTTTATATTAGGCTTTAATATCAATGGTACTATATGAACACCGTTTCTATCAAAATATAGTCTCTTCGCGGTCCTTACGACCTTTAAAAAGTAGGATTGTTTGTTTGAAAAAAACGTCGTTTAACTGACTATATCCAAAGTCTAAACGAAACGACGTTAAAAGCGTTGATTAAACTTGATCTTCTTTGTTTTTTCCATACTTTATGGACGGTGAGTTCAAAAGTGGGGGGAGGGGGGTAATGAAAACAAACCTATTATTTTGGAAACTAATCACTTAATCATAAAAAGTGTTAGCAACGTCGAAGCTTGTTTTATACTATGACGGTAAAAAATAAGCGTGCGGCTTGTCTAATGGTAAGCCGCTATCATAGTCTATGGACGCTTATAACTCCAGTTGAGTAACAAGAAGCACGTTGCCGTCCAGTGAAAGAACAAGGATATTGTGTAGATAGATTACGGGACAAATATAGACCGCTCACAACCTACATACTGCATCGTTGGGAACTATCTAAAAGACCTATGGAATGCTATACCGCATATTGGTCAATCTTAGAAACTATATGAGAGATGCGGACTTAGTAACGCTCTTTAAGGAAAAGGTCAATTATAGATGAATGCTATGTTTATGAAGAAATATAATCTTTTAGCATCACTGGCCCTTGCCAGCCATTGCCATTCGCCAAGGTAAAAGTGAAAAGGCTGGTAACTTACATACATATGGCGGGAAAAAGTTTATAACTCAAGATATAAAAATTGAAGAAATTTGAACCTTATGATTTTTTTCAAGTTCAAATTTATTAAAGTTTTTGTCCTGACTTGTCAACTTCTTCCCGCCATGTACGGATTATTAAATAATATTAAATTTAGTACACTGCTTCGGATAGGTTGTCTAAATGTCTACCTATTCTACTATCTTTGATTCTTCCATGATATGTAGCCCACACTACAGTCACTCCCATACGTTTTTTGCGCCGCTGGTTGCGTCGGTCCAGCATTACAAATTTTGACACTTAACTCATGTCCACCGGGATAGAAAGGTTCTGGAATGAACTGCGTATCTAAGTATCTCAACAAGAATTAGTGAAGATCTGGTCAAGATCGTAAGGAACCGTTGGGTGAGGGCACAGCACGACCTATCATTGTTGAGATCCTTAGAAGTTTATGAGAGACCTATGTCTGGCAGTGGGTGTCGTTTAGCAAATGTAATGATGGTGATAATGATGAACTATCTTAACAATTAGAGAACACCAAACACGCCGCAAAAGCAATGCATAGGTACTTTACTTCCTGTGCACATTTGTGTCTGGACTGGATGTCTAAACAAGAGATAAGTGTTTAAGAAAAGAGCTCAAAGAGGACCCAGTGTGTTGACGGCGAGGGACCTCTCTTGTTCCTTTAGCCGTCAACACAGTGAATCCTCTGGAGTTGCAGGCGTCCATAGGCTACGGTAGCTGATGAAATGAGCGTACAAACTACATAACTATTAATTTACTTTCCTAAAAATCCCACGTGTCCGCATACTGAAATCACATTTTACGTAGTCGCGGTTGACCGGACAAGAGTTTATAAGCGGTTTAAAAATTAATTTTACTATCGATTTTAAACGAATAAAGTGGTCGCAAACTAAAAAATAAGTAGTTCGGCAACTAATATTAACATATTATAAGTATTTAAGTAGTATTTTTAATTATGTGTCACACAAAGTGAAAATCAAAAATCGGTATAAGATGCCACTAAGCGGACACGTGTCCGCCAACCGGGATACCTAACAAATTTGCATACGGGTTGCGCGGACACTCAATATTTCTATAACTTTAGAAAGATCATGAGAAAATCTCTGTAAATAACGTACATTGGTTCACAATTAACCGAACTAAATGCCTAACACAAATGTAACACGAATACAAAAGAAGAAACTTACGTTTATCCGCGCGCCTTGTTCTTAATTTATTCGTAAGATATCGACCATTTTGGTCACTACTGAGGAGTAGCGTATATAAACATTTTTTTTTCTGGCTAAAGGATGCATCAATTGTTTTGAAGTGAATACATTATTATTGCATAACTATCTGAGTATCACCAAACAAATTCATTTTATTTCTAAGAACAGCAGGAGTCTTATTTTTTGCATTTTAAGAGAAGTTGACGGCCATTTGTCCGGCTACCGGCACTGTCCGCGCTACCGGCACAATGACCCTATGCATTGGTAAAATTAACCCACATTTATATTTATTAGCTAGTTTGAAAATTTTCTATTATATAAGCCAATATTATACAACCGGGTTATTGGGTTATTACGTGATAACTTAAAATTTAATTTAACTTCTAAGTTAAATTTAGGGGCTGCATTTAATAAATTACGTCATCGGTTTTTGACGATTTTTGACCCCCCCCCCCCCTTAAAAACAACCAAAAATTATGCTTCAAATGGCCCCGTTTCCTCCTACATTATGCTACCATCATCCGATGTCCAGACCCCCCTTATTTTGAAATGACGTAATTTATGAATAGCCCCTTATCACTTATCAACTAGCACAAGTTCTATGTTATATCATTTATGGACTACATGATTACCAGAATACATATAATATTAATGAGCTAGTGTGATATAAGTAAATAAATTCAGTACACATACACATTAATAAACAAACTCACTAGTAACTTTCTTACCTGCAATATCATGTCTCCGGGCTCTATCCTTCCATCCAGCGCCACCGCACCTCCCTTCATAATGCTCCCCACATAGATCCCCCCATCACCGCCCTTATTCGACTGTCCCACTATCGAAATACCGAGGAAGTTCACCGTATCCATGTTCAATGTCACTGTAATTATGTGCATGGACATTGTAGAATCAGTTATTGAAGAGTAGGATGATGTTCTTGACATGACTTGAGGTCGTTTTCTTCTTCTTTGAGGTCGTTTTCTATTACTGACTTGGAGGTGGGATACACTGCTACATTCAGTCAGTGCTCGGTCTACTGAAGCATTAGTGTGTCTACCGGTGGTTGTGGTAATCTCTGATTGGCTGTCGAAGAGACTCGTAGAGTCTAAATCGGAGCTAAGGACAGAGGCCGTCTCGTATTCCAAGCCATGGTTGCCGTATTTGGAATGTCCGTTGATTCTCAAGCCTCTGTATTTGTATTTGTCGCAGGAGGCTCTGTGGCCGGGCCGGGAGCTTATCGTACTGTCCGTATCCGTGCAGGTGTCCCGCGTGAGAGGCGCCGAAGGTGCCCCGTGGGCGGCCGTCTTTGCCTTCCCTGCATTGCTGTCTGTACATTGAGATGCACCGTCGGAAGGATTAGAACCCTCCGCAGACACGAGCCACGACACTACACGACCGTTAAAACACGGTAAATGAGCGTTATCATCAACTATTTCTTCTTTAACAACACCGAAGTCATCGTCCATAGATTTGAAGAAAAATTTGTAGTTCGGCCTATTCAACTGGTTCTTGAAATCTACTAACGTCACTTTCTCCGGCGATATGGGGATTTTCACTAAATACGGCGTCTCCTCGTCGTCTATGTAGTAAATAACTTTTGTTTCCTCCATTTTAGAGCATTTATTATTGATAAAAAACAACACCCTTACGATCTATAAATATCAGCCGCCATCACAAAATATGGCGATAAACTAGTTCCATATTCTGCCGTAGCGCTGCCATCGGATTTTTCCTTTGGTCCGAACTGTGCATACGTGTCCGATGTTTAGTAACCAATTCCCTAAATAATTAATAGACAATTTTATAATTCAATAGCACTTTTCATTATTTTATTGATTTTTGATGTGTAGTTGTTCGCCTATAATTGTTTAATTATTTATTTAATTTTGAATTATCTTGATTACTATGAAAACGTATTCTGCGTAGAATGGATATAGCCGCCAACGTTCCAATGCAAGTAATATTTTTTTATACAAGGTCATCAGCATTAAAGCAAATATTATCCAAGCATTTAAGACTAGTTGAGAAAACATATTAGTAAAAACCCTCAAGTGCTTTTAAGGTGAATTTGTATAAAAATTACAGTATATTTTTACTAATTTAAATAATTTTAATCACCGTAGCAAACACCATACGTGAAATGAACCAACATACGTGAATAAAAAGACGTCAACGCAACGTCAAAGTCAAATTGGCATTTTCAAAACAAACTCACGTGTTGGTTATTTAGTAGATTTAATTAAATATTAGGGAAATAAATGTTAAATAAGACAAAATGCAAATAAAACAAGAAGATACGGAAATAGACGTATTTGTCGCCACTAAAATTGGTTCATTTAAACGTAAGTAACTTGGTATTGTAATGTATAACTTTCACTACATAATCGCTACCGTTTTTTCTCAATGTAAGCCAAATTAATACATGTTTAACCTCAAATACAGGTCTAACGTGACTGCCGTCACACAGTTAATCAATTGAAAGGGCGTAGGAACAGTTTAATACATAATATACATCTAAATAACCCCATTACATTAGGTAGTTTAACTATAGAATCACCGCGAATGTACGAGACCGAAATCTCTGTCGCTATCACACGAATATGCGAGAGCAATAGAGAGGAAAATCGTAAAACTCGTAACTTCTGCATCGGGAGTAAATAAATAAAATAAAATAAAAATAGGCTTACTTCTGAAATGAAAATTACATTTTATATGTATAAACTATTTAGGTCTTCCATCGAAAACTTTAACTCGTCTTTTGACTTAGACCTCCTCCATTTCATTCTGTCCCTTGCGAGAATTGGAAGGACAGTCGCCATCAGATGTATCGGAGTGGCCAAGGTGGTCACAAATACCTGAACAACGCCTCTATTGTCAAGGTAATAAAGAGCATGTTCAGATGTTTTTGAGTACCTTGGCCGCTCCAATATATTTGACGGTGACTGTAACCTCAGTTTAAAAAAATGTTAAGGATTATCTGCAGCCTTTGATTTTATATTAATTAATAATAGTAAGCACCTTTAATCATAAAGCCCCCCCTTAAAGGGGAGGCCTATGTTCAGCAGTGGACGTCTTATGGCTGAGATGATGATGATGATGATGACCTTTAATCATGAAACATTATCTTTAGTTTTAAATATTCAGATTAACTTGAAATTACAAAATCATATCTCCGTCTATAGATGTTAAATACCACACTGACGTAACCAAGAACAGTAAGAAGTGCATAGAGAATCTGGTGGACATCAAGACTCTACAGAAGGATGAAGGCATCACCTGCATCGAGTGGGGCAATGCAGAGCAGACCGAGATACTACTGGGGAAGAAGAACCAACAGGTACTTTAAAAATTAGGGTAGACTGGGCCTTCCTTTGTGGATGACATTTAGTTAAGTTTATGAAATAAGTTTTATTTAATTTTTTTTTACTCACTGCTATACTATTTATAACTTGAAAATATAAAAATGCTGTTCAAGTGCATCTATGCTGCGCAAATGTGCCACATCCCAAATAGCTGTGTTTCCACCAGACGCACCGCCTCGCGAGGAAATTGCCGCGCGCGGCAGCTCGGCTAGTGTGGACGTGCCTCGTCCGTTTTCCGTTTTCCGTCCGCGCGTTCGTTTTCCTCGGCCGAGCTACGTCCACACTAGCCGAGCTGCCGCGCGCGGCAATTTCCTCGCGAGGCGGTGCGTCTGGTGGAGACACGGCTAATGGCCATGAATACCTCAAAAATGCAATACCGCAAGTGCCCCTGTTGCCTCCCCCCGTATACGCGCCTGACCTACAATAATGATTGGAAATCACCCTTATGATGTTGATTCATTTATTTACTTACCTGCATTGCTAATTATAGTAAATCTACTTCCAGATTCAAATCCACAGCTCAGACGGAACCCTCCACCGCACCTACACGGCCGACCACGGCACGGGGCACGTGGTCGGTGTTGGTCGGTGCCGACGACTCATCAGCGCGCTCAGTACTGGCGTTATTAAGGTATTTATTGAATATAATAGAATAGAAACACATTTATTGGAGAATCCATCCACATAAGTTAAGCTAACCCAACACTAGCGTCTTTGGAGCGTCGACGTCGCCCGAGCGCCCGCGCAGCGTCGACGCGACGTCTATCGGGCGTCGACGTCTCACCAGCGTCGACGCAACGTCGACGCAACGTTAGTTGAGCGTCGGCGTCTCAACAGCGGTGCCGACGGGACGTCTTTTGGCCTTACAAATTAATGACGTCGCGTTGTCACCGCGTCGCCGCTGGTGAGACGCTGACGCTCTGAAGACGCTGGTGTGGGGGTAGCCTTAGAAAAAAGTAGAAAAAATGAAACTATAGGTACACTTGAAACTAAGTACCCAATGCTTAAAGTAACATACATTCATGACATATTATATTAGCATTGGAAACAGTGGAAATATCGTTTAATACATCATTATTATTAAAAAAAAATATATATATATATGAATGCTCATGTTGAAGCAGGAACAATACATTATTTTTTTCTAGATATGGAAGAAAAAGGAGGAGGTACTGATTGACACAGGGGGCAAGTTGGACCGCATGAGAGTGTGTGCTGAGGATCAACTTTTTGCAACTGGTAAGTTAGCCTATCTCATCTTAGACTAAGAGCTGGTCACATCTGATATGACACAATAATGAGAGCAACAAAACCCGTCTAGTTAGATTGCTATACATTCTTCCTCCTAGCGTTTGTGTCGGCTTGGGGTCCGCTTGACAACCTAATCCCATCAATTGGCGTAGGCACTAGTTTTTACCCGACTGCGCGTCGCAAAGGAGGGTAATGTGTTTTTACAAAAGTGACTGTCACTACCATCTGACCTTCCAATCCAGAAGGGAAAACTAGGCATTATCGGGATTAGGTTCGGTTTCCTTACGATGTTTTCCTTCACCGAAAAGCGACTGTGCGGGTGGTGAAAAACTCAGTGGTGTGAGTCAGGGTTTGAATTCTTTAAATTTACAGGTGGTGAAGAAAACGACCTGAAGATCTACCGCATCGGTGAACCGGAGCCGACCTTCAGCGCCAAGAACCTGGCCCACGACTGGCTTCAGCTCCGTCGAGGGGTATGGGTGTCGGACCTCTGCTGGTGCGGCCCGGGCGGCAACATGGCCGCCGTGTGCTCGCGACACGGCTATATTAGGTACGTTGCAATAGTTTGCGTTAAGTACAGCGACATCTAGCGGGTGATTGTAACATCAAGAACCTGACGCATGACTGGCTTCAGCTCCGTCGAGGGGTATGGGTGTCGGACCTCTGCTGGTGCGGGCCGGGCGGCAACATGGCGGCCGTGTGCTCACGACACGGCTATATTACGTACTAGCAACAGTTTGCGTTAAGTACAGCGCCATCTAGCTTGTGATTGTAACATCAAGAACCTGGCGCATGACTGGTTTCAGCTCCTTCGAGGGGTATGGGTGTCGGACCTCTGCTGGTGCGGGCCGGGCGGCAATATGGCCGTATAATCTACATAAAGTCTATGGTAGAGTCAAAAGTGTCGTATATAAAATAGAGCAGGAAAGCTGCGAGCGAAAGTGAGCGAGATGTCTAGGTTCATGAGTTTAGACTCAATCGGAACCTTGCTTTTGACCCAACTCATGCCCAACTCTAGGCAAACGTTTAAGATAATGCCGGCACTTCACATGGCGTGTTTGTCCAAATATTCGTGTTGCTTCTCTTTCGTATTTCATAGCAAAGAGAGAGATATTCATATAACACGAACATTTGGGCAATATATTTTACTGCCTCTGCACTTTAACGCATAACTGCGTCTCTTTAGGGTGGGTTGCACCACGCACAATTAACAGACTCATCAACGTTAAATATGGCGACGGAGCTGTCATCCCATAGAAAAATGACAAACTTTTCATACAAGATTTTTTTACGATTACGTTTACGTTCACAGACAGTTTGGTACAAGCGGCCCTTAGACTGGCCCATGATGTGGAACAAGTTTAAAATTGCCCTACCGCTTTGAGTCACTAGTCATTTGCATGAATGATTCCCAAAGTCCCGCTAGATGGCGCTGTACTCACCGCAAACTGACGAACGTTACTTCAATACAGAGACATATGGGTTATGTAATCGAAATCAGTCGTTTGGCAATTTGGCATTTATGGCTGGGCAGGCAACTGGCAACATAGAGTTGTCTGGCTTGGCTTGGCAAATTATTTTTGTAGACGATCCGCCTTTGTTGGGTCGTTAGCAGAGAATATTTAAACGGCTATTAGACAATTTAGACAGTTCAACCTGCAGGGCCCAATCTGTTGTGTACCCTGCCTCTCCCTACCCCTCTTTCAGCTCCCTACGGGCTCTATCTTCAATTACACCTTCCAACCTGTCAGATTGGGCCCTGCAGGTTGCAATGTCTAATACCGCTTTTACTTACTAGCTAATTTTTTGTATGGAAGCTGTGAGGTGCAGACGGTGATCACCACGAAGAAAGGGGCGCACTCAGGATCATCGGGTGTCTAGGGCAGCGGTGGTAAATAAAACATCTTATTTATGTTTTATAGTGGCGTGTTGCCGCGGCGGCGGCTGGCTGCAGACTGGAGTAGTTGCAGTAGTGAAGGTTGTAGAATCAGTGACAAGCTGGGTCGCCCGGTCTCTTTTATGGACGCAATGGGGTGACCGAACTAGTGACCGTTATGCGCCGAATATGCCAAACTTTTATTGACCAATAATCTTACGGCTAATTACATGAGAGTAGGGATGGGTAACTTTAATTTAGGACATTTAGTTTTATAATTAATACAATTTCTTATCATTTACACATAAAATATCAAACACGGAGCAAACAATAGTACTTAAAACTAGACATTTTGTATATAGCAAGTTACACGTTTATTAATCATTGACATAGAAATAATACAATAGAATGATTTACTTATATCTAGTTACACAAATCAAAGTATTTCTAAGCTACATGCGACAGTTCTCCCCCACGTGCGTCAGCACCGTCTACTGGTGTGGAGCATGCGAGGATGAGTCTGGAAACCGGGCGGCGGATGTCTTCTTTGCGAGATAAATTTACAATGGCTACTCTTATTGGCCATCAGGACCGGGAAAGAGTTGTGCGATTTCGCCTCTAGACCATGTATCTCGTGGCATTTCGTCCGGTATGTCGCTTCGTTGAGCACTGGATCGCGGCATTAAGTTCAGGCGATTTTCTTGCTTCCAGCGCGTCCATTCGTGGTCGTCAGGCGGAATCTTCTTCCGAATCTTGCGCCATTCGGTCACGTGACGTTTGAGACTATCGGGCAGTGAGTTTGTGGCCTCGAATAACTCACGTTCTGGGTTGGGCGCACCGTTAGATGTGTTAGGCAGCGGTAGGGTGGTAGAGGGCGCCGATAAAGGGGCGGCGGGCTCTAGGTACATCGCTCGTGTGATAAGACGCGTGTACAGTACGTTCCCTCGCTTTTCTCTAAGGTGGCTTGTCATGTCGTGCATTGATTCGTTTGCAGCTGCGGCGGTAAGCGGCGGTTGATTCGCTATGAGCCTCTCTTGCGGTAAGTCGCCTGCGGAAACCGTGAGGGTGGTTTCGTTACAGGTCCGACACCTTTGGCACTTATTCGTCAGATAACGAATGCTACCGCGCAGTCTGACAATGCAGTATTGTTGCTTCGACTCGTCAAATTCGGTCACGTGACTTTCGTGGTTGGACTTTTCATGGAAATGATGGACCAATAATTTCGTGAACGCTTCTTCGGTATGCAGGACGGGTATATGTGTTCCGTCTCTGTTTGTCACTATCACACCATTTTTGTCCAATTTCACGGCGACTCGGTGTAGCGAAGACTTTTCAGGCAGCGCGCGCCCGGCTTCCAGCAGTCGTATTTCTTCAGCATACGACTCATTTTGGCTCCGTCGGATCAGTAGTGTTTCTGCCAGACTTATGTGTCTGTTGTTCATCTCTGTTTCTGGATTCTTAACAGACAATTTGGCTTTGAAAACCTCGGCAGCAACCAAGACTCTGGCCGTAGCGCGAACCAGTCTAGTGAATTTCGAGAACCTACTTACGTCGGGTAGGTATTCCGATTTTTCAACGGAACAAACCGGTTTGTTTACGCGTTCGCTTTCGCCTCCCCCGCTGAGGGACGTACCCTCCGTGCTCTGGACTACGTTCGAGCTTACGTCTGGGCTATTGGAGGCGAATCCGTTGTTAATTTCGTCGTCCGTCGTTCGCGGTATTACGCAGCCTACGAACGCTACATGCGGATCAGACGATTGACGTGGTGTATCTGGCGTTCGCGTCGCATCTATGGACACTCGCTCCAGACACGCGGGTGCGATCGTGATTGTGTTAATATTGCTAGTACCATTTTCCACGGGCGCAGTTGCGTTCAAACCGTGTAGCAATTTATGGTGCCCAGCTTCGCACCCGTTCACGCCACAATGCAAGAATTTGCACTTGAAGCGACCATAGTGCGACGCGTCCAGACACCTATAACACAATTTCGCGTTTTTGGACCAATCCCAACGTTCGGCGATCGTAGCATTAATGAACTTAGTGCACGTTTCAACTTTATGCTCGTGACTATTACAAATTGCGCAATTGTTACTAGACGGCGAATGTTTAGGTTTGGTCCCGTTATATGCGGGTTTATTAGCCTCGCGGGGCTTTGTTTGAGCTACCGTAGGCGACCTATACTCATGCGCGCGAGCTTTAACTTCATCGCATCGCGGGCGAGTGCCTTGGTAGAGTTGGTAGTTATCGTCAGAATCTGAATCGCTCGAATAATCGCGGGAAAACGCGGGAGCGGGAGCGTAAGCGGGGGCGTTTCGACGCCCTGACCTGTTTTCCGGCTCAATAGATACCGCGTTTACCGTAGCGCGCGACTTCGGCCATCTGCTACGATACGTTTTTCTTACGGCAGAACTAATCCCGATCAAAAATTCCGAAATTGCTACTAGGTCGGGCAAGTCAACGTTAGACTGCTTGAATTTGCCCCATTCGTACCTAACAATAAGGTTCAATTTGTCGACGATTTTATTGACTAATTCTGGCGCGTAAAGATACTTTTCTTGTTTTAAGGATTTAATCGTGGCTACAGCGTTGGCTACATGTGCGGCGAAAGACACTATGTTGCTATTGTCTTCTGCTAATCGCGGCATACGTTTCACGTTATGTAGCTCTGTCAGCACGATCTCCTCTGGATCCCCGAATTGCCTTTCTAAGGCTTCCATAATTTCGTATGGATCCTGTACGGTGTACATGATGGACTTTACAGCTATTCTGGCTTCTCCTTTCAAAGCCTTACGGATTCGGCTGACGTTATTCACGTAACTAAACATCGGCGCGGTATCCTCGAATTCGGCCCGAAACGCGATCCACTCCGTAATATTACCGTCGAAAGTGGGCAATTCGGGCGGCCTATGCATAACGGGTGCGTAATGATTCGAAACATCTCGCGGCGGACGATGTGTGCTTATGTGCGACTCGCGGGGCGCGGGCCTACCGAGAGCGGCGGGCTCACTATGCACGAAAGTACGTGGGGCTGTTGTGACTCCAGGTCGGAATTTAAAACTTTGGTCAAGCTGAGACTGGTGTTCGACCCACTTCTTCACTCGTTGCTCGTCTAATTCGACTTCAGTTACGGTCTTGCCGCTAGCAGATCGCGCCTCATACTGGGCGACCTGTAGCCGTAATTTGGCAGTTTCCGCCTGTTTATTAGCAACGGCGAGAGTGGCTTTCTGAACTTCCAACTCGGCCATCAACAAAGCCAACTTTTCGTCACAACTTACACTAATACACTGTTTTTCGCGCACTTTTTCACTATCGCGATCGCGGCACTGAGAATCGCGGGTTTTTTCGCCCGTTGGCGTGTTTGATTTACACAAAGCCCCCGGGGGATTAACTACCGTTTTCTCGTTTTCATCGTATGAAATGTCCGAATATTCGGGCGCCGGCGGCGGCGCTGTTGCCGACGGCGGCGGGTACGCACTATGACCGTCATCTAGGTTGCTGCTGGTGCCTTTGTCCCATGTATTGGTTTCGCCGGAGGTTGTCTTACCAGACGGCGGCGTCATGGTGGCGGCAGGCTCCCCCTGCGGCTTGCGTGGGCGAAGAGACCTCTTCAGCGTGTGTTCGGACATCTTCTTCTTTTTTCTGGCTTCTTTTTACGCAAATGACGCACGTGGGGGTCCCTAACCTTACCTACCTAAAACCTATTGGCTGACACTGCCTAGTGCAGCGCCAGCGACCCTAACTTACAACTAACTCACTTGTGGGCGTAAATCCCTTGATGCACTGATTCTCGCGCAAAGGCTAAGTGCAAGTGCCAGAGCGTCCGAAAGCAGTGTGAAGACGTCAACCATGTGACGTTGCAACGAAAGTTGCCAGGACACGAACGCGGAGTATGGCCTCAACACGAACGGTCCGTCCAGCAAGCTGGTTATAGCCGTAGGCTCTACCGCTAAAGCGGGCGGGTGTATGGACACCAAATGATGATGATGATTCTGAGCGTGAAATAAAGTTCTGTCTCAGCGCGTACTTTATTCTTTCTTCATAGTTCTTTCATCCGGTGCTCGAAGGACCAGCTGTGAGGTGCAGACGGTGATCACCACGAAGAAAGGGGCGCACTCAGGATCATCGGGTGTCTAGGGCAGCGGTGGTAAATAAAACATCTTATTTATGTTTTATAGTGGCGTGTTGCCGCGGCGGCGGCTGGCTGCAGACTGGAGTAGTTGCAGTAGTGAAGGTTGTAGAATCAGTGACAAGCTGGGTCGCCCGGTCTCTTTTATGGACGCAATGGGGTGACCGAACTAGTGACCGTTATGCGCCGAATATGCCAAACTTTTATTGACCAATAATCTTACGGCTAATTACATGAGAGTAGGGATGGGTAACTTTAATTTAGGACATTTAGTTTTATAATTAATACAATTTCTTATCATTTACACATAAAATATCAAACACGGAGCAAACAATAGTACTTAAAACTAGACATTTTGTATATAGCAAGTTACACGTTTATTAATCATTGACATAGAAATAATACAATAGAATGATTTACTTATATCTAGTTACACAAATCAAAGTATTTCTAAGCTACATGCGACAGAAGCCATAGACAAATTTCCGCTACCATAGACAAAATTAAGTATTTTGTCTATGAATTGGCTTAATTCCGCGAGGAATTCCGCTAGGTCTGTTTTGACCCTAAATAAAAGTTTGTAACGAACGAAAATAACCCGTCCGTTCTATATATTATATTCTTTGTCATTGCTATATGTATGTCGTGTGGAGGTAGAGTCATAGAGTGTTTGCGAAAAGAGTAGTCACGCGACTGATTTTAAAACACGTTTCAAGATGGCTGATAGCATACCGTAACTAACCTACATAATTTAGTCGGTTTCATTGTTACCCTTCAAAGAGCGGTGGAGGGTAATAAACGTTTCTATTATACTTAGGGCCTTTTGGAAGTAAGCAATAATCACAAGGGTGAGTCTATGATAAGGACTATTAAGGACCAACGATAATAGCACCTTCTCTGTCATATCTATGGAAAGTGTAATAAGACCATCCCGTTCAATCTTGGTATTGTTATTTCCGTGTCAGGTCTATGGGTGGTATGTCTATGATGTACGCGGAGTCTATGGGTTGGGCTTATCATGGCCACAGCGGTTTGGGAAGAATTTTTTGTTTTTTGTTCATTTTCGTGGTTATGTGTAATATTGATAGCTTATTGTGCGGTGATCTAACGAACAAGGGAACAGCTAATGAAGAATTAGTCTTAAAAGGCGTGTAACCATTGATTGGTTGAACAACCTGTAGCCTCCTCGTGCCTTTTGTGGGGAGCTATCACTCTACAAATAGCAACTAGCAAGGCTTATGCCACTTCTACCGAACAACGTTGTCTACAACTTATTTGATTAAACAAAATACTTATTGATTGAAGACATTGTACCATGCATTGAACCTAAAGATTGAATCTTACAAGCTCTTATTTCCCGCCTTTTTATTATACTAGACATTGGCTACAGGCAATACCGCCTAAAGTCCATAAGAAAAAAAGGATGTACACTCTGTTGTCCCAATATCCCGCTAGATGGCGCTGATCCGACCGTAAACTGACTAACAGTTTTGTTACAAAAGATATTGGCTATACTTGTTCGCCTTATGCATTTTGTTTATGATATCGTTTTAGAAGAAAAGATTTGATTTTTGTAGACGTTAAGACTTTGTTGGATCGGAGCGTTGATATTTCAAGGGGCCATGGCTCAAGCCTGTGGTGCTCAAAGCGGGACTTAGTGTTCTTAAAGGCTCGAGTTCTGGAGTCCTCATTTTGAAGATAACTCAGTTAACAGAGGATTCGGTCAACTCGAAGACTCGTAGTCTCGAGTGTGAGTCCTCTGTACAAACGACTCGAAGTCTTTTTTATAGCTAAAGTCTTCGAGAAAACTTGAGTCTTTCAGTGCCACTATTAGTTTCGTAATTAGACTCGGGGCTACGCAATTCGATTCAAGTCAAGCTGCGAAAATATTTAATAGCGACGCCGCCATCCTAACAACTGTAAGTCTCATCGGTGAGGGTAATAGAAAAGGACTCGATCGCAGAAAAGAGACTCGAGTCCTATGCGAAACTCGCTTTAGTTCTCGATACTTGCTGGGTTCAAAGTTCCGAAATATGATAAATGGAGTCCTATACAGAATGTAACAAAAAAACCCGGTGATCCGTTTCATGGCACAATTGGTTTCGTAAAGCGAGTAAAAAGTAGGAGAAATATTATTTTTGCGTGAATTTTTTTTATGGGAATCGTCGTCCCTTTCGGCCTATCCTCCATACAAAAGCATTTTTATTCGCGCGGATTTTTTAGAATAGGAAACCTATTATGCCCTTAAAAGGATCACCAGCATTTTTGTTACACCTTGTATAAGGAGTCCAGTCCCGTTATTTGAGGTTCGAGTCGTAATAAAAAGGACTCCCAGAACTCGAGTTTTGTACAACACTACGTCTGGAGGTAGACTGTATGCGAAAAGAGGAGTCTCGTGGTTTGTATAAGAGACTATAGAGTCCGAATATCCCGCTAGATGGCGCTGATCCCAGCGCAAACTGACTAACACTGTTTCGTTACAAAACTCATGGGTATATGAGAGCGTTACGAGCACTGCATTGCCTTCGGTTAATTGGCAATGCAACGCTATTTTTGTAGACGTTACGCCTATGTTGAATGTAGCGTTGAAATTATTGAATTTATTAATATTAATTATTAATTATTAATTATAATTACTAGTAGTTCTGTGAACCGTAAACTTCGGAGCATTTCCCCCCTTTTCCCCCTCTTTCACCCTCCCTCGAAACTTTTCGCCCCAATCGAAAAAATGTCTCGACAATTTTTGGCAAATAAATCAAGGAACGTACATGCCAAGTTTCATCGAAATCGGATGAAAAACGCGACCTCTAGACCGACACTGACCAACCAACCAATACACACACATCAATCTGCCAAATCGTCGTACCAGTGAAAACGGAGACGTTTAATTAATTAATGGAGGGTTATTTTTTTATTTGAGGCACAAGTCCCATACAGAGTTAATAACAATTGTAGCTTAACCTATGTTAGTAATAAAAATATTCATAAATTATAATTACAAATAAAATAAAATTAAATAATATTATATTATTATGAATGCGAAAAGATATATTATATTAT
The DNA here is from genome assembly GCA_911728535.1 of Pammene fasciana. Classification (NCBI taxonomy): domain Eukaryota; kingdom Metazoa; phylum Arthropoda; class Insecta; order Lepidoptera; family Tortricidae; genus Pammene; species Pammene fasciana. The sequence continues at coordinate 1,977,870 of OU452296.1, forward strand.
ATGACCCGCCCCGGCTTTCGCGCGGGTGCAATTATACATATAAACCTTCCTCTTGAATCACTCTATCTATTTAAAAAAACCGCATCAAAATCCGTTGCTTAGTTTTAAAGATATAAGCATACATAGGGACAGACAGCAGGAAGCGACTTTGTTTTATACTATGTAGTGAAGCTGAAGAGGATCGAAAGTCTATACATAGTAGATATTCGAAAAAAAATTGGATGGGGATGATTAGAATCGATAACAGAACACGTTCCAATCCAACAGTTTTTCGAATTTTTTGTCTGTTTATTTGACCGCGCATCACGTGAAAACGGCTGAATCGCTAATCAGGCTGATTAGTTATGGGATTCTGAATCGATTTTGATGACATTTTGTATAGAGATAGTTTGAATCCCGAGAAAGGACATAGCATAGTTTTCATCCCGATAATCAACCCTAGAGGGGGTGAAAAGGGAGTGGAAGTTTGTATGGGGAATCAATAACTGCTTAACGCTGGAAACAGTTTGAGCTTTGGGGAAGGATGTAGAATAGTTTGTATCCAGGAGTTCGATTTTTGAATCTCACCGGTGACTTTTTTTGTATGCAGCCGATGACTATTTAGTACGAAATAAGATAAAATAAGTCACCCGGTGAGATTCAAAAATCGAACTCCAGAATTCATTCCTTGACGGGGGATTACTAATTCCACGCAGACGAAGTCGCGGGTAAAAGCTAGTCAGTATGTAAACTCTCACTTTGAATGTTGTCCCAATATCCCGCTAGATGGCGCGGATCCCAGCTCAAACTGACTAATACTGTTTCGTTACAAAACATATGGGTATATTTTGTTCGTCTCATGATTTCGGTTTATATAAATGATTTTATTTTTTGTAGACGCTACGCCTATGTTGGATTGTAGTGTTGTCATTATAGATTTCAACAAACTTCAAGATTTCGAAGAAGGTTAATTAGTTCGTTGGGATCTTTGTTTTTTTTATTCATTCCTTGACGGGGGATTACTAATTCCACCAGGCGGGTGGAACTCCGCGCGGCGGTTCAAAACGGCGATGACGTCACGACCCGGCCGGCCGGGTTTTTTGAGCGCGGGCCGCCCATAGATATACCACCCATAGATCTGACACGGAACTAATAATACCAAGATAGAACGGGATGGTCTTATTACACTTTCCATAGATACGGCAGAGAGGTGCTATTTTCGTTGGTCCTTGTCATAGTTTCTATTACCCTCCACGCGTTACTTCTAGCAGTGGAGGGTAACAAACAGATATAATGCGCGATTTCTTCAAGAATTTCTGTGATTGCTACGAGAAAAGCTGTTAGTTTTCCTAGAAAGTTGTGTCGGCTAAGGAAAACATTGGTAAATTGTTCTGTTTTATGCTGTAGAAGTGATAATGGGCATCTATATATCTATCCCTTACGGGGGTACACGTGTGCGGGCTCTAGTTAATGCTTGCTTTGAGGGGCCGCCGAACGCGGTCAAGGTATAGCAAAGGGGGGGCGCGATTTCAGGACTGAGAATATTTTTGTAACTTTTTTATTTATTTCGCATTTTTGCTATCTTTTTGATTAAAACTCAAAGTCAAAAGTCAAGTCAATATTGTCTTTATTCAAGTAGGCATAGCAACAAGCACTTTCGAATAGTCAGTAGCACTTTCGAATCGTCAGTAAACTAAGTCAACTGTATAGAATACATTTAGATAAGCATCTTTTATTGATTACAATTTTGTGATTAACTTGCCCGTTTAAGAAAGCGGTCCAAAGTTGCGAGTTTGGCTATAGGATTACTACGGAGCTAGGGGCTTGAAAATTAATATTGTACATTAGATTAAGTCGGTTCTGGCCCTCGCCGGTTACTGCCGCGGCGCGGCACGCTCGCTCGGCTTCGCGCGCTGTTAGGTCACGGTTCAGCTAACACACTCCTCCTCGCTTCGCTCGTCGTCGCACCTATCTTGGCTCTGTGACACAATTTCGGAGCCAATATCTCGGTAATTATCAAGTATAGAGAAAAGTTGCCCATACAAAACATGCTTATTTTAGCGTCCTCTATACGATAGCATCATAAAAAATAGGTGTCATAATGATATGACCGCCATCAAATTTTTTTGGTCCCGCGCCCTCTTTGCTATACCCCAACCATTTTCTAACGATATCAAATTGCCTCTTTTTGAGAATACTACCTACCTAAATCATGATATTGATACCTGTTACACTCGAGGTACGGTTAGTCGTTAGAAAATTATTGGACCTTCTGCCTGTTTGCCACTTGTGTGTTGTAAAAAGAGACAACCCTCAAATGTCAGAAAGGATAGGACGTAAGTTGACTTAACGCGATCGAGAGGGACAAAACGTTTAGGTGAATAAAAGCGTGGGAAAAAACGCCTCGCTGACTGAATTTATACTTTATTGTGTCGAAGCAAAAGTCGCTATTTGTTTGTATGCTGTTGCTTAGATGGCCTTCTGCTGTTGCTATTACTTATTCTGTGACTCCACGCAGACAAAGTCGCGGGTAAAAGCTTAAATTCTTACTTTGAATGTTGTCCCAATATCCCGCTAGATGGCGCTTCTCAGCGCAAACTGACTAACACTGTTTTGTTACAAAACATGGCTTCGCCTCCTGTATTTTGTTTATGATATCATTTTAGAAGAAAAGATTGAATTTTTGTAGACGTTACGACTTTGTTGGATCGGAGCGTTGAAATTTTAAGGCCATTCCTCGATTCGGAAAAGCCACGCCCATCCGTTAGAGACACGTTTATGGCTCCCGTGCACAAAAGAAAGAGATGCAGCGCTCTTAAAGATCACAATTTTTGAACAAACTACGATAAATAAGCGAATCTATAAAGTTTTGTTTAATTTTGCTTCTGTGACTTTTTAGATAAACCAGAATACCATATTTTTTACTGAGTTATATTGCTTAATCTCTTATAGTTTACGTAAGCTAAGAAAAATAAGGAGAAAAAGTACCCAACTTCGGTTTTTTTTTCTATCGAGGCAACTTTCAGCAATCGTGTTTCGGCTTGCGCCAAAAACAAGAATATATAGTCTAATAATATACAGTGTGTTTCTGTAATAGGAGCAATAAATTAAAACATAGATTCTACTCCTCAAACTACAAAACTTTTGCTCAACAACTTTTAAAAAATATGTATTTTGTAGATTGTCTCTTTTTCATACAAAGTAAATAGTATTTTCAATGAACGTTAAAATCCGTCTAATTGACATTTCTTGTCACCATAAAGCTCTATACCTGGAGGAGCCATCGCCTCATCTTTCCAAACAAAGAAGTCTGCCAAAATCTGAGGGGGGCGAGGTAGCATACCTACGTCATGGCGTTTTCAATTTAAAGGTACATCATTGTCAGTTGTTAATAAAGCTTATTTCTAAATGAATTTTTATAGCAGCATCGCCTTATTGATAAAGGACAATGATGTACCTTTCACTTGAAAATATCACGCATATTTGACAGTAAGTCACGACACTAAATGGAGCAACAAATAGTTGATTTTACATATGTTGAAATATGGTTCATTATTGGATGCAGTCCTTGCAAATGTCAAACAAAAAAGCCAAAGATCATTTTTGCTTGTATTTTCAAACAAAATATAGAAGGCAGTAATCCTTAGGGGCGTTAAATATGCATAAGTGTCAAACGTCAAAATAGTTACTGCCCGTCAGAAAATAAACGATTATCTTTGAATCGATTCAGTAAACGACGTTGGATTTTCGATATGGATTAATTTTTTAATCATAATAGTAATGATAAAAAAAGTAAAACTATAATTACATGTGAAATTATATTTCATATTTTTGTAAACTAGACATAATAGAACATTTTTTACACCTAAAAACAATACATAAAGGCATTTTCACGGAGCTCTTTACTCACTGAAAACGATGAACTGAATGCGTGTAATCGATTTTTGAAATAGTTTTTATAAACCTATTAGATTTTCCTGCTAATAACGTTGACAGAGGGGAAATGTACCTAAGCTTACTCCAGGTATAGAGCTTTATGCTTGTCACCCTACAGACATAGTCAATTTCGGAATACATCGCGTGTTCGAAAAAACTTTAAAGTGTCCTAAAAATCAAACCATACGTTATTTTTAAAAGTCGCTGAACAAACGTTGTCTGGTTTGAGGAGTAGAATCTACGTTTTAATTTATTGCTCCTATTACAGAAACACAAAAATACACACACACACATACATATTCGAAAATAAATTCACTCCCTTTTCCCGTTTAGTCACTAGAGCGTTTGAAAAAAACTATAATTTTTCAAAGTAGCCCCTTAAGGGGCTCCGCACGTTTTTTACCGATTTTTGACCAGTTTTGAGTCGATATTCCTACATTTGCACTACAGATAGAATAATAAGGCAAACGGCTATCGGTTCTTTAATATTTTATCTCCATTCTGTAGAGCCAGATTTTGAAATAAATGGGCACTTATTTTTTAATGATTTTTTTAAACATGGGCTAAAAAGACACTTTTCTCGATATTCGAATGCCATGAAGAATCTTACATATACAAAATCTACATATCAGGGTTCCTCTTTGACGTCTCTAAAAACTGACGAGAGATTTTAATTTTAAACTAATCAACACAAAAGTTATGACCAGAAAACCACTTTTTTGGCCTAAAACTGCTCGACTTTGATGTCAAATATCTCGAAGACTGTGAACATTGAAGTAAATATAGGATACTATATTGATTAAGGACATTACTGATACTATGGTAAGATATAAAACTAATTAGAAAACTAAGGGGTTCAGATCGAAGGTCATTGGCGCCAGGGAGCCCATTAAGGGCCCATGGCTCAAGCCTGTGGTGCTCAAAGCTGGACTTAGTGTTCTTAAAGACTCAAGTTCTGTCTTCTGAGTCCTAATTTTGAAGACAACTCAGTTAAGAGAGGATTCGGCAGTTATAGCTAAAGTCGAGAAACACGGAGAAAAAAATATTTTACAATATTACCAGATTGTATAGTAGTTATGATTCTGGTGTAGGAAAAAAGATTTCAGCTATGGTTAACAGATTCTTGTTTTAAAACAACAAGTCGTATATTTGACAATACTAGAATATTCTAGTTAAAATATTCTTGTACACGAAAACTCTGATATCGTTCTGGTAACCTTCTAATAGTTACAGACTAAAATAAGCATTTTGCTTACAACACTTTTCAAGAACTGCGATGTTTACAATATTTATTGTTTCTGTTCACAATCGTCTAGTAATCACACAAAATAATAAAATTGTCTTTACAATATCTTTATGTAAGGTCCATCTTATGTGATTTATTTATAGGTACTAGACTTTCTCGTACCTTTAAGCGGATTTTTAATACCCATTACTTACTCGAAGTTTCTTGATTACTAGGAATATTTTTACTCATAACTAGATACGTTTTTTGTTGTGTAACATACTTGTTTTCATGATAAAAATAAAGAATAGTACCAGCAACAATAAAACATGTTGGCATTACAATATTATTGCACACTAAACAATGCGTTATTTACATGTAAGGAAAAACTAATTTAATACCTTTACATTAGTGTCAACAGATGGCGCTAGGGCGCTGGGCCATACAGTGTTACGGGTTTTAGAGCGCTTATATTGTACATTTTTATTAAATACTGTAAAATTCAATGCTAAGATAGGTTCTACGCAAAAATGTAATTTATTAATGCATTTAACATTAATTTCTAGCTTATTTATTTCACGTCATACTTGATTGACATACAACGCGCTTTCGAAGTTTTTAACGTCATTTGTATATATAGAAGTTCCAACTGATTCATGTAAGGTAAGAACTATATAATGTTTCTCTCACTAGGGTTGTAGATTTCGAACAGGACCTTATATGAATAGAGGGAAAAGGATGTGAGAATGTGATGATGATGACACTTATAAAATTGGAGAGAGGGCCCCGCTCGGACAAGCAGCGACGCTTGCAACCCGTACTCGGTTTCGGTGTAATTCTCACTTTTATTAAATACAAAAATAAAACCCGATAACTCTACAATATTTATTGTAAACAGAACAAAACATATTTTTAACACAAATAAAAATCTGGTATTCTCCAATACTGCATATAGTAAACAGAAATTGTTGATTATTTCAGTCCCCTAAAATAATAGTCAAGACTAATAAAAATCTGGTGTTCTTAATACAACACATAGTAAACAGGATTATGCGGCGTTTCAAGTCCGCAGTAATTATATTGAATCCTACTGAAAAATCTGATAAACTCTACCCTGTCCTATAATGATGGCTACAGAGATGGTTTTTGTGTGTTACACAAAATTTATTTTCTACGATACTAGGTAAGTGGGTTGTAGGAACTAGAATTAATGTTGTAAAGAAGTAGAATTTTCTGTTAATGTGTAAAAAATGTATAGTTGTCACATATAATACAATAAAATCAAGTCAAGTTTACAATATTCTGTTACAAGAAACTAGATTTTTCTCTCCGTGAAACTTTAGTCTTTCCGTGCCACTATTAGTTTCGTAATAACTTGTACTCGGCGAACTCGCGGCGTGTCCGCTCCCATACAAAACTTCGCTCGCAAATCGCAAGTGTGATAACGCTCTTAGTCTCATCGTTCACGGTAAGATATGCTTAAACAATAATAGAGCTTGAGTACGACTCGTCATACAAACACAAAAGGACTCGATCGCAGAAAAGAGACTCGAGTCCGATGCGAAACTCGCTTTAGTTCTCCGGAATAAATGGAAGATAAACATTAGGAGATACAGGATGTAACAAAAATACTGGTGATCCGTTTCATGGCACAATTGGTATCGTGAAGCGATTTAAAAAAATAGGAGAAATATTATTTTTGCGTGATTTTTTTTTGTATGGGAATGGTCGTCCCAGCCGGCAAATTCTCCATACAAAAGCATTTACTTTACGCGCGGATTTTTTTAGAATAGGAAACCAATTATGCGCTTAAAAGGATCACCAGCATTTTTGTTACACCTTGTATAGAGTCCAGTCCCGTTATTTGAGGCCCGAGTCGTAACAAAAGGGACTCCTGGAACTCGAGTTTTGTACAACACTACGTCTGGAGGTAGACTGAATGCGAAAAGAGGAGTCTCGTGGTTTACATTAGTTCGTATGTAAACTTTAAGTCATATTTACGAATGTTTTCCGAATATCCCGCTAGATGGCGCTGATCCCAGCGCAAACTGACTAACACTGTTTCGTCACAAAACTTATGGGTATTCCTCATAGAGATAAAATGGCGCTCGCTAGCGCTCGCTTACAGAGACGGGAAGCGCGCAATAGCGCATATGAACATTCTACTAGTGCGAAAGAGATACACAAGTGTTCCAACTTTTGACTTTCAGAAAACACCACAAACACCACCGTCGCGACAGCTCATATTTTATCGCGTAAAATATCAAACAATCCAGAACAAAATCACTTGAAATGAAAAAGTAGAAACGTAGTATCGTATTGTGTACCTGATTCCAACATTAAACACAAGAAAAACCCAGGAAATTACTCATTTTACAGGCAAATATGATATTCCGATCGATGTCTTTGAAACCATATTTTACCGAATTAGCAAAATAAATCTTGAAAGTAAGCACTAGATACAATAGAATATTAGTGTTTCTTTCTTTGTGTGGTAATATTTTATCATTAAAGTTAATATTCAAGATTATTTTGTGTAAAAATTGAAACTGTTATTCTACGCTAGGGATTGACAAAACGTCATAGGATCTTTTATCGATATCTGTTCGATAAAAAATACTGCCGATATCCACGTTGAAGTTCAAAAGCGACAAATTGCACCTGTTGCAATGGACAATCAACGGTATTTTAGACGCTAGTCCGTTAGTTGGGGTTTAAAGTGGTTAATGCGTCAAACTCAGACTTAATTATATAATAAGATTAATAAGTCATCAAATTAAGTATTGAACATTTTATAACTTCAACAAATAAAATACATTATTATTTTACTAATTCTAACATGACTTTTAGCGTAAAATATGAATATAAATGTGGGTGCACCTTATCGATAAAAAGTCAAATGTCGATAGATAATTAACCTGTTGTACTTGGCTGCACTATTTTTACACTCACATAGACAATTTACCCATGTGTGGGTAAATTCCTTTTTTGTCACACTTTTGATCATTGTCAATGGATCTATACTATAACTAGATCTGTGGTATTCCTGGAGTCTCACTTCTTTTATCTTATGCTTTGGTATCACAATAGTACAAGTTAAGTCTTACATGGTATTTTATTTGTACTTTATTATTTTTGTAAACGTTACGCCTATGTTGGCTTGTAGCGTTGAAATTATTATAATTTTTAAGTGAAGTGATTTTTTATGGTTCCGTAACCAAAATGGCAAAATCGGAACCCTTATAGTTTCGCCATGTCCGTCCGTCCGTCCGTCCGTCCGTCCGTCCGTCCGTCCGTCCGTCCGTCCGCAGTCTAGCTCAGTGACCGTTAGCACTAGAAGCTGAAATTTGGTTTGAATATGTGCATTAACCAAGCCGACAAAACGATAAAATAAAAACGCGAAAAATATATTTTGTTAGGGTAGGGCTTCACGTACACCGTACACGTGAAGTGGGGGGCGAAATTTTTTTTCGTCCCAACCAAGTTGTGTGGTGTATCGTTGAATAGGTCTTTTAAAATGGGTCTTTGAAAACAGTTTTCGGATAAAACTAATACTTTCGGAAATAATAGCTCCGAAAGTTTAAAACCGGGCGTCCCCCCCATCTAACTTTTGAATCGTGGGTCCTAAAATTTTGAAAAAAATCATGATACTGAGGCCTAATGAGTACTTTCAACGAAAACTATATTGAAATAAATCGGTTGAGCCGTTTTTGAGTTATCACTCAAAAACCCATAGTGAAAGGATGTGAGTAAACATGACGTAAGCACTGCCAAATTTCCCGTAAGAAACGACCTTTTGAATTAATGGTCTCAGTTTACGGAACCCTACAATCCTACACTGAGCATGGCCCTTGAAGAAGATTTGGGGCTTCAAGCAGAGTAAGTGGAGTCAGATAGTAGAAACACTAGTTTACGTGGTGAATAGTATATTGCAAGTGACAGTACAAAATATATAAACAAGCCGTTACTATGCTTAATTTAAACACGTGTCAGATATGTAATACCGATTACTATATAGTGTAGCATGCCGCCTATATGCTGCACGCAACATATGTATCTTTTTTCTATTTTTTGGAGAAACATGTCCACGAAGGAAAGGAAATATTCGAATGAATTTTAAATTCAGAATGTTAGAGAAAAATTGTGACAGTTTTTGGTTTGAAGGAAGGATAAAAGCACGATTTTTGAACTGCAGCCCACATTTTTTTTGGAGTTGGTGTTGTGCTATATCTTGTTGGGAATAAAAGATAGTGAATTCCGTTGTGATAAATACGAAGATATATAGGAATACCGTAAAGTTACAGACTCGGAATAATTGTGGAGTGTCCCTGAAGTTAGAGCAAATCGAAATAATTTGCTTTTGCAGAAGTCTTCAACATCGTATTTTTAGTTCATCCGCCATATTGACGTTAATATCTCCAGCCTACCCCGAGCGCATATAGTCGCTCCGCTCGAGGCCATCCAATTCGCGTGGCCAGCCCCGCAGTGTCGCCGGGGAACTTGGGTACTTCTTGCAGCTGTCGTGGTCTCCAGGAATTCAAGGGCCGCACTATCCGTGTGGCCCATCAAGGTGAAGGCAGTGTATCGCTGCCAAAAGCTGTGTAGGACTTGTGTTCCGGACGCCGTATCGCGAAGGCATTTTCTCGTCATTTATATATAGACTTTAAGTGATTTGGTTCCTTTTTTTTAATTTAGTAACGGACTATCATGCGTGTCGTAATTCTATATTATCTTTGTTATTCTTTAGTATCTACAATCCGCATTTCTTATATTACTTAATTCAAAATTTCTTTAATTTCTAATTGCCTCGTCTGTCGGGCCTTTTTTAGTTATTTGGTTTAAAGTATACGTAAAATACAAAAAAGTAAAAGTAAAGTAAGTAAAGTAAGTAAGTAAGTAAAGTATACGTATAGTATAGTATGTACGTAAAATGTAATATGTAAGCACAATGTAACAATAGCAATAAGGATTTAATAAATAAATTATTATTATTATATTATTAAAGTTTAGGCTATTTTTATCCACCAAATCAGTCACCATCATCCATTTCACTCGCCTCTCATGTACATAAATTTATTTAAATAAATTTCTAACAGTGTCATTTTTGCGGTGCGGATAGCAATATTCCCCAACACATAATTTTAAATAACAACTTCAATATTTTCACTATTGACTGTACTTGGACCCACTTGGTTATACAGTGTGGAAGTATACGACAACTTTTTTATAATTATTTGTAAAATTAAAAATTATACAGTGTGGATGTGTACGACAACCTTTTTTATAATTATTTGTTAAATTAAAAATTATACGTAATACGCAGCAAATACTAGTTTTCCTGCAATAGCCAGCATACGCATATGCAGAGATGGGCAAAATGTAATCGACTAACGATTAACGATTAAGATTACAATAATTAATTGCGACAGACGATTGAAAACAACGATTGATCAATCTTAGTTGTATAGAGTGCAACTAATTTAGTTGCAACTAAATTAGTTGCCGATTGATTTCGGACAACTAAATTTTGTATTCGACTAATTAGTTAGACTATTTTCTCGCGACTAATGTTAGAAGCAAATTGAATAGAAAACCTCGGTATGGCTGTTGACAGACTGATTAGGACATCTTAACGGCTATTTGTCGTTACCATACCAATATATCGTTATAATAATATTATGGCCCATAATATTACATTGTCATTCAAGCATTCCAAATAAAACGTCTAAACATAATTTTAGGTAATTTTTTTTGTATTGCAAGATATAAAATGCAAAAACGGGCGACTACGTAGTTTTAATTCACTTTTAATACAGATTTAATCGTGAAATTTAATCGATTGAAACTAAAACTAATTTAGTTGTTAGTCGAACATTCTCACAACTAATTTAATCGCAACTAAATTAAACGCGATAAAAAAATGACGATTGATATTTTTAATCGATCGATTAGTTAACTAAAAGATTAATCGATTAATGCCCATCTCTGCGCATATGCAACCTCCAATAGGCCCGACATGCTCTTGGCCGGTTTTTTTTATTTCAGGACAAGTCCCATACAGAGTCAATAACAATTGTGGCTTAACCTATGTTAGTAATAAAAATATTCATAAATTATAATTACAAATAAAATGAAATTAAATAATATTATATATTATTATGTATGCGAAAAGAGGAGTCTCGTGGTTTATCTATCTATACATATAAGTAATAAAGCCGAAGACCCGAAAGACTCGAAAGTCTGTACATGAAAGATATTCCCAAAAAAATTGGATGGGGATGTTTAGAATCGATAACAGAACACGTTCCAATCCAACAGTTTTTCGAATTTTTTGTCTGTTTATTTGACCGCGCATCACGTGAAAACGGCTGAACGGATTTTGATGACATTTTGTATAGAGATAGTTTGAGTCCTGAGAAAGGACATATGATAGTTTTCATCTTGATAATCAACCCTAGAGGGGGTGAAAAGGGAGTGGAAATTTGTATGGGGAATCAATAACCGCTGAACGCTTGAAATAGTTTGAGCTCTGGGGAAGGATATAGAATAGTTGGTATCCAGAATTCATTCCTTGACGGGGGATTACTAATTCCACGCAGACGAAGTCGCGGGTAAAAGCTAGTAAGTGTGTAAACTTACTTTGAACGTTGTCCCAATATCCCGCTAGATGGCGCGGATCCCAGCTCAAACTGACTAATACTGTTTCGTTACAAAACATATGGGTATATTTTGTTCGTCTCATGTTATCGGTTTATATAAATGATTTTATTTTTTGTAGACGCTACGCCTATGTTGGATTGTAGTGTTGTCATCATTGTTTTCAACAAACTTCAAGATTTCGAAGGAGAAGGTTAATAATTCGTCGGGGTCTTAGTTTTTTTTAATGTATGCTCACTGATTTATACGAAGACGGCTGGACCGATTTGGAAAATACTTTTTTTGTTTGAAAGAGTCTACTTCACAGTTGGTCGATTGTCACCAGGTCCAGATCTGATGATGGGATCCTGGAGAAATCGAGGGAAATCTTCAACTATTATAGGCACACCCATAGTGATTTCACTATTTTTTACAGCAGCTCGGCCACTTTCTCTTAAAATAGCGGATCCTAAGTGAAGTCGGTTCTTTTTTTTAAATAAGTGGCCAAGGCTAGAGCCTCCGGTGCTCAAAGATGGGTGGGGTCGAACCAGCGCTTTTCTGTATTCGCAGCAGCAAGCCGCGTCGGAACCGGTTTAAAAAAATTGCGTGAAATTCCAGTTAATTTCGGTATAACTCCGAACTATCTTAAAAAAGCGCTCGTGTTAAGAGCTTTATAACTCTAATGTCTATACAAAACCGCGTTATCATAATTCAAGCAAACAATTATATTGCAGGTTGTACGATGCTCGCGCGCAGCGCAGGCCCGTGTGCAACATCGAGCTAGACAAGATGGCGGCCACCTGCATAGCGCCCGGCCGGGATGAGAGGTGACTATATTTCCGTAAAACCCTCCTATTTTAACAAGGAGTCGAGCGATAGCAGTCAACACAGTCAATCCTCCTGTTTTTAAAGGGTCGGCAACGCGCATGTGACACCTCTGGAGTTGCAAGCGTCCATTGGCTACGGTAGCTGCTGACAATCTGGTGGGCCGTATGCCTGTTTGTGAATAATATAGATTTTAAAATTGTCCTTTTCAGACAAGTGATGGTAGGCTTCGGTCGCGGGCAGCTCCATGCCGTGGACTTCCGAGCGTCGCGCCTCGACAAGGGCTTCAAGGGCGCCGCCGGGGCCGTCAGCGCGGTCGCCGTGTCACAGGGGCTCGTATACAGCACCAGCCTTGATAGACACCTACGTGTGCACTGCTACAACACCAAGGAACTGCTGTATAAGGTAAGGAATGTCTTTTTCTAGAACGTTTCGGTGAGGTGTTTTCTAGAACGTGTCTGTGAAATCTTTCGGGAGCGCCGTTATGTTGCGGATTCTACGTAAAAGGGAGGTGTCTAAGCGGCATATGAGTTTCGTTCTTGCCTCGACAAGAGCTTCAAGGGCGCCGCCGGGGCCGTCAGCGCGGTCGCTGTCTCACAGGGCCTCGTAAACAGTGCCAGCTTTGATAGACATCTGCGAGTGCACTGCTACATCACCAAGGAACTGCTGTATTAAGGTAAGAGAGATCTTTTTCTAGAACGATTCAAAAATGGTCCTGTTAAGTCTCTCAGCTGCACCATTCTGTTGAGGATTCTACTGCGGAGAAAAGAGGAATTTACAAGTTAAAAGACATGTTTTTCCAAGAGGGCCTCATTAAGTATTTTGAGTAAGGCTGTTCTGTTGTGGATCGCATACAAAGTCACCCATTTTGGAGCCTTCATATCGGTCACAGTCTGGCGGCCTAGTATAAAGCGCGAGTCTTGATAGATATCTGCACTTAAGCTCAAAACACACCTAGCGGAATTTTGGCAGTAATGTATGGAGCTTTGTCGATGGTAGCTTAAATTTGTCTATGGCCTCCATACATTACTGCCTCCATTCCGCTAGGTGTGTTTTGAGCGTTATACTGCTATAACACGAAGCAGTTATTGTAACAAAAAAAAAACAAAAGCAGCGCCATCTCTCTCGCATTCACTGAACTCCTAAGAGCTCAGAATGGAGTAATGACTCATAATGTTGTACCTATCTTAGAAGATTGGCTAAAATGCGCCTTAGCATTTACAAAGATTGCATATACACGGGGTAATTCGACCGGTGCTTCTGTGACCCTGGTGGCCAAGTGGTTAAGGCGTCTGCCGCGAATGCAGAAGACGCTGGTTCGATCCCAGCCTTGGGCACCAAAGGCCTAGGTCACTAGGACGTCTATATAAGTTTATAAGAAAAATTACACGATATTTAAAAATTATAACAAAAGGACATAACCATGTGTCCTTGCAGAGAATTGGCGCTGGCTCAGCATAATATAATCACCAATGCATATTGGCTGGATTAAGTAGATAATTGTATGGATATATTTACAGCAATACCTGACGTCGAAGCTGACCGGTCTCCTCGTACAGACGGAGGGCAGCACCCCGCTGCGATCGGCACCAGAAGTTAAGGAGGAGCAGGAAGACCAGGACGAGATGGACCAGCTCTTCGACCACATGGACACCGTGGGGTGAGTCATAATAATTAATAAATAAAAAATATTAGGACAATTTTACACAGGTTGACCTAGTCCCACAATAAGCTCAGTAAGGCTTGTGTAGTGGGTACTAAGCGACGATATATATGTCACCGTAAAATTGTCAAAACCGTTACTTTATAATCTAACTAGAAGGATTGTAAACTATCGAAAGATTGTGAACCGTAACGTGCTGCTTACAATTTAACGGATTATTTTTCGTTAGATTATAAACTATCGACGAGGAACCGTTATATTGTCAAACGTAAAGCCCTTCGCACGCTGATTGGTCGGTTTCCAGAGCCTAGATAGGTGCGGCACGCTAATTGGTCGGTTTGACAGTAGGTCGATAAAAGTGAGAAACTAAAGTGCTATTAAAAAAAGTCGGTTCTGGCGCTACATCTAACGAAAAATAATCCGTTAAATTGTAAGCAGTACGTTACGGTTCACAATTTTTCGATAGTTTACAATCTCGCTAGTTAGATTATAAACTAACGGTATTTACAATCTTACGGTGTCATCTATACATATAATAAAGCTGAAGAGGGTCGAAAGTCTGTCATCATCATCATCATCAGTATTTAAGAGCTATGCTCTTGTCGGTGGAGTAATCGCCACTCTTCTTTTTGCTGGGCCAGCCTTTTAACTCCCTCGTACGACACGACAGAAACTTTTTCTTTTATTTGGCTGAGATATGTGAGCCTGGGCCTTCCTCTGCCTCTTTTCCCCTCAATCTTGCCCTCCAGGATGTTTAAAAAGAATCTGTCGTGCCGTATCAAGTGGCCAACCATCTTGCCCCTTCTGCAAAAGTCTGTACATGGAAGATATTTAAAAAAAAATTGGCTGGGGATACTTAGAATAGATAACAGAACACGTTCCAACAGTTTTTAGAATTTTTGTCTGTTTGTCTGTTTATCTGTTTGTCTGTTTATTTGACCGCGCATCACGTGAAAACGGCTGAACGGATTTTGATGAAATTTTGTATAGATATAGTTTGAGTCCCGGGAAAGGACATAGGATAGTTTTCATCCCGAAAATCAACTCTGGAGGGGGTGAAAGGGGGGTTGAAAGTATGTATGGAGAATTTTTAACCGCTGAAGCGATTTAGATGAAAATTAGTATGGACATAATTAGAGTCCCGGAAAACGACCTAGAATAGTTTTCATCCCGAAAATCAACCCTAGAGGAGGTGAAAAGGGGAATGGAAGTTTGTATGGCGAATTATTAACCGCTGAACCGACGATTAAGATTAAACTTTGTACATAAAAAGTTTGAGCCCCGGGAAATAAAATACGATGGTTTATATCCCGAAAATCAACCCTTTAGGGGGTAAAAACGGGGTTGAAAGTTTGTATGGGGAATAAATAACTGTTGAACGCTGGAGATAGTTTCAGCTCCGGGGAAGGATATAGAATAGTTGATATCCAGAATTCATTCCTTAACGGGCATTACTAATTCCACGCAGACGAAGTCGCGGGCAAAAGCTAGAATATAATATATAGATATAGATAAATATTAAATACATAGAAAACATCCATAACTCAGGAACAAATATCTGTGATAAACACAATAATGCCCCCTGACCAGGATTCGAACCCGAGACCTCCTGCTTCATAGGCAGGGTCACTACCGCCTAGGGTAGGAGACCGTTAATAGACTGATACAGGGTGGATTTTCTTTTTGGGTCAGTGAGGGCAGCTACTAGATCTCGTGCTGCTACGCGGAAATGGTCTTTGAAGATTTCCGTAGCTTTCAAATTAATGATGATTGACATTTACTGATTTTGGAAAAAACATACAGGGTGCGAGAAAATGGTCGACCAAGTGACCAATGGGTAAAGTTCCTATTGTATTGGACTTTAGACACCCGCCTTTTTAGGTCGCAGTTCACCTAACACACTCCTCGCTTCGCTCGTAGTCGCACATAAAAGTTATGTAATATTAAATTTACAGAGAATCCAAAAAGAAAAAGCTACCACCAACCACCACGCCAGCTAAAAAAGCAAAACCGTCTCTAGAGGGCAGCACCATAGACTTGGACGATGGACAGATCCACACAGAAGATGGGCAGGAAGCAGATCAAGAAGACGCCATCAAGAAGTTGCTGAGAAGCACGGAGAAACAGAAGAGAAGGATGGAGAAGAAAAAGAAGGAGAAGAAAGCTAAAAGCGTGTTCCATAATGCTTAGAATATATTTTTGGATGCTATTTGTTTTTTTTTTTATACTTACCCAGGGGTATTCTCTGTATATTTTTACACACTTTGATTTAGCTTGACCCCGTATGTTTATTTATCGAACGAGCAGAGCGTAAGCGAAGCGAGTTCTTACAAACAACCTCTGGCTACTGCGACGTCTCGGCATTTCGATGGCTTTTTGATTTTGAGAGTTTGTTCGACGATAACTTGAGTACCGTTTTCTTGATCTTTATGAAATTTGTTGAGGTTGTAGCAGAGATACACATTAGAGATATATCAGCAGGATCGAATAAGGGGGAAAAATCATCACATAGATCTTGTTATATTGGTCAGCTTGTTTGCAAGTCAATCGCGCGCAATACCAATTATGCCCTTCCATAACCAGTTTTTCAACCGATTTCAAGATTTCGAAGGAGGGGGTTCTCAATTCGTCAGGATCTTTGCTTGTTTTTTTTTTTCTATTTTTCTTTTATGTATGTTCACCGATTATTCGAAGACGGCTGGACCGATTTGGAAAATTCTTTTTTTGTTTGAAAGAGTAGTTGGTCCCATTGTCATTAGGTCCAGATCTGATGATGGGATCCTGGAGAAATCGAGGGAATTCTTCAACTATTATAGGCACACCTATAGTGATTTCACTATTTTTTACAGCAAGTCGGGCATTTCCACTTGGAAAAGCGGATCCTAAGTGAAGTCGGTTCTTTTTTGTTTAAAATTATTTATTACACCGTGTATACAGTTAGGAATGTCAAAATGAGTCGCTTAACTTCAAACTTGGATCCATCTGTTAGTTTATGCGATTTTTGTATTAAGAAAAGGAAATATTATTTCTGCGTGATTTTTTTTTAGGAATCGTCGTCCCCGCCGGCCAATCCTCCATACAAAAGCATTTTTATTCGCGCGGATTTTTTAGAATAGGAAACCAATTATGCCCTTAAAAGGATCACCAGCATTTTTGTTACACCCTGCATACAGTCCAGTCCCGTTATTTGAGGTCCGAGTCGTAATAAAAAGGACTCCCAGAACTCGAGTTCTATACAACACTACGTCTGGAGGTAAAGTGTGTGCGAAAAGAATAATCACGTGTTTTACCGAACTCGCGGAGCGTAAGTGAAATCACAAACAACTCCAGACCCAACTGTCACCTGGCTACTGGGACGTCTCGGCATTTGGATGGCTTTTTGATTTAGATAGTTTGTCTGACGATAACTTTAGTAACATTTTTCTGATCATTATGAAATTTCTTGGGGCTGTAGCAGAGATACATAAAATTTGTAAGTTCGTATATGAGCAGGATCGATCAAGTGGTCATGGAGCTAGGAGAAAAAAAATCTCCTTAGGGTCTTGTTATATTGGTCAACTCGTTTGCCAGTAAATCGCAAGTTCGAGGCGGACTAGTAAGTATATAAACTCATATTTACGAATGTTTTCCGAATATCCCGCTAGATGGCGCTGATCCCAGCGCAAACTGACTAACACTGTTTCGTTCATGTTTCGTTACAAAAGTCATGGCTTTATGAGAGTTATATGAGAGCGTTGCGTCGCTAAGCGACCGAAAGGTGCCGCTAGCGTCATGGAAGAGTCGCTAGTGGTTATTTTTGTAGACGCTACGCCTATGTTGGATGTAGCGTTGAAATTATTATATTTATAATAATTTTAAATAAATAAAAAAGAATCGACTTCACTTAGGATCCGCTAATCCAAGAGGAAGTGGCCGAGTTGCTGTAAAATATAGTGAAATGTTTCCTAAGACAGTTTCCCTGTATCTCCTATACTTTAGGATGTCCCCATACTGGCCCACTTAAAACACACCGTATACCCGTTCGATTGAAAAAATTTTTTTGAAAATCGGTTCTCTATTCACGGACATATCGAGTAACATACATACAAAAAAAAAATAATAATAATTAATGATAACCAGCGCAATCAGTCAACGCAGGGCAGCTTGTGGCGAGCTGTTGGAGAGTAGCGACTCCACGTACCTGAGTGCCCCTGGGGTGCCCTGTCGGATGGTGGGACAGGTCCCCTGCCTCTGGCTTGCCTTAGCCGGCTGTCCAGAGTGGGGTCGTTAGAGCTGTGTTCTCGAGGGTAGATGTGGAAACCTAAGTGGCGAGTTAGCTATATGTTTAAAGTCCAGTGACACCTCTCTACCCCCAGCTCCCGCACCGGTGTTGCCCTTCAGCCATCTTTGATGTCGCTTTTTATGGGGGCCCATCTTGCGGAGGGCGAGTCACCGTCTGCCGGAAATAAAATTGGATACCGTTTTATTAGGCAGGCGTCCGGTTCTTCATCCAATAGCCCATTCATCAGTCCATACTTTTCACCCAATAGCCTAGTACATTTTAGACTCCATTAATTCTCAATAGTCCTTACACCATGGCGGGTGCTGTCTCTGCGTGCGTCCCATGACACGGGCAGGGGCAGCATCCGCTTAGTGTACCGCTCACTTTTCATTAAATTGTCGAAAGGGCCTCTGCGCGTTGGCTTCGGCTCCGCATACGCCTCCCAAAGGTCCGGAACACCATTGTTTCGTGGTCTGAAAAGACATACAAAGCATAATTAATGATAAAAAAAATCTGTCGAATTGAGAACCTCCTCCTTTTTTGAAGTCGTTTAATTTTCTTTTTGTTTTTTTTTAATACAACGACGGTGGCAAACAAGCATACGGACCACCTGATGGTAAGCAGCTACCGTAGCCTATGGACGCCTGCAACACCAGAGGGTGTCACATGCGCGTTGCCGACCCTTTAAAAACAGGGGGATTCACTGTGTCGACGGCTAAAGGAACAAGAGAGGTCCCTCGTCGTCAACACACGGAGTGAACGGAGTCCTCTTTGAGCTCTTTGGCAACCTTACTCACCAGCAGGAACACAACAATATGATGAGTAGGGTCTAGTGCTATTTGGCTGTGGTTTTCTGTAAGATGGACTAGATGGAGGTACTTCTCCAGTCGGGCTCTGCTCCAGATTTGAGCGAGATGACATTCGCTGTGCTGTGCCCTACCACACATAGCGAGATAACATTCGCAGTACCCATACATAACTCTCTTCTGGACTAGTTTAAGAACATACCCGTGTCCGGACGTAGTTTAAGGCCATGTTCAGATGACAAGCGCTAGCATATGTACGGCCTGAATAAGTTGTTATGTAGTTGTAAACGCGCGTTGAGCGCTTGTCATCTGAACATGGCCTTAAACTACGTCCAAAAGAGAGTTCTTCTTCTTCAAGTGCCTTCTCCTTTCCGGAGGTTGGCGACCTTATGCCTATATGCCACTCTATCTGCAGTCATGCGTATTAGTTTTTCTGTACTGTCCACGTCTAACCAGTCTCTTACGTTCCTTGTCCATGATATTCTCCTTCTCCCACGTCCTCGTTTCCCCTCAATCTTCCCCTCAATTATTAGTTTTAACAAATCGTATTTTGAGTTTAATAAATAAATAAATAAATAAATATTTGGGGACAATCTTACACAAATCAACCTAACCCCAAACTAAGCAAAGCTTGTACTATGGGTGCTAGGCGACGATATACATACTTAGATAGATAAATACATACTTATATACATAGATAACATCCATAACTCAGGAACAAATATTTGAGATTAGCACCCAAATAAATGCCCTTACCAGGATCTATATATATGTCCGAAATATGCTGCTTTCCTTTCTTTAATAGTCGTTACGAAAAGAGAGTTATGGTATGGGTATTGGCTCCTCTACATAATGGGCCATCATAGGGACGGAGCTACGAGTATGCGTTAGGAAGCTAGCGATTTTGCGACCTCGTTTCGTTCTATAGCTGCGTCCCTATGATGGCCCATCATGTAGAGCCAGCCTAACGGATGATAGCGTAAAAGTCATCCGTTCGGGCATAAATAAGTGGCCAAGGCTAAAGCCTCCGATGCTCAAAAGCTGGATGGAAACGAACCAGCGCTTAAGAGTCGCCAGGACGCTCGTGTCCCCATACAAACGTAGTTCAGCTCTCATTTTAAAACGACATGCTTTAAAACCACGAAATTTGGCATGGACATTCTAGTAATACAGATCTAGGTCGGACATTCGTTTACGTTGCTAAAAATTGCAATACAAAGAAAATACAGCCAGTTACAGATTTACATACAAAATTTACTTTTGCTATATTTTCTTTGTATTACAATTTTTTGCAACGAAAACGAATTTCCGACCTAGATCTGTACTACTAGAATGCCCATGACAAATTTCGTGGTTCTAAAGAATGTTGTTTTAAAAAGAGCGCTGAAATACTTTTGTATGGGGACGCGAGTTCACGCGAGCGTCCTGGCGACTCTTTAAAGTTTGTCAAATTGAGTCGCTTAATTTCAAACTGCGATATAGTATTTTATACAATCGTGACATAATAAAGAGCTTTACAGTCGAGTACCGTGTTTAGGCCACGAAGCTTGCTAAGGCGAATATGCGACCATCGAAATGTATGCGCTAGTAGTTCTCTGTACAAAGTCTCAATTCAAGTATTATATTATAATCGGCGAGTAGAAAAAGTAGTTTTTTTAAATTTTGTTCAGTGTGTAATATTGACAGCTTATTGTGCGGTGATCTAACGAACAAGTGTGCAGCTAATGAAAAATTAGTCTTAAAACGAGTGTAACCATTGTTTGACTCAGAATTACCTGTAGCCCCGGGGTAGGTCGGGCCGAAGTCCGGAAGTAGCTATCGCTCTACACATAGCAACGCTTCTACGGAAGAAAGTTGCCTATAATTTATTTGCTCAAACAAATATATTACTTTAAAACTTTTGAAAGTGTCTAATTGTGTAGAACCTATACCTACCTATTAATATTGTGTTGAAGTTAACTTATAACCCAAACATGAAGATAACTTTGTTTTGAAGTCTTATCAACACATCTCTATAAAGACAATAATATTGTTATTAATATCCTAGAAAGTAAACAAGATAAAAAATCTACCTATTTATTGTATAAATAAGTTATTATATTATACCAAGTGGTTCTGTCAGAAAAATGGAGCATTCCACGGAAAAGTCCACCGTTGTCCCGTACAAACACGAATTTTCAGAAAACTGGTAATTAAAATTGCAAAGATAACTCTAATTACAGAGATAGTCCTAGCGGTACGCCTTAAACATGCTGCAAATGGTGTTAAAAGCATGAAAATTGGAACGATTGATCTTTAGGCCAAATTAATCGATTTGGCCCGTAGCAGTAAAAAAAACAGAGTGCAGTTATGACGTCATCTTTTTTTTGTATGGAAAAAAAATAAATTTTGTTCTGAAACCTATCGTGTGTGGTATCAAATGAAAGGGCTTTTTGAGCCAATTCTAAAAATATCATTATATTTATGTCACTTGTTTCAAATGAAAATAAAAATAATTTTCAAAACATACCAAGTTTGGGCTCCGACAAATACGATACGGTTGAATATTTTTTTGTAAAATATACCTTAAATGATACCTGATATCCTCATTTCAAACCCCAAGAAAGCAATTTTGAAAATAATTTCACTAAGTATTTTTTATTTATTTTTCATTATTACGAATGTGGGATCTATCAATCTATCAATTAAATATAAAAAAAATAATCATAAAACACTGGTGTTTGTGCAATTATTAGTTTTCTTTTTGATTTGATTTTTTATCTTGAGCATGGATTCCGCCCCCGCTCCCTCCCCGCGTCCCTTTCTTGCCCGCTCGGATAAGTCTCGGAGTAATGAAACTCTGTTTACACGTTCGTTTGATATAACGTGATAGGTGAGCTCGAGGAACCCGGGTTGCACATATCAGGATTTTTCTTACTTAAAGCGAATTAAGTTTATCCCATTTTTTGTGAACTTGAGGGTGGGTAAAGTTATATCGAGTTTTACCCAACATTGCTCAAGTCGATTTGCGCTTAAATAATGCGATTATAGTATTGAAACAAGAATTACAGCAAGTCTCTAGGGTAATCCTATCATTCCCTTTAAATAGTTCAGCGATAAGTACGTAAACTTTTGTACAAATTAGGTGGGAAATGATAGGTACGCGTTTTTGATCTTTACGGTACAAGGTGCAT
Organism: Pammene fasciana; assembly: GCA_911728535.1. Lineage (NCBI taxonomy): Eukaryota > Metazoa > Arthropoda > Insecta > Lepidoptera > Tortricidae > Pammene > Pammene fasciana. Next base: position 2,000,374 of record OU452296.1, read on the forward strand.
ACAAGCATTCCAAAGTACAAGGGTTGTCTCATTTGACTTAATTTTTTTAATTTAGTCATTCATTTATTTTTCAGGCATTAGTATGTATATTAAACAAAACATAATTAAATGAGTTATATTTCATTATTTATAATAGAAACAAATCATAACGAACCTATCTTAGTAATGTTTACAAATAAATCGGCAGATCAAAGAAAATGATGTATATATTGAATACTATAGTTTCCCATTAACAATTACATTAAAAAAATAAAGAAACAGTTCCAAAACGTCATATATATATTTCAAAAACAATAATCACCTTTTTTCGTGCCGAGTGGTTAATACAAAAAGCTGATAGCCCTAAGTTTTTTTTTTGTCTTGGGCAAAGTTGGCCATCACTAGTTGTTACATTACAACGTAACATTGCCCACATCAAGACTTCTTCATTCATTATCCTTTTTACGATATAAACAATCTAGAGTAATGGCAACTGTCACAATACTCTAAAATGAAAATGCTGAAGCAAAAAGCTATAGGAAAACAATTGCTTAAGAAAAGCCTTTTAACTGTACATAGTTCCCGTACATTGTTAAGGACCATTCATCTTTTGTTTCTTTTCCTCATTGTATGGAATCTAAAAGAGCACCCTCTACAATAAGGTTTCACTGGCTTTCCCCATTGCCTTATTATATACAGGTATAAGTATAAGTATGGGTTTGGCTCACCATGCTTTCCCATTTTGTGAGATTCACATCAACACTTGCCCGCACCAGAATACTATAAAATTACGTAAATTAATGAATTTGTTCAAAATGTTGGGCAAAGTTTCGCCTGGGGGCAAAGTTGAAGGATATTACGGTACTCGTACTCGTATTGAGTAATACGACACACTTTGTAAACATTAAAAATCAGAAAAAAATACTAAATGTAATTATTTTCAAAATTGCATTCTTGGGGTTAGATATGACGATATTAGGTATCATTTGAGATATATTTTACAAAAAAATATTCCTTGGTGTCGTATCTGGAGGAGCCCAAACTTGGTATGTTTTGAAAATGTTTTTTATGTTTATTTCAAACATGTGACTGAAATGTAATGATGTGACATATTTTTGGAATTAGCTCAGAAAGCCCTTTCATTTGATATCACACACGATAGGTTTCAGAACAAAAAAAAAATTTTCCATACAAAAAAAAGATGACGTCATAACTGCACTCTGTTTTTTTTTTACTGCTACGGGCCGAATCGATTCATTTGGCCTAAAGATCAATCGGTCCGATTTTTATGCTTTTAACACCATTTGCAGCATTATACTGAATTTCGGCGTGTACCGCTAGGACTAATATACAGACGCGTTTGTACGGGCCAGCTCGTGGAATGCCCCATAAATGCATAATTTTGGTCTTGTGATAGGCTAAGATATTACACAAATTATCAAACGTAGTCTCTTAGTCTATCACAAGACTAAAATTGAGTGGATAAATATCAAATGCCGGTATGTCCACCCTAAGGAGATTTTGAGTTTTTGATAGCAATAAAATAAGTAGGTAATTTATTTATTTATCGTTTGGCTACACGTCACTGGGTATAGATAGGCATTGCTTCTCTGATGGTGAAGAAAATCCAGTGAGTACTGCGAGGTCCAGATGGGACAGTGCAGCTGCCAAGTTTGATACTCTTTTAACACCGCCCAGGGATCACGTGGAGGGTTAGGGTTGTCTAAGGTATATCCTATGGGCGCAGAGTAACATTGATCCCCGTCCCATTCACAGAAGTTCCCTTCCTGTGTCTCCTTTCCTTTGTTCATCGCATCGTCTATTTGCATCACTCTCTTTCGAATACGCAAGAGCGATAGAGACGGAGACAACAATTTGACGAACGAAGTGGTTCGCGGTTACAGGCCTGGTCGTCAAGTGATTGTGTTGGCATATAAGCAGATTCTATTGTACAATCACCATCAAATATATCGGAGCGGCCAGGGTACTGAAAACTATCTGAGCATGCACTTTATCGCCTTGAAAATAGAGGTGGTGTTCAGATATTTGTGACCACCTTGCCCGCTCCGATATATCTGATGGCGACTGTAGTTGTTTCTAATATTATAAGTGATACCTTTAAGATAGTAACAGGCAAAATGGCGAGCTTTAAATTGTTTTCTCAGAAATCGCATGACGACGATCGCCCGATTTCTCTTTTATTTGAAAGTCCTCAATGGATCCCTAAAAAATGTGGCGTACCTAATTAAGACCTAAAAACAGATACCAGGAGCATATTATATATGCACCTGACGGCAACAATTATTCAATTCGCGTTGTAAAAACATTCTGTGACATTCAAAATGGCGTCCCTGCGCTTTGTGGTCCTCGCGGCTGTGTTGATGAGCGTCGCGGCTGAACTTTCTGTAAGTATACTACAGTTCGCGAACAGTTTTGAACTTTTTGTTAGAGAATATAATCTGATGACTTGTAACCGTTTTTGAGCATAGTAAAAACATTTATTAAAATACAAACAAAAGGACAAAAAACAGTACCTATACTTATAGAAAACTTACTCGCTGAATGGCAATGCAATGCGCTAAACGAGGAACGAGTCAGCCCTCTGGTCACCGGTGGAGCGAATGAGCATATAGGACAGTTTTTTGAGTTGAACTATAGAGCTCTTATCGAGGGGCACAGCAGCACCATGTCGTCGGCGTAACTGATATTATAACAAACTTTCCATCTATAGAACACCCGATGCTGACGCCGGTGAGCCCCTCGATTAGACTATTTACGTATAGGTTGAAAAGGCTAGGTGAAGATAATCCCCCCCGCCCCCCCCCCGCCTCACCCCGCACTCCAACCCATACTCCTCAGTGCAAGATCGAGCCCACCTTACAACATTTATTTATAATTATAACTAAAAACTCAATATAAAAGAACTCAAAGTGCCACATAGTAAAATGACGTGAGTGCTGTAAAATAGGTAGGTATCCTTTATAAGGCGGTTATCACACTGGTGCGGATCCGCATGTGGCGCCGGTGTGCGAGCGAGACAGCGCTATACACATGCAGAGCGCTATCTCTCTCGCGCACCGGCGCCGCATACGGATCCGTCGTCAGTGTGATAATCGCCTAAAACAACCTTTTGACTGGATGTTTCGTTACGGGCTGGTAACGACGGCGCCCTACATTGTGCATGGCCCGACTTGCTCTTGGCCGGTTTTTTTACAAATATTTTATTTTTTAGCGCCAAGAGGTGAAGGAACTTGAAAAAGCCGCAGAATCGGCGTGCCGCAACATGGGCAGACTGTGCGGGCAGCTGTGCATGCTCAAATACGCAGGAGTGGTAAGCTCAATATAATACCTAATAGGGTTGATGACACATGTTGAATTAGGCAATAAAATTTAGTTGATAGGATGCAAAATAATCAAAATATCCAAATGAAGTAAACATTAAAAAAATCGAATGAAATGGCCCAAAGATATCTTCAAAATTTCAATTTTTTCGAATTTTGAAAGTACGAAATTTTAAAAACTAATGATACCAATCGTTTTGTAACATTTTATTGTGAAATAAATTGTATAGCAACCATATACATAAACGCAATATTTTACTGTAAAAATAGCAATTTCATAATCTTTCCATACTTTAAACAGGGCAACTATAAGCCGGCGTGACGTCACGGCTTCATATCATTTTGTTAGGAGCGTTTTGAGAAACAAAACAAATCACATTTAAGTCTCTTTTCTGTCTTTTATGTTAATTTAAGGCAATTGGCCCCATATAGACATTTGATCCTCACAACAAAACGAATCGAATGATACCACGCGTGAAAAAAATTCATCTAGCCTATTTAAAAACGTAGTTAGTTTAGTAAGCCGCCAAATTCGAGTGGGATTGGGCTGGACGTCTTCCGAATGCACCCGGGACGGAGGGCCAAAATGGCTAAGAATGGGACTCGCAGTAGTAGCAATATGACCTGAGTAGAGGCAGACCGAAAAAGAGATGGATGCCTTTTGTTTGGTGGGAGCGGACACGCATATTAATCGTCATCTATATCATTTATCTATCCATTTAATGTCTGTACTGAAAAAAAATACAGAAGACGCTGGTTCGACCCTAGCCCTATAGGCATCGGTGGCCTAGGTCACTTTTCCTTTGTAGGTATATGTACGATCTACCTATCGTACATCGCATCGCATTAAGTATAGCGTCGCCTTTAGGCAAATATGTTGACATGCTTAACCTACATTACAGAATTATTCTAATTCAGTGCATTAAAGACAATCGTTAGCACCGCACGAGTATTAATTATTTTGACATTATTCCTGACATATGATTATTTATCCTGCATCATCTGACATAGATGCTGACGTACATCTGACATCTTGACAGTGCGAACAGAGAGGGTGCGTACATACGGTACATATATTATGGTCCTTCGGACCTTAGTTCTAGTGTTCAGTGAGTTGTCGTGTGATTAGCGGTTCAACTTAGTTGGCCTCCCACAAGCGGGTCTCACCAACTTAATTGAGTATACGCACATCGCGCGAGAGTTCAAGAATACTGGGAACAGTGACAAGCTATTTGCTTTAATTGACAGTGACATACAGTGACATTAATATTTTGCTCAAGTCATACTTGAAGAGACATGGCTGAGTTTGAGCTTATTTTGCAACGGCAGAGGGAGATCATCAGTTCTATTCAGCGGGTGGAGACTAACTTCAAGAAAGACTTTCAAGAAAGAAAAACTGATGAATACCTGCGGACGAGGATGACAGCTGTGGTGACATAATTAGAAGCGCTGGTTAAACCGGTTGACGACGGACATTGGAGGAAAGGGGGGGACAGTGCAGATTTCCTGAAGGCCTACCGCGAAGTTCGAAAATCGACAAAACGATGGTCCGGACTCTATTATCGCTCTTGCATATACGAAAGAGAGTGATGCAAATAGACGATTCGATGAACGAAGTGCTTCGCGGTTATAGGCCAGCTCCGTCTTCGCATTTGAAGGCTCTGATGTGTCTTCTGGTGCCTCTCACCCTTATGGAGACTGCTCTTATTACTGAAATTTGTACTATGAATGTCTATTTTGATTTTGACCCAACTCATCCCATTATACGGTACTCGTTTACTATGTAAACTTTGTACCGGAATCGTGAAGTTTCGGTACAAACTTGATTAGTTCCGGGAGCATTCTAGTCCTACTTGTAGTTTTCTCTAGACGAGAGGAGCTACACAAGCGTGTAGCTTGTCAACCGATTTCAAGATTTCGAAGGAGGAGGTTCTCAATTCATCGGGATCTTTGTTTTTTTGCTATTTTTTTACGTATGTTCACCGATTATTCGAAGATGGCTGGACCGATTTGGAATATTATTTTTTTGTTTGAAAGAGTATCACGGTTGGTCCAATTGTCACCAGGTCCGGATCTGATGATGGATCCTGGAGAAATCGAGGGAACTCTTCAACTATTATAGGCACACCTATAGCGATTTCAGTATTTTTTACAGCAACTCGGGCATTTTCTCTTGGAAAAGCGGATCCTAAGTGAAGTGGATTATTTTTTTATTGTTATTATTTTGACTTTACAGTTAGACAAAGATGGACGGTACGTGGAAAGCAGAGCTGCTGAGATTCTAGTACACTCGGGAGATGAAGGAAAGGTCACCCGCGAGCAAGTCAACAAAGTTGCCAAAGCATGCAATTCCTGTAAGTTTAATGTTATTGCAATAGCAACGAGTTACAGCAAAAAGTTACTAATTGATGCAAAAACATTTTTCAATAAATGGCAACTAAATTGGTCGAAGTCGAAACAAAACGGGGTCTAACGCGAAATAAATTTATTTTACCTTGAGTTCCGACTTTTCGACATAGGTTACACTGGTCGTTATCGCGGACAACAAGTCTAGCAAATGTCAAAAGAGATGCGGGTCGTTTTTGTTACACTACCCGACGAAAGTTTATGAAATAAGTTGGGGGTACTCTTCAAAAATCCAACTACTCACTCCACTTATGTTAATAAACATTATTGTCAACGCAACGGTCCGACACACAACACTCGCAACATCGGCGTACAGATCCGAAGATGACTTGCGGCCATCTTGGCGAGCAAGGTGGTTTGGTTTTGTGATTAACTTCTTATTTTTTGTTCATTTTCGTGATTCAGTGTGTAATATATAGCTTATTCTGCAGTGATTTAACGAACTAGTGTGCAACTAATGAAGAATTAATCTCAAAACAAGTGTAACCCCTGTTTGAGTTAGATATCCGTTAGTCCACGTGCTGTTTGTAGGGAGTAGCTATCTCCTTATAAAAAGCCTAACCTCACCGTACAACGTCCAGCTCTTGCAGCGAAATTTTAACTAATTAACCGTACACTTGTCGTCTCTACTTCGACATTGGCAAAATTGTCCCAATATTGTGGACAGAATGCCATTTATTTTAAAAATTGAGATCCGAAGATATATCCCGTGGTTTTAACGTCGGAACTCAAGATAAAATAAATTTATTTCGGGTTAGACCCGTTTATAAGGTCGTCTTCCATCTTGTGAATGGACGTCTTACGCTGCGCTTGCTTGTCCGTGCTCTCCATTCGAGCACTTTTCGACCCCATCGGCCATCTGCTCTGCGTGCAATGTGGCCTGCCCATTGCCACTTCAGCTTGCTAATCCTTAAGACGCTGGATGCATCCGACCGATACTTATGGAGGTCCAAAGTGGAGGCCTATGTTCAGCAGTGGACGTCTTATGGCTGAGATGATGATGATGTTGATGATGATGAGACCCGTTTTGTTTCGTTTAATATGTGTACAAAACGCGAAAGCTTTAAAATTTCAACTTAATTTGTCTTAGAGATCTACAAAAACAGTATCAACGCGACTTCGTCTGCGTGGAATTAGTAGTCTGGATATCTAATTCTATATCCTTCCCCAGAGCTCAAACTATCTTCTACAGTGTTCAACGGTTACCTATTGATTCTCATACAAAATTTTAACCCCCTTTTCACCCCTTCTGGGATTGAATTTCGGGATAAAACTATCCTATGTCGTTTTCCGGGACGCAAATTATCTTCATACTAATTTTCATCTAAATCGGTTCAGCGGTTAAAAATTCTCCATACAAACTTTCAACCCCCTTTTCACCCCCTTCCAGGATTGATTTCCGGGATGAAAACTATCCTATGTCCTTTCCCGGTACTCAAACTATCTCTATACAAAATTTCATTAAAATCCGTTAAGCCGTTTTCACGTGATGCGCGGTTGAACTAAACAGACAAACAGATAAACAGACAAAAAATCTAAAAACTGTTGGAACGTGTTCTGTTATCGATTCTAAGTATCCCCAGCCAACTTTTTTTCGAATATCTTCCATGTACAGACTTTCGACCCTCTTGAGCTTTATCGAACGAGCGGAGCGTAAGCGAAGATCGTTCTTACAAACAACAACTGTCACCTGGCTACTGGGACGTCTCGGCATTTGGATGGCTTTTTGATTTAGATAGTTTGTCCGACGATAACTTTAGTAACGATTTTCCGATCTTTAGTTGGGGTTGTACCAGAGACCAACAAAATTTGCGAGTTCGTATATGAGCTGGATTGAGACGGGGGTTCTGAAATTAGAAGGCCTAAAAAGGTTTTGTAAAGGGGTCCTGTTACATTGGTCATCTTATTTGCTACTTTTACGAGCAAGTATGGTTGAGTTTGGTATCAAACGAACTGCTTACTGTTTCATAACAATTAGCAACATAAAATTGATTTCAAAAATATTTTCCATTATATTTTGATTTTGGTGTAAATATTTTCACAACTGACTTTTTTTCAATTTATTAGAGCTTTGGCTGCTATTAGGGCCATCAGCATACTGACATTAACACATTAGTTAGAGAGAGTTACCATAGACGCATAATGACTTTGATTATTAAACCAACTGGATGAGAGACGCCCTCTTATTTCTATCGGAAAAAGTCTGCCGTTTTTTGCGGGGGAGAGGAACGTCAAATGTATGCGAAACGTCAAAATAGCCACGTCAAATAAACGTCAGTCCATACAACGAATATGACCACTGGTCATATTCATTCGGCAGAGGGGAACGCCTGTCAATGGCTACTCCGATTGGTTTAAAGCTCTAAGCATAATGATGGTGACCGAAACCTATATAGGTGGTCCACAGATGAGAACGACATGTCAAAGCAACAGAGTGAGAGGCATGTGAGAGGTGGATTTAAATTTAGATGAGACAAAAACTGTCAAATCTGAAGCGATTTCGTCGCGGTAAAATTTTACGCATCAACCGCACAATTTAATATGGACGTTTAGTTTAACCGTGATGGTTAGTTGAGAAAAAAATACCGATACCTATTTTTGGTATTTGTAGTAATTCTACTATTGCACATTATTTATGGCGAAACACAAGATTCGCGAGTTCACAGTTCGGGGCGAACTACTAGTTATATGTATTCGCTGTATGTGCATGATTGTGGCGCCATCTCTTGGGCAGGAGCTCAATCACTTTATTTTCTTTTTTATAAATAGGTTGTGTACCTTGCTTATATGAAATGTCACTGGCTGATTCACTATTTTGACAGCTGATAGGGGCTTTTGCAGTTTCATTTCTTGTCACATTGTGCACTGCGATCGTTCTCGTTACCCCCACCATGCACTTCGCACATAGCGAATAGATGTATAGATAGATATTATCAAGACTTAGGCCATCAATCTTAAGTGTAAATCTATGTCTGATATCTTCCTTGGTATACCTACAGTGAATAAAAATATAACTACGGGCTGCGAGCGAAGTGATCAGTTCTACGACTGCATTGAAGAAGAGGCAAACAAGGTAATATTCAGAGCAATGGCTTGTAGTGTCAGTGTCCGAGAGGTAACCGGATGGCTCGCGGTATTTAAGTTCCCTACAATGCCCTACATGTTCTTCATCACAAACAGATACTGGAAATCCAGGTGGGGGGGGGGGGGGACAAAGCCCAACATGAGTCAATGGGTTGCACAGGGTGTTTCCACAACACGTAGGGAGCTTTTTAAATCATAGAGGCCTGGCGGTAAGACGCCAGATTTTCAAGGTGTAGGAAAACATCGTGAGGAAACCTGCATACATCCGCGGAGAAATTCAAAGGTGCATGTGAAGTCCCCAACCCGAATTGGGCCAGCGTTGGGACTACAGCCCGTTCCCTCTCGTGTATGAGAGGAGGCCTGTGCCCAGCAGTGGGACGTATATAGGCTAACAGTAACATATTATATTTAGACATATTACATAGTTTTAAGTGTTCTTTACGTTTTGTAGCATTTTCTGTAAAATTTTAATACCATATGTTTGCCGTGTGGTGCCGGCTTAGAATAGCACTACCCCATTGCATCCTGTGGGTGTCGTAAGAGGCGACTAAGGGACTATGACCGGAGGGCGGGCAGCAGCGCACTCCGTGTAACAAAGCCATCCTACTGCGATCGCCAACCCGCATGCCAAGCGTGGCGATTATGGCATTTCCCCCCCATGAATATTAAAAATAAGCCCAGGCCCCTAGTGCCCGGCAGTCCTGCGCTTCCTGGCTCCGGTAGCGGCCAGAGAAACAGGGCAAGGGGTGCTAAAAATCACCGGTACCTATCCGGCTACCATACCAAACAACAACTGGCCCTGGCAACATATAACACGCGTACACTGCGGACCGACGAGAAGATATTGGAACTAGAGGAAGGATTGAGCAAGTTGCGATGGGACATAGTAGGGTTATCGGAAGTCCGAAGAGAGGGGGAGGACACGATAACTCTCAAATCCGGCAACTTGCTCTATTTCCGGGAGGGCGATCAACAGTCCCAAGGAGGTGTCGGGTTCCTCGTCCACAAGTCCCTCGTGAACAACGTGGTGAAGATCGAGAGTGTGTCGAGCAGGGTAGCGTACCTTATACTCAGAGTATCAAAAAGGTACTCGTTGAAGGTTATACAGGTTTACGCACCGACCTCGGCACACTCCGACGACGAGGTGGAGGCTATGTATGAGGACATATCTAGAGCCATGCATAGTTCCAAAACCTACTTCACCGTTGTGATGGGGGACTTCAACGCGAAACTGGGCAAGAGAGACGGTGACGAGCTGAAAGTGGGGCAATTTGGAATTGGGAAGCGGAATCATCGGGGACATTTGCTGGCCGGCTTCCTGGAGAAGGAGGGACTCTTTATGATGAACTCCTTCTTCAGGAAACGTGAGCACAGGAAATGGACCTGGATGAGCCCCGACGGTGCAACAAAAAATGAGATTGACTTCATCATGTCGACGAAGAAGCATATATTCAATGATGTATCTGTGATCAACACAGTCAAAACTGGGAGTGATCACCGATTGGTAAGAGGCACATTGAATATATGTATCAAGCTAGAGCGCTCTCGACTGGTGAAGTCTACGCTCCGTCCAGCACCTACCGAATACCAAAATCCCGAGAGCTTTCAGCTGGAACTTCAAAACCGTTTCGATTGCCTAGGCGACGATGTGGACGAATATAACGACGGGTTCGTAGAAGCTGTCCATTTCACTGGGTCCAAGTTCTTTAGAACGAAACGCACCAGTAGGACTAAGAGGCTCTCTAACTCTACTCAGAATCTCATGAAGGAGAGGAACGAAATGGTTCTAAAATCTTCAGTTGATGCGATACAACTCCGGCAGCTTAATAGACGGATCTCCAAGTCCATTACCTGCGATCTTCGCTTATTTAATACGAACCGTATTCACGAAGCTATCGAGCGGAACAAGGGCTGTAAAGTATTTTCAAGAGATCTGTCTATTGGGCAAAGCCAGCTCGCTAAACTACGGACTGAAGATGGTAGAATGGTTTCATCTAAACCCGAGCTACTGAGAGAGATAGAGCGCTTTTATGGGCAGTTATATAGATCAACTCGTGGACCCGAAGTTAGCCTGGCGAATGACCATAGAGCTAGGCTTACCCGACACTATACCGATGACATCCCGGACATCAGCTTGTACGAGATCAGAATGGCCCTGAAGCAGCTCAAAAATAACAAGGCGCCAGGTGAAGATGGAATTACAGCCGAACTCCTGAAGGCGGGTGGAAAACCGGTCCTTATGGCCCTTCAGAAGCTGTTTAATTCCGTCTTACTTGAAGGGAGAACGCCAAAGGCATGGAACAGAGGGGTGGTGGTGTTGTTCTTCAAAAAAGGTGATAGCACCTTGCTGAAGAACTACCGACCCATCACACTTCTGAGCCATGTCTATAAGCTGTTTTCTAGAGTCATTACAAATCGACTCTCGTACAGGTTAGACGACTTCCAGCCTCCCGAACAAGCCGGTTTCCGAAGAGGGTTCAGTACCGTAGACCACATTCATACGCTGCGTCAGGTTATACAGAAGACTGAGGAGTATAACCTGCCCCTCTGTTTAGCGTTTGTGGACTACGAGAAAGCCTTCGATTCGATCGAGACTTGGGCTGTACTACAGGCTCTCCAGAGGTGCCAAGTGGACTACCGTTATATCGAGGTAATGAAGTGTTTGTACGAGAACGCCTCTATGTCAGTCCGACTCCAGGACCAGAACTCGAGATCCATACCGCTGCAGCGGGGAGTTAGGCAAGGAGATGTAATTTCTCCAAAACTGTTCACCGCTGCCCTGGAGGACATTTTCAAGGGTTTGGACTGGGGAAGGCTTGGCATCAACATCAACGGCGAGTACATCACTCATCTTCGATTTGCCGACGATATCGTAGTCCTGGCTGAGACCATGGAGGACTTAAGTACGATGCTCGACGACCTCAGTAAAGGCTCTGAGAGGGTTGGTCTAAGGATGAACATGGATAAGACGAAAGTCATGTCTAACGCCCATGTAGTACCAACCCCTATTACAGTCGGAGACTTTACGCTCGAAGTTGTAGACGATTATGTATACCTCGGACAGACAGTCCAGCTAGGTAGGTCCAATTTCGAGAAAGAGGTCAATCGTCGAATCCGTCTCGGTTGGGCAGCGTTTGGGAAGCTGAAACATATCTTTTCGTCCAATATTCCGCAGTGTCTCAAGACGAAAGTCTTTGACCAGTGTGTGTTGCCAGTGATGACCTATGGCTCTGAAACGTGGTCGCTCACAATGGGCCTCATTAAAAAGCTTAAAGTCACCCAAAGAGCAATGGAGAGGGCTATGTTAGGAGTTTCTTTGCGTGACCGTATCAGAAACGATACTATCCGTAGCAGAACCAAAGTAACCGACATAGCCCGTCGGATCGCTAAACTTAAGTGGCAATGGGCAGGGCACATTGCACGGAGAACCGATGGCCGTTGGGGCACTAAGGTTCTCGAATGGCGACCATACACCGGAAGGCGAAGAGTTGGTAGGCCCCCTACAAGGTGGACTGATGACCTGGTGAAGGTCGCTGGAGTCCGCTGGATGCGGGTGGCACAGGACCGGTCATTGTGGCGTTCAGTGGGGGAGGCCTATGTCCAGCAGTGGACGTCTTTCGGCTGAAATGATGATGATGATGATGATATGTTAAAAAAAAACCAATGTCTATGGCAAAGAGAGATCAAGTGCTGATTCGCGACTTATTCTGAAAAGATAGCCTGTACTAAAAGAATTTTAAAATAACTAGGTACAGTGGATAGGGAACGTACCCAAACTACGTGACCCGTTTGGGGGGGGGGGGGTCGTCAAAATACTACTCTAGGTCACAGGGGGGAGGTGGGGAGTCCTAGGTTCTGTCACGTAGTCAATAATTATGCTCAAATCTCGCGCTTCTAATTATAGGTTTCCACGCATTTTTGGCGTCACGCGGCCAGTGTCGTGTTAATAAAAGGCAATAAGTATGCAAAAATATGTTTTTTTGCTTTCTATCTCCAAAACATCACTCTAAACCATGTGTGAGTTTTACTACGTGACAAATAGGGGGAGGGAGGGTCTTGGCAATTACTACGGATGGTCACCGAGGGAGGGAGGGGGGTCAAAAACTGAAAAATGGGTCACGTAGTTTGGGTACGTTCCCATACCTAATAATACTGTAACAGTCATCAAAAAAAATCGCCAATGTAATACCAATACGAGATTTTTTTATACCAATCAATTCCATTTCTGTTGGATAAAAGCTTCTTAAACGACCACAGCCTAAGAACTTTTTGAAGCTCATGTCGATTGCGCCATCTATGTCAAAGCCCTCTAAAGATACCGAATATGTAAGAGAAATGTCGCCTGCACTGCTACTCCACCTAGTAGCTACTAGTGTACTACTAGTACGCTATTTGTTACTAGGTGGAGTAGCTGTGCAGCTGACATTTCTCTTACATATTCTGTATCTTTAGGGGGCTTTGACATAGATGGCGCAATTGAAATGAGCTTCTAAAAGTTCTTAGGCTGTGGTCGTCTATATCTCTATAGTCTCTGCTAATTTCTGCAATTTGATTTCAGATTATGCCGATGGACAACCGGTTCGTCCTTAAACTTAAATTGTAACAAGATTGATAGACGGAAGAAAAAAATATCAATCATTCCAAGTTATGATATGTATATTTTATTTGAACTATGTTAATTTAATTACCTAAGTTATTTTTGGTTTTAATCCGACTTCAAAACAAGGAGATTCTCAATTCGACTGTACGTTTTTAAAATATTCGCCGGTTATAAATAAATTTTAAAAATTCTTTCTTTGTTTATTTTTTAAACCACTTCCATTTTCAAATTGTACATAAAACAAGATGGCCGCTATGACCTTTGGTTCTAAATGATGGAATCCATGTATTATAGCCCCTCATGGCTCATGGCACTGGATAAATACTTTTAATTATTCCCCTATCTGTGAAGATGGGGGAGATGGAGTGCTGGCTACGTCAGATATGACACAAAAATGAGAGCAACGAAACCTCAATTAGTTTACTATGCTTATTTATAGATCCGAACATCTGGCAGCTCCTCATTGGTGGACGTCAAAGAATGCAATTATACAACTCGTGTTTTAAGGACCCCTATTACGTAACAGTTACATAAACTACTATAAAAATTCAGTAACATTCTCGGAAAATTCCGGAAATTCACACAGAATTTAAATGAATGGAGGGTGGGCAGATTGGCCTATTGACCAATAAGGACAAGGGATATGTCACTGGACAGTTTATTTTAAGTTCTAAAGCTTATCGCTGCATAAAAAAAGTAGTAATTGTTTGATGGTATAATTGGTATATCAATATATATAATATTTAGTTGATTTCTCATGTGTATTTATATGATAACACGTTTAAAAACGTTGTACAGAACTAAACCCCTATAACAGTAAAAAAATACTGAGTTATGGAATGTTATTATTTTTTTATAACTTATTTCACATGTATTATTTTAATAAACTTGTAATTCTTGTAAATGAGACAGTCAGTTAAAATAATTGATAACTTTCTGAATAATTTTTATTGTTCCAAAAATTTAAGTTCTAAAAACATTCCGTATGGAAATATCGCACTTTGGAAAATTGTCCTTGGTGCATTGCTACTTTAGCATCGTCGACAATGCTGGATTTTCATACAAAATTATAACATGGTCGGCGAGCTGAAGCTGAAACGTTTGTAGCCGTTGTAGGGCATGACACTGGGACAGCCGATTCGTTACGAAAAATGCAAATTGCATCCAAACTATGCATTGCACAATTACACATACACGTATGTGGTACCTATCGAAAGAAAAAGGAAAGAAAGCAAATTAAATTCAATCTGTAATGTAGCAAAATTTCTAATTATCTTTTTTTGCATCATATTATAATGTAGTTGCAGGGAAAATAAAAGAAGTTTTCTGTTTCAGATCACTGGAAAACGATTTTAACTGACGAATGGCTCAGTGGACCGCTTCCTTCCATTCCATCATTTCGGCGGGAGGAACGAATGGAAAACCTCCGGCCGTTATCATTATATTGCGCAGATAAATAAATTAAGGTTTAGGAACCTATATAAATTTACTTTTATTTAATACCACTACCATTTCATCATTGGCATGTATGTGTATGGAAACTTGTTGCTATGTCCACTTAATAGTAATGAAATGAAATGAAATAGTTATTTATTTTGTGCAACAAAAGAGGAAAGTTGGTTTTTCTTGCGAGTGTTGATTTTGAGTCCCGAGTAAGCGAAAGATTCTATAATTGAATCACGAGTGAAGCGAGTGATTCTAAGTTTAAATCTTGAGCGTAGCGAGGGATCTCAAGAACACGAGATGTAAAAAAACTTTCCTCTCGTGTGACAATACAACTTTTCACCTCAGTAGTGAGAACATATTAAAGTAAAAAAAAAACACATTTATTCACATTCCTGAATGAAAGGCATCATCATTATGACAAAAAGCTTCTAGAAACAAAATTTCATTACCTGGAGTGAGGAAAGTCGCAACTTTCGTCACTCCCTGAAGTGATGGATGAGGAAAGTAGGTTTGTTCGAAGTGCTGAGGTGAAAAATATTTATTTGGTGTAACATAATATAACGAAAGCAAGGACTATACATACAATTAAAAAGTTAGCAGTACAGCACGCCTAGCACATGAGTGATGCGTGCGACTGCCATCTCTAAATTCGCCGAACCCGGACAATAATTTAAAAAACCCTGACATTTGGCGCAAATCACATTATTTCCCCGGACGAGTCCAAATCAATAATGACACTAAATAATTAAATTCAATGCGTTGTTTCCTCACATAAAAAGTGTCCCAAAAGTGGACACTTATTGAAAACCCCCCCGGACGCACCCCGGACGGCCTCCAAACTAGGACAAATCCGGGGACACCCGGACGGATCGCAGCCCTATGCACCCGTGCATGACCATGGAGGGAGAAATTAGCCCTACGTACAAAAAAGGTATGAAATTCCATCAAAAACATTATATGTACAAAAATGCCAGTCTTGTAACGCAGGCCTACTACTGCAAAAAGTATTGAGATCTAATGAAAAACCAATTCGGTGGCTACATATCTCTCGGCTAGCTCAGATTTTTCGGCGAAACGTGTAGCGTGGTACCGCGGTGTCGATTCCGTCGCGGTAGGGTGAATCCGAAAGATAACAATCGGTTTTGGTCTTTCTACTTACAAATATACAGGGCACAAAATAGTACATTACGTACCGAGGGCGGTAAAATAAAGAAGGGTTCAGATCGCTGGCATTTGTGGCCCGAACCGAAGGTAAGGGCCATAAACAAGCGATCTGAGGCCTTCTTTATTACCGCCCGTGGTGCGTACATAATTTTACGTCTTCTTCTGGGTGTGAAGTGAGATTTGCCGCTGCGCCCTAAGGCGGTAAATCTCACTTAGCGCCCAGAGTGACGTAATAGTTATTTGTGCAACAAGAGAGGAAAGTTGGTTTTTCTTGCGAGTGTTGATTTTGAGCCCCGAGTTAGCGAAAGATTCTATAATTGAATCACGAGCGAAGCGAGTGATTCTAGGTTTGAATCTTGAGCGTAGCGAGGGATCTCAAGAACATGAGATGTAAAAAAAAATCCTCTCGTGTGACACATACAACTTTTCACCTCAGTAGTGAGAACATATTAAAGTTAAAAAAAACACATTTATTTACATTCCCGAATGAAAAGCATCATCATTATGACGAAAACCTTCTAGAAACAAAATTTCACTCCTCGGAGTGACGAAAGTCGCACTTTCATCACTCCAGGGAGTGACGAAAGTAGGCTTGTTCGAACAGCTGAGGTGAAAACGAAATTTAAATTGACAAAGCCTTAATCATGATACAGTTTATCCTGCACCCGCTGGTGGGTCCCCAGGAGCACCATGGTGGACACGAGCGTGCGGGCCGAGGTGTCGACTCCGGCGCCGATGAAGAGGTCCAGCTCGCGGAGTATCTCCTCGTCGGAGAAATCCGTCGTCGGACAGGTCGAGCAACAGATCCAGGAACGCTATGAAGCGGCGTGCTGTCAAGAAGCAACATTATTTTTATTTCACACCACCTCCGAAAGGCGCTCTTTATCCCTTCATTTTATCTACATCTGTGTTATCTTTATCTACTCGTATACGGGCTTTTTCTTCCCTGCTATGAGGGAACAAAGTGACACTTTTCTTTTCAAGGACATCAGTTTATTTTTCAGCCAGTTCGTCACTAAAAACATTTTTTTTATTAAATTAAATGATTTAATCCGGAAGCACACTATTAAGCACATATAAGTTATTATTCAACCATAATTTTTCTTAATTTTCTCTAAGGTGGTATGAAAAGCAGTATGTGTCACATAGGAGCAAAACTATCTTCAGCTTGGCTCAGCTCATTCTATTATAGACTCCATCGCTTCGTTTGGGATTCAATATACACCCTCGCCGTAAAATTTTCATTTTGCTCCCTTGTTACACAATCTACTTTCATCTCTAATTTTCTATTTACCGAAAAAGAAAAGTTTCTACCTAAGCATGAACTTAGGATGACACAAAATATTATTATTAGCTTTAGATAGATGGGCTGAACTCTGTATGTGAATAATAAGCATCTTTAATATTATCAGCGACTATAGAGATATAGACGACCAGAGCAACAAATAGCGTACTAGTAGTACACTAGTAGCTACTAGGTGGAGTAGCAGTGTAGGTGACATTTCTCTCACATATTCGGTATCTTTACGGGGCTTTGACATAGATGGCGCAATCGACATGAGCTTCGAAAAGTTCTTAAGCTGTGGTCGTCTATATCTCTATAGTCTCTGGTATTATCGAAACATAATAACTTATCGCTACCAGGGGGGTACAACTCAAAGTAAATCTGTCAAAAAATTTGAGTTTGACACGACGTATCCGATACGTTTGCATAAGTGCGAAAAAGAACTTGTCATGCGTTAAGAAGGGACAACATGATTCGTGACGTTACGTGACATTACAGAGGTCTCTCTGTATTATACTATTATTTACTCTGTGTCGCTACGGGTCTCTCGGTGCCTCAAACTAGGATTTAACTAGAGACCGCATACGCGACACACCCTAAAGGACAGAAAACACGCAACGCGACTGATTTTAAAACACGTTTAAAGATGGCTGATAGCATACCGTAACTAACCTACATCATTTAGTCGGTTTCATTGTTACCCTTCAAAGAGCGGTGGAGGGTAATAAATACAAATACAAATATTTATTTGCTCAAAATGTGGTACATAAACGTTTCTATTGTACTTAGGGCCTTTTGGAAGTAAGTAATAATCACAAGGGTGAGTCTATGATAAGGACCAATGATAATAGCGCCTTCTCTGTCATATCTACAGTACCGGTCAAAAGTTTAAGTTCACTCTGCGAAATAAGGTTATCATATTTAATTATGTTCAAATATAGAATATGTTTTGAATTTCAAACATTTAATTGTTTCCACGACTACCAAATAACAATAAAAATACCTCTTGGAGGAATCGTTTTATGTTATTCGGAAAATTTGATCCATTTAATATTTTTGTTCCGTATTTCCTATGAGATTTCGTGCAGTTAGAAATCATTTAAAATGGGTCGCAAAGCCGATTTTAGTGTCGAAACTCGTGCTGTTATTGTAACTCTGTCAAATGAGGGCTACACGACGCGGAAAATCGCTGAAAAAATTAAGGTTTCTCAAACCGCTGTCGCGTGTCGTGAGTACTTTGAAACGAAAATAAAAAACCGGTCTTAATTGCAGTCGATCTCGATCAGGTAGGCCAAAAGTCACGTCTAAAAGCGAAGACCAATTTATTTGCGTGCAGAGCAAACGCCAACGTACTCTAACTGCTCCAGAAATTTGCGAAGAACTCAACGCCACCCGAGAACAGCGAGTATCGGTTTCGACAGTGCAACGGCGTCTGCGAAACTATGGTCTAAAAGGTCGTATTGCTGCCAAAAAACCCTTGTTACGTAGTCAGAATAAAGTTAAAGAGGTTGAAATGGGCCCAGAAACACAAAAACTGGACGTCTGAACAGTGGTCTAACTAAAGTTTTATTTTCTGAAGAATCGAAGTTTGAAATTTTTGGAGGGAGACGTCGTCAATATGTTCGACGACAAGTAGGCGAACGAATGATAAAGCAATGCGTGATGCCAACAGTGAAGCACGGTGGAGGATCAGTTATGGTCTGGGGATGCTTTGCGGGTGATAAAGTCGGTGATCTCGTGAGAGTCAATGGCATAATGGATAAGAAAATGTATCATAACATTTTGCAACGTCACGCTTTTCCATCTGGAAAACGGATTGTAGGCAGAGGTTTTGTTTTCCAACAAGACAACGATCCCAAGCATACGTCGAAGTTGTGCAAAAACTACATTTCATCCAAAGAGAACCAAAAAGAATAAAAATATATGGATTGGCCTCCTCAATCGCCCGACCTCAATCCGATTGAGTTGTTATGGGATGAATTGGACCGGAGTGTGAGAAAAATGCGGCCAACTAATAAAGAACAGCTTTGGGAATACCTATACATTTGTTGGAATAAAATTTCGACATCAACACTGCAAAAACTAATTACGCGAATGCCGAAAGTGTGTATGGCAGCATTGAAAGCAAAAGGCGGATATTTTGAAGAGTCTAAAGTTGGCAAAAACTGATCTTTTTTATTTAATTGTGGTTTTAAATTAGAGAATTACCTTTAATTTATTATTTAATAAAAGATTATTAAATACTTTTATTAGTACATTGTGTTATAGCTTCATTTAACCGAATTTACAGAGTGAACTTAAACTTTTGACCGGTACTGTAATGGAAAGTGTAATAAGGCCATCACGTTCAATCTTGGTAGGTACCTATTTATTTCTGTGTCAGGTCTATGGGTGGTATATGTCTATGCTCGGTGCTCATATAAAACTGCGCGCAGCGGGGCTTCGGCACAGTCCGTACTGGGAGTCTTCTACATATCGCAATATGGCCG
The DNA here is from genome assembly GCA_911728535.1 of Pammene fasciana. Classification (NCBI taxonomy): domain Eukaryota; kingdom Metazoa; phylum Arthropoda; class Insecta; order Lepidoptera; family Tortricidae; genus Pammene; species Pammene fasciana. Next base: position 2,020,168 of record OU452296.1, read on the forward strand.
TCATGTTAATTGTACTGGTCGCTATGCTGGCAACCGTATTGGCTCATCCTAATAATAGTAATAATGTAAGTATTTTTTTTTTTCATTTTAATTACACAATAGGCAGGTACATGTCTGTTTCTCAAGCTGTTTTGATATGCCTTCTTGAAGAACTACGCATTATTGTATATACCTAGTATCTTTAATGTATTTGTAGTACTGTTTTGAAAAAATAAGTCCCGCCGAGTTTCTTGCCGGTAATAAGTAATACTTCTCGGGTCAGAGGTGTAGGGTTAGAACCGGTGGTAGTTTCTTTTCTCTCTGACGTTCATAAGTGCATTGTAATGTGCCTAAATTGAAGAATAAATATCTTTTATCTTTTTTTTTTAACCAACTTTAAGATTTTGAAGAAGCTTTTCATTAGCTAGGGATATGCCCAGCGGAGAGATCCGTCCGTGTATGGCATTATTTAAATGTGTCCGCAGACAAATACGTGTCCAATTCGCGCTACACGGGCGGATATGTCCGCCGATATCCTTCGGACAAATCCGGCGGACACGTCTGTGCGTCTATCCGTAGCTATTCGTCGGAATCATTGTTTCTACTTTATTTTATCTTGAATCTTTATTTGTTGTATTTTTTTTTTGGCCTCGGCAATACATGGTTAGAAAGGGTGTTGCTTATTTTCACGAATTTAATTTTTTCTAGCTCTCGCCCCTTAACCTATTCTCTGACATGAAAAAATAGGTGAAATTTTTTTTAAGCAGGTTTTAGGGGTCGCTACCGCGCTTTGAAATTTGGGTATCCCCATACAAAGCAAGAAAAAAATTTTTTTCTTTATATTTTATTTTTCTATAAAATTGTAAGTCATGATGTAACTAATGTGTTCCTAGAAGATAAGGAACATCTATGGCTTTTAAAATATTTTTTTCCATGTTTTGTTCGTACTTAGTATTGAAGGGACTGATATTTGTCAGATTACTTAGCGACACCGAACTAAAACCGCAACAAAAATGATTTTAAAAGACAACAATGTTCTCAAATTTCAATTAACGTATTAACACGCCGTGATTTATCATAATTCATAGAAAAAAATAAAAAAACATGTTTTTGCTTTGTATGGAGATACCCAATTTTCAAAGCGTGGTAGCGACCCCTAAAACTTGCTTAATAATTTTTAAAAAAATCTGCACCTATTTTTCCATGTCAGAGAATAGGTTAAGGGGGCGAGAGCTAGAAAAATTTAAATTCGTGAAAATAAGCAACACCCTAGCCCTCAGGGGGCCGATTTTTGACAGCCGGACGATCGAATTCAAAAAATTTTCAAGCTTGAAAATAATCGCACACAAAAGTTTGTAGCCAATTTTTTCGGATGGAATTAATAGTTTAAATAATCATCATTTTAAATTTCTATCGCTTTTATTTTTAAAACATAATTTCATCGTTTTATTCAGAGTTTTAAATGTCACTTTCGAGTGCTCGAATCTCAAAAATCACCCCCCAGGTCGGGGAGCGATACGGGGTAGTAGCATATGTTAACGGATATTTCAGATATTTGTGATGGCACTCGATCGTAAGCGAATGATTCGTCGAACGTTTCGACGAGCGCCAATGCGAGTCCGAAGTCCAACATGGCAAGTGTAGGTAAACGTAGTATCGGAGATAAGCGAGAATGCGCTGTAAAAATATGTTTTAATGCAACGAAGTAATTATATTGGTTCTTAACGCATCCTCGATCATCTCTGGTGCATACGCAGCCTAAGGGTAGAGATAGTATTGGAACGGGCCATTGTAAATTTATCAAAAATCTTACCGGTTGATTTTCATATAGTGTTGGAGAGCCCATCTCGAAAATAATGAAAACATAACTTAAATGTCATGCAATGCAAATGCAACAAAAATACTGGTGATCCGTTTAAGGACTTAATTGGTATCGTATTGCGAGTAAGAAAAAGTAGAAGAAAATTTTTTTTAACACGAAATTTTTTTTTGTATGGAACACGTCGTCACAGCTGGCCAACCCTCCATACAAAATAGATTTTTTTTTCGCGAAAAAATAGTTATTTGTTATACAAGTGGTGAAAGTTGTATTTTACGTGCGAGTGTTATTTGAAACACGAGCTAGCGAAAGGATTCTATTATTGACCACGAGCGAAGCGAGTGGTTCAAAAATAGAATCCTGAGCGTAGCGAGTGCTTTAATACACGAGACGTAAAATAACTTTCACACGTGTATAACACAAAACTTTTCACCTCACTACAGCGAGGAAAATAAGAAAAAGGGTGCATTTTGCTCGGTTTCCCGTAATTCCTCAGGTGTTTAATACTTCTTCATCACTCGAATCACTAATTTTTAACAAAACAATCTAGAAAAACATGCGAATATTTAACGTTGATATGATGGATGAATTGAAATGAAAAGTTTTGACGTAAAAGGTTTTATTAAATGTCAGATGCGTTTTGTTCGTACGTAGACTTATTCGGCTGTCAGAACAATATATCCGTTTTTACAAAAAGAATGAAGATTAATGTTGAATGCTGATATTTATGAATTAAAATAAAGTTGTAAGACTGTATTAAGTGTTTTTACTCGATGCAATTCATTAATTGCGATGTTAAAAATTCTGCACTTTTAACGTTTTACGTTTTGTTAGCTGTCAAATGTCACTTAAGCCACTTGTCACTTATGTCAAAACTCTTTCACCACATGTGGATAAAAAGCGATTTTCACAATAGATATTAAACAAACAAAAAGGGCTTTCCGAGCTAGTGAGGTGAAAAATGTTTTTTCTTACTTTTTCATAATTAGAATACGATACCAATTATGCTGTTAAAAGGATCACCAGTATTTTTGTTACAACTTGTATATGACGTCAAGATGAAAGAAATACGTTAATCGAACGAGCGGAGCGTAAGCGAAGATCGTTCTTACAAACAACTTCAGACCCAACTGTCACCTGGCTACTGGGTCGTCTCGGCATTTGGATGGCTATTTGATTTAAATAGTTTGTCCGACGATAACTTTAGTAACGTTTTCTGATCTTTATGATATTCCTTGGGGCTATAGCAGAGACACATAAAATTTGTAAGTTCGTATATGAGCAGGATCGATCAAGTGGTGATGGAGCGAGAAGGAGAAAAAAAATCCTCCTTAGGGTCTTGTTATAGGTAGGTCGTTTGCAAGTAAATCACGAGTTCTCAGTTCGAGGCGGACTACTAGTTTATCATTAATTTATAATTTACCACTCCAAAATTAGACTTACAGTATATTAGGTTGCTTCAAATAACTTACCTACCTTTACGACCAACCATTTTAAGGTCAACCGATAAGATTATTGATAAGTTTACAGTATACACGTCTCCAGTACTAATACTGTAGAGAGTACCATTTTGTACCTTTTGGAGTTGAAACTCTAGGTCCATGGGGTTCCAGCGCACACAAGTTTTTTGCAGAAATCGCAAAGCGTCTGGTTGATGTAACTGGTGACCGAAGAGCTGGCGGTTTCCTCGCACAGCGTATCAGCATTGCGATACAACGAGAAAATGCCGCCAGCATCCCTGGTACAATGCCGCAAGGGCCTAGTTTAGATTTGAGCTAGTTATTAATTTAGTTTAGTATTTGTACTGTAGTACCTCTGTATATTTAGTTATGTAAATAAATGTTTTACATATAGTGTTATGTTTATCAGGATAAGGACTTGGAGAGCAACGCGGCCGAGGTGTTGGCTATATTGGTGCATGAAGGAAAACTCAAGCAAGAGTTAGTGGACGAAGTCGCTGCAAGACACAGTTCCGGTATGTATCATGTTTTTAATCTTTATATACCTTGTTCATTATCGAACGAGCGAGCGCCGCGAAGCGAAGTTCTTACAGACAATTTCGGATACAACAGAACTGTCATTTGGCTACTGGGGTGTCCGTGCATTTCGATGGTTTTTTTGATTTTAAATGTTTGTTCGACGATCACTTTCACGTTTTTCTGATCTTTATGAAATTTTGTTTGGGTTGTACCAGAGATAAATATAATCAGAGAATTCTTATATAAGTTGGAGTGAACAGGGGATTCTGAACCCAGAAGGCCTAAAAGAGTTACGTTGAGGGGTCTTGTTTATACTGGTCGTTTCAATTGCAAGCATCGTGACTTCTTAGTTCGAGATGGACTACATAGACACTAGGTTAGAATGGGTCGTGTTTTATAAAGTTACAATTTATAACTTCGCTGCTTGCCTCTCTTTCTAGCAAATCACATGTATGATTTGCTCTTTAGCTCTTGGTATATTAGTATTACCCCGTCTAAACCTAATATACTAAGGCCTCTGATAATCGTTTGTCCCTTTCCGTCAGACCTACATGGAAAAAAGGGACAAACGATTATCAGCGATGTCGTAACTTTAGTAGCCGTTTATGAATAAGGGGATAAATCTATGCTTATCAATCAGACAATCATATTCCTGAATGTATTTCAGGTTATAAAGTACCCGTTCACGAAAGACTCAAGAGGTCAGATGGCTGCGAGAACTGCGACTGTAACCGCTGTGCGTGCGGTACTGGAACAACGTATTGCCGTTTTTGATCAGCGACCTGAGCGATCTATCCATACGCCGTGTCCTATCCTATGTGAGCGAATACAACGCGAACACGAAGCTGCGCGGAACGAAACGAAGCAAACGCGATTATATGCCAAGAAAATAAGATCAATAAAAAGCGTTTTCTGGAATTAATTCCCAGCAGGCTGGAAATCGTTTTAATGCCTGCATATGGTCCTAATGGCATATGCCATCTGACTTTGCACAGCTCCAGGAAGTGTGCATATCTTTTACCGGCAAAATAACTGCTAAATGTTTGCTCTTTTTTCAGTTGTTTGCTTGTAGCTCAAACACGATAGGTCTGTCGGAAAAAGTCACTCCATTCAATGTTAAATTTGGCTGCATTTGTTGGGGTGGGGGTAGAGAGACCAAATTGAAAGTCGGCTTTATGAGGAATTTTGAGAATATCTCGTGGCGTATTTTGTCCAAGGTGGTCTCATTGGGCTTAGGTGAATCTAGGGCTGCCAGGATTAGCCGACACGCTGAAATGAGGTTTTCAGGATCAGCATAAGAGCTAAAATTTTCCAAAAATAATGCACACCTCCTGCGATTGGGCAAACTCGGATGACACGAGTTTAGGATGACTTAGGTATTAAAACAATTACCAGCCTGCTGGGAATTAATTCTTCGAAAAAGTCTAATTTTATTGGCCTAATTATTTGGTTTGATATTTTCACGCGAATTTGACGCGGCGCGGCTGCGGCCTTGTGATGGCGGCGGAGCGATTCGCGTTCACGCAGGACAAGGCCGCCGCTTCCCATTGAAGTCGCGTGTCTCCGCTTCGGATCGTTTCGCAAATGTGTTCGCTTCTATTCGCCCACGTAGGACAAGGGCATACTGTCAAACAGTATTCGCTGTGTGCATGAGTGTGGCGCCATCTCTTGAGCAGGGGGTTAAAGGGGATTCGTTTTTTTATTAATAGCATATACTTCTTGCTTAGGTACCTATATGAAATGTCACTGGCTGATTCACTATTTTGACAGTTGACCCTACAGGTGATGTCAAATATTTTGAAATGTGATATTGACTAGAGCCCAATTTCTTGGTACACATTGTGCGCTGCGGTCTGCGGTCGTTCACGTTACCCCCACCATGCACTTCGCACATAGCGAATATACCGCGTTTTTATAACGCTGTGGTGTATCATGTAATTAGTACGTAAGCATCGTGGCTCTTGCCTAACTTGAGTCAGAATAAATCATATAGGTATTCATCGAAGTTGTTGTTTCACTTTCGCCGTCCGTACATGGCGATCCTACCAGTAGACTTGTTAGTGTCCTTCAAAATAAGACACGGTACATGTGTACTTTTTATTGCTGAACAATGTGTGTGATGTGAAAATTATTATTTGACTGAGGAGCCGAGCGTAGCGCGGCGACGAACGCCTCCGTTTTAACTCACAAGGAAAGGGCGCGCGGGTGCGTGTTGGGTCCGGGGTCTCTCACTGGTACGACGATTTGGCAGATTGATGTGTGTGTATTGGTTGGTTGGTTGGTTGGCCAGTGTCGGTCTAGAGGTCGCATTTATCATCCGATTTCGATGAAACTTGGCATGTACGTTCCATGATTTATTTGCCAAAAATTGTCGAGCTATTTTTTTGATTGGGAGGAAAATGAGGGGGAATAGGGGGGAAGTTTGCTGTCGCGTTATTTATGTTCTCCGAAGTCTACGGTTCACAGAACTACTAGTATTTTAATAAGTATAAATAAGTGTTTTATAAAGTCAATACAAATACGAAATTAATAATACGTTTATTAAAAGATCGCTGACTACGGGACTATTGAACGCATACCTACCGTAAAATGGGGCTACTTTGCTCCCTAAAGGGTAACAATGCTCCAACTGTTTTTTAGTCTCATTGCCTTATAAGTCAACGTAACAGTCAATATACTCATAAATTGGATATAAAGCAATAACTTGAAGCTAAATAACCTACGTTTAGTGGTCGTAACTGTAGTTATATCGGCGCAAAATTTGTATGGAGGTAAATGAAGGGTACACGGAAAGAACTTGTCTAGTGCCTTTTTTCGTAAAATGAGATTTTTGTATCAAAATGTAGAACTTGCAATGAACTATTAACAACAACTTCTGTAACAGCTGGAATTTTTAACATAAATCCACTTTTAAATTCATAAAAACCATCTAGTTACGAAAATAGTATGGTTAATTGAATCGTTCCAAACTTTAAAATCGCTATAACTCAAAATGTTGTCAAAGTGATTAGACATGTTCTTTCCGTGTACCTACCCTTCAAATGTTCAACAATGGGGTGATATTGCTCCAGCAAACCAATTTTATTCGGTGGCACTGGCAAAGTTACCCCAAGACATGGGTAACATTGCTCCCAAAATAAAGTTTGTATATTTATATCAAAACGGTATCAGGATGTCAAGAAAGTGTCGCAGAATGATAGGTATAGTGTTCTACTATACATCTATCTATAACTCAACATTTATAGGTGTTTTAATACATTTAATTACAAACTTTAAAATGGTACATATAACGACTTAAAAATATCACTAAAAATCAAAAAAAAAAAAACAAAATCATTTATTGCTGAAAAATTATACGATTACAGTTTTTACTGACCTCCACACTAGTCAATGCCTGTCCCGTGGAGGAGAAAGAAATATAACTAAACTACATACTTATAAAATAAACCCCACAATAAAGTAATCTAAAACTAAAAATCTAAATCTAAAGTTGGCCCCTGTGGTATGGTGCCGAGGATGCTGGCAGCATTTATAGTACCTCAGTTTAAAAATAATTTACCTAAGTAGTGATTTTAAAAGCTGGAGCCAATATTGGAGCAAAGTAACACCATTTTACGGTAACGATATATAATAAGGACCGATTTTTTTTAGTTACAGCCTTACAGCAGGCAGTTGTTGGTGTCCTTGGTCAGGTTCGCCAGAGCCTGGATATCCAGGGTCGACAAGAACAAGTGGACAAATTGACAAGCCACGCCCATCTGTAAGAGACACGTTTATGGCTACCGTGCACGAAAGAAAGAGATGCAGCGCTCTTAAGAATCAGGCTTTGTTACGGCCATACCTAAACCAATGCATACCAGCTGACGGCAGGCATTGACCTTCAACTTGGATCGCGCCATTCGCACCTAGCAACCGCGCGCGCATCCCCGCCGGCGATGCACCTACTGTGACGTCACATACACGTTATATCGTCATGTTACGAGCAGCCAATGAGAGGCATATATGTCGTGATCGGCGACCAATGACATGGCGGCCCGTCATCCCTACAAGCACCAATCAAGCCTAAGGATGACACTCGCAATTGCTCTCGCTTACCTACTACCACGTAGATCATTCCTATTTCTCTTTGTTCATTTTATATAAATTTAAACATGGAAAAATAATGTAAAATCTTGCTTCATAATTTTGCTTCTGTGACTTTTTAGATAAACCAGAATAGGTACCATCTTTATCTAATTAACGTTGATTGAATATTTATTGTGATATCGATTTATATATTTACTGCAAAACTTGCGTTTCCTTGTGCGGTTATCAAAACAACACGCCGTGGTGTAGCTGTAGGTTGTTTTGAGGAATTAATAGTTTGTCCGAAAAGAGAAGTGTCGTAGAATGTATGCGGTCCCATATAAACCACGATACTTCTCTTTCCAGACAAATTCTAAACATAACAAACATAAACTATTCAACGAAATGAGGTGATGACCTTTTAGATAAAGAGACGTTATCGAAATGCGAAAAAGATAAATAGGGGTCCAGCGGCCGCGGCCGCCGCAATCTCTCCACAACTCGGAGCAAAGACATTCGGAGACATTTCAAAATGGCGTCCCTGCGTGTCCTGGTCGTTTCGGCTTTGCTAGCTTGTGTCTTGGCTGATACCCTCGTAAGTACATATATATCAGGGGCATTCCACGAGCTGTCCCGTACAAACGCGTCTGTATCTCTGCCATTAGAGTTATCTTTGCCATTAGAGTTGTCGGTTCGTGGCGGTATGCTGGCACACAGGTTCGCTAGGTGTAGCGCTGAGGTCAAGCTTACTCTATTCCGTGCGTATTGCCAATGTTTTTATACTAGCGGCCTGTGGGCCAATTTTACGCAGAGATCCTTCGACTCCCTGCGGGTCCAATATAATAATGTTTTCAGTGCCCTGTTGAGGCTCCCGCGATACTGTAGTGCTTCCGGCATGTTTGCGGATGCGTATGTAGACGACTTTTATGCCATAATTCGCAAAACGAATGAAAATGATAGCCGATCGACTCGACTCCGTAATTCTTTTTTTTTCTATTTATTTCGACAAAAAGAGAGTTACAATTGATTAAATTTAGCTATCTGCCAAACTGCGCAGCAGTTTGAGGCAGAAATCTTATGTTATGTGTTAGCGTCACCGACACCGTCACGAAAACAAAAACGCCTCACAAGATTTTCCTTGGGTTGAAAGGCTCGTTCTATATTTAAACTTATAACCGTTCAAATAAAGTTTAATTTTGTAAGTAATATGCTCTTATGTTTTTAATATATTAATCATAGAAAATCACCATTGTATATTGACTGTGAATACACATTAAGTCCTATATAAACCTTAGGTCAGTCTCTTCAAAGATCTTTCGAAGAGACTCAGAGCTGCCATTGGAGACCGAAGAGCTGGCAGCTATCTTGCTCAAAGGATTAGTTTAGCAATCCGGAGAGGAAATGCTGCAAGCGTCTTCGGTACCATGCCGGAGGGGCCTCTTTTAGATATATTTTAGTTTTATTTTTAGAAATAATTATATAGATTTATTTTAGTTTTAGTTAGTATTATTAGTCATGTTTTCATACTTTAACGGCCTCCTAACCTAGTTGGTAGTGACCCTGCCTATGAAGCAGGAGGTCCCGGGTTCGAATCCTGGTCAGGGCATTTATTTGTGTAAGATTTTTTTTTTTAATTTGTAAATTATTTAATAAAAAAGTGGTTATCAGTAATTGTATGTATAAATTTTAGACGGAGGAACAACTGAAGCAGAAAATTAATGCCGCCATGGAGGCGTGTGCGTACGAGAACGGTCCGTCGTGCGTACGGCTCTGTCAGTTCAAACACGTGGGTGTGGTAAGTTTCCTCTCCAATTTTGTTTATACTTCGTGCATTTTATAACCTATAATCAGATTTTATGTTATAGACTAAGATTAGATGGTAGTGCACCCTACCTAATCGGGTAGCAGGATTCGGCATATATAGGGGGTAGCACCTTAAAAAGTTATGACTTTTAGTATGGGACACTATGAGCCAAACCTGGAGCGTTCGGAATGCAGCCAACTTTTCGGGTACCAAAAAAAGTCAGAAAATACCTCATCGGGTAGCAAGATTCGACATATACAGGGGGTAGCACCTTAAAAAGTTATGACTTTTTGTATGGAACACTATGAGCCAAACCTGGAGCATTCGGAATGCAGCCTGATTTTAGGGTGCCAGAAAATATCGAAAAATACCTCATCGGGTAGCAAGATGAAACTAATGCCAAATGAAAGTACTAATCATCCTGTTAATATAAAAAATTGGTAGTCGGTCCTAAACCTGGAGCATTTCAAATGCAGCCAACTTTTGTGATCGAACAAAAAACTGATCTGATACCATTACAACGTAGAAATGGCCCCAGAAGATGGTTCAAAGGACATAAACAAGCTTAATTTGACAGAATTTATCAAAAAGTGCCAAAATATTTCAGGTTTACTCACCCAAACTTATCACTTTCGTGATTTGGCTTAATTTTAGGGTACCTGAAGATTTAAAATACCTTAATGAGTAGCACGATAATATGTATGCCAAATGAAAGGACTTATCATCTTGTTAATAAAAAAAAATAGCAGCGGGTCCTAAACCTGGAACATTCCAAATGCAGCCAACTTTTGTGATCGAACAAAAAACTCATCTGATACCATTACAACGTATAAATGGCCCCAGAAGATGGTTTAAAAGACATAAACAAGCTTAATTTGATGGAATTTATCAAAAAGTGCCAAAATATATTAGGTTTACTCACCCAAACTTATCACTTTCGTGATTTGGCTTAATTTTAGGGTACCTGAAGATTTAAAAAAATACCTTATTGAGTGGCACGATAAGATGTAAGCCAAATGAAGGGACTTATCATCCTGTTAATAAAAAAATATAGCAACGGGTCCTAAACCTGGAGCATTCCAAATGCAGCCAACTTTTGTGATCGAACAAAAAACTCATCTGATACCATTACAACGTAGAAATGGCCCCAGAAGATGGTTCAAAAGATATAAACAAGCTTAATTTGATGGAATTTATCAAAAAGTGCCAAAATATATTAGGTTTACTCACCCAAACTTATCACTTTCGTTATTTGGCTTAATTTTAGGGTACCTGAAGATTCAAAAAAATACTTTATTGAGTAGCACGATAAAATGTATGCCAAATGAAAGGACTTATCATCCTGTTAATAAAAAAATATAGCAACGGGTCCTAAACCTGGAGCATTCCAAATGCAGCCAACTTTTGTGATCGAACAAAAAACTCATCTGATACCATTACAACGTAGAAATGGCTACAGAAGATGGTTCAAAAGACAAAAACAAGCTTAATTTGATAGAATTTATCAAAAAGTGCCAAAATATATTAGGTTTACTCACCCAAACTTATGACTTTCGTGATTTGGCTTAATTTTAGGATACATGAAGATTTAAAAAAATACCTTATTGAGTGGCACGACAAGGTGTGAGCCAAATGAAAGGACTTATCATCCTGTTAATAGAAAAAAATAGCAGCGTGTCCTAAACCTGGAGCATTCCAAATGCAGCCAACTTTTGTGATCGAACACAAAACTCATCTAGCTGATACCATTACAACGTAGAAATGGCCCCAAAAGATGGTTCAAAAGACATAAAAAAGCTTAATTTGATGGAATTTATCAAAAAGTGCCAAAATATTTCAGGTTTACTCACCCAAACTTATCACTTTCGTGATTTGGCTTAATTTTAGGGTACCTGAAGATTTAAAAAAATACCTTATTGAGTAGCACGATAATATGTATGCCAAATGAAAGGACTTATCATCCTGTTAATAGACAAAAATAGCAGCGGGTCCTAAACCTGGAACATTCCAAATGCAGCAGATTACAACGTAGAAATGGCCCCAGAAGATGGTTCAAAAGACATAAACAAGCTTAATTTGATGGAATTTATCAAAAAGTGCCAAAATATATTAGGTTTACTCACCCAAACTTATGACTTTCGTGATTTGGCTTAATTGTAGGGTACCTGAAGATTTAAAAAAATACCTTATTGAGCAGCACGATAAGATGTATGCCAAATGAAAGGACTTATCATCCTGTTAATAGAAAAAAATAGCAGCGGCTTCTAAACCTGGAACATTCCAAATGCAGCCAACTTTTGTGATCGAACAAAAAACTCATCTGATACCATTACAACGTAGAAATGGCCCCAGAAGATGGTTCAAAAGACATAAACAAGCTTAATTTGACAGAATTTATCAAAAAGTGCCAAAATATTTCAGGTTTACTCACCCAAACTTATCACTTTCGTGATTTGGCTTAATTTTAGGGTACCTGAAGATTTAAAAAAATACCTTATTGAGTAGCACGATAATATGTATGCCAAATGAAAGGACTTATCATCCTGTTAATAGACAAAAATAGCAGCGGGTCCTAAACCTGGAACATTCCAAATGCAGCCAACTTTTGTGATCGAACAAAAAACTCATCTGATACCATTACAACGTAGAAATGGCCCCAGAAGATGGTTTAAAAGACATAAACAAGCTTAATATGATAGAATTTATCAAAAAGTGCCAAATTTATTAGGTTTACTCACCCAAACTTATCACTTTCGTGATTTGGCTTAATTTTAGGGTACATGAAGATTATAGTTTAGGACCGACTACCAATTTTTTATATTAACAGGATGATTAGTACTTTCATTTGGCATTAGTTTCATCTTGCTACCCGATGAGGTATTCTTCGATATTTTCTGGCACCCTAAAATCAGGCTGCATTCCGAATGCTCCAGGTTTGGCTCATAGTGTTCCATACAAAAAGTCATAACTTTTTAAGGTGCTACCCCCTGTATATGTCGAATCTTGCTACCCGATGAGGTATTTTCTGACTTTTTTTGGTACCCGAAAAGTTGGCTGCATTCCGAACGCTCCAGGTTTGGCTCATAGTGTCCCATACTAAAAGTCATAACTTTTTAAGGTGCTACCCCCTATATATGCCGAATCTTGCTACCCGATTAGGTAGGGTGCACTACCACCTAATCTTAGTCTATTATAAAATGTACTGAGATGACAGGTGTCAAAAATTGCTTCTTAAGCTGCGTCCACATTTGTATCTTTTTGCCGATCACGATCATGCGTATCGTATCGAGCTCCCGTATCCTAAGTATGGACGCTCACTTTGAGTATGCCGTATCACTAGCATCGTGGCGTGAAAAAATGCGTCCATACTAACCGTAGCGTATCAGCGTATCGTATCGTAACGCCGTATCATTAAGACGAGGACTCAAAAGAACATGTACCTCGATTTGGGCGGAGCAATCATCGCGTAGCCCCACCTCCTTGCGAACTCGGTCACTACGCACTTCGCTCAGATAGAGGTTCGCAGAAAGTTCACTCGGAACAAATTAGATCTCGATATTTTTTGCAGTAGGAGAATCTGCTTTGCGAGACGGTAATTTTTAAACTGAATTCGATTTCGTTTTTGTGAACGATGTTACTTTTTATTATAAATTACGTACAGTCGACATCAGATATATTATATGGGAGCGCCCAAGGTGGTCAGAAATATATGTACAACGCCTGTATTGTCAAGGCGATAAAGTGCATGTACAAATATTTTTGAGTACACTGTCCGCTTCTATACATTTAATGGCGACTGTACCTCCTAAGTGAAAGGTACAAATGAGCACATTTTATAATCATAACATGTCGAGCCATGCTCAATGTAAATAAAGGTTCCATAATAACCGGTCCGTCACAAAACTCACAAAACACCCAATCAAAAGGTCGTTTTATATATGATATCTTGCGGCACTTAAGTCCTTTTAACATGAGTTTTTGAGCTAGAATTCAAAAACGGCTTAACCGATTTTATGCAATATAACTATACTTTATATCCGAACATGTACTTTATCGCCTTTAATTTTGAGGTTTTGTTCAGATATTAGTGACTACCTTGGCCGATTTCATATATTTGATGGCGACTGTACTATTATTCAAGTAATATGCAATGAATGCGTAAGCGCCGACCGCCAAATGGTACCTTTGCCAAAATAATGTCAGAAATATAGTACTAATCGAACGAGCGGAGCGCAAGCGAAGCGAGTTCTTACAAACCACTTCTAGCTACTTATACTGGGACGTCTCGGCATTTCGATGGCTTTTTGATTTTGAGAGTTTGTTCGACGATGACTAGTACCATTTTTCTGATTTTCATGAAATTTGATGGGGTTGTAGCAGAGATACACATAATTTGAGAGTTAAGTAATGGACATTGGCTTGGCATAGCTTGCACACCGTCGCCGCATGCGGTTCTCTCCCTTTATCTATCTACCCACTAATAACTCAAAAGCAAGTAGGTATCTCTAGTTAAAACTCGCCTTTGCCCAGAGACAGACAACACGCAACGAGACTAATTTTAAAATAATTATGTTCTAAAATGGTAGGCACTAGACAGCCAGTGATCGGAATAGGTAGCGTATATTATTTACCTATTCATACATTTTGGGGCCGTCCAGAAATCATGTGATCGTATTTAGCCTATTATTGACCACCATCTATAATTTCTTTGTTTTTCATCCGTTCGTGTTAAAAATCGATATCCGAGAATCTTAAAGGCCTCTCAATACAAAACTGAACTTAGAATTGGAAACAATGGACGCCATCTTGAATTTCTTCATTTTTTATCCGATCGGTTTGAAATTCGATATCTAAGGATATTTAGGGACCTTTATTACGAATCTGAAGTAAAAATTCCAGAAATTGGGCGCCATCTTGAATTTGTTTATTTTTATCCGATCATGTTGAAAATCGATATCTAAGGATCCGCCAGGCCCCTTAATATGAATCTGAAGTCAAAATTTCAAAAAATGGGCGCCATCTTGATTTTCTTCATTTTTTATCCGATCAATTTGAAACTCGATAGCAGAGGATCTTTCTTTAAAGCCCCTTACGAATCTGAACTCAAAATTGCAAAAACTAGCCGCCATATTAAGTTTCATTATTTTCGATCTATTCGTGATGAAAATCGATATCTGAGGATCTTAAAGGACTTTCAATATAAGACAGAAGTCAAAATTGCAAAAATGGTCTTGCTTTTTTTCATTTAAATAAATATTTTTTTGGGGACAATCTTACACAAATCAACTTATACTAAGCTAAGCTTGTACTATAGGTACAGTCACGGAATTTGATTCGCGTACCGTTTCGTTGATTTATTGCTTGAAATGTCAGAATATCATAAGGCTTATATTTCTTTAAGCAAGCGAAGAAACATAGCCCTTAGTACTATTAATTGTCATCAGTAATTTAGACTTAAGACGGTACGCGAATCAAATTCCTTGACTGTACTAGGCGACGATATACCTACTTATATAGATAAATATACACGGTGCTTGTGAGGATTGCGAGAGATTTTAACAGTGTATTCTTGATCGTAATTGGAGACTAAAATGTCGTACAAACTTTTCTGGAATTCGCCTAGTTTCAGAGTTATTACCAACTAAATAAAAAAACCATTTTTTATTGTAACTCAGTGCAAAAAGTTTTTTTGATAGTGATTTCTCTCTTTATGGGGTCTAGTCTAGACATTCATATTGTCCGATATCAAAATGCCAAAGAATAATTTGCGTAAACCATTTTTTACGGATAAAAATGCACCAATTTATTTTAGTCTTACCAATAATAGTTTTACCAATAACATATTTGGTAAAGCGATCGAGCCCCGGCAAGGCGTATCGATGCAGGTTCAAGTCCTGCTGGGTTGATTATTTTTTCAGTGTTTTCAAAGTTTGTATTTATTTAATAACAAACTTTAGTTTGAGTGGAATGCACCACTTTAAAAAAAAAAAAAACATATAAAAATAATTATGAGTTGATAGCAGCGCCATCTAATTTCCGTTGTGACACTTGCGATAGTGTCGGCGGGAAAGGTGTTTACTTCTGGTAGCACCTAGATGTCGCTTACGGCTGCTATAAAGCCGATGTAAAATAAATGCAAAAAGATGTTTGAAGACATTGAAAATTTCGTCAGCTTAGCAACTGAACCCATAGCTTAATTGGTAAAGCGATCGAGCCCCGGCAAGGCGTATCGATGCAGGTTCAAGTCCTGCTGGGTTGATTATTTTTTCAGTGTTTTCAAAGTTTGTATTTATTTAATAACAAACTTTAGTTTGAGTGGAATGCACCACTTTAAAAAAAAAAAACATATAAAAATAATTATGAGTTGATAGCAGCGCCATCTAATTTCCGTTGTGACACTTGCGATAGTGTCGGCGGGAAAGGTGTTTACTTCTGGTAGCACCTAGATGTCGCTTACGGCTGCTATAAAGCCGATGTAAAATAAATGCAAAAAGATGTTTGAAGACATTGAAAATTTCGTCAGCTTAGCAACTGAACCCATAGCTTAATTGGTAAAGCGATCGAGCCCCGGCAAGGCGTATCGATGCAGGTTCAAGTCCTGCTGGGTTGATTATTTTTTCAGTGTTTTCAAAGTTTGTATTTATTTAATAACAAACTTTAGTTTGAGTGGAATGCACCACTTTAAAAAAAAAACATATAAAAATAATTATGAGTTGATAGCAGCGCCATCTAATTTCCGTTGTGACACTTGCGATAGTGTCGGCGGGAAAGGTGTTTACTTCTGGTAGCACCTAGATGTCGCTTACGGCTGCTATAAAGCCGATGTAAAATAAATGCAAAAAGATGTTTGAAGACATTGAAAATTTCGTCAGCTTAGCAACTGAACCCATAGCTTAATTGGTAAAGCGATCGAGCCCCGGCAAGGCATATCGATGCAGGTTCAAGTCCTGCTGGGTTGATTATTTTTTCAGTGTTTTCAAAGTTTGTATTTATTTAATAACAAACTTTAGTTTGAGTGGAATGCACCACTTTAAAAAAAAACATATAAAAATAATTATGAGTTGATAGCAGCGCCATCTAATTTCCGTTGTGACACTTGCGATAGTGTCGGCGGGAAAGGTGTTTACTTCTGGTAGCACCTAGATGTCTCTTACGGCTGCTATAAAGCCGATGTAAAATAAATGCAAAAAGATGTTTGAAGACATTGAAAATTTCGTCAGCTTAGCAACTGAACCCATAGCTTAATTGGTAAAGCGATCGAGCCCCGGCAAGGCGTATCGATGCAGGTTCAAGTCCTGCTGGGTTGATTATTTTTTCGGTGTTTTCAAAGTTTGTATTTATTTAATAACAAACTTTTATCCGATCGGTTTAAAACTCGATATATGAGGATCTATAAGGCCCCTTGACACGAAACAGAAGTCAAAATATGAAAATAGGCGCCATTTTAAATTTATTTATTCTTGATGCGATCAAGCTTGAATCCAATATCTGAGGATTCGCCAGGCCCCGTAATACGAATCTGAAAAAACTGGCAGCCATCTTGAATTTATTTCTTTTCGATCCGTTCTTGTTGGAACTTGATATCTGAGGATGTTTAGGGCCCCTTTTCTTCATTTTATTGATTTTTTGCCTGATCGGTTTTAAACTCGATATTTGAGAATCTTTAAGGCCCCTTAATACAAACTGAAGTCAAAATAAGAAAAAACGGTTGCCATCTTGAATTTCTTTATTTTTGATCAGATCAAGTTATAAATCGATATCTGAGGATCCGCCAGGCCCTTTAATACGAAACTTCGTATTAAGAGGCCTATTATAGATCCTCAGACATCGAGTTTCAAATCGACCGGATCAAAAGTGAAGAAAATCAAGATGGCGCCTATTTTTGCAATTTTGACTTCAGTTTTGTATTGAGAGGCCTTTAAGGTCATCAGATATCGATTTTCATCACGAACGGATCGAAAATAACGAAATTCAAGATGGCGGTTCGTTTTTGCAATATTGACTTCAGATTCGTATTAAGGGGCCTTAAGGATCCTCTGATACCGAGTTTCAAACCGATCGGATAAAAAATGAAGAAAATCAAGATGGCGCCCATTTTTTTAAATTTTGTCTTCAGATTCATGTTAAGGGGCCTGGCATATTCTTAGATATCGATTTTCAACATGATCGGATCAAAAATGAATAAACTCAAGATGGCGCCTAATTTAAAAAAAAAATCAGATTCGTAATAAGAGGCCCTAAATGTCCTCAAGTATCGGGTTTCAAACCGATCGGATAAAAAGTGAAGAAAGTCAAGATGGCGACCTTTTTTTAGAATTTTGACTTCAGATTCATATTAAGGGGCCTGGCGGATCCTTAGATATCGATTTTCAACATGATCGGATCAAAAATGAACAAACTCAAGATCGCGCCCGATTCTTAATTTTTTTACTTCAGATTCGTAATAAGAGGCCCTAAATATCCTCAAGTATCGGGTTTCAATTCTAGATGGTGGTCAAAAATAGGCCAAATACGATCACATGAATTCTGGACGACCCCAAAGTTTAGGTAAATAATATACGCTACCTATTCCGATCACTGACTGGAACGTATTTTAAAATTAGTCGCGTTGCGTGTTGTCTGTGTCTGGGCAAATACGAGTTTCAACTAGAGATACCTACCTACTTGCTTTGAGTAACTAGTGGGTAGATAGAGGAAGAGAACCGCCTGCGGCTATGGTGTGCAAGCGTGACAGCTTGTTAGGTAAAATTGTACCTACTTACCTATAGAAACTTAACTCGCGTCAAAAAAGTTGTCCAGACCATTACGCAAATAATTATCTTGTAATTAATACTATTTCTGACATTATTTTGGCAAAGGTACAGTCGACGTCAAAGATATGTTTACACTTTTGCACCTTACTCCTTTGTAGTAAAGTTCAAAAGTGTAAACATATTTTTGACGTCGACTGTACCATTAGGCGATCGGCGCTTATTACGCATTCATTGCATTATTTGCATTATTGCTTGAATACAATATTAAATCGGTACAAGATATACGACGTAAGCACTGACCGCCAAATGGTACCTTTGCCAAAATAGTGACACATGTACTTAAGTATCTTATAGTTGTTTATCGCATGATTCGCATTTCTATTTGATTAGTACCTACAAAACTGGCGTGTCTCGCCCAGCGCGCAAGTATAGTGGAAGTGAACTCACTGATGTTTACTCTGTTGTTGAAACGACTAGTCAATAACTAAAATAAATATTACACGAGTATTTTTGTATGGAGGTACAAGCTCGATGAACGCAAAAAACATTTTTGTAACCAGATCTACAAATAGAGTGTAATAAAACTAAAAAATAATTAAAGGCACCTTATTTTCGTACAAAAAAGCGCTGACGCCGACAAACAAGAACCCGTTGTTGGCAGTGGCCGCTGACAGACTGATCAAATGTAGTAAAGGATAGCGCTAAGGTAATTCGTGTCGCCGGGAAGGAGCGCGAGCTAGTCTGGAAGCGCGTTTATGAAATGTCGTAAGCGTCATTTCACTTTATGCCATCTCCAGGTAAAAGTAAACAACGAATTAAATTTTCATCCTACAATTCCCTAGAACTAGGTAATGGCTTTAACATACTCCAATTTTATCCTTATATTCTTTATAATTGAGCAATAAAATCAGTTTTAAGGTAAAAGAAGACCTGACTTTGAAAAATAAAACTATCGAGGAAATTGTAGCCAATCGTGTTTTTATCCTACAAATCCCTCGGTCATATAGTCATTAATCATTCCTGAAAGTATCAAACTCGTATTCCAAGTATGTTTCGAGAAAATTGAAATCTGCTGAGCACAACCTCAGTCAGGTATCACCTTAAGTATGGACGTTCACTTTGGCATACCGTATCACTAGCATCGTGTCCTAGCATCGTATCCTAACATCGTATCATTTTTCGTGATCGTTCGTCAGTACGGAGCTTTTAGTTCCTCCATGGAGGCGATTCATTACCTCGCCCAACTCGTTCCGCCGTCTTTTTTAGGGTCACACCTAGCGGAATCATAGCGGAATTAAGCCAATTCATAGACAAAATGCTTAAATTTGTCTATGGTAGCTTAAATTTGTCTATGGTAGCTTAAATTTGTCTATGGTAGTTTAATTTTGTCTATGGTAGCTTAAATTTGTCTATGGTAGCTTAAATTTGTCTATGGTAGCTTAAATTTGTCTATGGTAGCTGATATTTTTGTATGAAGGCCATAGACAATTTTCCGCTATCATAGACAAATTTAAGCTACCATAGAAAAAATTTAAGCATTTTGTCTATGGATTGACTTAATTCCGCTCTATTAACATAAAAACAATTTAATTATCCATTTATAAACTCCAAATGTCCCTACGGAAAACAAGATGAGATCGGTCAGATCGGTGATCGGTCCTGTACACGTACAAACTTGTTAATAGCGTATCCGTATCCCCTTTCATGATCGCCGTATTGATCGGCGAAAATCCAACTCAGATGGATCGCGGCGTATCGCGTATCAGATCATGTCCGCGTATCAAGATACAGTGTCAAAACACGTCCATACTTACCGATCATGATACGCGTATCCGATCGCGAGTGTGCGGGGTATTGAATCACCGCGTAGCAACATGGATTCCGCGCGATCAGATACGGCGCGTGGCATGATCGCGATCTTTTGGCGTCCACACTAACGATCATGATACGCGACGGAGATACGATAGGGCAAAAAGATACAAGTGTGGACGCAGCTTTAGGTTGCACAAAGTATAGTGCACAGATAACCTCAACCACTAGATAGATCATAAGTACAACTCGAGGTCACCACACATAGGTGCTCCCGTACTCATTTTGTATGAGAGCGCGACTGCTTATTTTAGTTGAGTTAACGTTTTTGATCATTATTCATTACTCATGAGAATTAAAAATATCCATAAAATTAAAGTTACAGGGGTGAACCTGGATTGTTATACTACAAATTGGTGTAGAATACTATTGAGATCTGCTGTTCGAATCGTAGAAATTTACGAATAAAATTGCGCTTTTATGTGTGGTGACCTCGTGCTCCCCATAAAAGCTTAGGGTCACCACACACCTAGCGGTTTTCCTCGCGGAATTAGCGGAAGTAGCGGAAACTCATAGACAAAATGCTTAATTTGTCTATGGTAGCGGAAATTTGTCTATGGCTTCCATACAAAAAATCTGCTACCAAAGACAAATTTCCGCTACCATAGACAAATTTCCGCTAATTCCGCGAGGAAAACCGCTAGGTGTGTGGTGACCCTTAATGATGAGGTGTCTGTGTAGTCTGTGGTATAGTGTGTGTTCGAGTTTAAAATGCAAATTAAAGAGCTATAAAAGCTGCTAAGGCTCAAAACACACCTAGCGGAATTGTGAGCGGAATTAAGCCAATTCATAGACAAAATGCTTAAATTTGTTTATGCTTAATTTAGCATTTTGTCTATGAATTGGCTTAATTCCTCTAGGTATGTTTTGAGCCTAAAGAGGACAGTGGAAGTGTGAACATCTTAAAAAAATGGTTCTGCTATACATATAAGTATCTACATTTTAATAAAGTTGTTTTTAACTTTGTTCACCTGTATCTTCATTAATACAGCTTACTTTTGGTCATGAAAAGTGTACTCAAAATATGCTTAGATTATGAGATATATCTTAACTGAAAAGAGTCAGACAATTTCTATGTTTTACCTCTTCTCCAAAGTGTCTAAGTTGCCACAGGGTTTTCGAGGTTGAAAATTAAAGGGAGTCTTTCTTGTATACCTCCATTAAAGTTCCATTGAGTTCTGATCACTTACTTACCTTATTTCGGCATAACTGCTGGATAAATCCCTGAAATACCCACTTTTGTACCAAAGTCAGGTAAGGTAGTATTTCTTTAAGATGTCGGAATCTTACTAGAGATTTCTACCTACAACTCGGACATCTTAAAAAAATCTTACTATACCTAGAAAAAATTAAATATGGAGGTATAATAACTATAAAAGCTTAATCAAAAAGCCCGCCCCGTGTCGTCCCCGGCGCAAAGGTACCCATCACGCTCGCTGCGTTACCGCGTTGAACGGCGATGGATAGCCGTTGCACCAGGAACGACCCGGGTGCGGGGGTCAAGGCCCCTATCTCTTAGGCGGCGCCCCACCTCCCTAAGGAACACCTTAGCCTCCTCGCACCACACCACACACCCTCGACGGCGAGCGGAATAAAAAGATAGGTACTTAGCGCCGAGTATTTCTGCCTTTTGTTTATGGCGGCTAGCTCGGCGGCTGCACCAGCCGTCCGCATTGTGTGTCCGAGGTGCGAGGCGGCAAAGGTACTTACGCACGTTGCGTCCCATAGCAGGCACTTCCCTTTTTCCCACGGCACCAGCGTCAAACCGTCAGGCCTTTTGCCATCTAACCTGCTGAGGCCTGGCGGTTCCAGTGTGGATGGGATGTTCGCTGACACTAGCGCCCTACGGATGATATTATTTAGGGCGTGGTGCCGTGGGAATCTCCCCGCGCATCGGCAACAGCTCAGTGCGTGGTGGCCGTTGCTCTCCACCATGGAGCCGCGCCAGATGCATAGGTGAGGTTGACATACATCGCAGCCCAGACGGAGAGCAAAATATATATATTTATTAATTATTATTATTTTTACTGCTGGCTTATATACCTACAGAGTAGTTATCCCTAAAACTAAATTGATGATGGACTATCCTATTAAGTAAAATTAATGACCCTAATAAAAAATAATCTTTTTGAAATATTGGCAAATTTATGACTACTTCGAAGCTGTGTTAGAAAAGTGCCAATATCTCGAAAACTATTCCATTTTCATTAGGGCCCATCAGAGGCCAGTTTTATAAAGCTACAAGTTACAATTTACAAGCGGAACTCTCTTTCTAACCCTTTGTGTTAGAAAGAGACTTCCACTTGTAAATTGTAACTTGTAGCTTTATAAAACTTTGGCCTCAGGAGTTGCTCAGGAGTTCTATCAGCCTTTTAAGTGTTGACGTTGGTTCTAAGGACATCCTTTTGACATCTTTTTGTGTATTGCAATACTCTACAGTTAGACAAGGACGGCCGCTACGTGGAGAGCAAAGCAGTTGAGGCGATGACTGTGATGGTGTTCGACGGCAAACTGAATCAGGAACAAGTGGTCGAAATCGCAAAAACATGCAACTCCGGTAAGTTTGTAAAACCGGTATTATTAGACATTCCAATTCCTCGGGCCCAATTTGTCGTGTACCTTGCGTCTTCCTGTCCCTACCTCAGCTCCTTAAGCGTCCAGCCTTTTAGTACATTTCTCAATCAGATCTGACAGATTGGAGATTGGGCCCGAGAAATTGCAACAATGTCTAACACGGGTTTGATAATAGCCAGCATATACCACCAGCATTTTTGTTACACCTTGTAGAAAAATTTCTGCCGAGAGTTGGATTTTTCGCTTTTTGCCGCCGCTGTTTTCCAAAACAGATCCTTTCATGTCAATCATGTCATACATTTTGATCGTGTTCGGAACGGTAGCCGGTGGCTCGCGTGATTAAAACGGCTTTTAGACATTGCAACCTGCAGGGCCCAATCAGTCAGGTTGGAAGGTGTAATTAAAGGTAGGGCCCGTAGGGAGCTGAAGGAGGGGCAGAAAGAGGCAGGGTACACAACAGATTGGGCCCTGCAGGTTGCAATGTCTAATAGCCGCTTTATTCAAAATGGTTGCCGGTCGCGTGTGTCTGCGATCCCAATGACACATACTTAACTGCCGTGTAATTAGTAATATTTAAGTATAGTGCTAAGTGAGTTAATAATAATTATCTAAAATAACGAACTAATATTGTACGTCTTGGTAAGGCTGGCTATCGAGGACAATGGTCTTACACTTGTAAGACCATTGTAAAATACAAAATACCCATGCAATACATAGTCTTGATTTGATTCTTGATTCCTTGTATTCTCTGGTGTTAGCCCAATGTCTGGATTTATATATCAAAGGGCGGACACGGACAGCGGACAATGTCTATTCAAAATCGATTTCCTACATAATTGAGACATTTTATTTGTGTTTGAAATTATAATGTTGTGTCTGCAGTGAACGAGGACATTAAGGCTGGGTGCGAGCGTGGCGCGCAGGTGTTTGACTGCGTTGATAACGAGAGATTCAAGGTACGTCTTTTTCTACTAACTATAGCTTGAATTGAGACTTTGTAGGCCGAACTACCTAGCTCATACTTTGGAGCTTTTATGGTCGCAATTATGTACACTGTATACTTTAGCATATAGGTCATAGCAATGTACAAGTTGCAGAACATTCTCAAAAATTCGGTAACATTCTCGGGAATTTCCGGAAACTTACACGAGAATTTAAATTGAATTCCCAATGGGAATGTTCCCCATTATTATTTGTATAAACTTGTAAATGAGATAGTCCCTTAAAAAAGCGGCGGTGTCCAGCGACATTCTGAATTATTTTTATATTTCGAATAATGTAAGTTCTGAGAACATTTTGAATGGAAAATATCGCCACGTTGGAAACTTCTCCTTGGTGCATTGCTACTCTAGCATCGTCGACAATGCTGGATTTTCATACAACATTATAACATGGCCGGGCAGCTGGGGCTGAAATCTGAAAACCGTTACCAACCTTTAGTATGTTGTTGGGCATGGGCATGACACTGGGATAGCCGATTCGTTACGAAAAATGCAAATTGTATCCAAACTATGCATTACACAATTGCACATACACGTATGTGGTATCGAAAGAAAGCATATTTAATTTAATCTGTAATGTAGCAAAATTACTAATTATCTTTTTTTGCATCATATTATAATGTAGTTGCAGGGAAAATAATAGTACATTTCGATACTAGGTCGGAAAGGATGTCATTATTCCACGAGTTCCGAGACATTTTGCCACAAGCCGTAGGCGAGTGGCAAAACTCGGGGCGAGTGAAGAATGACATTCCGTCCGTGTATCGAACGACGTTTTTTAATACAGTTGCAAATAAAATATAAAATCGTCAATTAGTCACTTTGAGGTTACTTTATCCGAACACTCGGTGCGGTGCGGGGCGGTGATCATGAATCCTGAGCTGTGATTGGCTGGAAAAGTAAAAAGCGCTAGTGCGAGAAATCCAACTTCCTGCACTATAAACTAGAAAAGCACTTTTTTGAGCAACTGTGTTAAAATAGTACATTACACAACTAGGGCTTTCTTTATTACCTCCCGTGTTGTGTACATCATTTTATGACTACACTTGGCCAGAAAGCGTCTTTTCGGCCAGAAAGCGTCTCGTACGCGCAGCGTGCGGAAAAAGCCACTTTATGGCCAGGTGTGGCATAAAAGAAGTTTTCTGTTTCAGCTCACTGGAAAACGACTTTAACTGACGAATAATGGCTCAGTGGACCGCTTCCTTCCATTCCATCATTTCGGCGGGAGGAACGAATGGAAAACCTCCGGCCGTTATCATTATACTCGTATTGTGCACATAAATAAATGAAGGTTTAGGAACCTATATAAATTTACTTTTATTTAATACCACCGTTTCATCATTGGCATGGTACGTAACGTGTATGGAAACTTGTTGCTATGTCCACTTAATAGTAATGAAATGAAATGAAATAGTTATTTGTGCAACAAAAGAGGAAAGTTGGATTTTCTTGCGAGTGTTGATTTTGAGTCCCGAGTAAGCGAAAGATTCTATAATTAAATCACGAGCGAAGCGAGTGATTCTAAGTTTGAATCTTGAGCGTAGCGAGGGATGTCAAGAACACGAGATGTAAAAAAACTTTCCTCTCGTATGACACATACAACTTTTCACCTCAGTAGTGGGAACATATTAAAGTTAAAAAAAACACATTTACATTCCTGAATGAAAGGCATCATCATTATAACGAAAAGCTTCTAGAAACAAAATTTCACTCCCTGGAGTGAGGAAAGTCGCAACTTTCGTCACTCCCTGGAGAGGAAAAAAGTAGGCTTGTTCGAACTGCTGAGGTGAAAAATGTTTATTTGGTGTAACATAATATAACGAAAGCAAGGACTATACATACAATTAAAAAGTTAGCAGTACAGCACGCCTAGCACATGAGTGACGCGACAGTTTCTCGCGCGCGAAATAGTCTACCCGTCTCTTTTTAATTGATACAGTCAGAAAAGGACGGACAGACTATCTCGCGCGCGAGATGGTGGCCTATTGATTCTCCGAAATATTATTCGCCGATTATCGATTCGCAGACAACGACTCGCAGATGGGTTCTTTGGTAGAAACACGATTGGCAGAATTTCATTACGCAGAGTAATCTTTTCGAAGACTAGTCAGTGCGCAGATTATTGATTCGCAGAATTTCTTTTCGCAGAATGATCGTTTTGTAAGTGACACGATAAGCCGACCAACCATTAGTCGAAAAACGGTTCGAAGAATGATCATTTGGTATCAATAAGTATTGTTTCCTACATTGATTTATTATGTAGGTAGAACCTACTAGATGTGACATCTAGAACAAATTTTGTGCTGCATGTTTGGCCGTTGACAGCTGTCAGTTGCTTAGCATCATGTCAGTGTTTCAAGAGCGAATGTATGGACTTTAAGTGCCGATCACTTAAACTCATGGCTGAAAATTTTTGTTAGGGATGTCATCTCCTGTTACTCAATGGTTTCCTAGGCATCATTTTATGATATGATATGCGTAATTACTAAAATCCGTCATATGGTTGAAAATTCATCTCTTGACGGCAAACCATATCGTGAGTAGTGTAATTACTATTCATACATATAGAGTGAACCATTGTCAGGGCCGTTACCAGTATTTTTTTATATTTAGGAATGATGATGATTTCTTCCTGTTCTCCCTCATTAGGGACATAGGGCTCTAACTAACTTATTAAACTTGAAATGACGATTTAAAATATAGTTTTAGGAATCTGATTTTAGCGCAGACTTCGCTTGCACGTAGGTGTCGCACCATATTCGAACCGTGAACGTGTTTGGCCTTTACCAGTTGGTTCCTAAAAAATGAATTGTGTAAAATTCTAAACATTACTCTACTAAAAGTTACGGAATCGAAATGATTACTCTGACAAAAAAAAAATCCAATAATAGTTCTGCGAATTGAAACAGATGCGAACTGAATCGGTTGCGAACCAATAGCTGCCAAACGTTAGTCGACCAAAAGATACATCTACTAATAAACCATTCTGCGAATCGTTGTTCGGCGAGTCGTTGTCTGCGAATCGAAAATCTGCGAGTAATATTTCGGGGAATCATTAGTTAGCCATTTTTGGTAACGAACAGCAACTGATAATAAAATACCAGTCGCTGGTAACGAAGCATCCTAATCATGATAGCTAACAATTGTAACAATTGATAGCTAACAGCTGTTGCTATCGTTATCAAAAGTGGAAAGGTTGAATGTTCAAGATGGGAGGCTCGGGGGGCGGAGCAAAAAGATAAAGGCTACCTAATGATTCCCCGAAATATTACTCGCTTTTATTTTTTTGATGTTATATTTTTAGAAGCGCTGGTAGCCTTGAGGTAAGACGTCCGACTTTCAATCCGGAGGTCTCGGGTTCAAACCCCGGCTCGTACCACTGAGTTTTTCGGAACTTATGTACGGAATATCATTTGATATTTACCAGTCGCTTTTCGGTGAAGGAAAACATCGTAAGGAAACCGGACCTAATCCCAAAAAGGCCTAGTTTCCCCTCTGGGTTGGAAGGTCAGATGGCAGTCGCTTTCGTAAAAACCAGTGTCTACGCCAATTCATGGGGTTAGGTTGTCAAGCGGACCCCAAGCCGGGATAAACGCTAGGAGGAAGAAGATGTTATATTTTTAGGTGTGATGGTACATTAAAGCATAGGCGAAAAAAATTACAATTCACCCTCGCTCAGCGTATTGGAATCGCCATTCAGCGAGGAAACGCAGCCAGCCTTATGGGCACCTTACCAGAGGCCAGTTTTATAAAGCTACAAGTTACAATTTACAAGCGGAAGTCTCTTTCTAGCACATAGGGTTAGAAAGAGAGTTCCACTTGTAAATTGTAACTTGTAGCTTTATAAAACTAGCCTCAGGTGGCAGCGGGATTAGGGACATTTGCAAATTTGCTTTAGGGCCTTTAGTTTAAGTTAGGTATAGGTTTCTTTAGTTTTTAGGGTTCCGTACCTCAAAAGGAAAAAACGGAACCCTTATAGGATCACTTTGTTGTCCGTCTGCCTGTCTGTCAGTCTGTCTGTCTGTCTGTCTGTCAAGACCATTTTTCTCAGGAACGCGTAGATTATCAAGCTGAAATTTATATCAAATACTCAGGTCTATTGTCCCCTGAAGCTGTGAAAAAATCAAACTTAAAAGCCAACGCAATCAAAAGATACAGTCGTTTATGCTGCAAATTTTAGAGTTTTCGGCACTCGCAAAACCTACGGGGTACTTCCCGTGAACTCAGAAACTTGAAATTTGACACGAAGCAACGTTATATAGCATAGACAAAGGAAAAATTATAAAAAGTAGACATTTTTAGTAAAATCATACAGAAAATATATATTTAAAATTTTAAACTTACCTACTACCTTTTTCCTCGTAAACGCGTGAAGTTATTAAGTTGAAATTCATGTCAAATACTCAGGGCTATAGGACCTTTCAGATGTAGCAAAACCAAACTTTTATGTCAACGCAATCAAAATAAATAGCAATTTAAGTTGCATATTTTGAAACTTAGTACTCGCAAGAAACTCAAAACCTAAAGGGTACTTCCCGTAAACTCAGAAACTTGAAACTTGGCACGAAGAAACTTCATATAGCACAGACAAAGGAAAAATTACGAAAAGTAGACATTTTTAGTAAAATCGTACATAAAATATTTTTTTTAATTTTAAACTTACTACCTGTTTCCTCGTAAACGCGTAGAGGTATTAAATTGAAATTCATATCATGAATATACTCAGCTCTATAATATCTTTCTACTGTAGCAAAACGAAACTTTCATGTCGACGCAATCATAAGAAATAGCAATAGTTATAGGTTTTTACGGAACCCTCGGTGCGCGAGTCCGACTTGGCCGGTTTTTTATTTATTTAATTAGTAATGTTAGTAATGTAGTATTGTATAAGAAATATTTTGTTAATAACTTAACTAATTATTCACCCTTATCCCCTTTTACTCTATTATTACGTCCTTTTACACATACGTTTTTTTCAAACATTAATTTATAACAGCGATTTTTTTGTTTATATAGTTTTAAAATGTCATTCTAAGATGACTGAACGAAAATCCTACAAACTTTCCATCGGGAAGTAGGTAAATATTCATCAAAATATATACGAAGCGTTTCTTTTTTTTGTCTGATTTTCCGTCATCCATAAATAACCTGTCTTAAGGAACCATAATTGTCGTCCCTCCATATGATGTCTGTATCAAATACTTAATACTGGGTTCACATTTATGAATGGACGACATGGGTTTCATTACACATTTTGATTTACCATGACAGTGGAAAGATAAGTCGACCATTTTATTCTACTTTCACTATCGTCAATGTGTATACAAATACAGTGAGGTCGTGCCTCTCACTTGTGGCTATGCCACTCACATGCATGTTTGGTTTTACCAAGTGCCTTGCCATCCCTAGTTACACCTGCGTGGTTGCAAATCCACGTCTACCATAGAGTAACTATTGTTTAGTAGCGGTTTACCGCTTTCCTATGGCTTCGCACCTCAAGTTGTTGGGCATCGGTCGACTTGCTCCGGTCTAAACAGGGTGCAACCCTGGTGACTCTAATCATGTTTGCCAATAGTCACTTAGCCGGACAGGGGGCCTTTGGCCCCCCGGAGACCTCCACCTTCCCCATAGTCTCGCCACGGATGCTCCAACTCAGTCGACCGTACCCATAGTGTGTTTCCCGACACACCTCTGTCCAATGTCCTTGACTACCAAATGTGCTTTGCACTGCAAGATTGGACTACCAGTAACGGAAAGAACATTATGCCTTATAGGTCTCCTCATCCTTCCACATATCATGTACATATAGGTCGACATACCAATATAGTAATATAAACACTCACTCACCCGGGGTGTTTCTCTGGGGCGCAGGCCTCCTAGAAGCTCGTAGCTCCTAACTGGTCTTATGACCACACGATTTTTGCTCACCTCCACTCGTGTTCACCGCGGCCATTATTCCCGCCATCTTTCTACCAAGGTACCAACATACTAAGTTAGTCAAAGACAAGAGTGGTGTTACCACACTACAAATAGATTGACATTACTAGTGTTGATACATACCGATTTTTCTGTGGCGAATCGCGCTGCGCGCGACAATAATAAATAATAAAATATTTATTTATTTATTTAGGCGATTATTTAGAAATTAATTAAATGACGATTTTTTCATGTTCAAATTTTTGTAGGATTTTCTGTCTAGGCAATGATTAACATGACTTTTAAGCCATACAACTAAATAGTTCTGCTGTTATGAATTATTTCCAAATTTGTCATTTTTCCCATACAAGTGAAAATAAAATGCCTGGACTATATAAAGTATATGTATACATATGGAATACGAGTCTTTTTTTATGATTTTATATGCTAACCTCTGAAGAAAGAGATCCATGATATGATCCTAGCAAACGAAGCAATGATATGTAGGCACTTACAAGGGTATCAGCCAAGACACAAGCCAGCAAAGCTGACACGACGACTCGCAGGGACGCCATTTTGAAATGTCTCCGAATAATAAAATTTAAAAAGCCCGCCATCGCTATTATAGCTGTATACGTAGCTATAGATGTATATACCGATGAAAAGTTGCGGTGAACTTTTTATAGATGGCGCGGCATCCGAAAGTCTTGACTGATATCTACTATTCAATATACTCTGTGGTGAACACTTCAGCAAACTTAGTACCTACCTATTTATTGACGATATGATATAAATATGTTGAATTTTATTAAAAATATGATGGTAGTAGCAAACAAGTATGCAGCCCGCCTGCTGGTAAGCGGTTACCGTAGCCTGTGGATGCCTGTGATGTCAGTAATTTGGATATGTCAGAAATTGTGACAATTGTCACCGTGGTGAAACAGGGGCCTGGCAATGATATGACATAGACATAGACATAGAATTTTTTTATTTAACATCACATGGTATTACAATTTTACAGAAAATGCTACAAAACTGAAAAGAGACTTAATAAAACTAAGATTAACAGAAAACGAGATTTACATGTAGGTAAAGAGTATTGATATATGACGTTAAAAAGGATCTTGCCTCAGCATGATGTTGTAGCGAGCGCAGCTTACTACAACGCTGGTTTTCAGGCAGACCCTTGATATTTAACCCTTGCTTGCTGTTTGTCGAAAACAAAAGGCTAGTATGGGGTATTTTTATGTGTAAATAAATAAAATAAAATTCATTTATTTTTTAAATGAGTGTGTCATATAAATATATATTATATATAATTGTTTATTGATAAAGAAATATAATTCAATACATTAGGTATGTATTCAAATTTCCACTATTTGCATTACACTCAGAATTGTATAATTTGTATTCTTGAAGTGATTTGCATTCTTTGACGTCCACCAATGAAGAGCTGCCAGATGTTCGGATCTATAAATAAGCATAGTAAACTAATTGAGGTTTCGTTGCTCTCATTTTTGTGTCATATCTGACGTAGCCAGCACTCCATCTCCCCCATCTTCACAGATAGGGGAATAATTAAAAGTATTTATCCAGAGCCATGAGCCATGAGGGGCTATAATACATGGATTCCATCATTTGGAACCAAAGGTCATAGCGGCCATCTTGTTTTATGTACAATTTTAAAATGGCGGTGGTTTAAAAAATAAAAAAACAAATAATTTTTTAATGTATTTATAACCGGCGAATAATTACGTAACAAATATTTAAAAAACGTACAGTCGAATTGAGAATCTCCTTGTTTTGAAGTCGGATTAAAACCAAAAATAACTTAGGTAATTAACATAGTTCAAATAAAATATACATAGGTAACAAGCTAAAACATACATATCATAACTTGGAATGGTTGATATTTTTCTTCCTTCTATCAATCTTGTTACAGTTTAAGTTTAAGGACGAACCGGTTGTCCATCGGTATAATCTGAAATCAAATTGAAGAAATTAGCAGAGACTATAGAGATATAGACGACCACAGCCTAAGAACTTTTTGAAGCTCATGTCGATTGCGCCATCTATGTCAAAGCCCCCTAAAGATTCCGTCACCTGCACAGCTACTCCACCTAGTAACAAATAGCGTACTAGTAGTACACTAGTAGCTACTAGGTGGAGTAGCAGTGCAGCTGACATTTCTCTTACATATTCGGTATCTTTAGAGGGCTTTGACATAGATGGCGCAATCGACATGAGCTTCAAAAAGTTCTTAGGCTGTGGTCGTCTATATCTCTATAGTCTCTGAAATTAGTAATTTATATTTAAAATATTTTTTTTTAAATTTATGAATCTGTAGCTGTAATTTTAATATATTATCAGAATTTTTAACTATTTGATTTTTTGACTCCAATTATAATATTTAATTCTATTTTATACTTGACATTTTTGATGAATTTGTAAGTTTTGATTAATATTATACGCCACACATATGCTCTTGTGGCACAGACGTGGACCGACTAGGACACCATGGACTATCTTGTCAAAAAAGTGCGGGCCGTTTTTCAAGACACGCGTCGCTTAACGACATAATCCATCGGTCTCTTGCCACCATCAATGTGCCTGCTCTTCTTGAGCCGACTGGCATTATCAGGGATGATGGCAAGAGGCCTGATGGGGTGTCTTTGGTTCCTTGGAACCTGGGACGGATGTTAGTGTGGGATGCTACCTGCGTAGACACACTGGCACCGTCCCACCTCCAACGGACTAACGTAAAAGCGGGCGCAGCGGCGGAAAGCGCCGAAATTTCAAAACGTAACAAATATAAAAGTCTCGGTAGAGAGTACCATTTTGTACCTTTTGGAGTTGAAACTCTAGATCCATGGGGTCCCAGCGCACACAAGTTTTTTGCAGAAATCGCAAAGCGTCTGGTTGATGTAACTGGTGACCGAAGAGCTGGCGGTTTCCTCGCACAGCGTATCAGCATTGCGATACAACGAGGAAATGCCGCCAGCATCCTTGGTACAATGCCGCAAGGGCCTAGTTTAGATTTGAGCTAGTTATTAATTTAGTTTAGTATTTGTACTGTAGTACCTCTGTATATTTAGTTATGTAAATAAATGTTATATATGTATTTAAAAAAAAAATTAATATTAAGTATAATTAATCTTAATCTTAATGTTCTTAAGAAATTGTATATGTAAAATTGTATTGGACCTATGTTGTCTGGAATGAATAAATGAATTATGAATTATGACTGTCCCGCTTTGCCTCGACACGCAGGGGCGGATCCAGATCCTGACACGCAAGTTTTGCATACTATGGAGGACATACGGGCGGACCGCAAGATTTTTTGTGAAGGAAGTGCCCCCCCCTGAACAAAATCCCGGATCCAGTAAAAATAAGTACAAATGGCGGACTTAATGCCACAAGGCATTCTCTACCAGTCAACCATAGGGCCAAACAGAAATTCGCCCCCCTGAATTTCCAGTACCTAAGTAGCTGTATATGATAAAGATCACATGGGGAGCTTAATTAAGCTCTCGGACACTGACACTACGAGCCATTGCTCTGAATATTACCTTGTTTGCCTCGTTTTGAATGCAATCGGAGACCTGAGCACTTCGCTCGCAGCCCGTAGTAATATGTTCATTCACTGTAAACCACGGATGATATCAGACATAGGTTTACACTTAAAATAGCTGGCCTAAGCCTTCATAATATGCACAATATGTTTTTTTTCTTTCTTATCGACGTTAGGCGGTATTGCCTGTAGCCAATGTCAAGTATAACAAAAAGGCGGGAAATAAGAGCTTGTAAGATTCAATCTTTAGGTTCAAAGTTCAATGCATGGTACAATGTTTAATCAAATAAGTTGTAGGCAACGTTGTTTGGTAGAAGTGGCATAAGCCTTGCTATGCTAGTTGCTATTTGTAGAGTGATAGCTCCCTACAAAAGGCACGAGGAGGCTACAGGTTGTTCAACCAATCAATGGTTACACTTTTTGTTGAATTCCTTTATACTTCGGATTATTAACCTTAGATGAAGAAGGATAAATAATTCAAACCGAACCACGGGCTTCGTTCGACATACGGATAGTCCCAACAATGTTTTAACAAACAAACATAGGACGCATGATTATACTTTCTGTACCTGCTTGCCTTACAGTTAACGCATGGTCGAAACGAATGTATATCTACGTGCGATTCATAGCGTATTAGATTAGTATAGTTATATAGTAAAAATAACAATTCACTGAACACATCGCCTCGTTCGTATTAACTCTTCCAAATTTGGCTTGGCACCGACTTCAAACATATCAGTTGGTATCGCATATAAATAATATAATGATTCATTTTATCCTTTTTGAAGTCGGTTTATCTTTTTTTGTAAAAAGTTTTTATTTTACAATGAAGAAAAGACAGGCCTATTGTGCAAATTAAAAGGATTGATATCTCACTTGTGAAAATCCGCTTAGTATCCTAGGCTACAGGGTGTGCTTAATTTTACATTTTTAAACCATTACCCTACTTTTTGTTTAAGGAGCAGTCGGGTAAAATGTTGATGCTTGTATAGCTCAAGTACAATTCTATAAACTAAGGTAAATTTCGTAATGTTACAAGTCCTATATCAATGGAATATGCCATGGGAAGGTACTGACGAAACATATCACTTGTACGAGTATTTTCTTTGAGAAAATGCAATTTATTCGCAAACATATGTAGAACTGTATTGTGCAGAATTTAATAAGCTTTAATGTTGCCATAGACCATATTTCCGAAGAATACGAGGTTTCAGAGTTAAAGGCGAAATTCTTCGGGATGGACGACATTTTCCTAGGTGCTGGAGATTCCTCGGGGTCCTGGAACATGAAATGGTCTGGACCGGACATAAAAACGGGACCTCTAACTAATATACATACCAAATTTCAGGACTGTCCGAGAGATTTTTTGATTTATCCTATTTTAATCGTATTATTAGGCCAGCAATTTTAACTGAAAATATATTTTAATATAAGACGTCCACTGCTGAACATAGGCCTCCCCTTTTGGACCTCCATAAGTATCGGTCGCAAGCGACTTGCATCCAGGGTCTTCAGGATTAGCAAGCTGAAGTGGCAATGGGCAGGCCACATTGCACGCAGAGCAGATGGCCGATGGGGTCGAAAAGTGCTCGAGACCACGGACTAGCAAGCGCAGCGTAGGACGTCCACTCACAAGATGGACAGGCGACCTTATAAACGGGTCTAACCCGAAATAAATTTGTTTTATCTTGAGTTCCGACGTTAAAATCACGGGATATATCTTCGGATCTGTACGCCGATGTTGCGAGTGTTGTGTGTCGGACCGTTGACAATAATGATTATTAACACTATTATATCATATTTAAATGGCAGACTTTATTTGGGGAAAAATGTTATAAATTACTACACAAACTAAAACTACTTAAAAATATGCTAATATTAAAACTAGATTAAAAACTAAATAATAATAAATATAAAATATACGTACCTGAATAAAAACCCTAAGCAAGGTCCCCCAGGTCTGATCCCTGCGGAAGTGTGCCCATTATTAACATAAGTGGAGTGGGTAATTGGACTTTTTGAAGCATACCCCCATATTTCATAAACTTTCGTCGGGTAGTGTAAGGCTGGCTCTACATGATGGGCCATCATAGGGACGCAGCTATACGACGGAACGAGATCGCAATATCGTTAGCTCCCTCCAACGCATAGCTGCGTCCCTATGATGGCCCATCATGTAGAGGAGCCATAACAAAAACGACCCGCATCTCTTTTGACATTTACTAGACTTGTTGTCCGCGATAATGAACAGTGTAACCTATGTCGAAAAGTCGGAACTCAAGGTAAAATAAATCTATTTCGCGTTAGACCCGTTTTGTTTCGACTTCGACCAATTTAGTTGCCATTTATTGAAAAATGTTTTTGCATGAATTAGTAACTTTTTGCTGTAACTCGTTGCTATTGCAATAACATTAAACTTACAGGAATTGCATGCTTTGGCAACTTTGTTGACTTGCTCGCGGGTGAACTTTCCTTCTCCCGAGAGTGCCAGAATCTCAGCAGCTCTGCTTTCCACGTACCGCCCATCTTTGTCTAACTGTAAAGTCAAAATAATAACAATAAAAAAAGAATCCACTTCACTTAGGATCCGCTTTTCCAAGAGAAAATTCCCGAGTTGCTGTAAAAAATACTGAAATCGCTATAGGTATATAATATAATAGTTGCAGAGTTCCCTCGATTTCTCCAGGATCCTATCATCAGATCCGGACCTGGTGACAATTGGACCAACCGTGAATACTCTTTCAAACAAAAAAAAATAATTTTCCAAATCGGTCCAGCTGTCTTCGAATAATCGGTGAACATACTTAAAAAAAATAGCAAAAACACAAAGATCCCGATGAATTGAGAACCTCCTCCTTCGAAATCTTGAAATCGGTTGACAAGCTAGACAAGCCGTCTAGAGAAAACTACAAGTAGGACTAGAATGCTCCCGGAACTAATCAAGTTTGTACCGGAACTTCACGATTCCGGTACTAAGTTTACATAGTAAACGAGTACCGTATAATAGCTAGGGTCTTAAGCTCAAAACCTCAAATTTTTATGCACAAGTATAAAATTTGGCACACTTGTTTATTGTCCCCAGAAAAGCCGATTACGATCGGTACCCAAAGGTACCCCCCCTTCTGGCGCCGGGGAGGGGGGGTTAAAATACCACTCCACCCGGCTTAATTCAAAATATTCTAACAGTTCACGTTTAGCTAATAAGTCAAGTTTGGTATCATTTTCGGATAAAATAACCACGTAGAATTCGTTTCTGGTATTAAAAAATGCAATTTAGGAAGTATTTTTTTTTTTAAAACATACGAATTTCGAAAACTCAACAAAAATTTTCATATTCCAGTCATCATAAATATAAATTTGCTAGTTTTTTTCATTATTTAAAAATACAATATTAAAGCATATTTCACGTAGATTTAAAAAAAAAACATATGAGAACCTTTACTAACAGAAAATAGCATAAAAAATATTTTACGTCGCGCGTCGCGATATTTTTTTTGCCGCCGTCGGCATCCGCGGTCAAAATATCTAAATAACGCACTGTGGATAGGTACCATGTAAACTTGTTATTTATTGAAATCAATTGTATATATAACAACGATAAAAATTGTACCTGAAAAAATGTGGTATTCCGTCAGAAAAGGGACTTTTAGTATAGGAGTTGTGTGCGTAACCTCTTTTCCTCGTGCTAAAATCTTGGGTATATAAGTGGTATTTATGAAGCTATCAAACGGGTCCTTGAACCAGTTTTTAGGAAAACTGCTCCTCTGGACACGAACGGAGCTATAATTATGGATAGCCAAATGCAACTCGACCGATGGGTTGAACAGTATACAAATCTCACTTGAATTTGGCGGCTTACTAACTTAAGTTTTTAAATAAGCTATATGATTTTTTTCATGCGTGGTATCATTCGAATCGTTTTGTTGTGATGATCAAATGTCTATATGGGGCCAATTGCCTTAAATGAACATAAAAACTTTTTACAAAAAAAGATAAACCGACTTCAAAAAGGATAAACTTTTTTAAATTTCGTACTTTCAAAATTCGAAAAAATTGAAATTTTGAATATATCTTTGGACCATTTCATTACATTTTTTAATGTTTACTTTATTTGGATATTTTGATCATTTTGCATCGTATCAACTAAATTTTAATGCCTAATTCAAAATTGTGTCATCATCCCTATTGAGCTTACTATTCCTCCATATTTGAGCATGCACAGCTCCGCGCACAGTCTGTCCATGTTGCGGCACGCCGATTCTGCGGCTTTATCAAGTTCCTTCACCTCTTGGCGCTAGAATAAAAATATTTGTAAAAAAACCGGCCAAGAGCAAATCGGGCCATGCACAATGTCGGGTTCCGTGGTAAGTCAGCCACAATCCAGTCAAAAGATTGGGGGATTATCTTCACCTCGCGTTTTCAACCTATACGTAAATAGTCTAATCGAGGGGCTCACCGGCGTCAGCATCGGGTGTTCTATAGATGGAAAGTTTGTTATAATATCAGTTACGCCGACGACATGGTGCTGCTGTGCCACTCGATAAGAACTCTATAGTTCAACTCAAATAACTGCCCTATATGCTCATTCGCTCCAACGGTGACCAGAGGACTGGCTCGTTCCTCGCTCGGCGCATTGGCATTGCCATTGAGCGAGGTAACGCAGCCAGCCTTATGGGCACCTTACCAAATAGCGGTGACATAGGGGACATTTGTACATATAGTTTAAACCACGTAGGCTAGGTAGTATTAATTAATAATAACAAGTTACCCGTCGATGTTTTGAATCTATCATTTCCCGCTCTTAAGAAATACTTGAAAAAAACTTTAATGTCAAAGGGTTATTACAGGGTCGAGGACTATATGACAGACATATATGCATGGCCCAAACCAGAATCTATAAAATCATCTAACATTTAGAGGACACAGTTCAAGTAAGAAAGAATATCAAACGTATTGCGAAGCAGTCAGATTTGGATTTTATTTTTATTTTTCATTTTAATTACACAATAGGCAGGTACATGTCTGTCTCTCAAGCTGTTTTGATATGCCTTCTTGAAGAACTACGCATTATTGTATATAGTATCTTTAATGTATTTGTAGTACTGTTTTGAAAAAATAAGTCCCGCCGAGTTTCTTGCCGGTAATAAGTAATACTTCTCGGGTCAGAGGTGTAGGGTTAGAACCGGTGGTAGTTTCTTTTCTCTCTGACGTTCATAAGTGCATTGTAATGTGCCTAAATTGAAGAATAAATATCTTTTATCTTTTTATCTTTTAATACTACGTAGCCCAGGCTAGGTATACTGTTGTTTGTCCTTTTGTTTGTATTTTAATAAATGTTTTTACTATACTCAAAAACGGTTACAAGTCATCAGATATTATTCTCTAACTATAAAAGTTCAAGACTGTTCGCGAACTGTAGTATACTTACAGAAAGTTCAGCCGCGACGCTCATCAGCACAGCCGCGAGTACCACGAAGCGCAGGGACGCCATTTTGAATGTCACAGAATGTTTTTACAACGCGAATTGAATAATTGTTGCCGTCAGGTGCATATATATGCTCCTGGTATCTGTTTTTAGGTCTTAATTAGGTAAATAATGTGGCGACATTTTTTAGGGATCCATTGAGGACTTTCAAATAAAAGAGAAATCGGGCGATCGTCGTCATGCGATTTCTGAGAAAACAATTTAAAGCTCGCCATTTTGCCTGTTACTATCTTAAAGGTATTATAATATTAGAAACAACTACAGTCGCCATCAGATATATCGGAGCGGGCAAGGTGGTCACTATCTGAACAACACCTCTATGTTCAAGGCGATAAAGTGCATGCTCAGATAGTTTTCAGTGCCCTGGCCGCTCCGATATATTTGATGGTGACTGTACAATAGAATCTGCTTATATGCCAACACAATCACTTGACGACCAGGCCTGTAACCGCGAACCACCTCGTTCGTCAAATTGTTGTCGCCGTCTCTATCGCTCTTGCGTATTCGAAAGAGAGTGATGCAAATAGACGATGCGATGAACAAAATGGTTCGCGGTTATAGGCTAGGAGTCACAGGGGAACCATTCTCAGAAGAGGAACTTCTGTGAATGGGACGGGGATCAATGTTACTCTGCGCCCATAGGATAGACCTTAGACAATACCCTACACGTGATCCCTGGGCGGTGTTAAAAGAGTAACAAACTTGGCAGCTGCACTGTCCCATCTGGACCTCGCAGTACTCACTGGATTTTCTTCACCATCTATTTTCCCACTATTATTACCTCCTCAGAGAAGAAATGCCTATCTATACCCAGTGACGTGTAGCCAAACGATAAATAAATAAATTACTTATTTTATTGCTATCAAAAACTCAAAATCTCCTTAGGGTGGACATACCGGCATTTGATATTTATCCACTCAATTTTGGTCTTGCTAACTACGTTTGATAATTTGTGTAATATCTTAGCCTATCACAAGACCAAAATTATGCATTTATGGGGCATTCCACGAGCTGTCCCGTACAAACGCGTCTGTATCTCTGTCATTAGAGTTATCTTTGCAATTTTAATTACCAGTTTTCTGAAAATTCGTGTTTGTACGGGACAACGGTGGACTTTTCCGTTGAATGCTCAATTTTTCTGACAGAACCACTTGGTATAATATAATAACTTATTTATACAATAAATAGGTAGATTTTTTATCTTGTTTACTTTCTAGGATATTAATAAAAATATTATTGTCTTTATAGAGATGTGTTGATAAAACGTCAAAACAAAGTTATCTTCATGTTTGGGTTAAAAGTTAACTTCAACACAATATTAATAGGGTCTTAAATATCGAGGGTCGAAGTCACAAAATGAGGCGAAGCCGAATTTTGTAAAAACAGACCCGAGAATTTTAAGACCTAATTATGTACCGTTGCACACAACAGTTTTTCTACGAGTGCTAGGCAAGCCGGTAAGCATTGAGTTCGACGAATGACCTGCTGCCTCTATATAGTTAGGGAGGCGAGGTAGCTAAATGGCGTAATTCAACGGCGCCGTCGAGACCTATCAAAATCGAAAGATAAAATAATTTCGAAAAGAAAAGCTCGTATGGCAAAAACCATTTTAGCGGTGGGTTTGGCGTGTACAGTTTTTCAAAAATGTAAAAAAAAACAGTTACTTGGGCATTCTCGAGCGCGTCAGATATTCATACTACGTATGCCCCGAGTGCCTCTGATAACAACGGTATACTAATCTGCCGGTTTGCGTGGTGGGGGTAGGCATATAAAGTAGTCAAAAATGCAAAAAAAAAATATTTACTCGAGCGCGTCAGATTTTCGGAAGGGGTGTTAAGTAGGCCCCAAGGAAGCTCCCTTTAAAAAAACTGACGATTTCGGCGTGACGATAAGTTACGATGAATTTTTGAAAATGCAAAAAAAAAAAGTTTTTTTGAAATACTCGAGCGCGTCAGATTTTCATAGGGGAGGTTTATCTCGGTATCCTGAAAGCATATTTTTTTAATCTGACAAAAATGTTGGTGGGTTCTC
The DNA here is from genome assembly GCA_911728535.1 of Pammene fasciana. Taxonomy (NCBI): domain Eukaryota; kingdom Metazoa; phylum Arthropoda; class Insecta; order Lepidoptera; family Tortricidae; genus Pammene; species Pammene fasciana. Next base: position 2,061,014 of record OU452296.1, read on the forward strand.
TTAATCTGACCGAAAAAGGTTTAACTTTCAAGTCAAAAAGTTTTAACTTTGGAAAAAAATGTAAAGACACCTTTTTTGTGTAAAATAAAATTACCTTTTTTGTTTATTTAAACTTTTTTTTGTAAAATGTATCGTTCGCGACTTATATGCCGTAACGCGTTCTTAGGAAGACGAAATGGCTCCTCCACACTTCCGGTCATGCGGAAACCGGCAGATTTTGTATTTTTAGTAAGTTTTAGATTATATTCTTCAAAACAAAATAAAAAAAAATCGCGCTTGAGAATGCCGGATTAACGTTTTTTTTTTACAAGTTCGCGACCCTATAACTCGGCGGCGTCAAGGACTTATCGTCAGATTAGTTAAATTTAGTCTTTAAACACTAAAATCAACCCCCAATATCTTAAACTGACGCGCTGGAGTATTTCAGACTATCCATTTTTTTTTACTAATCTGATCGTCTATCCTAGGCGCGCGTCACTACTTATAGAGCTAAATACTTTACAAGGTTGTTCTATTAGGTCTAAGGTATCTCTCATATCTTAAACTGCCACGCTCGAGTATTGCAGAAAATTCCCCTATTCGCCTCCCTAACTAATACAATTGTCTTCAATCTCCTGGCGGATTGTGCCGGCGCTCCCCTTGTCTACAGGGCGGGCGGCGGCGCGCGGGGTCCGCCCCGGCAACAGACCCATTATATCCCTAAGAATCGACTTTTGAGTCATCTTATGACAACGTTCATAAAGTAGGTATATGCTTTGAATATACATGACAATCATTTTATTGGCAAATTAGAATGCAGGAGTAGAAAATAGTATTTTGTGCAACAGTTACATAATAAGGGTTCTTAAGATACGAGGGTCGAAGTTACAAAATGAGGCGAAGCCGAATTTTGTAAAAACAGACCCGAGAATTTTAAGACCTAATTATGTACCGTTGCACACAATAGTTTTTCTACGAGTGCTAGGCAAGCCAGTAAGCATTGAGTTCGACGAATGACCTGCTGCCTCTATACAATTGTCTGCAATCTCCTGGCGGATTGCATCGGCGCCCGCCTCGTCTACAGCGGCGGGCGGCGCCGGTGCGGCGCCCGCCCCGGCAGCAGACCCATTATATCCCTAAGAATCGACTTTTGAGTCATATTATGACAACGTTCATAAACTATATGCTTTGAATATACATGTCAGTCATTTTATTGGCAAATTAGAATGCAGGAGTAGAAAAAAAAAAATTCAGTCGAATTGAGAACCTCCTCCTTTTTTGAAGTCGGTTAAAAAGTAATATATTTGTTTGAGCAAATAAATTATAGGCAACTTAATTTGTTCCGTAGAAGCGTTGCTATATATGTGTAGCACTTGATAGCTACTCCCGGACTTCGGCCAGTTCGGCCCGACCTACCCCGGGGGCAACAGGTCATTCTGAGTCAAACAATGGTTACACTCGTTTTAAGACTAATTTTTCATTAGCTGCACACTTGTTCGTTAGATCACCGCACAATAAGCTATCAATATTACACACTGAACCAGTACGTCTAGCGTGACTTACGTTGCGGCGCGACTCTCCATACCTACTTCAGGCGCGATTCGAAGTATGGAGTCGCGCGCGACAATGCATGTCATGCTAAGCCGCCAGGAAAATTAACAAAAAACTACTTATCGCAGTAAATCTAAACTAGGCCCTTGCGGCATTGTACCAAGGATGCTGGCGGCATTTCCTCGTCTGGCTAGTTATTAATTATACTTTATTGAACCACAACTAAAACTATTTATATTAAAACTAAATTAAAAACTAAATATTAATAAAAACCTTATGTAAACCAATTAAAACTAACTTAAAAATACTAAAAACTAAAAATCTATTTCTAAAAACGGCGCCTGTGGCATAGTGCCGAGGACGCTGGCAGCATTTTCTCGCTGAATCGCAATGCTAATGCGTTGAGCGAGGAAGATGCCAGCTCGTTTGTCCCCTGTGACGTCAACCAGCCGTTTGGCTAGCTGTCGGTACAGCCCTTGTGCTGCTGGACCCCACGGACCGAGGGTCTCCACGCCAAAAGCAACAAAATTGTAATTGGCGTTGAGACCCCTGTACTTTCGCCTTTTAAGAGCCTCGGCCGTCTCAGCCGCCGCGCCCGCCTTAATCATGGTACCGTGGAGGTGGGACGGTGCCAGCGTGTCGACGCAGGTCGCGTCCCACACGAGCACCCGTCCCGATCTCCACGGAATCAGCGACATTCCGTCGGGTCTCTTGCCATCGTCTCTGGATATACCGGCTGGCTCCAGTATCGCCGGCACATTGACGGTGGCAAGAGATCGCCGGATTATGTCGTTCAGCGCTGCGTGACGAGAGAGGCGGCCCGCGCTTCGCTGGCAGGAGAGTCCGTGGTGACCTAGCTGGTCGACGTCACTGCCACAGAGGCATTTGTGTGGCGCGCATACTTGGACCCCCAAACGCAGCCCAACCGCCAGTCGAAGGTATGAAATACACGAAATGCTTTGGACCTGGGGTATGTCCTTAAACTACGTCCAAAAGAGAGGTATGATATGGGTACTGCGAATGTCATCTCGCTGTATGTGAGTTGATTCGCTGCGCTGTGCCCTACGGCACAGCGCAGCGAATGTAATCTCGCTCAAGCAGAACCCGACTGGAGAAGTACCTCCACCTTATAGAAAACCACAGCCAAATAGCACTGGACCCTACTCATAGTGTTGTGTTCCTGCTGGTGAGTAAGGTTGCCAAAGAGCTCAAAGAGGACTTCACTCAGTGTGTTGACGACGAGGGACTTCTCTTGTTCCTTTAGCCGTCGACACAGTGAATCCTCCTGTTTTTAAAGGGTCGGCAACGCGCATGTGACACCCTCTGGAGTTGCAGGCGTCCATAGGCTACGGTAGCTGCTTACCATCAGGTGGGCCGTATGCTTGTTCTAAGCCTCTAAATAATAAATGAAAAAAAAATTGTACTACAATGATAACATTGTAGTACAGATTTTAGCTCAAGACATTGCATAGAAAAACTGGTTATAGTAATGCTGGTCATTTCCTACGGTTTCAAAACGCATTATAGAACACTAATGTGCGTAGATAATAGTATTTTGTGCAACAGTTACATAATGAGGGTTCTTAAGATTCGAGGGTCGAAGTTACAAATAGGGAATGCAACCCGGGTACCCGAAAACCCGGGTACCCGGGTACCCGTCTGTATTTGGAGTCGGGTAAAACCCGGGTTTTTAACTCATAACCCGGGTTTTACCCGTAATTTAGAAATCGGTAGAAAAATAGGGAAAACGTGAATAAACTTAAAACAAAATGTTCTATTACTTCTGTAACTGTATCCCTACCTTACTGTGTGTGTTATATTATAACTATTACATTAAAATTAAAAGGCATAGCATAAATGGTCCGAACATATTTTACACTTCAATTCTAACTATCGCTTGATAGCTTTAATCAATCATTCCAGTAAAATTTTACTGCACAACCTAAATGAGAGACAAAAGGCGTATATCAGCAAATAAATCGCACCAGAACAAGCCGGATTTGTTAGAGGAAAAGAAACTAGAGAACAGATTCTCATATTGCGCCAGATAATAGAGAAAGCCAGAGAGTTCGACAGACCAACGTACATATGTTTTGTTGACTTTCAGAAGGCATTTGACTCAGTTAAATGGCCGCTGCTGTGGGATGTTCTCTTACGAATGGGCGCTCCCAACAATCTCGTCCATATATTAAGAGGGCTGTATGAGAACAACTCCGCGTCAGTAAAAGTGGACAATACAATGTCAAAGCCACTCCACCCTTCGGCTGGGGTACGTCAAGGGTGCGTACTATCGCCCTTGCTCTTTTCTGTAATCTATACTGAGCACATAATGAGGATAACGCTTGAAGGCTGGACGGATGGTATTCCAATAGGTGGGAAGAATATCTCCAATCTGTGTTACGCTGACGACATCGACACCACACTCACAGAAACAAGCGAAGATTATATAGCAGCGCTATTGCGTCGCGTTGAAATAGTTAGTCTCGAATTCGGTTTGAAGATCAACCGACTAAAAACCAAGATGATGGTCGTGGACCGTAACAACAGCAATAAGGCAAAAACTATTGGAAACTGTGGAGTTGTATCATCATACTATATGTATTGGGGTCACTGGTCTCAAACGGTGGAGGCTCCGAAGATGAAATCAAGCGACGCATAGCAACAACTAGGTCTGTAATGGAGAAACTCTGGAAGATCTGGAGAGACCGCAATATCACCAGGGCAACTAAGACTCGCCTCGTAAGATCTCTCATTTTCCCAGTGTTATTTTACGGTGCAGAAACGTAGACAGTAAGAGAAAGTGAACGAAAAGGCATTGATGCTTTGGAAATGTGGTGCTGGAGGAGAATGCTGCGGATATCGTGGACTCAGCGCCGCACTAATATATCTATACTCCAAGAGCTCAAGGTTAAGCAAAGGCTTTCAGCAATCGTGCACTCTCGCATTCTTAGTTACTTCGGCCACGTGACGCGCAAGAAAGACGACGCCATGGAGAGACTTGTTGTTCAGGGTAGAGTGGATGGTACAAGACCCAGATTACGCCCGTTAATGCGATGGACTGATCAAGTGAAGGCGCTCACCGGATTACGCTTAAATCTGTGCGTGCGAAATGCACTAAGTAGAGAAGGATGGCGGAGAACTACACAAAATGCCGTACAACGATCTCAATGACCACGACTACTCTGACAAGAGTATACGATTTATTTCTGATTAATAAACAGAAAGATTAAGTATACCTAACCTAACGACTTAGGCTCTCTAAATTAATATTGTGATTTACAGCTGTTTTAATAGTATAAGTTGTTAAATTTATATATTTCATGTACGAAATCATTGTTTGTCAATTAATAAATGCAAACTCAGCAATCAAAAGTGCATTTTATTACTAAATATCCGTAAAAACGACGAAAACCAATAATTAATAAAAAATTGTTCAAAACCGGGTATTACCCGGGTACCCGGGTTTTTGATAATCAAAGTCGGGTAATACCCGGGTACCAAAAATGGCCGGGTATTGCATTCCCTAGTTACAAAATGAGGCGAAGCCGAATTTTGTAAAAACAGACCCGAGAATTTATGAACCCTTATTATGTACCGTTGCACAAAATAGTTTTTATACGAGTGCTTAAGCAAGCCGGTAAGAATTAAGTTCGATGAAAGCCGTGCACAACCTACTGCTTCTATGTAATTGAGTAACGTTCGATCTCCCGGTGGATTGTGCCGGCGGCGCCCGCCCGACACGCAATGCGGGGCCCGACAACAGTTTCACAATATTGTATGGAAATCCTTTCTGTGATTGTTATGGATGCTACAATATGCGATCATAGAAGCTCTATCAAAAAGTATGCGCTAGTAGTTCCGCCACCACAATCTCAATTCGAGTATTACAGTCGCCGAGTATAAAAATAAATTAATTATATTATAGTCTCTGCTTCAGATATTTAAGGCGTAGGTACAGTCGCCATCAAATATATTGGAGCTCGGAAGACCAGCGTTAAGGTAGCCTCAAGGTACCAAGCTGAGCGAAAACCTTTTCAGTGACGCTATATTTTAAAATGTTCCTGTAACAATTTTATTGTTTTTAGCGTCCTGAATAAATCTTTTCTTTCTTTCTTTCTTTCGGAGCGGCCACGGTACTCAAAAATATCCTTACATGCACTTTATTGCCTTGACAATAGAGGCGTTGTTGAGATATTTGTGACCACCTTGGCCGCTCCGATATAATATCTGATGGCGCCTGCACGCCTAGCACATGAGTGACGCGACAGTATCTCGCGCGCGAGATAGTCTGTCCGTCCTTTTCTGACTGTATCAATTAAAAAACCGGCCAAGAGCATGTCGGGCCATGCTCAGTGTAGGGTTCCGTAAACTGAGACCATTAATTCAAAAGGTCGTTTCTTACGGGAAATTTGGCGGCGCTTACGTCTTTTTTACTTACGTCCTTTCACTATGGGTTTTTGAATGATAACTCAAAAACGGCTCAACCGATTTATTTCAATATAGGGGAAGACAGGGTAGATTCGTACACTGGGAGCCTTCGTACAGTGGTCATATCTCGGCTATCCAACACGCTGAAGCGTTCAGATTTGTATGCAACACGGCTACTTACATGCATAGGCTACCTTCCAAAAGTAATGGCAGTGCGGTACAAGATTTCGCCAGAAAGAGCTGATGTGTTTTCGGCACTCGCAAGTAAGTTTGAGTTCTCCTTTGAATGCGTTTGTTTCCAAAAAGTTTGGATGGACTTAGAAAAAATGCTTTAGTATTGTTAGTAAATATATGCTAAATATTGTTATTTAAACAATACTTTTGGGATTATATTAACGATATATTTTTTATTTTGATGTTTTTCTGGTCCGTTGGATTGGGGTACCTTTGTACACTAAAAATGTATGTAATTTCATACTGTACGAATGCACCCCATGTAAGTTAAAATCAAGAATAACATAATTGCAAAAACAGGTCAGTAAGATATATTTAAAAAGTGATTGAAACTGGCGAAATAGCTGGTAAAATCATGAATCCCGGGGAGAAACGAATAGTGTACGGAGCTACCCCGCGTGGTGGGGTGAATTCGTACAGTTCCCATTTTTTGGAAAAATCGTTATAGCTTGGCCAAGTTGCTTTATATCAAGCCAGAAATGCGCTATTATTATAGGCAGATAAATGGACAATAACATAGCATTCGTTTCATTGTAAAATATCTGTTACATTTTGTTTTACAAGGCTCCGAAAAAAAAGTGTACGAAGCCTCCCCATCTTCCCCTAGTTTTCATTGAAGGTACTCATTAGGCCTCAGTTTCATGAATTTTTTCAAAATTTTAGGACCGATTCAAAAGTTAGATGGGAGGGGGGGGGGGGGGGACGCGACGCCTGTTTTAAACTTTCGGAGCTATTATTTCCGAGAGTATTAGTTTTATCCAAAAACTGTTTTAGAAGACCCTAATTCTTTTTAAAAGACCTATCCAACGATACCCCACACAAATGCTTGGAACGAAAAAAAAAAATTTCACTCCCCACTTCACGTGTACGGGAGGTACCCTAACGAAATATATTTTTCGCGTTTTTATTCTACCGTTTTGTCGGCTTGGTTAATGCACATATTCAAACCAAATTTCAGCTTTCTAGTGCTAACGGTCACTGAGCTAGACCGCGGACGGACGGACGGACATGGCGAAACTATAAGGGTTCCGTTTTTGCCATTTTGGCTACGGAACCCTAATAATTTTAAACAAAAAAAGAACCGACTTCACTTAGGATCCGCTATTTCAAGAGGAAGTGGCCGAGTTGCTGTAAAAAATAGTGAAATCACTATAGGTGTGCCTATAATAGTTGAAGAGTTCCCTCGATTTCTCCAGGATCCCATCATCAGATCCCGACTTGGTGACAATGGGACCATCTAGGGGTTATACCTGTTCGATTCAAAAAAAAATTTTGAAAATCGGTTCACGATTCACGGAGATATGGAGTAACATACATACAAAAAAAAAATTATGATAAAAAAAAAAAAAAAAAAAAATTCAGTCGAATTGAGAACCTCCTCCTTTTTTGAAGTCGGTTAAAAAGAGACGGGTAGACTATCTCGCGCGCGAGAAACTGTCGCGTCACTCATGTGCTAGGCGTGCTATACTGCTATCTTTTTAACCGACTTCAATTCCATTGAGGAAGGAGGTTCTGCATTCGGTTTGGTGTTTTTTTTTTAATGTATGTTCACCGATTACTCCGAGACCCGTGGTTCGATTTGGGTAATTCTTTTTTTGTTTGGAAAGATCTACATCCAAGGTGGTCCCATATTAATCTGGTGCTGTTCTGATGATGGGATCCATGAGGAATTGAGGGAACTCCTCAATTTTTAAAGGCACATGTATGGTGATTTGGGTGTTTTCTTAAGCTACTGAAGCATTTTCTCACGAAAATCACCAATTTGATGAAGTGGGCCTGATGATGATGATTGTTTTGATGATAATGTAATGATGAAGCTTTTTTTAAATGTAGGATGTTCAGCGATTACTCCAAGACCCGTGGTCCGATTCGAATGATTCTTTTTTTGTTTGGAAGGAACTACCTCGAAGATGTTCCCACAATAATCTGGTGCTGTTCTGATGATGGGATCGATGAGCAACTGAGGGAACTCCTCAATTTTTAAAGGCACATGTATGGTGATTTGGGTGTTTTCTAAAGTTACTCAAGCATTTTTTCACGAGAACCACCAATTTGATGGAGTGGACCTGATGATGATGATTGTTTTGATGATAATGATGATGTAGGATGTTCAGCGATTACGCCAAGACCCGTGGTCCGATTCGAGTAATTCTTTTTTTGTTTGGAAGAAACTATTTCGAAGATGGTCCCACATTAATCTGGTGCTGTTCTGATGATGGGATCGATGAGCAACTGAGGGAACTCCTCAATTTTTAAAGGCACGTGTATGGTGATTTGGGTGTTTTCTTAAACTACTCAAGCATTTTCTCACGAGAACCACCAATTTGATGGAGTGGACCTGATAATAATGATTGTTTTGATGATAATGATGAAGAATTTTGATCTAGGATGATCAGCGATTACTCCAAGACCCCTGGTCCGAATAGAATAATACTTTTTTTGTTTAAAAGGATCTCCCTCGAAGATAGTCCCACATTACTCTGGTGTTGTTCTGATGATGGGACCCATGAGCAACTGAGGGAACTCCTCAATTTTTAAAGGCACGTGTATTTATATCCTCTCGAAAACCACCAATTTGATGGAGTGGACTTAATGATGAAGTCCACATGTGATACGTGGAACTTTCCTTAGATTGAATGGGTGTGTTACGAACTTGTTGATATATCTTTAGCGATTTTTCCGAGACTCGTTGTTCGATTTTGATAAATTAGTATATAACCACTAAACAATTAAAAATAAAAACTTTTTACAAAAAAAAGATAAACCGACTTCAAAAAGGATAAAATGAATCATTATATTATTTATATGCGTTACCAACTGATATGTTTGAAGTCGGTGCCAAGCCAAAAATTTAAATCAGCTTCAAGTATGAACATCACAAAACATCGGTACTTACTAATAGGTACATAATGCAAAGGTGAATGTGATTCTATCTGTTACATTTTCATGCTAAAACAACTAATCCAATTTTGATGAAATGTGGTACCTATGTATGTATACATATATACTCTCATACACGTTTACTTTGTCAATAATCAGAACGCTTAAGATGGACCTTCCATAGAAAATTCGAATATCGTGCCTTTTTCTACTGACACGGTGGGTGTACTGGGTATATCTGAGTATAGAAAAATTAACCTAGCCATTGAATTCCTGTATACTTCGTATCAAATCTTAGATGAAGAAGGATGAATAATTCAAACGAACCACGGGCTTCGTTCGAGATACCGATAGTCCGAACAGTGTCCTAACAAACATAAGACGCATGGCTATACTTTCTGTACCTACTTGCTTAACAGTTAACGGTCGAAACGAATGTACCTATACCTAAGTGCAATCCATATATTATCACAGCTGACCGCGACTTAGTCAAGGCCGAGCGCGAGATGCAAGCAAATTTTAATACCCTATGTAAATGGGCGCACGACGTCGGACTAATCATTAACGCGCAAAAAACAAAGATAATGCATATTCGTTCCGCCCATAACAACACTAACCACGATATTTCGGTCGTTGCGCACCAACATAATTGCCTGCATCAGCGTAAGACCACGTCATGTCATTGCGAAAAAATAGAATTAGTCACTGAACACATGTATCTTGGCCTAATAATTGATCACGGATTCAACTGGGGACCGCATATAAACTACGTCTGCGATAAACTGAGAGCCATCTTAAGCAAGCTGTCAACTCTAAAGTACAAATTACCGTACAGAACCCTCCGTATGTTGTACTTAGCCCTCGCTGACTCCGTGATCGGTTACGCATTAAGTACTTATGGTCGAACCTTTAAAACGTACATGGAGAAAATATATAACTTACAAATAAGATTATTGAAGATAATTGTACCCAAGAATATTAAAAAGAAATACGAAACAGATTATACACAACTATTTAAACACTGTAAAGTATTACCTGTACAAAATAAGGCTAAACTATCTATACTAACTGAAGAATATCCCAATGTCACAAAACTTATATTAAAGAAGAGATGTATAAGACTGAGAGCGTTACAGAACCAACATAAATTCACTTTACCAAAATATAATAACATATATGGCGCCAGATTTTACTCATATGTATTACCCAAAATAATTAATGGACTGCCACAAGAAGTCATAGATAAATATCTTAGTAGTAAAAATATAAAAAACTTCCTTAAAATGTATTTTCTAAATTCTAGCGACTTAAGCTTTATTTATTAAGAAAATAGACTATTTTATCTACATAATAACTAAATATACAGAGGTACTACAGTACAAATACTAAACTAAATTAATAACTAGCTCAAATCTAAACTAGGCCCTTGCGGCATTGTACCAAGGATGCTGGCGGCATTTCCTCGTTGTATCGCAATGCTACATAATTAGTTGTTAAGATCTAGTATTAATTAAAAACAGCATATTTTAATTATGTCTTAGAACTCCCCATCGGCACACAAACCTCTCTAAGGTTTTGCCAATGATGGGTCTTGTAATATATAATATTGTAATTAATTATTTCTTATTCAATAAATCAAAAAAAAAAAAAAAAAAAATATCGTATTAGATTAGTTATATAGTAAGACTAACATCTCACTGAACACATCGCCTCGTGCGTATTAACTCTTCCAAATTTGGCTTGGCACCGACTTCAAACATATCAGTTGGTAACGCATATAAATAATATAATGATTCATTTTATCCTTTTTGAAGTCGGTTTATCTTTTTTTTGTAAAAAGTTTTTTTAATTGTATGTATAGTCCTTGCTTTCGTTATATTATGTTACACCAAATAAACATTTTTCACCTCAGCACTTCGAACAAGCCTACTTTCCTCACTCCAGGGAGTGAAATTTGGTTTCTAGAAGCTTTTCGTCATAATGATGATGCCTTTCATTCAGGAAAGTAAATAAATGTGTTTTTTTAACTTTAATATGTTCTCACTACTGAGGTGAAAAGTTGTATGTGTCACACGAGAGGAAAGTTTTTTTACATCTCGTGTTCTTGAGATCCCTCGCTACGCTCAAGATTCAAACTTAGAATCAAACGCTTCGCTCGTGATTCAATTATAGAATCTTTCGCTTACTCGGGACTCAAAATCAACACTCGCAAGAAAAACCAACTTTCCTCTTTTGTTGCACAAATAACTATTTCATTTCATTATGAAATAACACGGTTACACTCACGGCACTTTAGTCACGTCTTGCGACATGTTTCGGAGAGCCTAGGTCTCCATCTTCAAGCACTAGGAGTGCTACTTGAACCGGCCCGTGGCGTGGCGTGGTGTTATTTTATAATGTTAATATGTCTCACGAAAGTTTAAATTTAATATTTCATTTCATTTCATTTCATTACTATTAAGTGGACATAGCAACAAGTTTCCATACACGTTACGTACCATGCCAATGATTAAACGGGTAGTGGAATTAAATAAAAGTAAATTTATATAGGTTCCTAAACCTTCATTTATTTATCTGCACAATATAATGATAACGGCCGGAGGTTTTCCATTCGTTCCTCCCGCCGAAATGATGGAATGGAAGGAAGCGGTCCACTGAGCCATTCGTCAGTTAAAATCGTTTTCCAGTGAGCTGAAACAGAAAACTTATTTTATTTTCCCTGCAACTACATTATAATATGATGCAAAAAAAGATAATTAGAAATTTTGCTACATTACAGATTGAATTTAATTTGCTTTCTTTCCTTTTTCTTTCGATAGGTACCACATACGTGTATGTGCAATTGCGCAATGCATAGTTTGGATGCAATTTGCATTTTTCGTAACGAATCGGCTGTCCTAGTGTCATGCCCTACAACATACTAAAGGTTGGTAACGGTTTCAGCTTCAGCTCGCCGACCATGTTATAATTTTGTATGAATCCAGCATTGTCGACGATGCTAAAGTAGCAATGCACCAAGGAGAATTTTCCAAAGTGCGATATTTCCATACGGAATGTTTATAGAACTAAAATTTTTCGAACAATAAAAATTATTCAGAAAGTTATCAATTATTTTAACTGACTGTCTCATTTACAAGAATTACAAGTTTATAAAAATAATACATTTTTGATAATTCCCATTGGAAAGGAGGGTAAACAGTTTTGTATGGACACTGGCCTAAAAACAAAGCCATTGTGTCGTTTGAAACTTTTACAAACTTATTGTATGGCGGGAACTGCGGGAAGTCTTATGAGCCGCCAAGACGCTCGCGTTCCCATACAAACGTACGTTTGTTTGGGGACGCGAGTTCACGCGAGCGTCCTGGCGACTATTAAATCGCTGTGTGAAATAAGTTAAAAAAAAATAAAAACATTTCATAAATCAGTATTTTTTACTGTTATAGGGGTTTAGTTCTGTACAACGTTTTTAAACGTGTTATCATAAAAATTCACATTAGAAATCAACTAAACATTGATATACCATCAAACAATTACTACTTTTTTTATGCAGCGATAAGTTTTAGAACTTAAAATAAACTATCCAGTGACATATCCCTTGTCCTTATTGGTCAATAGGCCAATCTGCCCACCCTCCATTCATTTAAATTCTCGTGTAAATTTCCGGAATTTTCCGAGAATGTTACTGAATTTTTACGAATGTTTTGCAACTTATACCATTGCTATGCTAAAGTATATACATGTATTATTGTTATTATTGAAGCTTTATTTATTCCACAGATTTTAACAATTCTTACATATATTATTTAACATGTATTATAGTTTTATATGGACCCCGTTTGGGTAAAAGCCTCCTCCAACCCAGGCCATTTTTCTCGGTCTTAGTAAAGTATATACATATGCGACCATAAAAGCTCCAAAAGTGTGAGCTAGTAGTTCGGTCTACAAAGTCTCAATAGGCTAGATGATTTTTTTTCATGCGTGGTATCATTCGATTCGTTTTGTTGTGCATGAGGATCAAATGTCTATATGGGGCCAATTGCCTTAAATCAACATAAAATACAGAAAAGAGACTTAAAGTCTGTGATTTGCTTTTGTTTCTCAAAACGCCCCTAGCAAAATTATATAAAGCCGTGACGTCATGGCTTCATAGTTGCCCTGTTTAAAGTATGGAAAAATTATGAAATTTTTATTTTTATAGTGAAATCATATCATTGTTTTTTTTTTAAATTTTGTACTTTCAAAATTCGAAAAAAATTGAAATTATGAAGCCTGATATCTTTGCACCATTTCAATAGATTTTTTTAATGTTTACTTTATTTGTATATTTTGACCATTTTGCATCCTATCAACTCAACTAAATTCCATTGCCTAATTCAACATGTGTCATCATCCCTATTCAAGCTTATAGCCGACGAGTAGAAAAAGACTACGAACCTTGAATCTCTCGTCATCAATGCAGGCATACACCTGCGGGCCACGCTCGCACCCCGCCTTAATGTCCTCGTTCACTGCAGACACAACATTATATTTCAAACACAAATTATAAAAGGTCTCAATTATGTAGGAAATCGATTTTGAATAGACACTAATCCGCCCTTGGATATATAGATCCACACATTGGGCTAACACCAGACAATACAAGGAACCAAAAATCAAATCAAGTATGCATGGTTTTGGGTATTTTGTATTTTACAATGGTCTTACAAATGTTTCAAGTCCTCCATATGATCCATATCCCTCCATATCCAGCCTTACAAAGACGTACAATAATAGTTCGTTATTTTAGATAACTATTATTAACTCACTTAGAACTATACTTAAATATTACATTACATGACAATTATGAGTTAGCGGGATCTTCCACGCGACTGGCAACCATTTTAAATTAATCGCACGCGCCACCGTTCCGAGCGGTGCGATCAAAATGTGTGACATGAAAGGATCTGTTTTGAAAAAGAGCGGCCGCCGCTCGTCTCCCCGCTCGCCGCGGTTGCCGGTCGCGTGTATGTTAATCTTCTCTTCTTATGGACGCTTGACGATCACCGTAGTCCGTAAGGGACTGCAACGGCGGGTCTGGGTGACGGTGTGGTTTGTCGCGGCAAACCGAGCGAACCGTGTGAGTGGGATTGACGCGCTCCGGGAGCGCACGGATCAATCGGTGTGTACCTAGCTAATATTGAAAATGCGTAAGTACTGTGGAATAGTCAAAGTCAGTGGTTATGTCTCCTAGCTAGGAGGTGCCCGGTATAGAGGATACCGAGCCTAAACATGTGGGAGGGCTTGTACGGGGGACCGCGGAGGCCGTCCCCGCCGGCGGGCACGACGGTGTGCGTGTAAAGTGTCGTCACTGTCAGGGTCGCGTTTTATAAAGTTACAATTTACAATTTCGCTTTTTGCCTCTCTTTCTATCCAATATGTGTGCTAGAAAGAGAGGCAAACAGCGAAATTGTAAATTGTAACTTTATAAAACGCGACCCAGGAGTCGTACGGTAAAGGCGGTTAGTACACCTACGCATTCGCATGTGGACGCGAAAACATGTCTCAGTCTCACTCTACAGCGAGTTGAGTACTGTTTCGCTAGTGATTTCCGCATGCGAATGCGTAGGTGGACTACCGCCTAAACAACACGCGAATGCGAAGCGGCCTGACGCGAAACGAAGCCAACGCGACCAGTTTATTTAATAGTTTCGCGCGAATTTGACGCTTCCATTCGCCCACGCAGGACACGGCTTTAGATTGGCCGACGATGGCCCATTCTGTGGATTGGGTATAAACAAACGCGTTATCAAATCAGGATTATATAGGAAAGTATCTGACTCTATATATATGGTTTGATTATAACTTATAAATAACTGTTCGTAGAATGATAATGATAAATAATCAAGAGGTCATCATAATACTCATAATATTATTATTTATTAAGTAAGTATTGGTGTTATTCCGTCAAAGTGTATGTTATTTCAATGTAACGCAACACACACTTTAGCAGATTTCAGCTCCTCCTCCTCCTTGATTCGTGTTCCTCAGTACTGAGGGCCATGACCTCCCTTCTGCATCACTCTCTCTCGTGCGATCTTTCTCCATCTGTTCCTGTCTCTGGCGGTGTGTAGAGCGTTGTGAAAAGTAGAGTCAAGGTCGGTGCGGATCTGGTCAGACCAACGTATAGGGCTGCGTCCACGAGGTCTTTTCCCATCTACATTGCCGGTCACGATGAGTCTCTCCAGGTTGTCACCATCTTTCCTAGCAACGTGACCGAAGTATTCAAGAACTCTGCGTAGACACTCGGATTTCAGCTATCACAGACAAAAAGCGAAAAATCCAACTTTCAGCTGAATTTTGTCTACAAGGTGTAACAAAAATGCTGGTGGTAGGCACACCACATACCTGAGCTGAATTAAGACAATTCATACCATACCATAGACAAAATGTTTAAATTTGTCTATGGTAGCTGTTTAATAAACGACTGGCGTGAATTCTCCCATACGAGATGGTCCGAGCTTGCTACTCCGCGACATTCAGCGCACAGTTGCAGTACGGAATCGAGCTCTGGGCGGGAGCGGGAGCTGCCGAATGGAAACGAGTCTTCCTGCTCCAAAAACGCGCGCTGCGTGCGGTAGCTCGCGTCCCTCAGAGTCACTCTGCGAGACCACTTTTTAAGTCGATGGGGATACTAACACTGCCCTCAATGCTAATAATGCAGGGAGCAATATTCACACGCAGCGAAATAGACACCAATACGATCATCGAACCTCCACGTAGATACCCGGTGCGCAGCGCGCGCGCTGGATTGCTGCCTCGAAAAGTTAGAAAAACAGATGCCTTCCCCGGGACATTGTTGCTGCGGAAAGTGCAGCAATATTTAAATCTAAACTCAAAAAATGGCTCCTCGAGCAGACGTTATATGACCATGAGCAGCTATTTATTACTTAAAATGTATAAACTTTAGACATACCTACATAGGACATTAAATAATATTATGTATCTACGCATTTCAAGCGTTCATAGACTAATTTAAGTATTTTGTCTATGAATTTGCTTAATTCAACTCAGGTGTGTTTTCTGCCGTATATGGGGCTGGCTATTTACAAACCGGTATTAGACATTATTGCAATTTTTAGGGCCCAATCTATCAGATCAGAATGAGAAATGTACTAAAAGTTTGGACCCTTAAGGAGCTGAGATAGGTGCCCCTGTAGAGAAGAGGCAAGGTACACGTCAAATTGGGCCCGAGAAATTGCAATGACAGGTTTTACAAACTTACCGGAGTTGCATGCTTTTGCGACTTTAACAACTTGTTCCTGAGTCAGTTTGCCGTCGAACACCAGGCCAGTCATCACCTCGGCTGCTTTACTCTCCACGTATCTACCGTCCTCGTCTATCTGTAGAGTATTGCAATATTATACAATTAAGTCTATTTATCTAACCATAATAGTCTGTCTTTTTCATACAAAAAAGTCTGCCTATTTTTGCGGGGGAGGGGAACGTCAAATGTATGCGAAACGTCAAAATAGCGACGTCAGATAAACGTCAGCCCATACAAAAGATTATAGGATGATATAGGATGTCCTTAGAACCAACGTCAACAATTAAAGGGCTGATACACTGACATAGGAATCAGATATCTATGGGCTGATAGAAAACTGATGCTGATAGGCTATCACACTACTTGTTCAAGCAAAGGCCCTAATGAAAATATTGAACAAAGTTTATTAAAATGTAGATACTGTTGGAGCATAACTATTTTTTATTGTGTTTACACTTATACAGCAACTTATACTGCTCCTCTTTTGCAGCTTTTATAGCTCTTTAATTACATATACAATAAACACACGAAACAAAATTCAAGAGGAAACTTACCATGCCAAGGTATTTGAACCGACAGAGCCGTGCGCACGACGCACCGTTGTCGGGCGGGCACGCCTCCACGGCGGAATTAAATATCTCCTTCAGTTGTTGCTTCGTCTAAAATTTAAACATAAAAATAATGATAATCACTTTTTTATTATATAATTTACAAATTATGAAAACATAACAAATATACTAACTAAAACTAAAATAAATCTAAATAATTAATTCTAAACATAAAACTAAACTAAAATATATCTGAAAGAGGCCCCTGCGGCATGGTACCTACCCTACCGAAGACGATGGCAGCATTTCCTCTCTGTATTGCTAAACTAATCCTTTGAGCAAGATAGCTGCCAGCTATTCGGCCTGAGTCTCTTCGAAAGATCTTTGAAGACTCAGAGCACTAGGGCCCCGCGGACCAAGGGTCTCGACGCCGAATGGGACAAAAAGATATTCGACGCCGAGACCACTGTATTTTCCCACCTTTAAAATGACTTTATAGGGTTCCGTACCTTAAAAGAAAAGAATTTTTATGCGCTGACTAAATCGCAAAACAGATTTGAGCGGAATTCACATACCTATAGAAAAAAAATCTGCTGGAAAGCGGAAGTTTGTCTATGGTAGCTTTCTAGCTTTTTATGGAGAACATTAGTTTCCGCTTATTTGTTTATGGCAGCTGAATTCCGCTGTGTTGTGCCTAAACCAATTTTCCAAGCGCAATGTGTGGACGAGTCAGCATAAATGTCAGATTTATGCATTTTGGCATTGAAAAGTTCATGCAGAGATAACGTGATGGTCTGGCTCTAGGCTCACTCGTCGGTCTGTCTAGACCACTATTTGATTGACATGCTAAACTGTGACACGTCGATATCCATGCAAGATATTACTTAACACGTGTACTACAATGTGGCAGTTTTCGGTCGCTAATTTGGACCCCTCTATTTTTAATAAATTTAGTTACCTATGCCATACCTATACCAAACACAAATTAATTTCAGTGACCCGAAGTCGGATGCGTAACGTAAATAAATTTTAAAGATGCGGGCAACTTTTGGAGGTTTAAATTACATTTTTTTAATAATCTGTGTAGTATCATAATTATATCGTGTAACATACCTATCAGCCTATCACATGAAATACCTCGTTGTTATTTTTTTAGGCGAAAAGAAATTACAATTCACCCTCGCTCAGCGTATTAGAATCGCCATTCAGCGAGGTAACGCAGCCAGCCTTAAGCCGGCCACCGCCTATCAGTCAGCCTGCAGTCCTGACGATCTCGGCCTGTCAGTAACAAAAATTTTGCCGGCTCCGAACAACTGACAGGTCGATATCGTCAGGCGGACTGCAGGCAAACTGATAGGCGGTGGCCGGCTTTATAGGCACCCTACCTGGTGGCAGCGGGATTGGGGAAATTTGCAATTTTGCTTTAGAGCCTTTAGTATAAGTTTGGTATAGGTTTCTTCAGTTTTTAGGGTTCCGTAGGTACCTCAAAAGAAAAAAACGGAACCCTTATAGGATCACTTTGTTGTTCGTCTGTCTGTCTCTCTGTCCGTCAAGACCATTTTTCTCAGGAACGCGCGGAGGTATCAAGCTGAAATTTATATCAAATACTCACGTCTATTATTTATTTAATTTAGTATTGTATAGGTATTAGTATTGTGTAGGTCGAAGTCGCCATCGGAAGGGCCAAATAGGAAGTATGGTGACGCTTTTTTGTTTTCTTTTCCTTTTTCTTGTATGTAACTATTTTTATGCTCAAACTAACATAGTTATTAAGTCTAGAAGTAGAGTATAAGTAAGTACTAATATATTATGGATCATGTGATCTGAAATATTTTTTTTTTTTTTAATAAGAAATATTAAAAGTTGATAACTTAATAAATTATTCAGCGTTATCCCCTATCGTATCCCTTATCCTTATATCCCATCGTACCTACTAAAAGTATCAGTAGGTATAAGGAATATGAGTACCTACTTATTTTTTAAGATTTCTTTATACACTAACATCTGAAGAAAGAGATTCATCATATGATCCTAGCAAGCGAAGCAATGATATGTAGGTACTTACAAGGGTATCACCCAAGACACAAGCCAGCAAAGCCGACAGGACCAGGACTCGCAGGGACGCCATTTTGAAATGTCTCCAAATGTCTTCGCTTCGAGTTGTGGAAAAATTGTGGCGAACACGGCCGCTGGACGCCTATTTATCTTTTTTGCATTTCGATAACTTTATCTCAAGGGTCATAGCCTCATTTTGTTGATTCGTTTTTGTTTAGTTTGTCCGGAAAGAGAAGTATCGTGGTTTATATGGGACCGCATACATTCTGCGACACTTCTCTGTCCGGACAAAATATTAATTCCTCAAGACAACCTACAGTATTACTACACGTGTCCTAAATTATATCGCGAGTGCTTTTGATAACCGCACGAAACTCAAGTTTTGCAGTAAATATATTATATAAATATATAAGTCGATATCGCAATAAATATTCAATAAACTGTTAATTAGGTAAGATAAATTATTTTATGAAATTTTCCAAACTGCATACTTACACTAATTTGACTCATCACATCATGAATAGGGGATATTACTGCAATGTTCCGCCACCAGAGTGCAGCACTAGCACATCGGTAAACCATAGAGTTCTTAATACATACTAGGACTTAAACAGTTTTTTACAATTTTTCATAGATAATTTATAACGAATAAATAAGTCATTTGTGCACCAAGGCGGTTTGTTTACAGAGTGCCTATCGTGAAACGAAAGAATCGAAATTTTGTATTCTGCCTCTCTATCGCTCTAATATGTAAGAGTGACAGGGAACAAGGTAACGAAACTTTTATTTTCGTGTTTCGCGGAAGGCCCTCTAGTTGTGCTACTGCCGCCCCCTACGCAGGATTTTGCGAAATATTCCCTATTGTGACGTTTTTTCTTCGTCTTCAGGTACGATGTGAATCTCAAATTTAATATTTATAGTATAAGGTAGTTTTTTTTTCTTAATAATTAAGATGAAGGTATTTTCGTTAAAGGAAATAAATGCTCGTCACGGGGAAGTCATCGACTCCGTTTGAATGGTAACGTGCACTGAGGAAGATCTTCTGCTGATTTTAGTATATCTATACTAGGTACGAAATAAAATAAAATTGTGGTTGTTCTAATTTCACGCTAGATGTCGCTGTACCCAACGCGAACTAGCTAACACTGCGGTATCACAGAACATACAAGGGTTTGTCAAATCGTGATATTGAGTAACAAATTAAGAATTTTCTAAATCTTATTTTTGAAAGCGGTGGTAACATCGTGTTAAATGAAATCCGACTGAATTAATTAATTTAATGCTCATATTATGGGTTAAGGCCAGGGGGGTAACATTACGCACACATATACACTGATGAAAGAGATGTGCGCATACACAATCCTACGCGTGCAAATGAGATGCAATGACACATTTTCCGTCCCTCATCGCTTATGCGTTTTTTTTGCCTGCCATCGGCTGTCTGCCATCGAACTGTCACTGTCACTGGCATGTTTTAGGGTGGCCGTGCTTCTGAAGTGACTTTACCCTACTGTAATTATTGGGTTACGTAATATTGAAAGTTTGAAAATTAAGTGTGAGTGAAGCGCTGGTAGCCTTGCGGTAAGACGTCCGACTTTCAATCGGGAGGTCTCGGGTTCAAACCCCGGCTCGTACCACTGAGTTTTTCGGAACTTATGTACGGAATATCATTTGATATTTACCAGTCGCTTTTCGGTGAAGGAAAACATCGTAAGGAAACCGGACCTAATCCCAAAAAGACCTAGTTTCCCCTCGGGGTTGGAAGGTCAGATGGCAGTCGCTTTCGTAAAAACTAGTGTATACGCCAATTCATGGGATTAGGTTGTCAAGCGGACCCCAAGCCGGGATAAACGCTAGGAGGAAGAAGAGAAAATTAAGTGTGAGTAAAATTATTGAATTTCACGAAAACTCTGACAAACATTTGAATGAATATATTTCACTAAAATAATTGTTATGTTAGGTAGTTTGGGTAGTAACTTTAGACATATATCTAGATATATGTCTAAAGTTACTACTAGCGTTTAATTACTTTGAAGGTCGGATTGGGCTGATTAAGTCAGATTGCCCAGATTGAGCTGTCATTTTAGTATCTGGAGAAAAAAAAATATTAAAACAAGATTTATGGTAAAATAATGGGGGATTTTCTTTACATATGGTGTCCCAAATCTTAGCTGTCAATATATAGCTGTCCCTGTCGGGTATACGCTGACCCTCTGTCTTTTCTATAGTACGTCTATAGTCTGGCAAACCAAAAGCGCAGTAACAGTCAGAGTAACATGCTATACCCATCCCTTTTTTAGTAGTGAGAGTACTAGCATTAGACAAAGACAGTATGATTCTCCCTGTCTATGCTTGAAGTGGAACAAACTCTGGCCAAACTATATGTGTTTAATCATATTATTTGATTGGTGGATTTTGACAGTTATACACATTGACATTTGCAACATTTTTTTAAAGTTCGCATTTAATTTATAATGAAAAATTGACAATTAATTTAACTTCATATAAGTATTTCAATAAAACATGTATTTTACGTCTGACAAAGACAATTAAAATATAGTTATGTAATCTCTATTTTTCACACAAAAATTTTTTTTAACTTACCTACTGTTCTTAACTTTTGATACATTACATAACATTTTATACTTAAAATACAGGGTGTAAAATAAATACTGGTGATGAAATACCATTATTTATTTCGCATGTTTTTTTTGTTAATTTAATTCAAAATAAGAATACGTTACCAATTATGCCCTTAAAAGGATCACCAGCATTTTTGTTACACATTGTATGGATAATAATTAATAGCTTGAAATGGTTGCAATTTTTCTTCCTTCTATAGATCTTTTTACAGTTTAACTTTAAGGACGGTCTGGTTTTGCGATGGCATCTGAAATCAAATTAAAGAAAATAGTAATTTATAATTGTATAGCTGTCCCGCTTTGCCACGAGACGACTCGGTAACCTCCTATAACCGCAACCAATTCGTTCGATCGTCTATTTGCATCACTCTCTTTCGAATATGCAAGAGCGAGAGAGAGGGAGGTAACGATATTTCGATTTTCGAAGTTCGCGGTACGTCCTAAGAATAAGCGTAGGCTCTAAGTTATTATGAAAGCGCACACTAAATAATTTACTTAAACTTTATTAAAAAAACATTTTTAATACAGTTGCTCAAAAAAGTGCTTTTCTTGTAGTGGTTTAGCGTGCGGAAAGTTTGATATCGCGCACTAGTGCTTTTTACTTTTCCAGCCAATCACTGCTAATGACAGTGACAGACAGCCAATCACAGCGCCGCACCGCACCGCGCGGAGCGTTCGGATATATGTACTAAAGTAACCTCAAAGTGAATAATTGACAATTTTATAATTTTTTCGCAACTGTATTAAAAAACGTCGTTCGATACTTGTGCGTAAATCTCATTCTTATGACATACTTTCCACACTAATATCGAAATGTACTATTTTATTTGTGGGTTCTCTTATAGGTACATACTATGTTTTGTCCTTAAAGAAGCTTTTATCCGATAGAAATGGAATCGATTGGTATAACAAACATTGGTATTAAAAATGGCGATTTTTTTACGACTGTAGGTATCTATCTACTGTACCTAGTTATTGTAAATGAAAAACAAAGTCCAATGTGGGTCAGTTCGGGTTGCACAGGGTGGTTGAACAACACATAGGAGCGTAAATACCACAAGCCATCCGGTTGCCTCTCGGACACTGACACTACGAGCCTTTACTCTGAATATTACCTTGTTTGCCTCCTTTTCAAAGCATCTGATGACCTGTCTGCTTCGGTCGCAGTCCGTAGTAATATTGTCATTCACTGTAAACCAATGATGTATTCAGACATATAGATTTACACTTAAAATTGCTGGCCTAAGGGTCACAACACACCTAGCGGAATTCCTCGCGGAATTAGCGGAAGTAGCGAAAATTTGTCTATGGTAGCAGATTTTTTGTAAGGAAGCCATAGACAAATTTCCGCTATTATAGACAAATTTCCGCTACCATAGACAAATTTCCGCTACTTCCTCTAATTCCGCGAGGAATTCCGCTAGGTGTGTTGTGACCCTAAGTCTTGAGAATACGCACTAGGGCAAGCTATTCCGGTATTGTTTAAACGGCTATTACACATTGCAACCTGCAGGGCCCAATCTGTTGTGTACCCTGCCTCTCCCTGCCCCTCCTTCAGCTCCCTACAGGTCCTACCTTTAATTACACCTTCCAACATGACAGATTGGGCCCTGCAGGTTGCAATGTCTAATACCGCTTTTATATCGGTATTACATGCCCTAATACGCACAACACAATATGTTTATTAGCATTGATAATATAAGGCATGGATTGCAATGTCGCCAATGTCTATTCGCTGTGTGCATGAGTGTGGCGCCATCTCTTGAGCAGGGGGTTAAAGGGTTTTTTTCTTTTTAGGGTTCCGTAGCCAAAATGGCAAAAACGGAACCCTTATAGTTTCGCCATGTCCGTCCGTCCGTCCGTCCGTCCGTCCGCGGTCTAGCTCAGTGACCGTTAGCACTAGAAAGCTGAAATTTGGGTTGAATATGTGCATTAACCAAGCCGACAAAACGGTAGAATAAAAACGCGAAAAATATATTTTGTTAGGGTACCTCCCGTACACGTGAAGTGGGGGGCGAATTATTTTTTCGTTCCAACCAAGTTGTGTGGGATATCGTTGGATAGGTCTTTTAAAAAGAATTGCGCTTAAATGAGAATTTAGTCTGAGCTTTAGAATTTAGGTTGAGGCATAGTCAATCCTCATCCTTGTTGTAGACATATTATATTATGCATATTGTCAAAACTTCGGCCAGCATTAAGTGAAAATCTATTTACAGCCTATTTTTACATGATTTTTAACCGACTTCAAAAAAGGAGGAGGTTCTCAATTCGACTGTTTTTTTTTTTTATCATAATTTTTTTTTTTTGTATGTATGTTACTCCATATCTCCGTGAATCGTAAACCGATTTTCAAAAATTTTTTTTGAATCGAACAGGTATAACCCCTAGATGGTCCCATTGTCACCAAGTCGGGATCTGATGATGGGATCCTGGAGAAATCGAGGGAACTCTTCAACTATTATAGGCACACCTATAGTGATTTCACTATTTTTTACAGCAACTCGGCCACTTCCTCTTGGAATAGCGGATCCTAAGTGAAGTCGGTTCTTTTTTTGTTTAAAATTATTATTTACAACGATTTAGGATGCGTTAAGATTACAGTACAAAATTTACCAACTAATCGATTTCGAAGCGTTATAAAGTCTCTCTTAAAGGCAACATGCTATTATGACATACATCAATATCTAAATGACAGCAAACTTTTTTAATTTACGGGATTATTATTTTATTTATTTTTGGAATGCATGATTTAATTGTAGATAGAAGTTGACATTTAATCAATAATTCACTGACCAATGAAATGTTATTAGACCACACTCGCTCACTGCTAATATTATCATACGGCAAAAAGTGGAGCACCTATCCTTTATAACACCTGTTTGTAACCCAGTTTTCAACAAATAAACTATTTGTATTTGTATTACGACTGTTACCAATCCTAGAGCTGCGTTGAGCGAGGATTAAGAGGATGATAAGAGCTAAATTCCCTCCCTATCTTTTTCAGCGCGAGTGAAAGAGAAACACTGCGTTACGATTAGTATGGGAGCTCATTGCAAATTTTGCAAAATGATGAATTAAAAAAAAACTATGCATTAATTGAGAAATTGAAGGCAACGAAGTTTTTAGTATTAGTGTGGTGGAATGTTGTCCTTAATTACAGACATATAAGCCACGAAACTAAAGACGTGCAATTGTTTTAAGCTAATTTTAGATGTAACTTTGGAATTATTTTCTATCGAGCCGATTTCGTCCAATCGTGTATTGGAATTAACCAAGTTCTTTTAAATATAATGAATATTAACATATATTTTTTTTACTGTTCCAAAACCAGTAGTTATAGCTATATGACTGTTTAAGTAAAGTCAATTTGAAGGTCATCGGGTCTTGTCAGCCTCTTAACAAATGAAGTGATTCTAAAGGTTCTAAAAAACACATTCATCGCAACGCATTCTCTCTCATCTTTGGTGGAAACGCAGCCTTAGTTCTTAGTTGCCATTTATTGAAAAACGTGTTTGAGTGAATCAACTTTTTAACCGACTTAAAAAAAGGAGGAGGTTCTCAATTCGACTGTTTTTTTATCATTTTTTTTTGTATGTATGTTTCTCGATACCTCCGTGAATCGTGAACCGATTTTAAAAAAATTTTTTTAATCGAACGGGTGGAACCCCTAGATGGTCCCATTGTCACCAAGTCGGGGTCTGATGATGGGATCCTGGAGAAATCGAGGGAACTCTTCAACTATTATAGGCACAGCTATTGTGATTTCACTATTTTTAAAGCAACTCGGCCACTTCCTCTTAGAATAGCGGATCCTAAGTGAAGGCGGTTCTTTTTTTGTTTAAAGTTAATGTAGGTAACTTGTCTTGTCTATTAATAACATTAAACTTACAATAATTGCATCCTTTGGCAATTGTGTTGATTTGCTCCTGTGTCACGGTTGGATCACGTATCGCGAGCCTCAGAATCTCAGCCGCTCTGCTGTCCACGTATCCACGTGTCTAACTGTAAAGTCAAAAACAAAGCTACACAATCAGACTAGAGGAAACGCCTAGAGATCTGACAATCTGAGAGCCTCCCCCGTATCCCTAGCGAGGGCCAGCTATCCCACAATCGAAACCAAACACTCCCCAAACAAACTCAACGTGCACACCCATTAACACCAATCACACTCCACACGAAGCGGGGGAGGTTTTAGTCCGTAGGCGACTGGCGATGGCACTGCATCCCAGGGTGGAGTGCCATCGCCAATCGAGTCGGGCGAGTATCCAATGTGGATTTCCTCCCTCGCCGCAAAAAAAAAAAAAAACACCCAAACCGATAAAAAAAAAAAGCTGAGAGCCTCCAGGATCTGATTAAATATGGCGAGTACCGGGATTCCTGATTCCGCTACTACACGGAAAAAAAGCTTCCGGGACACTCTCAATCCAAGACATTATTATATTACGTTGAAAATATTTCCTCGTGACAAGTATTTATTTCCTTTAACGAAAATAAACTATAGTTTTAAATATAACGAAGCGAATATATTCTAACAGATTTTCTAGTTTTCTTTTACCTAAGATAATACTTGTTTCATTAAAGTAGGTACAATTTCTCTTATTTACTCAATATACTATTGAAGCAATAAATTTTTGTAATTCTCGTTTAAGAAAACGTGGTTTTATCATATTTTTGGTAAAGGAAATAAATACTTGTCACGAGGAAATATTTCCAAGGTAACAATAATGTCTTGGATTGAGAACATCCCTGAAGCTTTTTTTTCCGTGTAGTTTTACATAGAAAACCAGTACCAGATGCATACTGCACATTTTAGAAACGTCCTACCTAGACATATACCTATTAAATGGACTAATAGGCAGATCAGATGCCCCAGTTTTGGCCACTTTAAAGAGAGTTTGTCTATTCAGGCGTCCCATTTTGTGTCTACAAGGAATTATGATACTCTTTATATGCTGAGTGCATACTATATTCAATATTACTCTATGAGTTATCGTCGGACGAACTATCGAAATCAAAAAGCCATCCAAATGCCGAGACGTTCGAAAAGTGTCGTACCTACCCGCCAGTCGCCCCAAAAGGCATCCAGGGGTCTCAGCCAAGATGACAATCGTTTGCAGTAAACGAAACGCTATTCGTCTCTCTATCGTACAAATATAGAAGAGTGATAGAGAGACAGATAGCGTTGTCATCTTGGCTACAGGGCCAGCGTCATCTCTTTTACGGTCTGCCTTTCCGGTCATACTGCGGGGCCCATTCGTAGCCATTTTGATCCACCGTTCCAGGGTTCATTCGGGAGACGAGCCCAATCCAATCCCACTTGAACTCTTGGCTTAATTGACTAAGGAGCCGAGCGTAGCGAGGCGACGAATGTCTCCGTTTTAACTCACAAGAAGAGGCCGCACGGGCGCGCGGGTGCGTGTTGGGTCTGGGGTCTCTCACTGGTACGACGATTTGGCAGATTGATGTGTGTGTATTGGTCGGTTGGTTGGTTGGTCAGTGTCGGTCTAGAGGTCGCATTTTTCATCCGGTTTCGATGAAACTTGGCATGTACGTTCCTTGATTTTATTTGCTAAAAATTGTCGTGCAATTTTTTTTATTGAGGAGAAAATGAGGGGGAAAAGGGGGAAGTTTGGTGTCGCGTTATTTATGTTCTCCGAAGTTTACGGTTCACAGAACCACTACAGTACTAACTTATAAACTATATATTTCTTCATAATTAATTAATTTACAGCAAATTATATATCTATGTTAATATAAAAATAAACTATATTAAAACTAAATAACAACTAAAAACGAATTAAAAACATAATAAAATAACTTACCTATAAAAAGAACACCCCGTCTAGAAGGTCGGCTTGCGGCATTGACCCTATAACGCTGGCATCGTTACCTCTATGTACCTCTAGAGTGATACGTTGGCAGAGGTAAGCGCCAGCCTTTTGGTCACCCGTAGTGTCGACCTACCGCCTCGACAGGGCCCTCATGAACGCCTTCACGTCGGCCACTACAGTACTAACTTGAGTTTAAACTTACAATTCCCATATGTTTGATCTTGCACAGCGGCGCCGCGCACAATTTGTCGAAGACCTCTCCGCACGCCAATTCTGCGGCATCGGTCAACTCTTTCATACTACCTTGAGCCTAGAAAATAATTTATTTGATGTATATTTGTAAAATAAAACCGGCCAAGTGCGAGTCGGCCTCGCGCATGAAGGGTTCCGTACCATTATTTATAAAAACCAGCCGTAGTAGCTACTATCGAATAAATTATTATCGCAAGGTCGTATCTGCCTAAGTGCGTAGTTTTTTGGAGATAACTCAAAAACACCCAAACCGATAATGTTCAAAATAATTTTCGTTGAAAGAATATTTAAAGGTTCATAATTTTTGGACTTACGGTTCAAAAGTTACGGTTCAAAACGGTTACGGAGCGATTATTTCTGAAAATATCCACTTAATCAAAAATTTTTTCAAAGAAACCTTAATGTTATTTTTAGAGACCTATCGATTGAAATGCATTATGTTGATATTGAATTGACAATTAGTAAGACCACTCATATGTATTACAAATAAATAATCCATTGAATAAAATAAAATAAAAAGGAAACATTGAAAAATTTACAAATAAACAAAAAATTTTACAATCAGCATGTCATCTTTTTAAACTTTCGCAGGAATTATTTACGAAACATTTGATTAGACCTATCTAAATACATGTATTTGTTTGCTACATAAAGAAAAGATTATGCAAGTTCTAGTTCCCTCCACCAGGGTCGCGTTTTATAAAGTTACAATTTACAATTTTGCTGTTTGCCTCTCTTTCTAGCACACATATTGGATAGAAAGAGAAGCAAACAGCGAAATTGTAAATTGTAACTTTATAAAACGCGACCCCTATCGCTTTTTATTATTGCAATATAACTTCACATTTTATAACGGTTTTTACGGTCACTTATATTTTTACAAATTGTTTTCGATTATGCTCACATAATCTATTGACTAAACTTTATAAAATAGCACATGATGTTGAAATACTTGAATACAAATAGTATGGTAAATGTATGGTAAACCCTTACCAGAAATATATCACCATTGTCAAGAGGGCGCTTTTTTTCTCATGTAGGTATATGGTGACAGTTCAGTTTAGTATGAAGAATTTAGTTCCATTGAAATTCCGCAACATGGCGCTAGGTCATATATTTCTATACATTGTATACTTACAGAAAGAACAGCCGCAACGCTCATCAGCACAGCGACGAGGACCACGAAACGCAGGGACGCCATTTTGAATGTCACAGAATGTTTTACAATGCAATATGAATAATTGATGCCGTCAGATGCATATATAACCCTGGTATCTGTGATATCGGTCTTATAATTAGGTTCGCCACATTTTTTAGGGTTCCACTGAGTAAAAGAGACAGCTGCGGCAGTTATAATCTTTTGGTATTACTTTTTTTCAACTGAAAATTTTTGCTAGTCTATCACTCTGACCCATTAAAAGCTGCCAGATTTTTTTTTTTTTTTTTTATTCAGAATAGGCAGGCGTTTGACTACGATCTCACCTGATGGTAAGTGATGATGCGGTCTACGGTGGGGCACGCTTACCTATGAGATACCTATTTACTCGCGCTTTGAAGAGACCCAAATTGTACTCATGTGGAAACACAGACTCGGGCAGAGCATTCCACTCTTTGGCAGTTTGCATAAGGAATGTTGAAGCGAAACGCTTCGTGCGTATACGTGGAATACCTACCATGAAGCGATGCCGGAGTGCCGTTTGTCTGGTAGTCCGATGGTAAAATGGGGACGGGGGAATAAGGTTATGCAGTTCCTCGGCACACTCACCGAAATGTATCCTATAAAAGATCGATAACCTGGCAACATTGCGACGATGCTCCAGACTTTGAAGTCGAGCATTCGTAAGATCGTCGTCATTGATAATTCTTTTGGCCTTCCTCTCGACTGACTCGAGCGCCTCAAGCTGGTATTTTGCTGAACCATCCCACAGATGAGAGCAGTATTCTACACATGACCGGACTTGCGCTTGGTAAAGGTCGAGCAGCTGCCTAGGTGTAAAATACTGCCTCACCTTGTTGAGGATGCCCAGCTTTTTTGCTGCTAACTGTGCTTTCGACTCAATGTGTGGGCCGAAGTTGAGTTTCGAAGTTAGTGAGATTCCGAGAAGTTCAAGATGGTCGGTCAACGGAAGGGATACATTTCGAAAAGTAGGAGTCAGATGGAATGGACTCCGTTTAGCGGAGATGAGACACGCCTGAGTCTTACTTGCATTGAACGAGACCAGATTGGCTTCACCCCAATCGGAGACTGCCTTTAGTGACACGTTCATGCGTTCGACCATTGCCTCCCTGGACGACTGTATTTGAGCTCCACTAGCTCGTGGATTGGGTATGTAGCTTTCTACAACCGTTGTGTCGTCTGCATATCCAAACGTACCTGGTTTCAGTAGGTCGTTTATATGGAGCAAGAAAAGCGTCGCTGAAAGCACGGACCCTTGAGGGACTCCGGCGTTGATTGCCAGTTGATCGGACGAGCAGCCATTAATGGCAACCCGAATCGATCGATCCCTCAGAAACTCTGATACCCAGACACAAAGACTAGTGGGTAGACCAAAGGACGGTAGCTTGCTAATAAGGCCCTCGTGCCAAACCCTGTCGAAAGCCTTCGAGATATCTAGAGAAACGGCTAAAGCCTCTCCATTCTTCTCGATGGCCTCACTCCAGGTGTGCGTGGCATACGCTAAAAGATCTCCAGTAGACCGGCCTCGGCGGAACCCGTACTGTCGGTCACTGAGCAAGTCATTCGCTTCTAGGTATGCCAGGAGTCTGTTGTTCAGTACACGTTCCATACTCTTACAGAGTATGGAAGTGACCGAAATAGGTCTATAGTTGGCAGGGTCAGCACGGCTTTCTTTTTTCGGTACTGGTTGTACATTAGCAAGCTTCCAAGACTTTGGAACCTGTCCAGTAGTCATAGAGAGGCGGAAGAGGCGCGTCAATATGGGAGATAGCTCAGGTGCACACGTTTTAAGGACTATGGCTGGAATACCGTCAGGACCACTTGCTTTGTTCACATCTAGGTTCAGCAACACTTTTCGAACCTCAGTCTGACGTATGCGTATGTCCGACATAGAAGTCTCGCATACTAGTGGACTAGGAGGTTTAGCGCCAGCCACATCTAGATGTGAAGATTCAGCAAAGATTGAAGCAAATAAATTCGCTTTCTCTTCAGCAGTGTGGGCAAGTGATCCATCTGGTTTCAGCAGTGGGGGTAGTAAGGGACGGCAGAAGTTCGACTCGACTGATTTCGCTAGGGTCCAAAACGCTTTACTACCAGTAGGGTGCGCAGCAAGTTTGTTCCCAATCCGGCGTATATGGTCTAATCGAGCCTTCCGTAGAGCCTTTTTACTGGACTTGGTTGCCTTATTATAGGCTCTCTTCTTAATTTGTATGTCACTAGCTTTGCGGTTTCGAGCATCAGCCCAGGCAACGAAGGCCTCGTGTTTCTGTGCTTGAGCACGTCCACACTCAGCTCCAAACCAGGGATGTGATTTGCTAGATATGCTTCCATCGGAAAAAGGAATAAAGTATTCCATACCTTGGCGCAGCACATCTGTTATAGCATCCGCACATGCTGAGGGATCATCCGAAGAGAAGCACATGGGCCGCCAAGGATAGGATGCAAAAAACGAGCGCATCCCATCCCAGTCTGCAGACTTATATCGCCATATCCGCCTAGTGCCTGTTGGGCTAGGGTCGGGTGGGGAATATACCGACACAGACTTCACTAGACAGTGGTCAGAGCTACCTAAAGGTGCCGATACTGACACTGCGTAGTGATCCGGGTCGGTAGTCAGCAGAAGGTCCAGGCAATTGGCTGTTTGGCCATCAACATCTGGAACCCTAGTCGCCCCTTGTACCAGCTGGGTGAGGTTTAATGCCAGAGCGAGTTTTCGCATCTCTCTCCCAGCATGGTCAGTATGCTGGTATGGGAATAGCCACTCTTGGTGATGGGCATTAAAGTCCCCCAGCAACACCAGTTGGGCAGTTGGGTATTTATGTTGAGCGGTTTCCGCCGCCTCACTTAGGTACTCTGTGAGCCTGGTCGTCTCCCGATCTCCGCTGTGCGACCGGTAAACACAGGCATAGAGAATCTTCTCTATTCCTGTATCCACCAGTACCCATAGAGTGGAGAAGTTGGGGTCTTCGTAGCATCGGAGACGCCGACAGCAAAGGTCGTCACGGGCGCACACGCACACGCCAGCGCGGGGCTTAAAATTGTGCTCCAGAGAGTACCCTGGGTAGCAAAGGTACGCTACGTCAGACGGACTCCTTATCTGCGTCTCCGAGAGAAATAAGAGGGCCGGTTTTTCAGTCTCAAGGTGGTGATGGACTGCATTGAGATTTGAGTGCAATCCTCGAATGTTTGAGAGGTGCACTTTTAGTGAGAGGGAGTGCAGCCGCTGTTTACCGTTTCTCTTGTTTCTCTTTGACATGATTGATGAAGGAATAGGTATGGAGGAGGACGGTAGTGAATTTGAACTATGAGCTGCTTACTCTTAAGACGTACACTGCGAGACCACACCAGAGGCGTACTAGTCTGGAGACTGCGGGGACGCCCGAGCCCCCCCGAAGTTGTCCATAGGGCCCTCTCATCCGGTCGCCAACCGGCACTATGGCGCAACCCGGGATTTTTCGCTAGTTGGCGGGGCAGCCTTTCCCAAGGGGCTAGCTTGGTACTTGGGCCCCCTACTAACTGCGGTCGGCCAGCGGTGAACCGTGCCTCGGATCCCGATCCCGCTACCCTCCGCGACTAGCAGTTCAGTGCGGGGAAAACAGTGTACGTCAGACCGGCTTACAAACTACAAGAAACCAATTCGACCCGTCCTCACTTGCGGCAACACCGACCTTCGTGCCGGAACACGGCTAGGCCATTTGGCGACACGGCTTAGATCGGTGGGTGGTCATAAGCCTCGGCCGAAGCCTACCACCATTAATTGTCACCTGATTGGCACCACCCGGGGACCACGTGTAGGGATTCATATTTCAGGGTATCCTCCTACGGACGTGGGTGACTCAGCCCCCAAAAAGATGCCCGGATCTAACAATAAAGATTTTATAGCAATCTAAATAGACCAGGTCTTACTTAGTATAATCGACATAATCGTGAATTAAATTGAAAATTATGTGAACCGGCAAAAAACGTATTTTATTACAAAATCTCCTTAGGGTGGACATATTGTCGTTTGATATTTATGCAGTCAATTTTGGTCTTGTGATAGTCTGGCCACGTCAGATAATATTACACATATTTGACGTGACGTGGCCAGCTCTTAGCCTATCACAGGACCAAAATTATGCATTTGCTGACAGAACCACTTAGTATAATATAATATAACTTAGTTATACAATAAGTAGGTAGGTTTTTAATCTTGTTTACTTTTTCGGAGATTAATAAAATAATTATTGTCTCTATAGAGATGTGTTGATCTTCAAAACAAAATTATCATCATGTTTAATTGGGTTAAAAGTTAACTTAAACAGATTATTAATAGGTAGTAGGTACTAGATACTTTTAAAAGTTCAAAATTAGTATTTTTAATTGAGTGAAAGTAATTAACTGTGTCTTAACTTCAAACTCGGATAAATCTATTCAATCCTCTCGGCAAATATTTACCCTATTGCCTTTTCTAAATACCAAATTCGCATAAACTGGCATCTGGATTTATCCAAGCGAATCAATTTGACTTAACTTTATAGGTAGGTACAAAGTGTAACAAAAAAACTATTGCGAAAAAATAGTAGGAGAAAAAATATTTTGACGCGTAATTTTTTTTGTGTGGATCACATCCACACAAAAATCTCAATTCATTTTTATTATTGTAGTTCAAAATTATCTTAGTTTTTCAAAAATTAAAGTCAAATGTCAATAATGTCTTTATTCAAGTAGGCATAGCAACAGCACTTTCGAATCGTCAGTAACAATTTATCTTAAGCTAATAATAAAAAATAATTAAGAGCGATATATTGATACAATTGTAAACGCTACTACACCAATGTGTACACATAAAAAAGGATCACCAACAATTTTTGTTACACCTGGTATGACTCTGTGAACCACTTACCACCTTGTATGTCAGATTCCAAGGGCGTATGTAGCTAAGCGGGCCCCGTGGCAAATTCAGTCAACTTGCACTCCGCCTGACGATATCAACCTGTCAGTTGTTCAGAGCCAAATTTTTATTCTGACAGGCCAAGATCGCCAGACGGACTGCTGGCGGACTGATAGTCGGTGGCCGCCTTAATATTTAGTTATTTTAAGAGGCTGACAAGACCCGATGACCTTCAAATTGACTTTACTTAAACAGTCATATAGCTATAACTACTTGTTTTGGAAAAGTAAAAAAAATATATGTTAATATTCATTATATTTAAAAGAACTTGGTTAATTCCAATACACGATTGGACGAAATCGGCTCGATAGAAAATAATTCCAAAGTTACATCTAAAATTAGCTTAAAACAATCGCACGTCTTTAGTTTCTTGGCTTATATGTCTGTAATTAAGGACAACATTCCACCACACTAATACTAAAAACTTCGTTGCCTTAAATTTCTCAATTAATTCATAGTTTTTTTTTTATTAATCATTTTGCAAAATTTGCAATGAGCTCCCATACTAATCGTAACGCAGTGTTTCTCTTTCACTCGCGCTGAAAAGGATAGGGAGGGAATTTAGCTCTTATCATCCTCTTAAGATCTTTATGTAAAAGTCAATACTGTATATAGACAGACAGAGTGAATTTTCTTTTTGGGTCAATGAGGGCAGCTACCCGATCCCGTGCTGCTACATGAAAATGGCCTAAGAAGACCTTCCCTCGATTTCAAATTAATGAAGGATCGCATTAACAGATTTTGGAAAAAACATACAGGGTTCGTGAAAAAGGTCATTTTTGCAAAAAATAATTTATGCCATTTGATCCCATTCCTATCCTGGATCAAAAGCTTGTACGGAACTAAAAAAAAGTTTCCGGCTAGAGAAGCCATAAATCGATAAAAAAAAATTATTTGTCACATGCATTTTTTTTATGGCATTCGATTTAAATCGTATTCTACTGAATACGATTTGAATAGCAATAATTTCCATGGGGTCAACTTACTTACGGTAATGTACCACACAGCACAGCCACAAATTTAAGAAACTTTTTCCATCCACCCTGTATAGGATATGACGAAACGAAAATAACGGAAAAATACCAATATTTTAGTATGGAACAATTCAATTCAATTTTTAAAATATGGCATTCTGTCCACAATATTGGGACAATTTTGCCAATGTCGAAGTAGATACGACAAGTGTACGGTTAATTAATTAAAATTTCGCTCCAAGAGCTGGACGTTGTACGGTGAGGTTAGGCTTTTTATAAGGAGATAGCTACTCCCTACAAACAGCACGTGGACTAACGGATATCTAACTCAAACAGGGGTTACACAAAAAACTGTTTAAGGCCTAGTATGTATTAAAAACTCTATGGTTTACCGGTGTGCTAGTGCTGCAGTCTGCTGGCAGATTATTGCAGTAATATCCCCTATTGGTAGGACTGACAGGTACAAGCTATGCTGGCGTCATCTGTAAATACTTTCGACCGGCCAACCCCATTAAAAATACTACTTTAGGTACACACAACGTCAAAGATAAGTTTATTAATCCTAAAACAAAACCTCCCAACATTTTGTTTGGGACGCAATTTTATAGCTGATAGTACATAGTATTGTCATGAAAGTTACGGAAGTATACTAAATTTTAGCTCAATCAGACACTGGGAAGTGGTTGAAATTTAACATACGAGATTTGATGCAAATAACTAAATATACGGGTCCAGCTAAATAAAAGTATGTAAAAATATATAGAAGGGTCATAAGTTAATCAAATAGTCTATAACCCCTTGTTAGGTATACTAGGTACGAAATAAAATAAAATTGTCGTTGTTCGAATTTCCCGCTAGATGTCGCTGTACCTAACGCGAACTAACTAACATTGCGGTATCACAGAACATACAAGGGTTTCTCAAATCGTGATATCGAGTAACAAATTAAGAATTTTCCTAATCTTATTTTTGAAAGCGGTGGTAACATCGTGTTAAATGAAATCCGACTGAACTAATTAATTTAATGCTCATATTATAAATAAACTAAAATAAATAAATAAATTATGGGTTAAGGCGGTTTTGATTTATCTCCAAAAAAGTTCTTTCACCAGCAGACACGGCCTTTTGATATTAATATTTTCGTTCGATAGTAGTAGCTACGGAATTGTCCATTATGCGTGGTCCGACACGCACTTGGCCAGTTTTTTTTGTTTATGATATGATTTGACAATGAAAACATGATTGTTCTTTGATTTGCTAAGCATCGGACAGAAAAATCATGGCCTCGGCGCCAGCGCACACCCGGTCGTATTTTGGACGTGATATCACGTGCTGAGGCTGAGGGCACGAATTTCCGTACGCGTGATTTGACGTCTTTAGCGGTCAAGGGGTTAATCAATATGCGTGATTGCGAAGCAA
Organism: Pammene fasciana; assembly: GCA_911728535.1. Taxonomy (NCBI): domain Eukaryota; kingdom Metazoa; phylum Arthropoda; class Insecta; order Lepidoptera; family Tortricidae; genus Pammene; species Pammene fasciana. Next base: position 2,097,220 of record OU452296.1, read on the forward strand.
TGAAGGTTAGGCTGGCTCTGCATGATGGGCCATCATAGGGACGCAGCTATACGACGGAACGAGATCGCAATATCGTTAGCTCCCTCTAACGCATAGCTGAGTCCTTATGATAGCCCATCATGTAGAGGAGCCATTAGAATTGTTATGCTTGTTTACATTATTTCGCTTTTGCGTCAAAGTTGCGAACGCTAGGAGCGGTAACGTCTAGCACGCGGCAAATCCAACCGTAATAATTTTATGAAACAATTCCAACGATGCTATTTCATCGTTGCCAAAAATAGTAAGAAGAAAAGTTCTCAATTCGTTACTGCTGCAAAAGTTAACCCACACTTCTATATTCTGTGATAACGCAGTGTTACCTAGTTCGCGTAAGGTACAGCGACATCTAGCGGGAAATTAGGACAACTAAAACGAATGCTATATGAGTTTTTTATTAAACCGTAGATTTCTGATCAGACGCAAGTAAACAGCAAATATCGCCACCTATGTACAGTCAGCGTCAGAGATACGTGACCCCCCTAGGTGTAAAACTGGAACTCTCGTTCGACACGAGAATCGGCATTTACCACACTGTTATTTAATTCTTTCAAAAATGAAATATCTCAAATCTGCTTGTCAGCTAAGCTGGGATCGATCCTGGGGCCTCGGCTCACACTCATTCGCTTCACTGATACATTAGTCCGGCTTTTTTCCGCTGGGCTATCGTAACACATGGACTACACAACAAAAATATGAACCAGTTCCGACCGGCAATAGAGAACTATGACAAAATCTATAAAAATGGACTTTATTGTCAATGGCGCTTACGCCGCATCGGGTTGCGCATCGTTGCATTTTTATTGGAGCATCGCTGATAATGGCGTAAGCGCCATCGACATCGAGGTCCCTTAACATAGATATTCTGTTCCAACTATTACTTATATCTATACTCGTCCCTGTTTTGCAAGCTGGTCTTGGATCATATTAGTAATGTCTTTGGTTTATCAATATTTTCCTACCCTCATTTTTATTCATTTTATTTCCACAGACGACTAACAACGACTTTTACCAATTACATTTTAAGGTTTAATTTACTGGAGTAAATGCGTCTAGTTATTTCGTGGAGAAAATTTGTCTGAGGGTAAGTCATAATTTGCGTGTGCGAATCATACCTGTGTCGCAACGCAATTACGATCTCTCGACAATCCTTTTGCATTTCATAACTGCCCCCGTCCGTTTTTTTGTGTTTCAATGACAATATGGTTCGATAAAATTGTGGTTCTTTGGGAAGAGAACAAAAGTATTAAACAAATAGCACACGAGTACTGAATATAACGGTAAGTTTGTAACCTGTGACTCCATTGGGACATTTATTTTTTAGTAAAAAAAGTAAAATGTTATCAATAAGTTAAGCCACCAGATTTTGTTTGTGAGGATTTACTGTCGTGTATATGGGATAAGATAGAAAAATATATTTAACGGAAAAGTCTTTTAATCGGCAGCTTTTTTATGTGAAGTAATAGGTATAGTCTTAGAGCCATGTTTATTTTTAAAGCTATTTGAGTTGAGCAAATTTAATACTATTTTTACTTGCAGAGAAATACGATTCGCAGATGGGTGAGATTCGTTATATCGTATTTACTGACGAGAAATATTTTAAGTCAGACAAAGATGGAAGAAAAATATTGTGGCGCAGAAGTGGAGAGCGATTTGACCCCAAAAATATGCTAGACCTTAGAACAAGCGGAAGGATATCATTAGGTGGGTATATTATATTAAGTATACAATTTTCATTACCTGCACTTTAAAAAAAACTGTGATTTCAGTTTTACGTTTTTCAAGTTATGGTATGCTCATGAGATTTTTTTTTTAGCGTATTGGGGCTGGATGTCATCTATGAGGCCCGAGCAGCTCGTTGAAGTTGGAGGCCGAATGAACAGAGAGCGATACCTCGAAGTGTTACGTGACGTCATGTTGCCTTCCGTTCGCGTCGCCTATCCCGAAGGACAAATTTATTTAGTGCAAGACATAAATCATTGGTGCATGACAATAGTGCAGTGCATCGTTCCCGTATAGTGAAAGAGTGGTTAGCCTTACAAACAGACATCACTGTATTAGATTGGCCTTCTAAAAGCCCTGACCTTAATCCTATTGAGAATTTATGGTGCTTAACTGGGACCCTACACAAGTCAAATCAAGACAAAACTTAGACGAAGAAGTTTATAGAAAGTGGGAATTGATGAGGAACACCAATGTATGTTCAAACATGGTTTCAAGCATGAAAAGCCGGCTAAAACAGGTAGAAGATAAAAAAGGTTTTCCTCTAAGTTATTAGTAAAAATTGTAAAAAAAAAATGTGTTGTTGGTATTTCTCCATTATTGGGCAAATATTTACTCCATGCAAGTTTTAAAATAATGAGTAGGTATAATGACGCTATTGTATAAGTAGTGTCTAACAAATTATATTGTTTTTTTGCAAATAACAAGATAGTGCTTAAACAAGTAGGCTTTTCCAAGAGGTAACTCGTTAATTTCTACCTTAAAAAACCATACATATTGTTAGCCATTTAATGTAGTTTTTTTAACATGGATTCTTCTTCATTAGTATTATTTCAAGTCAATTTGATGTGACATGACTGAATAAAGTGTTTCTGTTAATAGGAAATTTCAATGTAACTTTAATGGGAGCTGTTTGAATTCGACCTAATTAGTGGAGAAATACCCTATGCTTACTAAGATTGTGGTAAGGTTGCATTGCATTGGTAACGGGCTCAGAGATGAATCATTGTTATCTTTGATAACATGTCGTTTCTCTTTGCAACGTTAAATAGCTGGTTTAGATTACGTATTACATATTGATAATGGCATACAGACTAATAGGGCGAGGGGCGGTCTAACCTATACTCATTTTTGAAATTGTTTTTTGAATAGCCCATTTTATACTTAAAAGCCTCTTCCCGCAATTTCCACAACTCCCACCGCTGTGTCCCGCCATCTCTGTCTAAAGTATAACTGAAAAATTGTGTTAAATGCAATTGGAATATTAATTTATAATCAAAGAAAAGGGAAACTATACATTTCACTTTTAACCGAGTAGTTTGGTATTACTTATAAAAAAAGTTATGACCCGACTTGTTTTTACGGTTCTACTCAATGAAGTAAAATGTAGGTATAATCTAAAGTAAACAACCAAAGTGTAATGCCTTATAAAGTTTAACAGCATGCAGACCACCAATACCACAATTTTCTACAGTAAGAGTTAAGCTAAAGGTATTTTACTTGTTAACTTTAAGTTTCACTGATGTATAATTGACTACACATTATCATTATAATTTAACTAGTAAATATTTAGCTGTAAAATATATAGTAATCAGTTTACAGAACACGCATAATATATCTACTGTCATATATATATATTACCCCCATTATTCAGTTAGTAAACAATATTTAATATAATAGTATTTAAATACCTACTTTTTAGTTAATAAAAAGTTACCAGTGACTATGGAATTTTCATTATTAGTCCTTAAAAAAAAGATTTTAACTTCTATTTTAATTAAACTTACTATATTAAATAGGATGTTAATAAATTATTAATAAAAAAGAACAAGTATAAAAATACAAAAAGTATCCTCTACGTAGATTCGAACCGCGAACCTAGTGTTTACTAGTCTGTTACACTATCCATCACGCTGCACGGACTCTTGTGAAGTTAACGAAATTATTGTTCTAGTTAAAAATTGATTAAAAGGGTAATTTTAATGTTCCGAGTTAATAACTGAGTAGGTAATAAGGAATAACAAAACGTATAAAATAAATATTTGTGGTAATGTACAAAAATTTTAAAACCAGGATTATAAAACAAAAGTAAAAAAAAAGCAAAAAGTGTGATTCTTATGCTGGGGTTCGAACTAGCGACCACATTTGTCTATTGCTGGAGGGGGGTCACATATCTCTGATGCTTACTGTACAAATATATTAAATAGCAGCACCATGAAGCTATATAACATTAGTTAGTACCAGAGACTATAGAGATATAGACGACCACAGCCTAAGAACTTATTGAAGGTCAAGTCGATTGCGCCTTCTGTCCGAAAGCCGCCTAAAGATACCGAAATTGTAAGAGAAAATGTCTCCTGCACTGCTACTCCACCTAGTAGGTACACTAGGTACTAGTGTACGACTAGTACGCTATTTAGTACATAATTTAATGGTACATACGTTTTTGCAAACTAATAGTACATTACGTACCTAGGGCGGTAAAATGAGGAATGGCTCAGATCGCTTGTTTATGGCCCTTACCTTCGGTTCGGGCCATAAACAAGCGATCTGAGGCCATCTTTATTACCGCCCGTGGTGCGTACACAATTTTATGTCTTCTCCTGGGTGTGAAGTGAGATTTGCCGCTGCGCGCGCGGGCGGCAAATCTCACTTACCGCCCAGAGTGACGTAAATCAAATTATAAATTTCTATACAGAATTCATCCTTACTTGTCTTATCATGTAAACGAATACTTCTCAGACATTATCACACTTTTCTCTAGAATTATCACTTAACCCTGTCACCGCCACAGTCGGCTGTGGCCGACATCAAAAAGTCGTGCCATGGACGCCAACGTCGGCAACAGCCGACAGGCTTTGTAGTGCAATAGGGACCTACGCGGGCTTCCGCAAAGTTCAATTTCGCTTGACAAAACGCGATTACGTGGCGTCGGTGGCGCGTCAGTTTGGTTCTCATCAGTAAATAAACTCACACAGTATTGAATTCCACCAAGCAACCACTGACAATTAATGTTTTCACCTCAGCAGTTCGAACAAGCCTACTTTCCTCACTTCCTGGAGTGATGAAAGCGCGACTTTCATCACTCCAGGGAGTGAAATTTTGTTTCTAGAAGCTTTTCGTCATAATAATGATGCCTTTCATTCAGGAATGTAAATGTGTTTTTTTACCTTTAATATGTTCTCACTACTGAGGTGAAAAGTTGTATGTGTCACACGAGAGGAAAGTTTTTTACATCTCGTGTTCTTGAGATCCCTCGCTACGCTCAAGATTCAAACTGAGAATCACTAGCTTCGCTCGTGATTCAATTATAGAATCTTTCGCTTACTCGGGACTCAAAATCAACACTCGCAAGAAAAACCAACTTTCCTCTCTTGTTGCACAAATAACTATTCTTTTTTTTTCTTGACTATGGATGGTAGAACGATGACAATCTCCATGTTAAAAGTCTTTGTCAAAAGGCTTTAAATTGGTGGCGCCACAATAGCTATAGAATACCATATGTAACTGAACGAAAAACATTTACTCAAACCCGTTAATGTTTAGGTCATACTGAGCATGTTTTATTATGGGACCAACCCCGAAATCGCAAAATAAAAATTGGACTCTCCTGGAAATGTATGAAACAGCCAAATTATTTTTTGTGATTTCGGGGTTGGTCCCATAATAAAAGATGCTCAGTATGACCTAAACATTAACGGGTTTGAGTAAATGTTTTTCGTTCAGTTACATAGTGTATATGGTAGAGCATATGCAGCGCACTTCACTCCGTCAATAACTGCTAAGTTGCTCTAGCTATACTAGCGCCACTCGGAGAGATTCGGAACTATTATTTGCTGTTTACAGCTGGACACTTTTTCGACCGTTCTCCTATAAGAGATACTTATCCTCCTTATACCATCCATACATGAGAAATAATAGTACATTACGTACCTAGGGCGGTAAAATAAAGAACGGCTCAGATAGCTGGCATTTGTGCCCCGAACCGAAGGTAAGGGCCATAAACAAGCGATCTGAGGCCTTCTTTATTACCGCCCGTGGTGCGTACACAATTTTACGTTTACTCCTGGGTGTGAAGTGAGATTTGCCGCAGTGCCCGTGGGCGGCAAATTTCACTTACCGCCCAGAGTGACGTAAATGACATTACGATGCCTGGATTAACTATCATACCATAACACAAGGAATTATGTATAGTAGAGCAAATCAAGGGGAGAAAAAAAACCAATAGAATTCTTTTTATTTAATAATTTATAATAACAATGATTTTACACCAACGCCATCTAACGTTCAAGATATAAATTAGCTTTCTGAACTGACTACAACACGCGTGTTTTAAATATAATCTGAATAAATTACAGTGAAGACAGAACCAAAGCAAATTGAATTATTTACTAATTTTCATATTTATCCTAATACCCAACTATGCAGTATAAATCTGTAAAGTACCAGTTTTCGGTACTCTCGTCAAGTTTTAAATACAGGGTGTAAAAGTTTTGACAAATAAAACATTCTTAAATCCGAAAAAAGTGACCAGGTATCGTACTCTAATTCTTCAAGATATTTTTTCAATTAGTACAGATAGCGCCAGCATAGGTACTTGTCAATAGTTGTCAATCCTACCCATAGTGGCCTTTAAGCCAAACTATAGAACAATATACAGGTATAACCTACGCTCGCGCCATCTGAGCAAACTTTACATAATAATTAAATATTGGGTTATATCGGGGTTTTTTACTTTAACCGCTTACTAGCCGTGCCCTCAAGAAATACTTATTGATCTATATTGGAATTAGCTATGTTCCTTTTCATTTAGCTGGTCTCAAAGTCACGTCTGAAAATATGAATACATTTAATGTGACAAAAATATGTAGCTACAAATTACCAAGGCGTAAAGTATTGGATACATGTTTTTGCCACATTAAATGTATCCATATATTCAAGCGTGATCGTACAAAGATAATTTGCATTCACTTATGAATTAAAATTTAAATAAATTTCCATACCCCAATGCAAAGTTCAAATAAATTAATAACAGTTGTCAATATGCGTTACTGATATAAAATAGTTATTTTTGCAACAAGAGAGGAAAGTTGGTTTCTCTTGCGAGTGTTGATTTTGAGTCCCGAGTAAGCGAAAGATTCTATAATTGAATCACGAGCATCGCTCGTGATTCTAAGTTTGAATCTTGAGCGTAGCGAGGGATCTCAAGAACACGAGATGTAAAATAACTTTCCTCTCATGTGACACATACAACTTTTCACCTCAGTAGTGAGAACATATTCAAGTTAAAAAAACACATTTATTTACATTCCCGAATGAAAGGCATCATCATTATGACGAAAAGCTTCTAGAAACAAAATTTCACTCCCTGGAGTGAGGAAAGTAGCAACTTTCGTCACTCCCTGGAGTGATGAAAGTCGCACTTTCGTCACTCCAGGGAGTGAGGAAAGTAGGCTTGTTCAAACTGCTGAGGTGAAAAATCATTTATAAATAAACCCTAAACAACCGACAATTATGTACCTTTGACTTGAAAACGTCGCATATGCTGCCGTTCACCTACTTCAATTATTAAACTGTGACCAGAGACTATAGAGATATAGACGACCACAGCCTAACAACTTTTTGAAGCTCATGTCGATTGCGCCCTCTGTTCGAAAGCCGCCTAAAGATACCGAAAATGTAAGAGGAAATGTCACCTGCACTGCTACTCCACCTAGTAACAAATAGCGTACTAGTAGTACACTAGTAGCTAGTAGGTGGAGTAGCAGTGCAGGCGACATTTCTTCTTACAAATTCGGTATCTTTAGGCGGCTTTCGGACAGATGGTGCAATTGACATGAGCTTCAAAAAGTTCTTAGGCTGTAGCGTTCTATATCTCTATAGTCTCTGCTGTGACTAATGAAAGGGCCACAAGACTTTTGTTACTTTCATTTTTTGAATAACACTTTGGTAAAGTTGATAAATAACGCCATCTATGTTACACACTATACACTTTCAAGCTATAACAAAACATAACTGCAATATATAAAATGTGGGTTTCCGCGATCGCGTTTCTCAGTAGGTGGCAGCACCGTGGTGGGAGGTCTAGCTGTATATAATCCACCAACCATGTTTGAGTTCAGTCATAGATATAGCACCCATAGATCTGACACGGAACTAATAATACCAAGAACGGGATAGTCTTATTACACTTTCCATAGATATGACAGAGAAGGCGCTATTATCGTTAGTCCTTATCATAGACTCACCCTTGTGATTATTGCTTACTTCCATAAGGGCCTAAGTACAATAGAAACGTTTATCACCCTCCACCGCTCTTTGAAGGGTAACAATGAAACCGACTAAATTATGTAGGCTAGCTACAGTATGCTATCAGCCATCTTGAAATGCGTTTCCAAATTAGTCGCGTTGTGTGTGTTCTATCCCTTACGGTGATACGGGTGTTTCAGCTCTATGAGATACTTGCTTTTTGAGTTCAGTTCTTTTGTGAAAATAAATGGCTCTGCCCATATATTGGGGCAATTTAGCTAATGTCAAAGTGATGGCGACAAATGTACGGTCGATTAAAAGTTATAAAAGCTTTCAAAGCTTAACTTTGTACGGCGAAACAGCTTTTTGTAAAGTGATAGCTGTATTTTACAAAGAGCACGTGGCGATGAACCACGGAGTTAACATTCGATGATCAAAACATGGTAAGACACGTTTTGAGACTGGTTGTTCATTATCTGCACCACTTATTCGATAGATCACTGCACATTACGCTATCAATATTACACACTGAACAACTTTAGTGAACAAAAAACAAAGTACTATCCCCAGAACCAACCCGCCATGTTGGAATTCAAATGCAAACTCCACCAATCATGTTGTCATATTTTTTGATTGGTGGATTTTGAGAGCCGCTGTCAAAAAGATCTCTCGTCACAGTGCCGCCATCTAGTGAAATTTCGAGCGCGGAAACCAAAAGGCCCAAAGCGGGTTGGAGACTTCACATGCACCTTTGAATTTCTCCGCAGATGTATTCAGGTTTCCTTACGGTGTTTTCCTCATCATCATTGTCGTAGTGGCCTCATTGAGTATATTGAATATTACAGTCGCCATCAAATATATCTGACCGGCCAGGGTGCTCAAATATATCTGAACATGCACTTTATCGCCTTGACAATAGAGGCGTTGTTCAGATATTTGTGACCACGCTGGCCGCTCCGATATATCTGATCGCGACTGTACCTGTAATACTGGGCCAGCGATATATAGCGTAAATGCAATCGGCAAAAGAAATTAAATAGGTACAGGAGTAATCCTTTTACTGGTAGGTGCATTGGAGTAATTCCGATATAATATAATATAATATTTGAATGATTTGCGAAACTAACACAATGCACCCATTTCTAATTTGTAGTAAAACAAAATAATACTCGTTGCAATTTCCCTTTAAATTATTCACTAACCTCTTATTAATAAAACATGTCAAACCTCTGTTAAGTTTTATATCTCTCTAACATTCTGAAATGTCTATTTAAAGGATAGGGACAAACGATTATCAAGGCTATTTTGGATCTTATAGACGTTTATAAATATTCAAAATATTGCCAAAGACGAAATATTTAATTTTTTTCACCTCAGCAGTTCGAACAAGCCTACTTTCCTCACTCCTTAGAGTGACGAAAGCGCGACTTTCATCACTCCAGGGAGTGAAATTTTGTTTCTAGAAGCTTTTCGTCATAATGATGATGCCTTTCATTCAGGAATGTAAATAAATGTGTTTTTTTAAACTTTAATATGTTCTCATTACTGAGGTGAAAAGTTGTATGTGTCACACGAGAGGAAAGTTTTTTTACATCTCGTGTTCTTGAGATCCCTCGCTACGCTCAAGATTCAAACTTAGAATCACTCGCTTCGCTCGTGATTCAATTATAGAATCTTTCGCTTACTCGGAACTCAAAATCAACACTCGCAAGAAAAAAAAACCAACTTTCCTCTCTTGTTGCACAAATAACTATTTTAGTTTTAGAAAATTATTTTGCTAGCACTGTAAACTATTAATTATCACTAAACTGTTTATAGATATAAAATTTAAATGTATGTATGTTAAAATAAAATAGGACTAGTTATACTTCGAAAAGGGTAAGTGTTTGTTCATGCGCCCCCAAAATTCGTTAGCGCCATCTATATAATGCTTCGCGAAGTTGGTTACAGCGCTATCTACCGGGTCCTACGTGAACTATAACAAATATTGAATACCGTGCCATCTATCGGTCGAAGTACTGCTGCTAATAATCTTCAAACCCTTTTTTGAGTATTTTCTAACAATTTATGATGAAATGCGATATTTCTCAGTATTATATTCGTGTGTATTAGGCAAAATACTAATAGGCTATATTCCGACCAAAAAGTGTAGAAATTAAATAGTGGCAACATCGTAATGTCGTCCCGTTTTCTTAGATCGATTTGAAAGGGACGACATTAAGATGTTGCCACTTTTTAATTTCTACACTTTTTGGTCGGAATATACTTTCCTATGAAATCAAAACATTTATGAAACGTAAAAAACGATTTGTTATATGAAGTTTATACGGGAGACTAATATTGTGACGTCACAATACTATACGATGAATACATCTCCTTTATAAAAGTTTTAACCATTGTAAAATCATATAAAGCACAAACACATATTGCGCCTGGATTTTCCCGTGTGTTTTTGAAATTTTTATATTATGAATGCAACAAAACAATTAAGTTTCTCTATTGGAAAGTAGCCTATTGCCATGTGCTTGTAGATAATTGTCGTGAATTGTCAAATTTTAAACAATATAAGTGTCATACTATTTTACAGTAACAAAATCACGTTTATTGCCACGCTCCCTAAAATATTTCAGCGCCATTTATGGGTTGAATTAGACACACCGCACACCTGAGCTGAATTCAGCAAATTCATAGACAAAATGCTTAAATTTGTCTATGGCCTCCATACAAATTTAAAAGCGGTATTAGACATTGCAACTTGCAGTGCCCAATCTGTCAGGTTGGAAGGTGTAATTAAAGGTAGGGCCCGTATGGAGCTGAAGGAGGGGAAGGGAGAGGCAGGGTACACAACAGATTGGGCCCTAAAGGTTGCAATGTCACAATAGCCGTTTAAGCAACCATAGATAAATTCAAGCATTTTGTCTATGTATTTGCTGAATTCAGATCAGGTGTTTTGTCCCTTATGAAGTAAAACAAAAGATTGACAAGAGCGCCACCTCCCGGTTTAACCACGTACTAAAACAAAAGATTGATAACAGCGCCACCTCTCGGCCGCAGGGTGAAGTAGAGCGCCTACCGGTGGAACTGTTGTAGTTTCTCGCACGACGGCGTGCGCAGTTTCTGCGCCTCCGCGTACTGGCGCGAGTCGCCGAAGTTGCGCGCCTTCCACGACATGCTGTCGCGGTAGTTGCGCTCGCGCTGGCACGCGTGACGGAGACCCACTGCAATAGGGATGATGACACATGTTGAATTAGGCAATGAAATTTAGTTGATAGGATGCAAAATGATCAAAATTAACAAATAAAGTAAACATTAAAAAAGTCTATTGAAATGGTGCAAAGATATCAGGCTTCAAAATTTCAATTTTTTTCGAATTTTGAAAGTACAAAATTTAAAAATACCAATGATACCATTCGATTTCTAACATTTTACTGTGAAATAAATTGTATGGCAACCATATACATAAACGCAACATTTCACTGTAAAAATAGCAATTTCATAATTTTTTCATACTTTAAACAGGGCAAATATGAAGCCGTGACGTCACGGCTTTATATCATTTTGTTAGGAGCGTTTTGAGAAACAAATGCAAATCTCAGACTGTCTTTTTCCTGTCTTTTATGTTGATTTAAGGCAATTGGCCCCATATAGACATTTGATCCTCACAACAAAACAAATCGAATGATACCACGCATGAAAAAGTTCATCTAGCCTATTGTTACACGTCACAGTTATTCAACCGACTTCAACATGAAGGAGGTTCTCAATGGGGAAGCTAACTGTCAGTGACATTCCCAATCTTAGAGCTTTAAACCAAGCGGAGCCGGTATTGACAGGCGTTCCCCTCTGCCGAAAATGTATGACCAGTGGTCATACTCATTGTATGGACTGACGTTTATTTGACGTGGCCATTTTGACGTTTCGCATACATTTGGCGTTCCCCTCCCCCGCAAAAAACGACAAGAGTTTTTCCGATAGAAATGAGAGCGCGAGTCGCATCCGGTTGGTTTAATAATCAAAGTTCCCAATATTGGTCCTTAGAAAAGCTAATGCATAGAGTAAGGCTCAAAACACACCTGAGCTGAATTAAGCCAATTCATAGACACAATGCTTAAATTTGTCTATGGTAGCCAATTTTTTTGTATGGAGTAGGGAATGCAAACCGGTTATTTTTAAACCTGTTTGCATTCCCTAGTATGGAGGCCATAGACAAATTTAAGCATTCATAGACAAATTTAAGCATTTTGTCTATGAATTGGCTTAGTTCAGTACAGGTGTGTTTTGAGCCTAACTTGCATAATAGAGCTGTACAGTCTAAGAACTACTCGAGAGCCACCTAATAAATGTAAAAATAATAATCTTAGTATAATTTAACAGTCTGATGTAAAAAACTTATCTTAAATCTTGCATATACTACTTGTTTACTCTAAGCCGGGCAAGTAACCGGCCGTAGACCAGATGTTACGCTATTGTTCACCTTAGTTCTTTGTTCACTCTGTTGTTATGTTTTATACCCACTTAGTTTAAATTTTGTTATCTTGTAATCTGTTTCAAATAAATGCAATTATTAAATGTCACTACATGATACGAGGATGCGTGTTAAAAGTGTTAAAACTTGTGCTAAGGACGGTGAATCCTGATCCTCCGTGATACAGTTTATACTAGTACGGGGGTCAGAAGACACTTACTTACCTTTGGTTTTTACCATGTACCGCAACAATACATGTATGTAGCAATAAGCACTTATTTTTACTCAATAAACTATTTTTATTATTTATTATTTTATAAAGGTAGCTCGTAAGTAGGAAAAAAGCTAGCTTTTACTACGGTACGCTATTCGTCCCTAGATGTCGCTGCGACGCAATATAAAAATGGAAGAAAAAATTACATTGCGTTGCAGCGACTAGGACGAGTAGCGTACCGTAGTAAAACTAGATTTTTTTTCCTACTTACGATAGCTACCTTTAGGTGACTCTCGTGTAGATGGCGCTTTCGGACATAAGCTTCAAAAAGTTCTTAGACTGTGGATGTCAATATTATCTACACGGTGGGCTCGAGTAACCCGACAGATTTTAAGAGTCGCCAGGACGCTCGCGTTCCCATACAAACGTAGTTTAGCTCTCATTATAAAACGACATGCTTTAGAACCACGAAACTTGGCATGGGCATTCTAGTAGTGCAGATCTATGTCGGTAATTCGTTTTCGTTGCTAAAAATTGTAATACAAAGAAAATACAGCCAGATACAGATTTACATACAAAACTTATTTTTGCTATATTTTCTTTGTATTACAATTTTTAGCAACGAAAACGAATTACCGACATATATCTGTACTGCTAGAATGCCCATGCCAAATTTCGTGGTTCTAAAGCATGTCGTTTTAAAATGAGAGCTGAACCACGTTTGTATGGGGACGCGAGTTCACGCGAGCGTCCTGGCGACTTTTAACAGTGTATTTCTGATCATATTTAGAGACTAAAATGGCCTATAAACTTTTATGGAATATGCCTAGTTTCAGAGTTAATACCAATTTTACAAATAAATATAACTCAGCACGAAACGCCTTTTTTTGATGTCGTTGTTGCCACTATTGGGCATAGTTCACACATCCTTATTGACAGATATCAAAGTGACAAGGAATACTTTGCATAAACTCATTTTATCCCCTCCATGATGCGTTCAGAAACCGCACGTTATGACCACCATAAAAATAGACTGTTTTGTTAGAAGTTAGAACAAATGTCTTATCTGTAACGATGTTATTATTATCAAATAATAATCAAAAATTCGATATCATTATGAAAATCCGGCCTGCTCCCCGACAGCCGTCACGCGCCCATCCAACCGACACAATCGAGTTGGCCATGGCGATGGCGTGCAATCCGTGCAATGGCAGTCATTAATTCATCATTTAGGGTTTATAATATGTGTGTAGATAAAGCAGTGTATGCAACTGTACGTAATTAGGCCTTAAAACACTCGTGTGATCTTATTATGAAACTCACTCCGTTCGTTTCATAAAACCACACTCGTGTTTTAAGGACCCCTATTACGTAACAGAAAAAAATGTATCAACATTCACTTTTCATGGGCACAAAACATTCAAAAAATTGGAAAAAGGGAACTTTTTTTGCCGAGGTTCACCTAAAGTAACGTTCTTTACTCCTTTTGGTCTCAGAAATGCGTGGTTAAGATCTGTCGGGTTACTCGAGCCCACCCTGTATAGTCTCTGCTTACCATCAGGCGATTCGTATACTCGTTTGGGAACGTACCCAAACTACGTGACCCATTTTTTGACCCCCCTTCACCTCTCAGTGACCATCCGTAGAAATTGCCAAGACCCCCCCCCCCCCTCCCCCTATTTGTCACGTAGTAAAACTCACACATATGGTTTAGAGTGATGTTTTGGAGATAGAAAGCAAAAAAACATATTTTGCCTACTTATTGCCTTTTATTAACACGACACTGGCCGCGTGACGCCAAAAGTGCGTGTAAACCTATAATTAGAAGCGCGATATTTGAGCATAATTATTGACTACGTGACAGAACCTAAGACTCCCACCTTCCCCCCTGTGACCTAGAGTAGTATTTTGACAACCCCCCTCCCCCCCCCCCTAAACGGGTCACGTAGTTTGGGTACCTCCTGTCATAAAATCAAACATACCTATGTATTCCTCCTCTATCGCCATTTCTAGTCGTCTCAGCGAGCCTTGGTAGTCGGTATGGAAATTGTCCTTCACGTAGTACGGAACCTGGAATTAATTAACTGGGAATTAATTAAATTAATTAATTATAGACGTTAAGGTGGCGACATTACTTCGTTGAATTAATTCATAACTAGTGGTTCTGTGAACCGTAGACTTCGGAGAACATAAATAACACGACAGCAAACTTCTCCCCTTTTCCCCAATCAAAAAAATGGCTCGACAATTTTTGGCAAATAAATCAAGGAACGTACATGCCATGTTTCATTGAAATCGGATGAAAAATGCGACCTCTAGACCGACACTGACCAACCAACCAATACACACACATCAATCTGCCAAATCGTCGTATCAGTGAAAACGGAGATGTTCGTCGCCTCGCTACGCTCGGCTCCTCAGTCAACTAATAACTAGTCCGCTTCGAACTGAGAACTCGCGATTTCCTTGCAAAAAAGATGACCAATATAACAAGACCCTTATGATGATATTTTCGCGCCGCCTAGCTCCTTAACAACTTGATCGATCCTGCTAATATACAAACTCTCCAAATTATATGTATCTCTGCTATAACCCCAACAAATTTTATAAAGTTCAAGAAAACGACACTCAAGTTATCGTGGAACAATCTCTCAAAATCAAAAAGCCATCGAAATTCCGGGACGTCCCAATAGCCAAAGGTTGTTTGTAAGTAGGGAATACAAACCGGTTATTTTTTGTATGAAAATAACCGGTTTTCCGGTTAATAACCGGTTATTTTCATACAAAAAATAACCGGTTTGCATTCCCTATTTGTAAGTACTCGCTTCGCTTACGCTCTGCTCGTTCGTTTAAAATAGTACCTATAACGTTTGTAAATAAAACTAGTAGTCCGCCTCGAACTGAGAGTGAGAACTCGCGATTTACTTGCAAACAAGTTGACCAATATAACAAGATCCTTCGGAAGATTTTTTTCTCCTTCTAGCTCCATAACCACTTGATCGATCCTGCTCATATACGAACTTACATATTTTATGTATCTCTGCTACAGCCCCAAGAAATTTCATAAAGATCAGAAAAACGTTACTAAAGTTATCGTCGGACAAACTATCGAAATCAAAAAGCCATCCAAATGCTTAGACGTCCCAGTAGCCAGGTGACAGTTCGGTCTGGAGTTGTTTGTAAGAACTCACTTCGCTTACGCTCCGCGAGTTCGATAGATTAGAATGTTACCTTAAGGCTGACAGTTTCTCTCGGTATGGGGTATTTGGAGCTGGGCTGCAGGCTGTAGACCGGCTCGCTGATGAAGAAGCCGCTCATCATGGACAGCAGCACCAGCACCAGCACCGGCAGCAGCTGCAGCAGGCCGGCGTGGGCCTCGCGCTGCTCCGGGGAGCGGGCGCGCCGGCGGTGGTACACGCCGCCCGTCGCGCCGGGGAACGCTGGAGGAAAGTAATACTTCATTATGTACCTAGGGCGGTAAACAGGAATTTCGGGAGCGGGCTGCAATTCACACTTTTTCGTAATTCCTGTACAGCCCGTGGTACACACAAATGTTTTTCATCAATCATCACGTGACGAAAAAACAAAAATGCTGCTTTATTTCGTATTTTTATTGCGTGGCAAGGCGTGGTAGTTTAGTGTAGGTATGGTATCGTGACCGCCCAGTAAAAAATAAATAAAAGTAGTTCGAGCGGCCTAACGGAACGTAACAGCGCCATCTAGCGGAAAAATCCTACAACGCCATTCTAAAAGCGGTATTGTGGTTTATTGTCATAACTCCCTCATTTCCAAACCGATTTTCAAAATTATTTTTTTATTATAGAATGTATTAAATATCCCCAACTAACCAGCGCTTCCAAAGAACATATCAAACAGTTCCTCAGCAGTGAGGTCGGAGTCGAACCCGCCCGCGTAGTAACAGCGCCATCTAGCGGGATATTCGAACACCAACATTTCAAAACTCCACCAGACAGCGTTTTGGTTTTTCGTCATATCTCCATCATTTTCCAACCGATTTTCAAAATTCTTTTTTTATTATAGAGCTCATTAAATTCCCCAACTAACCAGCATTCCCAAAGAACATATTAAATAGTTCCTCAGCAGTGAGGTCGGACTCGAAGCCGCGCGCGTAGTACTGGTGGTGCGTCGCGTGCGCCGGGGGCTCCTCTCCGCGGACGTCGTACTGCTTGCGCTTCTCCGGGTCCGTGAGGACGGCCGCCGCGTTGCCGATCGCCTGGAAAAGGGGAAAACAGTGTCTTTTATTCTTACTGATATCGATCCAGGATTTGGTTCAGGGGAGGTCACTTTCCTACCCAAAAAATCTTGCGGTCCGCACCTATGGTCCCCGTAGGATACACATGTGACACCTCCGGAGTTCCAGACGCCCATAAGCTAAGGTAGTTGCTTACCATCACTATCAGGGCCGTATGCTTGTTTGTCACCATCGTGGTATAAACAAAAAACAATCTAATACAACATCATCATCATCATCATCATCCTAGCGTTTATCCCGGTTTGGGGTCCGCTTGACAACCTAATCCCATGAATTGGCGTAGACACTAGTTTTTACGAAAGCGACTGCCATCTGACCTTCCAACCCAGAGGGGAAACTAGGCCTTTTTGGGATTAGATCCGGTTTCCTTACGATGTTTTCCTTCACCGAAAAGCGACTGGTAAATATCAAATGATATTCCGTACATAAGTTCCGAAAAACTCAGTGGTACGAGCCGGGGTTTGAACCCGAGACCTCCGGATTGAAAGTCGGACGTCTTACCGCAAGGCTACCAGCGCTCTAATCTAATACAACATAAATTGAAAGATTTAGATAAGCTAGTTATAAACCTAAGCATAATGATTATTATATTCTAAGAATGACCGTGATCTACTTTGACTATTTGTCAAGCTCGAAATATTTATTGGTTTTTAAGTTATGGTGAACAAAAAGTTCACTGACACATAAAAAAATATGTAAATTCACAGCTGTAAGCTTAATGTTAAAAACGGGTCTTGACAGACAGACGGTTATCTAAGTTTACCTATAAAATAAAAATAAAATCGTATACATATTTTAAAAAAATTATCTACAAAACAATTCAGTGGTCCCACACTAGGGCTTCCATCTTGGTAACCGCCCAACAAAATTACCAATGCATATCAGGGTAACCTCTAAACCTAAATATGCAAAACGAATACTAAAAACTACTAATTTAACTAAAAGGGTTCCGCTTTTCTTTAAGTATGGAAGCATGGAGCCCTAATAGATACCTTGAAGGCCTCGCTGGCTCCGGGGGCATGGTTCTTGTCGGGGTGCAGCTGCAATGCCAGCTTCTTGTACGACTTCTTGATGTCCGAGTCAGTGGCGTCCTTGGTCACACCTGAAAACAATGGTGGTTGTTGAGCAATAGGCGTCCCTACACCTGGCGCACACGCGACAAACGCGCTGGCCGCCGCAATGCCTCGGCCGAGGCACGTCCACACTAGCCGAGCTGCCGCGCGCGGCAATTTCCTCGCGAGGCGGTGCGACTGGTGTGGACACAGCTAATCAATATTATCGAACTCGCGGAGCGTAAGCGAAGTGAGTTCTTACAAACAACTCCAGACTGAACTGTCACCTGGCTACTGGGACGTCTCGGCATTTGGATGGCTTTTTGATTTCCATAGTTTGTCCGACGATAACTTAAGTAACGTTTTTCTGATCTTTGTGTAATTTCTTGGGGCTGTAGCAGAGATACATGAAATTTGTAAGTTCGTATATGAGCAGGATCGATCAAGTGGTTATGGAGCTAGAAGGAGAAAAAAAATCCTCCGAAGGGTCTTGTTATATTGGTCAACTCGTTTGCAAGTAAATCGCGAGTTCTCAGTTCGAGGCGGACTACTAGTTAATGTACATTTTCTGAGTCATTCATTGTATATCAATCAATCAATCAATCAAATATTTATTTGCAAATGTAGTGATAAATACAGTTGGAAGCATAGACCTTTAAGGTCCGTGGTTGGAAGGTACATGTTAAGTGCGTACATTTTACTTAAATAAGCATGCAAATTTTACTTATAACTATTAATCTAATCTAAGGTAGTTCCAATACGGAACTTAGGCTTATAAGTTATTCAATATTACATAAGGTATTATAATTTAAACATAATTGTCATATTAAGCTTCTAATTATAGTGTATTGTATTGTATTGTAGAACGGCCACGTTTGCGCAACTCGACGTCTATCGCCTATTTTGCGTGTAATCTGTATATACTTAGCTACTTAGATCTGAATAACAAATAAGTAAATTATATTGAGTAACATACTTATGTCCCAGACATATTTGTACAAATGACGCCGTGTGGTGTGACGAATGACGTGGCTCCACAATAAGTCGGTTCAAGGTCGAACCATTGCATATTTAAACCTTGATGTATTGATTATTTCATTAGAATTTTAATGTTTGTTGAACCAAATACATAGCCAGGCTTGGCATATTTGTTCTAAAATCCATTAAGTCCCTTAGCAACTGAAAATACATTGAAACTGCGACTGTCCAGTGACACTCTCATTATATTCTGTTTCCTAATAAACTTGTAAAACTAGTAGTCCGCCTCGAACTGAGAACTCGCGAATTACTTGCAAACGAGTTTACTAATATAACAAGACCCCAAGGAGGATTTTATTTCTCCTTCTAGCTCCATAACCACTTGACCGATCCTGCTCATATACGAACTTACAAATTTTATGTATCTCTGCTACAGCCCCAAGAAATTTCATAAAGATCAGAAAAACGTTACTAAAGTTATCGTCGGACAAACTATCGAAATCAAAAAGCCATCCAAATGCCGAGACGTCCCAGTAGCCAGGTGACAGTTCGGTCTGGAGTTATTTGTAAGAACTCACTTCGCTAACGCTCCGCGAGTTCGAAAATAATCTATATTTGTACGAAAACAGAATGGAACCCATAAATTGGGACCCTTTTGAATCCTAGTAGAATCAATTCTGCTCATAAATAAACTAAAATTCGTGAAAATATTCATATACTCTGCTCAACATTATTCAAGGTGAATTTAAATACTACCTAATTGTAATGATTTGCTTCATTTCACAAACTCACTAATGACCTTGCCTTCATTATTCAGCAATTACTTGTTGTCTAGCCACTACTGATATATATTATACATTATTTGAGGTATAAAAAAACTTAAATTGCCGCGCGCTGCAGCTCGGCTAGTGTGGCCGTGCCTCGGCCGAGGCATTGCGGCCGCCAGCGCGTTTGTCTCGGCCGAGGCACGTCCACACTAACAGTGCTGCCGCTTTCCTCGCGAGGCGGTGCGCCAGGTGTAAACACGGGTATTGCTTGGTTTTGATAGAATTTCGCCATATTTGTCTGGGTCTCGAAAAGTTAATATTTTGGCAAATTTCAAAGTAATTGTAAGTTTGCATGAATCTAGTTTTTTAGCAAGTACAATGTCAACGAAAGGTATGTTTAAGTGCAAATATTAATACAGTTTGTCTGAAAAGAGAAATGTTGTGGTTTATATGGGAGCTCATACATTCTACAACAGATATGATGATCCAACGAAGGTTGCGACTTTCGTCACTCCAGGAGTGAAATTTTGTTTCTAGAAGCTTTTTGGCATAATGATGATGCCTTTCATTCAGGAATGTAAATAAATGTGTTTTTTTAAACTTTAATATGTTCTCACTACTGAGGTGAAAAGTTGTATGTGTCACACGAGAGGAAAGTTCTTTCACATCTTGTGTTCTTGGGATCTCAAATCTCACTACGCTCAAGATTCAAACTTAGAATCACTCGCTTCACTTGTGATTTAATTATAGAATCTTTTGCTTACTCGGGACTCAAAATCAACACTCACAAGAAAAACCAACTTTCCTCTCTTGTTGCACAAATAACTATTCCAGGAAAACTCCAGTCATATGAATATGTGTTTATTATCAAGCAGAAAGTACATCATTGTCAGTTGTCAATAAGGTGATACTGGTATAAAAACTTATTTAGACATAAACGCTATTAACAATGGACAATTAAGTACCTTTGACTTGAAGATACCACATATATTTTTATAAATTAGAACAGCCCAGCTATAGAAGAGATCGTAAGACGCAATAAGAAGCTTTTGTGAGTAAAAAATTCAAACTCACCCAAAATTTCATAATAGTCCTTGCACTTCGTGTTGATCCGGCGCACGGCCTCCAGCTGGTCTGTAGTGTACTCCCGCTGAGGCGGCTGGTGCGTCGGGGGCTTCCGTCTCCTGACTTCTTCAGCAGGCTCACTCCTGGGCGGAGTCTTCCGGCCCCCGGAGCTCCCCGCGGCCCGGACCCGCGTCAACAGCTCCTTAGCCTTCGCCGTAGGATATAAACGCTCAGCTTTCAACAAAAACCTCTCTGCCTTCTCCGTATTCCCCGAAGAGAAAGCTGCCTGCGCGATATCGATGCATTTCTCAGCCTCGTCCTTGTTCCCCTCAAGCGTCATCTTTAAGCGTTTGGAATTGCGTCTTTGGTGAAAGCTGGCGCGTTGCGCGTCGATTAAATGATAGACGTGTCGCGCAAATCTAATTAGCGTAAATAGATTTTATTTATAATTAAACTACACCATTGCTCAATCTACGAAGTGGAGGACATAATGCGTCAAAATAACAATAGGGTTGTCACTTTTTGTAGTTTTTGTCACGTCAGGGTTGTATTTCTCTTAAAATAAAAGAAATAATTTTTAAAATCATCAATATTCAACTTTTTTGTAAGCAAAAAAAGGAAGCTACGGTATTTGTTATACTAAGACTATGTTTAACGTTATATTAGCAAACTGTAAATAACATTTTTGAAATTTGGTGGCATAGTAATGATTTCATTGCCTTGTATTTGAAATACAATTTAAAACTACAATGGAAAGTTTTTTCATTACACGCAAGATTATTTAGATATCATATTTATAAAAACCATTAATTTACCGTGAATAAATATGAATCACAAATTTGTTTGAAAATTAAAATTGCAATAAGATCATTTTATTTTACAAAGGCTCAATATTATAAAACGTAATTAGTTCTTCTAATCTTGACCAATCTTGACATAACTTGTGTTAGTGTCAAACGGAACGTTATTATTTCCCTTTACAGATACAGAATGAACAGCCAATAGCATGCATCACTTAGTATGCGTCAACTGTTTCTATTGGTTGCTACGAATCTTCTCGAAAAGATATTTGTCAATAGAAAACAAAACGCGCTGTCATATGACGTGCTATGACGCATACTTCAATTGAAATCGAAAACTGAATTATTTGCGCTGTAGGCGTTCCCAGTGTGTAATTTTAGGTGTAAACCCCAAATAATCGTTGTACAGTCGTGTTATATCATTACCGTTGCGTACCGCTGATAGAAAACTCAGAAAACCATGGCTTCTCCCCCGATCTACAACCCCGTAAGTAAATCTATCATTTGTACGTTTAATACTTTTCTGAGCTACAATATGTGTCGCATAGTCGTGTTTCGGCGTTTTCAAGGGCATCCGGCAGAATGAAATGGAAATTAGTCATCTATTTGCTATGAAACCGCTTAATTCTGTTTCTACAATATGATGCAATGCATTTCAAATTTGGCGACGTTCTGTGCGTTTTGCGGCCGGTTTTACCCATTATAGATAACATTTCCCAGTTGTGAAGTCACCTTTTGTTTGATTTACCTCTTACACACTTCTATATGGCAGGTATTAACAGTTCGCATTGAAAATACGTCAAATACCGTGTTAGGTCTATTTATTTTATAAATTAATACACATGTAAGGTAACAACAGGTTTTCGTCTAATACGAGATAATATTAACTAACTGTTTATTGAAATTCGCTGTACAACTACAAGATAATGTTATCATAAGATAAATATTTGAAGAAATTCAAGATGGTAGTTCATGTCCTACACAAGTAATTCACATAATATTATAGATTTACATATTTAGTTAGTTCTTTAGCTATGTTTGTTTTTAAAACAAACTATAAGGACTATAATATAGATAGATAGATAGATAAAGAATTTATTTGAATACTGCAATAACACACAATATCAAAAGCAACAAAGTATAACAATAACACAGAATAAGTAGAGACAATCAAAAAAATAACAAAGCATAAGATAAGGTAGTTAGAATGAATGATTGTGTGCGTTGCAGCAAAACAAAAGGGTTCACAGCTCAGCTATACGCTTCACTCTTTCGAGCAAAACACTGGTATTCTGCTGAAACCCAGGTCACGTTAGTTTCCTAGAGAAACTATACAGAAAGGGAGGTACTCAAAGGTGTAATATACTTTCGTTAATAACTTATAAATTGTGGGTATACAAAGTGGTGTAAAGTGTGCAGTGTGTGATAGTGCGTGTGTTGTGTAATAGTAGAAAAAAAAAAATAGTACAGATCAATATAAATAAGGCTAAAAAATAGACAAAAGGTAGTGTGTAACATGTGTAAGTCAGAATTTAGACTCTGAAATCCGCAACCAAATAACCGTAAGGTATCCCTGTTTTTTGTTTATCCAGAAGTATCTTTTTGAAATGATGTTTGAAAGATATTTTGGTTTTCAACCGCCTTACTGTAGGAGGGCTAATATCCAGTCTATATTAAACTAATCTGCATAAAGACAGTGTACATCCTTCAGTGAGTAATAAAATAAATTCCTACACACTTAATTGTAAATTTAAAAAATATGTAATGATTTCTAGATCCACTGATGGCATGACACCTACAATACTGTGTATTTTTACTATTTTTATGACTATTATTATAATATGATAATATAATATCAACGGCCTCCATAGTTCAGTTGGTAGTGACCCTTCCTACGAAGCTGGAGGTCCCTGGTTCGAATCCTGGTAAGGGTATTTATTTGTGTGCTAATCTCAAATATTTGTTCCTGAGTTATGGATGTTTTCTATGTATATAAGTATGTATTTATATATCTAAGTATGTATATCGTCGCCTAGCGCCCATAGTACAAGCTTTGCTTAGTTTGGGGTTAGGTTGATTTGTGTAAGATTGTCCCCAAAATATATTTATTTATTTAATATATGTGACGTCCCACGGGTGAAAGTACCTTATGGCGGTTGGTGCTTACATTGCGAAGCCTCGCATTAGTATTGCAGCGTCATTAGAAATAGCGTAAGCCCTAACCGCCTTAAGGTACCTTTTCTTGTGGAATGTCACATATGACTAATTGTATTACTTATTTGAGTCAAAATAATAAAATGTAGGGTCAGAACCGGTGGTAGTTTCTTTTTTCTCTCTTAAGTGCATTGTACTGTGCCTAAATTGAAAAATAAATATCTTTTGTCTTTTTTTATGTATAAAAACTTCATCAAGCACAACTAATTTAATAATTTACGCACATTCTGTGGCAGGCAAAAACTACATACATACATGTTAGGCACAACAACACACATACACACACATGTACACTTCTAGACCAATTAAGTGGCCCACCATTATTTTTTTAATAGATTGACATGACTAGATGGCTTGTAGTGAGGTACTCATGAAAACAATGCCTACTGGACTATTTATAGACACAGAGTCATTCATGTCATTTAAACAAATCAAAGTAAATGTAAAGTGACCTATGGTAACATGTAACTATAGCATAGTCTATATAGAATATTATAAGCCGTGGGCCGTAGAATTGTCCCCCACCATATTGTCCCGTGGTTGCAGTAGGAGTCTGCTAAGGGAATATACCGGGAGATGGGCAGCAGCATCTTCCGAAAGCCTACACAACAATAAACAAATAACTGCGCGCGCCAACCCGCCTGCCAAGCGTGGCGCGTATGGCAAACCTTGAGGGGCTGCCTATGTTCAGCAGTGTGTTGTGTGTTGTGCAGAGTGGACGTCTTATGGCTGATGATATAGAATACTACTAGTGTTCTACTAGTACGCTATTTGTTCCTAGGTGGAGTAGCTGTGCAGGTGACATTTCTCTTACATATTCGGTATCTTTAGGCGGCTTTCGGACAGAGGGCGCAATTGACTTGAGCTTCAAAAAGTTCTTAGGCTGTGGACGTCTATATCTCTATAGTCTCTGATTCTATTGACAATAGTATGAAAGAAGAATATATAGGAAAGATACTTCTGAGAGTTATTGAGAAGTGATGCAATGTTTGTGTTCCAAAAGTATGTGTCTATTATTTTTTATTGTTTAAATAAATAAACTATTCAACCTTGAAGTGCTACATATTTTTCCCGTGATATCACACACCGCAACAATACACGTTTCCAGTACAGTCAACGTCAAAGATATGTTTACACTTTTGAGCCCTATTACAAAGGAATAAGGTGCAAAAGTGTAAACATATCTTTGACGTCGACTGTACAAGGGAAATGCAATAAAGTCATTTAGCTATGCACGTGGAGATTTAGCATTTAGCTCAGCAATTAGTCGTTTACACCTGACGCACCGCCTCGCGAGGAAATTGCCGCGCGCGGCAGCTCGGCTGGTGTGGACGTGCTGCGCCCGAGGCATTGGGGCCGCGCGTGCGCTTGCCTCGGCTGAGGCACGCCACACTAGCCGAGCTGCCCGTCAATTTCCTGGCGAGGCGGTGCGCCTTGTGTAGACACAGCTATTTATGAAAAAATATACATCTGGGATAATGCACGACGCGTTTTTTAAACGCGCGTTTGTAACGATATGCACGTAAACTGCGCGCGAACTAGGCGCAGCTTGTAGACCTTTGCACACCTACATGTTACGAAATAGTACGGGCGGGGACCGTAAGATCTGCTACGTTACGTGATACGAAGATAAGCCCCATGGCACATGTGCATAAAAGTGATGCTGAGTTCCGAAAAAATAGTAAAAATAATTAAATTGGCCGAAAACACAAAAAAGTACCACTCCCGGTGAAAAAAATTGCTTTCCCCGTCCGTACTATAAATTTTATGAACGTAGTGTCGACGCGCGTTTGAATCGATACGCACCGGCAACGCGCGTTTGTGTCTCCGCGCCCGCACCCCGCACCCCTTCACCCGAGGGAAACCCCGGCAGTTGGCAAGACGTTGTACCCCTGGCCTTATCATTATCACACTTGAGCGATTTGAAAGCGATTTCTACACAAAACTCGTACGCGGCGAACTCGCGGCGTGTTCGCTCCCGTACAAAACTCGCTCGCAAATCGCAAGTGTGATAACGCTCTATAACACAGGTGACGCAGGTGTATCGCAACAAACGCGCCGTCAACGCGCATTTTTCAAAAGCTGTAATAGAAGCGGAGTCCCTTTCTAGCAAAATATGTCGTCAAGTGACATCCGCTTGTATTACAAGTTACAAGCTATTGAGAAACCCTGGCCATGGATGTCAAGCTTCCTATAATTTACTAGTTTAATTCGCATTTCAGGTGATACCATGCGTACACCCCATCCCCGGGGGGATGTTCCCCGGCCGCATGATGCGGTTCCAAGGCAACGTGCCACCGGGCGCCCAAAGGTATGGTATACTATGTGAGGTATGCTGTATACTTTTCAAGCCACTGCTTGGAAATGTGGCCAAGTAGGTCTCAATCCGAGCTGGAAAGTGGGGTTTAGCTGTACAGTCAGCATCAGATATATCGCATCAGCTAGAGTAGCTAAATAGTTCGGCACACTATACAAAATACATATATAATAATAAATAATAATAATTTTGTATGTTTTTGATGTATTTTTGTATTTTACTTTTGTAAAAATATTATAAAAGGTCCTAACCTAAGACGAAAAATAAATAAAGAGAATAATAATAATAAAGCCGTTTATTCATATCAAAGCTTAAGTATTACATGTTTCAGTTGTAAGCAAAAAATAAATTAAGTACGAAGTGTCAAAATCAGGCAAAAGATGGGAGTCATAGATGCCCTCAGGCATTCACTATCCTTAAAATGGCGACGGGTCGGACATGTTGCGCGCTACTCTGACAGAAGGTGGACCATTCTAGCCACAACATGGAGAGGACCGTCTGGAAAGAGACGTGTTGGCAGGCCGATACAACGCTGGGCCGAAGATTTAATCAAAGTTGCTGGCAAAAGTTGGGTAACTGAGGCTGCAAACAGAACGCTATGGACGGAGTTGGAGGAGGCCTTCACCCAAAGACAAAATACATAATATGGTGTGACAAACTATTTGATCACTTGGACTGTTACAATATATTTGATGCTGACTGTACATCTAATGCTTTTCTTATCAAGCAATCAGTTCGTCAACCAATTAGATTTTAGATTAAGTACACATTGATCTGTCACTTTAGTTTTTGAGTTATAAATAAATTTTAAACAAGAAAAGAATCGACTTCACTTAGGATCCGCTTCTCCAAGAGGAAATGCCCCAGTTGCTGTAAAAAATAGTGAAATGACTATAGGTGTGCCTATAATAGTTGAAGAGTTCCCTCGATTTCTCCAGGATCCTATCATCAGATCCGGACCTGGTGACAATGGGACCAACTGTGAAGTATACTCTTTCAAACAAAAGAAGTATTTAGCGCCATCTAGTTGAGACCGACCTAAAGATAGCCAAAATGTATGAGGAATCAGCTCCATGTAGTAACGACTATTGTACTACTAGTAAACTATTCGTTACTAGATAGAGGTGACATTTCCTCTTACATTTTGGGTATCTTTCGCTCTCAACTAGATGGCGTGATAGACTTAAGCTTCAAAAAGTTCTTAGGCCGTGCTGCTCTATAATATAAGTTACCCTATGCCTCTGCTGTGGGACCAGATCGGTTTGTGTAAAATAGGCTATGCTCCTATGAAGTCAAATCAGCTACTCTTTAGGAAACGTCAAAACGATTTGCCATATGAAGTTTATACGGGAGACTAATATTGTGACGTCATAATAGGGGTGATGACACATGTTGAATTATGCAATGAAATTAAGTTGATAGGATGCAAAATGATCAAAATATCCAAATAAAGTAAACATTAAAAAAATCTATTGAAATGGTTCAAAGATATCGGGCTTCAAAGTTTCAAATTTTTTCGATTTTTGAAAGTACGAAATTTAAAAAACCAATGATACCATTCGATTTCTAATATTTCTAATATTGTGACGTCACAATACTATACGATGAATACATCTCCTTTATAAAAGTTTAACTATTATAAAATCATTTAAAACGCAAACACATGTTACACCTGGATTTTCCCGTGTACTTTTGAAATTTTACCTACTGGAAAGTACACTATTGTCCCATAACCTGATGGACCTCTCGCCCCCAGATTCGCGATCAACCTCCAATGCGGCCCCAACACGGACCCGCGCGACGACATCGCGCTCCACCTCAACTTTCGCTTCGTGGAGCAGTGCGTTGTTCGCAACCACCTCACCGCCATGTCGTGGGGGATGGAGGAGACGAGTGGGGGCATGCCGCTGAGCCAGGGGGGCAACTTCGAGGCTCTGTTGTTGTGCGAGCCGCAATCTATTAAGGTAACATTTCATAACTATGTTAACTCGAAAATAATCTCACACTAAAGTTCTTCATCACTTGGCCGGTTTTTTTAACGCGCCGGCGACGCGCGTTTATATCTATACAGAATTTAGACTATTCCACCAACCGGGACCGGTCCTTGTTTGTCATTTTCTATACAAAAAAAGTCTGCCGATTTTTTTTTATATATATAGATGGCTTTCTCCCTTTGCACATGAGCAATGGGAATTCTGCCAATAACAAGTTGACGACGTTAATCACATTTTATTTGTTAAATAAATATAGGCAACGTTGCTCGGTTTCAGCCTTGCTCTTTGTAAGGGTGATAGCTGTTCCTTACAAACAACACGTGGCGGCCATGCCAGGACAACTGTCTATTAAACTACAGAGAGTTTACACGCGTTTTGAGACTAATTCTTCATTAGCTGCACACTTTTATTAGATCACCGCACAATAAGCTATCAATATTACACACTGAACTACTTAAATGAGCAAAAAATAAAAAATGTTTCTCAAGACGTCCAAACTACCCTGCGTTACGAACAGAAGTCCAAGTCTACCGATTCATGCGGGTCATGAGAACGTCAAATGCATGCGTAACGTCAAAATAGCCACGTCAGATAAACGTCAGTCCATACAATGAGTAAAAAAACCCATAAAAGACATTTATTCTACAATTTAGGCACATTACAATGCACTTATATGAACGTCAGAGAAAAAAGAAACTACCACCGGTTCTAACCCTACACCTCTGACCTGAGAAGTATGACCATTGGTATTTTCGGCAGAGGGAACGCCTGTCAATGGCCGCTCCGGTTGGTTAAATGCTTTAAGATACAGAACAAACTGCTCCGTAGAATGAAGGAAAACAGAATTCTCACTAACAAAGACGACTTTAATAGGTATTTGCCATAGATTGCCACAAATTTCTCACTTATAGAGACGCAAATCTAACTTATAGAGACTTAGAGGGCTTTCGCGATCGAGATTTACACTAGATGGTGGCACTGTGACTTGAGGTCCTTTTGATAGCAGCTTTTAAAATCCACCAATCATATTATATTTTTTAACCGACTTCAAAAAAGGAGGAGGTTCTCAATTCGACTGAATTTTTTGACAGCTGCTGTCAAAAAGATCTGCCACCGTGGTGCCATCTAGTGAAAAATTCTATAGCGGAAACCCTCATTCTCGCTATCAGTCAGAAATGTGCCCAAAATAGGTTTTTATAGTACAGTCAGCAGCAAAAGTAGCTAAGCGGGTAGGGTGTTAAAAATGAGCTGGACAGAACTTTATTGTTAAGAGAATAAGAGCGTGTGTAGGTCATTTTGAACACCCTACCCGCTTAGCTACTTCTGCTGACTGTACTCTTGTACAATCTGTTGTCTGCTAAATGTTCCTCATTGTCACCAGGTGGCGCTGAACGGTATCCACTTCTGCGAGTTCCCGCACCGCGTGCCCTTCCAACGCATAACCCACTTTACCATCGACGGAGACGTCATGGTGCAACTGGTGGCGTTTGAAGGCGCGCAACCACCGCAGCAGGTTTACATGGTACGTCATTTGCGGTTGGTAAACTGACGGAGGCATATGTCGATGTATGGGGATAACAGAGTTTGGACGGCAAAATTAAGTTTGTTGATAACGAGGGACATTTGCAGTTGGTAAACTGACTGACCATATATCGATGTATGGGGATAAAATAGTTTGATCGGCAAAGTTAAGTTTGTTGAGAACGAGGGACATTTGCAGTTGGTAATCTTCGACGTACATCGATGTATGTTGGGGTTGACAGTTTGCTAACGGCATAATTAAGTTTGTTATAGGACAATATAGGACAGTTATATGTGGTGACAACTTTACCATCGGCGGCGACAGCCACCCCAGCAAGTGCAGTACAGTCGCCACCAATTATATCAGAGCGACCAGGGTACTCAAAAATATCTGAACATGCACTTTATCGCCTTGACAATAGAGGCGTTGTTCAGATACTTGTGACCACCTTGGCCGCTCCGATATATCTGAAGGCGACTGTACATCGTACGCCAATATAACTATATAATACTGACAAATACTGGCTTATATCGATGTATGAAAATTGATGGCCGGTATGAAAATTTGTCCCTCGATCACCCTCGAAGACTGCACACACGAAAACGCGCGACCAGCGATCGAGCGGCGGCGCAAGCGGCGCGATCAAAATGTATGAAATGTTTTCAAAGCGTTTACGATAACAGTCTTGAGTGCCACCACCTGGATTTCCGAAAACCCTCATTACATTCATATTATGTATATATACTAGTAGTCCGCCTCGAACTGAGAACTCGCGATTTACTCGCAAACGAGTTGACCAATATAACAAGACCCTTCGGAGGATTTTTTTTCTCCTTCTAGCTCCATAGCCACTTGATCGATCCTGCTCATACACGAACTTTCAAATTTTATGTATCCCTGCTACAGCCCCAAGAAATTTCATAAAGATCAGAAAACCGTTACTAAAGTTATCGTCGTACAAACTATCGGAATCAAAAAGCCATCCAAATGCCGAGACGTCCCAGTAGCCAGGTGACAGTTCGGTCTGGAGTTGTTTGTAATAACTCACTTCGCTTACGCTCCGCGAGTTCGATACCATAATTTTCAAGAGTTTTGACCAGTTTCTATGTTGTTAACAGGCGCAAAGTCCACCGGCGTACGGGTCGTACGGCGCTCCGCCGCCGGCCTACGGCGCCCCCGGCTACGGCGGGCCCCCGCAGGGTGAGTCCCACATTTTCGTTGCATAGGGCTGCAGACAGGGACTGAGCTGGTCTGTACATCGCTATCGTATAAACAGGTTCATACAACTCCATACATTTGATTCGTACCGCTCGGGACGGGCGGGTCTGAGCGACTCGATCAAATGTATAGACTTGTGTGACACTGTTTTAGATGATAATACAGTGCGATTAAAAAAACTATATTTCGTTTCCTGTATATTTCCCGTTTCAGGTATTTCTTCTAAAATTGTCCTCAAATAGTAACCGCTCGATACAACTTGGATTTTTCCACAAGAACATTACGTACATTCGCGATCAGATATATCGGAGCGGCCAGGGTACAAAAAATATCTGAATTTGCACTTTATCGCCCTGGCAATAGAGGCGTTGTTCAGATATTTGTGACCACCTTGGCCGCTCCGATATATCTGATGGCGACTGTACTAAAGGAAATTGAAACTTGTCTGTGTGGTTTTTGGATATAGATTGTACAACGGGCAAAATTGAAAAAAAAAACATTTCGTTTTAAATAAATTGTAAGTAGGTAATAATGCTTTTAATGTCTAGTTAGATTTGTTCTAATCATATCAAGA
The DNA here is from genome assembly GCA_911728535.1 of Pammene fasciana. Lineage (NCBI taxonomy): Eukaryota > Metazoa > Arthropoda > Insecta > Lepidoptera > Tortricidae > Pammene > Pammene fasciana. The sequence continues at coordinate 2,128,680 of OU452296.1, forward strand.
TCTTAAAGATAATTTGTGATTTTGTAAATTATTCATAGTAAAATTATAATTTTGTAGTTTTAAACATATGTGGTTGAATTTGTGTTCTAATTATCAAAGGATTGCCATTAGTCAAACTTATGCTTATTATAATTAATTGAGAATCTTTAGAATTTGTTTTGTTATATAAAATTCATACCTACTAGGTACTATCGTGCACTCTGTACTTACACTACTTTCGTACAGTCGCCATCAAATATATCGGAGTGCCCAGGGTACTCAAATATATCTGACCATGCACTTTAGCGTTTTGACAATAGAGGCGTTGTTCAGATATTTGTGACCACCTTTGCCGCTCCGATATATCTGATGGCGACTGTACTAAATGGATAATGGGATATGGGCCTTTCTAAAAAACGGAAACATCTCGCACTTTTTTTGGATTTGTGTTTTTAAAGTATGGAATACGTATTCAAAGTCATTTCTATAAAAATTAACATACGCGTAGTGTCTCAAAATTATTTGTGTACCAGCTTTGCCCATTATGTAACTCTTTTGGGCAAAGTTAGGAAGAGCGCAAAGTTGTTTACAGTTTTCATTTTCCGCTATTTTACAGTGCAAATGGTGTAGAAAATGTATACACCGTGAGCAGATTAAACCCGACGGATTCTAACCATGTATTCCCGAGGCCAAAAGAAGGCAAAAACATTATATGACTCTAGGTCGATTTCGCCTTAGTTCCAGAGTAAATGCCAATTTAAAAAAAAATCAAACACTATTGTATCTGAGCGAAAAATGCCTGTTTGATGACGATGTCACCACTATGAAGACTAGTCTGATGAGATCTTTATTGACAGATGTCAATGTAACAAAAAACTCTTTTCATTAACTAGTTATTAGGAAAAAAATGTAAAAAAATAATTGTAAGTGATATTTTTAGTTACAAAATTTACTTTTTATGTTTAAAACATTATAAAATATGTAAAAAAAAGGAAAATAATTTTTTTTTGCCAAAATGGACCAAAAGTCGTATGATGTTTTTTGCTTCTTTTGGCCTCAGGAATACGTGGTTAAAACCTGTCGGGTTTAATCTGCCCACGGTGTATATAAAAATTGCGATTTTCTTGTAAAATAAATATGAAATGTACCAATATGCAGCATGTTAAAAATACAAAACTATTTTCCACCAATTATCAAAGTGTTTGGATCGGGCTCCACTTAGCATGGTTTAACGCGAGTGAAGTGACATTACTAATATTTTGAAGGTAAGTAGATGTATAGAAATACTTACTTATATATGTAATGTGTGTATGTCTAACTTTATGTTTCGTGTTCACTGGTTTACTGTGAATTGCACCTTCTATTTTGAACTTTTTTCTGAGTGAGACGAAATGATTTCGCCGAAAATTGTATTGCGAAACCAACTTTTCATAGAGTATCTTTATAGAGTAACTTATACAGGGTGTCCCAGAAATCGACGTCAAGCCGTGAATGGATGATAGACCAAGTTATAACAGTTATCAGAACAATACAAAAAAAAATCTATCACATATTCTTCAAAAATTATGGTCACTTTAAAAATTTACTAGAAGTTAAGAGACCAGGGCGTGAATATTCTAGTAAATTTTTAAAGTGACCATAATTTTTGAAGAACACGTGATAGTTTTTTTTTGTATTTTTCTGATAACTGTTATAACTTGGTCTATCATCCATTCACGGCTTGACGTCGATTTCTGGGACACCCTGTATAATAGAGCAGTACGATCTAAGAACTTTTTGAAACTCATGTCTGAAAGCGCCATCTACTCCAGAGCCACCTATAGGTAGCTCATAAGTAGGAAAAAAGCTAGCTTTACTGCGGTACGCTACTCGTCTCTAGATGTCGCTGCGACGCAATATAAAAATAGGAAGAATAAATGACATTTCGTCGCAGCGACATCTAGGGACAAGTAGCGTACCATAGTGAAGCTAGGTTTTTGCTACATACGAGATACGAGTTACTTTTTTCGAGTAGATGGCGTCAGACATGAGCTTCAAAAAGTTTTTAGACTGTAGCTGTCTACATTATCTATGGCCGTATAACTTTTACCAAATAATTATTTCGCTACCATTCCATTTCCCGATCCCATAGTTGGGAAATGAAAATTACCTACTATATTTCGTTTTTTTTGAGATTACAAATTCAGTAAACATAGAAACAAGTTGCCAACCTGTTCTAACCTGTTCTGATTGAATGTTCAATTTAAACACACTGCAAGCACACCAACAAACGATTAGTTAACATGATGAAGAGTTCACATTTGTAAATAAATAATGACAATTTGCAGATTATAATCCATAACAGCAATAAAAACACAATTTCGTTTTGATTATCACGTTACATACACATGACAATTGAAAAACTGTCAGTGACACACGCATACGTTATAAATCGAAAACCATATGCTTCGAACCTCCTTTTCTCCAGGTTTTTTATTGTGCAACATTCACTAAAACATTAACAATGATAAGAATAAATTATTTCGTAATAATGACTCTTATTACAATACTGTAAAATAATTAATATTATTCAATTTAACATTTACAAATACCTACGCATGGCTTTATTATAAATAGAAATGTATTTAAATATTTTTAATTGGCCGCATTGGCACTTTGACACTTGTGACATGTATCATGACGTATCGTGCCTGATAAAGAACCCTGTACATGCGCCTTTCAACTTTTTTCTAATCTAAAGAGAAACGAACTATAGGTTGGGTTAGGTTAGGTTGGATTATGTAAAGTTGGGAAATGAAATTCGGCCAAATGAAAGTTCTGCGAAAAGTTGGTTGGCAAGTGATTCTGCAATACAATTTTCGAAAAGGCAGAGAACCAGACGAAATATATAATGAAAACAATAAAAGTTTGCTTTATGAAAGTTTTAAATAGTATTATACATTATTATTTATATTTGTTTTACAATTGGCTGAAAATAATTCTGTATTTTTAATTGGCATGCAAAAATAGAAACAAAATTCTACTTTATTTCTCTCCACGTGTCCGCAACTTCTGTCCATTGGCATAAATATGTAGGTTGCAATTTTATAACAAAAAAAAATTGTTTTTGAATCCCTAAAGAAACGATTTGTTACCAGATTTTATATAAAAAATAAATATAATAAAATGTAATTATACATAGATGCGAAGGTACCTACTCGAGCGATAATTTGCCGTCATTTTACGGATTATTTCAGAGTTGTAGTATAATAATCATCATATCAGGAAACTAACGTATTGTCATACTCCTTTGTCGCACGCTACTGCGTGACGAAAATGCGTGACGCCTTTTGTATGTACACTGAAGAGGAATGAAAACGGTTTACTTTAATAGTAAATTTGTATACGAAGTTACCCATTTACATTTATCTTGAGTGTTTTATTTGCATGCAGCTTGGGTGGTTGACTTTAACCTTTTCTTTGGCACGTGAAAACTCACTTGAGCGGAATTCCGCTGGCATAGATAAAAATCAACTGGAATGCGGAGTTTATGGTGGCTTAATTTTTGTATGGAACCCCATAGGGGCTATTCATAAATTACGTCATCATTTTTTGTCGATTTTTGACCCCCCCCCCCCCCCCTCCCCCCCATCCCCTAAAATCATCCAAACATCATAATTCGCATGACCCCCCACCCCAACCACATAAAATGATGTCATTTTCAAAAAAACCGACCAAGTGCGAGTCGGACTCGCGCATGAAGGGTTCCATTAACAGTTATAGAATCACGAATTTCATTCCTTTCTTTACTCATTGAAACACTTTATAAAGATGCGAGAGGTGATGTCATCTTTACAATGACCCCCCCCCCCCCCCTCCTACGCCATGCTACCATCATCCGGTGTCCAGACCCCCCCAATTTGAAATGACGTAATTTATGAATAGGCCCATAGACAAAATGCAGCTGGAAGTTGATTTTTTTGTCCATGATTACTGAATTGCGCTGAAGTGTGTGTTGCGTCTATGGCGTGGTCGGGTGTCGTACTCTGTAGTAAATCGATGGTACAGTCAGCAGCAGAAGTAGCTAAGCGGATGGTGTGTTCAAAATGACCAACACACGCTCTAATTCTCTTAACAATAAAGTCGTGTCCAGCTCATTTTGAACACCCTACCCGCTTAGCTACTTCCGCTACTGACTGTACCATGTCATTTAACCACAGACTACACAGACACCTCATCATTAAGCTTTTACAGGGAGCACGAGGTCACCACACATCAGCGCAATTTTATTCGTAAATTTCTACGATTCGAACAGCACATCTCAATAGCATTCTACACCAATTTGTAGTATAACAATCCAGGTTCACCCCTGTACTAGATTTTTGTGGATATTTTTAACTCACATGAGTTATGATCAAAAACTTTAACTCAACTAAAATAAGCGGTCGCGCTCTCATACAAAATGAGTACGGGAGCACCTATGTGTGGTGATCTCGAGTTGTACTTATGATCTATCTAGTGGTTGAGGTTATCTGTGCATTTAACGCTGAACATGCACGCACGTAGACACACGAGTATACAATCAATTATAAAAATTATAAGGGCAGGATATACCAGAAACTATAGAGATATAGACGACCACAGCCTAAGAACTTTTTGAAGCTCATGTCGATTGCGCCATCTATGTCAACATAAAGATACCGAAAGTGTAAGAGGAAATGTCACCTGCACTGCTACTCCACCTAGTAGCTACTAGTGTACTACTAGTTGACTGAGGAGCCGAGCGTAGCGAGGCGACGAACGTCTCCGTTTTCACTAGTACGACGATTTGGCAGATTGATGTGTGTGTATTGGTTGGTTGGTCAGTGTCGGTCTAGAGGTCGCATTTTTCATCCGGTTTCGATGAAACTTGACATGTACGTTCCTTGATTTATTTGCCAAAAATTGTCGAGCCATTTTTTGATTGGGAGGAAAATGAGGGGGGAAAGGGGGGAAGTTTGCTGTCGAGTTATTTATGTTCTCCGAAGTCTACGTTTCACAGAACCACTAGTACGCTATTTTTTACTGGGTGGAGTAGCAGTGCAGGTGACATTTCTCTTACATATTCGGTATCTTTAGGTGGCTTTGACATAGATGGCGTAATCGACATGAGCTTCAAAAAGTTCTTAGGCTGTAGCCGTCTATGTCTCTATACCTCTGATATTAAACATGGGCCAGTGAGAGCAGCTACCTGATCCAGTGATTCTACAAGAAAATGGTTTTATTAACGCCTATGGCATTTAATTCTTGCGAGGCGATTTGCCTTTGGAATGATGCGTCATATTGACACCAAATGGCGTCATGTACAGGATTTTTTTTCAATAACTAGCCATATAGAAGTGATTACTGATTAAGTAAGTAATACTCATACCTGAAGTTCGATTTTTGAATCTCACCGGGTGACTTATTTCATACTAAATAGTCATCGGCTGCATACAAAAAAGTCACCGGTGAGATTCAAAAATCGAACTCCTGGGATAACTCGGGGCATCTATACGAAAGTGATGTAGCAAAATATTTTATCGTCAAAAAATATATCGATGCTAATGACAACATCTACATTTTATTCTACATATATAAATATTACATATTATTTACTCGTCATTTTTAAATAAAAAAATTAAAACATGCATGTGGATGTTTCTTGGGCTTCGTAAAAACCGTATTCTTACTCTAGGACATGAATGGTACTGACAGTAAATTGTCATTTTGATTGAAATGACATCCGCATACTTTTATTATCTTAAGAGGCTCGATATCAGATATGACATCGAACCTCTTTATAGTACGTAGGTAATGGAGAATGTTCAATGAGCTCATGTATTAATTTAATTATATCGACATCTTTTTTAATCGATATCAAATCTCTAGAACTTGCCCCGAGTTATCCCAGGTATGAATTTGAACAACTTTTTCTATGGGACCAACCCCGAAAACCCCAAGACAATTTTTGGTTTCATACAAAACATCGATCGATCGGCCAAAATGTATGAAACAGCCAAAAAAATTTTTGTGATTTCGGAGTTGGCCCCATAGTAAATGTTGTTTAGTATGGCCAGAGACTATAGAGATACAGACGACCACAGCCTAAGAACTTTGTTCGAGAGCCGTCTAAAGATACCGAAATTGTAAGAAGAAATGTCACCTGCACTGCTACTCTACCTAGTAACAAATAGCGTACTACACTAGTAGCTACTAGGTGGAGTAGCAGTGCAGGTCTGGTTTGACCTACCGAATCCTCGATTACTCGCACAATATGTAGGCGCGGTCGCAGCCTGAAATTTTGGTCACTAAAGCAAAAAAAAAAATTTCAATTTTTGAGTGGGTCTTTTTTCAATTCGACACGTATGATTGTGGGGGGGGGGGTCATGTCCCCTGTGCCCCCCCCCCCCCCCTGGGACCGCGCCTGACAATATGACTAGTTATTGAAAAAACACCATAGAAACGCCATTACATAGATACCATACAGATGTTCTTAGGCTACGTAACGCCATATGCTCAAATTTAACCTGTAAATGCTATTGACATTGAAAAGGTTGAGGGTTATCGAATAATTTATCTGTAATGTTGTTTTTTCGTTGTGCTTTTGATAATTTTTGTTTTTCTTTTTGCGCAGGATTCTATTGAGCTGTTGCGTAGATCGTTTGGTGCTATAACGGTCATAGGTAGAGTAGACGATTCCATTTTTATTTGATTATTTATGAGCAAGGTTTAAGTGACCCTTTGGGGATGTCCATAAATTTCGTCATCGATTTTTGACCCCCCTAAAATCATCCAATGATTATGCTTCGAATGGCCCCGTTTCCTCCTACGTTATGCTACCATCATCCGATGTCCAGACCCCCCTATTTTGAAATGACGTAATTTATGAATAGCCCCTTTTCATAGCTCATGTGCTATGAAAAGGGTCACTTAAAATACAGGGTGTAACAAAAATACTGGTGATCCGTTTAAGGGCATAATTGGTATCGTATTGTGAGTAACAAAAAGCAGGTGAAAGAATTTTTGGACGCGAAAAAAAAATCGCGTGTATTTTTTTGTTACTTATTCTTAATTAGAATGCGATTATGCCCTTAAAAGGATCACCAGTATTTTTATTACACCCTGTATAGAGAATTCCGTACACTACACGGTCACCTGTTTTTATTGCAACTGAGTGTAATCTAGAAGGCTGTGAAAAAAGCACAACATGGCGATCTACAAACAAATGTATCTATAATTATAAATAATAAATAAATAAATATTATGTGACAATCTTACACAAATCAACCTAGTCCCACAGTAAGTTCAATAAGGCTTGTGTTGTGGGTACTAGGCGACGATATATACAAGAGATAGATATAGATAAATACTTAAATACATAGAAAACATCCATAACTCAGAAACAAATATCCGTGATATACACACAAATAAATGCCCTGACCAGGAGTTCGATTTTTGAATCTCACCGGGTGACTTATTTCGTACTAAATAGTCATTGGCTGCATACAAAAAAAGGCACCGGTGAGATTCAAAAATCGAACTCCAGGATTCGAACCCGGGACCTCCTGCTTCATAGGCAGGGTCACTACCAACTAGGCTAAGGGGCCGTTAAGTAATAATTTTCTTTCAATAAAGTATTTGACAATAATAAGGTTCTACTTAAATTTAAAGAACCTACTAAAATTAACTAATGAGTAGATTTTTTTCATGGCTTTCTTTTTAAATTACTTTTTTACTTCTCATGCTCGTAAAATTTCACTTTATGCTGGGTATAGGCGGACTAAAACTCAATTTTATGCACAAGTGCATAAAAAATTGCCATTGTCAAAATAGCTTTAGAAGAAGTCAATTTTTTATGCACTTGTGCATAAAATTGAGTTTTAGTCCGCCTATACCCAGCATAAAGTGAAACTTCTTATGAAAGAAATTCCTATTCTTTTTATTTCCTCACAATCGAAGTAAAAAGTAGAGTGTATAACTCGTCCATAAAACCCATTTTACGCTCGTACTTTATATCCATCCTCGCTCGCAAGCTCGCTCGTATGGATAAACGCCTCGCGTAAAATGGTGCGTTTTATGCACTTGTTGTACAATTTACTATTATTTTAAACAATTATTTGTGTACGTGTACGGACAAAGGGACCACTTTGTCGATATGGAGTTACTAGTACTATCTAAAAATACGCAATATGTACTATCTATTAGTGAAGGAAAAAATGGTCCTTGTAAATCGACAAAGTGGTCCCTTGCACTAAACTCGGCCACATTTATTCACATATTTTTAAATTTATAGCTAGCATATAATTTTACGTAATCTACGTATGTACACTATTTATATACGTTATTATACTACTTATATACGCACATATAAGTAGTATAATAAGACGTAAAGTTTTATAGCCAATCCAGTGGTAAATAGCCACTAAAGTGATCACGTCATGTAATACAATACGTAAATATGTGTGCCATTATTTTGGTAAGGGTACCATATGGTGGGTGCCGTGGGGTGCCTGGCCTTAGAATTGTCCCCCACCCAGCAACTGATAATAAATATGGACGGCGAGCTTCAAACAAACCGTCAGCCTGAAACTGGGAAACAACTCGATATACGCATGCTCACTACACTACCAATCAAAACGCGTCAAAATATTAGTCTGTTTTCAATTACGACAATTACTTAAAATACGATTGGTCTATGTCAAAAGGATTTACTGTTATTCTTTGTAGCACTGACACTTGAAATTGACAAGACAAAAGTGACATTGGAAACGCATTATTAGTGGACGGTTTCATAAAATAAAGAACAATCTTCGAATGTATCTTTTTTTTTTGATAGGTTTGAATTTTATTTTAACGAAATATGCAGATAATAACTTTATCGTGTTTTACTGTAGCATTAAGTGATGTTATTACAGAGTGCGTTTCTATCATACCTTAATAACTGGAAAGCGTGCACACGCAGTGAGTATTATTATTGAACGAGCCGAGCGTCAGGGAAGTGAGCTCTAACAAACAGCTTCTGGCTACTGGGACGTCTCGGCATTTCGATAACTTTTATTTTGAGAGTTCGTTCGACGATTGAAAGATTGAACTTGAGTACCTAACGTTTTCTTGATATTTATGAAATTTGTTGGGGTTATAGCAGAGATACATATATGTAATTTGAGAGTTCGTATATGAGCAGGATCGATCAAAGGGTTATGGAGCTAGAAGGCGCGAAAAGATCACATGGGTCTTGTTATATTGGTCAGCTTGTTTGCAAGTAAATCGCGAGTTCTCAGTTCGAGGCGGATTGGATGGAAATCTGGAAAAACGCTTTACCCGTTTTGACATCTAAACATTAAATATGTAATATTTTATTTGGTTGCCTTGACAGTTATTAATGAAATAAACTCAAATAGATTTGACACCTTTGTATGTCTTTTGAAATATGTGATGTAAACATGTATATTTAATTTAAATCAAAACATTTATCTGAATAAAAAGTAATAAGTAAATAATCATGAGACATTTCAATGGTTTATATATTATATTTATTTTTATTTATATTTTGTATGTATTGCATATGTAAGTATTGTAAGTTAAGTTTCAAATGTATGATGTCGATTAACTAATATTAGCACCGCCCACAACTTCTCTGCTTTGCCTTAAGGTTGACTGGTAGAGAATGCCTCTTGGCATTAAGTTCGCCTTTTGTACTATAAGATATTCTTTTGTGCAATAAAGATTAAATAAATAAATGGTTGTTCAAAAGTTGGCATAGCACCCAGCATCCCCATATAAAATTATCCGAGTAAAAGAAATTTATAATAATGTGGTTTCGGCTTTACTTACGCATGATAAGTGACGTCGTCTTTTTTATTATGTTTACCAGATATACTCTGGCACCATTTTACGGCGCAAGAAGGCATATTTATTTATTTATTTGATTTTATTCACAAACGTCACTGCCACCGTATCACAGAACCGCCATTTGTAAACTAAACGGTCTCGCGGCAGAGTTTGTAAGCACCGCCCCCCGCGGCAGACTTTTTGTGGGGTCATTTTGCAGCTCGAGTTCATAGTCTAGGTATATTACCAGTCGCTGCCCCCACCATATCGTCCCGTGGTTGCAGTAGGAGTCTGCTAAGGGAATATACCGGGAGATGGGCAGCAGCATCTTCCGAAAGCCTAAACAACAATAAACAAAAGAAACTGCGCGCGCCACCCCGCCTGCCAAGCGTGGCGTGTATGGTAAACCCCCCCTAATGAAAGGGGAGGCCTATGTTCAGCAGTGGACGTCTTACGGCTGAGATGATGATGATGACCATATGGTACCCGTCGCTTATCGTTTTATTGCTTCAGTACAACATTGAATCTGTACCTACAACTTACAGTCATTGAATATATCTGAGCGGCCGGAGTACTCAAAAATATCTGATCATGCTTTATCCCCTTGATAATAGAGGCGTTCAGATATTTGTGACCACCGTGGCCGCGCCGATATATCTCATGTCGCCTGTACGAAGTAAGCGCCGACCGCCAATAGCACCTTTACCATAATAGTGGCGCATTTTTTCCCCTAGATACTAAAATTACACGACACTAAAATTAATTAGAGATATAGACGACCACAGCATAAGAACTTTTTGAAGCTCATGTCGACTGCGCCATCTATGTCAAAGCCCCCTAAAGATGCCGAATATGTAAGAGAAATGTCACCTGCACAGCTACTCCACCTAGTAACGAATAGCGTACTAGTAGTACACTAGTAGCTACTAGGTGGAGTAGCAGTGCAGGCGACATTTCTCTTACATATTCGGTATCTTTAGGGGGCTTTGACATAGCTCGACATGAGCTTCAAAAAGTTCTTAGGTTGTGGTCGTCTATTTAGTAATCTGTTTTTTTTTACATATTTAATTCAATTTTTTTTCAGGTGCCTTGTGAATCGGAATCAAGAATAATCAAGAATTATATTAAGTTAACCAATTTTTTCGATATCTTTTTACCTTTTTTTAAAAAATTATGCACTGAAAGTGATTTTTAAAGCATTTACTTTTCCAAAAAATAAAACTTTACTTATATGGACAACGCAAGTACTCGATTTGAATAATTTCTTGTATTTGTTACTACTTGCGGTGTCTATTTGCTGCTGGTTAGTTTAGTTCAACTAAATACATCTTATGAATGTTAAATATTAAGAATAAATGTTAAAAAAACAATATAAAACTATACTTACTTGTTTCGAAATGTTTTTCACATTTAAAACTTAAAAATGTTGCATACTTAAGCTCTTTTGCATTTGATATACTCGTAAATTTCAGCATTTTATGAGGCAATTTTCTTGTAGAGCGGGTGAACTCTAGAGGGCAGCACAAGGCTTCTTTTTATGGGGTTGGCCGGTCGAAAGTCTTTACAGATGGCGCCAGCATAGCTCCTGCATATAGTGTCAAAATCTTGTTTTTTTTGTAATTTTCTGACCTGGATGCTAGGCCTTTAAGAGTCGCCAGGACGCTCGCGTTTCCATACAAACAAATACAAAGAAAATACAGCCAGTTACAGATTTACATACAAAACTTATTTTTGCTGTATTTTTTTTGTATAACAATTTTTAGAAACGAAGACGAATGTCCGAGCTAGATATGTACTACTAGAATGCCCATACCAAATTTCATGGTTCTAAAGCATGTCGTTTTAAAATGATAGCTAAACTACGTTTGTATGGGAACGCGAGTTCACGCGAGCGTCCTGGAAACTCTTAATACAAATCCCATACAACAATACTAGTGACAGGTACAAGCTATGCTGGCGCCATCTGGCCAAACCGTTGACAGTTGCCAACCCCATTGGCGCTAAGTGCTAATGTCAAGTTTATGTTGCCGAATTGGTTCGCTAGATGGCAGACTAATGAAGAATTAGTCTCGAAACATGTGTAACCCCTGTTTGAGTTAGATATCCGTTAGTCCACGTGCTGTTTGTAGGGAGTAGCTATCTCCTTATAAAAAGCCTAACCTCACCGTACAACGTCCAGCTCTTGGAGCGAAATTTTAATTAATTAACCGTACACTTGTCGTATCTACTTCGACATTGGCAAAATTGTCCCAATATTGTGGACAGAATGCCATATTTTAAAAATTGAATTGAACAGATGGCAGACTGCAACGCGCAAAAGATCGATCCGATGGTCAATTGAAATTAAAAAAAATTTAAATAAAGGAATTTTTCTTTGACTGAAAAACTTTTAAAGAACAGTCATGGTTCTATCATTATTTGGACACATATATGATATCTACATTCGTTTTTATTACAAATATACGTTGATTATTTATTTTTCAGAAGAAACGAATTTATGTAGGGTTTCCTGAATCGATTTTTTCACTAGATGGCGGCACGGCGAGGTTTAGCTGTCATAATCATAATGCACCAATCATGTTATGGATGGTAGAAGGTAAGGAGGACTTGCGGCCATCTTGTCGAGCAAGGTGGTTTGGTTTTGTCATTAACTTCTTATTTTTTGTTCATTTTCGTGATTCAGTGTGTAATATATAGCTTATTCTGCAGTGATTTAACGAACTAGTGTGCAACTAATGAAGAATTAATCTCAAAACAAGTGTAACCCCTGTTTGAGTTAGATATCCGTTAGTCCACGTGCTGTTTTTAGGGAGTAGCTATCTCCTTATAAAAAGCCTAACCTCACCGTACAACGTCCAGCTCTTGGAGCGAAATTTTAATTAATGAACCGTACACTTGTCGTATCTACTTCGACATTGGCAAAATTGTCCCAATATTGTGGACAGAATGCCATATTTTAAAAATTGAATTGAATTGATTGGATGACAATTTCTCTGTTACAAAAGTGTCCACCAAAAGGCGTGGAATTGGTGGCGCCACTTTAGCTTTAGCTAGTCCGGGTTCATACACGAAAGCAATACTAGCGCTACGATGGCGCTACGTGGAGAGATTTGGAACTTTTAGTTGCTGTTTCCCGCCGCTGGACACTTTTTAGACAGTTCTCATATAAGAGGTTGTCATCCTTACATTCTACTATCCATAAATCATGTTTAATCACATTTTTTAATTGGTGGATTTGACAGCTGCTGTCAAAATACCTCTCGTCACAGTGTCGCCACCTGAGGCCAGTTTTATAAAGTTACAAGTTACAATTTACAAGCCTCTTTCTAAACCTATGTGTTAGAAAGAGACTTCCGCTTGTAAATTGTAACTTGTAGCTTTATAAAACCGACCTCTGGATTTCAAGAAACCCTCATTGCTTTGTTTGTGTTTGAAAAATGCAGTTGTCAGTCAGACAAATTTGCTTACATTATGTCCGATGTCTATTGACCGTCAGTATACATGACATATGAATTTAAACCACAAGGTCCCTAATAAATAAATTTGTATTTTCCATTGGGAATGTAAATAAAATCGCATTTTTACGTCATTATTGCTTTTTAAGAATATGTAATACCTGTTTGTAGTTGTATTATGATGGTTAATAAAAAATAAAGTTTTAAAACTGTTTTATTTTTATTGCTTTAAGCAGCTGTCCCACCGTCGGCGATAAGCGAGGAGCGTTGAGAGTTTTTTTCTACTATTTGATCTTCATTCAACCAACCGGAGTGGCCATTGACAGGCGTACCTGGGCGTACCCCTCTGCCGGAAACATGACCAGTGGTCATATTTATTGTATGGACTGACGTTTATCTGACGTGGCTATTCATACGTTATGTACGAATCGACAGGCAGATAGAAAAACCGGCAGACTTTTGTATAGAAAATGACAGACATGGCCACTCCCGGGTTGAATGCTCTAAAGTATTTGCAACATAAAGTTAAGTTTTAAAATAAAGTTGAATATCTAAAATTGAAATGTATACAATATCGAAGAAATAGGCTTTCTTTATGCGAGAATATAATCGCTCTCTCGCCGGCGGTCAGACAGTTGTTTTATTTCCTCATATTTCCTCTTGCACATGGTGCATTTAAAATCGCACAATTTACATGATAAGACGCCTGCGTGCAAAATTGCGCCGGTTGTAGAGGCCATAACTTGCTTGTTATTGGAGAAATATATTTGGGCATGTAGCCTGCTTTAAAAATTGCGTCGCGGCGACATCTAGGGACGAATAGCATTAGCGTACCGTAGCTTTTTTCCTACTTTCGAGCTACCTTTAGGGGACTCTGGACTAGATGGCGCTTTCAGACATGAGCTTCAAAAATAAGTCTCTGATATTATTACTGGACCGATTAGAATGGGATTAGAGTTGACAGATTTTGCATATGCTTCCGTCAAAATTTGTATGGGTTGACAGCTAACTCAATCCCATTCTCATCGCGATTCAGTAATACCAGAGGACAGTTTTATAAAGCTACAAGTTACAATTTACAAGCGGAACTCTCTTTCTAACCTTATGTGTTAGAAAGAGACTTCCGCTTGTAAATTGTAACTTGTAGCTTTATAAAACTGGCCTCAGGTATCTAATACCTATCTATCTATACACTTGGCGGCCACCGTAGTCCGTAACGTAAGGGACTGCAACGGCGGGTCTGGGTGACGGTGTGGTTTGTCGCGGCAAACCGAGCGAACCGTGTGAGTGAGATTGACGCGCTCCGGGAGCGCACGGATCAATCGGTGTGTACCTAGCTAATATTGAAAAAGCGTTAGTACTGTGGGATAGTCAAAGTCAGTGGTTACGTCTCCTAGCTAGGGGGTGCCCGGTATAGAGGATACCGAGCCTAAACATGTGAGATGGCTTGTACGGGGTACCGCGGAGGCCGTCCCCGCCGGCGGGCACGACGGTGTGCGTGTAGAGTATCGTCACTGTCAGGAGTCGTATAATCAGTCGTGACTGTCGTGTTAGTCGAGTGGTCAGAGTCCGAGTCAATGTCTGTCAGTCTGTCGGCGTCGGCGCCCATCGCGTCATTCCATCTGCGGATGGAAGACGTGATGGGGTCGTCGGGGTCTGTCAGTATATGTCGGAGGAGGAGGTAATACCGTGTACCATGCATATAGTATACGTGTGTAAACTGAAGAGGGCAGCACATGATGCTCCTGTTAATTGGCGCGAAATGCAGACACATTTAAGTTGCCAAATGTGGACTATTGGCAACTTAAATGTGTCTGCATTACAATTATCTGCAATAAAATATACAAATTAGATGGCAGGGCCTACAACGTGCACGGGTACAGTCGCCATCAGATATATCGGAGCGGCCAAGGTGGTCACAAATATCTGAACAACGCCTCTATATTGTCAAAGCCATAAAGACCGTGTTCAGGTATTTTTAAAAATAGGAAAAAATTACATTGCGTCTCGCAGTGACGAGTAGGTAAGGTACGGTACCCTACCTACTCGTCACTGCGACGCAATGTAATTAGTACCTAAAGCTAGATTTTTTAGCTAGCCCTTCTATTTTTATACCTTTAAGTTGCGTTACTCTCGAGTAGATGGCTTTTCGCTTTCAGACTTGAGCTTCAAAAAGTTCTTATTAGGCTGTGGCCGTCTATATCTCTACATATAGTCTCTGGTTATATTTTATGTTTCCGAAGAACCTATGGCACATGTATGGCACGGACCAGCTTGCCAAGTGCCAAGTCTCACAGAAAAGCACGTTTGACAGCTATCTAATCTATACTTTTGACAACACTGTCAAATACAACAACTTTGGTCAAGATAAATAAATATACAAAACATGAAATTCATGAAATCAGTAGGTGAATATTGAATGGTCTGTTAAAATGACCGCACATCTGGTTATATATTGCTGATTTTTATCATGGACAGCAAAGTTTTTAAGCGAACTTTAATAAAAATAAAATGAACAAGTAAGTAGTGTAGTAACCAAAGCAGCATTTTTGTATTACTATTATCACTAGTAGTTCTGTGAACCGTAGACTTCGGAGCATTTCCCCCTTTTTTCCCCCTTTCCCCCTCCCTCGAAACTTTTTTTTGCAACAAGGAAAGTGTGGGCTTGACCTTTTACCCGAAAATGATTGAAATCCGTCCATAAATAACGCGACAGCAAACTTCCCCCCTTTTCCCCCTCATTTTCCCCCCAATCAAAAAAATGCCTCAACAATTTTTGGCAAATAAATCAAGCCAAGTTTCATCGAAATCGGATGAAAAATGCGACCTCTAGACCGACACTGACCAACCAACCAAGACATCAATCTGTCAAATCGTCGTACCAGTGAGAGCCCCAGACTAGGGTGACCAGATGTCCCGTATTTCAGCCACGAATTTTTCACTGTCCTGTAATTTAGTGAAATACGGGACAGCACAATGTATCAGTTGTCCCCTGTCCCGTAATTTAACCTCAAATCCCGTATTTTCAATGCAGTTGTCCCGTAAAACCGATAAAACAGATCTGGTCACCCTGCCCCAGATCCAACACGCACCCGCGCGCCCGTGCGACCTCTCCTTGTGAGTTAAAACGGAGACGTTCGTCGCCTCGCTACGCTCGGCTCCTCAGTCAACTACATGCGGTTGTACTCACTTGTGTTTAGTCACTACGCGCGACATGTTTCGGAGAGCTTAGGTCTTCCTCAAGCACTAAGAGCGCGCGTAGTGACTAAACACAGGTGAGTAGAGCCGCGTGTAGTGGTAATAGTGTTAATATGTCTCACGGAAGTTTAAATTCAATTTTTATTTTTGTATTGCCATCAGACCATTGAACCTACGATACTTACAATGGTAATTGTATGTGAATAAGTAGCGTATCAGTGGCAGAGCGTCATCGTCACCGTCAATTAGGCAAGCCGTCGAAATCAATTTCCTACGGCTTGCCTAATTATTAGCTAGTCAAGTAAATTTAATAGGAATTCTCCCTACGAACAGAGAATAAGTGCGTTATCACACTTGCGATTTACGAGTGAGTTTTGTACGGGAGCGAACACGCCGCGAGTTCGCCGCGTACGAGTTTTGTATAGCAATCGCTTTCAAATCGCTCAAGTGTGATAAGGCCCTATTAAGGAATTAGAGGTTTCTCTTATAAACGAAATGTTTTTAATATGAAAAATATATTGGTTGCTTTGAGTAAGGACATATGAATAGGTAAAACTCATTTTATCCAAAAAACCACCACATGAATTACAACTTAATAGGAAAAATAAAGGCACTAGTGCGAGAAATCGAACTCCCGCACCGTAAGTACCGTTTTTTAGAGCAGCTGGATTAAAATTTTGTTTTGTTTTGTTCACAGGTACACCAACAGTGGTAAGCGTATATTATTTCGTCTCTTTTTATATTCGATACATTATACACCGTTTTTTATTTTGTCTTTTTTTGCGTCGACATCATCAATTTTTTTTGCAGTCATTACTTTACTAGGACTAAACAGACAAAAATAATGACGAAAATCTTAGTAGGTACAGTCGCCATCAGATATATATATTTTTGAGTACCATGGCAGCTCCAGGCCTGAATCCAGGATTTTGTTCAGGGGGGGGGCACTTCCTTCCAAAAATCTTGCGGTCCGCTCGTATGCCCCCAATAGTATGCAAAACTTGCATACTATTGTCAGCCCCTGTTGCCCCCCCCCCCCCCCCCGGATCCTCCCCTGGGCCGCTTCGATATATTTTTATATTCTTCTGTCGTAATTTTTTGCGTTGTACCCACTGTATAAAAACTCGAACATATTGAAATAGTATTAATTTTCATTTCCAGACAATTAAACTTAAATTGACCTGTACATCAAAATAAAGAAAATTAATAAGACCTTCAAAATAAATAGATATATACTTCCTCCATTTAGAGTCCCTAGCTACGATTAATATTTGGTCTAACTATGCGAAAATCAGACATAAGTCCCGAAATAAAAACTACAAAAGATAATAAAAAGAAAGAAAAAAGTAGTTTTTTTAAGGAATCTTCGTCATCAGAAGAAGGAGGCTTCTCCACACCCGCAGAAAGCAAACGTATTGCCAAGGGTGAAAGAGATTCAAACACAAAGTTTAATCCTCTAAAGGACTCTGAATCATCTAACAGTGATAATAAAGAACGTAAAATTATTGACAAGGAAATAAATGATAAGGATAGGAGAGATTCAAACGCAAACCGTAATAAGCCTCTGAAGGACTCTGAATCATCTAACAGTGATAATAAAGAACGTAAAATTATTGACAAGGAAGTAAAAGATAAGGATAGGAGAGATTCAAACGCAAACCGTAATAAGCCTCTGAAGGACTCTGAATCATCTGATAGCGGTAATAAGGAACGAAAACAAGAAGTTGGGAAAGCAAGTGATGGGAAAAGTAACAAACAGGAAAATGGTAGAAAGAACAGCAATAAACGAGACGATGGTTCCACATTTTTAAGTAAACTTTTGAAGGATTCAGACTCCTCAGTCAGTAATAGCGGTACAAATAGTAAAACTAAAAATGGTGGTAGAAAAAGCAGCTTGAAACAAGATAAGCCGAAAGGGTTTTATGATCGGCTACTGAAGGATTCTGAATCATCAGATAGTAATAGTAAAGAGGGGATAACTAAAAAGGTAAACGGTAGCAAAGACACTATTGATATAGCAAATCAGCCGAAAGGATCTAAATCATCTGAGAATAATCAGAAAGTAGGGACAAATAAAACAGCAAAGCAAGAGAAGGAGGATGGCAGCAAAGACAGTCTTAAACTAGTATATAAGATGAACGATTCTGAGAGTAACAGTAAAAGCAGTAATGCTCGAAAACTAAACACTACAAACAATCAACCAACGTACGGTAGAAAAACCAGTTTTAAGAAAGACGAGAGTTCGACATTTTTTAATAAACTTTTGAAGGATTCAGACTCTTCAGACAGTAATAGCGGTAAAAATAGTAAAACTGAAAATGGTGGTAGAAAAAGCAGCTTGAAACAAGATAAGCCGAAAGGTTTGTCAGCTTTAAATGATCGGCTACTGAAGGATTCTGAATCATCAGATAGTAATGGTAAAGAGGGGACAACTAAAAAGGAAGATGGCAAGAAAGGCAGTATTCAATCAGCAAATCCGCTGAAAGCTTCTAAATCAGCTGAGAGCAATGGCAAAGACACAAGTAAAAAGGGATATAGCAGTAAAGACAGTATAAAACCAGCAAATTTGCCGAAAGGTTCTGAATCACCCGAGACTACTGGTAAAGAGAAGAAAAGTAAAAAGGAAAATGGGAAGAAAGACAGTATTAAAGCAGAAAAGGTGCCAAAAGGTTCTAAATCGTCTGAGAGTATTCGCAAAGAGGAGAAAAATTAAAAGGAAAATGGGAGCAAAGACAGTATTAATGCAGCAAATCTGTTAAAAGGTTCTAAATTATCTGAGAGTATTCGCAAAGAGGGGAAAAATAAAAACGAAAATGGGAGCAAAGCCAATATTAAAGCAACAAATCTACCGAAGGGTTCTAAATAACCCGAGACTACTGGCAAATAGGGGAAGAGTAAAAAGGAAAATAGCAGCAAAGTCAATATTAAAGAAGCAAATATGTTAAAAGATTCTAAATCATCTGAGAGTATTCGCAATGAGGGGACAAGTAACACAGGAAACGGCAGCAAAGACAGTCTTAAACTAGTATTTAAGATAAAAGATCCTATCAGTAACAACAGTAATAATAAAAGCAATATTGCTGGAAAACCAATCAACACAAATAGATAATCTAAGCAATTGAAAGATTCTTCAAATAGCAACGATGACATCAAAGATACGAAAAAGCGTAAGAAAATATGAACTCTTCGGACAGTGACAAAATTAATAGAAATAAAACAAAATATGAACAGGAAATCGCTAAACTGGCTTATGAACATTTTGACGTAAATATGAGTAAGAATGTAACACCTAATTCATATAAATTACAATATGTATCATCAAGCACCCATATTGATACTAATAATAATGAAACTAAAAAATGAAAATGAAATATCTTTCCAACAACAGAGACGCGGTGTACCTTTCGAATAACAATTTCTTTCACAGGGCCAAGCTAGAGACGGCTTTTGAACAAGAGAAGAGGCCGCTTTTTGGAACTATGAAAAAGTGACAACAATTAATTTGCCTTTATTTTCTTATAAGAGACTAATATAAGTATCATAATTGTACACTTTAAAAAATGTAAGTGATAAATATTTTGATATATATTTTGACCAGGGATTATTTGACTTCAAGCATAGACAGAGAAAATTATACTGCCTCTTCTTGCGCTAGTACCCTCGCTACTAAAAAAGGGATAAGTTATAGCTTATTAGTCTTATTACTTCCACTGTTAATGCACTTTTTGGCCAGCCAGACTTTATAAGATTAACAAAGAAACAATGCAAACTTACTAAATAAGTAGGCCCCCAAATTCCTGCGCCGTCCTGCTAAGAAGTCGGGCCTAACCCAACATCCAGGGCGCATTTCGCACGGTTTTAAGTCTTACTCTAAGCGCCTACTACGCCCTGCTAGAAAATCGGGCGCAACCCGACATTCAGGGCCCGATTAGGACGCCCTTGCTCTAAGCGCCTACTGCGCCCTCGTAATAGAAAGTCGGGCGAAGAGAAAGATATTAGGTATTTGCTCTATCAATTGTTTTTCACTCATGATAAACTAAAAAGTGTGGAAGACTCATTATGCTGCATTGCGATAGAATATTCTCATACTTCATAGTAACAAATCGTTTTTACAATGCATTAAAGACTTAGTTTGACTTGTAGTCCATTTACCCTATTGACCGATTTTTTCAGATGTACGACTCATATGCGCCGGTACAGCAGCAGCGCAGCGGGATTGGCACGGGCGCGGCGGTCGGCATCGGCGTGGCTGGCCTGGCCGCCGGAGGGCTGGCCGGCTACGCGCTCGGCGGTGGCTTCAGCAGCGACAGCCCACCAAGAGAGGAGGTAGGCTGTAGGCTCTGATGTTATATGATGCAGGCTCGCCGTGGCTTAGCCTCTGCGTGACCGGCCTGGCCGCTGGCAAAGCGCTCGGCGTTGGCTTCAGCAGCGACAACCCGCCGAGACAGGAGGTACGATCACTATGATGCGGGATCGGAGTGGCGCGGTATCGGCGTGGCCCGCCTGGCCGTTGACGGGTTGGCCTGCTACGCGCTCGGCATTGCTAGGTTCTGTTTTCTATGAGGCGGTTCGGCGTGGCTCGGCGGAGGTTCTAGATCGAAGTACTCAGTCCGCAAAGGTGTCGATTCAAGGTCAATATTGTAACCTTTTGCGAGTGGGACAACTTGAACTATATCAATGCGCGGTTGACTCTAACTTGCAAGCGTCCGATAGCCTTAAGAAGTGCTTAACATCAGACAAGGCTCGTAATTTTTGCCACCGTTAGGTATATAAAAACAATTCGCATATTAAATGGTAAATAAATGATTTATATTAATTTCAGGTGTCAGTCGTCGAGTTTGGCGGCGGCGATGACTGGATGGAATAAAATTAAACTAATTCAAAACATCTACATATTGATATATACAATTAAACATCAGGACAAAACGTCGACGTTTTGTAAAAGACATGACTCGTGCAGATGTATAATACATATTATTTAAAGAATCAGTGACAGCATAGACTTTAAATATATAGTAGACGGCCATAGCCTAAGAACTTCTTGAGGCTCCGAGTATTTAGCGCCATCTAGTTCAGAGCCACCTAAACAGAGCCAATACGTATGAGATAAAATCAGCGCCACCTAGTAACGACTAGTACACTAGATAAATATATATTAGACGGCCATAGCCTAAGAACTTTTTAAGGCCCTATGGTGACAGCATAGACGGCCATACAGAGCCAAAATGTAAGAGGTAATATCAGCGCCACCTAGTAACGAATAACGTACTAGTAGTACACTAGTTGTTACTAGGTGGCGCTGATATTACCTGTTACATTTTGGCTCTGCTTAGGTCGCTCTGAACTAGATGGCGCTAAATACTTGGAGCCTCAAAAAGTACTTAGACTATGGCCGTCTATTATATCTTTTAGTCTATCTATGGTGACAGGAATACATAGTTTATTGGGTGGGGTATTCAAAATGAGCTTCACGAAGCGTTTCCATCCGAGATTAGAGAGTATTCGTGCGAGGGACGTTTCGGCGCACCTTCCTTCTGAATTTTGTCTATGGTTGCTGAATTCCGCTCAAGTTTATTATAAAGAGACGCATATCTTTTACAAAACGTGGACTGTATGCTTCATTTACGTATTAAACTACGAAATTAGCTTTAAAAGATATAATGTTGTTAATATTGGCAATTGTTACGAGATATAAGATAATTATGTGAGATGCCTTATAGAAGCCTTGGAAAAAAATAGATTCCCGTGCTTATCATACATTAGTTTTATATCACATTTAGATCCATAAATGCGTATTGTAAAAGATTTAATGGTTTTATAACATGTGCACCCTGAAAGAATTAAAGGGCCTATAAATCATAGATGGTGCAATTTTGACGCAAAATCGCATGCAATTTCAATACGTTGTCTCAATGTACCTATTGATAATCGCAGGCGATTTATTGCTACGTCAATATATGCCCATATATTAGGGTCACCACATACCTAGCGGTTTTCCTCGCGGAATTAGCGGAAGTAGCGGAAATTCATAGACAAAATGCTTAATTTGTCTATGGTAGCGGAAATTTGTCTATGGCTTCCATACAAAAAATCTGCTACCATAGACAAATTTCCGCTACCATAGACAAATTTCCGCTACTTCCGCTAATTCCGCGAGGAAAACCGCTAGGTATGTGGTGACCCTTAGATGGCGCTGAACGAGATACGTTCTGCGAAAAACGTTTAAAAATGTTGCTACAACAAAACATATCTACATCTATAAGCGGTATTAGACATTGCAACCTGCAGGGCCCAATCTGTCAGGCTGGCAGGTGTAATTAAAGTCAGGGCCCGTAGGGAGCTGAAGGAGGGGCTGGGAGAGGCAGGGTACACAACAGATTGGGCCCTGCAGGTTGCAATGTCTAATAGCCGTTTATTTCAATTTCAATTTCAATTTCGTTTATTCTCACACATAAGCTTATGGCGCCTTACAGAGCCTGGCGGAATTTATGGCTAAAATTAGTCTGCTTAAGGCCTCTACAAACGTAAGCGACTAGTCACCTGCGATTTTTAATACATTGCTGTTTTTGATCCATCGATTGATTTCGTTGCACCTGCCTATACGGCAATGTCTCGAAATCGCGCGCGAGTTTTGTGTCAAAATTGCGCCGATTGTAGAGGCCATTACTTAGGGCTCGCATCAATCATCGGGTCGTATCAATGTAAACTACTTAGGTATTAAAAATAATAAAAATATCTAGTTGTAAGTAATATGACAAGCATATTCGTTTACTTATTACTATTTTGTGTTAGTATTTAATAGGCGTGTTTACACCTGGCGCACCGCCTCGCGAGGAAATTGCCGCGCGCGGCAGCTCGGCTAGTGTGGCTCGTACTTTTGCCTCGGCCGAGACACATCACACTAGCCGAGCTGCCGCGCGCGGCAATTTCCTCGGGAGCCGGTGCGTCAGGTGTAAACGGCTATTTACTAAAAATTCGGTAATTTAAAACAAAATATTGTACGGGCCCGTATAAATATCTCAATGAAAGTATTTCTAATGTAATTTATTGCACTACGTCATTTTATTAAAAAAACACTAAGTGTGAATTTTATGTAAATAAATATCAGCTGTTACCACTTTTCAGCATTTTATTGAAGAATCTGTATATCTGAACACTCGTAGAGAAAAACAGGGATTGCTCAACTCACTTGAATTCTTTCACTCGTATACTTACTTGAAAACTAGCATCGCAATGGCATCTGTAATACAGGGTGTTTTTTCCAGTAGCCATATTGTTGGAGGTGATTAGGTAAGTCATACTGAATAACTTTTTTTATGGGACCAACCCCGAAATCCCAAAAAATATTTGGTGCCTACCCATAGAAAACGTCAACGTCTGTCGGCCGAAAGTCAATTCTATATTTTTATTTCGAATAGCCGTGTTTCCACCAGACGCACCGCCTCGCGAGGAAATTGCCGCGCGTGGCAGCTCGGCTAGTATGGACGTGCCTCGCCCGAGGCATTCCGGCCGCGCGTTCGTTTGCCGCGGCCGAGCCACGTCCACACTAGCCGAGCTGCCAGTCTGCCACGCGCGGCAATATCCTCGCGAGGCGGTGCGCCAGGTGGAGACACGGCTAATTAAGTAAACAATTCATATCAATGTTAGTAAAACTTATAAATCTATGTTAGATGCTTAATCCTAAATATTAATTAAAAGCGGATGTATGAAACGGAGAGACATTGGAGAGGCGTATGCCCAACGGTGGGCGAACACACGCTGATGAAGAAGAAGAAGAAGTATGAAACGGCCAAGATTGTTTTAGAGATTTCGGAGTTGGCCCCATAATAAAAGTGGTTTAGTATGGCCTACCAAATCACCTCGCACAATATGGCTAGTTATAGAAAATTTAAAAATCATCCTGTTTGTATCTTGTGATGTGATATACTTAGTAATCGTAATTTTCTTTTCATTGAGTCAATCGATCGATTTTTAAAATGGATTATTTAATAAATAAAATCTATCGGTTTGTTGTGACTATGTTGTTTTTATTCCTGTATACTAGGCTGGCTATCACTGCGGTTTCCGCATCCGGCGATGGTGTGCGAGTGAGACAGTGCTCTGTATGCGTATAGCGCTGTCCCGTTCACCCATCCGGTTACGGCGCCAGTGTGATACCGCGTAACTTATTTAGCAGTTATTTATAAGTAGCAAAGAAACGAAACTACAGGGTAGAAACTAAGCAGCTACCGTAGCCTTTGAACGCCTGCAACTCCAGAGATGTCACATGCGCGTTGCCGACCCTTTACAAAAAGGATTCACCGCGTTGACGGCTAAAGGAACAAGAGGGTCCCTCGTCGTCAACACACTGGGTCCTCTTTGAGCTCTTTGGCAACCTTACCAGCAGGAACACAACACTATGAGTAGGGTCTAGTGCTATTTGGCTGTGGTTTTCTGTAAGGTGGAGGTACTGGAGGTTCCCCAGTCGGGCTCTGCTCCAGATTTGACATTCGCTGTGCTGTGCCCTACCACACAAAGTGAGAAACATTCGCAGTACCCATTCCTCTAGTTCTTAAAAATATAATAAGTAACATATACCACGACAGTCGCAAACAAGCATACGGCTCGCCTGATGGTAAGCGTAATGAAATTACAGAGAAACCTAATAATGTTGGTCACTAGCAGTTTCTACTTCTAGTAGCGAGTAGTGTACCGTTCTAACGCTAGATGTCGCTGCGACGTAATGTAATTTTTTCCTACTATTTTTATATCTTTAGGTTGCTCTCGTGCAGATGGCGCTTCAGACTTGAGTTTCAAAATCTTCTTAGACTGTGGTTGCCTATATTAATTAAATAAATAAATAAAAAATAAATATTTGGAGACAATCTTACACAAATCAACCTAACCCCAAACTAAGCAAAGCTTGTACTATGGGTGCTAGGCGACGATATACATACTTAGATAGATAAATACATACTTATATACATAGAAAACATCCATAACTCAGGAACAAATATTTGAGATTAGCACACAAATAAATGCCCTTACCAGGATTCAAACCCGGGACCTCCAGCTTCGTAGGCAGGGTCACTACCAATTAGGCTATGGAGGCCGTAGGTAATTATCTCTCTACTGCTAGTATTTTTTTATCACCAATATTTTTAAATTATTTTTCTGATGTATGCTGTTTACATGCATATTTTATCAAAAATGGTTCCCGTTTCGAAGGATTTCCAATTTTTTTGATTTATATTATTTTTTTCCACTTTCAATGGGCATCCAAGGAAAACAAATGAAAAAAATTACACATTTAGTTCATTTATTTAAAATATTCGGTAAGTTGTTGTATATTTAAATTAAAACACATTAGGTAAAATAATAACAGGGTGCCGCCGACAACCGGGGTCAAACATGTATATTAGATGTATAAATATATATTTTTTTCTTTTTTTAAATTAAATTCTCACATGATGTCCTATCTCTCTTGAACATGGTGTCTACCCATCAGGAGATTTATATATATATATATATATATATATATATATATACATCATTATCCGATGTTAATATAGTTTATTTTTAAATGATTTTTCATGACAGTAACCCTTTCTTAACAACCGCAACAATGATGTACCTTTTAGTTGAAAATTTCACATATATACTAGTTCATATACAAATCGTTACGTGTGCACACGCATATGTCTAACCAGAGTCCTTTTGTCTACATACTGTATTTTACAAACCTCGCACGTATGTCTTCTCTCCCCAGTATGAGCTCGTCTATGCTCGTTCAGCCCCGTCCGTAGCGCGAAACGCATGTTACACTGATCGCAGGCATATGGTTTCTCGCCGGTGTGCGTCCTCATATGACTAGGTAAGTACCTTTTATCCTTAAACTGTTTTTTACAGATGTCGCACGAATAGGGCTTCTCGCCGGTGTGTATTCTCATATGAATAACAAGAGACGATTTATGCATAAAATGTTTCTTACAAATCTGGCAATAAGGTTGGTTTTCTGTGTGGACTAGTTCATGTTTAGTTAAATTACTTTTATGTGAAAATTGTTTTTTACAAACACCACAAGAATAAGGCATTTGTCCGGTGTGCACTCTCTGATGAAGACCTAATTGATATCTCAGCCTAAAAGACCTACTACATATTTCACACTCAAATGGTTTCTCTCCTGTATGTACCCGTTTATGCATTATCATATAATTCTTCTTCACAAACCCCTTCTTACAAATATCGCATTCAAATTGTTTTATACCTTTATGTCTCATTCTATGTTCCTCCAAAGAACTGCTAGAGACAAAGAATCTGGGGCACATATCACAAGAGAAAGGCGTGTTACCGGCATGAATCTTCAAATGATTTCTTAAACCACTCTCACTTTTTAGTTGCCGTTTACAAATACTGCAACTGAACGGTTTTACAACGGAGTGTACTGAAAAATGCTCGTTTAAGTTACTTCTAGTCTTAAAACTCGAATCACACATATTACACTTGAACGGTTTCTCCCCCGAATGTACTCGTAAGTGAACAATGAGTTTACATTTAAAACGGAATCCTTTTTGGCACACATCGCACAAAAAGCGAGCGTCCGCGTGTTGCTTCATGTGTTTCTTCAATTCCGATTTGAGTATAAATAATTTGCCACAAATTTTACACGAGAAAGCCTCCTTTTTGATACAAAGCTCGGGCACTTTGGATGTTTTTCCTGAGTCAATGTCATCAGGCTCGCGTTTGAGGCTCGTTCCTGCATCTGGAAAGAACAGAAAAATAAGTTCTCCCTCCTAGCATTTGTTTGTCCCGGCTTGGGGTCCACTCTCTCACACCTAATCCCATGAATTGGCGAAGACACTAATTTTTACGAAAGCGACTGCTATCTAACCTTCCAACCCAGAGGGGAAACTAGGCGTTTTTGGGATTAGGTCCGGTTTCCTTACGATGTTGTTCTCCACCAAAAAGCGACTGATAAATATCAAATGATATTCTGTAATGTACAGAATTCAGTTCCGAAAAATCAGTGGTGGCAGACAGAATAACATCCATTACTATTTAAAGCCACACTACAGGCAAGCATGCATTGGGCCCTGGATCGAGCGGCTTGGAATGTTGGTGAAAAGTGTCCACAACCGTCACTTCCCTCAGCCATGAGTAGGGATGCCATCCATCCGCGTTTCCCCCGATTTGTCCTAGTTTGGAGGCTGTCCGGGGTGTGTCCGGGGGGTTTTCAATAAGTGTCCGGGGAAAACCCGGTCACTTTTTATGTGAGGAAACAATCCATTGAATTTAATTATTTAGTGCCATTATTGATTTGGACACGTCCGGGGAAAAAAAAGCGATTTACGCCAAATGTCCGGGTTTTTTTAATTATTGTCCGGGTTCGGCGAATTTAGAGATGGCAGTCCTAGCCATGAGGATACGACAAAGAAGAAGATGGCGATGCCAATTGAAGGGATGTTTACAAAACACTGCACTGGACATTTTTTTCTTTCTCTCAGGAAATCAATTAACCTTCTTAACTCTTAAGTAATGATAAAAAAAAGAGGATAATTACTATGTCAGTTATGCAGGTTATGTAAAATATTTGTTAGTAGTTTTTGAGCGAAAATGCAGCAAATTTGCCTGACTGGATGTGGCTCGGCCGAGGCAAACGCACCCGCGCCCGCAATGACACACACACACCCGCAATGAGACACAGTTAATGATTAGTATAATATTTAGTCTATTATTTAATTTAGGTTAATCAGGTTGTCGGGATTTCCGAAAAAGGTGTCCTTCAATATTTTCCGCTCTTCTCTGTTACAAGCTGTTTAAATCCACATCAAATCCACATCTCTATCTTTGTTGTATTCAATGTTATTTTACTTTATTATAATCTACCACTTTCATCCACACATCCCTTAAACTACCTATAACCTTAAATCGGATTTTGGGTTATAAAATGTACTGAGATGACAGGTGTCAAAAACCGCTTCTTAGGTTGCACGCGGTAAAGTGGTGTTACTTGGTCAGATTATGTAATTTTTAGACAATATCTCTTACTCTAATAATTTTAAACAAAAATTGGACCGACTTCACTAAGGATCCGCTATTCCAGGAGGAAATGGCCGAGTTGCTGTAAAAAATAGTGAAATCACTATAGGTGTGCCTATAATAGTTGAAGAGTTCCCTCGATTTCTCCAGGATCCCATCATCAGATCCGGACCTGGTGACAATGGGACCAACTGTGGAGTATACTCTTTCAAACAAAAAAAGAATTTTCCAAATTGGTTCAACCATCTTCGAATAATCGGTGAACATACATAAAAAAAAACAAAGATCCAAACAAATTGATAACCTCCTCCTTCGAAATCTTGAAGTCGGTTGAAAATGTAGACTTTTCGTAGACAAAGATAATGACATCAATAACCCGAGTTCGACAAAAGTGTTGTATTTGTAAACATCCCTTCAATACTTTGCCTCACGTACGACATATTGTTTTGAATACTTTTAAAGAACAATGTGCTAATTAACTCTACTGCCAACGCCATAAATATTTCGTCGAAATTTGCTTGATGCGGTGAATGTTTCAATTTTTCTCTCAATTATAAAATTGACATTGCTTGCAGATGGTTCAGCTTAGTACAAAAATTAATTTAATTTGTTACCAATAGCGATTTCTGTATCTTTCGACTTACCATGCATATGTCCAGTGACATCCTCCACCGGGACCTCAGGATACGCCTCAATCTCCACTTTAACACGGACAGACTCGCCGACTTCCTCCCAAACGGGCTCCTCTTTCACTCGCGCTCTTTCCGTTCCTAGTACCACTGACTCTTCTTCTCTCTTTGATAATTCTTCTGCATCTTCTGGTAATTCTTCTGAATCTTCTGGCTCCTTCTTCACGTGCTCTTCGCAAGGTTCTTGTTTTACGACAACTAGTTCCAATTCCATTTTGTTGTTAGGCTGCGACATATTTAATTAAATGTAACATGTTTGTTATGTATCTATATAACAATCAAATTTTTTAGGAACATTGCAGTGTATTTTTTAGTAATTATTCAATGAAATATACATTAAGTAGGTCTGCAATATCAATCATAACCTCAAAATTCTGACACGATTTTGACTTTGACGCACGCGTGACACTGACGTCTGCAGATGTGTTGCCATTTCTAAATTCGATTCTTTATGCACACGGAGCATGAAGCTTGGACAGGTTTAATTGCATCCACAATATAATAGTGCAAAGACTTTTAAATAAAAGCGTATGGATTCAGGTAATTTTTCATTATTATCATAATCAACATTGTAAAACTGTGACTTTCTCTTCTTTTCTAAACAATACTGGCACTTTCTTCGCCTTTTGTTTTCGCCAGGGAAACAAGTTGTCATAGCAACGTTAACAAAACAAATAAAAATCGAAAAACTATATCGCTTAAGATAACAAATAAGTGTTAAGGATGTCTAATTTAAGCGGCTATGATAGCGAAGCCGTAGGCTTCAACTCAATAAGCACTAATAAGCGATCTGAAACCACCAGTTCTACGCAAACCACTGAATTTGCAGAAACCGGTACAGGATGCCAAACGAATCTGTCTAAAGACTCCGGATGCGTTGTTACTCCAGAAGACTTGAACGCCCAGGATGCCACGCTACAGGAATATCCTCCTCCAGGTCTTAATCAGTTCTTAAGGAGAGTCGTTCCTACTATGTTAGAACAGTTAGACCAGCGCAATCAGGAGTTGTTCTCGTCTGACTCTGATGAAGAAGAGGTCGCTACAGCCAAGCTGTTTCAAGAAATTAGGGTAAATACGGACACGCCTCACGGCTCCGGAGATCATCAGAGCTCTAGAGTCCTCGACCTTAGCTTCAGCAGCGCAGGCAACTCTCTAGCCGTTTCTGTAGGGAAATCGCAGCATGAAGAATGGTGTGAACACTCCGGCTTGATTCGTATCTATACCACCAAGCGTTCTGCAAACGACAACTTCGTCCATTCCTTAGATATAACGGAGAAAAACTGCGTAAGCGTGCTTAAATATCACCACAGCATGCCTCTTCTAGCTTACGGAACGAGCTCTGGAGAAATCGTTTTGTGCAGCACGAAATTAGGCTCTAATACGGTCGAGGAAAACGTACAATTGACTTCCCCTGCTGGTTGTCACGGATCTAAACGTGTTTCGTTCCTTATGTGGGCGGATTCCGCTTTGACCAACACATACCTGACTATGCACGTGGTCAATACTGGCAAACGCCGATGCGGTTCCGACCAAGTGCTGGTGTCTTCCGGAAGCGATGGAACTATAAATGTTTGGCAAGTGAATGCGAATCCGGGAAAGTTCGAGAATATTTACTGCTACAGCGTGAACGGGTCTCGGAAGATGGCGACGCCTGATATCACCTGTTTTGATTACGTCAAGACGTATCCGCTTAGGCCTTGGGATGAGAAGATATCTGACGATATATTCGTCGTTGGGACGAAATGCGGGAAGCTATTTATGTGTAAGATTAAAACGTTTGAAGCGATCGGGGATAGCGCGATGGTGGATCCGGTGTGCGAGGTGCTGGAAGGGCACAAGACTTGTGTTCTGAGCGTGGTGTTTAGCCCACAGAAGCCGGGGGTGTTCCTGTCAGTCTCTATGGACTCGGAGCTGAGATTGTACAACGTTAATCAACTGAGTCCTTTGAAGGTAATCTTTTCGTCATATCGTAATCGATTTCTTTACACGTGGGGGCTTAAGATGACAATCTTGTGCGAAAAACAAAACGCTATCGGTGTATCTCTCTTCTATATTAGTGAAATAGAGAAACGGATAGCGTTTCGACCGACGATTGTCATTGGCTAAGCCCCCAGTTGAACAATGTAGCGAAAAATTCAACATCGTCACCAAATCATCATAAACAATTAATTTTCCAGATAATTTGCCTAGACGTGCCAGTGGCGTGCGCGGCGTGGGTGCCCGGGGCGCCGACGGCGGTGGTGTGCGGGGCCGCGGGCGCCGACACCACCATATGGGACGTGGCGCGCAACAAGGCCGCCTGCGTGCTGCGCGGGGAGGCACTGTGCGTCTCTGTCACACACTCCGGGTATGTATTCTTCTGCACCGATTTGGAAAAATATTTTTTTGTAGAGTATACTTCACAGTTGGTCCCATTGTCACCAGGTCTAGATCTGATGATGGGATCCTGGAGAAATCGAGGGAACTCTTCAACTATTATAGGCACACCTGATATAGTTATTTCACTCAGCCACTTCCTCTTGGAATAGCGGATCATAAGTGAAATCTGTTCTTTTTATGTTTAAAATTATTTTGTAATGTTGGCAGGTCGATCCGCGTGGCGGCCGGCGACGCCAGTGGCAATGTGCGTGTGTGGGATCTACCTCCCCGGAAGCGGCTGGCCGAGGACTTACTCTTCTAACTTGCGTACGTTCATGGACCCAATAATACGGTGTATTCCCGTCTGTCCGCCAGGGACAGGTAGGAATAGGTTTTTTGTGCTATGAGTAGCCGCGACTACAGCGCCAAGAACGCCTATAGGTGTTATATTACGGCTCACTTGCGTCCGTGATCTTGGCGTGTGTGTGTTTTCACATATGAAGTATGGCGTTGAAACGGGTTAAAAGCAACAATGTATTATTATAAACTGAAAATTAATAAAATACTGTTAAATTTGTATATTTTTTTTATTGACTGTTTATTATTAAATCCATAATTATGTCTAAAGGAATCCTTAGAGTCGAAGTCGCGTCAAATACACTCGGGGCCACGGCGCATTCAGCTCCGCGTCCACTGCCGCCGCCGGCTCCTGCAACTGTAATGATACATTACTAGAGGCCGGGAATTAGGAATTACAGGCCGAGTGTGGTGTAAAAGGACGAGCATTGCGAGGCCGTTTAGAAAGCCAAGGCTCTAAAAGTGTCAGATATTTTAATGCTTAATTTATGACGTGGCACGTCAGTGGTAGTCTAAAATAGTAGAACGAGCGGAGCGTAAGCGAAGCGAAGTTCTTACAACCAACTTCTGTCTACTAGGACGCAGCATTCTCAGCATTTCGACGGCTTTTTGAATTTGAGAGTTTGAACGACGATAACTTTAGTACCTACCGCTTTTCTGTTCTCCATGAAATTTGTTGAGATTGTAGGAGAGAAAATTATAATTTGAGAGTTCGTATATCGGCCATATAAATCAGCGCTAACACGCGCGAGCGCACTGGGTTGTATTTTGGACGTGATATCACGCGCTGCCGCTGAGCGCACGATATTTCGTGCGCGTGATATGACGCCGTTGGCGCTGGAGGTGTAAAGGTACCTGTCACTGCTTGGAGCGGCGCGAGGGCTCGGTGGCGGTGGGGGGCGGCGGCGGCCCCTTGTGCGCCAACTCCTCCACGTAGTGCTGGATGATGGTCGCTCGCTCATCAGGGATGTGTTCTAGGGCCAGGTATCTGCGGGCATTCATTAAGATTAAAGATCACTACAACTTGAAACTACTACCATACTATAGTAAATTATTGCAGAGGAAGGGAAAGGGAAATTCGTGGACGAGCGATTTTTTCGGACGAAGCGCAGCTGAGTCCGAAAATATAAGACGAGTCCACGAATTTCTATTCCCGCCGAGGCATATATAGTGCTTTTCTCCAAATGTGCGAGGAAATAAATAAATTATAGATTTTGGTTACATTATTAGCGTTTAATGTCATATCATGAATTAGCTTCCCTCTATAACATATTTTTTAAGTATAAAGCACTATGTATACTACCAATTTTCATTCAAATAATATTTAAAAATATATTTTCGTCAAAAGCTATTTAAGACAGTATTACGAGTAAATATGCTCCTTTCATGCAACTGTAAAAGGTTAAACCTTAAAAAAAGGTTGTTTTGTCTATGATTGTATTAAGCCTCATTCGCACGATCAGGCGCGGTGCTATGACAAAGAACGAGACAACCAAGGTTTTTGATCTCACTATCTCGCTCTATCCTATAGTTTGAAGGGATTGCCGTTCAGACGGTGTAGATGGCGCTTTAGTAATTGGCTGTTTGAAATGATATTTCTTAGTCGGATGAAAAGTTTAAAAGGTAAAAAACAATACAGTAATGGATCTTACTAGTCAACGCCTAAAATATGTATACACTTTTGAACCTTATTACAATGGAGTAAGGTGCAAAAGTGTACACATATTGATGGCGTTGACAAAATACTTCGCGTCCGCTAAAACAGGACAAGAATGATTTTTATTTTTTTTAATTCGTTTTGGTAAAAAATTAAGAACTTCACGTACTCATTTTGCTACAGTAAGGTGAACCTTTCCGAGCACATTGGAGAAAAACTTATTTACGTCACTCTAGGCGGTAAGTGAGATTTGCCGCCCACAGGCGCACCGGCAAATCGAACTTCACACCCAGGAGAAGACGTAAAATTGTGTACGCACCACGGGCGATAATAAAGAAGGCCCCAGATCGCTTGTTTAAGGCCCTTACCTTCGATTCGGGCCGCAAATACCCGCGATCTGAACAGTTCTTTATTTTACCGCCCTAGATACGTAATGTACTATTTCGCATTGTCTAATGACGTCATTAATCTTTTAGTCAAAACATGATGGGAGTCCCCGACTACACTTTCAGTCTCATTGGGCCCTAGGTTAGTACAGTCACCATCAGATATATC
Organism: Pammene fasciana; assembly: GCA_911728535.1. Lineage (NCBI taxonomy): Eukaryota > Metazoa > Arthropoda > Insecta > Lepidoptera > Tortricidae > Pammene > Pammene fasciana. The sequence continues at coordinate 2,162,777 of OU452296.1, forward strand.
GGAGCGGCCAAGGTGAACACAAACATCTGAACAACGCCTCTATTGTTTGGACGATAAAGTGCATGTTCAGATATTTTGGAGCACCTTGGCCGCTCTGATATAAATATTTTTTAATGGCGAATGTACTCCTGTAGTGTAGTGTCAGTACCCTGGCGAACGTCTTGTGTGTGATGGATGTGTGTAGTGTGTGTGTAGTGTGTCAGTACCTGGCGTCGTGTTTGAGCATGTCGTGCACCGGCTGCAGCTGGTCTGCGCCTGCATCCTTCACGCTGGCGAGCGTCTTGTGTGTGATGGATGTGTGTAGTGTGTGTGTAGTGTGTCAGTACCTGGCGTCGTGTTTGAGCATGTCGTGCACCGGCTGCAGCTGGTCTGCGCCTGCATCCTTCACGCTGGCGAGCGCCTTGTGTGTGATGGATGTGTGTAGTGTGTGTGTGTAGTGTGTCAGTACCTGGCGTCGTGGTTGAGCATGTCGTGCACCGGCTGCAGCTGGTCTGCGCCTGCATCCTTCACGCTGGCAAGCGTCTTGTGTGTGATGGAGGTGTGTAGTGTGTGTGTGTAGTGTGTCAGTACCTGGCGTCGTGTTTGAGCATGTCGTGCACCGGCTGCAGCTGGTCTGCGCCTGCATCCTTCACGCTGGCGAGCGTCTTGTGTGTGATGGATGTGTGTAGTGTGTGTGTAGTGTGTCAGTACCTGGCGTCGTGTTTGAGCATGTCGTGCACCGGCTGCAGCTGGTCTGCGCCTGCATCCTTCACGCTGGCGAGCGTCTTGTGTGTGATGGATGTGTGTAGTGTGTGTGTAGTGTGTCAGTACCTGGCGTCGTGTTTGAGCATGTCGTGCACCGGCTGCAGCTGGTCTGCGCCTGCATCCTTCACGCTGGCGAGCGTCTTGTGTGTGATGGATGTGTGTAGTGTGTGTGTAGTGTGTCAGTACCTGGCGTCGTGTTTGAGCATGTCGTGCACCGGCTGCAGCTGGTCTGCGCCTGCATCCTTCACGCTGGCGAGCGTCTTGTGTGATGGATGTGTGTAGTGTGTGTGTAGTGTGTCAGTACCTGGCGTCGTGTTTGAGCATGTCGTGCACCGGCTGCAGCTGGTCTGCGCCTGCATCCTTCACGCTGGCGAGCGTCTTGTGTGTGATGGATGTGAGTAGTGTGTGTGTGTAGTGTGTCAGTACCTGGCGTCGTGTTTGAGCATGTCGTGCACCGGCTGCAGCTGGTCTGCGCCTGCATCCTTCACGCTGGCGAGCGTCTTGTGTGTGATGGATTTGTGTAGTGTGTGTGTGTAGTGTGTCAGTACCTGGCGTCGTGTTTGAGCATGTCGTGCACCGGCTGCAGCTGGTCTGCGCCTGCATCATTCACGCTGGCGAGCGTCTTGTGTGTGATGGACAGAGCTCGGATTTTTCACGGCAAAACAAAACACTAGCGTAATTTAGCCAGTGCTTGAAATATTATTTTATCGATATCGATAATTCAGAACTAGAAGAAATAAAAGTCACCAAATAAAATTAATATGTAATAAAACTAATAAAAACATTTGTATAAAGTTACTATATATTAGAAACAGACGCAATTTGTTGCTCGACTATGGCAAAGCTAAAATGAAAAGTTATTTTATTACTTATACAGGATGTCCGGTAATTAATGCACAACCTTCTAACCCCCAGTAGGTCACCTTAGACTGGTCAAAAATATTGATTTTGAGCTCTAGTAAGTCTCCTGTTTTTCGAAATTTTCGCACGTTTGTTAGTTTTTAAATTTTGACATTCACACTGATAGGTGTACCATCGAATAAAAAAAGAAAAAATGTACTGAGGCAATACCTGTCATATACTCTAGTAAGACTCGATAGGTGTCGATAAAATAATATTTCAAGCACTGGCTAAATTACGCTAGTGTTTTGTTTTGCCGTGAAAAATCCGAGCTCTGGTGATGGATGTGTGTAGTGTGTGTGTGTAGTGTGTCAGTACCTGGCGTCGTGTTTGAGCATGTCGTGCACCGGCTGCAGCTGGTCTGCGCCTGCATCCTTCACGCTGGCGAGCGTCTTGTGTGTGATGGATGTGTGTAGTGTGTGTGTGTAGTGTGTCAGTACCTGGCGTCGTGTTTGAGCATGTCGTGCACCGGCTGCAGCTGGTCTGCGCCTGCATCCTTCACGCTGGCGAGCGTCTTGTGTGTGATGGATGTGTGTAGTGTGTGTGTAGTGTGTCCGTACCTGGCGTCGTGTTTGTGCATGTCGTGCACCGGCTGCAGCTGGTCTGCGCCTGCATCCTTCACGCTGGCGAGCGTCTTGTGTGTAATGGATGTGTGTAGTGTGTGTGTGTAGTGTGTCAGTACCTGGCGTCGTGTTTGAGCATGTCGTGCACCGGCTGCAGCTGGTCTGCGCCTGCATCCTTCACGCTGGCGAGCGTCTTGTGTGTGATGGATGTGTGTAGTGTGTGTGTGTAGTGTGTCAGTACCTGGCGTCGTGTTTGAGCATGTCGTGCACCGGCTGCAGCTGGTCTGCGCCTGCATCCTTCACGCTGGCGAGCGTCTTGTGTGTGATGGATGTGTGTAGTGTGTGTGTAGTGTGTCCGTACCTGGCGTCGTGTTTGTGCATGTCGTGCACCGGCTGCAGCTGGTCTGCGCCTGCATCCTTCACGCTGGCGAGCGTCTTGTGTGTGATGGATGTGTGTAGTGTGTGTGTGTAGTGTGTCAGTACCTGGCGTCGTGTTTGAGCATGTCGTGCACCGGCTGCAGCTGGTCTGCGCCTGCATCCTTCACGCTGGCGAGCGTCTTGTGTGTGATGGATGTGTGTAGTGTGTCAGTACCTGGCGTCGTGTTTGAGCATGTCGTGCACCGGCTGCAGCTGGTCTGCGCCTGCATCCTTCACGCTGGCGAGCGTCTTGTGTGTAATGGATGTGTGTAGTGTGTGTGTGTAGTGTGTCAGTACCTGGCGTCGTGTTTGAGCATGTCGTGCACCGGCTGCAGCTGGTCTGCGCCTGCATCCTTCACGCTGGCGAGCGTCTTGTGTGTGATGGATGTGTGTAGTGTGTGTGTGTAGTGTGTCAGTACCTGGCGTCGTGTTTGAGCATGTCGTGCACCGGCTGCAGCTGGTCTGCGCCTGCATCCTTCACGCTGGCGAGCGTCTTGTGTGTAATGGATGTGTGTAGTGTGTGTGTGTAGTGTGTCAGTACCTGGCGTCGTGTTTGAGCATGTCGTGCACCGGCTGCAGCTGGTCTGCGCCTGCATCCTTCACGCTGGCGAGCGTCTTGTGTGTGATGGAGCGGGTCTCCTGCAGCAGTTGCCGCAGCGCCGTCTTGGCGGCGCTCTGTCTATCGCGCTGGAAGTCGCGGAATTCTCGCTCCATCTGGATAAACAATGTGTTATGTGAGTTCGATGTACTTTTAGGGCAAACGGCCCGCGTGATGGTAAGCAGATACCGTAGCTTAAAGACGGTTGTAATTCCAGAGGTGTCAAATACACGTTGCGGATGTTGATACAAAGGATTCACCGTGATGACGGCTATTTAAAGGAACAAGCGTCCTCTCCTCCTCCTCCATCCTCTTTGGAAACACTAATGTGTAAAATGTTTCAATGTTTTAGCAGCAGAAGGACCAGATTCGATAGTTTCTCGTGGTAATCTTCATATTTTTTCGCTTAGTAAATCCGTCTATCTATCTATACCTTGTCAGCACTAGTATAGACGGGCGCGGTCGGCTCCGCCCGTAGTCTGGCTCTCACGTCCCGCCAGTGGGCCGTGGGTGCTACACCCATCTCCGTCAGCAACGCCCGCAGCTTGTCGCGCCGCCGCGTCGCTAAAGCGTTCGTGTGTGAAGTGAATAGTCGCTCCTGAAAAAAAAAACAGATATTAGTTAGAAAGACACATTAAAATATTTCTAAACGAAAAAGAATCGACTTCACTTAAGCTACAGGTTTCACCTTACTGCCTGAGAGAGAGAGAGCAAATGCCCGAGGTACTGTGAAAAATACTCAAATCACTACAGGTGCCTATAAATCTTGTAAAAGATCCCGATTTATCCAGAATCCCATCATCAGATCCTCACATCATGTCAAGTATACCTTCTAATACATAAAAAAATCCAACACGATCCAGCTTTTTTCGAATATTCGGTGAACATACATTTAGAAAACTATAAAAAACAAAGATCCCGACGAATTGAGATCCTCCTTCGAAATCTTTAAGTCTGTTGAAAAGCCGTCGGACGTCAAGTTGAGTCAGAAGTAGTCTGTAAGAACCTCGCCCGCTCGTTTGATAAACCAACCTTGTCTTCTTTGGTGAGTAGCTCTGCGCCGGCGTAGCGGTGGTCCTTCTTCAGCTGCTTCTTGGCCTCGCGCCACGCCAGATCGGGGTTGCGGACCAGGTCCGCTAGCAATGCGTTGAAGTGCTGGAAAAACAGAGTTGGTACAGTTTATTGTGTATGGTTTTTTAAATGGCGTAAATTTTTGCTACTTTCCTTTAAGAGTCGCCAGGACGCCCGCGTTCCCATACAAACGTAGTTCAGCTCTCATTTTAAAACGACATGTTTTAGAACCACGAAATTTGGCATGGGCATTCTAGTAGTACAGATCTATGTCGGTAATTCGTTTTCGTTGCTAAAAATTGTAATACAGAGAAAATACAGCCAGATACAGATTTACATAAAAAACTTATTTTTGCTATATTTTCTTTGTATTACAAAGACGCGAGTTCACGCGAGCGTCCTGGCGACTCTTAAATATGTATGTCGAAATATTAACTAGATTTAAAAAACCGGCCAAGTGCGAGTCGGACTCGCGCACCGAGGGTTCCGGTTTTCGCAATTTTTCCTTTATCCGTGCTATAAGACGTTGCTTCGTACCAAATTTCAAGTTTCTGAGTTCACGGGAAGTACCTTTTAGGTTTCGATTCCCTTGCGAGTGTCGATAATTTTCGGAAATTTGCAGCACAAACGACTGTATCTTTTGATTGCGTTGGCTTTTAAGTTTGATTTTATTCACAGCTCCAAGGGAAAATAGACCTGAGTATTTGATATAACTTTCAGCTTGATACCTCCACGCGTTCCTGAGAAAAATGGTCTTGACAGAAAGTAAACAGACGGACAACAAAGTGATCATATAAGGGTTCCTTTTCACTTTCGAGGTACGGAACCCTAAAAATACCGTTTGAAATGGCAGTAATTTGTCAAACGAGTTGAAAGCATTGAAATAATGTGTTGCAGAGTTTGAAATATTGCATGAATTCCGTATTACATTGCAATTGTATACTTATACAGGTGTAAAATGTAAGTGAATCACCAGATAATTTCAGTGACACCAAGAAAGGTAGGCCAAATAAGCTCCGGCTTCATTACGAATATTCTTGATGCGCTCCCAAACAAATCTACTCTCTACACTGCTAATCTACTGTCCTTGTCTTATACTACATATATTAGTCTTTCATCCTTAGACCTGTATGCCTCATTCCACTTTTTATTATACAACGACGGTAGCAAACAAGCATACGGCCCACCTGATGGTAAGCAGCTACCGTAGCCTATCGACGCCTGCAACTCCAGAGGTGTCACATGCGCATTGCCGACCCTTTAAAAACAGTAGGATTCACTGTGTTGACGGCTAAAGGAACAAGAGAGGTCCCTCGTCGTCAACACACTGGGTCCTCTTTGAGCTCTTTCAGCTTAGCTCATCTATGCTTCTCCTCTACCCTATCAGTCTGTCCGTCTGTCTGTATATACCTGCACTGCCTCGTCCCGCTTGTGGTACTCCCTCTCCTTGTCCCTGTCCCGCAGGCTGGTGGCGAGCGCGCGCTGCACCTCTCTCTCCCTCTCCTTGATGGACGCTTGCGCCCGCGCCGCCCGCTCCCGCGCCGCCTCTGACTCCGCGTCGCTGGATTCCGCCTCCGCCTCCGCTTCCGCCTCCGCCTCTGCTTCGGAGCCCGTCGCTGCCTCCGGCTGTACAAGAGTTATTGAGTGTTAAAGATATTTATGAAATAAAAATAATGCAATAGATGTGTTATGACTATCGAATGTAAAAGAAAACAGGTTGTTTCTTTGACGGTATGTTTATGTAACTAAGCACATTTTAAATGAAGGTCCAAATAAGATGCATTCGTCACTCTGGGCGATAAGTGATATTTGCCGCCCACGACCGCAGTGACAAATCTCACTTCACACCCAGGAGAAGACGTAAAATTGTGTACGCACCACGGGAGGTAATAAAGGCCTCAGACCGCTTGTTTATTGCCCTTACCTTCGGTTCGGGCCACAAATGCCCGCGATCTGAGCCATTCTTTATTTTACCGCCCTAGGCACGTAATGTACTATTAATGTTGTTTTTTTTAACATAAACACTTCGTAATTGCAACTGTCAAGAGAAAAAAGTGAGTGGTGGTCGGTAGCTTTTTTTCATACTTCTGGATTATTATTGAAAAACTATAAAATCTAAGGTAAACTCGGCGAAGACCGTCACAGACGGAGCTATAATATATATTATAGCTCCGTGTGTGGAGTCTAGTCAACTAGAACGTAAAATATATCGAGATATATCGTGATGTGACGGGCTTCAGTCGGCGAAGATCGGATAGCAAGCAATTACAGCAAATTCTGCTTCGTTTTTTTTTGAAACTAGTAGTCCGCCTCGAACTGAGAACTCGCGATTTACTTGCAAACAAGTTGACCAATATAACAAGACCCCAAGGAGGATTTTTTTTCTCCTAGCTCCATAACCACTTTGTAGTGGTAAGACATTTACTCATTGTATACTCAACCTTATGTACTCTATATAATCGTGTTTAGTACCAAATACAGTTCAGTTCGAGCCTAGTATTCGTTTGATTTACAGCCTTCCTAACGCCCTCCGTACAACTTGATCGATCCTGCTCATGTACGAACTTACAAATTTTATGTATCTCTGCTACAGCCCCAAGAAATTTCATAAAGATCAGAAAAACGTTACTAAAGTTATCGTCAGATCAGACAAACTATTGAAATCAAAAAGCCATCCAAATGCCGAGACGTCCCAGTAGCCAGGTGACAGTTCGGTCTGGAGTTGTTTGTAACAACTCACTTCGCTTACGCTCCGCGAGTTAGATTATAAAACTGTTCTAGATCCGATCTTCGCCGACTCGCGGTTTTCGCCGCGTTGACCTTAACCCTTTGACCGCCACAGTCGGCTGTGGCCGACATCCGAAAGTCGTGCCATGGACGCCAACGACGGCCACAGCCGACAGCTTTGCCAATTCAATAGCGACCTACGAGGAATTCCGCAAAGTTCCATTTCGCTTAAACAATGCGCTTGCGTGGGGTCAGTGACGCATCATTGTTGTTCAACACACAAAATATGTAATATGTATGCATGTATGTCTTTAAGGTATTTATTTATCTATGGGCCACTGTAGTTGCCTGAAAATAAACGTTATTCATTTCATTTCAACGCTTGGCGTTCAAAAGGTTAATTATCGTTCTAAACAAGAGGATATACAGGGTGGAAAGATAAGTCGGGCCCTGGAGGGAAACTACCTTAAAACGTTGAGATAGCTCAATTAACTGAAAGGAAACATTCTTTTATTTTTAAAAAGAGACATATCTGCATTTAAGTACAAATTTTCGAGAAAATGTACAATTCACAAAAAAACTACTCATTTTGTATTTTTTGTCAAAAACAATTTTTATGACAATTCATGACAAACGATCCTATTTCCAACAAGAATACAAACTTCTTAATACCAACCAAATTTACGGCACAAGAGAACCCATAAATAATGAAAAAAGAAAAATTATACAATTTTAGTATCGAAAAAAGGGAAAATTAGAAAAAAAACTGTGAATGCAGTTTTACTTTTTAGGAAAAATAAAGGAATGTTTCCTTTCAGTGTATTGAGCTATCTCAACGTTTTAAGGTAGTTTCCCTCCAGGGCCCGACTTATCTTTCCACCCTGTATACTAGAACCAGTGGTTCTTTACATATCAGTATTTATTGGAAGAAAACAAAAGAGCGCTGGTATAGCCTTGCGGTAAGACGTCCGACTTTCAATCCAGAGGTCTCGGGTTCAAACCCCGGCTCGTACCACTGAGTTTTTCGGAACTTATGTACGGAATATCATTTGATATTTACCAGTCGCTTTTCGGTGAAGGAAAACATCGTAAGGAAACCGGATCTAATCCCAAAAAGACCTAGTTTCCCCTCTGGGTTGGAAGGTCAGATGGCAGTCGCTTTCGTAAAAACCAGTGTCTACGCCAATTCATGGGATTAGGTTGTCAAGCGGACCCCAAACCGGGATAAACGCTAGGATGATGATGATTGGAAGAAAACAAAAATATACTTACAAACTTCTAAATTCTAAATAAATCATAGCGCCAAATTATTGTACAGTCAACATCAAATATCTTGTAACAGCAAGAGTAGCCAAATAGTTCGTCACACCATACAAAATATATGGTGTGAAGAACTATTTGATCACTTTGGCTGTTACAATATATTTGATGCTGAATGTACGTGTAAATTCAAAATAAAATAAATCAAACAGCGGTATATAATATACTTAAATTTATTCACAATCATTTTGGACATTTTCTTACCCTACATTTGAAACATACAGATTGTCAACGAGATACTTCAGGACTGTTTAGTGTGCTATTGAAATTAATATCTTCGCCAAAGCTGGCGAGAACTAGTGAGTAGCTAAATTGAGAGTCGCCAGGACGCTCGCGTGAACTCGCGTCCCCATACAAACGTAGCTCAGCTCTCATTTTAAAACAACATGCTTTGGAACCACGAAATTTGGCATGGGCATTCTAGTAGTACAGATCTAGGTCGGTAATTAGTTTTCGTTGCGAAAAATTGTAATACAAAGAAAATATAGCAAAAATAAGTTTTGTATGTAAATCTGTAACTGGATGTATTTTCTTCGTATTACAATTTTTTGCAACGAAAATGAATTACCGACCTAGATCTGTACTACTAGAATGCCCATGCCGAATTTCGTGGTTCTAAAGCATGTTGTTTTAAAATGAGAGCTAAACTACGTTTGTATGGGAACGCGAGTGTCCTGGCGACTCTTAAAGAATACATTTATGTAGGTAAAGTCGCCATCAGATATATCAGAGCGGCCAAAGTGGTCACAAATATATGAACAACGCCTCTATTGTCAAGACGATAAAGCTCATGTTCAGATATTTTTGAGTACCTTGGGCGCTCCGATATACAGCCTTGGCCAAAAGTGTTGAGCACTAATGCGATTTTCATACAAAACTGGAAAGTTTAGTCCATCGTTTCCATCTTTGTTTAAGATATTTTGTCAATTAATTTAGGCATGTTTTCTTGAAATTAGTAGTAACTGCATAGAATATTTGCAATATGTCGCACCGACTTAAATTTACATTTTTGGTACCTTCTGTTTTCATATTTTTTAAGTACCTTGAAAGTGTTATTAAGTGAAGTTTTCTATATTTATAAATAAAATATAACATTTACCGTTACCGTACATTGTTAGGATAGGGAAATAATGCTTAACATCAAAATTGTAAACAAAAAACACCTATGCTCAGCACTTCTGGCCAAGGCTGTATTTGATGGCGACTGTACGCCAAAATCCTATATGCCCAGGTTACACTTATTGGTTTGACCGCCAAGTATCGGACGGATAAATCGTGCTCTCACCGCCAGCAAGGCGAACTGGTTAAGGTGCTCTTACACGGGCGATTTTTCGGGCAATTATTGCCCGGCGATACGACGCCGAAACTAATGGAGCAATTAGGACCAATTAATTGAACAATACGAGACAATTTCTAGATATAGCGGCAATTATTTCGGCAATCATTGCTTCAGTCAGGTGCCTTTACACGGGCAATATTTGGGCAATTTGCCTAGTTTCCCGAATTGCTGCATATCTTCTTTCTTCTTTTCATCCTTTTACCCACTGCTGGGGTGTAGGGCTCGAATATGGGGCAATTAAATGGAGCAAGAATGGCGCCATACTGGAGCAATGATTGCTCCATATTGAGCAATATTTCGTATTGCTTGAAATTGCTTGATATGGCCGTGACGTCAAAATTGCGGCAATTCGGCAATTTTTATCGCCCGTGTAAGAGCACCTTTATATTTTGGTTTGTCACGGCTAAACGGAGGCTGGGGTCCGCTTTGCAACCCCAATCCCGAGAATTGGGCTGTTCAGACTTTCAATCCGGAGGTCTCGGGTTCAAATCCAGGATCGTACCAATGAGTTTTTAAGTTTTGTATACGAAATATAATTTAATATTTACCAATAGCTATTCGGTAAAAGAAAACATCGTGGGGAAACCTGCATACATCCGCAGAGAAATACAAACAGCGTGGGGACTATACTTAGTCGGTTCTTAAGTTCTGTCACAAGAATATTGACTGATAAAATATAATACAAAGGTTTTATTTAAAAATAAATAGACAGGATTAGAAAGCTTATTTCATACCGATTAAGATATACTAGTAGTCCGCCTCGAACTGAGAACTCGCGATTTACTTGCAAACGAGTTGACCAATATAACAAGACTCCAAGGAGGATTTTTTTTTCTCCTTCTAGCTCCATAACCACTTGATCGATCCTGCTCATATTTTATGTATCTCTGAGCCCCAAGAACTTTTATAAAGATCAGAAAAACGTTACTAAAGTTATCGTCCGACAAACTATCAAAATCAAAAAGCCATCCAAATGCCGAGACGTCCCAGTAGCCAGGTGACAGTTCGGTCTGGAGTTGTTTGTAAGAACTCGCTTCGCTTACGCTCCGCGAGTTCGATAATAATAATACTTCACAAGTTGGTTAAGATCATGTTATAGTTGCCAGGAGTTACTAATTGTTATTTTATATGAAAGTAGAATAAGGCATATTTTGAAACCCACATTTAGTTGATTTACCTTACAAGTCTATGCTTCAACTATTCTCCTGAATCTTAACACATTCATTGCCACCCAGCCAGACAAGGCCGCAAAAATATAGTCATGTATAGCTGTAGTACCAAAATCCCGACTATTGGGTAGTGCGGCCTGGGCGCGAAATCATAATCATAAAATACCCGATAGTCGGGTTTCCAGCATTGAATGTGCTAATGTATTTTTCAGTTTTGAGCAAAAAAATGCGAAGTATTTGCTGCCATAGGGTAGTCTAGTAAAATTGTATACCGGGTGTTTCCTGTAATAGGAGCAATAAATTAAAAGGTAGATTCTACTCCTCAAACCAGACAATGTTTGTTCAGCAACTTTTAAAAATAACTTATAGTTTGATTTTTATTTCACTTGAAAGATTATTCGAACACGCAATGTATTCCAAAATTGATTATGTCTGTAGGGTGGCAAGGCTGACAAGCAATGTCAATTGGACGGATTTTTAACGTGCATTGAAAATACTATTTAGTTTGTATGAAAAAGAGACAATCTAAAAAATACATATTTTTTAAAAGTTGTTGAACAAAAGTTTTATTGTTTGAGGAGTAGAATCTACGTTTTCATTTATTGCTCATGTTACAGGAAACACTCTGTATACCAGCCTTCTTGTCAGTCAGACCCATGTTGTTAGCCAACCAAGTACCTATTAATTAACACGTTCAATGCCGGAATCCCGACTATCGGGTATTTTATGATTTCGCGCCGGCCGCACTACCCGATAGTCGGGATCTTGGTACAGCTATACATGACTATATTTTTGCGGCCTGCCGCGGATGTTTTGTTTTGTATGGCTGGGTGGCAATGAATGTATTAATATGAAGGTACAAGATCAAGCTAATGCACAATGCAACACGGAAGCCTCTTAGAATTGAATAAAAATAATTAGAGTCTAAAATAACTCGAACATGGCGCGTGTTTATTATTGCGTTTTTTCGAACGTTACAAGGAATTGCGTGAATCTGCCACAACTATTTGCATTAACCTTTTGACCGCCACAGTCGGCTGTGGCCGACATCAAAAAATCGTGCCATGGACGCCAACGACGGCAACAGCCGACAGGCTTTGTAGTGCAATAGGGACCTTCGCGGGCTTCCGCACAGTTCAATTTCGCTTGACAAAACGCGATTACGTTGCGTCGGTGGTCATTTCTGTTCAACTTTTGATCGCTTGGTTAAATAATATCGTAAATTGATCATAGTTAAATAAGCTTTTCAACCCTATATTGCAATAGTAACAGTTCCTATTTTACCAGTCAAAAACCCTTATAAATAAATATTATGGGACAATCTTACACAAATCAACCTAGTCCCACAGTAAGCTCAATAAGGCTTGTGTTGTGGGTACTAGGCGACAGTATATATAATAGATAGATATAGATAAATACTTAACCTTTTCCACGCCAAAGACGTATATATCGGCACCACAGGTCCAACGCCAAAGACCGATATATCGGTCACCGACCACAGAGCAAAATAGACCTACATGCACACACATAAAGTTTAACTTCATTTTTGACATTTAGGGGTTGTGGCGTCTGAGTGCTAGGTTTTGCGTTTGACATGGCGTCGAAAAGGTTAAATACCTACATAGAACACTTCCATTACTCAGAAACAAATATCCGTGATATACACACAAATAAATTCCACCAGGATTCGAATCCGGGACCTCCTGCTTCATAGGCAGGGCTACCGACTAGGCGAGGTCTATTTTTCTATAGGTACTTATGAACCGACTAAGTAGCGCGTGGCGGCGCGTCCATAGAACACGATTCCTATCGGCTTGCCTAAGTTTCAGGCGCCTGAGCAAAATTCCTACAACTTTGAAGACATTTTAAGCCCAATTCAGCACCAGATTGCCTTAGAAAATATTTGTCCCACCGCCCGATCCCTCTCGGTAGACTTTAACCTTTTCCACGCCAAAGACGTATATATCGGCACCACAGGTCCAACGCCAAAGACCGATATATCGGTCACCGACCACAGAGCAAAATAGACCTACATGCACACGCATAAAGTTTAACTTCATTTTTGACATTTAGATGTCGTGGCGTCTGAGTGGTAGGTTTTGCGTTTGACATGGCGTCGAAAAGGTAAAATATGACCATAGTTTGCGAACTTCGCACTTTTGTGACTAAAAACCGTCCTACATGGAACAATCAAATAAAATTGATATTTATTTGGTATCGCGTCCCCATACAAACGTAGTTCAGCTCTCATTTTAAAACGACATGCTTGAGAACCACGAAATTTGGCATGGGCATTCTAGTAGTCCAGATCTAGGTCGGACATTCGTTTTCGTTGCTAAAAATTGTAATACAAAGAAAATACAGCCAGTTACAGATTTACATACAAAACTTATTTTTGTTATATTTTCTTTGTATTACAATTTTTAGGAACGAAAACGAATTACCGACATAGATCTGTACTACTAGAATGCCCATGCCAAATTTCGTGGTTCTAAAGCATGTCGTTTCAAAATGAGAGCTGAACTACGTTTGTATGGGGACGCGAGTTCACGCGAGCGTCCTGGCGACTCTTAAGAGTAATAAAAATAAAACTCTGATAAGAAACCACAACTTTCCTTAAGTATTTTAATGCACATCTTAAAACATAGGCAGTATTACATACTACGTTATGATAATTACAAAAACTAACTTAAACTACAACCATAACAAATTTACAATTTTGTTCACTATTTACATATTCCGAATTTATATAATTCTGAGTCCAAACTATGCATTTTATTTTTAAGTGCATTTGATATATTCGATTTAATGTGCAGTACGCAGCAGAAGTAGCTAAGCTGGTACGGTGTTCAAAATGACCTGCACACACTCTTATTCTCTTTAAAAAAAAGTCGTGTCCAGGTTATTTTGAACACTGTACGCGCTTATCTACTTTTGCTGCTGACTGTATCATAAGATAACAGGTATTAAAGGTATAATAATTTTGAAAACTGAGATTCAACAAATGATTTTCAGATAATAAAGAAAATCAAAAACTAAATCATTCGCACCCGAATGGTACAGCCGCCATCAGATATATCGGAGCGGCCAAGATGGTCACAAATATCTGACGCCTCTACAATGTGTTAATTTAATACGGGCGAACCTTTTAACGGTAGTTTATACAGGGTGTCCCAGAAATCGACGTCAAGCCGTGAATGGATGATAGACCAAGTTATAAGAACTAGAAGTTAAAGAGACCAGGGCGTGAATATTCTAGTAAATTTTTAAAGTGACCATAATTTTTGAAGAACATGTGATAGATTTTTTTTGTATTTTTCTGATAACTGTTATAACTTGGTCTATCATCCATTCACGGCTTGACGTCGATTTCTGGGACACCCTGTATAGGTAATACTGAACAACTTTCACTATGGAGCCTACCCCGAAATCGCGGTTTTTTTTAACAGACTCATACATTTTGTCGCATGGGTTTCGACATTTTGTATGAGGAAGCCAATTATTTTTTGACGTGATAACGTTTTATAAATCGATGGAGAACCGACCGCATGTTCAAACAAATGTAGCGTTCCGCTGGGACCACGTGGTCAAAAATTTTATATTTCGATTGTACTAGGGCATAATGAATACATAGGAGTAGGTGTAAGACCGTAAATCCGCTTGACATCTAATCTAATTTCGTCGAGTCGATCGTTTCAATATAACCAGTATAAAATAATCTACGATTACGCATACTTGTTACGAATCTAGGGGTCTCTGCAATAATGGTTTGTAAAAGAGACGCGCTTGGTAAGCGACGGTGATTACTGAGGTCCTGGTACTTTAATTTCCATCGCCTAACAAGCGCGCAACTAAAATACACCAATGTAAAGGTGACCTCTGATTATACATAGTTATAATGGTATGAAAGTTTCGCTTATACTGGACAGCTTGTAAGTGTCGGGAATCAGTTAGCCAAAACCTACGATCGTCATTGCCGAGTAGTCGGTCGATTAATCGGCAATTTGAAAACCGATTAGTCGGCCGATTGTGTAGTCGGCAAAAACCCTAGTCGGCCCATCTCTAGTTTTCTTATTACGTTATCACGCAAAATTATAGTCCGTAAACCGCCTTTACAGACAACCACTTTTTGAGCTTTTGTGCTTACCTCCATAGTAAAACTGGTTCAGTATGACCTATGTAAACCACCGTTAAAAGGTTCGCCCGTATTTAATTTACACACTGTATTGTCACGGCGATAAAGCGCATGTTCAGATATTTATGACCACCTTGGCCGCTCAGATATATTTGATGGCGACTGTCATCATTGGCCTGTAACGTCTATGGCAGACGATTAGACGCAATGTCCAAAATCACCTTAGACACTTCCTTTGGTGACTGTGCAAACCAATACGGGCTATAGCTAAGCGGGTGCGCTGTTCAGAATGAGCTACACACGCTCTTCTCTTAACAATCAAGTCGTGTCCAGCTCATTTTGAACACCTCGCACGCTTAGCTACTTCTGCTGCTGAATGTCTCATCAATATTGATTGCATTTGTAAAGATCGCATTTAACATAATAATGTACAGTATGTGTGAGAGCGCTGGTAGCCTTGCGGTAAGACGTCCGACTTTCAATCCGGAGGTCTCGGGTTCAAACCCCGGCTCGTACCACTGAGTTTTTCGGAACTTATGTACGGAATATCATTTGATATTTACCAATCGCTTTTCGGTGAAGGAAAACATCGTAAGGAAACCGGATCTAATCCCAAAAAGGCCTAGTTTTTCCTCTGGGTTGGAAGGTCAGATGGCAGTCGCTTTCGTAAAAACTGGTGTCTACGCCAATTCATGGGATTAGGTTGTCAAGCGGACCCCAAACCGGGATAAACGCTAGAATGATGATGACGATGAACATAATAATGTACAGTCAGCAGCAAAAGTAGCTAAGCGGGTAGGGTGTTCAAAATGAGCTGGACACGACTATATTGTTAAGAGAATAAGAGCGTGTGTAGGTCATTTTGAACACCCTACCCGCTTAGCTACTTCTGCTGCCGACTGTTCATTTTACACTTTCACCTTCAAGTTTAATATGACTACTTATTTTAACATTAAACAAATATATAAAATACACAAACGTTCAGAAAAAGTTGCAAAAATAACTTTTGTACACAGGTATTCCGGGCAGTTATTAAAAAAATATATTTTTTCTAATAACTTTAAGATCTAAGCAAACGCTTATTGCTTCGATGCGCCCTTTTTAGATACCCTGTACAAATATTTGTGACGTTCCACGGGTGAAAGTACCTTATAGCGGTTGGCGCTTACGTTGCGAAGCATCTCATTAGTATTGCAGCGTCGTTAGAAATAGTGTAAGTGCCAACCGCCATAAGGTACCTTTTCTCGTGGAATGTCACATTTAAAGACTAATCCCCTTATTCATAAACGGCCATTAAAGGTAAGAGTCGCCAGGACGCTCGCGTTCCCATACAAACTTTAGAACCACGAAATTTGGCATGGGCATTCTAGTAGTACAGATCTAGGTCGGACAATCGTTTTCATTGCTAAAAATATAAAAGAAAATATAGCAAAAATAAGTTTTGTATGTAAATCTGTATCTGGCTGTATTTTTTTGTATTACAATTTTTAGCAACGAAAACAAATGTCCGACCTAGATCTGTACTACTAGAATGCCCATGCCAAATTTCGTGGTTCTAAAGCATGTCGTTTTAAAATGAGAGCTGAACTACGTTTGTATGGGAACGCAAACATCCTGGCGACTCTTAAAGAGATCGCTGATAATCGTTTGTCCCTTTCCCTCATATAAGTTGGACAGAAAGGGACAAACGATTATCAGAGGCCTCCTAACTTTAGTAGACGTTTATGAATAAGGGGGGTAAAATTTTAATCAGCTTAATAAAATATCAGGTCATTATTGGCGGGAAGATACTTTTTGCTTGGCGTACCCTGCCTGACCATTTAAATATAATTATAATAACAATTATCAATAAAACACATAATAATATATGTAGTTTTGCATTTATACAGGCATACGGTCGCCATCAAATATATCGGAGCGGCCAGGGTACTCAAAAATATCTGAACATGGACTTTATCGCCTTGACAATAGAGGCGTTGTTAAGATATTTGTGACCACATTGGCCGCTCCGATATGATGGCGACTGTTCTAAGTATTCGAAGCTTTGTGTAAAATGATTAAATGATTCATAAAATAATTGCGAATAAAAGTTAAATGATTGAAAATAATATAATACTGTGATACTTTGGCCACTGGGCTATTTAATTTAATTTAGCAAATAAAATATGAATACATACATACAATCACGCCTATATCCCAAAAGGGGTAGGCAGAGATCACGGATTTCCATTTGCCACGACCAATGCAGGAAAACGGCTCTCCGTGAGCCACTCCTCGCCCCCGTGAAGAACGAGACGTGATGGGTGGCGAACCGCATCGCCACCCAAATATTAATAATAAAATAATATGTTTGCCCTAGGACGAAGGCACTTACGAGTGTAATACGTCAAAACAGCGAACAATCATTTAATATGGACTATAATTCAAAATAAACAATATCCATTCACGGTACATGGGGGCAACTTCGACAGGGGGACAATTTCAACTAAGTAGCATTATAAAATAACACGGTTACACTCACGGCACTTTAGTCACGTCTTGCGACATGTTTCGCAGAGCCTAGGTCTCCATCTTCAAGCACTAGGAGTGCTACTTGAACCGGCCTGTGGCGCACTGCTGCGCCTCGCGTCGCCGACTGCCGAGCTGCGTCCGGCGCGGCGCGCGCTCTGACACAACTTGTTGAGGATGATCTTGCGCCGGCGCTGCTAACGTGTTTTTGCCAAATACGCTGCAAAACACTCCGAAGCATGCAAGGCTCTCCGAAACATGTCGCAAGACGTGACTAAAGTGCCGTGAGTGTAACCGTGTTATTTTATAATGTTAATATGTCTCACGAAAGTTTAAATTTAATAAGTAGCAATACCTCGTGTTTTACATAATTAACTATAAGGTCAACTCGGTGAAGACCGTCTGCCGGCGAAGATCGGATAGCAAGCAATTACAGCAAATTCTGCATAGCTTTTTTTACGAAATGGTGAAACTGTTCTAGAGCAGTTTTACAACAATTTTACCATTTCGTAAAAAGAAGCTATGCAGAATGTGCTTGCTATCCGATCTTCGCCGACTGACTGTCTTCGCCGAGTTGACCTGAGTGTCATTTATAGAGCGAAAAAGTAGCTTTTCCGCTAGTTAATTATGTAAAACTCGGAAGATATTGCGACTTAGTCGAAATTAGCCCCTGTACCTTATACCCCTTATCATGTAAACCATGCCAATTATGCTTTTTTTAAGAGTCGCCAGGACGCTCGCGTTCCCATACAAACGTAGTTCAGCTCTCATTTTAAAACAACATGCTTTAGAACCATGTAATTTGGCATGGGCATTCTAGTAGTACAGATCTAGGTCGGACATTCGTTTTCGTTGCTAAAAATTGTACCTAATACAAAGAAAATACAGCCAGTTACAGATTTACATACAAAACTTATTTTTGCTATATTTTCTTTTTAATTACAATTTTTAGCAACGAAAACGAATGTCCGACATAGATCTGTACTACTAGAATGCCCATGCCAAATGTCATGATTCTAAAGCATGTCGTTTTAAAACGAGAGCTGAACTACGTTTGTATGGGAACGCGAGTTCACGCAAGCGTCCTGGCGACTCTTAAGGAATCAACCAGCAACTTTCAAAGAAATGTAGAAGTATTACAATTATAATGTATTATATTGAGGCATAGAGTAACATATACAGGCTGGATTTTCTTTTTGGGTCAGTGAAGGCAGCTACCAGATCCCGTGCTGCTACGCGAAAATGGTCTTAGAAGACCTTCCCTCGATTTCAAATTAATGAAGATTAGCGTTTACAGATTTTGGAAAAAACATACAGGGTGCGAGAAAAACGTCATTTTTGACAAACTTTTTTTTCGACGCCATTCAATCCCATTTCTTTCCAGGATCAAAAGCTAGTATGGGACCAAAAAAAGTTTCCGGCTAGAAAAGTCACAAATCGAGGAAAGCTTTTCCCATAAATTTTGTATGAAAATGTTTTTTTTTTATTTATTTTTCGTATGCAATTTTTTTATGCCAATAGATTTCATTCCAAATCAAATCAAATCAATGTTCAGTATCAACAGTTACAAATTAGTATTCGTTGATATACTCTTGTCGTAACAAATAGTCCATAGTCTAGGTACTTTTAGTAAACAATGAAAATGTGACGTTTCTAGTGAGAAAAAGTAACACAGTGGAGGTTTGTGAAAATTTTACTTGAATGACGGTGTTTTCCAATTGCAGTCGTCTTACTTAAGACTGTCGACCGTCCAGTAGCGCCTTCATTGGGCGCATTGTATTTCCTAATGAACGAAACAATTTCTGTATAATCCCTCACGTTAAGGCCGTTCTTCGATTCGGACAAGCCACGTCCATCCGTTAGAGACACGTTTATGGCTCCCGCGCACGAAAGAAAGAGATGCAGCGCTCTTAAGGATCAGACTTTTGACCAAACTACGATAAATAAGTGAATCTATAAAGTTTTGTCTAATTTTGTTTCTGTGACTTTTTAGATAAACCAGAATACCATATGTTTTACTTAGTAACATTGCTTAATCTCTTATAGTTTACGTAAGCTAAGAAAAATAAGGGGAAAAAGGACACAACTTCGGATTTTTTTTCTATCGAGGCAACTTTCAGCAATCGTGTTTTGGCTTGTGCCAAAAACACGAGTATATAGTCTAATAATATATATTCGAAAATAAATTCAATCCCTTTTCCCGTTTAGTCACTAGAGCGTTTGAAAAAACCTATAATTTTTCAAAGTAGCCCCACTTAGTTACAATAGTACCACTAATTCGACGGTCACACCACCATTCATTAAAAAAATTCACTTTTAACGCTATCGTGAGACTCATCAAAAATATATATCAACGTTTTTATCGGTCAGCCAACGCGAATTATCATGAATAAGCTCCTCGTTATGGAGCGAAACCTTTGAAATTATTCAATTTAAAAAGGTGTTTTACCTATTTCTACATATTTAAAATTTCCACTATAACTTTTTCCAATGAAAGACGATAAAAAAATCTGAATATTTTATACAACCGTTACAAATATAAAACATTTCTGCATGCACTTATTTTTTATCATTAAGGAAGGTATTATTTTTGAATCAGGTACATTCCGAAACTTTTAAAAATTGATATCAAACATGCTCAGTCGTATTCACAATCTATGATTATTTCGTTTTAAAATTATTTGATGATATTTACAATGATTTATTAAATACAAATATACGGTTGTCGAAAATACAATTTGAATGCTTATCAGTGTAGTAAATATCAGTGGCGGCGCGTCCTTATAAAACGATTCCCGTCGGCTTGCCTATAGATACATTCCGACCAAAAAGTGTAGAAATTAAAAAGTGGCAACATCGTAGTGTCGTCCCTTCAAATCAATCTAAGAAAACGGAACGACACTACGGTGTTGCCACTTTTTGATTTCTACACTTTTTGGTCGGAATATACAGCTAGTTTTCCTACAGGTCATGAAATTTTAAGCCAAATTCAGCACCGGCTTGCGTAAGAAATGTTTTGACCCCCCGCCACTGTATGTCCATGTATTCAAAAACAGTTTTCACATTTAAAAATTCGTTTAGAATTCACACAAAATACCGGTTATTATTTTTAAAATATTTATATATATCCGCACAGAGCTCACTGCAACAGAAGTCTATTCCTTTGATGTGGCGTTTTAAAAAAAACGTACATTAAACACTATTCTTTCTCGCTCTTTTTCCTTTTCCGCTTGTCGTTCTTCTGACTCTTTTTCGCGGTCTTCGGCTCCGGGGATTTCGCTTCCGGCTTCTTCTTTTTGGGCGATTTGGCGGGGGACTTTTTCTCTGGGGTGGGTAGTTCTTTTTTTGAGGACCTGAGCTGTTTGGGGGACCTGACGGGTTCGGGGGAGGAGGAGGCGGATTTGGAGGCTTTAGAGGACTTCTCCTCCTCTTTCTCCTTTTTGTCGGGGATGCCGAGGATGTCTGCCCACTGGTCGGGCGGCGGGGTCGGCTGCTTCGGCTCGTCCTCGGCCGTTGATTGGTCGGATTTCTGTGAACGGAGCTCGGTTGAGGTCGCGCCTGCGCAACCTTGTGCACTAAATACACTCTTGTGAACAATACTCTGGAATATTTAACTCTCGCGAAACTCTAGCATATTAAAAATATTAATAACGGGTCACTCACGTAATTAAGGGCGATTTTTGCTCGACATGTTTCCATCATTTTCACGAGCGGCCTTCCACGACGGATAAATGACGCATGATGTACAATCGTCATCAAATTATCGGAGCGGCCAGGGTACTCAAAAATATCTGAACATGCACTTTATCGCCTTGACAATAGTGGCGTTGTTCAGATATTTGTGAGCATCTTGGCCGCTCCGATATATTTGATGGTGACTGTACATGACCATCAAATATATCGGAGCGGTCAAAGTGGTCACAAATATCTGAACAACGACTCTATTGTCAAGGCGATAAAGTGCATGTTCAGATATTTTGGAGTGCCTTGACCGCTCCGATATATATGATAGCGACTATACAAGGTAAATATTCCAAGTATTTATTTGGAGTGTAAGTAGTACAAGATTTTTGACACTGAGAAAACGATAACCTTGCTTTTGATTTCAGTTTCATCATATTATTTCATTATACGATTACTGACATTAGTAATCTACAAAGATCTACATTCCGATTTATTTACGTAAATAATGCATAGAACGACATACGATTTACGTTCGTATTATTAATTTTAAAATCAAAAGCTTGGTTATCATTGGTCAAACTCGCAGCAGCGCTGTTAGGAGCCATTACTATCGCGATGTTAGTTAATGCTGTGTCAGAAGAAAAACTAGTTTAAACCCGAGTCGAAACCTGCCGAGAGTTTCCATCGAGTTTAGGGCACTTTGGACTTATATTATCCGCAGAATTAAGCGACTGAGGTCATAAAACTTCTCTTACACACTTGTCCCGTCACGGCGAGAGAGAAGGAGACAGCGTTATGAACTCAGTCGCCACCTAATTCTGCGGATTTTTGAATTCTTATTAACACCTCTTGCTCGGTGATAAGGTTCAATTTAGCTATAAAAAGTAAAGTTACGTCACTTTATATGGTTTAATTTAAAGTGGAAATGGCTAGCTTCCGGCACAGCATTACATTGTACAGCCATCAGATATATCGGAGCGGCCAAGGTCACAAATATCTGAACAACGCCTCTATTGCCAAAGCGACAAAGTGCACGTTCAGATATTTTTGAGTACCCTGGCCGCTCCGATATATTTGATGGCGACTATATTTAAAGAACCCAGATCAAAGTGAACCTGCATAGTACTTGACGATAACACAAGACGGCCTTTTCTAACGTTCTAACTTTTATATTATATTACACATGCAATTTAATTTCTGGCACTTTATAAAACAAGTATATGTTAATGAGCAATGTTATAAAACATTGTTAAAATAGAGGAACAAGATAATAGGAGCCACCGTTTTAAAACTCACACAATTTGGTGATATTGACTAATTTTAATATTAAAATAGTATAACAATCGGTTTCCGCGACCTTCGACAATTTTATCAGTGTTTCGGAATTATCAAATAATTCCTAGGATTCCCAGATTCCTACACCTAGGGCCGTGTGTCATTATCTGCGGGACCTATGCAGGTTCGACTGGGTCCTAAGTCTCACCTAGCAGAAGTAACTAGCGAGCGAAGCGTTCAAAATAATTTACACGTTTTTGCTTCCTCGACAAACACGAGTCACGACTTAGCTCGTCCGTTTAACTTCCGCTCGTGACGGTATTACCCCTACTCGGATTATATTGGCTCCTAACACCTCACCGTAGCTCCGTCCGTCCGTCCGTGACACCCCAAAACAGTTAGCACTGCAAAAACACTTTAGTTTTAATTAGGGTTTTTAGCGTGGGAACGATCCCCGCAGATTATGACAATCGGCAAAATCCCATTGCAACAAAAAAAAATCTGCAAATGTGTAGCTATTGGCAACACTGGGGTTCGAACCCGTATGTCGGTAACACACTCTGTGGCGTTTTTTTTTTACTACGGCCAACTACTAGCATTATAAGTAATTCGGTGTAAGATCCACTATACTGAGTTTCTTGGTAGCACAGGGCGGACACGCCATACAAAACTGTAGCGCCTATGTGTGCACGGCACGTGTGTACACACTTCAATGTGTGCGTACGATACTGACGGCCTACCAGCCGCCGCGGGGTGAGGTAACCCGATCGGGGCAGGGCGGAGCGTGGCCATTCTGTATGAAATAGGGCAGATGCCCCGGTTTTGGCCACTTTAAGGAGAGTTTGTCTATTCAGACGTCCCTCATTTTGTGTGAATAAGGAATTATGACACTTTTTTGTACTAAATAAGTGAAAATATATTACTTTATTTATATGAATCTCCGCTGTTAAGATTCTGACATTAGATCTTTTTTTTTTCTTTAATAAAATGTCAGAAACGGGTCCAGAAGCCAGTTTTGGCCACTTTTTTCCATGGCCCCTGCTGACAGCTGAATGACAACTTATACATGACAGATGACAGTTCCATCTGTACTGCCATTTTTTTACTCTTATATTAACCATAAACCATAGACTTGTAAATTTGTCTATACCTTGATTAATTTGAAAATGGCCAAAACCGGCACAGTGGCCACAACCGGGGCATCTGCCCTACCACCATCTCATCTGTGGTTCTACTTTGAAACTAGTAAATTGGATCCATGACATCATAAATAAAACCAAAAATTGTTGGTTTATATGACTATCTGGGAGTTAACAATATTACCTGCTCAAGTTATTCAATATTTTCAGGTATTTCCTTTAAGATACACCAATGAGTGTTATTTAAGGAGTTTCTGTTTAAAGGAAATCATTACTACTTAATATCAAATATAATCGAAACATAGATCGATAAGAATTGTAACGGACAAAGGGAAATCGATTGTGTGTTTGACCTAAGAAAAACTAAAATACTTAAAGAGTCGCCAGGACGCTCGCGTGAACTCGCGTCCCCATACAAACGTAGTTCAGCTCTCATTTTAAAACAACATGCCTTGGAACCACGAAATTTGGCATGGGCATTCTAGTAGTACAGATCTAGGTCGGTAATTAGTTTTCGTTGCGAAAAATTTTAATACAAAGAAAATATAGCAAAAATAAGTTTTGTATGTAAATCTGTAACTGGATGTATTTTCTTCGTATTACAATTTTTAGCAACGAAAATGAATTACCTACCTAGATCTGTACTACTAGAACGCCCATGCCGAATTTCGTGGTTCTAAAGCATGTTGTTTTAAAATGAGAGCTAACCTACGTTTGTATGGGAACGCGAGCGTCCTGGCGACTCTTAACTATGGCGATTATCACACTGGCAACAGCATGCGGTGACGGCGCGCAAGCGTGACAGCGCTATACACACGCAGAGCGTCTCGCTCGCGCACCGGCGCATGCGGAAACCGCAGCAATGTGAAAGCCGCCTAACACTATCATAACGCATAAATATAATGGTACTTACGATACGGCCGAGTGCCTTTTCGCACTTATTTTCAGTATTTATACTGAAGCACTTCACGAATTCAAAAATATTGTGAAAAACCGTCGCCGTCCGTTTAAGCAGGTTCACTTTGACTGGACAAAACTATTCAAAACGCAATTCGTTTAAAAAAAAAATATAGTACAATTTTTTTTTATAAATGATATATATTTTCCACTAAGTGACAATATCTTTAATTTGACTTCCGCGTAGTTTAGACGTTTGAATAGTTTTTTTTTTCAGTAGAAATAAAAAACGTATTAAAATTTTAAATGTACGATTTTTATAACGAAATTAATTCATTCGCAGCAAGTGTTGTTTCAAAAGCGAAAAATTTAAACATAAAAACATTTTGTGAATACAAATAAAAAACAACGATAATAAAAGCTTCTTCCAATTATAACCATAATTTTAAAATTTTATATGTATTCTAACTTAGATAAATAATTAGAACTTAGAAAAAAAATTCGTCCCCAATTCCCAACATTTTAAATAACTATCTCAATTTCGATAACAAAATATACTCGATAATTTAATTAAGAAAAGAAATAATTAGAAAGAAAAGAGATGTACAGATTTATAGGTTAAAAAATCCCACCAAACTGAACATACGACGTCATAGATATGTTCACACTTTTCAACCTCATTACAAAGGAGTAAGGAACAGGTGTAATAGTACATTACGTACCTAGGGCGGTAAAATAAAGAAGGGCTCAGCTCGTTGGCATTTGTGGCCCGAACCGAAGGTAAGTGCCATAAACAAGCTGAGTCCTTCATTATTACCGCCCGTGGTGCGCACATAATTTTACGTCTTCTCCTGGGTGTGAAGTGAGATTGAGGGCGGTAAATCTCACTTAGCACCTAGAGTGACGTATATAATCTTTGTCATTCTTCTATCTCACCTGCAGACAAACTGTGGAAACAGTTTTGTATATTTTGTATAATTTTCGAATAAAAAAAATCATCTATATCTATCATTCGCTGTACAGCCGTCATCAGATGTATCGGAGCGGCCAAGGTGGTCACAAATATCTGAACAACGCCTCTATTGTCAAGGTGATAAAGTGCATGTTCAGATATTTTTGAGTACCCTGGCCGCCCCGATATATTTGATGGCGAGTGTACAAGTACAATTTAGCACAGAATCTAACTGTTCATTCCATTAAAAAAGATCTCTTTTTTTAACTACAGTAATTCCTATATGTCACTTACCTCGCTGCCCTTTTCTTTTTTCTTGTCCTTCTTGCCGTCCTTGTCTCGCTTCTCGTCCTTCTCCTTCTCTTTCTCCTTGTCCTTGTCCTTGTCTCGTTCTTTGTCCTTCTTCTCCTTCTTGCTGCTGCTGCGGTCTCGGTCTGAGGATGCATGTGTCGGAAGTTAATACACTTGGAATCGATAAAAAATACTATTATCTATTTCAAATAGCATTGTGCGTGGGACATGTGGACATTTTAATAATTAATATCAATTTTAAACAGTAAATATGAAGTGCTTAGCTTGCCCTTTCCCTATCAGTGACGTTGATCTGCTTGTGTGCGTGCTTTGTAAAAACAATTACCACTATAAATGTGTAAACATGACTTGCGAGGAGCATAAGGAAAATATAATTCGCTTGAAACGGGAATGGCGGTGCCCGAGCTGCAATAATGTGACGACTCGCAAACGAGGCGGAGATTACACTTTAATCCGAAGCCTAGATCAACAAATTAGTGCCAACGAGGTCAACAACGACAACCTCTCGGAGTCCCAGCAGGCGGACATGTCCTGCGATGCATCTATACTGGACCTCGAAAATGACTCGTCCACGATAAGAAATTTACAAGAGGCGCAACGTCGTAACGAAGAGGGCGAAAGTACGAGTAGTATCTCGTACGGTGCGTTTGCGGCACTATTAAATTTAAAATTCACAGAACTCAGGTTGGAGCTAAATATTCATTTTAATAAACAAATCGACACATTGAGGTCAGAGTTTAATAGTAGCACAAATTCACTTATGGCCGAATTAAAGGGATTAAAACAAAACCTCCAGTCGGTCACTGAGAAAGTAAATGTCCTTGAGGAAGAAAACAAAGAATTCCAGTCTAAGCTGGCAGAACGTAAATCTGTTCAGAGTTCAGATCTTCAAGTTTTACGTGATACAATAACCCGGTTGGAAATTGAATTAAATGATAAAGATCAGGCTGCACTTTCCAATGACCTTGAGATTTCGGGAATCCCGGAATTCAAAGAAGAGTCCACCGTGCACACTGTTATGGCTCTGGCGACTAAGATAGGTGTAAGATTGGAGGAGGACGATGTCGTGAGTGCGGACCGGGTCGGGCCCGTACGTGAGGTACCACAATCGGGGGGCCCGGAGTCGGCACGCCCGCGCCCTCTAGTGGTGCGTCTGGCGCGCCGTGCGCTCCGTGATCAGCTCCTCAAGAGCGCGCGAGTCCGCCGCGGCGCCACCACTGAAGGGATCGGCCTACCCGACCACGCTCCCTCAAAATTTCATCTCCACGACCGACTCACAAAGAAGAACCGGGCCCTATTTAATAAGGCACGTGAGAGAGGTCGCTCCGAACAATGGCGATTTATTTGGAGCAGAGAAGGTCGAATCTATGCAAGAAAATCAGAATCGTCGAAAGTGCATCGGATTAGGACTGAAAACGACTTGGATAGTATTTTTCCTGTGGCATCTAATAGCCTTATTTTATAGCGTTTTTGGCATCATTGGTGCTTATAAGATGTCTAAGATAATTAATAGCTGCTTGTATACTGTATTTATGTTAAGTTATTCTATTAAAGTGCAAATGTTACAACTATATTTAATACTTTATGTGGACTTGTATGTAGGGAAATATTTAGAATATTTTAAAACTGATTTATGTATTGATAGCAAAATTTTAATTAGATTGCTCAGTGATATTGTTTATAATATCCCACTGAAATGTGTATTTAAATTGGAAATAATTGGAATATTTTATAAAAATGAAATCATTCTAGTAATGACACTTAATTTCTCACTGCCTGACATGTACACTATCCTGCTCTGCGTAGCATCCTGCTCACACAAAAATACTCAACCCTTATCTAATCAATTTGGTATTCATTTTTATTCAAAATAAAACACAAACATTTTAGATTTGGACATTTTAATGCAGGATCTTTATGTAATCTGCAGAAACATAATGAGTTCGCAGTCGCAGTAGAGAAACATAAACCGGAAATCATTG
This sequence comes from Pammene fasciana, assembly GCA_911728535.1. NCBI lineage: Eukaryota > Metazoa > Arthropoda > Insecta > Lepidoptera > Tortricidae > Pammene > Pammene fasciana. The sequence goes on from OU452296.1 coordinate 2,190,509, forward strand.
CTATAAATGAAACTTGGTTGCAGTCGGGACAGGAGGGACGTGCGCCGTCTGTGCCCGGGTATAGACTGCGGCATGCCCCACGCAGGCTTGGGACGAAAAAGGGCGGTGGTGGAGTTGGTTTTTATATTAAAAGTCATATAAATGCGAGAACCTTTGCATACCCAACTCACCCAGACGTGGAGCAAATGTGGCTAAAAATCAAAATAAATAAAATTATTTTATTGATAGGAACAGCGTACCGTCCACCTTGGCTTAGCTTAGACATATTCTTGGATGCGCTTAGTGAAACAATTGTATCATTCACTAAGTATGACCACATTATTCTGAGCGGTGACTTTAACGTTAATATGCTGGACGCGAATGACTGTAAGACCAAGCGGCTGACGCAATTTTTAGCTTGTAACAATTTACTAAATTATATCACTGAGCCAACACATTTTACAGAGCACAGTTCCACTCTAATCGATTTAATCTGTTCTGATGCTACAATTCTTGATGCCGAGGTTGATCATAATGAAGAACTGGGTGGCCACGCTATGGTATTCGTTAACGTAAACATTAAGATACTCAAACCTGCGCCAATAATTTCCTGGAATAGACGCATAAATAAAATCAATTGTGAGCATTTTAACCGTCATTTGAGCCAGTTACATTGGAATAGCATCGCCTGTCAAAGGTCCGTTGAAGACAAGGTAACATTGTTCAACACTTGTGTTCTGGATGTTTTTGATTTATATGCTCCAGTAAAGAAAATAATTATAAAAGAAGCAGCCAAGCCATGGCTTACAAACAACGTTCGTTATATGATGAGTCTGCGTAACGAGGCATTTAAAAAATATAAACAGCGCAAACAGGACTCTGATAAACATAATTATAAATCATTAAAACATTTGGTAAACACTAGTCTATATTTTGAACAAAAAGCCTATTTCGAGCAACATATCAATAATAATTTGAAGAACCCTAAAACCCTTTGGAAAAATTTAAAGAAAGATGTAATTCCTAATATCACGGATAAATCTAGCTTGCCGCCTATTTTCAACGATCCAACAGTTATAAATAATAACTTTTTAAAGGTTCCAGGAAGTACCGTGGTGGAGTCTGCCACTTTAATGTACTTTGATACTCTACGATATGGCTCTTTTACTTTTAGTTTCAGTACTGTTGACGAGACGTTTATAACAAAATTATTGCTTAGTACCAAATCGAACGCTATGGGGTATGATGGGATTACATTTGACATGGTTTTAATGACACTTCCACTGACTTTACCAATAATTACGGACTTGATAAACACTTCTATACTGACAGCTGAAGTACCCTTAGTCTGGAAGACAGCCATAGTTCGCCCAATTCCAAAAGTAAACGACCCAAGAGATCTAAAAGATCTGCGTCCTATCAGTATCTTACCTTACCTATCAAAGATAATGGAAAAGGTAGTGTATGATCAGGTGTCGAAATATTTAGAATCTAATAATATTTTACCCGAAAACCAGTCAGGCTTTAGAAAGAAGCGAGGTACTTCCACAGCCCTCCTTGATGTCATTGATGAGGTTCTAGCAGCGCAGGATATGGGAAAGGGTACGATAATGGTATTATTAGATTTTTCAAGGGCATTTGATTGTATCAACATTTCGCTCCTACTTTCTAAATTACGCTATTTTGGTTTCGATGATCATTCAGTACGTTGGTTCGAAAGTTACTTCAAAGACCGTAAGCAAATCGTTAAATTGACAGACAAAGATGGTTCCTATTTGACGTCTAATCCATGTCCGGTAAATAGAGGAGTCCCTCAGGGATCCATCCTAGGTCCTCTTTTGTTTATCCTTTATAGCACTGATATTATCACATGCATAAAGCATTGTAAATACCAGCTATATGCTGACGATTTACAAATATTTCTATCTTTCAACCCCCGTGATATTGCTTCGGCAGTAGAAAAGGTAAATGATGATTTAAAACGATTATCAGAATGGTCCTCCACAAATTGTCTCGTACTAAATCCAACAAAGTCTAAATACATGGTACTTGGGTCTCGAAAACAGACAAATGATATTATAAGTAAAGGTCCAATTATATTGGTTAATGATGCAAAGGTTGATCGTGTCGATGAAGCGAGAAATCTAGGACTTTTACTCGACACAAATTTGCGGTTTGAAAATCACGTGGTCGAAACCGTTCGAAACTGTCTATATCGCTTGAAACTTTTATATAACATCCGAAACTTCCTCAGTGTCGACCTAAGAATGAGACTCTGTGAATCCCTGATTTTATCCAAACTCAATTATTGTCTCACTGCATATGGCTCATGTCTTCTGGCCCGTTCACAGCGTCTCATTCAAAGAGTACAAAATGCCTGCGCTAGATATTGCTTCAAAATACCTCCCAGGAAGCACATCACACCATACCTTAATAAATCAGATATGTTAAAAATGTCCGCTCGACAAGAACTTATGTTTGCATGTCTGCTATTTGACACTATCCAAACTAAACAACCCTCTTATCTCTTTAAAAAACTCGTATGGCTATCTAATACCCACCACCAACCTAGACCGTCACGAGCAGTCGTTTTACGGGTCCCCAGACACAGTTCCGCTGCTTTTAGGGGGAGTTTTCGCTACCGTGCAACTAAATGTTGGAACAATATTCCACCACCAATTCGTAGTTTAAAAACCAAACATAGTTTCAAAAACAAATATCGTTTACATCTTCTAAATGAACAAAAAGAGAAAGGCTAAAGCTCCCTTTTCATTCATATTTCATTCAATATTTGTTCTTTCTCATTTTGAATGTACTTATGTTCACTATGTCCTATGTTATACAAATGTTACATCTAATTTAAAATATTGATAACGCAAAAAATAACTACATACTTTACAAATTTACTTTAACATGATATTCGGACATTAAACACAAGGTACGTCATAAAGCGTTGCACAAACTTTTTGTAAGGTCCTGGCAGAATATCAGCGATGTGGCTTGCCGCATCATTATGCTGAGCCAGCGCCAATTCTCTGCCATGACACATGGTTAATGTCAATTTATGATTTTTTTTCTTGTTTTTTTATATGGCACCGTAATTTTAATTTTAAGCTGCATGCCTATTATTAATAATCTTTGTAATTACCATGTATGTTGTGGGAATGAATAAAGTTTTTTATCTATCTATCTATCTATCATCTATCATGTGAAAATTTTACATTTCATGCAAACACTGTTACAAAATAAACATCCACCAGTAAACCAAAAAATTTGGGATTAAATTAAATTATTTTTAAACAACATTTAATTTAATACTAAGACTTTTTGAAGCAATGGTTTGCAACTCTTAAAACAATTAAATCGCCAATGCACCCCACATGTGGAATGAAACGTCAATAGTGCTTGACAGTGACTGACTCGCGCAATCGAATTTAAAAGATCGCGTCACTTGCGTCAACTGACAATTTTAGTCTATACACTCTACCTTTATCCGATTACGATTTCCTTGCACACTTTATCGATAATCGATAAAAAAAATGTTTTATTGATTAGCCTCTTCACTAAATTTGTGGCATAACATGTGTCCCACGCACAATCCTATTTGAAAAATACAATAATGGAGAATATTAAGTAAATCACACTCAGCCTTCTCTTTTTGGTCCTTATCTTGCAGTACTCCGTACTCCCTAAAGTAGTCCTCCCTCAGGGTACTGCTTACTGCCTTGTACTGCGCTCGTCCACCATTTACACTGTAGACTAATAAATCTAAACTCACTCTTCTCTTTATGCTCCTTATCCTTCTTCCTCTCCTCCTTGACAATCTTGCAATACTCCCTAAAGTGGTCCTCCCTTACTGCCTTGTACCGCACTTCGTCCACCTTTTACAATGTAGACTAGTAAATTTAAACTCACCCTTCTCTTTCTGGTCCTTATCTTTTCCTCTCCACCTTGACAATCTTGCAGTACTCCCTAAAGTAGTCCTCCCTAAGCGTACTGTTCTACCGCCTTGTACCGCACCTCGTCCACCTTTTACACTGTGGACTATTAAATCTAAACTCACCCTTCTCTTTCTGGTCCTTATCCTTCTTCCTCTCCTCCTTGACAATCTTGCAGTACTCCCTAAAGTAGTCCTCCCTCAGAGTACTGCTTTCCACTGCCTTGTATCTCGCTTCGCTGTCGACCTTCTTCTTGGCGTCGGCCCAGCGGGCGTGGCGGTCGATCGACTTCTCCTTGAGCAGTGCTATGAAGTCGGTCTTAGCCTAGAAGGGAGAAGGTCGGTTAGAGGGGGGAGGCATGTCGTTTATAGGGCGCGGGCGGGCGCGTTAGTGGTGGGTAGGGGATGCCGTTTTATTGGCAGCTGGTTTCGTACAATGGATTTTTTATTAAGTGTGTGAAATTGTCAAAAAACGTTTAAATTTAGTGCTTTCATTTCGGTGACACTATTGTAGTACAATACAACAAATTTTCTATGAGTTTCTGGTATTACAATAATTATATTTGGGTTTCTGTTCTCAGTAGCTTTTCTTATAGCACTTTTATCAAACCTTGCAACAAGATTAAGGAACTACGCGAACGAGATCCTATTAAATACGATTGCATCAAAGACGATCCTTGATCATTTTTTAGGTTCCACTTAGGATATGGTGCGGTAAATAAATATTGAGGATATTATGAGTGTGTAAGTTTAAACCTCATTACGAAAAGATTTTTAAGAACAAGCTCAATTAGTTTCGATATTTTAACTTCTTACTTCGATCGCTATAAATTTGAAAACGATTTATTACTCTTATTAGCTATTAAACCCCTCATTAAATGGAAAAGTCGAAACCGCAAGTATATCAGTTAGGCTACCCCCACCACCCACCACCAGCGCGCCGCGGCCAGCTCTTACGACTACGCAACGATTTCGCCCTGAAAACAAAACGGATTAGAAGCTGAAAAGATACGCATTAGAGGCTGTGGAGAGAAATGTTTCATTATTTCCTGAAAGGGAAGATTATTAGTTGATTGTGTGGAAGTACACGTATCTGGTTTCATAAAATGTATATTTGACTCGTTAAATGTTTATTATCTCGACATTTATGCTTTGTTTTTTAGATTTTTCATACTCAAAAGGTCCCAAAAGCGCCCTATTAAAAACAATTTTTTGTATATTTAATAAGTATTTCTGTATATTTATTACGCATGTTATGTATATGTATATAACGAGTCTATTTTCTAAGGTTTAAAATTTCTTGTAGACAATTTATTCAATATGGACTTTAAAAGGTTGTCAAGATTATATGTCTAAAAATTTGTAAATTTTACTCCTGTAGTTATTTCTATGCTATTAATAACAATAAACTGAAAATATAGTCAAATTTAAGGATCGTATAATGCATGTTTAAGGATTTCGTACCTCTAAAGGCAAAAATTAAACTCTTGTGGGATCGCTCCTCTGTCAAGATCATTTTTTAATTTTTTTAAAGAGCTGTCATGAATCTTCTTCTGCTAAACAAACTCGCTCTTACACTTTAGGCTTGTAGATTTTACTCAACTTAAAATACTTTAATATTCCAACCTGTTTACTTGAGTGCATACGTCACATGCGCATTTTGTACAAGAATCGTTCCATATCATTGCAATCAAAATACTGCGAAGACGGCTAAAAAGATTACAATCGAGTTGGTATTAAGAGTTTTTACTAGTTCTCTGAAAAAATCTAATTTGCAACATATACCACATAGCGAGGCGCCTGTATTCGCGTATCCACCGCGTATATGATTATTTTATAACTATTTTAAACTGTTATCATTAGCTTAGATGTAAACTTTAGGAGCAAAATGTATTTATTACATACATTTACTTCCATCACAACCTTTATACTTAATCCCTGACTAAGATTGACTTTATTTTACTTTAACCAACTTTACGGATATATTTCATAATTTATTTAATATTAAAATGTAAAATCATTACAAAACAAAGCAAGCGGTAAAGTAAAGGCCTTTCTTAACCGTCTTAATGCATCAAAAAAAGCATTTATACTATTATGTTATTGAATAATTTGATTTAATACTATCAGTACTTTTAACAATGCACAATTTTGGTATTAAAAGACCCCTACAAGCAACGACGGTAGTCACATCAAATAAGTTCAATTGTGATCAAATTGTATTTCAATACGCTCTAAAATAAAAGAAAATATTCTGAAATTCGAGACTAAATAACTGCTCTAAGATTTCATTTTGAAAATGTTTATAGAATAACAATTCTCTGGTTTCTAGTTTTGGTAGAGTCTTTTGCATATCACATTCTAATAATAATTACATCATCATCGACATTTCAGCCACAAGACGTCCACTGCTGAACATAGGCCTCCCCTTTAATAATTACATATTTACAATTATTTGATCACAATTGAACTCAAAATGGATAATGCTACGCATACAGTATTTGTCTTTCACACGAGTGCAGATATCAATGTACTGTGCATTTAGGCAGATTGTTTGACGGGGATCGAACCCGGCTCGACGGTCACAAGACCCAACCTTTGTGGTTGCTACATAACATAAAATATATATGTTGGTACTTTCATAAATTGATCTTTAATTTATCGCAACATGTATAATAATGGGCGGGAATTGAACCCGCACTCAACTTGTCCCAATATTCCTTAGAAGTTTTAACAAGGATCAGCTTTTTCGTTGCTTATAATAACAGGAGTGGGGATCGAACCCACATTCTAAAGCCATGTGTATCACTGACAAAGTAATTTGATATTACTTTATATTACAGTTTTTGAATTATCTTTCGGGATGAATAGATATTGCGTAAATTATCAATATCTCTGCCAAATAGACAGTCGGTTATATACTTAAACCGTTATTTTTTTTATCGTAAAAAATACACTCGACTATAATTTTAGAGTTGCTCTCAAGCGTTTTCTAGTAACTTTATCTTTTATGAACACGGTAATATGCAAATACATACATACATACACACAATACATACGAGATTATACCTTGTATTATACATACATACAATCACGCCTATATCCCAAAAGGGGTAGGCACAGATCACGGATTTCCATTTGCTACGATCAATGCAGCAAAACGGCTCTCCGTGAGCCACTTCTCGCCTCCGTGAAGAACGAGACGTGGTGGGTGGCGAACCGCATCGCCGCCATGCGAATGACTATTAATTAAATAAATCACCACAGCGTTTTCACGAGCAGTAGGGATCAGAGGTTCCCTTATCCCTTAGTCGCCTCTTACGATACCCTTGTATTAATTATTATTTCATTAATCTCTTATAACTCGGTTCATATAAAAAAACCCTTGTTGTTACGTATTAGTTTAAAAGGTAAGTTGTTACAATTGGTTAATTAACTTCACTCACTAGTTTTTTTTCAAATATAAATACTATTTATACAAATGTCGAGGCTAAAATATATAACCGAATATATTAGTAGTAACGCCTACAAAATACGTTATGTAATTTACAGGAGTAACTACAGATGATTTGCGGCAGAGATTTGATAAAAACGTAATTTTAAAGCAAAAAGTAATGATTTTTAAAACTGATATCCGTAAAATTAGTGTATTTACTATATTACTGAGTTTACATTTCCATTCTATTGTAATAATAATAATTGATTCTGGATTCTAATCATTTACTTTCATTTCACAATACTCCTTGCAGTTTCATAAACTTTAATATTTACTTCATTATAATATCATCTTTCTCTTTCTGTACTTATAATTTTTCGAAATGGACTGAGAATCTCAAATATACATAAATCTGTTAAATTGTATATATCTACTAATCATCTATTTAAAATACTTTTTTTATGTTATATTTATGATAGAAAAATATATCTTTCATATGGAAGTAACAGCTATTAAAAATTCTCAGTCAACAATAAAACCAAAATAAAAACCTGTAAAAAAATAATTAGTAAAAAATGACTTTAATCTTTTCTGCCAACCATTTAAAACTCTCAACTTATCCATATATTTACATTTTTCTTTTCAACCAGCACCTCTGAGTTGATTCTACCAGAGACTATAGAGATATAGACGACCACAGCCTAAGAACTTTTTGAAGCTCATGTCGATTGCGCCATCTATGTCAAAGCCCTCTAAAGATACCGAATGTGTAAGAGAAATGTCACCTGTATTGCTACTCCACAAATAGCGTGCTAGTAGTACACTAGTAGCTACTAGGTGGAGTAGCAGTGCAGCTGACATTTCTCTTACATATTCGGTATCATTAGGTGGCTTTGCCATAGATAGCGCAATCGACATGAGCTTCAAAAAGTTCTTAGGCTGTGGTCGTATATATCTCTATAGTCTCTGATTCTACTAAAATGGTAGCTTTTATTTGATGGTAGTTTTTCTTTGGCAACACTGCCTCACATTTGCATGCACAGGGGGTTGTAACTCTATATAATAAAAATACAAAACTTACCACATGGTAAGCTTGGCCTTAGCCATTGAGAGATAATAATTTCGATCATCTTAAAATAATGTCTAACCTTATTTTTGAGTAGATATTTTTGAGTATTGGAGTGACCATTTGACGATTTTGGTAACATCTCATGATTTTGACTCTTCGCTGTAGATAAAAAGTATATCGTCAACGTATATTATTTTGTCTTTAACTACGTTAGATATTCAATAATTATTAAAAGTATATTATTTAGCAAGATCTCTTCGCCTCAATATAATCACTTTCTTCTGATGGAGTCTACCAATAGTCAAATTGAACCTCTCGAGGGTTCAACCTTCTACAATACATATTTATTAATATCAACTATATCGTTCATACTATTAATTAATCTTGGTTTCAGTATACACACAGGGCCAACATATAAAAATATTCTCAAGTGCATATGTACTTTTATAACTCCGTCTGTTAACTTCATAAATACGATATTTAGAGCCAGTTGAAACGGTCAACCGCCTCATTTCAATACCTAGTTTGCCCCGGCTCTGCCATGCCTGGGGTCCATTAAGAACTGACCTTCCAACAGACGAATCAGACCAAATAGCAGCTGCTTCCGCTAATCTAAGCTTGAGGCTGTATATAAGTGGATCATACCTAGAACTACAGTCAATCGTCAAGTGATCACTGCCGCCGCCGTCGCTCAGCCTCGCGCCCGCTACAACACGCCGATATGTAGTATAGTCAGTGAGACCGCCGACGCTGTGCGGTACTGGCCAAACACTTGATATAATTGTTCTAGTGTGGTCGCTAGTCTAGATCGGTCTTTCATACAGTTTTGTTTGAAAATGTATTTGTAAGATTCTAGTATATTTAAAACTGTATCAGAGACGAAAAGTTATTTAATAGTAAATTTGAAATCTCAATTTAAAGACAAATATATTAAGAAAAAATATCATTCAATTATAAAAAAAAAACTAAATAAAATCGCATTGCAATAATATAACATTCGCTTGCAAGTTTGTACGGGAATCGAACCCTTATATTTTTTTTTAATATTACCAAAATATAATAAATATTTAATTGTAAATTTTTAATAAATATTTGTCTGTCAGCCATCGAAATATCGAATGAGAATCGAACTCATTATAAGTAGCTGAAAATATTAAAGAGTATTAGAAATCTGTAAAATTAAAAACGAGGCAATGTCAAAAAAGGCATGATGGGGATCGAACCCATTTTCAGATATTTTCAAAGTAAGCTTTTTTGGCAGTGGTATATTTATGTTAACAATATATAATGTATATATTTCTGTATACCCCACAATTTTTGGCTATAATTGCAGTGCTTCTCTTATAGAATCATCTCTTTCTTCGTTTTCGATTTCGATTATAATCATTAAAAGCTTGCTAAGACACTGAATATGATCATTATTAAAATCTAACAGGACTTGATGCAAACATTGTACAGACGCCATCAGATATATCGGAGCGGCCACGGTGGTCACAAATATCTGAACAACGCCTCTATTGCCAGGGCGATAAAGTGCATGTTTAGATATTTTTGAGTAACCTGGCCGCTCCGATATATTTGATGGCGATTGTACTGACTCTTGCTTACATATGAACTTTCCATTTTGTCTTTTCAAAAGCAATAGCCAAATCGTATCGTAATTCAACACTACAGTGAAGTTAAAAAAAAATATTTTCATTTAAATATGTTAATTGCGCCATCTATGTTAAAGCCACCTAAAGATACCGAATATGCAAGAGAAATGTCACCTGCACAGCTACTCCACCTAGTAACAAATAGCGTACTCGTAATACATTAGTAGCTACTAGATGGAGTAGCAGTGCAGGTGACATTTCTCTTACATATTCGGCATCTTTAGGGGGCTTTGACATAGATGGCGCAATCGACATGAGCTTCAAAAAGTTCTTAGGCTGTGGTCGTCTATATCTCTATAGTCTCTGTAGTAAATAAGCTTTGCATTGACTTCGCTTTTTAAGTATTTATTGAGTTAATATTTCCAGTATAAAAAAATAATTCAAACAAATCTTACTGCCCTTTTTCAAGTCTATTGTGTTGTAAGCATTGCCTCTGTTATTTATAATTGTTATTTCCTTTTTCAAATGATCTTGATTTTTAAACATAGTTTGTTTTTTATTCATATATAAATATAGTTCAATCATTACATTAGGTTCAAATATTTGCTGCTTAATTTTACCGTCATATGGGAAGTGTGATGAAGTGCGGTCTTACAGTTTTGATTAGATTCTTCACATTAATAATCAAATTATATCACTGTTCGAAATCCCTACTAATATTATAAATACGAAAGACTCCTGTCTGTTTCTCATTATCGTTTCATTAAACCGATTTAGATGAAATTATGGATATAGTTTTAGTCCAAGGTAGGACGTAGGATAGTCTATGCAAGCTTAATATTTGTTCTGTAATCAATTGATCATAATTGAAGTTAGGGCTGTCCATAAATTACGTCATCGATTTTTGACCCCCCTAAAATCATCCAAAGATTATGTTTCCAATGGCCCCGTTTCCTCCTACGCCATGCGATCATGATCCGATGTCCATCGGTTACATAACATGCCACAGGGCGGTTTGCCACACAATTATCCAAAAAAAAGACCCCCCCCCCCCCCATTTTGAAATGACGTAATTTATGAATAGCTCTTTATCTATAAAAAGGGACCACATTGTCCATGGCGCTTACGCCATTATTAACAACGTAATACGATTACGACGCCGCAACGTAAGCGCCATCGACGAGGTAATGCCACATATGTATTTAGTTTGCCACATTTCTGGATTCTAGATATGATTATTATATTCTCATGTGGTAATTCTAAAAATCTAGTCGGATTAGCCTGACACTACGCATCACACAACCCAAGATGACAGCACTATGTGTTTAAGTTACATAAGTCATATTTAGGAAATAATTCAGCCAATCACGAGCCTCCAAACACGCAAAAATTGCTATCCACGGTTTCGGTACTTACTTTACGAATTTTAAGCGATATATAATGATATGTTCTATATCTATCGCGTTCGATTGAGCAAAAACTGTGCATATGTCACCGTAAAATTGTCAAAACCGTTATTTTATTTATAATCTAACTAGAGAGATTGTAAACTATCGAAAGATTGTGAACCGTAACGTGCTGCTTACAATTTAACGGATTATTTTTCGTTAGATTATAAACTATCGACGAGGAACCGTTATATTGTCAAAATCTTTAATGTATTAGTATTACTGTTTTGAAATGAAAAAATACGTCCCGCCGAGTTTCTTGCCGGTAATAAGTAATACTTCTCAGGTCAGAGGTGTAGGGTTAGAACCGGTGGTAGTTTCTTTTTCTCTCTGACGTTCATAAGTGCATTGTAATGTGCCTAAATTGAAGAAGAAATATCTTTTATCTTTTACGTAAAGCTTATCGCGCTTATTGGTCGGTCTTACAGTAGGTCCACAGATAACCTCAACCACTAGATAGATCGTAAGTACAACTCGGGGTCACCACACATCGGTGCTCCCGTACTAATTTTGTATGAGAGCGCGACCGCTTATTTCAGTTGAGTTACCGTTTTTGATCATTACTCATGTGAATTAAAACTATCCACAAAAATCTGGTTACAGGGGTGAACCTGGATTGTTATACTACAAATTGGTGTAGAATACTATTGAGGTGTGCTGTTCGGATCGTAGAAATTTACGAATAAAATTGCGCTTATGTGTGGTGACCTCGTGCTCCCTGTAAAAGCTTAATGATGAGGTGTCTGTGTACTTGTGTAGTCTGTGAGTAGGTCATTAAGTGTTCATAAGCTTAGCGATCTAACACAGATGTCAGCGAGAAACTATAGTGGCATTTAAAGTTGATTCTGGCGCTCGCCGGCCGCTACCGCGGCTCGCTCGCTTCGCTCAAATCTCAATATATGATTAAAGTAGCTACATTCATATAGATTTTCCAAGGTCAGCAACGCGCATGTGAAACTATGGTAGATAACTCTTTCCTGTTTAACATTTTTTATTTCTTATTATATTAGTTTTTATTCAAATTTAAATCATAGTTCACTAAGCACTAGTTCACTTTTTTTGTATGTATGTTACTCGATATCTCCGTGAATCGCGAACCGATTTTCAAAAAAAAATTAATCGAACGGGTGTAAGACGGTCCCATTGTCACCAAGTCGGGGTCCAATGATGGGATCCTGGAGAAATCGAGGGAACACTTCAACTATTATAGGCACACCTATAGTGATTTCACTATTTTTTACAGCAACTCGGCCACTTCCTCTTGCAATAGCGGATCCTAAGTGAAGTCGGTTATTTTTTTGTTTAAAATTATTCTTAAACTGATTAACACTGTTGGAATTCACAACTTGGGGAGGGTAATTTGTTCGAAGTATTTACAATTCGGTTCGCAATCATTTTGTAGAAGATTATCGGCAAATTAACCATTAATAAAGTAAAGCTTGTATCGGCTCGCTCGTCCGTGATGTCGGCGCGTGAGTGCCATTTTTGTATGAAACGAAGGCTTTCCAAGTGACATATGACTGATGTAACTCTCACACGCCGCCCCTCGCCCCCCGCCCGCGCCCCACACCTCTCCCCCTCGCTCACCTGCTCTCTCTTCCTCTCCTTCTCCTCCTTCTCCCTCTTCCTCACGTCGGCGATGTGCTCGTTGAAGTAGGTGACGCGGTCCCGCGGCTTGTCTATGCCCTTGAAGCGCTCGTCCCGCCCGTGCTTGGTCGAGAAGTCGTTGAAAGACGACCTGTAAGAAACAGGATGGTATACTCAGTGGCTAGGTGACCAAGGGCCCTGGGGAAAAAGAATTGGGGCCCCTAAACTATAGAGTAACTTAAATAGTAGAGCAGAACAGCCTAAGAACCATTTGAAGCTCAAGTCAATTGCGTCCTCATGTGAAAGAGCCCTAAAGATACCCACAATGTAAGACGAAATGTCACCTGCACTGCTACTCCACCTAGTAACAAATAGCGTACTAGTAGTACACTAGTAGCTACTAGGTGGAGTAGCAGGTAACATTTCCTCTTACATTTTGGGTATCTTTAGGGGGCTTTCACGCAGATGGCGCGATTGGCTTGAGCTTCAAAAACTTCTTAGGCTGTGCTTCTCTACTATATAAGTTACCCCACCACAGTACTCACTTGGAGTGCAGCTTGGCTTCCTCCATGAGCTGCTTGAACGCGTTCTTCTTCTGCTGCAGCTTGTTCTTCTTCTCTTTCCTCTCTTCCTCGGCCCTTTCCCTCACGTACTTGTTGTATACCTGCCAACAAATATTTAAATAATATATACTTGTTCATGTTAACATTGCCAATGCTAGTTTGTCATAATTTTAAAGAAAGTCTTAACTTAACCTACATCCTACCAAGAGCAAATGTCTGGGCTACTGTAAAAAATACTTAATAGGTGTGCCTATAACATTTGAAGAGTTCCCTCGATTTCTCCAGGATTCTATTGTTAGATCCTGGCCTGATAGCCTAAAACGGTCGTGTTTTTATCGCCTGTTACAGTGATCACCTGCTTCCGCTCCTCGGACGTGAGCAGCAGGTATCTGCAGTCGCACACGATCTTCTTGAGCTCCTTCTCCCAGGTGCTGAAGGCGCTGACGTCCCGCTCCTGCAGCATCTGCCGGAACACGCGCACGCGCTGCTCGAGCGGCACGAGCGCGCGTTGCCGGGCTGCGCGTGCCTCGGCCTCGATGCGCGCCTCCTTGCCCGCGTCGATGAGGGACATGGACGTCGCTAGGGGGGTCTTCTTCGCTGCTAGAATGATAGATACGTTTGTTTTAAATGCTGGTGAATACTTTTTGTAGACGGCGCTTCCATACAACGAGAGAAAGAGACAAAATGGTCCTTAACGATGTACTGAAACTTTATACAGTCTCATCCCTGTCACTCTCAGACATTCTACAGCATTTTAATTTTGGAACATTTCGGAAACCTAAGAATTTCTCTTAGTGCGCGGCCCTCGTGGACGCTCGTGGCGGGGCGTGCAGCGGGGCGGGCGAGCGTGCATACACTTTGTGCAGCGTCGACTCAGGCCACCAGTACGAGTGTCCTTTGTTTGACATGCACGCCGCCCGCCCCGCCCCGCTGCACGCCGCCACGAGCGTCCACGAGGGCCGCGCACTTAGGGACCAATTTGAGACGAAGAAGTGAGTCTTTTTCGCTAAAATAGATAAAAACTAGTTGCCTTCCACATTCAGCAAAAATAATGAACTGAATTTTGTCTGCGATCTTTGACCGGGCTTTCCCAAGTCAGAGACTATAGAGATATAGACCGCCACAGCCTAAGAACTTTTTGAAGCTCAAGTCAATTGCGCCATCTATGTCAAAGCCCCCTAAAGATACCGAAAATGTAAGAGAAATGTCACCTGCACTGCTACTCCACCTAGTAACAAATAGCGTACTAGTAGTACACTAGTAGCTACTAGGTGGAGTAGCAGTGCAGGGGACATTTCCTCTTACATTTTCCGTACCTTTAGTTTCTGCCCAAGTTGATACTACACTCGAAGACATTTAAATAGGTTGTAGTCTAATTAGTAGTCCGCCTCGAACTGAGAACTCGCGATTTACTTGCAAACGACTTGACCAATATAACAAGATCCCAAGAAGGATTTTTTTTCTCCTTCTAGCTCCACCACTTGATCGATCCTGCTCATATACGAACTTACAAATTTATGTATCTCTGCTGCAGCCCCAAGAAATTTCATAAAGATCAGAAAAACGTTACTAAAGTTATCGATAGACAAACTATCGAAATCAAAAAGGCATCCAAATGCCGAGACGTCCCAGTAGCCAGGTGACAGTTCGGTCTGGAGTTGTTTGTAAGAACTCACTTCGCTTACGCTCCGCGAGTTCGATAACTGAATATTCACCGCGGGCGGGTTCTGCATCAATTTCATCACAACAAGTCAACAAACCGCTTGAGCTCTTACTGGGACCTGAGCACAGACTCTCAAAGCAGTCAAACCAAGAATATGGAAATTCTAAATGGCATCCACTTTAACTTTTTCTTACCTGTCAAATCAAAACTATGTTGTAATTGGACTAAAGACTACGTGTTACCTTCTTCAGATTTGGGCTTCTTGGCGGGCTCAGCATCTGAGTCATCGCTCGACGAGTCGGCGGATCGCTTGAACTCTTGACATGAGAGCGCTGAATTTCAAAGTAATTGAAACAAAAATTGGGAAACTCAAAATGGCGTCGATTTCCCATTTTTCTCAAGGCTATTCATATCTGTCAAACTAACAAATTTCTAGGTAGTTAGGCTAAAAAATTAAGGGTTACCTTCTTCAGGCTTGGCCTTCTTGGCAGGCTCAGCATCTGAGTCGTCGCTCGACGAGTCGGCCGACCGCTTGAGCTCGCCGTTGGCAGGTTTCGTGGTCGTCGGCGTGGTTGAGGCCTCTTTTCTTTGGAAGTACTGTTGAACAAAAAATATTGTTTTTAATCGAAAATAGATAAGCACTTGACCAAAATCTCACGTCGACGAACCCGAGCACACCCACACCTGACCTAGCCACCTGTATATACACATTATACACGCACCTGCGTGACGGCGGCGGGCGGACACGCCATGGCGCGGTCCACGTCGGCGCGCCCCACCAGCTGCTCGGGCCGCTCCCAGAACGACGTGTGCGCCGTCGGGTTGTAGAAGAACACGCGCCCGTCCCCGGACCACACCAGGCACCTAGGAAAATAATTACTAATTAGAAAAAATAATTGCCTGTAAATTTTTTTACGGCCTCGACATACTCGGCCGTCACAATAGGTTTGCACGTAAAGTGCGCACACAACTTAATAAACTTTTCGTCCTTGCAATTCTCGTAAGGATGTCCTCAAATACTTACCAAGGTGTACTAGAAATCGGCATGATAGAGATCGGCTTGTTCTTCCTCTTGGCCTTCTCCTTTTCCTTCTCCTGCTGCCTCGCGCTCCTGCTGCCGCACTCGCTCCGCCTCGGCCGCGGCGACCGCTTCCGCGTGGGCCTCGACGTCGATCACTGGGAGAACTAGTTACGTGAGGCGACGTGAGGTTAGTAAAATACCCCGGGATAGCTTACCAAGGTGTACCACTAATCGGCATGATAGAGATCGGCTTGTTCTTCCTCTTGGCCTTCTCCTTTTCCTTCTCCTCCTTCTCCTTCTTCTCCTGCTCGGCCTTGTCGCGCTCGGCCTGCTCGCGGTCGGCTGCCTCGCGCTCCTGCTGCCGCACTCGCTCCGCCTCGGCCGCGGCGACCGCCTCCGCGTGGGCCTCCACGTCGATCACTGGGAGAACTAGTTACGTGAGGCGACGTGAGGTTAATAAAATAAAATAAATATGAAGTAAAATGTATGATTACTAGTAGTCCGCCTCGTACTGAGAACTCGCGATTTACTTGCAAAAGAGTTGACCAATATAACAAGACCCTATGGAGGATATTTTTTCTCCTTCTAGCTCCATAACTTGATCGATCCTGTTCATATACGAACTTACAAATTTTATGTATCTCTGCTACAGCCCCAAGAAATTTCATAAAGATCAGAAATACGTTACTAAAGTTATCGTCGGACAAACTATCGAAATCAAAAAGCCATCCAAATGCCGAGACGTCCCAGTAGCCAGGTGACAGTTGGGTCTGGAGTTGTTTGTAAGAACTCACTTCGCTTACGCTCCGCGAGTTCGATAACAAATGATAAGGATGTAAACACTAATTTGTATATTGAACCAATTAATACGGGACTGTTATTATTTATTCATTAAAACTTTATTGCACATTAAAAAAAGAGTACAAGTGGACGGACGGACTTAATGCCTAAGGCATTCTCTACCAGTCAACCATTGAGCCAAAAGAAACATTTATTGGGTGCAGGTTCCAAAATAGAAAGTAAAATTATTTTAATCACTAAATATCAAAGAATACATATCTCTACATATATGATAATACTTATAATATACTTAAATATATACTTACATACATATTATTATACGTACCTAGTATGAAATATAATGCAGACAATTAAGAGTCGCCAGGACGCTCGCGTTCCCATACAAACGTAGTTCAGCTCTCATTTTAAAACGACATGCTTTAGAACCACGAAATTTGACATGGGCATTCTAGTAGTACAGATCTAGGTCGGACCTTCGTTTGCGTTGCTAAAAATTGTAATACAAAGAAAATACAGCCAGTTACAGATTTACATACAAAACTTATTTTTGCTATATTTTCTTTGTATTACAATTTTTAGCAACGAAAACGAATGTCCGACATAGATCTGAACTACTAGAATGCCCAATGTCAAATTTCATGGTTATAAACCATGTCTTTTCAAAATGAGAGCTTAACTACGTTTGTATGGGAACGCGAGTTCACGCGAGCGTCCTGGCGACTCTTAATCGCGTAAATCGGTAAATATATAACGTCGCTAATATTATTTATAAACTAACTGTTCCAGCAAACTTCGTACGGTCGCCATCAGGTTCCATCTTTTCTTTTCGAGGTACGGAACCCTAAAAACATCCTGTATACATTTTATTTCATTTAATCTAGAGTACCTACCTTCAACCTTCCCGTCTATATCCATCTTGTCTTTCTCCGGTTTTTCTCCCTTCTCTTCGGCTATTTTAGCTTGCAACTCTGCAACAACAAAAAAACATTAATTCCCTGAGTTTGGTAGCTATAGTTCGTTTTTCTGAAAGGCGAATTTACAGGGTTCTTTATCACTATCAGGCACGATACGGCATGATACATGTCACAAGTGTCAAAGTGCCAATGCGGCCAATAAAAAATATTTAAATATTTGTATTTATATTAAAGCCATGCGTAGGTATTTGTAAATGTTAAATTGAATAATATTAATTATTTTACAGTATTGTAATAGTAGTCATTATTACGAAATAATTTATTCTTATGATTGTTAATGTTTTAGTGAATGTTGCACAGTAAAAAACCTGGAGAAAAGGAGGTTCGAAACATATGGTTTTCGATTTATAACGTATGCGTGTGTCACTGACAGTTTTTCAATTGTCATGTGTCTCTAACGTGATAATCAAAACGAAATTGTGCTTTTATTGCTGTTATGGATTATACTCTGCAAATCGTCATTATTCATTTACAAATGTGAACTCTTCATCATGTTAACTAATCGTTTGTTGGTGTGCTTGCAGTGTGTTTAAATTTAACATTCAAACAGAACAGGTTAGAACAGGTTGGCAACTTCTGTTTCTATGTTTACTGAATTTCTAATCTCAAAAAAAACTAAATATAGTTTAGGGTGTTATGATTGAGATTTGGATTGAGTGTTGGGGCACATTTGCTTGCACAGCGGGATAGGTAAGCGAATGGGTCGCCCAGTTAGTCTCTCCCCGACGACGATAGGGATCGCTCGATTCTAAATAAATAATATTTTAACACTTTACGTACCGTAGTTCGCTACGCGCTACGCTTGTAGCCGATCCTAGCGTTTTAAAAAGATAAAGATAAAAAAGATAAAAGATATTTATTCTTCAATTTAGGCACATTACAATGCACTTATGAACGTCAGAGAGAAAAAGAAACTACCACCGGTTCTAACCCTACACCTCTGACCCGAGAAGTATTACTTATTACCGGCAAGAAACTCGGCGGGACTTATTTTTTCAAAACAGTACTACTAATACATTAAAGATACTATATACAATAATGCGTAGTTCTTCAAGAAGGCATATCAAAACAGCTTGAGAGACAGACATGTACCTGCCTATTGTGTAATTAAAATGAAAAATAAAAATAAAATCCAAATCTGACTGCTTCACAATACGTTTGATATTCTTTCTTACTTGAACTGTGTCCTCTAAATGCTAGATGATTTTATAGATTCTGGTTTGGGCCATGCATATATGTCTGTCATATAGTCCTCGACCCTGTAATAACCCTTTGACATTAAATCCCGCTTTGTAGCGGAAAGCGCCTACGAACAGAGAGCCCGCCTAGCGGGTTCCTGGTCGTGAAAATGTTAAACTCCAAAGAGTCTTTCATCGGCCTCGCCGCTCACCACCTCGCCACCTCTACTACCTTTCTTGCGGCCTAGACCAGACTGCACAAGAGTTACTCGTACTTTATATTTTATTTGGGAATTCTATACTAGAAGAAAAAAGTTGTATAAATAATAGAGTTTATTACTGCAGTGATCGGCGAAAAGGATTCCACACGGGGTGAATGACGTCAATCATTATGCTAGTATGGATATGCCGCGGTACTTGCGGGATAGAAAAATAAAATTACAGTAATTTTCACAAACATTTTTAATTAAGTACTTTAATGAAATTATTTATTTGCCATATTATTTTTTGTTTTTTTTTGGTCTCTATAAAATTAAAATAACAAACCATTATTTTACTGGCCAACGAGCGAGTTCTTAGTTCGGGGCGGACTACTAGTTATTGCAAGTCGTAACCGACACTGATTCATTGTATTAAACATAATACAAACACGTATATTTTCGAGCAGTTTAAGTGGTATCGCGGGCGAAACGGCACATCCATAATACTATGTCTAGTTGAATTCCCGCGGTGTGGCATCCTTTTCGCCGATCACTGATATTATTAGGCATATTTTCAATATTGAATCGTGAATAGCGAGTGTTTAAGAGTATGGGGCGCAAATAATCTTTAGCCTTTAAACGAAATGACACAGGACAAAATCTTAATTATTACTTATCGTATCTGTGCGCAAATGTACAATAGTATACATCAGCAAGCGCTTTGAATGACTTTACCGCTCTATAGAATCAAAATAGACGTCTGCGTCTAGATTTCAAAGAACAAAGCGAATATAGTAGTCATCCCTTTCAACTTTGGTTTCTCCCTTTTTGTAGTAGTAGGGGCGTCGTGGGGCGCTCGGTGGGCGCTCCACTCTGCTGCTACCTGACGGGATGTTTGCGGAACACGTATCTTCCAGGTCCTTCATGGCCTTTATGGGCTTGGGTTTCTCCCACACGCTCTCGCCCTTGTCAGCGTTGTAGTAGTAGGGGCGTCCGTCGGGCGCTCGGTGGGGCTCCACTCTGCTGCTACCTGGCGGGATGTGTGCGGAACACGTACCTTCCAGGTCCTTCATGCGCTTGGGTTTCTCCCACACGCTCTCGCCCTTGCCGGCGTTGTAGTAGTAGGGGCGTCGTGGGGCGCTCGGTAGGGCTCCACTCTGCTGCTACCTGACGGGACGTGTGCGGAACACGTACCTTCCAGGTCCTTCATGGGCTTGGGTTTCTCCCACACGCTCTCGCCCTTGCCGGCGTTGTAGTAGTAGGGGCGTCCGTCGGGCGCTCGGTGGGGCTCCACTCTGCTGCTACCTGGCGGGATGTGTGCGGAACACGTACCTTCCAGGTCCTTCATGGGCTTGGGTTTCTCCCACACGCTCTCGCCCTTGCCGGCGTTGTAGTAGTAGGGGCGTCCGTCGGGCGCTCGGTGGGGCTCCACTCTGCTGCTACCTGGCGGGATGTGTGCGGAACACGTACCTTCCAGGTCCTTCATGGGCTTGGGTTTCTCCCACACGCTCTCGCCCTTGCCGGCGTTGTAGTAGTAGGGGCGTCCGTCGGGCGCTCGGTGGGGCTCCACTCTGCTGCTACCTGGCGGGATGTGTGCGGAACACGTACCTTCCAGGTCCTTCATGGGCTTGGGTTTCTCCCAGACGCTCTCGCCCTTGCCGGCGTTGTAGTAGTAGGGGCGTCCGTCGGGCGCTCGGTGGGGCTCCACTTTGCTGCTACCTGGCGGGATGTGTGCGGAACACGTACCTTCCAGGTCCTTCATGGGCTTGGGTTTCTCCCACACGCTCTCGCCCTTGCCGGCGTTGTAGTAGTAGGGGCGTCCGTCGGGCGCTCGGTGGGGCTCCACTCTGCTGCTACCTGGCGGGATGTGTGCGGAACACGTACCTTCCAGGTCCTTCATGGGCTTGGGTTTCTCCCAGACGCTCTCGCCCTTGCCGGCGTTGTAGTAGTAGGGGCGTCCGTCGGGCGCTCGGTGGGGCTCCACTCTGCTGCTACCTGGCGGGATGTGTGCGGAACACGTACCTTCCAGGTCCTTCATGGGCTTGGGTTTCTCCCACACGCTCTCGCCCTTGCCGGCGTTGTAGTAGTAGGGGCGTCCGTCGGGCGCTCGGTGGGGCTCCACTCTGCTGCTACCTGGCGGGATGTGTGCGGAACACGTACCTTCCAGGTCCTTCATGGGCTTGGGTTTCTCCCACACGCTCTCGCCCTTGCCGGCGTTGTAGTAGTAGGGGCGTCCGTCGGGCGCTCGGTGGGGCTCCACTCTGCTGCTACCTGGCGGGATGTGTGCGGAACACGTACCTTCCAGGTCCTTCATGGGCTTGGGTTTCTCCCAGACGCTCTCGCCCTTGCCGGCGTTGTAGTAGTAGGGGCGTCCGTCGGGCGCTCGGTGGGGCTCCACTCTGCTGCTACCTGGCGGGATGTGTGCGGAACACGTACCTTCCAGGTCCTTCATGGGCTTGGGTTTCTCCCACACGCTCTCGCCCTTGCCGGCGTTGTAGTAGTAGGGGCGTCCGTCGGGCGCTCGGTGGGGCTCCACTCTGCTGCTACCTGGCGGGATGTGTGCGGAACACGTACCTTCCAGATCCTTCATGGGCTTGGGTTTCTCCCACACGCTCTCGCCCTTGCCGGCGTTGTAGTAGTAGGGGCGTCCGTCGGGCGCTCGGTGGGGCTCCACTCTGCTGCTACCTGGCGGGATGTGTGCGGAACACGTACCTTCCAGGTCCTTCATGGGCTTGGGTTTCTCCCACACGCTCTCGCCCTTGCCGGCGTTGTAGTAGTAGGGGCGTCCGTCGGGCGCTCGGTGGGGCTCCACTCTGCTGCTACCTGGCGGGATGTGTGCGGAACACGTACCTTCCAGGTCCTTCATGGGCTTGGGTTTCTCCCAGACGCTCTCGCCCTTGCCGGCGTTGTAGTAGTAGGGGCGTCCGTCGGGCGCTCGGTGGGGCTCCACTCTGCTGCTACCTGGCGGGATGTGTGCGGAACACGTACCTTCCAGGTCCTTCATGGGCTTGGGTTTCTCCCACACGCTCTCGCCCTTGCCGGCGTTGTAGTAGTAGGGGCGTCCGTCGGGCGCTCGGTGGGGCTCCACTCTGCTGCTACCTGGCGGGATGTGTGCGGAACACGTACCTTCCAGATCCTTCATGGGCTTGGGTTTCTCCCACACGCTCTCGCCCTTGCCGGCGTTGTAGTAGTAGGGGCGGCCGTCGGGCGCTCGGTGGGCGCTCCATTCTGAAGCGGCAGCTGCTAATTCTGGCGGGATCACCTGTGAAACAAACCAATATATATAAAAAAAACAACATTTTGATTTTAGACCGCTACTATGTACAGTTGTCATCAGATATATCGGAGCGGCCATGGTGGTCACAAATATCTGAACGCCTCTATTGTCACAGTAATAGAAATAGAAATAGAAATATGTTTATTTGCTAGAATGCAGGTAATAAAATATTACAATTATAATGTCAGTATGTTCCGTATACATTCAGCCACCTAGTGGCATGCAAAAATTAATAATTGATTCTAATATTATACAAAAAATGCTAGTTACAGTCAGTTATAAAATAATAATTCTAAGTGTGCGTCATTTTAATAATATTAAGTTTATACAAATTAAATAAAAGTATAATCTTAGCATGCTATGTCATAATATTTTCTTAGCCTAATGCAGGTACACGGTATATGTTTCAATTAAAATTTAATGTCAATAAGTAATAAATAATACAGTTTAAACTAGATAATATAAAAATGGATTGAGGCATAACAAAAATTCAGAATATGATGTCAGAAGATTACTTAATGGAATAGTGATGACTAGAAAGTGGAATTATGAAATTAATACAATGTCAGTAGGAGCAATGACTGGGTGCAACTATTAATTATTATTAATATTACCTTCAAAATGTTCATCAACTTTATAGTATTGTTTGTTAATACACCAGTTGAGCAATTTAAATTTAAATTCGGGAAAATCAAGTATCTTGATATCCTCTGGCAGATGATTAAATACTTTAACTGCCATGTAAAGTATGCTATTTCGGTAGTGTTGCGAGTCACAATCCGGAAATTTTAAATTGAGTCCACTCCGACCAGAGGCTTGCCTAGGATTTCGCTTCGCAAAATCGAATTTATTTATATTCGCTTTTGTGTACATGCAGGTTTCATACACATAGAGAGAGGGCAAAGTGAGGACTCTGTGCTTCCGGAATAGAGGTCTGCAGGGGGCAATGAAATGAGCACCGCATACTGCTCTTATGCACTTTTTTGCAGCAGAAAAACTTTTTTCATAGTACTCGCGTATCCCCATAATATTATCCCATACCGTAGATTCGACATAACGTGTCCGTGAAATGCTAGGAGGGCAGCCTGCTCTGATGCTATATGATGCAGTCTGCCTAGTAATAAAGTGCATATTCATATATTTTTGAATACCCCGATCGCTCTTATATATTTGATGGAGACTATACAATGTGCTCACGAGACACCCAAGATTTCATCCACTCCATTCATTAACAAAAGAGAATATCGTACCAAAAGAAGCCTGATCATTTACCCAATAGCTTTCCTTAAAGGTTGACTAGTAGATAATGCCATATGGTATTAAGTCCGCCTTTTGTACGAGAAGTTTGCTTTTTGTGCAATAAATATTTAAAAAAATAGTGGTAAAGTTAGCACACTAGTATCATAATGTAATGTGAGCTATAAATATCGCGGTGTCTCTTATATTTACACGGGAGTGCTTATTTTTGTTCGTGTTTATAGCCGATAGCTCATAGCTTACTAGCTCGCGGTGGGACCATCGATTTTAGGTTATAAAATGTACTGATATGACAGGTGTCAAAAGCGCTTCTTAGATTGTACAAATATTACCGTTTCCTCTTTCTTTGGTAGTGTCTGAACCGGGGGCGGTTGTTCGGCCGGGTCCACTGTACCGGGCACCGCCGTGGCTGCCCCTGTAAATAAAATAATTTTAAACAAAAAAAGAATCGATTTCACTTAGACTCCGCTTTTCCAAGAGGAAATGCCAGAGTTGCTGTAAGATAAAAGATATTTATTCTTCAATTTAGGCACATTACAATGCACTTATGAACGTCAGAGAGAAAAGAAACTACCACCGGTTCTAACCCTACACCTGTGACCCGAGAAGTATTACTTATTACCGGCAAGAAACTCGGCGGGACTTATTTTTTCAAAACAGTACTACAAATACATTAAAGATACTATATACAATAATGCGTAGTTCTTCAAGAAGGCATATCAAAACAGCTTGAGAGACAGACATGTACCTGCCTATTGTGTAATTAAAATGAAAAATAAAAATAAAATCCAAATCTGACTGCTTCGCAATACGTTTGATATTCTTTCTTACTTGAACTGTGTCCTCTAAATGTTAGATGATTTTATAGATTCTGGTTTGGGCCATGCATATATGTCTGTCATATAGTCCTCGACCCTGTAATAACCCTTTGACATTAAAGTTTTTTTCAAGTATTTCTTAAGAGCGGGAAATGATAGATTCAAAACATCGACGGGTAACTTGTTATAAATATGAATACCCTGGCCAAAAAATGACTTATATGCTTTGCGGACACGACATCGTCTGGTAGCAAGCTTGTTTTTATTTCTAGTGTTATAGCTGTGGATGTCAGAATTCTTCTTGAATGTGTGTATATTCTTTACAACAAAAATAATATTATCATAGATATATTGGGACGCAAGAGTTAAAATATTAATTTCTTTAAATAATTCTCTAATTGATGTACCTGCCTTTAAGTTATACATAAAGCGAATGGCTCTTTTCTGTAAAACAAAAAAAATACTTAAACCACTATAGGTGTGCCTTTGAAGAGTTCCCTCGATTTCTCCAGGATCCCATCATCAGATCTGAACCTGGTGACAATGGGACTAACTGTGAAGTATACTTTTTCAAACAAAAAATAATTTTCTAAATTAGTGCAGCTGTTTTTGAATAATCGATGAGCACATAGATAAAAAAAAGATTTCGACGAATTGAGAACCTCCTCCTTCGAAATCGGTTGAAAACATTTGCCTGCATAAAACTGTTCAATTTATTTATATAAGTGGTATAAAAATTTTGGTATGTTAATGTAAAATGGAAATGATAAATATGATAATAGAAATACACTAACCAGCATTGGGTACGTTAGCGTTGGCGAGGTTGGGCGGGGGCTGCGCCACCAGCGGCGGGGGCCAGCCGCCCCAGCCGCCCCACGCGCCCGGGAAGCCGCCCCCCGGGGCGCCCGGCCCCCCCGCGCCCGGCACGCCGGGGCCGCCCGGCGCAGGTCCGCCCGGGCCCGCCGGCCCGCCGGGGACGCCCGGAAAGGCACCGGGAGGATTGTTGAAACCTAGTCAAAAGTATCGAGGTAAATATACTATACAGGGTAAATACTTATTTATTACTAGCGACCCGCCCCGGCTTTGCGCGGGTGCAATTATACATATAAACCTTCCTCTTGAATCACTCTAGCTATTAAAAAAAAACGCATCAAAATCCATTGCGTAGTTTTAAAGATCTTAGCATACATAGGGACAGACAGCAGGAAGCGACTTTGTTTTATACTATGTAGTGATAGTGATACAAGGGGACAAAGTTGATGTTTAACCTCTCGTGCCTTTATTGAAACCCGAGCCAGCGAGAGATTCCAAAATTGCGCGACGAGCGTAGCGAGTGGTTCTAAAAATAGAATCTTGATAGTATAAGGGTCTCAAGACCAAAGAGGTTGAAGAAACTTTGCTGCCGATTATAATACAAAAATTTTCACCATACCATCACAGGAAATATTAATCGAAGCCAAAAAAAAAGTTTTCAAAATTATACATCTCACAATTATCTCTTCAAAGTCTATCCTACTAGATAACGTGAAAAAAGAATCAATTTACTGAAAAATAAGTTTTTTTAAAAGTAAAACTACATTTTCTCAAACATGCGCGGAAATGTCGACGTTAAGTTCGTGAAAATAGACTCGGAAGTATCACGTTTCGGGCGCCGTAGTGACACTTGATATGAAAAGGATTTTCATACTACTTTGCAAGCCTAGGCCTGCAAAGTAGCCGGCGACCGCCACGCGCTCGCCCCCGCGGGCGGGGCGGGCGCCGCCGGTCACGGCCGCGCGGGCGCCGGCCACGAGTACGATAGACTTTTAGGCTTTAAGTATTAGGTTTTAGGTCTTATTTCCACGCATTTTTGTAAGAAAAGCACTATACATGCCTCGGCGTGAAAACGGATTCCCAGCCTCTGCTGTAATGTACTATTACTTACAAGTTGCAACCTTGAGTAAAAAATCAAGCCAACCAAGAAGCAACCTTGAGTATTGCTCCCAAGTTTGAACTCCTTAGGGCCTACCGCGAAGTTCGAAAATCGACAAAACGATGGCCCCGTCTCTATCGCTCTTGAATATATGAAAGAGAGTGATGCAAATAGACGATTCGATGAACGAAGTGCTTCGCGGTTATAGGCCTTATTACGATGTGCATAAAAACCGAATTGAGTAGGTCCAGAGACGCTTTTTAACACATCTAGGGTTCGCTTGTTCTAAGAAGAAGAGACATAAACTTACATCATACTAGTAGTCCGCCCCGAACTGATAACTCGCGATTTACTTGCAAACGAGTTAACCAATATAACAAGACCCCAAGGAGGATTTTTTTTCTCCTTCTAGCTCCATAACCACTTGATGGATTCTGCTCATATACGAACTTACAAATTTTATGTACCTCTGCTACAGCCCCAAGAAATTTCATAAAGATCAGAAAAACGTTACTAAAGTTATCGTCAGACAAACTATCGAAATCAAAAAGCCATCCAAATGCCGAGACGTCCCAGTAGCCAGGTGACAGTTCGGTTCGGTCTGGAGTTGTTTGTAAGAACTCACTACTCGCTCCGCGAGTTCGATAATAGACGACTGAAATTCTTTCGATTTGTTACGTTAAGTAGCCGGAGAAAAGTATTAAATTTAATGTTCCTTTATAAATTAGTAAACTGTAATGGCCATTTCCCTTAAAAGGTCGCCGGAAGACGCTGGATGCAAGTCGCTTCCGACCGATACTTATGGAGGTCCAAAGGGGAGGCCTATGTTCAGCAGTGGACGTCTTATGGCTGAGATGATGATGATGATGATGAATGGCCTAGATTTCTTTAAATTGCTAAGTAAAATAAACATAGCTATACCTGCCAGGTTACCTCGTCCTGGACTGTATAAGTTATTTAGAACTCGAGCTGGAAATACAAATACTAATTTAGGTCGTAATTTCTAATAATATCCCGGACTCTGTTGGAGTCGATATGGCACTGGTCCCACCGCGAGCTAGTAAGCTATGAGCTATCGGCTATAAACACGAACAAAAGATAAGCATTCCCGTGTAAATAAAAGAGACACGGCGACATTTATAGTTACTCGCCCAGCGGTGAGCTATGAATATCGCCGTGTCTCTTTTATTTACACGGGAGTGCTTATCTTTTGTTCGTGTTTATAGCCGATAGCTCATAGCTTACTAGCTCGCGGTGGGACCAGTGCCTATATGTCATGATAGTCGTAACAAATTCAAAAGGGCATTAATGCCATATTTTGCCTCGCTGGACACCGTAAAGTAATTCTGAATTGTAAAAAAAACATTATCTTGCCATTAGGCGTGTCCGGACCAGGCGCACAGCCTCGCGAGGAAATTGCCGCGCGCGGCAGCTCGGCTAGTGTGGAGGTGCCTCGGCCGAGGCGGCGCGCATGTTTGCCGCGGCCGCGGCCGATCGGCTCGGTGTCGGTATTCGGCGCCTCGGTCGTTTGCCTCGCGCAGGTCTGGAGCTGGACGTGTTTATTTAGTGCGAGTGTTTTTTTTGTTCCGTTTGGTTATTTTGCAATTTTGTAGGGTTGCCAGATTGAATAACCCTATTATTGTATCTTGCCTTTTTAGTTTTGTATTTAGTTGTACTGTACACACAATTCTAAATGTTCTTTTTTATACTCGGCGACTGTAATACTCGAATTGAGATTGTGGTGGCGGAACTACTAGCGCATACTTTTTGATAGAGCTTGTATGGTCGCATATTGTAGCATCCATAACAATCACAGAAAGGATTTCCATACAATATTGTGAAACTGTTGTCGGGCCCCGCACTGCGTGTCGGGCGGGCGCCGCCGGCACAATCCACCGGGAGATCGAACGTTACGAGATTACATAGAAGCAGTAGGTTGTGCACGGCTTTCGTCGAACTCAATTCTTACCGGCTTGCGTAAGCACTCGTAGAAAAACTATTGTGTGCAACGGTACATAATAAGGGTCCTTAAAATTCTCGGGTCTGCTTTTACTAAATTCGGCTTCGCCTCATTTTGTAACTTCGACCCTCGAATCTGAAGAACCCTTATTATGTAACTGTTGCACAAAATACTATTTTAATGCGTCCAAAATTAGTCTCTAATCCACCTTCTGTTAAATCTCTGTACAGCAGGATTCCGTGTTGGGATCTAGATTTATATAATGGCACAACTAAAATCTCTTTTGCTTTCTCCGTTTCTTTAGTATGGCTTTTAAAACCAAAATAAACGTAAAACAAGCCACGGCTGTTAACACATATGACGCCATTTTGAACAACTGAACAGCTGACAGAGGGACGCCATCTTGCCGAGCAATATGGATCGGGCTTTCATCGCGAGGCAAACGTCCCTACTAAAAATGTACACAAACCTGCCGCGCGAGGAATGGTCGATTGGTCGTTTGCTTCGCGCGGCAATTTCCTCGCGAGGCAGGCTGTGCGCCTGGTCTGGACACGCCTATTTAGGCACTAGTGTTCGTATGTAATACAATGTAATGTCTTTCGTTAGTCATAATTATATTATAATTTAATTATGATGTAAGGTTCTGCATGTTCGTACGTAAAAGATAATGGCTTAAGTTGTGGTTACCTATAATTAGATAAGCATCGAACTCAATTGTGACATAGATTTAAGAGCATGTAACATGTATTATCTGTTGGTAATCCTAAATAAATAAGTTTCTAGATAAAATTACTTATTGCCATACTAAAGTTATTATTTTGTTAACCATGCTTTTTCCCCAAAATATAAAAATCCTGACTATATGTCAGATAGCCCAAAAATTAAAAGAGTCGAAAAACTTCCCACAAATTTCACAAATCTTTTGATTTTACCTGGTGGTGGGTTGTTGGGGAAGCCCTGCGTCGGGGCGGGGAAGCCCTGAGGCGGGACGAAGCCCTGCGGCGGCTGGCCGGCCTGGAAGGGCGGAGCGCCCGCCGGAAATGCGCCCGGAGCGCCTGAGGATGGCGGGAAGTTCATGTTGCCTGCGAATAAAACCCATGTAATACTAATAAACACATAGCTGATACATGGAAAAAAAATCAAATGTGCAATTTGTTTTAAGTCAATCAACACTGCATTAAAAAAAAAAAACACGGGTCACTCACGTCTTTTAAGTCGAATATTGCTCGACATGTTGGATGGAACATGTCGAGCAATATTCGACTTAAAAGACGTGAGTAACCCGTGATTTATTTAATATGTCTGATTCTCACTGAAGTTTTGTGTTTAAAACTGCATTTTTTTATTAAAATCAATCTGTGTGTAATTGAACTCGCGGAGCGTAAGCGAAGTGAGTTCTTACAAACAACTCCAGACCGAACTGTCACCTGGCTACTGGGACGTCTCGGCATTTGGATGGCTTTTTGATTTCGATAGTTTGTCCGACGATAACTTTAGTAACGTTTTTCTGATCTTTATGAAATTTCTTGGGGCTGTAGCAGAGATGTATAAAATTTGTAAGTTCGTATATGAGCAGAATCGATCAAGTGATTATGGAGCTAGAAGGAGAAAACAAATCCTCCTTAGGGTCTTGTTATATTGGTCAACTCGCTTGCAGGTAAATCGTGAGTTCTCAGTCCGAGGCGGACTACTAGTTTTTAAGTTTGTTTTAACTGATCTTTCTGCTTCTCTAATATACCAACAGAATCAATCAATATTAGATCATGAGACCCATGAGTTCAAAACACTTTTCATGTCAAGTTAAGCTTCCTTTGAAAAGCAGAGCATTCTAGAGAGGTGTACCTAGTAGCAAGGCACTCCTACTGTGTACCCAAAAGCCGTGGCTTGTAACCGTAACCGAAATCCATAGTAAAAAACCGGTTTGTTTTTTCGTTCTTTTCGTTACTGTTTTATACTCAATCGAATAATCCTATAATTTGAAGTGAAAACTATAATAAAACATCGGGTTTTACATAATAACCATAAAATAATTAAATATATTGGATCATTTCGGGGTTTTTTGCATTAACCGGTTACAAGCCCTGCCCAAAAGTGTTATTTTCCCTTTTTCCTTCCAGAAATATCTTCCTCCCTTTGGCTGCAGAAAAACAGTGTGAACCCCTGTGTGTTTTTAATAGTGTTATGATAGTAGATTGTATTACAAGGGAGCAAAATGACTTATTTCGGTCGAGGGTAGCGTGTTGAATCCCGAACGAAGCGAAGGATTCTAACGTGGAATCCTGAGCGTAGTGAGGGATTCAAGTGACCCGAGATCGAAATAATTTTGCTACCGCGTAGTACACTCTACTTTTCACTCCTTCTATGAGAAAAACGAAAACAAAGGTACTAAACTAGCTATCTGCTAGAAAGAGAAGTTATATAATGTTGTCTCATTTTAATCGGTTGCAAAGACAAGGAAAATTTTAAAAAAACGCAGAGGGATCGAAAGTCACTTTTGCTCCCTGTAAATGGGCAACAAATCGCAGAGGGATCAAAAGTCACTTTTGCTCCCTGTAAATGGTCAACAAATCGCAGAGGGATCAAAAGTCACTTTTGCTCCCTGTAAATGGGCAACAAATTACCCTTTTTCGAATAGTAGGGGTGAAATAGTTATTTGTGCAACAAGAGAGGAAAGTTGGTTTTTCTTGCGAGTGTTGAGAGTGATTCTAAGTTTGAATCTTGAGCGTAGCGAGCGATCTCAAGAACACGAGATGTAAAAAACTTTCCTCTTGTGTGACACATACAACTTTTCACCTCAGTAGTGAGAACATATTAAAGTTAAAAAAACACATTTATTTACATTTCCTAATGAAAGGCATCATCGTTATGACGAAAACCTTCTAGAAACAAAATTTCACTCCCTGGAGTGACGAAAGTAGCAACTTTCGTCACTCCCTGGAGCGATGAAAGTCGCACTTTCGTCACTCCAGGGAGTGAGGAAAGTAGGCTTGTTCGAACTGCTGATGTGAAAACTAAATTATATGTATTGTTATTACTATTAGTATTACCGTTGGGCGGCTGTAGGGCGGGCGAGCGCTCGCCGGGCGGCGAATCGTCATTCTCGCTCGGACTTCGAGCCTCTGGCTTGTTCTCTTGTTTGCCACCTGTGATACAATTAACCGTGATAGTTAGATAGTTGAAATTTTCACAGATGTATTTCTGTTGCCACTATAACAACAAATACTAAAAACCAGAACAATATTAGTACATTGTGCAACATGGGGCGTAAGATGAATATTGCAAACGAGAGTATAGTTAAATCGCGACGGCTTGCCGGAGCGATTTAAAGACTCGAGTTTGCAATATTCTTACGCCCCGAGTTACACATGGTTTTCATCACACTTGCGAGGAAAAAACTAAAATTTAAGCGAAATCATTCTTAAGTACGGTGACGTTTCAAACATTCGTCCGCCATTTTATATATCTTTGACAGGTTAGGAATTGAAGGCATAGACCCATCCGACATTCAGCCACGATTGAAAATTGTGTTTAAATGTTTTTAACGGCTATTGAACTAACTAAATCAAATATTTGTATACATAAACAAGAATATTAAATTATTAATGTCAATATTTACAAAATAAACCTAATTTAAGATGGTACATGGGCTCCGTGTTTACATCAAGTTATTAATTATTTAGAGTTGTGAAAAGTCACTAGAAGCCATGAAGAAGTCTACTCAGTGGCGAGACTGTCCACGAAACGATGTAAACTACATCATCAAGTAATAATTTAATCCGAGTGATTAAAGTGAGCAAACGCAGTGCGTCGTTTAACTTACAAGATGTGAATTGTGGACAGTGATTGCTCGAAAAAGGTGTGAGCTTGTGGTGCTACAAAAGTGATTTGTATTTCGGCAATAAATGATATCATAACGAAATTAAAAGCAAACAAACGCCAGTTATTTAGGCAATCTACAATATTATCGCCGGTGATTCTGTTTTTTGTTGGCGTACCCTCACTATATCGGAACATTACGTAGCTGCATCTACTTGATATTTTCGTACGCAGCCTACCAGGATCGGACAGCGCGGCGGAGAGAGAGGCGGTATTTGCGAAGCAACCCACTAACTCGGGTTCGAACCTCGGCCAGGAAACTACTTTTTTTTATTTTATTTTTCTGTTTTAATTATTAGGAAGTTTTTTATTCTGCTTTTTAATTGTGTACTTTAACTTATACGGTTTTTTTTTATTCGTTTTAGGCACTCCGTTTCTTTTTGTTCGGTTTTGACACCATTTTTGTTTACTGTGTCTTTATATTGTTTAAAAGAGGAAATAATTTTAGTTTGAAGATTCAAAATCATTTTGGTGTATGTATTTTTATTTTATGTAAATTTACAAATTTGGATTTATTTTTATTCTTTGTCCTGGAATTTGCTGTTTTTTTTTCTCGTTGTAAAAAACTGTAATTTTTTTTGTTGTAACTTGTGAATTATATATATATATTTTTTTTTTTGTTGTATATAATAATTATAAAGTGAGTTATTTACTGTATCTGGCTAGGCATGTATTAATTCCGTATTCCGACTTAAGCCTTCTTTTGGATTTGTGGTATTTTAAATTAATAATTATAAATGTTGAACTCCCCGGCATCGGCAGCCCAAACTGGCAGCCAAATGAATAGTCATTCCCCCATTGAACTCGTGCAGTGCCCGTATTGTCAAGAACCAAAGTTTTTTAAAGGACAGCGGGGCCTGCAAATTCACGTAGGCAAGGCGCATAAATCTACGAATAGTCAATTGCTTCCTCAACCACAGCTTCCTGTTGACTTATTGGGTGTCCCTGCCTTTCACCAGTCATCGGTTTCAAGTACCCCTCTTCACGTCCCCGTTCCTAACCATCAGTCACCGATCCCGAGTACCTCTCATGGCGTCGCTGTCACTTTGCAGCCGCCGATCCCTTGTCCCCCTCATCACGCCCCTGCTCCTCATCATCAGTCACCAGTTCCTGATACGTCTCCTCATATCCAGGTTCCTCTTTCTACCATACTTAGTAACTATAAGAAAGCATATCCTGTCATAAAACGAATTCCAAGGGGCGCGAGGTATACCGTCGCGACAAGCCTATCGAGGATCATTGATGACTGTGTCAATAAGAACTCGCCATCTAGTTGGGAAAGTTTGCTCTTATTCGCTTTTAATACCTTACATGTGACTAAAAAAGACCCCCGCCGTTCTCTCACTTCCAAGATTAAGTTAAATTGTACTCGTTCAAGTGATCTTGACGTATCGCGAGACAGTGCTGACCACAGGTCCAAGCCACGGAATATTTTCAAAGTGGTCGAGGTTAAAGTCAACGATGGCGACCTCAAAGGTGCTGCGCAAATTCTATTCTCGAGCGACACGTCAGCTCCTGATACACCTGAAACACTTGCATCTTTGCAGGCTAAGCACCCACCAGCGCCCTCTACGCTTAACTACCCTGATTCGCCAAACCCTGCACAGTCTTGCTTGCAGGTTACTGCGGATGCGGTCATGGCCGCAATCATGTCGTTCAAAAGTGGCTCAGCGGGGGGGCTGGACGGCTTAACGCCCCAGCACCTAAAGGATCTCCTGGTGGGTGCTCCTGGTGGTAGAAACGATGATTTGCTCGCAAGTATCACTCGCCTTGTGAACCTTATGCTAGCAGGCAGGGTCGATGCTCAGGTTGTCCCTACTCTGTATGGTGCGAATCTCTGCGCGTTGCGGAAAAAGGATGGCGGCATTCGTCCTATTGCCATAGGTTCCACTTTCAGGAGACTTACATCCAAGGTTTGCTGCAGGAGCATTGTCCAGGATTTGGAGCCCATTTTTCAGCCAACCCAGCTAGGATTCGGTTCTAAGGGCGGATGTGAAGCGGCCGTTCACGCCTGTCGAACTTTTTTGCTTAATGATAGGGATCAGGTGCTTGTTAAGGTTGACGTCCGGAATGCCTTTAACGCAGTGAGTCGCGAGGCAGTGCTGAGGGAGGCCCAGAAAAATATACCCGGTTTATACTCTTACCTGTGGCAATGTTACAGCCAGCCATCAAACCTTATGTACGGGGGACATAATATTCAATCTGCGGTCGGTTGCCAGCAGGGTGACCCACTCGGGCCTGCCATTTTTAGTCTGGCGATACACCCCATTATTTCAGCACTTCACTGTAAATTTAACGTTTGGTACCTGGACGATGGTAGCCTCGGGGGTGAAGCGAGCTCGGTACTGGACGATTTGGTCTCTCTTACCTCTAAGTTCAGTGAGATAGGCCTCGAACTAAATACGGGCAAGTGCGAGCTGTTCGTCGGCCCTGACAGTGAAAATAGATCCCAAATTATAAACGACTTTGAAAATGTCTGTCCAGGTATAAAACTGGTGAGTGAGAGTTCGCTTCACCTTCTTGGAGCCCCGGTTTTAGAGGAGTCAATACCTGATTTCATTGAAAATCAAATTCAGCGTTTCTCCCAGCATTCAGAGTGCTTACTTAAAATCTCCTCTCACGTTGCGTTTTTTATCCTGCGATTTTGCCTTTTAGTCCCGAAGTTTACGTATGCTCTGCGTTGTAGTCCCTTTTGGAAGTTTCCCCAATTGTGTGAGAGAGTTGATGGCGTAATTCATATCCATATCCAGAGGGTACTCAACATCACGGTTGGGGAGAGACAGTTCGTGCAGGCTACATTGCCTGTCCGGTTTGGGGGCTTGGGAGTAAGACGTGTCTCCAGTGTAGCGCTTCCAGCTTTCTTGTCGTCCGTGCACAGTACGCTATCCCTCGTTGGTAAGATCCTTTTGCCATCACTTCGTGATTTTGAGGTGGCGTACTTGCCGGATGCTATTAATGAGTGGAGTGTGGCCTGCCCGGACAGGGAATTGCCGACTAGGAGGGAGGTGCAGAGGATGTGGGATGAGCCTCTTTGTCGGCAGGTCCAAGCCGGGCTCCTGAACTCTGCCACCTCCGCGGTGGAGAAAGCGCGTCTGCTAGCCTCGTCTGAGCTAGAGTCAGGTTTCTGGTTGCAGGCTTACCCCTCTAGTAGCTGTGCCACCCTGCTAGACAACAATTCACTTCGGTTGGCTGTCGGCCTTCGTTTGGGTGCTGAAATAGTGGTGCCCCACCGTTGCCTTTGCGGGGCTGAGGTGGACAGTTTGGGCTACCATGGCCTCTCCTGCCGTAAGAGCGCTGGTAGATTCTCACGCCACGCTAGTCTCAATGACGTCATCCGTCGGGCTTTTGTTAGCGTTGGTGTGCCGGCGGCATTGGAGCCACCCGGTCTGTTGAGGGATGATGGCAAAAGACCCGATGGAATGACCTTAATACCCTGGCAATCGGGTCGGCCGCTTATCTGGGATGCCACGTGCGTGGATACCCTGGCTCCGTCCCATGTAGCTGCTACGTCTGTTCAGGCTGGCGGGGCGGCGGTTGCCGCAGAGGCCTTAAAACGGCGCAAGTATGTTGACCTGTTGGGCAACAACGACTTTGTGGCTTTCGCTGTGGAGACTCTTGGTCCGTGGAGTCCGAATGCCCATAAACTCTTTAAGGAGTTGAAGAGGAGACTTTTGGATTCCTCAGGTGATCGCAGAG
Organism: Pammene fasciana; assembly: GCA_911728535.1. Taxonomy (NCBI): domain Eukaryota; kingdom Metazoa; phylum Arthropoda; class Insecta; order Lepidoptera; family Tortricidae; genus Pammene; species Pammene fasciana. Next base: position 2,226,756 of record OU452296.1, read on the forward strand.
CTGGCTCATTCCTCGGTCAACGACTTGGCATTGCCATACAACGGGGGAATGTGGCTAGCATAATGGGCACCTTACCTCAGGGGACTGACTTGGGGGATAATTGGGGACCTGGGGGCTAAAATGTTGTGTGTTTTGGGTTTGTTACTGGATTGTTTTGTGTATTGTCTTTGATTTTGTATTTATTTTTTAGTTTAAATTTAAAGAGTACCTACTGTTATTTTGGGTTTCCATAATTGTAAAAAATTTTTTTAGATAATTAATTAGGTTAAGTAAAAATATCTAAATAATAATTAAAGATGAAATAAACAACTGTTTGAATTTTTGGCTGAACATGAAACCTCCTTAGTTAGAAATGATGCACGACATAGTTGCAAATTTAAAAAAAAACGCGGGTTCCCATGAGGAAAAAATTTCGCCATTACTCCCGCGGGAACAGTTTAGGCCATTGTCCTTCTGTATACAGGTAGGAAATAACACCATTTACGAGTAGGTGTGATGAAAAAATTTTTAAGGGGCTCCCATACAACCAAAATTTTTTTTTTGCCGTTTATATAGACAATGGTACGGAACCCTTCATGCGCGAGTCCGACTCGCACTTGGCCGGTTTTTAATTTACAAATAAACCATCATTAAAACGTGATACGTACATTCACTAAATACTTTTAAACAAAAAAAGAACCGACTTCACTTAGGATCCGCTATTCCAAAATAGTGATATCACTATAGGTGTGCCTATAATAGTTGAAGAGTTCCCTCGATTTCTCCAGGATCCCATCATCAGACCCCGACTTGGTGACAATGGGACCATCTAGGGATTATACCCGTTCAATTAAAAAAAAAATATTTGAAAATCGGTTCACAATTAAATTCAGTCGAATTGAGAACCTCCTCCTTTTTTGAAGTCGGCTAAAATCGAATTAATAAACCTTGTCAGCGGTTTTATTGGTGCCGATTTCATAGTAATTGATTGAATCGATAAGGCAAACGCATGTATGGAAGTTTACAGACATTCTTATATTAGTAGTACAGTCGCCATCAGATATATCGGAGCGGCCAAGGTGGTCATAAATGTCTCAACAACGCCTCTATTGTCAAGGCGATAAAGTGCATGTTCAGATATTTTTGAGTACCTTGGCCGCTCCGATATATTTGATGGCGACTGTACCAGACACTAGAGATATAGACGACCACAGCCTAAGAACTTTTTGAAGCTTATGTCGATTGCGCCATCTATGTCAAAGCCCCCTAAAGATACCGAATATGTAAGAGAAATGTCGCCTGCACTGCTACTCCACCTAGTAGTGTACTACTAGCACGCTATTTGTTACTAGGTGACATTTCTCTTACATATTCGGTATCTTTAGAGGGCTTATAGATTGCGCAATCGACTTGAGCTTCCAAAAGTTCTTAGGCTGTGGTCGTCTATATCTCTATAGTCTCTGGTAGTACACAGATGATAATATTTAGAAAGAGACGTAAATTAAATTGGTGAATGAGATTCATACACATATGCACAAATAGTATTAGTAAATAAATAGTAGAAGTGCGTTCTTACAAACAACTTCTGGCGACTGGGACGTCTCGGCACTTGGATGGCTTTTTGACTTCCAGAGTTTGTTCGACGATAACTTGAGCAGCGTTTTCTTGATCGTTATGAAATTTGTTGAGATTGTAGCAGAGATACATATAATTTGAGAGTTGGTATATAAGCAGGATCGATCAAGGGGCTATGGAGCTAGAAGGCGCGTAAATCATCACATGGATCTTGTTATATTTGGTCAGCTTGTTTGCAAGTAAATTGCGAGTTCTCAGTTCGAGGCGGACTACTAGTATAAGTATTGAACTCAACAGTGGGCATATAGGCTGTAGACTCACCATCTTTGAGCCAGGGTGGGGGTTGCGTCATGAAGGGCGGCAGCGCGCCGGGCGGCTGCATGCCCATGCCGGGCACCATGCCGCCCATGCCGGGCATCGGCCCGCTCATGCCCATGCCGGCGGGGTTCGGCATGCCGCCGGGGGGCATTTGTCCTGTGGAAAAAAATATTTGAGCTTCATTTTCAATTCTCAAGTGAAGAAATCTCGGGTAAAAATCTCTGTGCAAATGACAAAAACAGTCGCGCACGTGGTCTCTCGGCCTCGCAGTAAAACACTAGCTACTAACCTGCGGCAGCCATGGCCTCCATCTTGGCCTGCGTGATGACCTTGCAGGTGGGGACTCTTGCGGCCTCGACCACATGGTATCTCGGCCTCGCGGCAGTACACTAGCTACTAACTAACCAGCGGCAGCCATGGCCTCCATCTTGGCCTGCGTGATGACCTTGCAGGTGGGGGACTCGTGCGGCCTCGCCGACATGGTATCTCGGCCTCGCGGCAGTACCTACACTAGCTACTAACTAACCTGCGGCAGCCATTGCCTCCATCTTGGCCTGCGTGATGACCCTGCAGGTGGAGGACTCCTGCGGCCTCGTCCACATGGTATCTCGGCCTCGCGGCAGAACACTAGCTACTAACTGACCTGCGGCAGCCATGGCCTCCATCTTGGCCTGCGTGATGACCTTGCAGGTGGGGGACTCCTGCGGCCTCGTCCACGTGGTCTCGCGGCCTCGCAGTAAAACACTAGCTACTGACTGACCTGCGGCAGCCATGGCCTCCATCTCGGCCTGCGTGATGACCTTGCAGGTGGGGACTCTTGCGGCCTCGTCCACGTGATCTCTAGGCCTCGCGGTAGAACACTATCTACTAACCTGCGGCAGCCATGGCCTCCATCTCGGCCTGCGTGATGACCTTGCAGGTGGGGACTCTTGCGGCCTCGACCACATGGTATCTCGGCCTCGCGGCAGTACACTAGCTACTAACTAACCAGCGGCAGCCATGGCCTCCATCTTGGCCTGCGTGATGACCTTGCAGGTGGGGGACTCGTGCGGCCTCGCCGACATGGTATCTCGGCCTCGCGGCAGTACCTACACTAGCTACTAACTAACCTGCGGCAGCCATTGCCTCCATCTTGGCCTGCGTGATGACCCTGCAGGTGGAGGACTCCTGCGGCCTCGTCCACATGGTATCTCGGCCTCGCGGCAGAACACTAGCTACTAACTGACCTGCGGCAGCCATGGCCTCCATCTTGGCCTGCGTGATGACCTTGCAGGTGGGGGACTCCTGCGGCCTCGTCCACGTGGTCTCGCGGCCTCGCAGTAAAACACTAGCTACTGACTGATCTGCGGCAGCCATGGCCTCCATCTCGGTCTGCGTGATGACCTTGCAGGTGGGGACTCTTGCGGCCTCGTCCACGTGATCTCTAGGCCTCGCGGTAGAACACTAGCTACTAACTGACCTGCGGCAGCCTTGGCCTCCATCTCGGCCTGCATGGTGACCTTGCAGGTGGGGGACTCGTGCTGCCTCGTCTACGTGGTGTCCCGGCCTCGCGGCAGTACACTAGTTACTAACTGACCTGCGGCAGCCATGGCCTCCATCTCGGCCTGCGTGATGACCTTGCAGGTGGGGACTCTTGCGGCCTCGTCCACGTGATCTCTAGGCCTCGCGGTAGAACACTATCTACTAACCTGCGGCAGCCATGGCCTCCATCTCGGCCTGCGTGATGACCTTGCAGGTGGGGGACTCCTGCGGCCTCGTCCACGTGGTGTCTCGGCCTCGCGGTAGAACACTAGCTACTAACTGACCTGCGGCAGCCATGGCCTCCATCTCGGCCTGCGTGATGACCTTGCAGGTGGGGGACTCCTGCGGCCTCGTCCACGTGGTGTCTCGGCCTCGCGGTAGAACACTAGCTACTAACTGACCTGCGGCAGCCATGGCCTCCATCTCGGCCTGCGTGATGACCTTGCAGGTGGGGGACTCCTGCGGCCTCGTCCACGTGGTCTCGCGGGTCCGCGCGTGGTAGTAGTAAGATTTCCCTTCTTCTGATTTCGTCTCCACCCAGAGTTCTGGTGCAGGCTGTTGATCAAAAAAATGGTGAAGAGAGCTCCATAAACATTTCATCCAGTATACAATTATATTATAAGAAAATAAGGCTCAATTGGCCGTATCTTTGTATTGCGTTGACTGAGAAGCTTGTTTTTTTTTACAGCTTCAAGGGACGATGGACATATGTATTTGATATTAATCCCAACTTGATGACTCCATTCATTCCAGAGAAAAAAAGCTCTTGACAGACAGATAAAAAAGTGATCCTAATAGGTTTCCGCATTTCCTTTAGAGGTATGGAATCCTAAAAAATCTACGAATGGTCAGGCATACTCACCATATTAGGGGGCGGCATGTTCGGCGGCGGCCCGAACGGCGGCTGGCCCATCATGTTCGGCGGGGGCCCCATCGGCCCTCCAGGCCCCATCATGCCGTGCGGCGGGAACGGCGGGGGCCCGCCCATCATGCCCGGCGGCGGCGGCCCCATAGGCCCCCAGTTGTTGTCGAAGTTGTTGTTGAAACGCGGCCGGCCGCGGAAGAAGCCCCGACCGCGCATCGGGGGCCCGCCGGGGCCGTAACCGCGGCCTCTGAAGCGCATGGGCGGCGGCCCATTCATCCAGCCCGGGGGCGGGCCTCGGCCTCTGCCTCTGTGCCCACACAATTATGATACAGTCCACAGCAAAAGCAGCTAAGCGTGTGGTGTTCAAAATGAGCTGGACACGACTTTATTGTTAAGAGAATAAGAGCGGGTGTAGGTCATTTTGAACAGGTGTTCAGTAGCTAATCTGGTAAGGTTACCAGATTAGCTACTCTGCTGCTGACTGTACATAGCGGTCAAACTTATAACAATCCTCCGGAGTTACAATAGTGTCAATAAAATTGTCTATGTTGTTTGATTAACAAATAATGATTGATCGATACAAATTAACCTTTTCCACGCCAAAGACCTATATATCGGCACCACAGGTCCAACGCCAAAGACCGATATATCGGTCACCGACCACAGAGCAAAATATACCAACATACACACGCATTAAGTTTAACTTAATTTTTGACATTTAGATGTCGTGGCGTCTGAGTGGTAGGTTTGACATGGCGTCGAAAAGGTTAAGCAAAGCTCTGGCCTGCTTATGAAACATTTTGACCCTCCGCCACTGGTACAGTCAGGCGCAGAGAAAAGTACCCACCTTGCATACAAACTTTGTATGCAGCGTGGGCCTTTTTCGTTGCGGCGGACAGTACAAACCTCAGCTAATATGCATACAGTTTGCTAGTGTGCTAAGGTCAAATAAAATTCAGTTTCAGTTTACTTGGCAATGAGAATACTAAGTAGGTGATACTGTAAAATATTTAAACAGATGTTTTAAGTTGAATAAAAAAGGTATTCTTTTACTCAGGGATCGGGAACCATTATTTGCAAAAACACCAGAATTGCCCAATGTTTTAAATGAAATTATGCTCTTTATGTAGAACTCATTCATATACACACTATACATTCATATACATATAGATACTAGCTAGCATTTTGCTGAGCAGGGTCCATTACGTGGTGCTACACTAATGCATTTTTGATTTGTCTGTTTGTAATATTGTGTGTCATGAATAAACATCTTGAATCCTGAATATAAGTAGGTAATGACTGCATTATTATTACATTGTCCAATCATAAAAGAAATAATTAACCAAAGAATGCAAAAGAATGTTTAAATACACATTTTTGTATGGACTATAGAATGGTTAGTTATCCCTGTTGTTGTTGTTCCTATGGTACCCCAGAGGTACAGAGCCTTCACGAGTTCACTCCACGTCTATCGATCCCCAGCAGCGCTCCTAACGTCACTCCAGCTCATCTCGATTTCATTTAGCTCCTTCTCAACAGACCGCTTCCAGGATTGCACGGGACAACCTGATCTAGGCTTCCCCTGAATCCCTGCTTTTAATTTATTATATTGAGTATTAAATATAACCAGTGATCGGATTTTAGGGTGCACAACAGCAGAAAATATACACATATTTTGTGAATATAGTCGTTAAAAAGTTATTCAAATCTTGTTGTAATTAAAATATACAATGTGTGTTCTAAAATCCTGAAGATTATCCATTTTAGCATAATTTTTGAGGTAAAAAAATAAAATCCGATCACTGGGCATAATACACTCATTACATTCGAGATTAAAAACTAGATAAGGAATAATTGCATTGCTATCTGATCTATGGAAGTATGTCACACAAACAGTAACATTACGAAGAAATAGGTGCGAGTCAATGTGTAGAAGCAGAGACTATAGAGATATAGATGACCACAGCCTAAGAACTTTTTGAAGCTCATGTCGATTGCGCCATCTATGTCAAAGCCCCCTAAAGATACCGAATATGTAAGAGAAATGTCACCTGCACAGCTACTCCACCTAGTAGCCACTAGTGTACTACTAGTACGCTATTTGTTACTAGGTGGAGTAGCTGGGCATTCGGTATCTTTAGGCGGCTTTCGGACAGAGGGTGCAATTGACTTGAGCTTCAAAAAGTTCTTAGGCTGTGGTCGTCTATATCTCTATAGTCTCCGGTAGAAGCATATACATTAGGTGTTTGCATCATGAAACTATATTATTCAGAGCAATGACGCGTAGTTTCAGTGTCCGCGAGGCAACCGGATGGCTCGCGGTATTTAAGCTCCCTACGTGTTGTGGAACCACCCTGTGCAAACCGAACTGACCCATGTTGGACTTGGGTTTTTCATCCTTCACCCATCAATTTCCAGTATCTGTATGTAAATAAGGACTAGGGATGTTACGGAGGTGGTTTTATCGGAACCGAAGCCGAAACCGGAGTTTTTAAATTTGTTTTAACGAAACCGAAAGCGAATCCGAAACCGAAAGCGAACCCAAAAACGAAACCGAAAGCGAAACCAAAAACGAAACCGAAAGCGAAACCGAATCCGAAACCGAACCCAAAAGCGAAACCGAAGCCTTCATCCGCTTCATCGTCGAATGTTACTGTCACTGTCACACTAACTAACACTAACACTTTGAAAGAACACACTGCAGGCCGTGAACCAAAACAATAAACGAATGAGTAAACAATGGGGTGATTCCCGGGGAGACAAGTCAAAACCTGTTTGTACTCCTAGGCACGTAGGCACACGCCGCGCGCCGCGGCTGCTGACTTTCGGCTCCGTTAAAACCTCCGCTTAAAATTAGACGAAACCGAAGCCGGAGCCGGAGGTGTTCGCTTCAAATTAGACGAAACCGAAGCCGAAGCCGGAGGTGCGAATTCAGCCGAAAGTTTCGGTATATCGGAGCCGAAGCCGAACCTCCGTAACATCCCTAATAAGGACGAGCGTGTCTGCCTTTCACATTGGCTAGTTGGTTATCGATCTGTCAGAGTTGGAAGCCGTCAGAAAAATGAGGGGGGAGGATGCAAAACCAAGTTCAACATGGGTCAATTCAGGTTGCACATGACAGTTCCACAACATGTAGGGAGCTTAAATACCGCGAGCCATCCGGTTGCCTCTCGGTCACAGTAACTATGTGCCATTGCTTTAGCCATATGTACATCTTGATTTTTGTATGTTTTTAGAGTGGAGCATTCCACTTATACACTAGTTTGTGTGTAGACGGCACACAACAAGACCCTCTGACAGAGCGACCTTGGTCAGGACGGACCGCGTAGACAGTTGTTGCCGACAAAATTGTATGAACCACCAACCAAGGTCAGGGTGGCCTTGGACCGTTGGCAGCCTTGATAGCAACCATCTAGATGTTACTTAAATCAAATAACACACACATCATTTCAGGAATCTTTTAGTAGCAATGCAAATTCAATAAATGGGGGGCACATGCTCACTTTTCAGTCAGATTTTTAGCCCCTCTCGGACCTGGGCCCCGTGGTATTTTACCGCTTTACCACCCTATACTAGCCCCGATGCAATGGAATTCGTCTAGTATGAAGAATTTTTTACATTTATCAGAATAATTCTTACACGGATACTTCTGATGATTAATGAATAGGCCAATAATAGTAGTGTTTAATGTAGTTTATTTTAATTGTATAATGAAAACACTAAGAGACTTTTGTTGCTGAAAAAATGGATTTTCCAAAACCATTGCCCAAATAAAGTTGGGCTCTCCTCTTGCACATTTGATCTTGTAGACTCACAATTGAACAGTCAATATATAGCTAGGCCATGTTGCTTTCCCTAGGAATGACCCTAGTCTCACTATATGTTTTTGTAATAAAAATATTTGGCATACAAAAATCAGATTTTTTTTACGTTTTTCAGAATGGTATTACTTGTTTTGTGTAGGATATTTTCATGAATAATCTAAATATTATCATATTACTATAAAATGGTGTTGAATATTGGTCTAAAACTACTTTTCTGTACAAATGGGAAAATTTTAAAAAATGGTCTGAGTAGACGAAAACATATGCATCGGGGCTAGTACACTGCTTAGCACTTTTGGAGAGCCATAGGACATCAACTGTTCAACACACACACATCAAGGATATGTATAACACTTTAAAACCAATGCCATGCCAACAGATATTTCACTTGTGGGGTCTACGGAGCTCGATTACCATCAGGTTGCCTAATTTATTTTCTTACTTTTCATACAATTGACAAAGAGAAGGCCAAGTAAGCATACAAATATTAGTTCCCATAAAATCATGCTTTCTTGCTTCTCTTTCGGTACACAATCGATATATTTAATGTCAAGGAATATTTATAAAATGGTTTCAGGTATTGAATCAACATCATCAATCTTGCTCAACATTTCAAATTAATCAAAATTGCTTGCTATTTTAGCAGACTTTGCAACAAATTTTGTGCTATAGTTTCCATTTTAGCATCAATTTTCAGTATTTAACTTAATAATGAAGGTATGGAACATAATAGCAGTGCTATTTTCTTCTCATGCTTAAATTTTAGGTTGTTTTAAAATTTTCATTTACTTATATCAACACAGAGAAAACAACAAACGCATTTAGCAAATGCAATTAACTAATGAGTGTAATTCTAGTGTAATTAAATATCATCAAATGTAATGAATATACAAGTACTTATAAGAGAGAACCAACGGTAGATCAGGAAAAAAATCGCGCCAAATGCATCCATATAATATAAAGTAAATATTTACCTGAAATTACCACGCCCGCGGCCGCCGCGGAAGCCGCTGCCTCCATCATCGTCCTCGTAACTATCATCATAGTTCATATCACCGAAATCCTTCGGGCCATCACCAATATTGTCGTTTCCATCACTACCACGGTTCACCGCTTCGTTCATACCAGAGTCCTGGGCGTCAACATATTCTTCCTCCATTGTGATTATTGACGTTAAATATTCACAAAACACATGTCCTCATGCCGAATACATTTATTTACGGCGATTTATCTTTATTTCGCACTCGCGGTACAACAATAACTTCGCCCTATCTAAGATGGCGGACAATATGGCCACAGACAGAGTAAAAACATGGCGGGCGGTCGGCTTGCGTAGGGATGGGACATGATAACGGTAAATAACGAAATCGGCATTCGTTAAAATATCGATTGGTATCGATTATAAGTCAAATTGATTACATTTTATTTTATTTTACGTACAGTTGACGTCAAAAATATGTTTAGACTTTTGCAGCTAACTAACCTTTATTTGTAATAAGGTGCAAAAGTGTAAACATGTCTTTGACGTCGACTGTACACCGGTTGTGGTCAAGCTTACCAGCATCACTAATAATATAATACTAACTAGCTGTACCCGCGGCTTCGCCCGTGTGCGTTTGGGAGGTTTTTCCATTTTCATTTACTAAATCTAGGCCATTATTTTAAAACTTACCTACGCTTTCTACATGTCAATGTTTATCAAATTGGATACTGAGTCAGAATTGATTAGTTCACTCGATAGGAGAAATAATTCGTGTATAGCTGAATTTTGGTGAAGCTGTAGAGAAGAGGTGTCTTACACAACATACTAAAAGTACCCATGGATAGGGGTGTCGCTAACGGGGAGAGGGGGGTGTAAAGGTCCCCTTTTTTGGCTTTTCTTAAATAACTCTGTAGCGGTGGCTCACACGAAAAAATGTTCTTCTACTTAATTAATCCACAAATAATTTTGTACAAATAATTTTAAACAAAAAAAGAACCGACTTCACTTAGGATCCGCTATTCCAAGAGGAAGTGGCCGAGTTGCTGTAAAAAATAGTGGAATCACTATAGGTGTGCCTATAATAGTTGAAGAGTTCCCTCGATTTCTCCAGGATCCCATCATCAGATCCCGACTTGGTGACAATGGGACCATCTAGGGGTTATACCTGTTCGATTCAAAAAAAATTTTTGAAAATCGGTTCACGATTCACGGAGATATGGAGTAACATACATACAAAAAAAAAAAAATTATGATAAAAAAAAAAAAAATTCAGTCGAATTGAGAACCTCCTCCTTTTTTGAAGTCGGTTAAAAAGGTTCTTTACACTTTTTTGCTGAGATCAATGTATAATGAGATTTCGAGGAAATACGATAATCACTTTTAGAAACTTTCGGAGCTTTTATTTACGAAACTATTAGTTTTGTCTAAAAATTGTTTTAGAAAACCCATATTTATATTAAAAGACCTATCCAACGACACCCCACACATTAGGGGTGAATTAAAAAACATAATTTACCCCCCACTTCATGTGTTCGGGAGTTACCCTAAAAAATAATCTTGTTTCAGATTTTGTTTTAAAACTTTATCTGCGTGTTCAAAACACATACTCATACGAAGTTTAACTATTCTAGTACTAACCGTCACTGCGCAAAGCCGTGAACGGACAGACTGGGACAAACGGACAGCGAAACTATAAGGTTAGGAAGTTGATTGCAGGCGTCCATAGGCTATGGGAACTGCTTACCATCAGACGGGTCGTATGCTTGTTTGCCACCGTCGTGGCATAAAAAATAAAAAGTAAAAAAATACCCTCTTCAACCTGCTCAGTGATGGTTAGTACTTGAATAGTTAAACTTCGTATGAGTATGTGTTTTGGACACGCAGACAAGGTTTTAAAACAAAATCTGAAAAATATTATTTTTTGGGGTACCTCCCGAACACATGAAGTGGGAAGTAAATTCTTTTTTTTACTCCACCCTTAGTGTTTTGGGTGTCGTTGGATCGGTCCTCGAAATCTCATTATACATCCCAGCAAAAAAGTGTAAAGAACCTTTTTTGTAGAAAATTATTTTATTTGTGGATTAATTAAGTAGAAGAACATTTTTTCGTATGAGCCACCGCTACTGAGTTATTTACGAAAAGCCAAAATAGGGGACCTTTACACCCCCCTCTCCTCGTTAGCGGCACCCCTATCCATGGGTACTTTTGGTATGTTGTGTAAGACACCTTTGTCTACAACTATACCAAAATTCAGCTATACACGAATTATTTCCCCTAAGTTTTCCTTCGTTTGGAGGGCTATTAGATAACTGACTATAAAGGCGAACGTCGAGACCTTAATGGCCGAGATCCTGCAGCAGAATATGCTTCGAACAGAGGGCCGAATGCTGTAGGCGTGGTAAGCGTGTGAGCGTATCACCCCAGCGGAAAGTACTTCTGCAGCAGCAGGACAAATCTACTACAAAATCGAGACAGCAGCAGCATGACAAAGACCGGAATAAAGGCCGACAACCGACAACCGCGTAGGGCACATGCTGAGAACGTAGCTGCGAGAATAAGTTTAGCAGCATGACACAGACCGGAATAAACGCAACGGTCAACTTTGTTAAAGACGAATCCGAGGGCCGAAGAAACTGAATCCCGCATTTTTTTAGTTTACTGGTTGATGATTGTTTTGTATCAGTGTTTGCATGAAATGTAAAATTTTCATCTGTCCCTCGCACATAAAACAATGTTTTCATCACACCTGCTCGTAAATGGTGTTATTTCCTGCCTGTATACAGAAGGACAATGACTTAAATTGTTTCCGCGGGAGTAATGGCGAGATATTATCCCCAAGGGAGTAATGACTGTCGTTTTAAAATTTGCAACTGATTTCGTACAGCATTTCAGAACTAAGGAGGTATGATGTTGAGCCAAAAATTCAAAAAGTTTAATTTCATCTTTAAAATTTAGCTATATTCTAAAATTACATCACGCACAATCTATACGTTTCAATTTCTTCATTATTTTTAATATTTAAAGTATTTATCATTAATTTTGGTAAATATTGTTATAATAATTTTGCAAAATCTGGTTGTTTAGCGTCGTTTAAATGTCGTAATAACAAAACGCACGGAATGTTTGTACCGCGTTGCTAAGCAACGCCGCATGCGCGGGGCTGAGCGCTGTCATGTACGTTCTCAACTTTTGCTGCCTGATTAACTTTCTTGAATTTATCTTTGCTTTTTTTCCTCGCAACTGTGATAAAAACCATTGTGTGTAACTCGGGGCGTAAGAATATTACGCCCCGTGTTGCACAATGTACTATTACGTCACTCTGGGCGCTAAGTGAGATTTACCGCAATAGGGTGCAGCGGAAAATCTCACTTCACACCCAGGAGAAGTTCGCAAATATTCATTTAAATTATATACTGTAAAGAGCAATATTGATCTGTATTAAATGCACAATGTATTAAAGGCACTTAATTGAATAAGGATTAATGCTGTATGGCTTCAAATCGCTTCGTAAATAAGCCATTATTTCTCTTAAAAAATAAAGGATTTAAAATGATTATTCTGGGTTATTCATAAGAGATAGACATATACTATCGCGGACTTTTTTGTTGAACTTTTTAAGGTGTACAGTACTGTGCTACATTATTTTGATCTATCTAGTAGGGCTCAGCCAGCGTTTGCAATGTAAGCGCTAAAAATATATTTATTTACGACATCACATTAGAAATCTCTAAAATTATCAGTGCAGCGACTGGTATTTATTATCAGTTGCTGTTATCAGTGTTTCTCTACTATATTATGCATATATTATACATATAAACCTTTCTTTTGAATAGCTCTATCTACTAAAAAAAACCTTATCCAAATCCGTTGCGTAGTTTTAAAGATCTATGCATATATAGGGACGGACAGACAGGGAAGCGACTTTCTTTTATACTATGTAGTATGTAGTGATGATGAAAAAAATAAAATAAAAAGAATATAGTTTGTCCAGGGTTTGTTTTACCAGTTTTACTTCAAGCATAGACAGAGAGAATCAACCTGTCTCGTTACGTTAGTACCCTCGCTACTGAAAAAGGTACTAGTATAGCTTAAACGGCTATTAGGCATTGCAACCTGCAGGGCCCAATCTGTTGTGTACCCTGTCTCTCCCTCCCTCCTTCAGCTTCCTACGGGCCCTACCTCTCTAATTACACCTTCCAACCTGACAGATTGGGCCCTGCAGGTTGCAATGTCTAATACCGCTTTTATTACTTCCACTGTTACTGCACTTATTGGCCAGCCAGACTATAATACTTATATAAGTATAATCTGATAATATTAAACAAAATTCAAAATTTAAACTATTAGGCCGCAATTAGACTATCATTTTTAAATTATCATACATATAGGACTCATTTATAAATGAAGAACCTATGATAGTGTAATAATAATAAATGATCCATTATGAATCATTTATTGTTATTACACTATCATAGGTTCTTCATTTATAAATGAGTCCTATATGTATGATCATTTAAAAATGATAGTCTATTTGCGGCCTTAGACATTGCCACCTGCAGGGCCCAATCTGTTGTGTACCCTGCCTCTTCCTAACCCTCCTTCAGCTCCCTACGGGCCCTACCTTCAATTACACCTTCCAACCTGACAGATTGGGCCCTGCAGGTTGCAATGTGTAATACCGCTTTTCCAACTAAGTAGGCAGGTGCAACGAATCAATCGATGGTACAAAAATCGCAATGTATTAAAAATCGCAGGTGACTAGTCGCTTACGTCTGTAGAGGTCTTAACGCTACAATGCCATTTGTTTTTTTTTTGAGTTGAGTCGCTAACGGCTATTACACATTGCAACCTGCAGGGCCCAATCTGTTGTGTACCCTGCCTCTTCCTACCCTCCTTCAGCTCCCTACGGGCCCTACCTTCGATTACACCTTCCAACATGACAGATTGGGCCCTGCAGGTTGCAATAAAGCGGTATTACACATTGCAACCTGCAGGGCCCAATCTGTTGTGTACCCTGCCTCTTCCTTACCCTCCTTCAGCTCCCTACGGGCCCTACCTTCAATTACACCTTCCAACCTGACAGATTGGGCCCTGCAGGTTGCAATGTGTAATACCGCTTATAGCAAAGCGGTATTGCAACCTGTTGCATTATTACACTTTCACTACAAGTTGCCCCTACCGACCCTACGTCACCTACAAATCGTCCCTACCGGCCAGTGTTGCCAGATCTACGGAAAAGTCCGTAGACCTACTGATTTTGGCTTTGTGTCCCAGACCTACAGAAATGTTTGGTGAACATACGGAATTTCAGAGTAATCTTATTTATTACAAAAAAATATATACCTACACGGTGCCCGTGAGCATCTGATGAGGATTACTAAATGTTATATGAATTTAGGTCGATTTCGCGAAAAAAAATAGTTTTGTTGCTTTTTTCGATTTGTTGAATGCTTTTGAACATAAAAAGGTATGTCATTGTTAAAACTATCCATTAAAATAAATAGGTACATTTATTTTCATAAAAATGGTTTACGCAAAGTATTCCTTGGCATTTTGATATCTGTCAAGAGTGTCAAGTCAATAAGGATGTCTAGACTAGACCCCATAAAGAATGACTTTAAAAAAAGTGGTTTGCACTGACTTTAATTCTATTTCTGTCATGCGGCATGACTCATGCCAGCGTCACTATCAAAAAACCAACTGGCTTTGGCCGTAGTAGCAGAGGGCCTACCGCGAAGTTCGAAAATCGACAAAACGATGGTCCCGTCTCTATCACTCTTGCATATACGAAAGAGAGTGATGCAAATAGACGATTCGAAGAACGAACTGCTTCGCGGTTATAGGCCAGGGGGGTACAACCACAGAGTAAATAATAGTATAATACAGAGAGACCTCTGTAATGTCACGTAACGTCACGAATCATGTTGTCCCTTATTAACGCATGACAAGTTCTCTTTCGCACTTATGCAAACGTATCGGATACGTCGTGTCAAACTCAAATTTTTTGACAGATTTACTTTGAGGCATGGCACGCTCCGAAGACTTAAACGGCTATTACACATTGCAACCTGCAGGGCCCAATCTGTTGTGTACCCTGCCTCTTCCTACCCCTCCTTCAGCTCCCTACGGGCCCTACCTTCAATTACACCTTCCAACCTGACAGATTGGGCCCTGCAGGTTGCAATGTGTAATACAGCTTTTAACTCGGCTTGGCAGGCTGGCATGGCAACACTGAGGCTCCAGTGTTTGAAGCTGGCGTGCTTCAGGCTCGGCAAGCTGGCTACATAGGCGAGCTCGGCTAGCATGTTGTTACAATTTGTTTAACCTTTTCCACGCCAAACCAAAGACGTATATATCGGCACCACAGGTCCAACGCCAAAGACCGATATATCGGTCACCGACCACAGAGCAAAATAGACCTACATGCACACGCATAAGGGTCACCACACACCTAGCGGTTTTCCTCGCGGAATTAGCGGAAGTAGCGGAAATTCATAGACAAAATGCTTAATTTGTCTATGGTAGCGGAAATTTGTCTGACATTTGAATTGACATGGCGTCGAAAAGGTTAATTAGTGACTTTCGATTAATATATTTGTTTAATTAGTGAGAGAGAGAGAGAGCTTAGCATCTGACGATATATCTTGTGTACCGTGAAATGGGGTGACTTTAGGAAATTTTGGGGCTACTTTGATAGATTTCAAACGGTCATAAAAGCGGTGTTATTTACAATTTTCTTAATCTATATTGGTAAATGGCTAGAATATTATACATTCTTACATTTTACTAGACGTCTAGAGACTGAATATCCATACTTTGGCGATTAAGTCGATTTTTCAAAGTCGCCCCTGTATTTTAAAGTCACCCCGTTTCACGGTATCCGTAACGCATGATAGTGACTCAAAAAATCAACCCTCATTACATTGGGCCCCAATGATCGGGGGTTAAAAACAACCCTATCAATCACCCACTTATTGGCAACCGTCCAAGTCCCTGCCTAGCAATTAAGTAGTGTGTTTAAATATGCTAACAAATAAAAACCAACACTTATTTCGGGCTTATTTATTATTAAAGTTGGTTACTTATTTACATAAAAATAATACTGATATTGGTTACAAAATATTAGGTATATCATTAAAATTAGTCGACTTTTTAAAACATTATTTCCGTTTACGTTCATTTTGCTTTTGAATCCTTCAATCTATTCGTTGTTCGTTTCTTTATCCAGTCTTTGAAGTCAACAATTTCAGGTTTTTCGTGAACAATGGTCTTGTTAGAGAAGTTTTGGGGCACGTCCTGGCCTATGCCTTTCCATCCAACTTGATGACCATCGTCTCTTTTCGAGGTTTTACATTCTTTTGAGGCTGGTGTCGCATTGGCCAAGTCCTGGCTTATATCTTGCCATTCAATTTGAGGATCATGGTCCTTTTTCGAGGTTTTACATTCTTTAGAAGCTGATGTTGCAACAGTCACGTCCTGGCTTATATCTTGCGAACCAATCTGATGCTCCTGGTCTGTTTTCGAGGTTTTACATTCACTTGATGCTGCAAGAGCTACGGAGGCTTGTAACGCGTCGGGCAAACAATTTTGAGGGTACGATGGGGATGGTCCGAAACTACAGTTCTTCTGGTTGCTGCTCTGCGTATTGCCAAAAGTTTCGCCAGAGTTCATTCCCCAAGAACTGGGAGAA
Organism: Pammene fasciana; assembly: GCA_911728535.1. NCBI lineage: Eukaryota > Metazoa > Arthropoda > Insecta > Lepidoptera > Tortricidae > Pammene > Pammene fasciana. The sequence continues at coordinate 2,243,510 of OU452296.1, forward strand.
TTACATATGCTGCACTCGACAAGACCGCATAAGCAGGAACCGAAGCATCCACAGCACGGGCCACACTTGCCACATAGTAGGTTAGGGTTAGGCGGTGCGATCCCACATGTTGTCCCAGGACATACAGGCCCCATGCAAGGTACTCCACCGGTGCTGACGTGATACGGGCCACAGAACCACGTTCCGTAGGGGTAGTAGTAGTAGCCTTGCATGTATTGGATGCATCTCGGTGGTGTGTTACATGGTGGTGGTAGCATGCGGCCACAGTTGCAGTCGGACATGTTGCCGCAGCATGGGCCGCAAGGGCCGCAGCATGGGCCGCATGGGCCGCAAGGGCCGCAGCACGGGCCACATGGACATGCGCATATACTTGCGGTCAAAAGCATACCACTCTCAAGAGCGGTCTCTGGCTGGTAGGATGTTTGAGGCTCTGGACTGGATATCCTGAACCGAGGTTTAGATTTCTCACGTTTACTGATGTACTGATGACGAGAAAAGTTTGATATGGATCGTGCCCTCAACCAGTTATCCGTTGTTCTGATGCGCTTGCGCGGCACCAAGTCTGTACAGGATCTGCACTTGACAGCCGTTGTATGTCGTATTCTCTTGGGAAGGCCGGATGAAATAAGCGGCTTTAGTTTAAAGAACGAAGGGAGGAATCCACTTCCAACGTTGGGTCCGGTTGGCAAGACTGACAACTCCTGCAGATCGGTGGCAGCCGCTGAAAGGACGAGGTTTTTTTTGAGACAAACCTAACTCCTAGAGATTAACAGTTTCCCTACCTGTTTGGGCTATTTTATTTAATGTTGTACATTCACCACTTTCTTATTTAGTAGTTTTTACGTTTTCCTACTCAGATTCACGAGTTCTTTTGATTACTAGCCGAAATAATCTCCCAAGATATTTATAGAATTTTCACTGCTTCCATTCTAATTCCGCCATACAGTCTATAAAAATAATTAAGAATGGAAAAATAGGCCTTGGGACACTTTTTTCTCTTAGGATCAAAAGAGCTCGTGATACTAAAAAAAAATGTACAACTTTAAATAAAATTACCAATTTTGTTTATGTATTACGTTGTGTACTTGATACTCATTTAACTATTTCGAATTAAGAAACGCGTAAGTCAGGAAATCGTTAAATGTGTAGTAATTATGTTGGTAACGTTAACAATAAAACTACGCATTCAGTGTAAAAATTGCAGATTTATTTTGCACAAAATATGACTTAAACTTCAAGTAATATACTTAAAATATTCCCAAAGGAAATGATGCCTTCACTTTTGGGTTTTGTAATACTTTTGAAGGCTTTAGTGCTGTTTTGTGTTGTTCAACTTTATTTGTGGGATATTGAGCAGCGGGAAATACCCTTGAAAATGATTCAATGTTGCTTTCAATGGCTTTTTGTGTATTGACCTCAGTGGCATTGGTAGTTCCGGTTACATTCACATTTCTCTTTGCCAAACAAGCTGCGCATTGGCAAGGACCGTGGTGTGCGGCCCATTGTGGAGCTGCCGGGCTAGTGACGCTCATAGAAGTCGGCGCAGTTGTGGAGCTGATTGGTATAGCAGGAAAACTAACATGGTACCCTGTGCCACCAGATAAAGAGCTTTGGATCCTGCTTCCAGGCACGTCAAAAGGTAAAGGCAGGCCTGAAGATTCCGCAGGTTGAGGTTGGCCCCAAGAAGTCTGTGTACAGGGTAATCCTTGTGAGACCATTGCAGCAGCATTCTGCGGACCGGGCATTCCTTGCCCTTGTGGGCTGGGCAATCCGGGAGCTCCCAAGCACGATGTTATATTAGCATTTCCCCATGGCGGAGAGTTTGTTCCTGAAGGGCTTGAACTTGGAAAAGTAGGAGGGTTGCAGATAGAACACGAAAGAAGCCCGCAGCAGCACTTGCAGAGTAAGTTAGGGTTGGGCGGCGCGATGCCGCATGTGGTGCCGGGGCACACAGGGCCACATACGGGCACGGCTCCTGTGTTCACGTGGTATGGCCCGCAGAACCATGTGCCGTACGGATAGTAGTAGTAACCTTGCATGTATTGGATACATTTCGGTGGTGTTGCGCATGGAGGCGGGAGTAAGCGGCCGCAGTTGCAGTCCGCCATATTGCCGCAACAGGGTCCGCAGGGGCTGCAGCACGGTCCACATGGTCCACAGCACGGTCCACACGGGCACGCACAGACTGCGTTTGCAATGCTCTGAAACACGTTAGGGGCGAAGATTCCTGACGCCGCGTCTTTAGGTCCTTCGGCTTTTGAGAGCAGAGTGGATATTTTGACAGGCGTATTTTTGAATAAGTTCGGTTTTGGGAAGTTGGTAGCGGAACGAGCTTTCAGCCAGGAGTCATTTATGAATTGCTTTCGGTCTTCTTTCACATATCCTTTACTTAGTACGGGGCAGGACACAGTTTTGTACAGCGGGAGGCTGGGCACGGCGATGTGCACGTCGCTCTTCGGCGCAGCAACGAGGTTCACCTTGAAATACGGGAATCTGAACACGGCCTTGAAGATTTTTCGCAACTTCCGCGTCTTCGACACAGCAGATGCTGAAAGGACGAGTTGTATTTGAGACACAGCTAACCTAACGCCTATATCGTAATCAAATAAAACTACTTAATGAGTAATATGTTATCATATTTATTGTTCTTGGTTAATAGTTCATTGAGTAAGATTAATATAGGGTTTAAATATACAGGAGAACTGCATGTAAATGATTAATTAAAAGAGTTTTGGAATTCAAGAAGCACGAGCAAATCCTCCTTAGTTTGGCGGTTTGAAAATGTTCAATTTAAGATCGTTTCAAATGAAAATTGTGACAACAAAACGCGACTCTGTGTATACCATATCAATCCTTACTTGTCTTACCATGTAAACAAACGTCTGTTAATCTAGAAGCCGAAACTTCATTTACTTTGGATAATTTTATTAGAAATGATATTTTTCAGGTTACTTGATTGAATTCAACTAATACTAGGTGAGTTTCTTCAAGTATATAAAAACATTTTAAGTGTTAATACCAGATACAAGAGTAATAATATCCTTAAGAAGTGATTGTTTACATGATAAGCATACCCCGGGGTTTTCGGTGCGGGAATGTTATACACTAGCCAAATAACAGGAAAAAACTGTAAAAAAACGATACGATAACTTAATATTTCTAAGCACATTTGGACCTTACTACCTACGTTTCATTCATAGTTTGGTAATTACTTTAAAGTTATAAATACACGAAATTATTCCCGCACCGAAAACCCCGGGGTATGATTATAATACGGAGTGCGAGTAAGTATGGACGATAAAGCTATATCTTAGGCCATATACTTAGCACACGAAATACTTGGGATTTTATTTATTTTGACATCAACAGACTTAGTGAAAAATGCCGCAAAAACCGTGTCAATGTGAAATCTTTCATGCTATTCCTACCTAGAGTGTTCACGCTAATCCCTTCAATTGCCAACTTCAAAGAATTTGCCCGAGCGAGTTTTAATGTTTTAAAATTTCACCCTCAATAATGTTAACAGTACCTAGAAGGTAGCTCGCAGCACAAACGAAGCTCCGTCTTCTTTAGAAACGTATTTCTATTTAATTGCTGGTCAATCAATTTGTTTCTTTTCGTCTTTAAGTGACCATCTCTTTAATCCCAACAGTGGAAGGAAAGAATCGCTTTTCGCTCGTTTCGTTTTTCTTTTATATTTTAAAGTATTTTTCGGTACTGCCTTTATGGAATGTGCCACCTAATTTCGATAGATCAATTTACTGCACAAATACTAACTGCCCATCTTAATTGAATTCTTAACCCATATTTCTATCGATAGAAATATTGGAAAGTTGATGGATAGTTAATATTCCGCAAAGACGCCACATTACTTATCATTTTTATCAGAAGTTGGAAATCTTGGATTTCATCTTTTTTCGTCCCGTTCATTCGTTATTTTCATACCGTTGCGTATTCGCAGAGATTACAACCCTTATTGTAATCGATTCACTAACGTAACGTAACGATTGCGTTTGCGTTAAAGCGGTATTACACATTGCAACCTGCAGGGCCCAATCTGTTGTGTACCCTGCCTCTTCCTTCCCCTCCTTCAGCTCCCTACCGGCCCTACCTTCAATTACACCTTCCAACCTGACAGATTGGGCCCTGCAGGTTGCAATGTGTAATACCGCTTTTAGGTCTTAATTTGTATGGGATTTTTAACACAGCACACCAGGCGTAACGTATCGAAAACTAAACCGAGTATCTATACAGGCTGTTTGGCACATGGACCGACAAAATTTTTTGAAGGGTTTGTTGTTCCACTTCCTTCCCTTTCTTCCTTGGAACCTTGGTCCTGGGAGCCACGGATCTGGAGATACGATTTTTTTTTTCATAAATCATCCAAAATCTGATTTTCGAAGCCCCATAACTCACTCACGTCAACCCTGGTGAGACGTCGACGCTCGGGCGACGTCGCGTCGACGCTGCGCGGGCGCTCGGGCGACGTCGACGCTCGGAAGACGCTAGTGTGGGGGTAGCCTTAGCCTAAGACCATAAAAAAAAGTTATGGGGCTTCGAAAATCAGATTTTGGATGATTTATGAAAAAAAATAAAAAAAATCGTATCTCCAGATCCGTGGCTCCTAGGACCAAGGTTCCAAGGAAGAAAGGGAAGGAAATGGCACAACAAACCCCCCAAACAATTTTGTCGGCCCATGTGCCAAACACCCTGTATAGTATCGAGTAATTATCTCTACTCAGTGATTTTAGTTTTCGACACGTTCCGCTTGGTGTGCTGTGTTAAAAATCCCATACAAATTAAGACCTAACGCAAATGTAATCGTTACGTTACGTTAGTGAAACGGTTACACTAAGGGTTTAGATATAACAGACGGCCACAGTCTAAGAACTTTTATAGGCTCCAAGTTTTTAGCGCCATCTGGACGAGAGCAACCTAACCTCTTACATTTTTAGGTTGCTCTCCAAATGGCGCTAAAATCTTGGAGCCTAAAAAGGTTCTTAGACTCTGTAGTCTCTGGTATTCGAATTACGTTCTTGCGTTATTAGCAAGTTTGTTCGAAAAGAGAAGTTTCGCGGTTTATATGCGAGCTCATGCATTCTACGACACTTCTCTTTCCGAACATAATCTTGGTCTGTCCAATATTTTTATTACTGAAGGACGAAAGATGATGACATTGATGACGCGCGTGGCGGTGCTTGTGACACGCTCAAGGGAAGGGGTAGAACCGGGTAAAAGTAGGTGGCTTTACTGGTGGATCAGTTTTTGGTGGTTCCGACTTCTTCTCAGCTGGTTTAGTGACACCGAATTCCACTGGTATAATCTCGGCTTTCCATGCCTTCTCGTTGGTTTGAGCTGGAGCAGCTTCCGCTGGTACAGCTTGAATAGTTTGTGCAGCTTCAGCTGGTACAGCTTGATTAATGTGTGCAGCTTGAGCTGGTACAGCTTGAGCAAAGTGTGAAGCTTGAGGTGGTACAGCTTGACTAGTTTGTGCCGCTTGCGCTGGTACAGCTTGAGTAGTGTCTGCAGCTTGAGCTTGTGCCGCTTGGCCCATGGCAGCTTGTTCGGTAGCTGCATAGTTATTATACCCGTACGCCATCTGCGCGGCCTGGTTACTGTATGCATAAGCGGACTGAGAATGATTCATAGACTGCGCAGCCTGGTTACTACATGTATTTGCGGGCTGTGAATGATTCGCAGACGGTGCTGCCTGGTCACTCCATGTATTATCGGGCTGAGAATGATTCGTAGACGGCGCTACCTCGTAACTCCATATATTAGCGAGCTGTGAATGATTCGTAGACGGCGCAGCGCATTGCGAACTCATTGCAGCATTTGGAACAACGGCCTGAGCCGCGGCTAGACAAGCGGCGCAGCAGCACGTGGGCTTAGAGACCGGGCAGATTTTTGCGTTATGATACGGCCCGCAGAACCAAGTTCCGTATGGATAGTAGTAGTAGCCGGTCATGTATTGAAGACAGCGGGGCGGCGTATTGCAAGGAGGCGGTAGGCAGCAGGGTCCGCAGCTGGACGGCGGTGGGCAGGTATAGCAGCGGCTCTGCATTTTCAAGCTTGGGACCAGCTGGGTCGCGCTCAGGACGGTCTGCAGAGTAGGAATGTTGGTGGCAGAGACTCGTGGGCAAGACACAGATCTCCGGTTCCCAGCACGTCTCTTCGGCTTCTCCAATATGCCCTCTATTTTGTGTGGCGTCCATCCATCCGTTTTCTCGTTTGCTTCAGCCGTTGCTGCAAAAATATTGACGCTATTGATTTTAATATTTTTTCGATACACAGATTGGCGACGCGGTTTGACGTTTATTAGCACCTAGAGATACGTTTTATTATTGAACGCTAGTGTCCCCTTAAATAATGAGCGTGCTAAAATATCATCGTCATATGTCATAACTAAAATCCATAAATTTCATTTATGGATTCATGGATTTTTAAGTTTTCCCCCATACATTTAGAGAACGAGAGTGCGGTTTTTTTGGAGTTCCGGCCAATTTTGTATGCAATTATCTACCGATCCTGGGTCAAGACTGTCTATTATGTTGCCATGCATTTTAAAGTGATGTATACTCGATATAGGCTGACGGACTATCAGGATAGATGATGGATCTCGGGAACCTAATCGAATTATTAATAAAAGTAATGGTCTCCTAGCCTAGTTGGTAGTTTCGAATCCTAGTTAGGGCATTTATTTGTGTGTTTATCACGAATATTTATTATAAGTCTGTTGAATAGGAGTCCCCTTAAATAATATTTTATTTTGTGTTTAGTTTTTGTCGTTATAGCGGCAACAGAAATACATCATCTGTGAAAATTTCAACTGTCTAACTGTCACGGTTCATGATATATAGTCTGGTGACAGACGGATAGCCACAGACAGACAGACAGACAGACAGACAGACAGACAAACAAACAGACAAACAGACAGACAAACAGACAGACAAACAGACAGACAGACAGACAGACAGACAAACATACAGACAGACAGACAAACATACAGACAGACAGACAGAAGAACAGAGACAGACAGACAGACAGACGGATGGATGGACAGCGAAGTCTTAGTAATAGATACCCTTTATCCCCGTTTATACCCTTTGGGTATTACGGAACCCTAAAAACAATCTGCATACCTCTCCTCAAAAGGAGCTATATACGCTCGAAATAAGGTCCACCTGCCATTCTGACGTCAATATGGCGGATGGACCTGGTAAATCCTGCACTATACCAATCAAAACCTGTGCAATTCGTTTGTATATTCAGTATACCTTTAATAAAAATCAGTGTACCTCTTTCTAAAACGAAATATTTAATAAGTCCACCCGACATTCTGACGGCCAGGATGGCGGGCCTATGAAATATTACAATTCAATTCAATTCAATTCAATTTATTTAATTCAGACATGTCCATATAGTGTTAGTAGGTAATAAAGCGTAAATCTTACATCCTAGGTTAATACTTATAACTAATTTCCTACTACATAGATAGGTACTTAAAATATCCCATATACATTGCCTCTGGACTCCATGTGGATGGAGTTCCAGTGCTTCCATATTGGACCAGCCGGGTACTCTGCCACCAGGTTCAGGAGACTGTTGGCACTCTCTTGCACGCGGCGCATCAGGGAGGCGGTTCTCTTGCGTATTATAGATATGAAACTGTCGACGCGTGCCTCTGCGAACATACCTGACGCGCTACAAAAGCGTGGGAGTCCCAACAGTAACCTGAACCCGTTGTTGTACTGGACCCGCAGAGCATTGAATGTCCTCTTCGTATAGTCAGTCCACAGGCCGCACGTGTAAAAGGTCTGGCAAAACGACTTAAATAACGTTACTTTGACATCCCCATTACAGCGCGCAAACCTGCGGGCCAACATATTGCAGCGAACAGTCAATGCTCTGCGCTCCCTTTCAATGTCCTGGTCATCCTGGAGATTTTCAGTGACCCAGTGACCAAGGTACTTAAACCGATCCGTCCGTTTGAGTGGAGCTCCACATAGGTAAACTTCAGGTAGTATATCGTACGACTTATCACCAGCCTTAAAAACCAGAAGTTCACTCTTGCTGGTGTTGTACCTTAGCCCATGGGTCCCAGCATACTCCTCGCACATCTTCAGTAATTTGACAAGCGCACTGATTGATGGGCACAGCAGCACCATATCGTCAGCATAACTAATATTGTTGACCGTGGTACCGCCAATCGAGCATCCAATACCAGTGCTGCTGAGTCCACCAATCAGCTCGTCCATGTACAGGTTGAACAGCCTGGGTGAGCTGAGACCCCCCTGTCGCACACCACACTTCAACCTGTACACGTCCGAGTGTGCACCTGCCCATCTTACAAAGTTGGTTTGATGGCCGTACCAAAATCGGAGTAGGTCGATCACATCCCTCGGTGTATCTGTGCGGGTCTCCAGCTTACCCCAAAGAACCTCGTAGGAGACGGTATCGAATGCCTTCGACAAATCCAAAAAGCAAGCGAATACAGGCGTTTTACTATCGGTATAGTACTTGACGGTATGCTTAAAGCACAGAATCGCGCTTTCAGTTGATAAACCAGGCTTAAAGCCAAACTGAGCATCGTGCGTTTGTACGTGCTTCGACAGTACGCCGTCAAGCAACCCGTCAAACACCTTAGCCGCTACTGTTGCCAAAGAAATTGGCCTGTAGTTGGACTTGTCGGAGGCATCTCCTGTCTTATTCTTACAAATAGGTACCACTACCGTCTTCATTAGGTCCTCCGGAAGATAGCAGTGACTAATGCATAAATTAAAAAACATCTTCAGCACACGAGGCAAGTGAACTCCCGCATGCACCAGGTGCTCTATACTGAGGCCATCGTGCCCCGGCGACTTTCCTCTAGTCATAGATTTAATAACTTTATCCACATCCTTGTAGGAAAAGTATACTCCTCGCTTGGCCTGCCGGACCTCAGTAGAAAGCACCCGGTGAGACGTGTCCGAAGGTTGCCAGTCCACCTGAAAATATTTACCAAACATATTAGCAATGTCTGCAGGCTTATCTAAACCTTCAACCGTGGCAGGCACCCCAGGTTAAAACGGCTATTAGACATTGCAACCTGCAGGGCCCAATCTGACAGGTTGGAAGGTGTAATTGAAGGTAGGGCCCGTAGGGAGCTGAAGGAGGGGAAGGAAGAGGCAGGGTACACAACAGATTGGGCCCTGCAGGTTGCAATGTGTAATAGCCGTTTTAGGATTTAGTTTGCTAGTGCTTTTCCAAAATTTGCTAAAGTCTTTAGCTCTATGGTGTGTAGCTAGAATGTCCATTTTGATTTGTGTTTGATTGTCCTGACACCATTTGAGCTTATCTTTAAATGTCTTACGGGAAGAGCACATATCTGCATAAATTGGTCCTGCCCTTGGTTTACCACACATATGCCACTGCTGAAAATACATTCTTGCCCTAGCATGGGCCTCTTTGACATGTTTGTTCCATCCTATTACTCTCTTAGGTCTACGTTTTTTAGAGACCCGGCTTAGTCTCGACGCTGCCTGTAAAGCATTAATAATATCATTATACAATTTATTTAATACAAACTTATGGGAACAATAAACCACATACATATTAATTGTTGAGCCATTTAGGGTTCACTTTACAGTGGGCATTTCATAGAGTAAATATTAAACAAAATAAGATAGCTTGAACCATACATGACTCAACAATTAAAGTCCGTGACTGCACCTACTGTACCTGCAGTGTATGTGTCGGCGGCCGATCGTAAAATCAGGCATATCGTGAAACGTGAAAATCTTTGACTCGTCGTACCCTGAGTCGACGGAGCCCTGCGATGCGGGGCTCCTTTTTCTGGGCAGTTTGCTCTTCGGGCATCTGAAGCAACCTGACGAACCTAACCTACCTGTATACATTATTTGGTTTAATGTGACTATCGTTAAAACATTACACAGATGTAGCTCTGTAAAACGTTTAAAACAATCTGCATACCTCTACTCAAAGCTACGCTTGATTGCTGCTTTTATTAATAATTCGATAAAATTCCCGAGATCCACCCCGCCTTCCTGACGCTCACCTTAAACAGTTCAAGCAATTTTATAAGTGCCAATGCCAAGTAACAAGTTTGTAAGTAATAGCACTAGGATCTACTCATAGTGTTGGATTTCTGCTGGTGAATAAAGGTTGCCAGGGAGCTCAGAGAATGCAGTGTGATCGCGGGGAACTTGCCCTTTAGCCCAAGGACCGGAACCGATTACTTCCCCTCAAAATGCGTAATAGATCGGGTATTTGATACGGTTTTTACAAACCCTATCAATTCGGTTTTAAGCACATTGGCTTACCCAAAGGTAAGCGCTTACCGAATCGAAAATCCCAATGAAGTTACCCTATCAAGTGTTTTAGAATGCGATCAAGCTATCGTAAACTCTATCGTTTAGGCACTGGTCCCACCGCGAGCTAGTAAGCTATGAGCTATCGGCTATAAACACGAACAAAAGATAATCACTCCCGTATTAATAAAAGAGACACGGCGATATTTATAGCTCACCGCTGGGCGAGTAACTATAAATATCGGCGTGTCTCTTTTATTTACACGGGAGTGATTATCTTTTGTTCGTGTTTATAGCCGATAGCTCATAGCTTACTAGCTCGCGGTGGGACCAGGCGGCCATGACATGCGTTGTCGCGCGCGACTCCATACTTCGAATCGCGCCTGAAGTATGGAGAGTCGCGCGATAACGTAAGTCATGCTAGACGTACTGTGCCTTAAACGGCTATTAGACATTGCAACCTGCAGGGCCCAATCTGTTGTGTACCCTGCCTCTCCCACGCCTCTCCCTACCCCTCCTTCAGCTCCCTACGGGCCCTACCTTTAACCTTTTCGACGCCATGTCAAACGCAAAACCTACCACTCAGACGCCACGACATCTAAATGTCAAAAATGAAGTTAAACTTTATGCGTGTGCATGTAGGTCTATTTTGCTCTGTTGTCGGTGACCGATATATCCGTCTTTGGCGTTGGATCTGTGGTGCCGATAAATACGTCTTTGGCGTGGAAAAGGTTAATTACACCTTCCAACCTGACAGATTGGGCCCTGCTGGTTGCAATGTCTAATAACCGTTTTAGAATATGGTTAAGCCTATTAAAACGGTTACCGTAACCCTGGGTAACTCCAATGATAGGGTAACCCTATCAATGGGTTACTGGGTTATCGAAAAGATTAATCAAATGAAGTGGTTTCCGGTCCCTGCTTTAGCCGTCAACACAATGAATCCTCCTTTAACCTTTTGAACGCTTTCTCTCTCGCGTCAAAATGTGGTATTCACGCCAACATCTCAACTAGTGAGAAACTAATTTAAACCTTATCTGTCAACAGTAAAATTGCTTTGACAGCGTCTGCCACAGCCACTTTAGTGGTTGTTGGCGTGGTAGGCACGACGGTAGTCGACCACTTTAATGGCTCTTGGCGTTGAAAAGGTTAAGTATATTGGGTCGGCAACGCGCATCTGACACCTTTGAAATTGCAGGCGTCCGTAGACTATAGTAGCTGCTTACCATACCGCTTGACTTGCTTTTTTTAGTTTTACTTAGGTACATGTTATTGTTACATTATTCAGATTTTCAGAGGTGACTACGTGTATTTGATAATTATCTCGTTTCTAAAAGAATTAACAAAACTTAACTATTTTAAACATACAACTGGGATTTATGAAAAGGTCTTCCGAATGGATGGATGGAGGCTTCACCATAGTAATTAAATTTTGCGATATTCCGATGTTTCAAATCTAATATAAACTTTTTGCAGAAATCGCAAAGCGTCTGGTTGATGTAACTGGTGACCGAAGAGCTGGCGGTTTCCTCGCACAGCGTATCAGCATTGCGATACAACGAGGAAATGCCGCCAGCATCCTTGGTACAATGCCGCAAGGGCCTAGTTTAGATTTGAGCTAGTTATTAATTTAGTTTAGTATTTGTACTGTAGTACCTCTGTATATTTAGTTATGTAAATAAATGTTTTACTATATAAACTTTAAATTGGAAGATTAAGGTTGAAACTCAATATTGACATGGATGTGCTCGATAAATGGTATAGTCAGCAGCAAAAAGTAACTTAATTCCTACACCAAGGCCGCAAAAATATGTGACACGCTCTTATTTGTAGAACCGTAAAACTGCACAACTATAGTCCAAAAACGCCCAACTATGGTCCAAAAGTGACTCGAATATCTACGATTAGGTGTAACTTTTATTTAAATGATGCGTTTAATTTTCAAAATATACGTATGTATGTATGTATCACTTTATTCCACATAAACAAGTTTAACAATAAAATAAAAATAAAAAAGATATGCACAAAGGCGAGCTTATCCCTAAAAGGGATCTCTTCCAGCCAACCCATGAGAGAATGAGAAAGGAATAAATACTAAATGGTAAAAGAAACTATGCACAAAAGAACAATAAAAAGTTTGGAAACACAAAAAGCTTTAGGTACCTAAACACTAATAAATACATATATCGGTACATACATGTACCACACAAATACTATTAAACTAAGCATATACATATCATAATATATATTACTATACTAGTATATATTATATATATGTTTTTTTAACAAAACTAAAAACAAGATTGGGGTTGATATAATTACGTATTGAAGCTGTGGACCATAGTGTAGTACTGGACTATAGTTGGGTGGTTTTACGAAACCATAATATTTTTGCAGCCTTCGTGTAAGATACTATTGATTGACTGTACTACACCTGCACGCCTAGCACATGATTGACGCGTCAGTATCTCGCGCGCGAGATAGTCTATCCGTCCTTTTCTGACTGTGTCAATTAGAAAGAGACGGGTAGTCTATCCCGCGCGCGAGATACAGTCGCATCAGTCATGTGCTAGGCGTGCTGGCGGGCTAGCATGTCTTACGTTGTCTCCTGTCAATTCATACTTCCAGTCGCGCTTGAAGCATAAAGCTCTATATAATGGAGTAAGCTTAGGTACATTTCCCCTCTGTCAACGTTATTAGCAGGAAAATCTAATAGGTTTATAAAAACTATTTCAAAAATCGATTACACGCATTCAGTTCATAGTTTTCAGTGAGTAAAGAGCTCCGTGAAAATGCCTTTATGTATTGTTTTTAGGTGTAAAAAATGTTCTATTATGTCTAGTTTACAAAAATATGGAATATAATATCACATGTAATTATAGTTTTACTTTTTTTATCATTAGGTACTATTATGATTAAAAATTAATCCATATCGAAAATCCAGCGTCGTTTACTGAATCGATTCAAAGATAATCGTTTATTTTCTGACGGGCAGTAACTATTTTGACGTTTGACACTTATGCATATTTAACGCCCCTAAGGATTACTGCCTTCTATATTTTGTTTGAAAATACAAGCAAAAATGATCCTTGACTTTTGTTTGACATTTGCAAGGACTGCATCCAATAATGAACCATATTTCAACATATGTAAAATCAACTATTTGTTGCTCCATTTAGTGTCGTGACTTACTGTCAAATATGCGTGATATTTTCAAGTGAAAGGTACATCATTGTCCGTTATCAATAAGGCGATGCTGCTATAAAAATTCATTTAGAAATAAACTTTATTAACAACCGACAATGATGTACCTTTAAATTGAAAACGCCATACGTATGCTACCTCGCCCCCCTCAGATTTTGGCAGACTTTTTTGTTTGGAAAGATGAGGCGATGGCTCCTCCAGGAATAGAGCTTTATGGCTTGAAGTATCGAGAGTCGCGCAACAACGTAAGATGTCCTAGCCGTGCTGGAAAAGGGTTAACAAAATAAATTCTATAGCAAGCTTGCTTAAATATTATAGAAGATGGAATTGAGGATCGGGGGATCAGTCTCTTATTACAGATAAACCTAGCTATTCAGGATTAAGTAGACCACAAGAAAGCTGCAAATAAAATAATTTTAAACAAAAAAAGAACCGATTTCACTTAGGATCCGCTATTCCAAGAGGAAGTGGCCGAGTTGCTGTAAAAAATAGTGAAATCAGAATCACTATAGGTGCCTATAATAGTTGAAGAGCTCCCTCGATTTCTCCAAGATCCCATCATCAGACCCCGACTTGGTGACAATGGGACCATCTAGGGGTTATACCTGTTCGAATAAAAAAAAGCGTCTGCCATGACCACTATTGGTCGTTGGCGTGGTAGGCACGACTGCACACGACCACTTTAGTGGCTCTTGGCGTTCAAAGGGTTAAAGGTTATTTAACTGACTTTCAAAGACTTATTGTATTAACCCTTCATGCATGCATGAATATAAAAAAAAATGCTCAAATTTGAACTAATAATTTATTAGCAGACCTAGGAATCGAGTGTGCGTTCCCATTGAGGGTCCAAGTTGGAATTTTGAGCTTTTAAGCTTACCAGTCTTTAGTAAAAGTTCTCAAACCATTGTAAATTCAACCAATAATTTGTAAAAGTCGTTACTCAAAAGTTACGTTCGGTTAAAGGTGGACCCTCAGTCGTGCATGCCAGGTATCCATATCTAATAAACTACTTAAAATGTATAACTGCTGTAAATGACTACTTTTAGTAAAAGATTTGTAAAACTAATTTCATTAATCGTGACTCCATTCTGCTAACTTAATACGAAGAAATAGCATGCAGAAGGTGGTCCCTCAATTGAACATTACAATTTCTTAGAATATCACATTCAGTGAGAACAAGAGTAATATTTAAAATGTATATGTGACTGAGAGTTAGTAAAAGTACTTGAATCATTGTAAATTCAATGGTTAGTTTGTAAAAGAAGTCATTCAAAAGTTACAATCGACTAAAGGTGGTCCCTCAATTGAAACGCTTGTCATAAGTAAAACTCAATTTACAAATCACTGGGTTGGTAATTAGACAATGGCTATAGCCTATCCTTTAGTAAAAATTTTTACTAACGATTGCTCTATCGAACAGTATAAACAAATATACCGTTTTACGAGAAATTTGAATCAAACATCTGCGAAGAAATACTACGGCCCAGGTGACCACATATTAGGATTTTGTGGGATAAGTACCTAAATAAAAATAAAAATTGGCAGTTATAGGGACTGCCGAATTGCCGATAGAAGTGAAAACATAGAACTTTGAGTATTGAAATTTCATAATGTTTGAATTAAAATTATCAACATCAATCTGGTTTTCACATCTGCTGACACTCCGAGCAACAATTATATTATGCATGTTTATATGGTTTTTAGGGTTTCGTACCTTAAGCAAAAAGAACGGAACCTGAACTGAAAAGAACTGCTTGCCCACTGCGAAGCCTACGCCTTGACCCATGGACTGGAGTACAACAACAAAAAGAGTGAGATATTGGTATTTAAGGCGGGCAAAATCAAGCCATACCGTGTACCACCCATTATGTTGAACTCCAGCCCATTAAAACCCCAACCTCAATCGTGCAATGCATTTTTTTCTTTTCTTTTTCTTATTGTGATGATTAGCCAAGATATATTATGTCAAACTTAAGAATAAAAAATAAATAACATCACGAACAGTAATTATTTTTATTTAGGTACTTATCCCACAAAATCCTAATATGTGGTCACCTGGGATGTAGTATTGCTTCGCAGGTGTTTGATTCAAATTTCTCGTAAAACGGTATATTTGTTTATACTGTTCGATAGAGCAATCGTTAGTAAAAATTTTTACTAAAGGATAGGCTATAGCCATTGTCTAATTACCAACCCAGTGATTTGTAAATTGAGTTTTACTTATGACAAGCGTTTCAATTGAGGGACCACCTTTAGTCGATTGTAACTTTTGAATGACTTCTTTTACAAACTAACCATTGAATTTACAATAATTCAAGTACTTTTACTAACTCTCAGTCACATATACATTTTAAATATTACTCTTGTTCTCACTGAATGTGATATTCTAAGAAATTGTAATGTTCAATTGAGGGACCACCTTCTGCATGCTATTTCTTCGTATTAAGTTAGCAGAATGGAGTCACGATTAATGAAATTAGTTTTAAAAATCTTTTACTAAAAGTAGTCATTTACAGCAGTTATACATTTTAAGTAGTTTATTAGATATGGATATCTGGCATGCACGACTGAGGGTCCACCTTTAACCGAACGTAACTTTTGAGTAACGACTTTTACAAATTATTGGTTGAATTTACAATGGTTTGAGAACTTTTACTAAAGACTGGTAAGCTTAAAAGCTCAAAATTCCAACTTGGACCCTCAATGGGAACGCACACAGGAATCGATGGGGCAAAACTTTTTGACAGGTAGGGAGTTCCCATACCGATAAACTCAATTATCGATGCTTTTTACCATATACAGGTGATCACCCCCAGCATTGTATGTAGGTATTATTTGTGAGTATTGTTCTGAAGACGAGTATAATGTTCTAACAAAGCATATTTTAAATTATCGCTAGGTAATAAATACCATCGTACTATGAAATAGTTAATATTATATCTTTATCAAACCCTTTTTATATAATTAGATAAAGATAAGTTACCCTTATTATTTTGTTTTATTTATATCTTTTAATAAAATCATAGTTTGACAAACAAAACTAGGAGTGGTCACTAGTATATGGAACAAATATCGATACTTAAGTTTATCGATATGGGAACTCCCTACCTGTCAAAAAGTTTTGCCCCATCGATTCCTAGGTCTGTTTATTAGTTATTTTATTATATAATTTTAAAATAATAACGGATATATGGCTTCGTATGCGGTAAAGGGTTAA
This sequence comes from Pammene fasciana, assembly GCA_911728535.1. Classification (NCBI taxonomy): domain Eukaryota; kingdom Metazoa; phylum Arthropoda; class Insecta; order Lepidoptera; family Tortricidae; genus Pammene; species Pammene fasciana. Next base: position 2,260,241 of record OU452296.1, read on the forward strand.
GACTATCCTTTTCAATATTTAACCCTTTCCCAGGCGTAGTACAGTCGCCATCAAATATATCGGAACGGCCAGGGTACTCAAAAATATCTGAACATGCATTTTATCGCCTTGACAATAGAGGCGCTGTTCAGATGTTTTTGACCACCTTGGCCGCTCCGATATATCTCATGGCGACTGTACGTATAGTGATCACATCCGTGGCAATATAATTTAAAGCTTAATCTTTGGAGTTAAGGTTCAATTCAAATTAGCTTTACTATCGCATAATTTTGCTTGCCCTTTCAATGAATTGCTATAAGTAATTTTGAAGATATTCGAGATTTTTGAAAATAAGTAGGTACTATATGAAATATCTGAAAAACGGTCGAGGCACTTCAAAAAGTAAATTAACGAATTAAAATCGGAAAAATTAAATGAACAATTTATTCATAGCCCACAAAAAATTAAGTAAATTGTCGTAACTAAGGCGGTTGACAAAATAACACTATTTTATTCAAATCCATTTGCGATTAATCTAGTTTGAAACTGTAACCTCCCAACCGCCTAAGTAATATGGTAGACCTAATAAAAGCGCCAAAATCATTCTATTCGATCTTAATCCCGCAAGCTTGCGCGGCAGCGTGCTCAGCGCGACATTGGCACTGCCGTTTCGAATCCTTCTTCTCTGGACCCTGCTCACCCACAACAGCCGGATCTGCCGCTTCGCACTTCTTTGGTGGGCATTTAGGAGCGCACGGGCAGGGGCAGCACGGTCCGCAAGGCCCACAAGGTCCGCAAGGCCCGCAAGGTCCACACGGTCCGCAAGGCCCGCAAGGTCCACACGGACATGGGCAGCGACAAGGCCCGCAGGGGCCGCAGGGTCCGCAGGGTCCACAAGGACCGCAGGGTCCACAGGGCCCGCACGGTCCACAGGGCCCGCATGGTCCGCAAGGCCCGCACGGGCAAGGTCCACAGGGCCCGCAAGGTCCACAAGGTCCGCAAGGTCCACAAGGTCCACAAGGTCCGCAAGGTCCACATGGGCAAGGGCAACCACACGAAGGACATTTCTTGTCATCTTTCTTGGAATAGCAACGCACCGAAGACGGCCACACTATGCTGCGCGGCGAAGCGGCCGGGTCCGCGGTTCGAATCGGAACTGCAAAGGACATCCATGCTATATACTCGGCAGGCTACGGCCGGCTGGCATGCTATTTTGGGAACAAGCTCGGGCAAAAAACTAAGGTTTTCTAGTTGACTACGGAAGTCAAAAAAGCGAGGTATATAGCGTGGAAGTCCTTCAGCGACCACCGTTCTCCGAAATAACATACCAGCGGCGCGTTCGTTAAAATAACGTTATTTTTGACAACGTCAAACGAAAACGTGAAATCAGAAAGTGTGGAAAAGATCCGCTTTTTTAAATTAAGGAAGAAAGTCTTAAGCATATTTGTGTATACCTAACTATCTAGAGTATCTAGGTACACTAGCAAAGACTAAATAACTGACTTATTATTACCTTTTGTTTTAATGTCAAAGCTGGCCACGTCAGCAATAGAAACTTCTGGAAGACTGGACACCGGTGTGAGAGCGAGATAGCGCTTTTCAGGTATGTCCCGCTTGCACCAGTGTGATAATCGCCTTAATGGTACGACCAGATGGCGCCATCATAGGTTGTATGTACACTTGTACAGTAGCCATCAAATATATCGGAGCGGTCACGGCACTCCAAAATATCTGAACAAGCACCTTATCGCCTTGACAATAAAGGCGTTGTTCAGATATTTGGCCGCTCCGATATAATCTGATGGCCGATTGTAGATACCTGTCACTGTTCATAAGTAGCATCCAGGTCAAATAAGAAAATGACAATTTGTCACTACTGGCAGGTGCAAGCTATGCTGGCGCCATCTGTAGTTACTTTCCATCCGTGATACTTTCAACCGGCCACCTCCATTTTTGTCAGCTTATGTTCATCTTCAAATGTAGGTATACCGTTATTGCCTCCTTGCTTCACTGTCCGCGTTCGCCTGCGGATTCCGTGACTGCACTCGGCGGCTGCACCGGCCTTTACACTATCCTACACAGTTTCTAAATACGCATCTTAAACACTAATACTGTATTACACAATGCTAACAGTACAAACTGTAGTTCGTTAGATGGACTACTTAATGATTTTGCTAGTCCTAGATCGCTAAACTGAATGTTATGTATGGATTTTATATAACTAAACTAAATGCTAGGGGGCAAATACTATAACTTTACTTACATATCGGCGTCTGGCAGGGATTCTGCTTCGCCGTTGTAACGATTGATCGAGTTTTCACACATTTCAACAGTGAGACTTGTTTCTGCAGGGCGGCGTTACGCAACACAAGAGCCATTTTTAATAAATGTAGGGGTTATTATATAAATGTTACTTGAGAATTTTGAAAAATAGGGCTATTTTAATTTAAAAATATGGCTCTGAGTGCCATGACAGGACGTGCACGGAAGCCCAAAGTTGGTGTCTGTGTATTCAAAAGAAGAATGGTCGAATGGAATTCTTCTATTTTCTTCTTATTTCAAATTCAAAAATTGCCATCGCCAGTGACTTTAAAGTTGCTGGACTATTTGTCGGACCTTCTTTATTAATTAGCCAGCGTACTTAAGCTATGTCCATACAGTGCCTTTTTTCGTTCAACAAATGCATGCGTCAAAGCGCATTCAACAACGCACGTGAGGGATGCCCGTAGCGCATGCCTTTTTTGAATTGCAAGCATAGCGCATGCCCTGAGGCAAGAGTTCCCGCGCTCGGTGGATTTCGGTCATAGAGAATTCGGTTCAACAAAGCTTTCAACATTTGAAAGACTACCGACTTGACGACTAATGTGGACAGTAAGTTGCATGCGTTTTGATGCATGCAAGAGTTGAATGTGCTAGACGAAATTGATATTGAAAAATGAAGATGAAAGTTGAAGAGGAAAAATGCATTGTGTGGACTTAGCTTTAGGCTTCAAGCAAACGTCCGGTGCTTGCTGTTGCTGATTCGTTTTCCCAACAGAATACGTATTTTTTTAGCCGATTTTGGAACCGTGTGTGTGCGGGGCTCTTGTATTTAATATGAAACATGCTCCTTCAGTTGAGTTGACCTGATTCGATTCGGTAACCGTATCCGGCGACCTGACAGTTACTTGTGAAGATTTACAAGCCTTTTGCTCATTTTTGCTGTTGTGCACGTAAATCCAGCTAATTGCACACCTGCTCCAATATTGGAATTGGACCGCAATAGGGGATATTACCACAGAGTAAATAATAGTATAACAGAGAGACCTCTGTAATGTCACGTAACGTCACGAATCATGTTGTCCCTTCTTAACGCATGACAAGTTCTTTTTCGCACTTATGCAAACGTATCGGATACGTCGCGTCAAACTCAAATTTTTTGACAGATTTACTTTGAGTTGTACCCTCCTGATATTACTGCAATGTTCTGCCACCAGAGTGCAGCACTAGCACACCGGTAAACCATAGAGTTCTGAATACATACCATACATACTAAGCCTTAAACAGTTTTTACAAGTTTTCATACAGAATTTATAACGAATAAATATGTCATTTGTGCACCAAGGCGGTTTGTTTACAAAGGGCCTATCGTGAAACGAGAGAATCGAAATTTTGACACGTGCCTGTCTATCGCTCGAGTATGAAAGAGTGACAGAGAACCAGGTAACGAAATTTTTATTTTCGTGTTTCGTGGTAGGCCCTCTGGATGTGCGAGGGCCGCCGCAAACGGTGCATCAATCGTGGCAATAGGGAATATTACGCAAAACTCTGCGTAGGGAGTTTTGCGTAATATTCCCTATTGCCACGATTGATGCACCGTTTGCAAAAAATAGTTCGATTTAGGTGTCAGATTGCCGGAGCCGGATACGGTTACCGAATCAGGTAATCTGAAGGCGTATGTTTCATACATAGTTGACTCCATATGCTCTAAGACTCCAGTTGACTCATAAGGTACGTACCAAACTCATGCCACTCATACTACATAACACGATTCCACCCTTAGAGCTTTTAACCAACCGAAGCGGCCATTGACAGGCGTTCCCCTCTGCCGAAAATGTATGATGCCGAAAATGTATGACCAGTGGTCATACTCATTGTATGAACTGACGTTTATCTGACGTGGCTATTCTGACGTTTCGCATACATTTGACGTTCCCCTCCCCCGCAAAAATCGGCAGACTTTTTTTGTATAGAAAATAACAGACATGGCCGGTCCGGTTGGTTGAATAGTCAAAAATTCTACCTGTTTGGTTTCATAAACGAACGTCAGGCTTACATCAGGTCAAACGGGAACCGAATCGGACAACCGGACCGGGTACCTGACGTTTGCCTGGAGCAACCGAAGCGGCCATTGACAGGTGTTCCCCTCTGCCGAAATGTATGACCAGTGGTCATACTCATTGTATGAACTGACGTTTATCTGACGTGGCTATTTTGACAATACGTATACATTTGACGTTCCCCGCCCCGCAAAAATCGGCAGACCTTTTTTGTATAGATAATGCCAGACATGGCTACTCCGGTTGATTTACTCCCCTAAGGGAGCCATAGAAATATGGTAGATAAGCACAGTGCATGCACTCCGCACTCAAATACTATCAATAATACACTTGAATATACAATATTTACTTTATTTCCACTTGATAATACAATAACCAATACAGTTGAGCCCCCATAGATGCGATTTCATAAACTCATTGAAGTTACCTCCTTGCCTCATTTAGCTCCCATTTTCATGGCGTATTTTTACGTATTTTTGAACCTTTAAAACGCCAATTGTTATTCAAAAACGTAGCGCTCATATTCCAATGTGATTTCATTTCGTTTAGTTTTCGGATTGTTTTTCTACAAATGTAACTTTTCGCTCGCTAAGCGCCTTCCACACTCATTACAATATGTGATGTGAACATGCCGAGTGTGAAACCGGCCTTCCGTCGATCCTCATATTAAATTTCACGTACAGTCACCATCCAGCGGCCAAGGTCACAAATATCTGAACAACGCTTCTAATGTCAAGGGATAAAGTACACGTTCAGATATTTTTGAGCACCTTGGCCGCTTCGATATATTTGATGGCGACTGTACATACCTACAGTCAACACCTAATATATGTATACAATTCAGAACCTTATTAAAAGTAAGGTGCAAAAGTGTAAACAATTCTCTGGCGTAGACTTTAGGATTTGGCTATTTCAGTTATTTCCCAATTTTCGGCAGGTTTTTTCTCCCGAAAGAGCGAAAACTGTACTATCCTGACTTCCTGAGCTTATATGAAGATTACCCACTATTGGGTCAAAGAAACCCAGCTTTACGTTAAACCATAGATAATATGTCCATGGGGACGACTACATATCCGCAAGTTGCCGTTTTCTTCGCTCCACACCTTGTGTTATAAGCCGCTTAACCTAGTAACCCTCATTATCATCACCGTCTAAGAAACCTGGAACAGAAAAATAGGGCGTATTTAACTGACTAGAACAGCCTAAGAACTTTTTGAAGTTCAAATCAATCGCGCCATCGCTACTAGTGTACTACTAGTACGCTTTTCGTTACTAGATGGAGCAGCAGTGCAGGTGACATTTCCTCTTACGTTTTGGGTATCTTTAGGTCGTATCGCACGTAGATGGCGCGATTGACTTGAGCTTCAAAAAGTTCTAAGGCTGTGTTGCTCTACTATATAAGTTACTATATGCTAGAAGTTATCTGATCGCTTTTATACGGCGTTTACACTTGCAGCTCGCTCTCGCGTTGGTGTTCCTCGAATATTTCGATCGATTCGCTTACGAGTGCCAACACGAATGTGTCGATTGACATATTATTCATGTCCCCGTAGCAGGGCTTTAAAACGTTACCAATTCACATTATAAAATAACGTTAGGTAACGGTAAAACCATAAAAATACCTTAGTACCGGTAGTAAAAATGTAACGTTACTTAATAACATAACTTTATGGTAACGTTACCCAATTAACGTTACTTTTTATCGGTAAATTTACTTTACATTGCAGGGCTGGCTAACGTTACCCAATTCACATTATAATAACGTTAACTAAGTAACACTATTTTAATCAGTAATGCTACGTTGCCACACCGCCCTGCCAGAAACGCGCGCGCCGCGCTGCGCTAGTTGATTCGCATTGTTGCCACTTCGTGCACTGGCCTCCGTGACACGTTGCCGAGAGTCTAAACCCTACACATTTCGCTCGAGTCGAATGCGGGTGGGTATTGCGCGACGTTTTGTGTTGACTGTTGGTTGGTAACAGTTTGTGACTTGGCTGTGATTAATACAGGGTGTAACAAAAATACTGGTGATCCGTTTAAGGGCTTAATTGGTATCGTATTGCCAGTAAGAAAAAGTAGGAGAAAATTTAATGTTAGTTTAAAAATTTAATAATGTTAGTTTTAAAATCCAAGATGGCAGCCATATACTTTTTTCTTAAAAATCATCATGGTAGTCGCTTTCGAATAATTCGGGTGTGCAGATTACGAAAATAATGTCTGTTTTAAAATCCAAGATGGCGGCCATCGACCTTTTTCGTATAAATCGTCATGGTAGTCGTCTTCGACTAATTCGGGTGTGCAGATTTCAAAAATAATGTTTGTTTTAAAATCCAAGATAGCGGCCATATACTTTTTTCTTAAAAATCATCATGGTAGTCGTTTTCAACTAATTCGGGTGTGCAGATTACGAAAATAATGTCTGTTTTAAAATCCATGATGGCGGCCATCGACCTTTTTCGTAAAAATCGTCATGGTAGTCGTCTTCGACTAATTCGGGTGTGCAGATTTCGAAAATAATGTCGGTTTTAAAATCCAAGATGGCCGCCATATACTTTTTTAGTAAAAATCGTCATGGTAGTCCTTTTCTAATAATTCGGGTGTGCAGATTTCGAAAATAATGTGTGTTTTAAAATCCATGGCGTTCATGCACTTTTCTTAGAAATCGTTAATGGGTCTTCTGGATTAATTCGGGGATGTAGATTTCCAAAACAGGGACCGTTTTAAAATCAAAGATGGCAGAAATAAACAATTTTGTCAAAATCATCATGGTAGTCGTTTTGGCCTAATTCGGGTGTGTAGATTTCGAAAATTAATGTCTGTTCTGAAATCCAAGATAGCGGACACTTTTTTCAAAAAAATCGACATGTTAGTCGTTTTTTATTAATTCGGGGCAGTAGAATTCAAAAATAAAGATCGTTTTAAAATCCAAGATGGCGGAAATGGTCAATTTTGTCAAAATCGTCATGTTAGTCGTTTTCGATTAATTCAGGGGTGCAGATTTCGAAAATAATATCGGTTTTGAAATCCAAGATGGCTGTCATACATTTTTTTCCTAAAAATCGTTATGGTACTCGATTTCGACTAATGCGGGTGTGTAGATTTCGAAAATAAAGTCTGTTTTAAAATCCAAGATGGCGGCCATGCACTTTTTCTTTAAACACGTTATGGGTGTCGTTTTCTGTTTATTCGTGGATATAGATTTCGAAAATAAGGACCGTTTTAAAATCCAAAATGTAAAATACTATTTTGTCAAAATCATCATGGTAGTCATTTTGGGCTAATTCGGGTGTTAAGATTTCGGAAATAATGAAGTATTGAAATCCAAAATGGCGGCTTTACATTTTTTTTCTTATAAGTCGTTATTTCGACGTCTACTATCATGATGATTAAAACGAAATTGTATATTTTCGCCATCTATGATTTTGAAACGGTTCTTATTTTCATAATCTACATCCCCGAATTAATCGAGAACACCCATAACGATTTTTAAGAAAAAGTGCATGAACGCCATGGATTTTAAAACAGACATTATTTTCGAAATCTACACTCCCGAATTAGTCGAAATCGAGTACCATTACGATTTTTACGACAAAAGTATATGGCCGCCATCTTGGATTTTAAAACAGACATTATTTTCGAAATCTGCACACCCGAATCAGTCGAAAACGGCTACCATGACGATTTTTACGAAAAAAGTACATGGCCGCCATCTAGAAAGTTGAATTTTAAAACAGACATTATTTTCGAAATCTGCTCACCCGAATTAGTCGAAAACGACTACCATGACGATTTTTATCAAAAAGGTGGATGGCCGCCATCTTGGATATAAAAACTGACATTATTTTCGAAATCTGCACACCCGAATTAGTCGAAAATGACTACCATAAGATTGAAAAAAAAAAGTATATGGCCTCCATCTTGGATTTTAAAACAGACATTATTTTCGAAATCTGCACACCCAAGTTAGTCGAAAACTACTACCATGACGATTTTTAAGAAAAAAGTATATGGCCGCCATCTTGGATTTTAAAACAGACTTTATTTTCGAAATCTACACACCCGAATTAGTCGAATCCGAGTACCATAACGATTTTTACGAAAAAAATGTATGACAGCCATCTTGGATTTCAAAACCAATATTATTTTCGAAATCTGTTCACTCGAATTAGTCGAAAACGACTACCATGACGATTTTTACCAAAAAGGTGGATGGCCGCCATCTTGGATATAAAAACTGACATTATTTTCGAAATCTGCACACCCGAATTAGTCGAAAATGACTACCATAAGATTTTTAAGAAAAAAGTATATGGCCTCCATCTTGGATTTTAAAACAGACATTATTTTCGAAATCTATTCACTCGAATTAGTCGAAAACGACTACCATAACGATTTTTACCAAAAAGGTGGATGGACGCCATCTTGGATATAAAAACTGACATTATTTTCGAAATCTGCACACCCGAATTAGTCGAAAATGACTACCATAAGATTTTTAAGAAAAAAGTATATGGCCTCCATCTTGGATTTTAAAACAGACATTATTTTCGAAATCTGCACACCCAAGTTAGTCGAAAACTGCTACCATGACGATTTTTAAGAAAAAAGTATATGGCCGCCATCTTGGATTTTAAAACTTACATTATTTTCGAAATCTGCACACCCGAATTAGTCGAAAACGACTACCATGACGATTTTTACGAAAAAGGTCGATGGCCGCCATCTTGGATTTTAAAACAGACATTATTTTCGAAATCTGCACACCCGAATTAGTCTAAAACGACTACTATGAAGATTTTTACGAAAAAGGTCGATGGCCGCCATCTTGGATTTTAAAACAGACATTATTTTCGAAATCTACACACACGAATTAGTCAAAAACTACTACCATACCACGACGATTTTTACAAAAAAAATAGCGCAACTGAACCATTAAATAATACATTGCCAAAAAGCAAACCATCTTACATCTCCGTACCATAATAATATCGACGCAAGTAAAAGAAAACATCACGAGCGGCAGCGGAACGGAACCCTACACTACACTGAACAATTGAACATGGCCCGACATGCTCTTGGCCGGTTTTTAATAACTCAATTTCGTTTAATCACTGACTAGGACGCCGATTTCTAACGATAGTATCCATCAGTGTATCTAAATAAGCTGCTATGCTACTAACGTTAAATAATAACGTTAAAATTATTTAACGATACCTTTGAGTTAACGTTAGCTCTATGCATTAGCTGGTAACGTTAAAAAAAATTACCGGTAAAAAGTAGTAGAAGTAACGGTAAATGGTTTAACGTTAATAACAACTTAACGTTAAATCTGTTTGACAGTTGTAACGATACCAACTTTTTAACGGTATTTAAAGCCCTGCCCCGTAGCTCCCCGACGCGAGATATAGGCGCATATTTAAACAGTCCGGGCGCTATTCGCCCTACCTCGTCTCGTCACTCGCGCGCATAATCTCACGTTTAAAAACCGTGATGCTTCGATCACACAATTATAAAAAGTACCTCCCAAATTTACAAATAACCTCCTAAATATTAAGTGCCAATGTTAATTGGAAATATATAGGTAAATTAATAAAATATGGCTGTCTAATGGTGGACTGGTGATTTTAAATATTAAATTTTAATAAAGTATAATATTCTTTATATGATACTGCAATGTGTCTAGTTACGATTATTAAATATTATGTAACCGATCGTCGTAGCTGATCTCAGATTTAAATGTATAAGTACTTAACCGTAAATAATAAGTTCTATTAGAGATATGACTTTATTTTTATATAGATTTTTATTTACGCTGTTGTGGAAAGGTTTTCTCGGAAGACCAGCGTTAAGGTATCCTCAGGGTACCTTAACACAAAGCTGTGAGGAAACCTTTTCAGTGACGCTATATTTAAAATGTTTCATGTAATTAATGTACGGTTTTCTACGTCCTGAATGAATCTTTTCTTTGTTTCTTTCTTTCTTTATGTATGAGAGTAACGAGGCGAATAGCGCGCACGGTCTGTCTACACATTGTGTGTCGGCACTCGGCAATCGTGCGCGTGCACAAGAATTATACGACGAGATAATGTGAACGGACATTCGTGTTGACACTCGTACGCGAATGATTCGAACTTTTCGACGAGCTCGAGCACACGCTGGTGTGATCGCCGACTTAATAGTACATTACGTACCTAGGGCGGTAAAATAAAAAAAAGAAGGGCTCGGATCGCTGGCATTTGTGCCCCGAACCGAAGGTAAGGGCCATAAACAAGCGATCCGAGGCCTTCATTATTACCGCCCGTGGTGCGTACATGTATAATTTTACGTCTTCTTCTGGGTGTGAAGTGAGATTTTGCCGCTGCGCCCTAGGGCGGTAAATCTCACTAAGCGCCCAGAGTGACGTAAAGATTAAAACAGTGCCCTGGGTGCATTTTATAAAGCTATACCAACTACAATCTAACAAGTTCATAGTAATAACGGCCTCCTAGCCTATCCTAGGGTTCGAATCCTGGTCAGGGCATTTATTTGTATTTTTATCACGGAGTTATGGATGTTTTCTATGTATTTAAGTATTTATCTATATCTATCTATTATATATATCGTCGCCTAGTATCCACAGCTGAATAAGGCTTGTATTCAGCTTTCTGTGGGACTAGGTTGATTTGTGTGAGATTGTCCCATCATAATATTTATATTTATTTATTTATAGTGGCAACACTGACCATTATTTTGTCTGGACCCGGGATATGTACTTAAACTACGTCCAAAAGAGAGGTATGGGTACTGCGAATGCCATCTCGCTATGTGTGGTAGGGCACAGAGAATGTCATCTCGCTCAAATCTGGAGCGAGCCCGACTGGGGAAGTACCTCCACCTTACAGAAAACCACAGCCAAATAGCACTAGAACCTACTCATGGTGTTGTGTTCCTGCTGGTGAGTAAGGCTGCCAAAGAGCTCAAAGAGAATCCAGTGTGTTGTCGACGAGGAACCTCGCTTTGTTCCTTTAGCCGTCAACACAGTGGATCCTCCTGTTTTTAAAGGGCCGGCAACGCGCATGTGACACCTCTGGAGTTGCAGGCGTCCATAGGCTACGGTAGCTGCTTACCATCAGGTGGGCCGCATGCTTGTTTGACACCGTAGTATTAAAAAAAATTTGGAACCTAGTTAGTTTATAAAATGAGGTTATGCTGGTTATTACGGCTGTCTTCGTTGTACTGCTGCTCATGCTCCTGCTGCCAAGGATCCTCCTGCGGTGAAACCGGTGGCGCCGGTTCCGTTGATGGCGTTGGCGCCCCTGTCGCGTCTGTCCCTGGTGTCGCCCCTGGCGCCCCTGTCGCGTCTGTCCCTGGTGTCGCCCCTGGCGCCCCTGTCGCGTCTGTCCCTGGTGTCGCCCCTGGCGCTCCTGGCGCTCCTGTCCCTGGTGTCGCCCCTGGCGCTCCTGTCGCGTCTGACATTGGTGTCGCCCCTGGCGCTGCAGGCGCGGGAGCCCCTGGCGCTGCAGGCGCGGGAGCCCCTGGCGCTCCAGCCGCGGGAGCCGCTGACGTTGCAGTCGCGGTAGCCCCTGGCGCTGCAGGCGCAGAAGCCCCTGATACAGGTACGCCCGCCGCTCCAGGTGCGCTTGGTGACGACGGGGACCCTGAGCCCCCACCACATGAGCCGAGCAGCGCTGAGGCACAACACGAGCATAACGTGGCTGCGCAGATAGCTAAGCAGGCCCCCATGCAGCCGGCTTTGGCCGCCTGCATCGTGACGTCTTGGCCTATAGGACAGAAGCTACTGTCAGGGCCGTAGCTACAGAGATATATATATTATGGGCCTATGTATGCTCTACTTTAAGATGTCAGATTTCATTAACCTTTTCAACGCCAAGAGCCATTAAAGTGGTCGAGTACTGTCGTGCCTACCACGCCAACAACCACTAAAAAGGCTATGGCAGACGCTGTCAAATCAATTTTACTGTTGACAGATAAGGTTTAAATTAGTATCTCACTAGTTGAGATGTTGGCGTGTATGCCACATTTTGATGCGAGAGAGAAAGCGTTGAAAAGGTTAAAAGAATCCTACTTATCTTTTACGTTTTTTCTGTAAATTTCGTTTAATACCACGACGGTGGTAAACAAAGTTTACGGCCCGCCTGATGGTAAGCAGCTACCGTAGCCTGTGGACGCCTGCAACTCCAGCGAAGTCACATGCGCGTTGCCGACCTTTTGAAAACCGGAGGATTCACTGCCTTGACGCCTAATGGAACAAGAGGGTCCCTCGTCGTCAACACCCTGGGTCCTCTTTGAGCTCTTTGGCAAGGTTCATCCTGTTTTCGCATAATAATTGTAGTCATATCTATATTGTGCATAATCGACATGATCATAATTGAAATTGGTTTTAATTTAAAAATATATTTTACTTTTACTTTTATACTTAAATTAACTAAATATATATACCTACGGAATGACTTGCTATTATTTTGACATTTGTAATAATATTAAAATATAGGATAACGTAAATTTATAACTCAATAACAAAATGTATAGTTTATTGTAATGTGTAATTATTCTGACATTTTTGATAATGTAGGATAATGTGAATTTGTAACAAAATCTATAATGTATTGTAATTTATCGTAATGGGTAATAATTTTGACATTTGTGATAATATAAAAATATAGGATAATGTAAATTTATAACTATTTAATGTAATGTAATTTATTGTAATGTGTAAGTGCTTTGGTCATGGTAAACTTACATGATGAAATAAATAAATAATAAATAATAAATAATTGGCTTTACCCATAAACTGTTTTCGCATACTTATGTTGAGCATAATTGGCTTTGGCATATTGTTATTGGTCCGAATATTACTGGTTCATAAAGTCAATATTCCGAATCGTATTTAGGCATAAAGTGTAAGAGCATAAAATTTATTTGACGAAAATTATATTGCAGAATTTTGTTTGGCAAATAGTATTAGGGCCAAATTGCATCATTCAAATGTCACTCCCACTTTTTTGTAACAGTGCGTTTCAGTTCTAACCCAACCTAACCCACTTTTTCGTAGCAGGTTTTTTGTTGAGGTCGCAGTTCTAATCTAACATAACCCAAACGCAGAAGTACATTTGTGTTGAGGTCACAGTTCTAACCTTTTTTTTTTTTTAACGAGGGGAAAATGCATTACGCATGCCACTGGGGTGCAGGGACAGACCCCAGCGGTTATGTGGGGCTCCCGTCTAAGCTAATGAGGCCCACGGTTTACCCACTAAAAATCCCTCGAGTTGCCTCCTCTGTGCTTTGGCGGTGGGCTGCAGGAACGCTTTACATCTACAGAACCACCAGCACTGTCCAATGGACGGAACTCCATCTCGTGAGGCCTGACCGGTCTCGTTCCTCCGTTTGGCCGCGCTGCATGCATAGCCACCTCTCAGGGACCTCGAGTGCGATGGATGGCAGGCGTCCCCGTGCCTGCCATCCCGAGGTAAGCCTATGGAGGCAGACGGCGATCGTGCGCGTTCCGTCTGCGTCCTGTGCGCTTGCGGCGCCGCTGATCGGCCGTTGGGTCGATCTCTCTAGCCCGTTCCGCCATCTCTTTCTGCTGAAGGACGTTTTCGCAGAAAACTTTGACCGCTTGCCACGACTTGTCGCTGTCCACCATTGACTTGACCACTGCCGGCAGCGACAGATCTGGCCCCACAGTGGCGATCAGGTCATCCCTATCTGGGCCCCATACAGGGCACTCCTCCAGCGTGTGCTGCGCCGTGTCCACGGCCGCACCGCATTCGTGGCACTCCTCGGTTGGTTCCCTTCCGGCGATTTTGTGCAGGTATCTTCCGAAGCAGCCGTGCCCCGAGAGAACCTGCACCAGTCGGAAAGTCAAGGCCCCGTGTTGCCTTTCCAGCCACTGTATTAGTACGGGCCGGACCGCCTCTATAGTTTTGAAGCCTGCGCTAGGTCGAGCTAGACGTTCCGTCCACACATCAACTGCCTCTCGGGACAGTTGTACTCGTTTGGCCTCAATCTCGCGTGGTGCCGGCCAGAAATCCCGGGCCCGCGCCTCCTCACGCCAGAAAAATACTGACGCAAGGGTTCTCGCGTCCAAATCCCACGGCAGGGACCCAGCCAGCACGCATGCGGCTTCCCCCGATATCGTCCGATAGCCCCGTATGGACCTTATTGCTATCACCCTTTGCGCTTGACGCAGTTGGGTGGAGTTACGGCTATCACAGTTCTAACCTACCCTAACCCACTTTTTCGTAGCAATTCTTTTTTGTTGATGTCGCAGTTCTAACCTAACCTAACCCAAACGCAGAAGTGCATTCCCGTTGAGATTACAGTTTTAACCTACCTAACCCACTTTTTTCGCAGCGTTTTGGTTGCTGCGGTGTGCGCTAAAACACTTTCGGATAGTGAAAATTATGCCAAATACAATTATGCTTATCAAGTTTATGCGTAATAACATTCGGCTACAACAGTGGTATGCTAAATCATCTTCGGGCAAAAAAATCGACATGTTGTGAATTATACGAAATAAGGTTTCTGCTAAATTATCATTCGTCTAAAACCGATTATGCCAGGTCTGTTATGCGAAAAGCGTTTCGGACAAATAAAAGTTTGCCAAATAGAGGGAACCCCTTTGGCAACCTTACTCACCAGCAGGAACACAACACTATGAGTAGGGTCTAGTGCTATATAGCTGTGGTTTTCTGTAAGGTGAAGGCGAGATGACATTCGCTGTGCTGTGCCCTACAACACATAGCGAGATGGCATTCGCAATACCCATACCTCTCTTTTGAAAAATGTTATGTTGTCTTTGGTATTTCTTAAAGTAGCACATTACATTGGTAGTTTAAGTTAAGGAATTTATGCTGCGTTTCCAGTTTACCACGAGAGATGAGCGAGGAAAGAGAGCCATGTTTGTTAACCTTTATTTACTTCTTTTCTCATCTACTCAAAGGTTAACTGGAAGAGATCCCTTAAAGGGATAAGTTCGCCTTTATACTTGCGTTTTCCTATTATTATATTGTTTTTGACTTGTTTTTGTACAATAAAGAGTTTTTACGTCACTCTGGGCGCCAAGTGAGATTTACCGCCCTAGGGCACAACGGAAAATATCACTTCACACCCAGGAGAAAACGTAAAATTATGTACCCACCACGGGCGGTAATAAGGAAGGCCTCAGATCGCTTGTTTATGGCTCTTACCTTCGGTTCGGGCCACAAATGCCAGCGATCGGAGCCCTTCTTTATTTTACCGCCCTAGGTACGTAATGTACTATTACATTACATTACATTAAGAACCAATCCTAGAGCAGCGCTGGGAGAGGGTACGCGAATGAAGCGATACTCTTGCTTCTAAGGCCGATCCTCGATTCGGACAAGCCACGCCCATCCATAAGAGACACGTTTATGGCTCCCGTGCACGAAAGAAAGAGATGCAGCGCTCTTAAGGATCAGACTTTTTGACTAAACTACGATAAATAAGCGAATCTATGGAGTTTTGTCTAATTTTGTTTCTGTGACTTTTTAGATAAACCAGAATACAATATTTTTTACTTATTTATATTGCTTAATCTCTTATAGTTTACGTAAGCTAAGAAAAATAAGGGGAAAAAGGACACAACTTCGGATTTTTTTTCTACCGAGGCAACTTTCAGCAATTGTGTTTCGGCTTGTGCCATAAACAAGAGTATATAGTCTAGTAATATATGTATATTCGAAAATAAATTCAGTCCCTTTTCCCGTTTAGTCAATACAGCGTTTGAAAAAACCTATAATTTTTCAAAGTAGCCCTTTAACCACATTCCTCCCAACGCATCCTTACTCATCTCTGGTAGAAAACTGGGAACGCAGCATAAATTCCTTAACTTAAAATACCAATGTGCTACTTAAAGAAATACTAAAGACGACGTAACATAACATAATTTTAAACAAAAAAGAACCGACTTCACTTATGATCCGCTATTCCAAGCGATAGTGGCCGAGTTGCTGTAAAAAATAGTGAAATCACTATAGGTGTGCCTATAATAGTTAAAGAGCTCCCTCGATTTCTCCAGGATCCCATCATCAGACCCCGACTTGGTGACAATGGGACCATCTAGGGGTTATACCCGTTCAATTAAAAAAAAATTGAAAATCGGTTCACGATTCACGGAGATATTGACTAACATGCATACAAAAAATAATGATAAAAAAATATAAATGATAAAAAAAATCTGTGGAATTGAGAACCTCCTCCTTTTTTGAAGTCGGTTAAAAATTTACAGAAAAAACGTAAAAGATAAGTAGGAGTAGGGCAGCTTATAAAGAAATACACTTTTATGAGATATGGACCCCCTACAAACACATACAAAAATTTTGCTAACTTGGGTTATAATATGAGACATACGTTAAAGCGAGCAAGCAATATAGCGATTTTGATCCATCCATAGACTAAAGTTTATTCTATGGATGGGATGGACGGAAATAGCTATACAAAAGAGTATTTAGCTTTTCTCTCGCACATACGCATTGATGGTCTCAATGGTCTGTGGTTCCATTGTATAACGTCTCGGACAAATATGGATCATGCATTATATATTTTAAACACAAAACTTCCGTAAGAATCAGACATATTAAATAAATCACGGGTTACTCACGTCTTTTAAGTCGAATATTGCTCGACATGTTTCGCTCCATAGCGAGGAGCTTATTTATGAGCCATTCGCGTTGGCTAACCGACGCAGACTGCGGGCCGCGGCTCTCGCTCGCGAGCGCTCGTCGCGGGCGGCGGTGGCGGCGGGGTAGGCGAGGGACTACCCTCGTTTTCAGCATCATTGTCAAATGTAGGGTAACACACCACACTCACTACGTCATGTTCTAAAGGATCGTCCACACTGAGCACCGACGCATTACCTAACACAGTTTTCCAGACATGTTTCGCTGTCGAGCAATAGTAACCCGTGATTTATTTATCATGCATTATATAATATAAAATAATACTCACTTTGTTGCGGCGGGGTTCCCCCTGGCGGTGGGCTTCCCCCTGGCGGTGGGCTTCCCCCTGGCGGAGGGTACCCTGGCTGCGGGTACGCTGGTTGCGGGTAGCCTTGCTGATAGCCTGGCTGCGGTGGATAGCCTCCCTGGGGTGGATACCCTCCCTGCGGTGAATAGCCTCCGTAGCCTGGTTGTTGGCCCCCTTGTGGAGGATAGTACCCTGAAATTTCGCAAGTCTGAAGGGTTCGGAGGTTGTCTGAAGGGTGAGGAAAAGAAGACGTGCGGGAATTCACCAATAACGACATCCGCCTCAGTGCAAATTGGTTGATCCCCTCACGCTCACGTCTCCCCTTATATCCGAGTGGACAGGCACCCTTAAAGTATTTGATAGGATTGTCTTTAACAAATCCTATCAATACGGCAAACACATCGTTAACTTGGGTAAATAAGTACCTACCCAAATATAAAAACCCTGTTAAATGTAACTATTTTCAGTTGTCCTAACATCCTAAGGTGGACGCTAACTTTACTTAGTAGTAAACAGACTTGCTAAATGTTTACCTTGATAAATAATTTAAGAAACCAATTTGTAGTGTAACAGGACTACTGAAGCCAAATACCCCTTATAAGGTTTACCTGTCAAGTGTTTTTAGAATGCGATCTCTCATTTAATCTCTAGCTGAGACATCTGACTAATTTAACAGGGAAACAACATTGAATATGGACATGAAAAAATTACCTCCACGTGGATCATACTCTTGAGGCCCCTTGGTAGGTGGGTCTGTTTTCACGGGTAATATTGTACTCCCGTCTTGACTTGGGATGTCTTTAATTATATTTAGTGTTATAAGAGAATCTGGTTTCTTTTCAATATTGAGTTTTGCCAGATCAGCAATAAGTGTCTTCGTTGATTTGCAAATGCTGGTGCAAATGTTGCAGAGAAGTGAGTTTTTCGTATCATTTGCTATTTCTTCTATACTGAAAGCTTTAGAAAAATTGGCTTCAACTTCATCCGCTTTTTGGTGTAATTCTTCTGCGAATGCTAACGATGCTAGCGTTGCTGTTTCAGGGGTAATTTTACTTTCAATATGTAAGCTTTGGTTCGATTTCAGTTCACAGCAAGTTTTACGTAATGTCGTTTCTATGGATTTCAAATTGCTTATTAGCTTTGGTAGTACATTTTGTTGTAGTGCAACCATTTTTTCTTCATTGCTAAGACTTTTATATAAGGGGTTTAAAGACTCTATTGTTTTACAGGGCTTCAAATCGTGTGAAATGTCATGCAAATCGTCTTCTATTAAACTTTTATGGACTAGTAAAGCATACAGTTCTTCCTCAGTTATTATACTTGGATTACATAGTAATGAGGTCGATGATTTTACATCAATTGAATCCTCTTTTGAATTGTCGTGTGTACTTGCAGTGTCCAGATCTTCTATATCTGGTTTTGATTGAGTAACGAGATCAGTTGATTGCTTTGGTTGCTCATCATAAAGTTTCGCGTCTTCGTCCACATCTTTTTCCGATGTAGCATATTCTCTATTTGATTTTGATTCTTTTCGAGTTACGAAATCGGTTGATCGTTTTGTAGACTCTTTATTAACTTTCGAGTCTTGGTCCATAGATTTAATCCTCGCTTGCTCTTCTGCAGATACTTTTTGGGGTTGAACATTATTTTTACGTTCGCTTTTGTTATCTTTAGAAGCGCTTTGATTTTGAGTGCCCATTTCAATATTTGAAATCCGTATAGGACCTTTAACTGCGCTTTGTTGATTTATTGACATACTCGTCTTGTTGGGATTATTATCATTTTGTAGCGTTAACAGCGTGATTGGAGTTGTGAAACTAACACCTGGATTCGGGTTATTCACCTCTATTTGAAGGTTCTCATCTTCATCGCCACGCGACTTTGGTTGTGCATCAATACTAATTAACGTAACTTCTTCCATTCCCTCAGCTGCATTTATCGCCGACATTGTAGAAAAATCAAACGATCCACTTTGTTGTTCCTCATCATAATTTCGGGTAAGGTCACGTGAAGACTGTTCCAGCTGACCTTGTGAATTTTCTAAATCGATATCCTTTTTAATAGCTATGTTCGCCAATGTTACGGTGTTTGGAAATGTTATGTTTTTTTCTAGATTTCTATGATTAGCTGTTGTGGTGTCTACTTCACCTACATTAGTTTGATTTGTCATTTTCAGCGTGTCTTGTAAGTTTCTTTCTCTTTGAACAATTTGGACTAGTGCACTTCCTACTTCTCCTTTATATTTTGCTGCACTTTGAGATCTCTGTTTGCTTAACTTTGGTGTTTTATCGCTTGTATCTTTTGTTGATTCCACTATTCCCGCAGAGGCAGGTCTGGGATTAAGCTGTGCCAGACTTCGATCTTTTTTATCAGCTGTGGTAAAACCTGTTTGATCCTTTAGCGTCTGCACTACGATAATGTTAGCTTGAGCCTTTTTGTCGGGATCTGTAAAAAACAAAATCAGGTTTAGTTGTTTTTCAAGCCTTTATTTCATTGACAGTGCTGGTCAACATGTCAGTTAGTTTGTTGTCTAGGTATATTCTTGCGAGATAGATTTGAACTAGTTCCTGTTGTCCAATTGAGCTGACATTTAGCATAGGGTTGCCATCAGATATATCAGAGCGGGCAAGGTGGTCACAAATATCTGAACAACGCCTCTACTGTCAAGGCGATAAAGTGCACGTTCAGATATTTTTAAGTACCCTGGCCGCATATTTGATGGCGAATGTACCTATTTAAGTTGAATGACAATACAAGATATAGGTACTTTCGAGCTGGTCTGATGATAGATTTAATTTATTATGGGACAATCTTACACAAATCAACCTAGTCCCACAGTAAGCTCAATAAGGCTTGTGTTGTAGGCAGGGCTCGGAATTCGGAATTTGCTCCATAGTAAAAACCGGTTTTTTATTTCGTTCTTTCGTTACTGTTTCATATTTAATCGAAAAATCCTATTATAAAAAGTGAAAACCTAAAAAAAATCATCGGGTTTTACATAAAAACCATAAAATAATTAAATGTATTGTGTTATTTCGGTGTTCTCAGCAAGCTTCGTGGCCTAAACGCGGTACTCGACTGAAAAGCTCTTAATTATGTCAATTGTATAAAGTACTATTCTCTCAACGGATCGGATCCAAGTGGATGCAAAAGGCGAGAGAAAGAAAACTAGAATTTGTTATTTAATATTGAGTAAATTATTGTACTAGTAAATTCTTTTTTAAGGTAGTAGAAATAAAAGCTTTTTTTATTTTTTATTTAACTTGTGCTAAATATTAATTCGGCCAAATAATAGTATGCGAAACATTAATTTGGTAAGCGTTGGTATGCTAACCAAACGTTACGCGATAAGTTGTCTGGGAAATGAGATTAGGGGAAAGGATTTTCAGCAAAATGGCAGTACAGTCAACAGCAGAAGTAGCTAAGCGGGTAGGGTGGTCAAAATGACATACACACGCTCTTATTCTCTTAACAATAAAGTCGTGTCCAGGTTATTTATAACACCGTACCCGCTTAGCTACTTTTGCTGCCGACTGTACCATCGCCAACACTGGTAACTGACCATTTGTAATCCCTATTGCAACGACATAAGGTCTATCGATGATCAGTTTAAGTGTGTTGCTGTTTGTACCTACACCCTCGCCCCATCCACTACGGTAGCTGCTTACACCGTCGTTTACTTACCGTTCGCCAACCCGTGGGGGCTCAAGCCCCCGTCTCGGCTGCCGGAGCCCAGGTGCAGACTGTCCACGCTAAACTCATTTGTTCCGCTCCCGGAGATCACCACAGGGAAGGTGTAGCTGCTGGATTCGGCCTGGAGCTGCTCCGAGTGTGTCTGTTCTTCATTGGTATCGTTTTGATTCTAGAAATAACACAATTTTTCACAATAGTATCTTCCTACGACGGCCGCAAAAATATGTGACATGCTCTTATGGCCCTACGAATAAGAGCGTGTCACATATTTTTGCGGCCTTCGTGTCATCATCATCATCATCATCATCTCAGCCATAAGACGTCCACTGCTGAACATAGGCCTCCCCTTAAGGACGGGTTGCCATACGCGCCACGCTTGGCAGGCGGGTTGGCGCGCGCAGTTTTTTTTTGTTTATTGTTGTTTAGGCTTTCGGAAGATGCTGCTGCCCATCTCCCGGTATATTCCCTTAGCAGACTCCTACTGCAACCACCGGACGATATGGTGGGGGACAATTCTAAGGCCGGGCCCCCACGGCTCGGCCTTCGTGTAGGAAGATCCTATTGCCGGTGACTGTACCTAGTCATTACCGAACTGTGTAATTTGTGTAATATCCAGTGACGTGCATTAAAGCTATACATATGATAAATAAATCATTCAGCGCAAGAGTGTATGTCTGATTAGGAAATTAAAATTCTTCTTCATCCTAGCGTTTATCCCTGTTTGGGGTCCGCTTTGACAACCTAATCCCTTGAATTGGCGTAGACACTAGTTTTTACGAAAGCGACTGCCATCTGACCTTCCAACACAGAGGGGAAACTAGGCCTTTTTGGGATTAGATCTGGTTTCCTTACGATGTTTTCCTTCACCGAAAAGCGACTGGTAAATATCAAATGATATATATTCCGTACATAAGTTCCGAAAAACTCAGTGGTACGAGCCGGGGTTTGAACCCGAGACCTCCGGATTGAAAGTCGAACGTCTTACCGCAAGGCTACCAGCGCTCTTAAGATTAGGAAATTAAAATTGAATAATTTAAATGATTTCGGCTGCGTTTCCACCAGAGATGAGCGAGGATGTGGTGCAAGGGATGTGTTTTTAAGGACCAATAGAATCAATTCATTTATTTATCCTCGCACAATTAACCCTAGGATTGGTTCTTAAGGCCGTTCCTCGATTCGGACAAGCCACGCCCATCCGTAAGAGACACGTTTATGGCTCCCGTGCACGGAAGAAAGAGATGCAGCACTCTTAAGGATCAGACTTTTTGACCAAACTACGATAAATAAGCGAATCTATATTGTTTTGTCTAATTTTGTTTCTGTGACTTTTTAGATAAACTAGAATACCATATTTTTTACTTTATTAGTTATATTGCTTAATGTCTTATAGTTTACGTAAGCTAAGAAAAATAAGTGAAAAAAGGACCCAACTTCGTTTTTTTTTCTATAGAGGCAACTTTCAGCTATCGTGTTTCGGCTTGTGCCATAAACAAGAGTATATAGTCTAATAATATATATTCGAAAATAAATTCAGTCCCTTTTCCCGTTTAATCAATGGAGCGTTTAAAAAAACCTATAATTTTTCAAAGTAGCCCCTTAAGAAACACATTCCTCGCAACGCATCCTTACTCATCTCTGGTGGAAACGCAGCTTCAGTGTCCCTGCACTTGAACGGTGAGTGCCTCAATTTATATTAGGGAGCTGATTGTACCGCGCTGGTTGGATATCTAAATAAACTATTAGCAGTGCGCCTCGAACTGAGAACTCGCGATTAACTTGGAAACGAGTTGATATAACAAGACCCTAAGGAGGATTCCTTTTCTCCTTCTAGCTGCATAGCCACTTGATCGATCCTGCTCATATACGAACTCTCCAATTTTATGTATCTCTGCTACAGCCCCAACAAATTTCATAAAGATCAGAAAAACGTTACTAAAGTTATCGTCGTTACAAACTATGTAAATCAAAAAGCCATCCAAATGCCGAGACGTCCCAGTAGCCAGGTGACAGTTGGGTCTGAAGTTGTTTTGTAAGAACTCGCTCCGCTCGTTCGATAATACGATATTCTTACTTACTTCCATAAAAATATATCGTATCGAAAACTTGAAAAGCTGTAGAAATATTCTTGTAAACAATTATTCTAGATGAAGATGGTTCTGACCATGTTCTGACAGATTACTGTCAGAATGACACTGATGTGAAAGAATGCCAGTGTGTCCTTACATACCTTTTTACTATAATAATTAGCTTTCACCGTTCCTAAAGAGGTTGATATAATAATGGCGTAGCGTAGCCAACTGACCTTAGAGCATATGCAACTGACCAAAGAATTATTAATACCCTAAATAGACAGGGCACAAAATTTCAAAATCGCTCTCCTTTTCGATGCGACAGGCAAACGATATTACTTTTGGGCAACCGGGCTTTTTACCTGGTTTAGACTTAGCTGTATCCGAATTGCCGGTTGCCTTCAAAGAAAATTTGACCGGAAGTGAGATATTCAAGATGGCGGCCAAAAAAAATACCCATTTTTTACTGTTTCTTAAATAAATCGTAAACCGTGACGCCTACCAAAAAATGTTCTTCTACTTAAGTAATCCACATAAAATTTTCTATTAAAAAGGTTCTATACAGTTTTTTGCTGGGATCAAAGTTTAATGAGATATCGAGGGTATAAGACAGCCATTAAACATATAGACTAATTAGCTTTTTCCCGCGACTTTGTCTGCGTGGGATTAACATTCGCCATAATAAATTTATGAAACACCTTAGTGAAATCTTATAGCAAATATAAATTTAACGTATATACTTTTTTACGTCTACAATGAGCAACAATTGCATACAAAGTTTCACCCCCCTTTTCACCCCTTCAAAAGATGATTTCAGGGATAAAAACTATTTTATGTCCTTTTCCATAACTATCATCATACCAAATTTCATCTAAATCGGTTCAGCGGTTTAAGCGTGAAGAGGTAACAGACACACTTTTGCATTTATAATATTAGTATGAAAAAATTGTGCGCATTGAGAAAAAGTTTTAAATTTTTGACCATGGATAGAGTGCCCCACGATGAATATTTTTTACTGTTGGAGGTCCGTAAAATTTTTGGACGTTCACGTCAAAATCCCCTCTGATGTGATTTGAGAGTTTTCCCTCTTCGCAGAACTTTTTTTAAATATAGATTTATATTTTTTTTCTATCAAAAATGAATTGTGCATGTCTGTTTTATACGGAAATGATACCACACAACCCCTAACAGCCTCAACCAGAGTATTTAAAATATAATTTATCTTTAAACAGTTAGTGTGTCTGTTACCTCTTCACGCTTAAACCGCTGAACTGATTTAGATTAAATTTGGCATGATGATAGTTTGAGTTATGGAAAAGGACATGAAATAGTTTTTATCTCAGAAATCATCTTTTGAAAGGGTGAAAAGGGGGGTGAAACTTTGTATGGAATTGTTGCTCACTGTAGACGTAAAAAAGTATGTACGTTAAATTTATATTTGCTATAAGATTTCACTAAGGTGTTTCATAAATGTATTATAGCGAATGTTAATGCCACGCAGACGAAGTCGCGGGAAAAGGGTAATTAGTCTATATTTTTAAGGTCTATCTTATACCCTCGATATCTCATTAAACTTTGATCCCAGCAAAAAACTGTATAGAACCTTTTTTATAGAAAATTTTATGTGAATTATTTAAGTAAAAGAACATTTTTTGGTAGGGGTCACGGTTTACGAGTTATTTAAGAAAAAGTAAAAAATGGGTAATTTTTTTGGCCGCCATCTTGAATATCTCACTTCCGGACAAATTTTCTTTGAAGGCAACCGGCGATTCGGATACAGCAGGGTCTAAATCAGGTAAAAAGCCCGGTTGCCCAAAAGTAATATGACTAATATCGTTTGCTTCTCGACATGGATTTTTTGAAAAATGGAACTAGACTAAAATACTTACTCAACAATAATGAACCGGCCGCCATCATGTTTAATGAAATAATTTTAAACAAAAAAGAACCGACTTCACTTGGAATCCGCTATTCCAAGAGGAAGTGGCCGAGTTACTGTAAAAAGTAGTAAAATCACTATAGGTGTGCCTATAATGCTGGCCATACACGATCATTCCTATCGTCCAATCGGCATGACGCTATTACCCTTTGATTATTAAACCAGCCGGATGCGAGACGCGCTCTCATTTCTATCGGAAAAAGTCTGCCGTTTTTTGCGGGGGAGGGGAATGTCAAATGTATGCGAAACGTCAAAATAGCCACGTCAAATAAACGTCAGTCCATACAATGAGTATGACCACTGGTCATACTGATTCGGCAGAGGGGAATGCCTGTCAATGGCTACTCCGATTGGTTTAAAGCTCTAAGTTATTACCGATTGGATCAGTTACAATTGACCGTGTGTGGGAGTGGATCGGCATGACTCATGCCAATTTGACCCCACACACGGTCAATTCTAACTGATCCAATCGGTAGCGTCATACCGATTGGACGATAGGAATGATCGTGTATGGCCAGCATAATAGTTGAAGAGTTCCCTCGATTTCTCCAGGATCCCATCATCAGACCCCGACTTGGTGATAATAGGACCATCTAGGGTTTACACCCGTTCGATTAAAAAAAATGAAAATCGGTTCAGGGTTCACGGGATATCGAGTAACATACATACAAAAAAAAATGATAAAAAAGAATCTGTCGAATTGAGAATGAGAACCTCCTCCTTTTTTGAAGTCTGTTAAAAATAACGGCTGTTTCTCGAACGAGCGGAGCGAATTCTTACAAACAACTTGTGGCTACTGGGACTTCCCGGCATTTCTAAGGCTTTTTTATACTCGGCGACTGTAATACTTGAATTGAGATTGTGTTGGCGGAACTACTAGCGTGTTGGATTTGGGATTTTACATTTAATATTTGTAAAAGTTTAAGGTATTTAATTGACTCAAACACTAATTATTTTATGAATGTGGGTAAACGAATGAAACGGCTCGATCAGGCCACCTGCTCAGCCAGGTATAAAAGGGACCGCTCACTGACGAGCAGTCACTTGTTGTGCTACCATCGCCACGAACAGAGCTAAGTACCTTAATCTGAGCATGACTATATTGTGTACACTTTAAAATTATTTTGTTGCATTTTAAGAATAAACTGTGTATCCTAAATAAATACAATATCATGTTTGTTCACAGTCAATTGCAATAGTTTAATTGTCATTAAAAGTAAATTGAAATGAAAAGAGAATATTTACTTTATAACAATAAATACCCCTCAGATAAATGAAACAGTTTTATTAATTTAATTGAGATACCATAATTATTGCCCTAAACTAAACATATTTATTTATATAATCAGTATGTACTTTTAAATACTAAACGTAATGGCAGTTACTATTCCATTGGCAATTTTATTGTGCCAACCTATCATTACATTTTTAAAGTGATAATTGTTTATTTTAAACAATTATATCATTACCTATGTTTCAAAATCAATTCAGTTTTATAATTTGATATTTACGTTAATAGATAACAACCGAAATAATTTATTAATAATTCTTCCCATATGAAAAGGGGATATCTTATGCACTATAGTAAAAGTAACCGAAATAACTATATTACACACATAATTAAATTAATTAGCGCATACTTTTCGATAGAGCTTCTATGGTCGCATATTGTAGCATCCATAACAATCACAGAAAGGATTTCCATACAATATTGTGAAACTGTTGTCGGGCGCCGCATTGCGCGCCCCGCGTGTCGGGCGGGCGCCGCCGCGCCGACACAATCCACCAAGAGATCGAAGTTACTCAATTATATGAAGCAGCAGGTTATGCACGGCATTCGTCGAACTCAAGTCTTAACGGCTTGCTTAAGCACTCGTAGAAAAACTATTGTGTGCAACGGTACATAATTATGTACCTAATTAGGTCTTAAAATTCTCGGGTCTGTTTTTACAAAATTCGGCTTCGCCTCATTTTGTAACTTCGACCCTCGAATCTTAAGAACCCTTATTATGTAACTGTTGCACAAAATACTATTTGACTTTGAGAGTTTGTTCGACGATAACTTGAGTAGCGTTTTGATCTTTATGAAATTTGTTGAGTTTTGTGGCGGTGGGTCAAAAAATTTTTTAGGCAAGCCGGCGCTTAAAATTTCTTCGTGAGCTGTAGAAAAACTGCTCAGGCGCCTGAAACTTAGGCAAGCCGACGGGAATCGTGTTCTATGGACGCGCCGCCACTGTACCTACCTACTGTTTACCTTGCTCTTGATCTCAAATGAAATACAGATTTGTACTACTTTTCAAATGCAAGTAGTTATCAAAGGCAAGTAGGGAATCGCTTTCATAAAAACTAGTGCCTATGGATTAGGTTGCCGATTGGACCCTACGCTACAATTGAAGCATGATAAAAACTAGTGGTTCTGTGAACCGTAGACTTCGGGAGAACATAAATAACGCGACAGCAAACTTTCCCCCTTTCCATCCTCATTTTCCTCCCAATCAAAAAAATGGCTCGACAATTTTTGGCAAATAAATCAAAGAACGTACATAATTAACTTTACAATGAGTCTCACCACAATTTCATGAATATACAATTACAAGTATTAAAAAAAAAAAAAAAAAAAACGTACATGCCTAAATAGTTTCATCGAAATCGGATGAAAAATGCGACCTCTAAAACGGCTATTACACATTGCCAACCTGCAGGGCCCAATCTGTGTGTGTTGGAAGGTGTAATTAAAGGTAGGGCCTGTAGGGAGCTGAAGGAGGGGTAGGGAGAGGCAGGGTACACAACAGATTGGGCCCTGCAGGTAAGCAATGTGTAATAGCCGTTTAAACCGACACTGACCGACCAACCAACCAATACACACACATCAATCTGTCAAATCGTCGTATTACCAGTGAAAACGGAGACGTTCGTCGCCTCGCTACACTCGGCTCCTCAGTCAATTAGCAAAAAACGCTAAGAAAATGATGAGTACATAGATCTACCTACGCTACTCATAATTTTCCCATCGTTATCAGAGTGACTCACGCATATCATATGGTTGCCGTACCGATACCGGGCAGCGACCTTGTTAATACGAGTATGCTAAAGTGATATTCCATTGATAGTGTGAGTTTCGTTTATATTACTGGCTAGACTATCAATATAGGTGAATTGTTTTGTCTATTTCTGTAGGTAATAGCTAGTGATACACGCACAGATGTGTCCGTCGGATTTGGACACATCTGTGCGTGTAGGTATCCCTAGGTAATGAGGGTTGTGGCCTCCATTATTTTTGTTAAACCCCGTGTTCATCCCTGGCATCACCATGATGGTGGATATCAAAAAATGTCTAGATCCTTTAAAATATACAATACTTTTTTTTGCATAGTTTTTTTCGTCTAGCTTTCCTTGAACGGGTGCTGATAATTCCATTGTTACGTCATTATATAAAGTTAGAGTGCGGTTTCGTTAACGCGACTGGCAATCGCGAACCGCATTGTTCGTTCCGTCTATTTTCTGCTGTCACTCAGTGCTAATTTAAGGTAGGGCATTGCACCATAACGCTTCTAGTTACGGCCCTGCTGGTTATTATAACTAATTGAGTATAAGGATAAATAAACGCGCAAAGCTTTGTGCAGATGGCGCCATTAAATATATTGGATCGGCCAGGAACTCAAAAATATCTGAACATGCACTTTATCGGCTTGACAATTAGAGGCGTTGTTCAGATATTCGTGATCACCTTGGCCGCTCTGATATATCTGATGGCGACTGTGCATTACTTACCTACTAAAATATTCCATATTGCAGGCTACACCGGTGCTTGATTATTTTCACTAACTATGCATCAAGGTTTCACGATTATCGGTCGCAGATCGATCGGCGCAAAGGAACCGCACAGAAACCTATTCTTAACCTATAAATAAAATAACGCGCGCACTCAGTTCGCGCTTAGACTCCGAGACGGACGGACGTGCTCGTGCTAATAAATAATAATATATTCGCCGGTTCGTGATGGCTGTTCCAGTAGTTACCTTCAACAATGGGAAGACTTGCCCGATCCTGGGCCTTGGGACGTGGAAGGTTCGCTATTTTACATTGATCACCTTTTCAGCTGTCTCTTCTATACCTTCTAGAGTTTGTCCCAGCTTGGAGGAAGTCCGCTTGACAAGTTGATAGTAATCCCAAGAATTAGCGTATGCACTTTTAGTTTTCAGCACTGTTTATGTCATTGTGTTTATGTAATAATAATTTTAAACAAAAAAAGAACCGACTTCACTTAGGATCCGCTATTCCAAGAGGAAGTGGCCGAGTTGCTGTAAAAAATAGTGAAATCACTATAGGTGTGCCTATAAAAGTCTAAGAGTTCCCTCGATTTCTCCAGGATCCCATCATCAGACCCCGACTTGGTGACAATGGGACCATCTCGGGGTTATACCTACACGTTCGATTAAAAAAAAAATTATAATCGGTTCACGATTCATGGAGAGATATCGAGTAACATAAATACAAAAAAAATGATAAAAAAATCAGTTGAATTGAGAACCTCCTCCTTTTTTGAAGTCGGTAAAAAATGTCACGCACATGGCACACGCTAGCGCCATCAGTAAAGGCAAGTTTAATCGTAGTTTGACAATTTTCGCGGATATTTTGGATATTTTTGTCGGTAGGAACTTATAATAAACATAGCTTGTGTTCAATAGATACCTACCTACAGTACAGTCGACCAAAAATGTGGTCTATCACCCTACGGTTAAGGTTCGTTTGTACGTCATGAGACAACAAGGGTCGTGCATGTTTTTTTTTTAAGGATAATTCTTTTATTAAATGAACGTTATAAATGGCTACATAAACTAAAACTACTTAAAAATATGCTAATATTAAAACTAGATTAAAAACTAAATAATAATAAATATGAAATAAACCTACCTAAATAAAAACCCTAAGCTAGGTCCTCCAGCCCCCCAGGTCTGATCCCCGCGAAAGTGTGCCCATAAGGCTGGCTACATTACCTCGTTGGATGGCAATGCATGTTTTAAACTCCGTTAGAAAAGTCAACCTTAGCGATCATTAGATCTCGCAGAAACTTTTGTCAAAACTGGTAGACCGCTTTCTTGGTCGACTGTACCTACCTACCAGTGGCGGTGGGTAAAATTTTTTGTTAGGCAAGCCGGAGATTTATTTGGCTTAAAATTTCTTCATGAGTTGTAGAACAACTACGTAAATGCTAGAAAATTAGGCAAACCGGCGGCAATCGAATACTTATGGACGCATCGCCACTGCTACCTACAGTACAGGTATATTCACGAAAGTTGGCGCGAGATTTCAACTGAGTGACAGCCATTTTCATAGAAATTCTGTCAAATCTCGCGCCAACTCTCGTGAATAGAGACCTACCTACCTACAATTGTACAGTAAACTGGGTCGATACTATAAGTCTGTATCTTTAGGTATTTAAATAAAAGTAAACAAACAATTTGTACATTCTCGGGTAGTTATAACATTTATTGATTAACCAACCAAAAAGAGTATTATATAACCATATACAAAAGCGCCTAGATCTGACACTGAACGAACGACCTGACTTTAACCTACATTATTTGATCAGGTAATGTTTTCATCTACCCTCAACTGGCTTAAGGAGCCATTGGAGGGCAGATTTTGTTTACTTTTATTTAAATACCTAAAAATACAGACTATAATCGATACTCTTCACTTACCTCGGTTTTGTAGTTCCGACGTTAAGGTACCTAATACAATCATAATAATCTCTTACCTATACATAGTTATACAGAATGAAAGAATTTTTACGTCTCTTTGGGCGGTAAGTGAGATTTGGCGTCCACGGGCGCTGCGGCAAATCTCACTTCACACCACCTTCACACCCAGGAGAAGATGTAAAATTGTGTACGCATACTTACCACGGGCGGTAATAAAGGCCTCAGATAGCTTGTTTATGGCCCTTACCTTCGGTTCGGGCCACAAATACCCGCGATCTGAGCCGTTCTTTATTTTACCGCCCTAGGTGCGTAATGTACCTACTAATTTTACGCTTACGCCTTTATTGCTTGAATATTATATGGGTCTGTACAGTCGCCATCAAATATATCGGAGCGGCCAGCACGCCTAGCACATGACTGATGCGACAGTATCTCGCGCGCGAGATAGACTACCCATCTCTTTCAATTGACACAGTCAGAAAAGGACGGATGGACTATCTCGCGAGCGAGATACTGACGTGTCAATCATGTGCTAAGCGTACAGGGTACTCAAAAATATCTGAACATGCACTTAAAAAAACATCGTTAACGCAAAAAACGTGGGTAGACGTGGCAGACACTTAGCGGAATCCAGCTCAGATCGCAGCGGAATTCAGTCGACCATAAACTATTGACTTGGATTAGGTTGCCGAGTGGACCTCAGGCTCAATAGAACTGCTGAAAAAAACCGGGACGAACGCTTAAGAGGATGACACCCATATCATCATCACTACATAGTATAAAACAAAGTCGCTACCTGCCGTCTCTCTGTATGTATGCCTGAATCTTTAAAACTACGCAACGGATTTTGATGCGATTTTTTTTAATAGATAGAGTAATTCAAGAAGAAGGTTTATATGTATATTTGCACCCGTGCGAAAGCCGGGGCGGGTCGCTAGTTTAATTTAAAAAGTTGTTCGTGGGACAAAGTATCGAAAATGTTGCATGTAGACAATTTCTATTTCTAATAAAAAAACGTGTGCACAACTCGTTTGGCTATTAAATCCCTGAAACTCATTAAACTGAAGTGTTTTACAATATCCATCCAATATCTTTTACCTATTATAAAAAATATTGCCTGTAATGTAAGCTATCAATCATCATAAACTGATAAACAAATGAAGAGGTATATTGTAATAAAACTTAGCGAGATAAGAAATAATACTAATGCATATTAAGATAAAAGATAAAAAAAAATCGTAATTTTTCATCAGCAGAATACGATATACCAATTATGCCCTTAAGAGTCGGTGACCTATTACCTACCTTAAGAGTCGCCAGGACGCTCGCGTTCCCATACAAAAGTAGTTCAGCCCTCATTTTAAAACGACATGCTTTAGAACCACGAAATTTGGCATGGGCATTCTAGTAGTACAGAATTACTACAGATCTAGGTCGGACCTTCGTTTTCGTTGCTTAAAATTGTAATACAAAGAAAATATAGCAAAAATAAGTTTTGTATGTAAATCTGTAACTGGCTGTATTTTCTTTGTACATATTACAATTTTAAGCAACGAAATTTCATGGTTCTAAAGCATGTCGTTTTAAAAGGAGAGCCGAACTATGTTTGTATGGGAACGCGAGTTCACGCGAGCGTCCTGAGGCCAGTTTTATAAAGCTACAAGTTACAATTTACAAGCGGAACTCTCTTTCTAACCCCATGTGTTACAAAGAGATTTCCGCTTGTAAATTGTAACTTGTAGCTTTATAAAACTGGCCTCTGGCGCAGGGCCGTAGCTAGGGGGGGGGGGGGGCGCAATGCCCTACCTTAAAAATACTAATGCCCTACCTTAAAAACTACAATCGGGTCAAAAATGTATGAAAATAAAGTTAACGCCCTACCTTAAAATTCGCTATGCCCTACCTTAAATTTGCACTGCCCTATCTTAACTGGAATTCCTCTTAACGGCCCTGCTCTGGCGACTCTTAAAAGGATCACCATTGTTTTTGTTACACTCTGTATAAAGGGCTGTTTATTCAACTCTAACTACTATAACTAGTTATATTGAGAGATATTATTATTGGATATGTTATTAGATAAGTCACCCTCAACAACTTTTTCTATGAGACCAGCCCCTGAATCCCAAAAAAATGTGGCCGAGTTTAGTGCAAGGGATCACTTTGTCGATTTACAAGGACACTTTTTTCTTTCATTAATAAATAGTGCATATTGCGTAGTTTTGGAAGGTACAGTCAGCGTCAAAAGTAACTACGCAAATGAAGGTGTCAAAAGTCCTTATTGCCTTTAAATAAAGACTTTTGACGCCTTCATTTGCGTAGTTACTTTTGACGCTGACTGTACAGTCACGCTACGTGATTGTTGAGCCATTTAGGGTTCTAGCTAAATTGGACCTTCCATAGCGCAAGTATTGTACAACCAATTTAGCTAGAACCCTAAATGGCTCAACAATCACGGAGAGCGTGACTGTACTAGTAACTCCATATCGGCAAAGCGCTGGTGGCCTGGCGGTAGAACGTTAGACTTTCAATCTGTAATAGGTCTCGGGTTCAAACCCCGGCTCGTACCACTGAGTTTTTCGGAACTTACGTACCTACGTAATATCATCTGATATTTACCACTCGCTTTTCGGTGAAGGAAAACATCGTAAAGAAACCGGACCTAATCTCGATAAGGCCTAGTTTCCCCTCTGGGTTGGACTTGGAAGGTCAGATGGCAGTCGCTTTCGTAAAAACTAGTGTCTACGCCAATTCATGGGATTAGGTTGTCAAGCGGACCCCAAGCCGGGACAAACGCCAGGAGGAAGAAGACAAAGTGGGCCCTTTGTCTGTACACTGACCTGACACAAATATACCTCGCGGCACGTAACTCTAGCGCTGACCTGGATTTCTGCGCATGTTCTTCCATAGCCCTTCACCCCCTGTACCCCCCGCGCGACCTATTTTCCGACTTCTGCGCAATAACGGTCAGCGCTTGAGTTACGTGCCGCGACCTGTACTGTCCCCATAGAAAATGTCGGCGTCTGATCGGCCGGACATATGAAACGGCCAAGAAATTTTGTGATTTCGGAGTTGGTATCCTAGTAAAAGTTGTTAAGTATGGCCTAACAAATCACCTCGCACGATATGACTAGTTATTAAAGACACCCTGTATCTGTGTCACTATTTTGGCAAAGGTATCTAGAATTTGGAGGAAGGCGCTTACGTCATACGCTGTAGTCAACTCCAAAAAGTTGTACACAGTTTTGTACCTTACCTCATTGTAATAAGGTTCAATATTGTACCTATTCGAGCAAGAAAAGCATGCCGATCTAGGAATATTAATTAAAAATACGTTCATCATTATCATCATCATCATCATCTCAGCCATAAGACGTCCACTGCTGAACATAGGCCTCCCCTTTAAAGGGAGGGTTTGCCAGGGTTTAGACAATTCTAAGGCCGGGCACCCCAAGGCATTAACATCTTCATCATCATCTCAGCCATAAGACGTCCACTGCTGAACATAGGCCTCTCCTTTAAAGGGGGGTTTGCCATACGCGCCACGCTTGGCAGGCGAGTTGGCGCGCGCAGTTTTTTTTGTTTATTGTTGTTTAGGCTTTCGGAAGATGCTGCTGCCCATCTCCCGGTATATTCCCTTAGCAGACTCCTACTTCAACCACGGGACGATATGGTGGGGGACAATTCTTAAGTCCGGGCCCGGGCACCCCACGGCATAGGCCGGGCACCCCAAGGCATAATAAATAAATAAATAATAGGCATAATATGTTTCAAAGCTTTTTATGAGCCATGTTTGCTTGAAATAAAGATATACAACGTGTCCCAAAATTCAACGATAAGCTGGCACCAGACGATGGACCTGTTCATGACTACTCGAGGAAGAAATACTAAAAAATAATATCTCAATGTATCATCGAATTACAAAAAAAAATTAAAATCGACACCCCTAATGGTATTTTTAACGACTACGTCTACAATTTTCCGAATATTTCTGATTTCTTTTTTGTATCGGCAACCTTAGTAGCACTGCTATCCACCATAACCTTTAAAAATACCAGAATACATGTAGTTTTTACATAAAAATTAATCAAAGTTAATTTTTCCCTAAAATTTTAACATTCAGTCCACTTTCACCCATCGTGGTGTAAAAAAAAAGTACTGGCACTACTATGGCAAGTATTTTAGAAAGTTGACGCAACTAACCAAGATTCTAAAATGGTATAATACTCTAGGAAAACTAGGCACAAAATAAAATTTACACAAAAACCGACATTTTTTAATGTGATTAAGTACTTAACTTTTTTGCACAAAACAGGGTTTTTTTTGTTGAAAAATGTTGCATGAATCAAAGCAAATGATCAAACAATTTTTTTTTTCATTTATTTAACATTGCATTATTCATTAGAGTAAATGTTCGAATTGCCTGCCACCGGCATTAATACGGACACGACATCGCTTTAAAAATGATCATTTGATTAAATGGGCGTTGGCTCGGGCGACTTGGTCCTATCTTATGGCCACCCCGTTCGCCGGACCTAAAGCCCCTGGACTTTTTCTACTGCGGTTGTCTCAAAGATAGACTCTACACAAAACCCATTGAAACATTGGACGAGCTTCGCCAAAGAATCACACAGGCTGCGGATCATATCAATGGTAGGAAGATATGCAAGACGAATCAAACGATAATTTTTGAAGCGATGTCGTGTCTGTATTAATGCCGGTGGCAATTAATAATGTAATGTTAATTAAATGAAAAAGTATTTGTACCATTTTTTTTATTCATGTAACATTTTTCAACAACAAAAACCCTGTTTTGTCCAAAAAAGTTAAGTACAAGTAATCACATTAAAAATGTCGGTTTTTGTGTAGATTTTTTATTTTATTTTATTTTGTGCCTAGTTTTCCTAGGGTATTATACCATTTTGGAATCTTGGTTAATAGGCCGGGAAATCTGGCGGTGCGTAGTATGGGGACCTCGCATTAATTCCTCAGTCGATGATTCTTTTGCTGGGATATAGTATAGATCATAACAAATACCAAACATAATTTTTCCAAAAAAAAAAACATTTGCCAATTTTGGTATTTTCACCAAAATGTACAAAAAGCTTAATAATTTGTACTGGAATATTTCTCAGGCTATATTTTTTTCACCACACGATTTTTTTTGATCATTGCCAGATACTAGGAAAACTTCCAAAAAAATGTCAATAAAAAGTATAAAAACTGTCATCTTTATTTAAAAATATCTGTTGACACTCGTCATTTTGTTTGGAAAATTTCTCAGTCAAGTTTGTAACAGTGGTTGTTATGTTAATCATATTTTAACATAATATTTACGAATTTCCAAAAAAAAAATATTAAAAGAAATAACTTATTGCAGTAAAAATAATACGGATATTTTTTTTTTTGGAAAAACATTGATACACCATCTACTCATGACACTTTATCATACTGTAAAGGTTTTTTTGTCTGAGGAATTAATGCGAGGTCAACCTCCTTATTGCCTGGTCTATAATAGTTGCGTCAACTTTCTAAAATACTTGCCATAGTAGTGCCAGTACTTTTTTTTACACCACGATGGGTGAAAGTGGACTGAATGTTAAAATTTTAGGGAAAAATTAACTTTGATTAATTTTTGTGTAAAAACTGCATGTATTCTGGTATTTTTAAAGGTTATGGTGAGTAGCAGTGCTGCTTAGGTTGCCGATACAAAAAAGAAATCAGAAATATTTGGAAAATTGTAGACGTAGTCGTTAAAAACACCATTAGGTGTGTCGATTTTAATTATTTTTTGTAATTCCATAGTAAATTGAGATATTTTTTTTTAGCTTTTTTCCTCGAGTAGTCATGAACGGGTCCATCTTCTGGTGCCAGCTTATCGTTGAATTTTGGGACACGTTGTATAATGATAATGATAATACGTTATAATGGCTCTAAGCATAGAAACACTGTAGGTTTTATGTTTAGAATAGTTTATTATGATATACAGATAAATAGATCATTAAATTCTTCTTAGAAAACGTAGCTACAATCAATGCTTCTTCTATCGTACGCCAAAAGTGACATTGACATCTCAAGCGACGGTCAACCCAACTGTCACCTGTCAAAGTTTAAAGACGTTTAATGAACGTTCGTAAATCCTTAGTCATCATCATCGTCCAGGATATCTAACATTCGGCCAACCTGACATAACAGGAGTTTGTCCTCAAACTAGATCTACACATTACACACACCACACAACCCAATCAACAACCTTTGAGTAGTCTCAATCCATAATTCACAACATTAGACCCAATGCATCCCCTCACTACACTAGTCTCTAGTGCAGTAATATGAACCTGATTTACTCCTCTCTACACTAATCTCTATTGCATCCATGTACACCACATTAGTCTCTAATACAACCTTGTGAACCTTCTCACCACATTAGTCTCTAATACAGCGTTATCAACTTGATTCACCTCTCACTACACTAGTCTCTAATGTAGCCGTGCGAACCTCCCACTACATTAGTCTCTAATGCAGTCTTGTCAACTTGATTCACCCCTCACCACACCAGTCTCTGATGCGGTCATGTGAACCTGATTCACCCCTCACTACACTAGTCTCTAATGCAGCCGTGTGAACCTCCCACTACATTAGTCTCTAATGCAGTCTTGTCAACTTGATTCACCCCTCACCACACCAGTCTCTGATGCGGTCGTGTGAACCTGATTCACCCCTCACTAAACTAGTCTCTAGTGTAGCCGTGTGAACCTCCCACTACATTAGTCTCTAATGCAGTCTTGTCCACTTGATTCACCCCTCACCACACCAGTCTCTGATGCGGTCATGTGAACCTGATTCACCCCTCACTACACTAGTCTCTAATGCAGCCGTGTGAACCTCCCACTACATTAGTCTCTAATGCAGTCTTGTCAACTTGATTCACCCCTCACCACACCAGTCTCTGATGCGGTCGTGTGAACCTGATTCACCCCTCACTAAACTAGTCTCTAGTGTAGCCGTGTGAACCTCCCACTACATTAGTCTCTAATGCAGTCTTGTCAACTTGATTCACCCCTCACCACACCAGTCTCTGATGCGGTCGTGTGAACCTGATTCACCCCTCACTACACTAGTCTCTAATGTAGCCGTGTGAACCTCCCACTACATTAGTCTCTAATGCAGCCTTGTCAACTTGATTCACCCCTCACTACACTAGTCTCTAATGTAGCCGTGTGAACCTCCCACTACATTAGTCTCTAATGCAGCCTTGTCAACTTGATTCACCCCTCACCACACCAGTCTCTGATGCAGTCGTGTGAACCTGATTCACCCCTCACTACATTAGTCTCTAATGCAGCCGTGTGAACCTCCCACTACATTAGTCTCTAATGCAGTCTTGTCAATTTGATTCACCCCTAACCACACTAGTCTCTAATGCGGTCGTGTGAACCTGCTTCACCCCTCACTACACTAGTCTCTAATGCAGCCGTGTGAAACTTCTCACCACATTAGTCTCTAATGCGGTGCAAACCCAATTAACTCCTCAACCATACTAGTCTCTAATACGGTCTTGTAAATCTCACCCTTTCCGCTCTCGCACTCGGATCTCTACATCACAATTAACCTCGCCAGAAACGACTCTTCATGCTGAACCACACTAGTATCTAATGCAGGAGAATAAAGCTTCCCACTCCCACACTCAAATCAAATCTCTATAAGTAGGTATCACAAAAGCAATTCACACTTCACCACACTAGTCTCTAATGCGGCAGCGTAAACCTCCTACAAACCTCCATTTAATAAAGCGTTACATAAATTTTAACTAAAACTGTAGACTATATGTATCTGACTTTGACTATAAGTTGCAGACACAGGAAAAGTTCAAATTAAAACCATTTCTCCAGTAGGTAAGTCCCTGTTATACTCAACTCAATATGCTGCACAACACGACATTACAGATTCTGAACAAATAGATCCGCATTTCAAGTACGTAAGTATTACTTAGTTATTTTATTTTAACTATACGTCTTGTAACAGCAGTGGTCACCACAACCTCAGCTACCTAATGCCCATCCCCATCTCCGAAAGGCTGGTACACAACACACACACTACATTCCAACAACGAGAAATCACAACCCGGGGCACAGTGTTGTCCCTGTCAAGTCGAACAGAACAAACAATAAAAACACAGTTGCAAGGTCCTTTTCCCAAACCACTTCCTCGAACTCATCTCTCTCTGTGCTGCGATTAAAGCCATAAGCCTTAATTTTCAATGACTAGAAGTGGATAGTATAAGATAAATACACCTCCTTACATCCTATTCGAACCTGTAATTTAAGACTATTGCAAGCCAATTATCCTCCATCCATCGATCATCAACATTCCAAAGCACCTCCAAAACTTA
The DNA here is from genome assembly GCA_911728535.1 of Pammene fasciana. Classification (NCBI taxonomy): domain Eukaryota; kingdom Metazoa; phylum Arthropoda; class Insecta; order Lepidoptera; family Tortricidae; genus Pammene; species Pammene fasciana. Next base: position 2,299,321 of record OU452296.1, read on the forward strand.
TCACACTTGTTTTGCAATCGCACGGGAAAATAAAATAGACATACAATTCTTCCTCTCAAACTAGCACACACATAGCCTGCCCTATTCGATCGCACGATGGCAAACAATTCAACTTGTTTAAAAAATTCAAATAATCACAATCACAGGGCCTTAATTAACTCCAGTAAACATTAAGTTCAATGGACAACAATCTGATTTTACATTTTAGAAATACCTACTCTGCACTCTATAGTACAAAAACTGTTTTGCGTGGGCTTGGTTCCATATGAATATTTTTTCAAAATAAACAGAAAACTTGAACACAAAATACACTGAAACAGATGGTAAGGCCATCTTCTTCTCTCTTATCATTTTTCGACATTTTGGAACAATTAGGTACATATTACACATTTTATCCGATCATATAACAATTTTGACATACTTATATAAAAATTGTTTCATGTAAGGTCGGTCACTACTAAGTAACGTGATCTCACAAGTCTCACAATCTCTTGCTAATACAAAATGTATACATATGTAATTCTGTATTTTTGGACATTTGGATATGGTGGGTGCGCTTGCTTGTCCCGACTAATCTTAACTACTTTTTTTTTTAAAGGTGTTATCAAGTACATTTGTAAGTACATTAACAGTTTCTAAATGTACCTACACTCTATCCTCACTTAATCATACAAAAATCCAGTACCTACTGTGTTGAAAATCTATCGTATTTACATTCTTAGCGCTACCACAAGAAGTAGGTATTCAGTCAATTAGAAAGTCAGTCAAGTTGTAGACTATTACAGGTGCAAGTACCTTACAGAAAAGCTTAAGTTGACACTACTGTATCCCATCCGTTTGTTATCAAGAGAGTTATTAACATTAAATTCACATTCTTACATTACATTACACAGGATTACATTTACAAATTATTACCAAATGTAAATAAACTATATGTATAGCAAGAATCCATTTATATATTCTGGCTGGCCAAAGAAGTAGTAGTAGTAATAAACACTCCATTGCACAAAACAAGTACATGACCAACAAAAATATAGCAAGTGTGTACAAAGGCGAACCCTTTAAGAGATCTCTTCCAGCTTCCAGCTAACCTAGCTAGTGTAGTCTAAGTGCAGTCACAGTGGAAGTATTAAGCTATACTCATCCCCATTTTATTTAAACAAGGGTACTAGCATAAGAATGAGACAGTATGATTCCCCCTGTCTATACTTGAAGTAAAACAGTCCCTGGCCAAACTATAAGTAGGCTTTTCGATTCATTAATTTCAAAATGTTATTGCCAACTCTATTTTTCTTATAACAGTCATCTGCTGTTTATCAATTGAAACAAATCAGAGGTCAATAACGTTAATTAAATTATATATACCATATCTGATTACATCTAGTGTATACCAGTATTGCCATTACATGTCTAGATCCTTCTTTTGCAAAACACTTGTTTTTTTTTAAGGGCTTTCAACTCATTCATATTATACACAACATAACAATGCTACATTTCCTATCTTTCAAGTTGATAGTCTTTCCTTGAGCATAATAATCCATACCATTCTCATAGCAAATACTACTACTTATCAGAGTAGTAACAAGCCTGTTAAGAAACATAAGTATCCTTCACAACACAATATACTGATAGGCTACTGGCATAACATGATAAATTTATGAAATTTAGTTTTGAAGTTATTCGCCAAGCTTTGGTGAAGAAATAAAAATATCCATCGTACCTAGGACCTTTTAGCCGCAAGCAATAATTGAACATGTCACAAGGACAAACCATATTTAGTGCCTTCTCTAGTTTCTCTACCATACCTACTGAAAATTGTTTTTACCTTGTCATATTCATGTTTTCATTCCAAACTATGGTAGGTATACTTTTAATGTTACAATACAATAAGTTCGTTTTATTTCACATAATATTAAGTGCAATTAACCATCCATCGTTTTCTTGACACATAGTATACAAAATTAAATTATGTTTAAAGTAAATAGTATCTCAGGAACTTATCCATACAATATACAATTATTTCTCAATTTCCATGGTTCAATTATTGAAATTCTGTGTAATAAACGTCAGTGGTTTATGCTACAGTCAATGTAACTACCTAGGAATCTGAATGGTGGTATGGTAAATGTTATGAAACGTCAGCAGGAGGCACCTGACAAAACTGACAAAATATATACGTATATCTTCAACATACTTACAGTAGATTTATATAGATTTTTTGATACTAGTAATACCACAATTTAACATACTATTCTAATGTACATATCTATTATATTATTATACTTACATTGCTTATGACATTTAGGCTACAAGTATTATTACACTTGCTATTGGTTATTGCACTTGCTTATCTTGTTTTGGGTATTGAGTAAAATGAGATGACATCCCTAAGACATTCTTTGCACCAAAAGTAATAGTGAAAATGACTACAAGTATAAGCCACTTTTTGATTTAGTGGCAGAGCAACTATCAACCGTCAAACGTGGTGCACTAAATTTGTTCTTAATAACCCATCTAGTAGAATACATCAGTGGTCTTCATTTAGACAAGTGGTCTGGAACAATCTTAGCTATATTAATTTGACAAACCAAAGACAATTTTTCAAATAAAGTTATTGTTCGTAGATGAGGCTTACCATCCTACATTCACCAGATCACAACACCAATATCATATAACATAAATGTGGTTGACACAACATAACCATGAATAAAAATAATTTATGAGTTTAAAACCTTTCAATTACTTAACCCAGTACAATTAAGATGACTAACTCTTTAGTTTCTATTCAAATTACATATCTGAAAGTAGGTATAAAAACAATAATAAACCAAATTACAATACCCACTTATAAATAATGCTACATATGGCAAAGCCTTAACAAGTCCTTAAAAATATCACTACCAACCTGCCAACCCATATACAGAAACTTCAAATGTGGTCTCAAAGCAAAAACAATTTAGAAGTGAATGTCATATACTACTATCAGTTTTAACCACCAGTCAAAATATTGTGCTTCAATAAAAATAAAATCTCAGCGGGACTACTTTTTTTTGAAGGTTAAGTTCACTTCAAAGTTATAAAAATACTTAATGATTTAAAGTTTTGGTAGGAACTATATCAAAATAGTTTAAAAAAAACACCATAACGAAGACAAAGAAAGGAAAAAAAAATAACATAATGAAATAAACCGATATTACTGTTAGCTCAGGCGGCAATGGCCCGATATTACTGTTTCACATTAAATATACAAAATGTTGGTCGCCTCACACATGCTTAATTGCTTATGTACATCAATTAGAGGACAGCTAAAATAAAAGTGTTACATTCTTACAAAATGTTTCATTACCTAACATTTTCAGTAAGATAACTATTATTCAAAGATACTAGGGTAATAAGTGTATATACCTAATAACCAAGTAGATGATAATACAGACACTTACCCATAGTGGTACAACTGCTTGTGTACCAACTCTGGGTGTACATTGACATACGAGCATACAATGTATAGCATACAATTTAAATGTTAAAATAAACAATACATTTTTACTGCTCTGAAATCTACACATTTAAAGATCAAACAATGGCTATATAAACTTAGTACATATTTACATTTATTTCAGTAAAATATCCGTCCTTAATATTTATGGGATTAATCCCCAATCAGTATGGAAATCGCTAGAAAAGTTTGTCATATTACTACTTTGGAACTTTTGAATGTCATTCAAGTTACTATATTATTATAATCGTAGTCTCTTTTCTTTATCACTGGTCTTTTGTTAGACTTCATAATCTTCAACACTGATATCAGCAAACTCCGTCTGCCTTGTCAGCTCCAGTAACGAGCCACCCGGCTTCAGTGGTGGTGTTCGCGGCGCCATCAACATCCACGCCTCTAACTCTGCACCAGCGCCAGCGGCATCCTCAGCGGTTGCAATGACAAAATTCATGTCTAACTTTTCGATGAACTGACTATGACTCCGGAAGCTTTTTGTGAGCGTGTAGGCCTATCGTCAAAGGCTGTAGTCTGTCTTTGATTCTCATTTGTTACATCACTGATCGCACTTCTGATAATGGCTCTAAGCATAGAAACACTGTAGGTTTTATGTTTAGAATAGTTTATTATGATATACAGATAAATAGATCATTAAATTCTTCTTAGAAAACGTAGCTACAATCAATGCTTCTTCTATCGTACGCCAAAAGTGACATTGACATCTCAAGCGACGGTCAACCCAACTGTCACCTGTCAAAGTTTAAAGACGTTTAATGAACGTTCGTAAATCCTTAGTCATCATCATCGTCCAGGATATCTAACAGTTATGCACGAAAAATACGTTAATTAGAATTAAACTGTTTAATTGACATCTTATAATACATACAACTAATACTATTTTAAATGCATTTCTCCAACTCTTTAAAGATTCTTTTTTTAAACTCAGTACAGTCAGCAGCAGAAGTAGCGAAGATATTTTAAGACTGCTTCCCAAAAATTTGGATTTTGAAAATTATGTGATTTTCTCAAAACTAATAATTTTCTACTTCATAACGGTGGCACACGGCACGACTTTATTGCGAACAATAAGGCCGTGTAGATCTTTTTAAACATCTCGCCTGCTTATCTATTTCTGCTGCTAACTGTAAGTACATTATTTTGACTAAACTGGATTTAATTATACTTTTAAAATGTTTTATCGATCGGAAAGCGATATTAAAACCAATACCAGAAATAGGCGGAGCGCGCTATTGATTTTATAATCAACACAAAAAGGGTTTTACGACGATTACAAACAAGATACGGTTTTAGGGGTTACTTTGGTGGTTGTACCTGGATGTTACCAATAAATATATCTTTATCTTTATCTTTATCTTATTATCATAGAGAAACTTATATAGTAGATCAGCACAGCCTAAGAACTTTTTGAAGCTCAAGTCAATCGCACCATCTGCGTGAAAGCGACCTAAAGATAGTTACCCAAAATGTAAGAGGAAATGTCACCTGCACTGCTTCTCCACCTAGTAACGAATAGCGTAGTATTAAACTAGTAGCTATTAGGTGGAGTAGCAGTGCAGGTGACATTTCCTCTTACATTTTGGGTATCTTTAGGTCGCTTTCGGGCAAATGGCGCCATTGACTTAAGGCCGTTCCTCGATTCGGACAAGCCACGCCCGTCCGTTAGACACGTTTATGGCTCCCGTGCACGAAAGAAAGAGATGCAGCGCTCTTAAGGATCAGAGTTTTTGACCAAACTACGATAAATAAGCGAATCTATAAAGTTTTGTCTAATTTTGCTTCTGTGACTTTTTAGATAAACCAGAATACCATATTTTTTACTTAGTTATATTGCTTAATCTCTTATAGTTTACGTATGCTAAGGAAAATAAGGGGGAAAAGGACCCAACTTCGGATTTTTTTTCTATCGAGGCAACTTTCAGCAATCGTCTTTCGGCTTGTGCCAAAAACAAGAGTATATAGTCTAATAATATATATTCGAAAAGAAATTCAGTCCCTTTTCCCGTTTAGTCACGAGAGCGTTTGAAAAAACCTATAATTTTTCAAAGTAAGCTTCTAAAAGTTCTTAGGCTGCGCTGCTCTACTATATTATAAGTTACTCTACTTATGACATTACACAATATTAGAATCAAAATCGAATTCAAGACCCGAATTGCACTTTTGTGTTGCTGCCACACAGGTTATTATATAACGTTATACAAACGCAGTGTGGCAGCACCATAAGGCGGTCGTCTGACCGGCGGCGACAAAGCGAGAAGCGATCAACTATTTTCTGCGCGAATAAAAGAGACGCACGTATTAACCGTTAATTTAGGCTGAGTTTCCACCGTAGATGACCGTTGCGAGCAATGCGTTAAGAACCATTCCTAGAGGTGCGTTGTGCGAGGATAAACAAATGAAGTGATTCTATTGGTTCTAAAACACATTATGCTAAACATATAAACATATTATCGCAACACAACCTCGCTCATCTCCTGGTGGAAACGCAGACTAGAAGCATTACACCACGGCCCTAACATTCAAGGTTTCCCCACGAGACGGAATCAGCAATAAGAATTATGTCTAAAGAAGGAAGGAAAGAGCTAACAAGGCATGGTTCGGCCCGGATCGGCTCGGCCAACGGCTGCCGTGATAGTGGGATAATCGCCTTAGGGTCAACAGACCTAGCGAAATTCCTCGCGGAATTAAGCCAATTTATAGACAAAATGCTTAATTTTGTCTATGGTAGCGGAAATTTGTCTATGGCTTCCATACAAAAAATCAGCTACCATAGACAAATTTCCGCTACCATAGACATTTTGTCTATGAATTGGCTTAATTCCGCTGTGATTCCGCTAGGTGTGTTGTGACCCTTAGTCTCACAGATTTCTCGCTTCTCACTAATCGCCGCCAGTCAGACACCTGCCTAAAGTCCCTATAACTTAATATAAATAGTAATAATTAATAATCATAGATATATCAGCTCCTAACATTAGGTGTAATATTAGCACATAAATAAATTTAGATAAATCACTTCATAAACTAAATATTAGTTAATTTAAAATCATATCTAGTGTGATTCTTTAAAAAAAGGTGCCCATTATGTTGATAAAGTACACAAATCTTTCTTATTGAAAATGGTATAGGTACAGTCGCCATCAAATATATCGGAGCGTTCAGGGTACTCATAAATATCTGAACATGCACTTTATGGCCTTGACTATAGAGGCGTTGTTCAGATATTTGTGACCACCTTGGCCGCTCCGATATATTTGATGGCGAGTGTACTAGGTATTACTAGAAATGAAACTTTGTGAGAAAATATTGAAGTTCAATTAAAGAATATGCTTAAGAGTCGCCAGGACGCTCGCGTGAACTCGCGTCCCCATACAAACGTAGTTCAGCTCTCATTTTATAACGACATGCTTTAGAACCACGAAATTTGGCATGGACATTCTAGCAGTACAGATCTATGTCGGTAATTAGTTTTCTTTGCTAAAAATTGTAATACAAAGAAAATATAGCAAAAATAAGTTTTGTATGGAAATCTGTATCTGGCTGTATTTTCTTTGTATTACAATTTTTAGCAACGAAAATGAATTACCGACATAGATCTGTACTACTAAAATGCCCATGCCAAATTTCATGGTTCTAAAGCATGTCGTTTTAAAATGAGAGCTGAACTACGTTTGTATGGGAACGCGAGCGTCCTGGCGACTCTTAATTTTAGTCATAAGATTTAACATTTCATTTCTGACCCTTAGATATAGTTACCACATTAGGGGTATCAAAATCACATCCAACTTCCTTGATTTTTACAACAAATTCATGGCCGGGATACAGAAAGCGGTGTAGTGTATTATCCCAAACCTGTTTATCGTCAGCCGTACAATAGATAGCCATAGCTGGTCTTACAAAATAGTATTCTCTCGACATCGCTTTGAGCCGAGAAGCATCCATATATATATCCGACTTAATACCCCAGTCAACTAGCTGGACTATAGCTTTTTTTTCTGGAATAATAACATCTTTTATGATCGCTCGCTCATATCTTGAATACCAGTCTGAAAATACGGCAACAGCATGACCGCTCTTTAAGTTTTCGGGCCGAAAAGCTTGTTCTAAATGATAATATTCCTTTAAATTATTTAGCTCTTTGATATATTGGTTGTGGTCTTCGATTTCACAAACGTAGAAACTTTTCAAGGAATCCCCAGATTGTACTCTAACGTTTAAAGCATCACCGACTTTAACTTTTTTATATGTGTAGTAGAGTCTTGGTTGATCTATACTTGTGAATCGGCTTATAACATTGTTTCCGTAGCCGAAACATGTGTAATCAGTTAATGCCATCATAGTTGCGATGTCTTCTGGGCATGTATTGATCAGTTGCACTATATATTTGTCGCCAATTTTACCTTGGACTATCATTTTAGCTCGTTCGTTACCTACGTAGTATACCATGGCTTCTATAGCCGCTTCGTCAAAAATATCATCATGTTTCGGTTGGCAGTCTCCTAACTGACAATGTAAGACTAAAGCGGGCATCGGGCAATCGTCTAGAGGTTCTTTCAAATCTTCAATCACAGCTTGTTCGGTAAAACCATAATCTAGAGCGAATAAGTCATATAACGTTGTCTCATTTTCAGTTGTAATGTTTCTGATTTGTCCTCGAACATGATCCTCATTTGTTTTGGATTTAAACACAACAGTGCTGCCTAGATTAAGCTTCACAGGATCAGCGGGACCTTTATATAGTTTTAAACTTGGTAGATAATCCCGGTAAGCTGTTGGACGGACATAAAAATTGCCGGGATCAGTGATGTGTGTTACGTTCACCCAATGTTGAGAGCCGATGGAATACTGTGTGATACTGAGCTTGTGCATCAAGTCTGCCAGCGAGGCAGCCATTATGTAGATTACCTTAAATCGAGGAAACAAACAAGAATCAAAACACGAAATCAGCAAGATAGTCGTTTTAAATTCCTATTATGAAAAAGGGATATAATATTCCCCACATCAGAAAAAATTTAAATGAATAAAAAAGCAATGTATTAATGCGAATTAGGATTTCTTTTTACTGTGCAAGTCAGTATAGTAGTTAATAGACGACCACAGCCTAAGAACTTTTTGAAGCTCATGTCGATTGTGCCATCTATGTCAAAGCCCCCTAAGGATGCCGAATATGTAAGAGAAATGTCACCTGCACTGCTACTCCACCTCGTAACAAATAGCGTACTAGTAGTACACTAGTAGCTACTAGGTGGAGTAGCAGTGCAGGTGACATTTCTCTTACATATTCGGTATCTTTAGGGGGCTTTGACATAGATGGCGCAATCGACATGAGCTTCAAAAAGTTTTTAGGCTGTGGTTGTCTATATCTCTATAGTCTCTGGTTATAGTCTAGCTGGCCAGTAAGTGCAGTAACAGTGGAAGTAACAGGGATCTTAACCGGTATTTTCAGAAAACCCCGAAATAATGTGATATATTTAATTATTTTATGGGCTTCATGTAGAACTCAGTATTGTACTTAGATATTGCCTAGGAGTTATTAGATTGCCTCGTTAATAATGAAATAGGAAATTAAAGAACGGAATGAGAACGAAATTAAAGAACGGAATGAGAACGAAATTAACCGGTATTTTAGTATGGAGCAAAGAACAGTTCCCGATCCCTGGGAAGTAATGAGCTATACTCATCCCTTTTTAGTAGCGAGGGTACTAGCGGAAGAAAGAGACAGTATGATTATGATTATCTCTGTCTGCATGCGGTAATAGTTCCTTATTAGTAGAAAAAGTATATACAACAACATGTCGATCGGGAAGATAAAAGAGTTTGACGTTAATAACGGGACATGGTCTACCTATATAGAACGTTTAGAAATGTACTTTAAAGTAAATAAGGTCGAAAAGGAACTTCAACTACCGACATTAATAGCTGGAGTAGGGGATGAGGCTTATGAACTCATAACGAATTTAGCCAGCCCGAATAAACCAGCAGAGCTGACTTACGATGCGGTTGTTCGATTAGTAAGGGATCATTTAGAACCAGCTCCATCGGTTCTGGCTGAGCGATACAGATTTAGGCAGAAAAGACAGGCCAGTGAATGTATTAGCGATTACGTTGCGGAGCTGAAGAAGGCAGCACGTTTTTGCAAATTTGAAGAGAATTTGAATGTTAATTTACGAGACCAGTTTGTATGTGGCTTAAAAAGCGATCTGATTCGGCAAAGGTTGTTTGCTGAAGATGACGATTTAAGTTTTATGGAAGCTATGAGGAAAGCGACGGCATTAGAGGCGGCAATTCGAGACTCGGCGGCAGTAGATGGATCGGCGGAAGCGGCCGGCATCGGAGGTACTGCTGGGGGAGCTGAGCCTGTGCACGCTATAAACACGGGGTTCAGTCGCCGGGGGAAGCCCGTCGCTCATGGTGGACGGAGTGGAACACGCGGAGGAGCGCGCGGCAGGGACGACGGCGTTAGCAACGGTGGACACACCGGCCCGTTAAGGCAGAGTTCAGCTGGCAGTTCCTCTCGCTGTAGCGGTTGCGGCGAATGCAACCACGGTTATCAAACATGCAAGTTCCGGAACTACAGATGCAGCCTGTGCAGGCACATTGGTCACTTACGTCGCGTCTGTCCGGAAAAATTGACGGAAGGATCGCGTTACGGACGAGCAAATTTGCATTTACTTGGCGAAAGATCTGAAGACGGTGAACTAGACCTATTGGAACCCCTACAGGAGGTAGAGTTCCATCACCTATGCCTCAGTGATTATCCACCGGTAAGACTACCTGTTTCAATAAATAATATTTCAGTTAACATGGAAGTCGATACAGGATCGGCTGTCTCATGCATTAGTACTGACATGTACTATGCGCATTTCAAAAATATCGCTCTGGAACCGCCAAGCATTAAGTTCACATTTATAGACGGAAGTCCGCTTAAGCCAGTCGGGATGATAAAACCCAAGGTTCGTCGTGGGGATATCGAGAAAGATTTAGAGTTGTTTATAATTAAGAACGGTACAACTCCTATCATAGGACGACAGTGGTTATGTGAGCTGAAAATAGTAATGCCAAATTGTGTTAACTGTCATAGTATTAGTAGTGGTGGTAATGATAAATTGCATTTAAATAATGATATTCAAAATTTATGTCACAGGTTTAAGGAGTTGTTTGAAGGCGGCTTGGGGCGGTACACAGGCGGTAAGGCGACGCTGAGGTTGCGGCCTGGAGCAGTTCCGGTGTTCCACCGCGCGCGGCCGCTGCCGTACGCACTGCGCGCACGCGTCGACGCCGAGCTGGACGCCATGCTCCGCGATGGCATCATCGAGCCCGTCGACTGCTCCGACTGGGCCTCTCCATTAGTACCGGTGAATAAGCCCGACGGCTCTTTAAGAATTTGTGCGGATTATAAGGCGACTGTCAATCCGGCGTTACTGGTAGATCGCTACCCATTACCAAAGATCGATGATTTGATAGTTCGCTTGGGGGAGTCACGTTTCTTTTCGAAAATCGATTTGTCACAGGCATACAATCAGATAGAATTAGATGAATCAAAGAGTTGTACGGTAATAAATACTCATCGCGGGCTATTCAAGTATAATAGACTAGTGTTTGGTCTTGCATCTAGCCCAGGGATTTTTCAAAGAATTATGAGTACTGTGCTAGGCGGAATTCCCAACGTAGAGGTATTTCTGGATGACGTAGTGATAGGGGGCCAAAATGTGTCTGAGCACTTACAGGCCTTAGAAACAGTTTTTGGTCGTTTGCGCCAAAATGGGTTAAGACTGAAGAGTACCAAATGCGTGTTTCTAGTGAACGAAATCAAATATTTGGGATATGTTTTGAGTAAAGATGGAGTCAAAACGGATCCGGATAAAATAGAAGCTATTACTAAGATTCCTAAACCCGGAAATATTACTGAGTTGCGGTCGTTTCTAGGGTTGATTAATTTCTATGCGAAATTTATTAGGCATTTGAGTAGTAGACTGGTACCCTTGTATGATTTACTTAAAAAAAATGTAGAGTGGCACTGGTCTAGGGAATGCGAGCAGGCGTTCATGGAAATTAAAAGAGTACTATCCACTGCGCCGGTATTAGCTTATTACGATCCGGACCGGCCTCTTATTTTGACGTGTGACGCATCGGCACGGGGTATTGGCGGGGTTTTGTCACAACCAGTCCAAGGTGGAAGCGGCGAACGTCCAGTAGCATATATTTCTAGGACGTTAACGGACGCCGAGAAAAATTACTCCCAAATACACCGTGAAGCATTGGCGATCATTTTCTGTGTAAATAAGTTCCATCAATACTTATACGGCAGGCATTTTACCCTGAAGACTGATCACAAACCGTTGGTGTCTATTTTTGGCCCACACACAGGAATACCAGCCATGGCGGCTAGTCGTATGGAACGCTGGGCTTTGATATTAGCAGCATATACATTCGACATTGAGTATGTTCGAACTCACGAGAATGGAGCAGATGGGTTGTCGCGGTTACCGGTGGTGCATAGCGGTAAAACGATTCCTACGGCGCCTGAACAGACATATTTGCATTTCATTCAGCAGGAATTGTTGCTTAATTATAACGAGGTATGTAGTCAGACTGCTCGAGATCCTATCATGGCCCGAGTTTTAAGATTTATTCGAGAGGGTTGGCCTACAGAATGTGAGATATCAGGATTAAAACCATTTTATAATAGGAAGGACGAATTGTATGAAGAGTTGGGTTGCGTTATGTGGGGCCACAGATTGGTTGTTCCGGAAGCATGCAAGGAACAAGTATTACGGATGCTTCACGAGCCTCACATGGGAATCGTGAAATCTAAAGCTTTAGCTAGGAGTTATGTCTGGTGGCCCGGGATTGACGAGGCGGTGGAGAGCATGTGCAGGGGGTGCAGCGTGTGCGCCGCGCAAGCGGACGCACCACCACGGCAAGCACCCAGCATGTGGCCTTGGCCAAATCGACAATGGTCAAGGATCCATCTCGACTTTATGGGGCCAATTGCAGGGAAGACATATCTAGTAGTAATTGATGCAATGTCGAAATGGGTGGAGATTTTCCATATGTCCGGTACTACTGCCACTGCTGTAATTGCTATTTTGTGCGAGTTGTTTAGCAGATGGGGGTTGCCCAAACAACTCGTTTCAGATAATGGGCCTCCCTTCTCGAGTGCGGAATTGAGTGGTTTTTGTAAAGGGTTAGGTATAGAACATATTTTCTCCGCGCCTTATCATCCGGCTTCGAATGGTCTGGCCGAAGTGACCGTAAAATCTTTAAAAAGGGTAGTTAAAAAAGCTCTTTATGAAAAGAGGGATATAAATAAAGCCTTATGGACCTATTTATTGTATTATAGGAATACTATTCATCCTACCACTGGTCAAAGCCCAGCCATGTTGCTTCAAGGTAGGAGACTCCGTACCAAGTTAGATGTTTTAAAACCAGATACGGAGGCCACAGTTCTTAGGGCTCAGCAACGTCAGAAACTTGCAGCCGGGGGAGTTCATAGGGAACTAGGACAACAGGAAGAGGTTTGGTATAGGCAATACTTAAAGGGGGAAAAATGGGCTCCAGGTCAGGTAGTTGATAGGTATGGGTCTGGTGATTATAGGGTCAGGAGGTCTGATGGCTCTGTTGTTCACAGACACATCGATCAATTAAAGCGGCGATCGGGTAGACAGTCGCTGGTGTATCCTGCGCCAATTACTATAGAGCCGGGTACACGGGTCCGTACACAGAGCACAGGGAATGAGGGGAGCCCGAGAGTCTCAGCGGAACAGTCAGCGGAGGCAATGTCACCCGCAACGGGGGTTGCGGAGCAGGTGCCACAGCAAGGTGGCAGTCTCACCAGTCCCTCAGGCTCGCCGCCCAGCTCGCCTATTTTCGAAGACGCTTTACCTAACAATCCGTCACCGCCCCAAGCTCGTCCTTTCAGGCAATGCCGACTGAAAGGAATTAGTAGATTAGATTTATAGTTATCAAATTATATAATTTCGTTTAGGTTACTCGAGTGAGTTTTTATTTTGTTAAAATATAATTCTTATCTATTGGGGAGGATTGTAGTGTAGGCTGTCTATAATAAAGAAATATGTTCTATGTCAGTTCTGAAGTTGTCAATATATTATGTTCTCATGATCTACATGGCTATTTATTTAATATCCTGGAATAGGTATTTTACAGGCTTGAAGTAAAATAGTCGCTGGCCAAACTATAGGTTATATATATTTTTATAAACGGCTATTTTTATTGTTGTGCCTATAAATAAGAAACTGTATATATAACTAAACAAACACACTCTATCCTCGAAACTACAAATCTCGTTGCAATACGGTTGTAAGTACACAATTTATGGCTATAAATTCCACTTGAAAAATATTTAAACTTACGCGTCTCCTTTCAAACCGGTTTCCCGTTTCATCCAAGAGAGCAATTAAAACAAACTTAGGTTTTACTGATAAATTGATATTGTGTAATACTCTCCAATTTTAGTACAGTTAGTATGTTACATAAAATAAATTAAATGAAAGTTAGCATCAAATATCAACAAAGAAAATTGTTTTGATTTGAGGTTATAAACTTTATAAAGTTGACGTATTGATATTGATTGACAGCGACACTGACCAAAGACACTGACCACTGACGAATCACTTTTTTTTATATCGGAGGCCTTGGATACTGGAATGACGATTTATTTATTTTATCCGATAATACCGCGTCTTCGTTTACACGGTGTAAGCAGGGGGGTACAATTCAAAGTAAATCTGTCAAAAAATTTGATTTTGACACGACGTATCCGATACGTTTGCATAAGTGCGAAAGGGAACTTGTCATGCGTTAATAAGGGACAACATGATTCGTGACATTACAGAGGTCTCTCTGTATTATACTATTATTTACTCTGTGGTGTAAGTCAAGGAGATCAGAATTAATGGAGTATGCATTTCCTTTAGGGTCGCCACACACCTAGCGGTTTTCCTCGCGGAATTACCGGAAGTAGCGGAAATTTGTCTATGGTAGCGGAAATTTGTCTATGGTAGCAGATTTTTTGTATGGAAGCCATAGACAAATTACCGGAAGTAGCGGAAATTCATAGACAAAATGCTTAATTTGTCTATGAATTTCCGCTACTTCCGGTAATTCCGCGAGGAAAACCGCTAGGTATGTGGCGACCCTTACCCGGTTGAAGAAGAGTTTATTCATGGCAACGGTTAATGGTGCTGTTTCCCAGCCAAGTCCTGCTTAATAGTGCTGGAGCCGAGCATACAAGAAATTTATCAAAAAAATTACCGTTTTTCTTCCATATAGCGTTGTAGAGCCCGTCTCGGAGATCACGAAAACATAAGTCTTAAAGGTCTTAAATGGCCACAAGTAGGTATGGCGTCACGTTGAAAATACAATTTTTTGGCCTAAATTTATCAAGGAGCCGGACGCTCCCAATTTTGACACATGATTTAGCCCGCATCAAGTAGCCTACATACCAATTTTAAGACCATTCTGGTGGGCGCATAAGATTTTAAGACCAGTTGAAGTTACAATTTTTTGGCCTAAATTTATCAACGAGCCGGACGCTTCAAATTTTGACAGTAGTTAAAGGACCCAGTCAACAAACCAAATCCCAATTTTAAGACCATTCTGGTGGGCGCATAAGATTTTAAGACCATTTTAAGAACTAGTCGATTTCATAGAAAAGATATCAAATTATTGTAAATTCGCTTTAAAAATCAATTAACTGGCACAAACACAACTGCATATTCATATTTAAGTGTCTCCTAACTAAAAATGCCGTAAAAGTATACCGCAATAACTCAAAAACTGGAGAAATTCGTCTTAGCAGTACTGTAAGCAGCTTTAATGTATTTGTAGTACTTTTTTGAAAAAATAAGTCCCGCCGAGTTTCTTGCCGGTAATAAGTAATACTTCTCGGGTCAGAGGTGTAGGGTTAGAACCGGTGGTAGTTTCTTTTCTCTCTGACGTTCATAAGTGCATTGTAATGTGCCTAAATTGAAGAATAAATATCTTTTATCTTTTTTTTTTTATCTTTTGTAGTCACGGAGGTTTTATATCACAAAAAATATTGTTCATTTTAAACCTAATGGCACAAAATATGATTTGAAAAGCCAGACGTAACGTAATGCCTATAGGCATTCTCTACCAGTCGCTCATAACTTTAAACTGATAAGCGTCAAGTTAGATGCATTGACAATATATTACTGACAGTAAAAAATACATAAATTTATTTTAAATTCTACCGTTCCAAATGTTGATTAACGGTTTAGCCCATTTCAAATAACCTACATACCCATTTTAAGACCAATCCGGTAGGCGCATAAGATTTTAAGACCAGTTGAAATTGCAATTTTTCGGCCTAAATTTATCAACGAGCCGGACGCTCCAAAATTTTACAGTTGTTAAAGGACCCATTCAACAAACCGAATCCCAATTTTAAGACTATTTGGTAATTTGGAGCGTCCGGCTCGTTGATAAATTTAGGCCAAAAAATTGTATTTTCAACTTGACGCCATACCTACTTGTGGCCATTTAAGACCTTTAAGACTTATGTTTTCGTGATCTCCGAGACGGGCTCTACAACGCTATATGGAAGAAAAACGGTAATTTTTTTGATAAATTTCTTGTATGCTCGGCTCCAGCACTATAAGGGTCGCCACACACCTAGCGGTTTTCCTCGCGGAATTACCGGAAGTAGCGGAAATTCATAGACAAATTAAGTTTTTTGTCTATGAATTTCCTCTACTTCCGGTAATTTGTCTATGGCTTCCATACAAAAAATCTGCTACCATAGACAAATTTCCGCTACCATAGACAAATTTCCGCTACTTCCGGTAATTCCGCGAGGAAAACCGCTAGGTGTGTGGCGACCCTAAGTAGCTCAGACAACCTTCACCACCTTGTTTTTCGTGAATAGTTATTATTTGTCCACGAAGTGCTGGTAGTCTGGCGGTAAGGCATCTGACTTTCAATCCGAAGGTCTCGGGTTCAAGCCCCGGCTCGTACAGTCGCCATCAGATATATCGAAGCGGTCAAGGTGGTCACAAATATCTGAACGACTCTCTATTACCAAGGCGATAAAGTGCATGTTCAAATATTTTTGAATAGGTACCTACCCTATGCCAGTGGCCGCTCCGATATATTTGATAGCGACTGTACCACTGACTTTTTCGGTACTTAGGGTCACCACATACCTAGCGGTTTTCCTCGCGGAATTACCGGAAGTAGCGGAAATTCATAGACAAAATGCTTAATTTGTCTATGGTAGCGGAAATTTGTCTATGGCTTCCATACAAAAAATCTGCTACCATAGACAAATTTCCGCTACCATAGACAAATTTCCGCTACTTCCGGTAATTCCGCGAGGAAAACCGCTAGGTGTGTGGCGACCCTTACGTACCGTTTGTTATTTACCAGTCGCTTTTCGGCGAAGGAAAATATCGTGAGAACCCTGGACCTAATCCCAATAAGGGCAATGAAGCTTAGTTTCCCTTCTGGGTCGGAAGGTCAGATGGCAGTCGCTTTCGTAAAGTGCCTACGTCAATTCATGGGATTAGGTTGCCAAGCGGACCCCAAGCTCAATTCAGCCGTGGCATAAGCCGGGACAAAAATGCTATAGAGTTACAATTTGTCCACAGTCGAAGCCCGGCGAAGTGACGCAGGCGGTGAAGGACGCCATCGAAGCGGGCTACAGACACATCGACTGCGCACACGTCTACGGAAACGAGAAGGAGGTCGGAGCCGCTCTCGCAGCCAAGCTGAGCGAGGGCGTCGTCAAACGGTAAAAGCGGTATTAGACATTGCAACCTGCAGGGCCCAATCTGTCAGGTTGGAAGGTGTAATTAAAGGTAGGGCCCGTAGGGAGCTGAAGGAGGGGCAGGGAGAGGCAGGGTATACAACAGATTGGGCCCTGCAGGTTGCAATGTCTAATAGCCGTTTAAGATAAGATACTGGAACATTGATGTGTAGTGAACGGAGGTGGAGGACGCTAGTGACGGGGGCTACAGACACATCGACCACGTCTACGGAAACGAGAAGGAGGTCGGAGCCGCTCTCGCAGCCAAGCTGAGCGAGGGCGTCCTCAAATGGTAAGATAAGATACTGAACATTGTTAAACGGCTATTAGACATTGCAACCTGCAGGGCCTAATCTCTTGTGTACCCTGCCTCTCCCTCCCCCTCCTTCAGCTCCCTACGGGCCCTACCTTTAATTACACCTTCCAACCTGACAGATTGGGCCCTGCAGGTTACAATGTCCAATACCGCTTTTAGTGAACTGAGGTGGAGGACGCTATTGACGGGGGCTACAGACACATCGACTGCGCACACGTCTACGGACACGAGAAGGAGGTCGGAGCCGCTCTCGCAGCCAAGCTGAGCGAGGGCGTCGTCAAACGGTAAAAGCGGTATTAGACATTGCAACCTGTAGGGACCAATCTGTCAGGTTGGAAGGTGTAATTAAAGGTAGGGCCCGTAGGGAGCTAAAGGAGGGGCAGGGAGAGGCAGGGTATACAACAGATTGGGCCCTGCAGGTTGCAATGTCTAATAGCCGTTTAAGATAAGATACTGGAACATTGATGTGTAGTGAACGGAGGTGGAGGACGCTAGTGACGGGGGCTACAGACACATCGACCACGTCTACGGAAACGAGAAGGAGGTCGGAGCCGCTCTCGCAGCCAAGCTGAGCGAGGGCGTCCTCAAATGGTAAGATAAGATACTGAACATTGTTAAACGGCTATTAGACATAGCAACCTGCAGGGCCCAATCTGTTGTGTACCCTGCCTCTCCCTCCCCCTCCTTCAGCTCCCTACGGACCCTACCTTTAATTACACCTTCCAACCTGACAGATTGGGCCCTGCAGGTTACAATGTCTAATACCGCTTTTAGTGAACTGAGGTGAAGGACGCCATCGACGCGGGCTACAGACACATCGACTGCGCACACGTCTACGGAAACGAGAAGGAGGTCGGAGCCGCTCTCGCAGCCAAGCTGAGCGAGGGCGTCGTCAAACGGTAAGATAAGGTACTAACATTGTGTGGTGAACTGAGGAAGAGGACGCCATAAAGCTCTGTACGAAGGGCCGCCTAACACGCCAAGGGTACCACAATATCGAACTAGAATGTAGAAAGTAGGCTACTTTTTAGGAAACTTACGTAATAGTATTTTGTGCAACAGTTACATAATGAGGGTTCTTAAGATTCGGGGGTCGAAGTTACAAAATGAGGCGAAGCCGAATTTTGTAAAAACAGACCCGAGAATTTTAAGAACCCTTATTATGTACCGTTGCACACAATAGTTTTTATACGAGTGCTTAAGCAAGCCGGTAAGAATTGAGTTCGACGAAAGCCGTGCACAACCTACTGCTTCTATGTAATTGAGTAACGTTCGATCTCCCGGTGGATTGTGCCGGCGGCGACACGCAATGCGGGGCCCGACAACAGTGTCACAATATTGTATGGAAATCCTTTCTGTGATTGTTATGGATGCTACAATATGCGACCATAGAAGCTCTATCAAAAAGTATGCGCTAGTAGTTCCGCCACCACAGTCTCAATTCGAGTATTACAGTCGCCGAGTATAAAAACGTACTAAATGCGTACGTTACACTTGTCTAAATTTAGGGACTAACTCATTTAGGAAGCTATCTACGACAAATATAACAGCTAGGGCTTTAAGGACGTGTGACCGTCGTGTACTCGTCGTAATCTCTTACGTAAGTAGACTATAACTTGGGATTAATTAAATAAATGATTAAATAATGGCACCGTCCCACCTCCAACGGACTAACGTAAAAGCGGGCGCCGAAATTTCAAAACGTAACAAATATAAAAGTCTCGGTAGAGAGTACCATTTTGTACCTTTTGGAGTTGAAACTCTAGGTCCATGGGGTCCCAGCGCACACAAGTTTTTTGCAGAAATCGCAAAGCGTCTGGTTGATGTAACTGGTGACCGAAGAGCTGGCGGTTTCCTCGCACAACGTATCAGCATTGCGATACAACGAGGAAATGCCGCCAGCATCCTTGGTACAATGCCGCAAGGGCCTAGTTTAGATTTGAGCTAGTTATTAATTTAGTTTAGTATTTGTACTGTAGTACCTCTGTATATTTAGTTATGTAAATAAATGTTTTATATTAAATAAATCAGTCATAAAGATAAAGGATCCATGAATGATTTTTAAAGAAAGTACTCTATTGTTAACAATACCACTGCACAACACTAAAAGTTATCGACTCGAATACGTACCTAATGGTCATTTTCTTAACTTGAGTCTCAAGAACTGTAAATGTAACTCGCCCGTAAAGGCATGAAAATTTAGCCTTATTATCTTACCTTTGCGATGTTTACAGGCTACAGAGAAACCGAGAAGTCAATTAGCGTATGATAAAATGTGTTTGTTCACCTCATATAATACATCAAAGTAGTTTCGAGGCTACGATAACACATAATTAATGGCGTTAAAGGCCACTCCAAAGTTTGTGCGAGAAACATGCCTAACCGCGAACCACAGTGTTCGTCGAATCGTCTGTTTTCATCACTCTTTAACGGCTATTAGACATTGCAACCTGCAGGGCCCAATCTGTTGTGTACCCTGCCTCTCCCTACCCATCCTTCAGCTCCCTACGGGCTACGGTACATTTAATTACATTTTCCAACCTGACAGATTGGGCCCTGCAGGTTGCAATGTCTAATACCGCTTAAAAAGAATTTTCGAATCAAGACACAGATCAAGAGCGATAGACACGGGGCCAGCATCGCAAAGTTCAGCAGCTGAGTCATATTTTGCGCTCAAAGGGGAGGTAGCGTCAGGGGGAGGGGGCGGACGGTGTGTGTTAAACACCATACCTAATAGTTTCAAAACTTTATTAGTTTTTTTAAAATACGTACTTTGACCGGATCAGATAGGGATACTAATATTACTAAGTAGGTAAGTACTTTATCAGTAAGATGATATCTATTTTCTTCAATCATGATATCACGACTTATTTATGTTGTGTCATGATTTGATAAGAATGATATTAATGTTGCATGACTTATCTTATCAAATTATGATAGGCGAAAAAGAGGGCCTAACACGAAGTTCGAAAATCGACAAAACGTTGGCTCCGTCTCTATTGCTCTTGCGTATTCGAAAGAGAGTGATGCAAACAGACGATTCGATGAACGAAGTGGTTCGCGATTAAAATGCCAGGCCTATACCATATGTTACTGAACGAAAAACATTTACTCAAACCCGTTAATGTTTAGGTCATACTGAGCATCTTTTATTATGGGACCAACCAACGACCAAAAATTGGACTCTCCCATAGGAAATTTCAAAATATGACCAGTGAAATGTATGAAACAGCCAATTTTTTAGGGTTCCGTAGCCAAAATGGCAAAAACGGAACCCTTATAGTTTCGCCATGTCCGTCCGTCCGTCCGTCCGTCCGTCCGTCCGCGGTCTAGCTCAGTGACCGTTAGCACTAGAAAGCTGAAATTTGGTTTGAATATGTGCATTAACCAAGCCGACAAAACGGTAGAATAAAAACGCGAAAAATATTTTTTGTTAGGGTACCTCCCGTACACGTGAAGTGGGGGGCGAAATTTTTTTTCGTTCCAACCAAGTTATGTGGGGTATTGTTGGATAGGTCTTTTAAAAAGAATTAGGGTCTTCTACAACAGTTTTTGGATAAAACTAATACTTTCGGAAATAATAGCTCCGAAAGTTTAAAACAGGGCGCCCCCCCCCCCCCATCTAACTTTTGAATCGTGGGTCCTAAAATTTTGAAAAAATTTATGAAACTGAGGCCTAATGAGTACCTTCAATGAAAACTATATTGAAATAAATCGGTTGAGCCGTTTTTGAGTTATCATTCAAAAACCCATAGTGAAAGGACGTAAGTAAAAATGACGTAAGCGCCGCCAAATTTCCCGTAAGAAACGACCTTTTGAATTAATGGTCTCAGTTTACGGAACCCTACATTGAGCATGGCCCGACATGCTCTTGGCCGGTTTTATTTGTGATTTCGGGGTTGATCCCATAATAAAAGATGCTCAGTATGACCTAAAAACATTAACGAGTTTGAGTAAATGTTTTTCGTTCAGTTACATAGTGTATTAGTACTATACATTTTAGTACTGTACTAGATACTTACATAAGTACATTGATTCATAAAATGACTTCCCGATAAACACAGTATTAACAGGTATTAATTTCCAATTACAGCCATCACCAAAAGTAGCTAATCATGCGAGCTGTTCAAAATTAAATAAATACCTTGAAATGTGTTAATGGCAGTGATACCTAGTAGTCCGCTTCGAACTGAGAACTCACGATTTACTTGTAAACGAGTTGACCAATATAACAAGACCTTTGTGAAGATTTTTTTGGCCTTCTAGCTCTATATGACCCCTTGATCGAAATGATACGAACTCTCAAATTCTATGTATCTCTACTACAACCCCAATAAATTCCATAAAGATCAGAAAAAATATATACTCATTTATCGCGGTACAAATTCTCAAAATCAAAAAGTAATCGAAATGCCGAGACGTCCCAGTAGCCAGAACTTGTTTGTAAGAACTCGCTTCGATTACGCTCCGCTCGTTCGACTTTTTAAATGATATGAAAAACTCAATACAATTTAAACAAAGTACCACTTGGTCGATACACATAGAGACTTCGTCCGTTCACTAATAACGCTCTAATAGATAGAATATATACACTCTAAAAAAAATTTGGTTGGCCCTATCAATATCTTGATAATCGTAATCAAGCAACTTGATTCCATACGAGCCTAACAAGAACTTAGACACATCAAATAAGGTAATTCTGATTGCTATTACTATTTCTATGTAACTGAACCAATTAAGATCTTGTTCAATATTTACATGAAAAATAATTGTGCCCACTAATTTATCCTAGCAAGATCAACTAAGGGCTTGATAATTATTATCATGATACATTACTGTACCAACTAATACAAACAAGTCAGTTAAACTAAGATGTAAATCAATGTTAACATGAAGAATTGCTGTATCAACTATTTGACCCAAATAAGTTCAACTAAGAACATAATTACACCGACTTATGCATCTTATTAGCCTGAACTAAGATATTGTTAAATTTAAATCTCAATTGTTTAATCATTTCAACTAAGATGTAAATCAGTGTTAACATGAAGAATTGCTGTATCAACTATTTGACCCAAATAAGTTCAACTAAGAACATGATTACATCGACTTATGCATCTTATTAGCCTGAACTAAGATATTGTTCAATTTAAATCTCAATTGTTTAATCATTTCAACTAAGATGTAAATCAGTGTTAACATGAAGAATTGCTGTATCAACTATTTGACCCAAATAAGTTCAACTAAGAACATGATTACATCGACTTATGTATCGTATTAGCCTGAACTATGACATTGTTCAATTTGTATCTTAATTATTTAATCTTTTCAACCAAGATGTAAATCAATGTTCTTCTTCTTCTTCTTAGTCGTTCCCTCATGCCTGAGGATCGTGACCATATGCAATCGCCCTCCATGCAGTCCGGTTTTTGGCTAATTTTACTGCCTTGTAGAGGCTTCCATTAGCAGCCCTCTTTATAGCGTCGCTCCATCGCACTGGAATGGGACCTTTACTACGCTCGCCCTCCACGTGTCCAAGAATGATTTGTTTCTCCAGACAGTGTCTAGGCGACCTCATAATGTGTCCGAAGAAACAAAGGATCCTCTCTTGACAGATATCCGCAAGTCGCCTTGTGATGCCGAGTTCCTCTAATATGGATTTATTTGTCCTTCTGGCCGTCCATGGGATCCCTAATAGTCTCCTCCAGCACCACATCTCGAAAGCGTTTATTCTGCTGTACTCTTGGCTCTTGATGCACCAAGTCTCAGCGCCGTACAAAAAGATGGAGAACACAAGTGCGCGGACTAAACGTACTTTTGTTCTACGGTGAATACTGCGATTTTTCCACACCGTATCAAGATTCGCCATAGCGCTTTTGGCCATCCCGGCTCTGCGGATGATCTCAGTCAGACATTTGCCGTCATTTGTTATCAGCGACCCCAGGTATACAAACTCTTCCACGTTTCCGTAGCTCTGAAGGGCATCTGCATCTTGTAGTTTCTGACGTCGGTCCACTACCATTATTTTAGTTTTTGAATGGTTGATCTTTAGACCGACTCTAGCACTCTCTGCTTCCAGTTTTCTAAGAAAGGATGCTAGCTCCACATGACTTGATGCTACTATGGTTGTGTCATCTGCATACCTAAGGTTCGTGACAGCCCTGCCACCTACCGAAATTCCGCCTTGCCAGTTCTCAAGCGCTCTCCTCATGATGTGTTCGCCATAAATATTGAACAACTTCGGAGACAAAACGCACCCTTGACGAACGCCTCTCTCTGTGTGAAACGGCTTAGACGTGGCGTCCTCTAGTTTCACAAAACTAGCGCCATCTAGGTATAAGTTTTGTATCAGGAAGGTCAGATGTGATGGTACGCCCATTTCTATCAGAACTTCAAGCATCGTGTTCCATTGTACGCAATCAAATGCTTTGGCGTAATCAATGAAGCACAAGACCAGTGGCTTGTTGAACTCTCTACACTTCTCGATAAGCACCCTAACGTTAAGAATTTGTTCACGCGTTCCCTTTCCGGGAACAAATCCCGACTGTTCAACCGGTATTTGATTATCGAGAAAGTGGCCAAGCCTGTTGTTAAGGATCCTTAACAAGATCTTACTGGCGTGTGACATCAGTGAAATGGTCCTGTAATTTTCACATTTCTTTGTTGATCCTTTTTTGTGCAGTGGAATGACGGCTGACTGTGTCCAGTCACTCGGCCACTGACCAGTCTTCCAGATCTTCCTACAAAGACGATGAATAACTTCTGCACCGCCAGGCCCCAGATTTTGAAGCATCGCTGCTGAAACACCGTCTGGCCCTACAGCATTATGCTTCAACTTCAACAAAATCAATGTTAACATGAAGAATTGATGTATCAACCATTTGACCCAAATAAGTTCAACTAAGAACATGATTGCATCGACTTACGTATCTTATTAGCCTGTACTAAGATATTGTTCAATTTGTATCTTAATTGTTCAATCATTTCAACTATGAAGCTTGTTTAGTATAATATAATATACCATTCTTTTTCAATTATACTATGACTTACTTTGTCTCATTTACTAAGACATTTCTTTCAGATCTCTACTTTTTATACGCACCGTGCTAAATAATGCT
This sequence comes from Pammene fasciana, assembly GCA_911728535.1. Classification (NCBI taxonomy): domain Eukaryota; kingdom Metazoa; phylum Arthropoda; class Insecta; order Lepidoptera; family Tortricidae; genus Pammene; species Pammene fasciana. The sequence continues at coordinate 2,324,052 of OU452296.1, forward strand.
GGTCCTCGTACTCATATTATACTCGAGGCATTCTTAAATGCTAAGATATACTTACATTTATTTCAGATCTTTTTGGCGATCGATCTAGACCGGTTTAGCTTCACAAACACGGGAGGAGGCGTGCTCGTGAAACAGGTCAAGGCCGATCCTCAAAAAGATCTGAAATAATAGTACATTGTGTATTAAGGGCGGTAAACAAGAATTTACGAACAAGTTCCGAGTTCGTAATTCCTGTACCGCCCGTGGTACACACAATGTTTTTCATCACTCTTGTGAGGAAGAAAAATAAAAACTCTGCCCAATTACGCAGTTTTATTGAGTAGCGTTGCGTGATAGTTTATTGTAGGTACGATATCGTGACCGCGCCCCCCGCCCCCCGCGCTCCGGGCTCCAGCACCGCGCGTGCCCGGCCCCGCGCCGTGTAAGAGAGAGATGGAATATACATTACAGCCCGAGGTCTCAATGAACGATCTACGGCCCACAACGCCTACGCGTAACAACAGCTCATACGAACAAGAGTGATGAAAATGTATATTTTAGTATTTAAGACTAATGCCTTGAGTACAATACGAGTACGAGGACCAGCATTAGAGCTCATCAAGACGGTGCGTGAACTCGCATGCAATTTTAGTTACATTGTGGACCATTGAGGTTACATCAATTCAGCCGACCGATCAAATCACGCAATGTAATGAAACTCGCATGCGAATTCTCGCACCGTTAAAATGAGCCCTAATTCAGCACGGCGCATATAAAAACTAGCACAGGAAATTTATCCAATTTAAACGAATAAGTAGTCAATAAAGTATAACAATAAAGAAAGAGATAAAACATAATTAAACTAAATCGGGCCCTAAAGTTTTATGAAAAGGGGGTAAATGAATAAAACAAAAAATATTTAAAATAAGATGTTATTTATTCATGAATAGTGCTACTAGAATAGTGGGTTAGGTTACGTTAGTGCCAAAATTACTATCCCCTCCCGCTCAACCCCCCGTACCCCGCACCGCAGGGTTATAAGGGTCGCTGTTCAAACCTAACCTAAACCACTTTTCTAGTAGCATTTCGTTTGTGTAAGGGTCGCAGTTCAATCCTAACCCACTTAGCTGATAGCAGTTCAAACCTAACCTAACCTACATTTCTAGTAGCATTTCGTTATGCTACTAGAAAAGTGGGTTAGGTTAGGTTTGAACTGCGACCCTTACAGAAACGAAATGCTACTAGAAAATTGGGTTACGTTAGGTTTGAACTACGACCCTTACAGAAACGAAATGCTACTAGAAAAGTGGGATAGGTTAGGTTTGAAATGCGGCCCTTATAGAAACGAAAAATGCTACTAGAAAAGTAGGTTAGTTTAGTTAATTTTGGTGATCACGAATGATGTACAACCTTATTCAATGAATTTAGCACCCCACAGATCTTATTCCAGTTAAAAGTAACATCATAAATCCTTTCTTTGCCACCCCATGCCGTCAATCCGCGGCGGCCTTAATGTATTTTACTTAGAATCAATATAACATGTTTATTATTAAACAAAACATTATAATTTTACTTATACATCTACATTATCTTAATATAACATGTTTATTATTAAACAAAACATTATAATTTTACTTATATATCTATTTTAAATTGTACAACGTAACGTGACATATTTTTTGCCATTGCTTGAAACATTAATATTACACGGTATTGGAGATACTAATGAATTGTAGAATTTGATAACTCTCTGTGCAGTGTTTTGTTCCATAACTACAGAGGTAGTTACCCCGTACCACATACCTATCTAACTTAACCTACTTTTCTAGTAGCATATCGAAATTCTACTAGAAAAGTGGGTTAGGTTAGGTTAGCACTGCGACACTTACAGAAACGAAATGCTACTAGAAAAGAGGGCTAGGTTAGGTTTGAACTGCGACCCTTACAGAAACGAAATGCTACTAGAATAGTGGGTTAGGTTAGTGCCAAAATTACTATACCCTCCCGCTCAACCCGCCGTACCCCACACCGCAGGGTTATAAGGGTCGCTGTTCAAACCTAACCTAACCCACTTTTCTAGAAGCATTTCGTTTCTGTAAGGGTCGCAGTTCAATCCTAACCTACTTAACTGATGTCTGTGATAGTGAAAATAAGATGGCGAAGAAAAGACGTTTGCGCCGCTATTGATATGAATCAGTATGATAAAGGTACCTAGATAGGTAGTCATACATTGCAATCAGTGAGGAGGGACTCTGTAGCAGTCGACCCTTTGTCATATTCGGATGACATTTTATAAATGCCTTTTTGTATGAAGTACCATACAGGGTATGTGTCAATCGAGTACTCCGCATTTAGGGCCCATATTACTTTGTAGCATGTATCAATTGCGTGCATTATGGACTGTCTTTCATATATTACCGATCTGTTCGCAACGACTAAAAACGTATCGATTTTTTCGAAAGACTCACCCACTACGATAACGTATGGCTGGGATGGCAATCCTATTTTTTGTAGAGCGGTTATACGAAGTTCGATTGTCTGGCTAATTTCTGCACTGGACTTGACATGCTTTATGAAACCTTCCCTTACTTCCACTTTGCTGGGCTTCCAACTTTGGCTTGCATTCGAACCTCGCTTCTTCTTTTGGCGGACTGCCGCAGTGTTCAGCAACAGTGGAATGGTGAGAAATCCGGCTATGTTCGTATTTTCCTCATTGGGTGCTAAAAAAAATGCGGCTATTAAATTTAAGAACACCTTAGGACCGGTTTACCACACAAATCAAACGATGATTCATCTTAATTTGTACAGGTTAAGCTGTCGATTGAGATCTGCTAATGTCATGCATACATCCAGGGCCGGAACTAGGGTAGAGCGAGTGGAGCGGCCGCACTAGGCGCCGGATGGAAAGGGGGGCGCCAAAATGGCAAATGAAAAAACAAAAAGGTTTAAAAGACGCGAGTGTGGCGGGGGCCCCAAAATACGCTTGAAAACTTCGACGAAGGGCGCCAAAACCCGATTTTGCTCTACCCTGATCAAGGGCTCGGGCCGGCACTATACATCCATGGTTTGAACTTTGATTTTTGTGGTAACACCTGGACGTACGCAATCTTTTTATGTAAAAGTCACTAACAGTCATGTAATGTAACATGCCGCGCGACTGACTCATTTTCCAATGTATTTATATATTTTACGTACTGGTATAACTTAATTTTAATCAATAAAAACCTTACTCTATTCACCTCTCCAAGCAAAAATCGCGAAACAGGTGTTAGATTAGGGTGAATTATTTATAAATGAAGTACAAAATTAAAAAATCGTTGTGTTCATTCCATTCAAAAAGAAACGATCTTTCATAATATGTATACAAATCTATAGAAGTTATGTTAGTTACTGCAAAATAACATCAAAAAGTTGAGCGAAATCGGAAAAAAAGTTTACCGGACTCTTAAACCTATTCATTATACGGCGTACGGTACACATTATATTACTAAGCAAGCGCCACTTGCACCCTCCCACTAACCCGGGGTTAACCCGTTAAACTGTTAACCCAGTGTCAAATAATACTGGTAACCATGGTAACTCTAGGTTTAACCTGTTAGTGGGGTGGTGCAATCATTCCAAAATATGTTCTATCCAAGCATGTGACTACAACTGAAATAGTCATTTGTGCAACAAGAGAGGAAAGTTGATTTTTCTTGCGAGTGTTGATTTTGAGTCCCGAGCAAGCGAAAGAATCTTGAGCGTAGCGAGGGATCTCAAGAACACGAGATGTAAAAAACTTTTCTCTCGTGTGACACATACAACTTTTCACCTCAGTCAGTAGTGAGAACATATTAAAGTTAAAAAAACACATTTATTTACATTCCTGAATGAAAAGCATCATCATTATGACGAAAGCTTCTAGAAACAGAATTTCACTCCCTGGAGTGATGAAAGTCGCACTTTCGTCACTCCAGGGAGTGAGGAAAGTAGGCTTGTTCGAACTGCTGAGGTGAAAAAAAAATATTTTTATTTTCTAAAGGAGACATAGAAAACCGTTACTTTATACTTACAATTGCTAAGTGCGACCAGGTCGTGGAGGAATGGATCAGTTGACTTTTTCAGACGTAAGTCCTTGGAGCTTTATTTTCATTAATGGAAAATTAATGAATAAATTGTCCTTGTAAATTCCATGCGCAGCATTGAAGTCATTGTGTAGCTGGAATGATAAAGCATAATGAGTATAAAATAAGAACAGCATATAAAATAAGTATGTACCTACAAATTATTAACTATGCACCAGTGGTCGGTAGATGCGGTTACACAAGCCAGGTACAAAATAGCTTCATTGAGTTGATATAATATATATATATATATATATATATATATAGAGATACCAACACGGTAAATGTTGATCTTTCGAGACGTATGATCAGTTAATTGTTGATCCAAAAACAAATGTTGATCCGGAGGCCTTATGTTGATCTATTACGCTTTTTCTAATACTGATGTGGCTCTGATCGGATCAACATTTGCCATTTTAGTCACATGACATGGCTGAAAATAACGCTTGTCAAATGTGGCTCCAATATACAAATCCGCTCCGATAAATGTTGATCCGATTCAAACGGACCAATCACGATGAAGCACTTTATGACTTCTTCTGTGATTGGCCGATGGAAGTCAATGCAACGTTGCCGTTCTGCTTACTAGATTTGTTGATCCGTTGAGAATCGAAAATCAAAGTTTTTATATTAATATAAGAATATGCATTCGTTTGAATTGATTTTAATAAAATGCGGTCAGATATTGGATGGGGGGGATTCGGCGGAACGAGTGATTGGATGGGTAGTTGTTTGGTATGGGTTGTATGGTTGGTTGGGATAGATTTCCACGTGTTTGTGGAGGGCATCAGGATCGAAGTAGCTTATCGAGGTTTGAATATCAGTTTTGCACCTACTCACCCCATTTTACGGTACTTAGTTTGGGACTAGAAGGCGCTATGATGTGATACGTTCCTAATATTCAGTATTATAGTTAAGTACCTATTGTCAAGCTAGTAAAAGTGAATAGCTAGTTATTATATTTACCAAAGAATATCCTTGTGGCTTTTTTAGTGCTGGATATTTTTCAAAGTAACTTTCAATACTTTCTTTACCAGCGTCGTATAAAGTCCGCGTTCTTGCTTTTAAAGTTCTCTCCCACTTCTCTTCAACTAAACACCAAGGATCAGAAGAATTTTCGAGCCATTGCAAATCGTCCTCAATATTCTCCTCATTGTCCTCACCACATGTGAAAATATTAGGCAAAGGCCTCGGAGATGGAACAGATGAGCACGTTGGACTATTTCCTCGGTTTCGTTTTCCATTTCCCTTAGGTAGAGCACCTAAATTCTGAAGGCGTCTGCGCTGATTTAGTACTTGATGCACAAGCTTGCCCCTGGCTTGGAGTACCTGGCCATTGGCAGTGGTGCAAGCTGGGATGTAATAAGATGTTGTTCTCTCGCCGGGAAAAACCTCTTTTATTCTAATAGCCCATCTATAATAGATCCCACCTGTGATGGCTGATGAGTTATTTTGATTCAGTATTTTCTTGGCAATCACGGCCGCCAGCAAATTTCGAGCACTATCCCCTTGTAGGCTTTTCCCTTTAAATGCCAGGAGTGAGGCGGAGTCAAGCGACTCCTTTAAAAGATTTTCCAAAATCTGAAAATTAATTTAGAAACTTTACTTTTCATTCGCCTATTTAATTAAAGTTTGTGAATTAGTAGATATACAGTGTGTTTTTTTTAAGTGGGCCAATATGGGAAAATCCTAAAGCATAGGAGATACAGGGAAACTATCTTAAGAAACATTAAGTAATTTTTTTGAGAAAAATAAATTTGGTATAGTCAAAATTTGACTAACTTCTGGGTAATTTGCAGAAAAAATGTACCTTTACTTTTTTTTTAATTTCATATATCTTTGAGTCTATCGTATGCAGAATCATGAGCTCTATCGAGTCTGATAGAATAAAAAAAATGGCAAAACAGTCCCAAAATTTACATACAAAATAATTCGTTACGTTCATAGAAAAAGTGTAACGAAACTGAGAAATTATCAGTACTTTTAGTAATTGTCGGTACTTTTTCTATGAACGTAACGAATTATTTTGTATGTAAATTTTGGGACAGTTGGGACTAAGTAAAGGTACATTTTTTCTGCAAATTACCCTTCTACTGTTCCGATTTTTTTCTTTCCATACAATAAAATGATCCTCTCATGAAACTGACTAGATCTGCGTCAAAAAAAATCATCAAAATTATTAATTTTTAGGGACAACATACACTTGACCAAAATTCTGACTATACCAAATTTATTTTCTCAAAAAATTACCTAATGTTTCCTAAGACAGTTTCCCTGTATCTCCTATACTTTAGGATTTCCCCATACTGGCCCACTTAAAAAAAACCGGCCAAGTACGAGTCGGACTCGCGCATGAAGGGTTCCGTACCATTATCTATAATAAAAACTATTATCTATAATAAATTCGCAAGGTCGTATCTGCCTAAGTACGTAGTTTTTTGTAGATAACTCAAAAACGCCTAAACCGATAATGTTCAAAATAATTTTCGTTGAAAGAATATTCAAAGGTGTTGTATCTTCTTGAATTTTTTCATAATTTTTGGACTTGCGGTTCAAAAGTTACGGGGGACGGGGACACAATTTTTAAGAATTTCGGAGTCATTATTTCTGAATATATCCACTTAATCAATTTTTTTTAAAGAAACCTCAATGTTATTTTTAAAGACCTATCGATTGATGTGCATCATGCTGATATTTGGTAAAAAAATATTTTTTGACAATTACTTGCATGTATGAAGTGCCCCCCCCCCCTAAAATGATTTTTTTCAGAAATTTTACTACATAACTAAGTAGCAACACACACAATACACTTTATGTAAAAATTTGATAATGATACGTCTTATAGTTTCCGAGTAAAATGGCTGTGACACGGACGGACAGACAGACAGACACACATGACGAATCTATAAGGGTTCCGTTTTTTGCCATTTGGCTACGGAACCATAAAAACACACTGTATAATATGACTGATTGCCACGATAATAAATAAATATCTGGGAAACCGATCTTTGCTCGGAAAACATAAAAAAATCTAGATCGATTTTTCGCCCCCGAAAACCCCCATATAGCAAATTTCATCGAAATCGTTAGAGCCGTTTCCGAGATCCCCAATATACAGGTGGATTTTCTTTTTGGGACAGTGATGGCAGCTACCAGGAGTACCAGGTCCCGTGCTGCTACGAGAAAACGAAATTTCGTATAAAGATAGTTTGAGTCCCGGGGAAGGACATAGGATACTTTTTATCTCAGAAATCACCCCTTAAGGGAGTGAAAAGGGGGGTGGAAGTTTGTATGGGGAATCGTTAAAACGCAGATTGGATAAAAATAAGCTACCCAAGTTACTAACTCCACGCAGACGAAGTCGTGGGCAAAAGCTAGTAATCAATATTATGAAAACAAACTAAAATGATATAAAATAGCTTACTTACCCTGCACTCAGTACTAGGCTCAGCAGTCTTAAAATTTTCCTTTTTTGAAGGCAGCTTTTCTTCATCTTGTATAACTATTAAGTCAGCAGTGGATATATCCATCAGAGACAAATCCATCAGCGTCTACAAATTAATGATGCAATTAATATCATATAGTTACATTCAAACATACTAAGAGCAAAACTCCTAACTGTACAGTCGACGTCAAATATATGTTTACACTTTTGAACCAAGTCGAATGCGTCTTCATACTAATTGTTAGCGACCGCATTCGAGTAGGTAAAAAAGTGTAAACATATTTATGACCTCGACTGTACATTGGTGAACCTTATTACAAAAGGTCCTATTATCCACCATTCTACAGTTACTAGTGTGGGCATAACTATAAAATTATATTGTACAGTCGAGGTCATAAATATGTTTACACTTTTTTACCTACTCGAATGCGGTCGCTAACAATTAGTATGAAGACGCATTCGACTTGGTTCAAAAGTGTAAACATATATTTGACGTCGACTGTACAAACCCCCCAAGTTGTTACCAGTGGTGGATATTTTCCCACCTTTTACCACTGGTAACTAACTACTTATACTGATATTACTATAACATCTGGGATTTTTTTCCTAGGAGTAAGTAGTGGTAACAACTTGGTGGTAACTAGTGGGAATAAGCAGGTTTCACATATGTTCTTTTTAATCCGTCTTATTCTCTTTCTAACATTGTCCCATTTCTTTTCTAACACCTAACTACTACTAACGGCTAACAGCTAGCTACTTTTTCTACTTTGTAAGTAATGATAAACTATATATATATATATATAGGTATAATTGTATGTGGTATTTACTGAGGTATTAACAGATGAAAACTCTGCCTTCCACGTGTTCCAGCATCTCATGAAAAGGGACCTAGGACCGGCTAATGGAATTAGTTCTTTTATATCTTCATATACTAACGCCGATAAGGATTGAATTGTTATTTGTTGTTCTGAAAATAATTATCACAATTCGTATAAGCGGGCAACAAAGTACATACTTACTCGTAGTACATGCGTTTCATTTTACACAGCGCGTGCGCCCAAAAAGTGCACGGAATGACACGGAACTATTATAGACGGAGAGCTGGCCACGTCAGATATGACACAATAATGAGAGCAACGAAACCCCTCTAGTTAGTTTGCTATACTATGCTTATTTCTAGATCCGGACATCTGGCAGCTGTAAAGTGGTGGCGGTCAAAGTTCTGGCTTTGATCCAATATTATGAAAAATTATGTCATTAATTAGATTATATAATATCCAAAAGTTTCGGTTGGGGGAAGTAGTGCCAAATGATTGATTATACTTAATGTAATTTTTGGTTACTCGCCTACTGTTTTTGTTTGCGCAATAATACACATTGTTTTTTGTTTTAATGTTAAAATATAGGCCCTGTTCTCTATGAATGACACAACTTCAGCAGTTTTTACCTATATCTGTATTACTTTTTTCCAACTTAAAAACTTTGTTGGCCAGTCACTCAGTGCTCCACTCATTAAAAGCTGCCAGATGCCCGGATCTAGTAATAGGGATGGTTATGCAATCTAACTGGACTGGTTAATAAACTCTCATTATTGTGTCATATCTGACGTGGCCAGCTCTTAGACCATTACCCTAGCCGCAGACACTCGGAATTTTCATACGATTTCCGTACGGAATGACAGGTGGGAACAGGACGTCGGTCTACAAATGCATAGCGCTCTCCCGCTTGCACATGTCATTGCGTACGGAAAATTCCGTGTGTGCGCGGCCAGAGGCCAGTTTTATAAAGCTACAAGTTACAATTTACAAGCTGAAGTCTCTTTCTAACACGTAGGGTTAGAAAGAGAGTTCCGCTTGTAAATTGTAACTTGTAGTTTTATAAAACTGGCCCCTGGTTTAACCCTTTTCGTCCTGGTGGTCATCTCTACTGACAGGTAATTTCGAAGGGGATGTATGTAAATAGGGTTTACATACATCCCCTTCGAAATTACCTGTACAAAAAAATAGTGTTTTTCCCCTTTTTTAGTCATAAGCCATAGATATCCTCAAACATTACGCCTTTATTACAATAAACAAAAATGTATGACACAAAGGGTTAAGTATTGTTTTGCGACGAATAGAATAGATGCTGCTCTATAGCATCTACCTACCTATTTACCTATAGCTATAGTATATAAGTAATTTAAATTTGGCAACAAACTACATAGGTACTTAGGTAGTAGGTATCTGTGTATCATTACGAGCCTGCGCGTGCAAAATGCACTAAACTATTAAGGATTGTTTTGCCACGACTAGAATAGATGCTATGCTGGTCAACCAAATCTTGTCAGTAAAAAAAGGCGCGAAATTCAAATTTTCTATGGGACGATATCCCTTCGCGCCTACATTTTTTAAATTTGCCGCCTTTTTCTACTGTCAAGATCTGGTTGACCAAGGATATTATAATATAATATACCTAATTAAAATTTCGGTCAGGTTCATGGTAGGGACGATTTAACACCGCGCACGGCTTGCCTAAAAATCGTATGCAGAGGCATAGTTTGGTAACCTTATGCCTTGGGCAAAAAAAGCATGGCGGCCACCCCAAGCGTCATAGCAATTCGTCTTAAAAACCTGCCCTAACAAGACACTGACCAATCAAACAAAAACAAGTAATCAGATATAATGTACTTACTGGTGAATTCAGGTATTAAGGCTGGGAGCTCCCAAGCCTTCAACAGCTCACAAACTTCATCCATGTTATTATTTCAAATCTCAATGGTTGCACATGCACGACACTACTAGGTATGTAAATACACTAGTTCGTTGAAAATGCGAAGACCGAGCTCCGCGTAGGGCTGAAGGCCCGAAGCGTCCAGGATGCTTAATCACAGAACAATATTACAGACTACAAATTTTGTAGTCTGCGGAACGCGAGGCTGAGTGAGACTGACTCCCCGCTCGACCCGCTCCAACGGTCGTACGCGCCGCGCCAAGACGGCGCGGGCGGGGCGCGGGCGAGGCGCGGGCGGGGAGGACCGCGGGTGCACAAGTGCCCTCTCTTTCTCTCTCTTGATTGATCGGATTAACCGATTGTCTAATTTAATTATTAAGAAAATCGATTTAACAAATAATTCTTAGTAGAATGGAATATTTGTTTCGTAATTAATACAGTAACTTGATCATAATGGAATTGAATGTTTTATTTTCGTTGTTCTAAATATTATATGTTTAGTTGATTGAACTACCAAATCTTATGTAAATCAACAAATACAACATAATTAAATAAACTATTAAACTGTTCATAACTATTAACATGTTTATCTGTTTTAATTAATTTGTTAAAGATTGAATTAACCTACGTTACATAATTATGCCAACAAGTTAATAATAGATGCAAAGTATACAATTGTTAGGATTAATGACATACCTGCTTTATTAGTTCAATCACAGATACACTTATTGTTTTAAGTAATCAGCGTTCTTTAATTTAGATATGATCGTTATTGTTGTAATTAACTTTACGCCAACTAAGAGAAAACTGCTCTTAGTTGGTCTTCATTTTTTAGAGTGTAATTGTGTTCTTTTAAGAATTACTAATAACTCCATATCGATGAAGTGGGACTCTTCTCTCACTGCAACATTTATCCAATTGTTTCGGCGTAAACTAATGGCAATATCAACCATATTTCAGTGAGGACCTGTTCATCACATCCAAGCTATGGGGCACGTCCCACCGACCCGACCTGGTGGAGGGCGCCATCAAGACCACGCTCCAGGACCTGGGTCTGCAGTACCTGGATCTGTACCTCATCCACTGGCCCCAGGCGTACAAGGTACAAGACTAATACATAACCCGCTGATATGATTATAACGGTGCCATGCTCCATCGATTTCAACTCTAAGTGCCTGCTACTTGTATTAGAACTGCCCTCCAGCTGCACACTAACTGCACGACGACTGCACAGCTAACAGCTTCTGTACAAGATGCAGCTGGTTGCAGTCCGTCTGTATCGGCCCTTAGAAGCAACGCGGATGCCAAGCTTTACCGTAAATCTCAACCAAAGTTGGGAAAACTCTGAAGATAAAAGGGAATATTCAGTTGTATTCACAAGTATCCAAAGAATATCCCTATCTCTAGACTGACTTATGCACGCGGACTACATAGACACCTCATCATTAAGCTTTTACAGGGAGCACGAGGTCACCACACATAAGCGCAACTTTATTCGTAAATTTCTACGATTTCAACAGCACATCTCAATAGTATTTTACACCAATTTGTAGTATAACAATCCAGGTTCACGCCTGTAACTTGATTTTTGTAGATATTTTTCATTCACATGAGTAATGACGAAAAACGGTAACTCAACTGAAATAAGCGGTCGCGCTCTCATACAAAATTAGTACGGGAACTATGTGTGGTGACCTCGAGTTGTACGTATCTATCTAGTGGTTGAGGTTATCTGTCTGTGCCTATGAATGAATTAGTAGGTGATTTTACCTGATACCAATGTTTCTAAACAGGGCCGGCCCGAGCATTCCCGGCGCCCTAGGCAAGAGACTGAAATGGCGCCCCATTTTAGAGAATTCGTGACAAAATAACGCGCAATTTTTTTTTCAAATGAATAGGTAGGTAACTGTTATTTTACGCCAATATAAAGTGCTAACTTTTTAACTTACTAAGTGGAAGTGCTAACTTACAATTCACGCTTGCACCCTTTCTCGTTGTAGACTGCCATCTAGTGCAACATAAAAATATACCCCCTTTTTACAGCCCCATAGGTTATCTTTACCCACATTTGCCCCCATAGTAAAGAATGAAGGGTAAAGATGACACCCGCATTTATTTGCGTCCAGAGGAAATAAATCGTTTTTATTCGTAATGGACATCTGCCTTTTTAGGTTTCCGTAGTCAAAATAACTAAAAATCTTATAGTTTTACTAGACCGGTCTGCGTGTCCTTCCTTAGCCCAGTAAACATCACTACAAGCACAAGCCAGCTGAAATTCTTGATGAATGTCAGGGTGGAAAAAATAACGGGCCTGGAGGAGAAATACCTTATAAAGAAAGAAAATTCCTTTCATTTTTAGGGTTCCGTAGTCAACTAGGAACCCTTATAGTTTCGCCATGTCCGTCCGTCCGTCCGTCCGCGGTCTAGCTCAGTGACCGTTAGCAATAGAAAGCTGAAATTTGGTTTGAATATGTGCATTAACAAAGCCGACAAAACGGTAGAATATAAACTGGAAAAATATATGTTGTTAGGGTACCTCCCGTACACGTGAAGTGGGGGGCGAATTTTTTTTTCGTTCCAACCCAGGTGTGTGTGGGGTATCGTTGGATAGGTCTTTTAAAAAGAATTAGGATCTTCTAAAACAGTTTTTGGATGAAACTAATATTTTCCTAAATAATAGCTCTGAAAGTTTAAAACAGGGCGTCCCCCCCCATCTAACTTTTGAACCGTGGGTCAAAAATTTTGAAAAAATCATGAAAGTGAGGCCTAATAAGTACCTTCAATGAAAACTATATTGAATTAAATCGGTTGAGCCGTTTTTGAGTTATCGCTCAAAAACCCATAGTGAAAGGTCTTAAGTGAAATGACTTAAGCGCCAAATTTCCCTTAAGAAACGACCTTTTGAATTAATGAGTTGTAATAGGCCTTCAACTAGAAAGAAAGAAAGAAAGATAATACATTTATTTAACGCCACAACATCATACATTACAAAAATATATAAGTAGCAAAAATACAAGTTACATATTGAGACGTTAAAAAAGGATACCCACTCAGCATGTTGCCACGGCAAGCCATGGCGCTGATTTTCAGTGGGAACCTACTTAAACTACTTAACCTAACTTAAAACTAGTAAACAGTGGCGACACATACGCCAACAACACGAGTTTCACAAAAGAAATTAGAAACATAAGAATAATGTACATACCAGTAATATTTTTTTTTCTCATAGCCTATACTGTCTCCCACAGCTGGGCAATTTTTTTTATAAAAAGAGAAATTTAGAATAGTCTTAGGTCAGTATATTAAAATATATTTATATGTATATCAGTACCGCACTAATTAAAAACAAGAAAAAGAAAAAAAAATAAAAAAAATATATAATGGTATCTTACACTGAGGATTCAATTTGGGTAGTCAAAAAGTGCTTACGGCATTTAAATTTAAAACTGCCTACCGATTTAAGCGCTCGAATGGAGGTGGCAGGTTATTCCAACATTTCGTGGCAGCGTAACGAAAACTGCCACGAAAAGCCGCTGATTGGTGACCGGGGCAGACAAGCTGCAGGTACCTACATGACCTGACCTCCTTGGATCTGGAGTTATGAGCCCAAGCTAGCTTATTATAAAGGTACGATGGTGCCTGGCGGTTCACAATTCCAAACATAAGATTGGCTAAATGGACATTTTGACGCGTGGACATCTTCATAATGCGATTTTTGTTTATATAAGGTGTGACGTAAGATCGAGGAGGGATATTGAAGCAAAACCGCGCACAGGCATTTTGCACTCTCTGCAATTTTGCAACTACGGAACCCTACACTGAGCATGGCCCGACATGCTCTTGGCCGGTTTTCTTTATAGTTATAGTTTTGTCATGTCCGTCTGTCCGTCCGTCCGGCCGTATATCACAGCAATGTTATTCGTAAACTATAGATCATTGACGTGTAACAAAAATAACGCAAAACCAAAACCGACCAAGTGCGTGTCGGGCCGCAAACCACGAAGAATGGGGGTTTTCTTCGTGCCTACAATCAAAAAAACTAATATAAAAAAACCGGCCAAGAGCATGTCGGGCCATTCAATATAGTTTTCATTGAAGGTACTTATTAATAGGCCTGACTGTCATGATTTTTTTCAAAATGTTTGGACCCGCGGTTCAAAAGTTAGATGGGGGGGGGGGGGACGCCCTGTTTTAAACTTTCGGAGCTATTAGTTACGAAAATATTAGTTTTATTCAAAAACTGTTTTAAAAGACCCTAATTCTTTTTAGAAGACCTATCCAACAATACCCCACACAACTGGGTTGCAACGAAAAAAAATTTCGCCCCCCACTTCACGTGTACGGGAGGTACCCTAACAAAATATATTTTTCCAGTTTTTATTCTACCATTTTGTCGGCTTGGTTAATGCACATATTCAAACTAAATTTCAGCTTTCTAGTGCTAACGGTCACTGAGCTAGACCGCGGACGGACGGACGGACGGACGGACATGGCGAAACTATAAGGGTTACGTTATGCCATTTTGGCTACGGAACCCTAAAAAAGAAGGATAACTCGAAAATGACTCTACCGCTAACGCTACGTAACGAATTTACGTTGAAAGAATTTACAGTGATGTACCTTCTTGTATTACTAGAGAGAAACATTTCCATACACAATATGTGTCCAACTGTCCAGCTCTAGACATACCCTCACCAGACAACCAAGTAATAGTTAACTGTTTATACAGTGAGCGCGGGTCGATGACAGAAGGTTCTACTAATTGGGTTCAGTGTGATACAATGCCATATGTGGGTACATCAACGATGCGCCAAACAAGTGGACAGATGTAAATTACTGGACTTATGTACCAAAGATTTTATTTGTACACGCTGCACTGCTAATGCTAACGACTACTCCGAGTGTGTTGGCAACGTAACCAATTTATCAGTTATACAAAAATTTAAAATATTGACAAACGATTTACTTGACGACGTCCATTACTATAATTTTTTTTCGATGCCGCCGTTTGGCGCCCCCCTAACACGAGCGCCCTATAGTCTGTATTTTTAGGTATTTAAATAAAAGTAAACAAAATCTACCCTCCAATGGCTCCTTAAGCCAGTTGAGGGTAGATGAAAACATTACATAATCAAATAATGTAGGTTAAAGTCAGGTTGTTCGTTCAGTGACAGATCTAGGCGCTTTTGTATTTGGTTATATAATACTCTTTTTGGTTGGTTAACCAATAAATGTTATAACTACCCGAGAATGTACAAATTGTTTGTTTACTTTCATTTAAATACCTAAAGATACAGACTATAGGCGATCGCCTAGTTCGCCTATATGGACGGGCCGGCCCTGTTTCTAAAATTCCAGGAAGGTGGCGAGCTATTCCCAAAAGACAGCTCCGGCAGGATCATCTACTCAAAGACGGATTACGTGGACACCTGGACAGCGATGGAGAAGCTAGTTGCCGCCGGCCTGACGCGCAGCATTGGTCTCTCAAACTTCAACAGGAAGCAGATTGAGAGAGTCCTCGCTGTCATAGTCATAGTCATAGTCAATCATTTATTTGCATTAAAACACATAACAATGCATGCAGATACAATTTTAGGCAGTAGCTTACATAAGGCAAGTCAAATATAGAATTATTATTATAATGATTATGACAAAAATAAAAGCTAGTAAAAGAACAATAATTTAAACAAGATGTCAGGTACAAAATATTGGCAATAAAAAATAAAATAATCATATAAAGTTGTGTAACAAAGTAAATAAAAATGTCAGGTACATTGGTCAAAGGACGTAATGTCAGGTACATTGGTCAAAGATCTTTTCATAATATTCATTTATTGAGTAAAATGGCCGTTTAAGAAAATATTCCTTAACTGTCTTATCAAACGTTTTTAAGTCTTCTATATTCTTCATTTCATTTGAGGTTGGAGGAGGCTGTAGCTAAGATCCCACCTCAAGTTTTACAGGTAAAATATGGAGTTAAGCGCTCATTACATTTACCATTTTATTGGAAACTATCCAATGAAAGGGACAGAGAAATGACGTATCGTCTCATGCTACATCTCTGCCTACGATGCAAAACTTAGCCTGGCTTGAAAAACAGGGTTTTCTTCACTAAAAACTTATTTATTTCTTATTCCTGAGATGACCGCCTTTCTCCCATCTCAGGAATAAGATATAAATAGCTACGTGATAAAGGAAACCATGTTTTTGCAAGCTAGGCAAAGTTATGCATCGTAGGCAACGTTGTAGCACGTGAAGGTACCTATTTAAAATTTGGAATGGTGCTACAAAAAGGAAGATGTAGTAGACCCTTTACACTCATTAGTCATTACACATGTTTACCAGTTCTACTAATCGTACAATATACGCTACGCTAATGTATTACTTAGTGAGAGATTGAATAAGTCTATACTATACCTATGAATATCAACAAAGTGGGACCTTTCACTAAACTCTTACACACCAATAGTTGTTTATAGTTGTACAGCATTCTGGCGTCGCCATTGTCCTGATGACGGCTCATGTTATGTAAACTTCAAAAGTTTGCATAACATTGTTACAATAGGTTTTACAAAAGCATGATATAAACAATGTATTTAACGTAGGTACTGATTTAAACTCACACTCATTATTTTGACAAAAACGGGACTTAAGAGTCGCCAGGACGCTCGCGTAAACTCGCGTCCCCATACAAACATTGGACATTTTAGTAGTAGGTACAGATCTATGTCGGTAATTAGTTTTCGTTGCTAAAAATTGTAATACAAAGAAAATATAGCAAAAATAAGTTTTGTATGGAAATCGGTATCTGGCTTTATTTTCTTTGTATTACAATTTTTAGCAACGAAAATGAATTACCAACATAGATCACTGCTAAAATGCCCATGCCAAATTTCATGGTTCTAAAGCATGTCGTTTTAAAATGAGAGCTGAACTACGTTTGTATGGGAACGCGAGCGTCCGGCGACTCTTAATCGCGTACATTACTTTACAAAAATCAGGAAAATTACAAAACTAAGTCTATGCGATTAAGTACCGTTTTTGTCAAAATAGTATTGAAAGTTCATATTACCAACATACTTAACAATTTAAATCCTTTCCAGGTGGAAGTACACCCATACCTGAACCAGCAGAAGCTCTACGACTTCTGCAAGTCCCAGGGCATCGCGGTCACAGCGTATTCTCCCCTCGGCTCGCCCGACCGTCCCTGGGCCAAGCCTGGAGACCCGCAGCTCACTGAGGACCCCAGGATCATGGCTGTTGCTGACAAATATGGGAAGACCACGGCGCAAGTGCTTATCAGGTAATAAAAGTGTTTAGCAGTTCAGCATACTGTGCTTAGAAAACAGATAGAGAATAATTTTATATCGAAACAGTAAAATCCATGAGAGAAGGGTCGCGTTTTGCGGGTGGTAAAATTGCTTGAAAAAACTTACAACACAGTGTATCAATTAGCCTTAAATAAATAAACTTAATCTTCTGGAATTGCAGGCGTCCATAATCTACGGTAGCTGCTTACTATCAGGCAGGCCGTATGCTCGTAGCCACCGCTATCCCATGTCATATCAAAGACAAACTTTGTTTAACAACATAACATTATCTTTACAGATACGCGATAGACCGCGGGCTTATTGTGATCCCCAAGTCGGTGACGAAGTCACGCATCATCCAGAACTTCCAGGTGTTCGACTTCAAACTAACGCCCGAAGACCTGCAGGCCATCGCGAGCTTGGAGTGCAACGGACGAGTCTGCAAAATGGACGAGTAAGTAATTCAGAATGTCCAGTTCTTCGACTTCAAACTGACGCCTTGGAAAGGCCTATAGGATTATTCTACGATTAATACAATTGTTCTCTTTTTATTGGTTTACTTTTAGGCATTTCCAAACACTGATTATTAACACACAATGGAAGGGATGCAACTATGGCTAGAACACTAGAATGAAACAATAATACATGCATCTAATTCTGACCTGTTGACAGAACAAAAAATTGTTGCATCAGTAGATTGCTTTATATAATTCTTGAGAAGTGGCAGTAAAGGCCCATTTACATTAGTAAATTATGGCATAGTATGAACCACAAACATAGGAATATATAATTCAGATATCTATGGTATGAACGCTCTTTTTTGACTGTCTTCAAAATGTCAAAAATGTTTGAAGAGTTATTAACGTTAGCAACAAGCATTTATGTCTCATTTATGCTTTTCAAAACCCTAAAACTTTTTCAAAAACGATTGTTTAGAATAATATTCTAATATACTTATATAATTTTGTTTCAGCGCTGACCACCCGGATTACCCCTTCCACGACGAATATTAAGCACCCAGACTCGCATACAATTACAAGCACCAAAAAGCCGGAAAGAGACGAGTCGTAGAATGTATGAGGGAGCTCATATAATAAACCATGACACTTCTCTTTCCGGACAAACTCTACCCTGGAGAATGCATTTCTTTTACATGACTAAAGAAGAGTTTATATACGGGCTGACTATTCTTGTTTGCAATCATTGAATGTAGTATAGTAACGCTGAATTTGTTGAGCTTCATTCAAGAGTGAAACGGTAATTTGGATTCTCCATTGGACATAAATGGTAAATTAAGAGTGAAACTGTAATTTATTCCTATATTTCTATGTAAGTTATACAAAGCACAACTAATTGAAATGTGTTCACCATTTTTTATTCAATCAAACCATTTAATTTAATGTGCACGCAAGCTAGTATTAGTTATAAATGTTATAATAAATGGTTACTGTTTGAAAGGGTTCATTTCATTTCTCGATACTAGGTGCGGATACAGAGGGGGGGAGGGGGTTGTGAAAGAAAGTGCCCCCCCCCCCCCACGCAATCCTGGATCCGCGCTTGCCCGCGATTAGATTTACTTGCTTGTTTTATTATTTTTTAATGCTGTATTATTGGTGAGATATGTTGTTTGAATTAAATAAATGTTTTCTATTCTATTCTACCGCAAACGTGAAAATTCGAAATTCGACTATCTGAATGGTGTACGTACCTACTTCTAGAGACGTTCATTCGCTATCAGATATAGGTAATAGAGTGGCCAGGGTACTCAAAAATATCCGAACATGCACTTTATTTATTATTCTTTTATTCAAATAAGTTACACAGCATTACAGTTCTACAACCAACGCACTGCCAAGGCTGCTTTATCGCCTTGTACAGTACAGTACAGTAACAGTAGAGGCGTTGTTCAGGCATTTGTGACCACCTTGGCCGCTCCGATAAATCTGATGGCGACTAACCTAGTCTAAGAAATAACCGTATTTTTAGTTACCCCATCAACTCCACCGAAAATATACTAATTGATAATTGTGTAGTTTTTGGAAGTACGAGTAAGTACCTACTAGTAATAGTCTAGTTCCATTTTTCAAAAAATCCATGTCGAGAAGCAAACGATATTACTTTTGGGCAACCGGGCTTTTTACCTGATTTAGACCCTGCTGTATCCGAATCGCCGGTTGCCTTCAAAGAAAATTTGTCCGGAAGTGAGATATTCAAGATGGCGGCCAAAAAAATTACCCATTTTTTACTTTTTCTTAAATAACTCGTAAACCGTGACCCCTACCAAAAAATGTTTTTTTACTTAAATAATTCACATAAAATTCTCTATAAAAAAGGTTCTATACAGTTTTTTGCTGGCATCAAAGTTTAATGAGATATCGAGGGTATAAGATAGACCTTAAAAATATAGACTAATTACCCTTTTCCCGCGACTTCGTCTGCGTGGGATTAACATTCGCTATAATACATTTATGAAACACCTTAGTGAAATCTTATAGCAAATATAAATTTAACGTACATACTTTTTTACGTCTACAGTGAGCAACAATTCCATACAAAGTTTCACCCCCCTTTTCACCCTTTCAAAAGATGATAGGAGGAAATAATCATCATCATGTGACTATTTATAAGCGAAAGTCTTTTTCTCACTCCGTGTGTTAATAAAACGCCTAGTACAATCTAATAGCAAATATTAATTTAGCGCATAAGCTACATCAAATTAGCAGTGAGCAACAATTCCATTAATTCCATGCAAACAAATTTCCTACCCTCTTTTTACCCCCGGGATGATTTCTGGGATAAAAACTATCCTATGTCTGTCCCCTGGACTCAAACTATCTTCATACCATATTTCATCTAAATCGGTTTAGCGGATTAAGCGTGAAGAGGTATCAGACAGACAAACAGGCAGACTCACTTTCGCATTTATAGCATTAATGGATACTTAAAAATTGAATTAAAATAGGAAACGGTTATAAGTATTGTTTTACAAAAAAAAAATACTGATGATAACCCAAAGAAAACTAGGACAAGATTTGCAGATTTTCAGATTACCTAAACCATTGAAAATAAAATGAAATCGTAGGTTGAATGCGCAAAGTTATGTCCGACACTCGATTTGATAACTTTTGTCCCGTTCTAACTATCGTTCCCTCTCACTCTGATCGGTAGACTAGCCGCTTATAAGTAGATCCTGGTACATGCGCTGTGTGCAAATATTTTCCGGTTTTAGTGCAGCGGTACAACACTACTACTTTCAAATTCAAATACATGTCAATGTCATTTTTAAATTTGACATTGACGTTTCTTATTTCGTGTCCGTTTTGCGACGCCACTCTCGCTCGTGGTTTTTATTGCCGATTTTGTATTTCATAAATAACCAAGTCGGTAAATAACATTGTTATTCGTCTTTTTTCATCCGAGCTTAAGCAGAAGCAATACCGTAATCTGGTTACTCAGTACGAGTGAGTGGTTGCTCACTGCGTTAATGGAGTCGCGCATGTGCGACGTTTCTGTGGAGGTGGTAAGCATCAAGGAGGAGCCGGACTGGGAGCAGAGCGCGGAGGATGAGGCGCTGGCGCCTGCCATCTTCGCGGATCCTGGTTAGTGATAGTTCTTCGGTTTATATCGTATATAGTACGGTCACGTGTCACGTCTGATAATATATAATATATGTAACTAAAACATGTATCCAAGGCCATGTACACATTTTAAATCCTAAAACAATTGCCGCGAGTGTCATAAGACGCTGCAGTATACGGAGAAATACTTCAGATTCTATTAAAGTAGAAGATAAAATTCTAATAATACGTACTAAACATCCATTTTCTCTTTTGATTTACTTTCATAAAATTCCGTGGCTCAACTGCACTTTAAGGGCCGCGGAGTTTAAGGCTCATTTTTTTTATAAATAGTACTCACCATAAGGAGTTTCCTCATTGACACCAATAAGGAAATTTGTATGGCAACTCCAACATTTTTTTTCTCAAAAACTATGAGTTTCCGCAACAAAAGCCCTGGTGAGGAAACTCCTTATGGGGAGTACTATCTATAAAAAAAAAAGGCCTAAAACTCCGCGGCCCCTAAAGTGCAGTCCTTCCAATTCCGTTTCTAGTAGTCTTGGTTTTGTTATTGTCTCGCAAGAAGTGAGAAAAGTAGAGTATACTCCTTGGGGATAAAGCTGTTTTAGTCACGGGCGCGCTTAAATCCCTCACTGCACTCAGGACCCAGTCTTAATTCAACTCATGACCCCCTCGCTGCGCTCGGGAGTTATATCTAGAGTCCATCGTTACGTTCAGGATTCAATAGCGCGGCCGTGACATAAAACAGTGCTTTATCCCCTTGGTGTACAATCTACTATTATTGCACACGTCAAATTAAAGAAACACATCTGGGTTATAAAAGTAGTTATAAGCTGCGCAAATAAAAAGTAACTGTAGTTAAAAGTCACTTGTGTATAACAAGTGACTTTTAACTACAGTTACTTTTTATTTGTGTATAACAAGTGACTTTTAACTACAGTTACTTTTTATTTGTGTATAACAAGTGACTTTTAACTACAGTTACTTTTTATTTGTGTATAACAAGTGACTTTTAACTACAGTTACTTTTTATTTGTGTATAACAAGTGACTTTTAACTACAGTTACTTTTTATTTGCGCAGCTTATAACTACTTTTATAACCCAGATGTGTTTGTCTTCAGAAGAGAAGCCAGTACGTGTCAAGGAGGAGCCCTCATCAGATGATGCAGGTGCCGGCAATGATGGTGCGGATCTTTACGCTGATCATAAAGTGAAAGATGAGATGGTACTGGAACCGGAGGAAGTCCAAACGCCAGGAGCTGCTGGTGAGTGACATTTTAAGATTACAAGCAGGTCAGAGGAAGGTTAGAATGGTTACAATCTTTTCTCTTTCAGAACAAACAAATTTTTCCTCGTAAACGCGTGAAGTTATTAAGTTGAAATTCATGTCAAATACTCAGGGCTATAGGACCTTTCAGATGTAGCAAAACCAAACTTTTATGTCAACGCAATCAAAAGAAATAGCAATTTAAGTTGCATATTTTGAAACTGAGTACTCGCAAGAAACTCAAAACCTAAAGGGTACTTCCCGTAAACTCAGAAACTTGAAACTTGGCACGAAGAAACTTCATATAGCACAGACAAAGGAAAAATTACGAAAAGTAGAAATTTTTAGTAAAATCATACAAAAATATATATTTTAAATTTTAAACTTACTACCATTTTCCTCGTAAACGCGTGAAGTTATTAAATTGAAATTGATGTCAAATACTCAAAGCTATAGTACCTTTCAGGTGTAGCAAAACCAAATCTTTATGTCAACGCAATCAAAAGAAATAGCAATTTAAGTTGCATATTTTGAAACTGAGTACTTGCGAGAAACTCAAAACCTAAAGGGTACTTCCCGTAAGCTCAGAATCTTGAAACTTGGCACGAAGCAACGTCATATAGCACAGACAAAGGAAAAATTATAAAAAGTAGACATTTTTAGTAGAATCATACAAAAAATATTTTTTAAAATTTTTAACTTACTACCTTTTTCCTCGTAAACGCGTAAAGGTATTAAATTGAAATTCATACCAAATACTCAGGTCTGTAATACCTTTCAGCTGTAGAAAAAGAGCAAAACCAAACTTTTATGTCAACGCAATCATAAGAAATAGCAATTGTTATAGGTTTTTACGGAACCCTCGGTGCGCGAGTCCGACTCGCACCTGGTCGGTTTTTTGTTCTTAAAATTGATATAAAGAGAATTCAGTGTGTTGTCGACGGGGGACCCTCTTGTCCAAATGTGTCCCAATAGGGAATACTACGCAAAACTCTGCGTAGGGGGCGGCTCTAGCACAACCAGAGGGCCTACCGCGAAACACGAAAATAAAAGTTTCGTTACCTGGTTCTCTGTCACTCTTACGTATTAGAGCGATAGAGAGGCAGAAGTCAACGTTTCGATTCTTTCGTTTCACGTTAGGCCCTCTGTAAACAAACCGCCTTGGTGCACAAATGACATATTTATTCGTTATAAATTATCTATGAAAACTTGTAAAAAACGGTTTAAGACCTAGTATGTATTAAGAACTCTATGGTTTACCGGTGTGCTAGTGCTGCACTCTGGTGGCAGAATATTGTCAACACAGTGAATCCTCCTTTATACTTATTAATGGGTCGGCAAGACGCGACACCTGAGTTGCAAGCGTCCAGAAGCTACGGTAGCTGCTTACCATCAAGTCATGCACGTTTGCGTTGTGGTCTAAAAAGAGCTTTTTTTACAATAATTACTCTATCGTAGTTTTGAATTTTGAACTATTAGCCCTCAGTTTCAATTAATTTGTTCCAGGTTCCGCAGACCCCGTGTTCGTGAAAGAAGAGCCCGCAGCCTCGGAGAGCGCTGGTTCTTGCAGCGAGAGCGCTGAGCCTGGTGCCCTGGTGCAGGAGATCAGGCTGACGCCGGTGCTGATGCTGCAGCCGGCGATGGTCTACGTTGTCAATGGTGAGACAGTGTCCGTGACAGAGCCCGCAGCCTCGGAGAGCGCTGGTTCTTACAGCGAGAGCGCTGAGCCTGGTGCCCTGGTGCAGGAGATCAGGACGCCGGTGCTGATCGTGCAGCCGGCGATGGTCTACGTTGTCAATGGTGAGACAGTGTCCGTGACAGAGCCCCGAGCCTCGAAGAGCTGGTTTTTGCAGCGAGAGCGCTGAGTCTGGTGCCCTGGTGCAGGAGATCAGGCTGACGGCGATGGTCTACTACATAAGTTAAGAAAACTCAGTCATACAGTCGCCTTCAGATATATCGGAGCGGCCAAGGTGGTCACAAATATCTGAACAACGCCTCTATTGTCAAGGCGATAGAGTGCATGTTCAGATAGTTTTGAGTACCCTGGCCGCTCCGATATATTTGATGGCGACTGTACGAACTGAGGTTTGAACCCATGACCTCCGGATTGAAAGTCGGACGTCTTACCGCCAGGCTTCCAGAGCCTCGCATGGCCGTAGCAAAAATTTCAGTTGCAATAGGGCAGTGCTAATTTAAAGTAGGGCATTTACTTTATATAGTTTCAGAGTTTTTCGAGTCGATTGTAGTTTTTAACTTTGAACCACACGAGTGCAAAAGGCAAACCGGTTATATTTTGGACGTGTTATCGCGTCCTGGCGCTGACGGCACGACTTTCCGTGCGCGTGATTTGACGTCTTTGGTGGTCAAAGGGTTAAGGAAGGGTTTGCCCTATAATGCTCCCCCTAGCTACGGCGCTGGCGCTTCGATGTTTGAGTATGAACAGTAGCCAAGTATTCTCTGCATTTCTGAATCGAAGTATATTTTTAAAACCCGTTTTTTTTGCAGGTTCAACCCAGCCAGTAAAGCCGGAGCCCGCCCCCAAAGCGTTCCAATGCCATCTCTGTGAAAAATCCTTCAAATGGGCCCGACATTTGAAGCGGCACATACAACTTCACTACCGCAAACTCGGGCTAATACCTCCCAATGATAAAACCAGGCCATTCTATTGTATGACATGCAAAAAAGAATTTTCACAACTATTAAAATTCACTGCACACTTACAACAGCACAGCTCAGAAATACCATATTCGTGTGGGATATGCAAAAAAGAGTTTGCAAGGCACAGCGGTTTGGTGAAGCATAATCAGACACATCGCGACATGCCGCATGGCTGCGAAGTGTGTAAGGAGCGATTTGTACATAAAGTTGAGCTTATTAGGCATAGATTGGGTCATACGTGTGTGAATCCGATGTGTGGGGTCTGTGATAAACATTCGAGGGTATTTAATCAAAGTACGCATAAGCGGATAAATATACTGCGGAGATAATTTGAAGACCCCAAATACAGTCGCCATCAGATATATCGGAGCGACAAGGTCAGAAATATCTGAACAACGCCTGCAAAAGAGCAAAAGTCACCTGCTCTGCTACTCCATCTAGTAACGACTAGCGTACTAGAGCAGGTGACATTTCCTCTTACATTTTGGCTATCTTTAGGTCGCTCTTGACTTGGAGCCTCAAAAAGTTCTACGACTATGGCCGTCTATTATATCTTGCAGTCTATGGTATTACTTAACTTCTATATATTTTTGGCGTCAGAGGCACGCCGTATTACCGCCTGGCGGTCAAAATGGTTAACGAAAATATGGCTCAATGGATCCGTTTATCAATAAGCCTATGGTTTCTACTGCGAGTAGAACTAGTGTAAACTGACCTCCATATTCATGGCATTCACGTTTACGCTGGTCTCATTTTTATAGTTATTGTGAATCCAAATGGGGTCGTTCTTCCGTCCTTTTTCTACTTATCTATCTATATCGCTTTCATCTGTCTAATAATGTACTTACTTTTGTTTGGAAGAAATGTACTGTATGTATGTAAATACTTATGAAGTAATACTGTATTTACCTCTTAAAAATAAAGATTTTCATTCATTCCATAAATTAGGTTTTTTCTACTGAAATATATGTAGGCTTTATTATGTTTTAAAAAATATGTTCCTTTTTGATGTGTAAGCTGCGGCCTGCAGTATCTGTGCATGATAGATTTTAGAATTAAGAAATCGTGTTGGTTATTAAATAGTTCTAAAATTACCGACGTTTTTTTTAAACCAAACCCAATTTAAGGGCCACATGAGCGATTTGAAAGCGATTTCTATACAAAACGTACGCGGCGTGTTCGCTCGCAAATCGCAAGTGTGGTAACGCTCTAATTCCTCTTGCACTTTTAGATTGATACGGGACTATTTATACATTTTTTGTAGATTTTTACCCCTCCCCCCTCCTAAAATCATCCAAACATCATAATTCGCATGACCCCCCCCCCCCCTACCACATAAAATGATGTAATTTCCAAAAAAAACAAAAACCGGCCAAGTGCGAGTCGGACTCGCGCATGAAGGGTTCCATTAACAGTTATAGAATCATGAATTTCATTCTTTTCTTTACTCATTGAAACACTTTATAAAGATGCGAGAGGTGATGTCATCTTTACAATGACCCCCCCCGCCCCCGTCCTACATCATGCTACCATCATCCGATGTCCAGACCCCCCCCCCCCCCCCCCCAATTTTAAATGACGTAATTTATGACTATCTTACGCACATAAGATACTGTAGTATGTACACTATTTTTGTATTAAACAGCTCTAACGATACCACAATGTTCAGAAATCGAGACTCGAACTCGCGACTCTGAGAAACATGCCCATCGCTCTTAACTTACTGTCGGTTATGAGTCATAACCGACAGTAAGTTATGACTTATGACTGAGGCAAAACAATTAACAACATAATACGTTTATTTGACACCAAAACATTATCTAAGGAAGTAAGTACAGTCGCCACCAAATATATCGGAGCGGCCAAGGTGGTCACAAATATCTGAACAACGCCTGTATTGTCAAGGCGATAAAGTCCATGTTCAGATATTTTTGAGTACCCTGGCCGCTCCGATATATTTGATAACGACTGTACATTCACAGAATGCATCCTTATTCAGTCTTATTATATAATGTAAAAAAAAATACATTACATTTATGCTAAGTTAAATTTATTTTGTGAACTTTTGCATAATTTGTATTTGTTCAAAAATGACAAAATACATGCTTCTCGTGTTATTTTTTTGAGCTGCTACTTATTTTCACATCAAATTCGAGGTGTTTTTAACCTTTTGACCGCCAAGCATAGGACGGAAAAATCGAGCCTTCAGCGCAAGCGCGCAAAGGCAAACCGGTTAGATTTTGGACGTGATATCACGTCCTGGCGCTGAGGGCACGACTTTCCGTGCGCGTGATATCACGTCTTTGGCGGTCAAAGGGTTAAACACTTTCTAACCTAAAGCACAATAAATATTGTACAAGCCTAAGTTCTCATTACACATGTTGCAGGAGTATGATTTCTAACCCGAGTGTATGTGCCTTTGCAAAGGTCATAAGCCGTGTCTACACCTGGCGCACCGCCTCGCGAGGAAATCGCCGCGCGCGGCAGCTCGGCTAGTGTGGACGTGCCTCGGCCGAGACAAACGCGCTCGCGGCCGCAATGCCTCGGGCGAGGCGCGTCCACACTAGCCGAGCTGCCGCTCGCGGCAAGTTCCTTTAAAGTTTAAAAAACGCGGTGTGCATGCTTTTAGGATCTCCCGAGGCTCTAATAGAAAGTTTAGCATCTTCAGTTGCCTTACTTAAGAGTCGCCAGGACGTTCGCGTTCCCATACAAACGTAGTTTAGCTCTCATTTTAAAACGACATGCTTTAGAACCACGAAATTTAGCATGGGCATTCTAGCAGTACAGATCTATGTCGATAATCCGTTTTCGTTGCAAAAAATTGTACAGATACAGATTTACATACAAAACTTATTTTTGCTATATTTTCTTTGTATTACAATTTTTAGCAACGAAAACGAATTACCGACATAGATCTGTACTGCTAGAATGCCCATGCTAAATTTCGTGGTTCTAAAGCATGTCGTTTTAAAATGAGAGCTGAACTACGTTTTTATGGGGACGCGAGTTCACGCGAGCGCCCTGGCGACTCTTAAATCTGTGCACTCGTATATATTCAGAGCTCGTCTCCCGAGGTCCCTTCTCATCTCACTCCAGGAAGGCCTGTGGCAGAACCTGAAACCAAATATTAGCAATATGAGAATTGACTTCCATCAGGCTGGCCATACGCTTGATCGCCACCATAGTAGTATTTTTAAATATTGGTACAATTGCAATATTAATAATTTTATACATTACAGTACCTAATGAGCATACCCCGGGGTTTTCGGTGCGGGAATGATTTCGTGTATTTATAACTTTGTTTATTGTAAAGTAATTACCAAACTATGAATTAAAAGTAGGTAGTAAGGTCCAAATGTGCTTAGAAATGTTAAATTAGTATCGCTTTTTACAGTTTTTACCTGTTATTTGGCTAGTGTATAACATTCCCGCACCGAAAACCCCGGGGTATGCTAATGAGACACCACTATTATTATTCAATTTAATGCAAATCAATTCTAAATCTTGTAGCTAAGTAATAAATTAATAACTACTAGTCCGCCTCGAACTGAGAACTCGCGATTTACTTGCAAACGAGTTGACCAATATAACAAGAGAAGTATGATGTTTTTTTCGCGCATTCTAGCTCCATGACCCCTTGATCGATCCTGTTCATAAACGAACTTTAAAATTGTATCTATCTCTGCAACAACCCCAACAAATTTCATAAAGATCAGTAAAACGTTACTAAAGTTATCCTCGAACAAACTCTCAAAATCAAAAAGCAATCGGAATGCCGAGACCCAGTAGCCGGAAATTGTTTGTAAGAACTCGCTTCGCTACAAGTAATAATGTTTTGCATGGGCTCGCGGCAAACATCGGCGGCGATGGTAGGACGACCTGAGGCCAGTTTTATAAAGCTACAAGATACAATTTACAAGCGGAAGTCTCTTTCTAACACATAGGGTTAGAAAGAGAGTTCCGCTTGTAAATTGTAACTTGTAGCTTTATAAAACTGGCCTCTGGACGCCTTTGATAGAGGCTGGTGGGAGACGGGCCAGGACAGGGATACGTGGAAAGCGAAGAGGCACTCTAGGCTCATAAAAATAAACTAGCGACCCGCACCGGAGCAATTATACATATAAACCTTCCTCTTGAATCACAATCTATTAAAAAAAACCGCATCAAAATCCTTTGCGTAGTTTTAAAGATCTAAGCATACAGACAAACAGCAGGAAGCGACTTTGTTTTATACTATGTAGTGATAATAAGACTTACCATGCTTTTGAGACATTTGAAATGTGTAGAGGAAGCGCGCGTTCATTACCGCTTGTTTTCCGAAACAGTTGAGCGGCGATGGCTCTGCAACCTACTTCGGAATATCCGACAAGGTTTGCATCTTGGATATTGTTGGTTTCTTTTGTAACCACCAATTATCACACCTTTACAGGCTCTCGAAAACCTGAAAATACATCATTATTTTTATGTTTTTAAAGTGGTGCATTCCACTCAAACTAAAGTTTGTTATTAAATAAATACAAACTTTGAAAAAACATTGAAAAAATAATCAACCCAGCAGGACTTGAACCTGCATCTAACAAATAGCGTACTAGTAGTACACTAGTAGCTACTAGGTGGAGTAGCAGTGCAGGCGACATTTCTCGTACTTATTCGGTATCTTTAGGTGGCTTTGACATAGATGGCGCAATCGACATGAGCTTCAAAAAGTTCTTAGGCTGTGGTCGTCTATATCTCTATAGTCTCTGCTTATACTATAAAAATAAAAGAAACTTACATATTGTCTTCAAATTGAGTGCCAACGCACAAAGGCCATTTTTCTACTGATTTCAAATAATTGTAGATGTCATCATATGAATTTATTTTCTCATTTAGTAGCAATTCTTCGTCATTACGAAAAATGACCTGCAATCATGCCACAAACACTTAGCAAAATTCAGCATCCATAGAGAAAAATCAACCGGAAATTTGTATATGGTGAGGCGGCTTTCACACTGCGCGATAGCTATCTGCATGTGTACAAGGTATAACAAAAATGCTAGTGATCCTTTGAAAGGCATAATTGGTATCGTATTTTAATGACAAAAAAGTAGGAAAAAAAAACTTTTCGCGCGAAAATTTTGGTTTACTATGGAGGGTCGACCGGCTGGGACTACTTATCCCATAGAAAAAAAATTTTTATTTGGGCCGAAAAAATTTTTCTCCTACTTTTTCTTAGTCGCCATAGGATACCAATTATGCCCTTAAACGGATCACCAGTATTTTTGTTACACCCGTATAGCATGCGGTTGCAGTGCCAGTGTGATAATTGCCTGACTGAATTTTTGTCTATAGATAATTGAATTCAGTTAAGTGTGTTTTATGCTTTAAATAGGAGTATTACAAAATAAAAAAACTAGCTTACTGAATTTATAGTTACATATTACTTACAGTGACAGTTAAATCGTCGTTTAGCCGTATGTGATTCTTTACCCGCTTCGTTTTTGGATCCATCCACATAAAATCCAGTCCATTCGGGTTTTCGCAGTACAGCCAAAATGGCGGCAACATTGAGTATAATCTGATTTTATTTTTAAAAATTTCTATGGGCGCCTGATGATTCTGGGAAGCAGTGTCCACATGTGCTATCAACGGTACTTCAAATTCATGTTTTGTTTCGCTATCATTAATTAAATTGTCGGGAGATTCTCGATCTTCAAATTCTTGGTACTCAGCCTTAACTAGTTGTACTGGGTACGGTTTGTCATATGATTCGGACGATTCTTGTATGTGAAGAACGCTTGCTTGGAGTACATGGTCCGGTAAAGGAATAAATTGATGCTCTATCGTGGGCAAAGCTTCATCTTTCAGGGATTTTCTTGTCGTAGGGATAATTTTCAACTCTCCTTTTATATATAAGGTTTCGTACATTTTTATGTGTTCTTCTTTGAAGTGAAGATGACATATGAAATCTGTTGATTTTATAGCAATTCCTAATGAGCTTCTCCAGTTTTGTAACCGTGCAGCAGTCTGTGGATAAAAAAATATTAAAAAAGATAATTAATAGCTGTGTACACCTGACGCACCGCCTCGCGAGTAAATTGCCGCAGCAGCTCGGCTAGTGTAGACGTGCCTCGCCCAAGACAAACGCACGCGCGGCCGCAATGCCTGAGACGGTGCGCCAGGTGTAAACATGGCTAATTACGAAAACTAAAAAGTAAAAATTAAATATTATACAGTGTTTGTTCAATATAGCCATATTGTGGGCGGTGATTAGGTAAGTCATACTGGGCTGCTTTGTCTATGGGACCAACCTCGAGACCCCAAAAAAAATTTAGTCTCATATAAAATCTCAATCTGACTGGGGGTAATTCCACGAGACTGTAACGTCAGTTACCAATTCTTTCGTGTGTTTTTTGATTAACTAAGCAAATTTAAGTGTCCATATATCTACCTGTAGGCATAGGGAAGATATATGAATGCTTACCTTTGCTGAATTAATAAAAAACCACACGAAAGAATTGGTAACTGACGTTACATTCTCGTGGAATTACCCCTGGTTGAATGTTTGAAACAGCCAATTTTATTTCGAGATTTCGGTTTTGGTACCATGGTAGTAAAAGTTGTTAAGTATGGCTTACCAAATCGCCTCGCACAATATGGCTAGTTATCAGTGGCAGAGCGTCCATAGAAGACGATTCCTATCGGCTTGCCTAACTTACAGGCACCAGATACTATAGCTCATGAAGAAATTTTAAGCTAAATTAAGCTCCGTCTGCCCTAAGAATTTTTTTGACCCGCCGCCACTGCTAGTTTTTGAAAAGAATAGTTTAGGAGGAAATTTTATACCGTTGCTCGAAAAAATGAAGGAGTCTTAGTTTTCATTTTTAATTTTCGTCCACTTGTACAACTTTTTATGGCACAAACTTTGGGCATTGTTCTTCTGTTGGTTTATAAAGTTTTATAGCAATACACTCAGGGATCAATCTATCATCAGCATCACCAAGGATTATAGTTGTCAATATTGTTTCTGCGAGCGATCTCGTCTCGACCACTCTCGAGACTTCTCGAGACTTTCACCACGGGGCTGGTCAGATTCTGAAAGCGGTAATCCTGAACGGCACGTATACTCCGAAGGTTCCCCCTCTCTGCGGCCCTGACCACCGGCAGCCTGGGTTTTTATAATGTTTTTATTGTTTACAACAAACTAGTATACTGTCACAACATTGATAACTGAGATAGATAATAACAAATTCACAGATGCCACTACACACTGAACTGAACACAAGGAGGACGCTAGCATTACTTCGGCGCATGAATTTATATTAATTCTTCATATTTCTATGTTTAAAATGATAACAATCATAACTTCACGCCTCGATGTTACTATTTATTTAGTTTTTTTTTTATAAAAATAAATGGCTGCTGTCCATATTGCGACAATTTTGCCAGTGTCAAGGTAGTGCGACAAGAGAAGATCATTTTAAGGCCTCTACAAACGTAAGCGACTGGTCTCCTACAATTTTTAAGGGTCGCCACACACCTAGCGGTTTTCCTCGCGAAATTACCGGAAGTAGCGGAAATTTGTCTATGGTAGCAGATTTTTTGTATGGAAGCCATAGACAAATTTCCGCTACCATAGACAAATTAAGCATTTTGTCTATGAATTTCCGCTACTTCCGGTAATTCCGCGAGGAAAACCGCTAGGTACGTGATGACCCTAATACATTGCGGTTTTTAATTTCGTTGCACCTACCGAGACAGCAATGTCTCGAAATAGCACGCGAGTTTTGTGTCTAAATTGCGCCTATTGTAGAGGCCATTAGGCACTAGGAGAATATTTTTGTTTCCGAACGTACCTAGTCTTAACCTGTCAATGTCATGTCATTCGTCATTCAATTTCATTTTCATTTCATATATTCATCACAGTTTATATTCTGAAGATAACGAATTCGACTCAAAAAAGTGCTTTATAAACAGTATTTGTTTGTATTAATTTAATTAGGCGTGTCAGACTTTACCTTCATATGTTAAAACGAGAATATATAACCTAGTTCCAGCTATACGATGGATTTTTCAACGGTGTGCCGAACTTGCCTAGGCACTGGCGCTTTGAGTCCCATTTTCGGTTCGAGTATGGATACCAGACGGCATGCTGCGGCTGTATTTATCGCTACAGGTATAAAGGTAGGTTACTGTTTGAGTGCCAAGAGTCCTACGTCTAAATTATGCTTTCACGCCAAAGTAAATGTAAACTCCGGTTTTTGAGGTTTGTCAAAGTTTTCGTGTTATATTTTGACATTTACAGGTTGAATTAAACGATGGGTTGCCGCAGCAAATATGCGCAACATGTGCCAGCTACGTCAACAGCTCTCTCAAATTCCGTAGACAGTGCAAAGCTTCGGAAACCAAACTCCTTCAGTACACGAATGACTCTGAATTACGCAAGGCATTATGGTTAACTGACGGTAACA
Organism: Pammene fasciana; assembly: GCA_911728535.1. Classification (NCBI taxonomy): domain Eukaryota; kingdom Metazoa; phylum Arthropoda; class Insecta; order Lepidoptera; family Tortricidae; genus Pammene; species Pammene fasciana. The sequence continues at coordinate 2,357,555 of OU452296.1, forward strand.
AAACAGAAGATTGTGGAAGTATAGAAGATTTAAAATTCGAATATGTGTGTAAAACTGAATTCAAATGTGAGTATAAAGAGACAGGAACGGACACCGTCAAGTGTGAGGATTCTGATACTGAAAATGTACCACTTGGCTGTTTAACAAAAAAAGAAGAAAGAGAAGAGAAGGAAGAATGTAAGAGATCTGATGTATCAAATGAGCTGAGTGTGAAGGGCATAGAAAATCAAAAGGGCAAGGGAAAAGCCAAAGTCCAAAGGTAATGGCATTTTATTTGAATACTCATCGAACTCGCGGAGCGTAAGGGAAGTGAGTTCTTACAAACAACTCCAGACCGAACTGTCACCTGGCTACTGGGACGTCTCGGCATTTGGATGGCTTTTTGATTTAGATAGTTTGTCTGACAATAACTTTAGTAACATTTTTCTGAACTTTATGAATAAAAATTGTAAGTTTGTATATGAGCACTATGAGCAGGATCGATTAAGTGGTTATGGAGCTAGGGTCTTGTTATATTGGTCAACTTGTTTGCAAGTAAATCGCGAGTTCTTGGATCGAGGCAGACTTATATATAATAGTAATAAAATGGTGTCTGTCAGGGTGTCCTGTGGTATATGCGGCAAGGACCTGTCATCGCGCAGCCTGCGCACGCACATGGCGGCGCGCCACGCGGTCGCGGCGGCCGGCGCCGGCCTGCTGTGCGTGGTGCGTGTGTACAGCTGTTTCCTATTTCCTATACCTAGATAATGTAGTTGGTACGGTCATATCTGAAAATGTTTAGAAATGAAGGCACAGTAGAAAAATCCACTGCCTCAGGCGAGACTCGAACTTGCGACTCTGGGAAACATGCCCATTGCTCTGACCAACTGAGCTACTTATCTAAGTCCACTCTGCACTAGTTTTAACCTTTTGAACGACAAGCATCGCACGGAAAAATCGTTCCCTCAGCGCCAGCGCGCGCGAGCGCTCAAGGCAAACTGCTTATATTTTGGACGTGATATCACGACTTTCCGTGCGCGTGATTTGACGTCTTTGGCGGTCAAAGGGTTAATGAAAATGTCTGCCATCTGACCTCCCATCTCGTTAAGAATTAAGTCCGGTTTTCTCAATGTTTCTCACCTAACACCTCGGGACTGGAAGTATGGCGTTTTAAAGATGACGATACAAAGTATTGTCAAATTATTTCACTGAATTAAAACGTATTTTATATTATTTTTTGTTGCAGTACTGCAAGTTGGAACACAGTAGCGAGGAGGCGCTCTCGACACATACGGTAAAATGCCCTTTGAAGAAAAAACGACGCGTTTCAGAGTCGGTGAGTTCAATTTTACCAGACTATGGCGAAGACCAAAGGAAGGGTTATGATTTTTTTATTTACGTATATTCCTTAGCGCCTAAAATATTTATCCGATTTTGATGAAGGTGTCATTCGATGTGTTAGAATGGCCCTGGTAACAGAGGCTACATTTTGACCGAATTTAACATACATTTTTCCGTACTGTTTTTTAAACTTTTTGCTTGTGAAGTCACCGGCAACAGTATGTTCCTACACGAAGGCAGCAAAATATGTGACACGCTCTTATTTGTAGGGTCACTAGAGCGTGTCATATATTTTTGCCGCCTTCGTGTATAGGGCGATTCGATAATATCGTCGGTAACTCTACGGTCACGTCTAAAAATGGTTGGTAATAGAGTCTTGGAGTTCGATCTTTGAATCTCACCGGTGCCTTTTTTTGTATGCAGCCGATGACTATTTAGTACGAAATAAGTCACCTGGTGAGATTCAAAAATCGAACTCCTGGCTACATATTTTTGTCACATTAAATGTATGATTATTACAGGGTAGAGAGTTGGTGCCGTGTGAAGTGTGCCACAAGTTGATGCAGAGAAACAGTCTGCGCGCACATCGGGCCGTCAAACATAAGGGGCTGGGACCCGTTTGCGAGGTATGTCTACATAGCATTCTAGAGAATATTAATTTATTTACTGCCATACTTACTTACTTCACTGGCTCAGTGACCCAAATCGGATCTTGGCCTCTGACACAAGAGAACGCCACTCTGCCCTGTTCTGCGCCACTTCACGCCAGTCCGGTATTCCAAGGGCGGATATATCTTTCAGGGCTTCGTCTCTCCAGCGGTATCTGGGGCGTCCCGACGGACGCTTTCCACCCGGGTGCCCCATATACGCCCTTCTCACAGCTCGATCTTCTCCCATCCTCTCGAGGTGTCCAAGCCAGCGGAGTCGTGTGGCTTTGATTTCGCCAATTATATTGGGCATAGTGACTAGCTCCTCTAGCTCCCTATTCTTCCTACGCCTCCAGCTTCCATCTTCGTCCCTGAACTGCCATACAGGGTGAAATATTAATCATCATTCATATTGAGCGAGGTGATTAGATAGGACATATTGAACAAGTTTTACTATGTGACCAACTCCGAAATATAATCAGGCGAGCGGTATGCTTGTTTGCCACCGTCGTGGTATTTAACCTTTACAACGCCAAGCATCGAACGGAAAAAACGTGCGCTCAGCGCCAGCGCGCGCTAACGCGCAAGGCAAATCGGTTGTATTTTGGACGTGATATCACGTCCTGGCACTCCTGGCGCTGACGGCGAGACATTCCGTGCGCGTGATAAGACGGCTTTGGCGGTCAAACGGTTAAACAAACTTGTTATCTGCAGCATTGCGGGCGTCGTTTCGGCAACAAACTGCGGCTCAGCGAGCACCTCAGAGCCAAGCACGGGTACGCCAAGCTGCAGTGTAGCCATTGTGATTTCAAGAGCTCGAGCAGTGCGGCCCTTCAGGTAATAATTTTAAGCAAAAAAAGAACCAACTTCACTTAGAATCCGCTTTTCCAAGAGGAAATGCCCGAGTTGCTGTAAAAAATAGTGAAATCACTATAGGTATCCCATCATCAGATCCGGACCAAAGTGTGATTAAAACAAAGCATGCATATAAAAGGCCTGTTTGCAGAACCACGAGCGACGTCACAGAGGAGAGAAACCTTTCATCTGTGAAACGTGCGGCGCGAAGTTCCACGCGGCATATCTTCTGACACAGCACCGCCACAGCCACCGCACTGAAAAGCGGGCCAAGGTAAGTCGTGGAAATACTCGCGAGATCATAGTAGGATAGATTACTATGCTGCTTGGATTTTTTTTTGGCCTAACATTACAATGTTTTAGTGCAATAAAGTGATTTACTACTACTACTTAATGTTATTTTTATTTCTTAAATGCATTTATAATATGTTTTATTATAAATACATTTAAGGAATAAAAAAATGCATCTAAATAGAATAAATTGTGTCCTATTTTTTTGTATATTGTGTTATTATTTCGTTGTATGGCAATATTAAAATAATTCATGATCTATTTTATGGACATTGCTAAAACATAGTAAAAAGTAATATAATGTGGTCAACGAATTCTAAGATTAGGTAAGAAAATGCACGTATAACCTGCAAAATACTCAATATACAAATAAATCACAATCGTCTCGCAAACTTCACTTTTCTCGCTATCTTTCAGTGCGGACAATGCGGCGCGGTGTTCAAGTCGCAGAACAGCCTGCACGCGCACCGCGCGGCGCGGCACGGCGTGCGCAAATACCGCTGTATCATGTGCACGCGCGAATACTCCTGTCGGCACTACGCTGTCAAGCATCTCCGCGCCGTGCACGGGTTCAAGGTACAGTACAGTCCAGTCACAGTAGATAGAAATCATACGCCAGCGACACATGCAACACTATTGTGTACAACGCAGTAAGGTGAAAAGGTGGGTGCATTTTCTTCGTAGTAGACTGTACACGTGTCTACTCCTGCTGTACGCTTTCAGATATCCCCGCGCTGTTCATAACTTCAAGGTACGATGTATGTCACAGTGGATAAAAATCATACGCCTGCGATATATGCGGCCGTGTTTTCACGTCTAATCCTACCGGCACTACGCTGTCAAGCATCTCCGAGCCCGCCATCCCTCCAAGGCAGTAATCCCTCCAAGGCAATAGTTTTTACGAAAGCGACTGCCATCTAACCCTCTAACCCAGAGGGGAAAGGGAAGTTAGAGAAGGCTAGGAATTAGGTCTGGTTTCCGCACGATGTTTTCCTTCATGAAAAAGCGTCTAATAAATATTATGTTTCGTTTAATTTGTTGCAGGGTACGGTGCCACCGCTGCAGGTCGATCCGGCTCCAACATAGCAGTCATTCGAATAACTGTGCTATAATAAATTATACAACCATTATAAATATAAATCGTTTAATTTTCAAGCAAAATATTACACTCAATAAATGAACAACGTAATAGGCAGCATGATTTTTTTGACCGATACTAACTTAGTATGTAATGGGCACCCACTTTCAGTCAGCCTGTTCGGAACTGTCCAATTTTTGTTCTAACTGACAGGCCGATATCGTCCTGCGGACTGATAGTGGATAGGGCTCCTATGGGGGCCAAAAATCTTTGCAGCTTACTCGTTTGAGAATACTCACTTTTCTATACATAATTGAATTCAAACCTCTTTATAAATAGTTAATAATTAATGCTTTAAACACTTCCCTATTTCTTAAAATAAGATTAATACATTTTAATAGGCCTAATACACTCAAGAGCAAAAATTTCGGGTCAGTAACATAAACTTTAATTTCTTTAAAATTAATATCTTTTGAGATATTCAAGAAAATGCTAGTGACCCGAAACTTTTGCTCTTGAGTGTATAAACAGTTCTGATGTAAATTACAGTCTATGCTGTCTATGTTTACAGCAAAAAAATGCAGGAGTAAATAATACTTCATGTAGAATACACTTATACCTTGTGCAACCTAAGAAGCTTTTGACACCTGTCATCTCGGTACATTTTATAACCTAAAATCGATTTTAGGTTATAAAATGTACGCTTCTTACTTCTCTTCGCTTTCTCACAAGGTATAAAGATAGTGTCCAAAAAGAAAAATATTAACAATAAGTATTTTCAATGTTACTATATAAGAACAAAGAAAATAAAGTCAATGTTACCAGGCTTTTTAGGTTATTAATACATTTACTTAACAGTCTCGTTCATGTCTATCAGTGGCGGCACGTCGAATCGAATCGTGGTCATTCCCGCTGGCTTGCCTAACTTTTAGGCACCTGAGCAGTTTTCTTACGGCTCATTCAATGAAGAAATTTTAAGCCAAATTAAGCTCCGGCTTGCCTAAGAAAATGTATGACCCACCGCTACTTATGTCTACCTAATCGCACATTTAAAAAATCATCCATATACTAATTTCTTAATTTTTGCGGCGCCTTAACCTTTCCGACGCCACCGACTTATATATAGCACCGTTAGCATAAGAGCGACTGTATCTCGCGCGCGAGATCCACCCGTCTCTTTTTAATTGATACAGTCAGAAAAGGACGGATAAACTATCTCGCGCGCGAGATGCTGTCGCGTCAGTCTTGTACTAACCGTGTAGGTCATAAGATACCGTATAAAATTTATTTTATTTTTATTTATTCTAAACTCATTATTGGCTTGGCGTATGAATGAGTGCATTAACATCTAGTTTGGAATGCACCAGACAACCCGGTAATCTGTTAAACTTTGTTTGATTAATAAATATTACTTTACTTTTACTTACTTTATCTGTCATGGCGTCGATATAAGGTTAAATTGTCTTTAACATATCGAACAGGTACACTCTATTTTTAATACTTTTACATTAAATACGTATAGATAGCATTTCCGCCAAAATCAATTTTGAGTATCATGGCTTTTTTTATGTCTAGTCAGCCCAACAGAACTGGAATACTGTTTTAAGCAAATATCACACGAGTGCGGTTTCTCACCAGTGTGCGTCCGCTTATGTACAGTCAAGTTACTTAAATGCGCAAACTGCTTATCGCAAGTTTCACATTTATACGACTTTTCACCTGTATGTATTCGTTTGTGTACTTTAAAATTACTTAAATGGGTAAACGACTTTTGACAGATTTCACATGTGTATGATTTTTCACCGGTGTGTATTCTTCTATGTACAGTTAGATTGCTTAAATGAGCGAAAAGCTTATCGCAATACTCGCATTTGTACGACTTTTGGCCGGTATGCACGCGCTTATGTGTTGTCAAGTTGCTTAAATGTGCAAATTGCTTTTGGCAGATTTCGCAGGTGTACGTTTTCTCGCCCGTATGGATCCTTCTATGGCTGATTAAAGCGGACGATCGGAGAAATTCCTTTTCACAATCCTCGCACTTATATGGTTTTACCCCGGAATGAAGGCGTAGGTGTTTAATTAAATTAACCCGTTTGCTGAATGGTTTCTCGCATATTTCGCAGGTGTATGGATGTGTGAGGCCGCGTGCTGTCTTGAGCTTCGCGCGGCAGGCCCTGGTAGGCTGCTGGCGGCCGCGGTTTCTTCGAGCTCTTGTTTTTTTTGAAGCTGAAATCACGAACAGGGACCATGCATCACAAAGACTGTTAAAAACATTCCTAAATAGTAAATAACAATCATCATACAAGATTGTATGTCCTAATTTGATTTTTTCCTTCTTTACCCACATATTAATTTATAGGCGGAAAGTTAGCCACGACGAAACCCCTCTCGATAGTTCACAATGCTTATTTCTAGTTCCGGACATCTGGCAGCTGTAAAGTGGTGGAGGTCGAAGAATGCACACCACTACAAGAATACAAATCGTAGAGTTCTGGTTTGAATGCAGTATTGTAAGTAATTATATTTATAAATAATTTAGATTATATCATTGCCAAAAGTTTCTGATGGGGGAAAGTAGTACAGTCGCCATCAGATATATCGGAGCGGCCAAGGTGGTCACAAATATCTGAACAACGCCTCTATTGTCAAGGCGATAAAGTGCATGTTCAGATATTTTTGAGCACCCTGGCCGCGCCGATATATTTGATGGCGACTGTACAGTCAAGGAATTTGATTCGGGTACCGTCTTAAGTCTAAATTACTGATGACAATTAAGGGCTATGTTTCTTCGCTTGCTTAAAGAAATATAAGCCTTATGATATTCCGACTTTTCAAGCAATAAATCAACGAAACGGTACGCGAATCAAATTCCTTGACTGTACATAGCTATGTATAATGTAATTTAGAGTTGGTCGCCCACTTTTTCTGTTTTCGAAATAATACGCAATGTTTTTTGTTCTGATGTTAAAACATAGGCCCCGTCCTCTATAAATAACACAACTTCAGCGGTTTTTACCTATTTTGACATAACTTTTTTCGAATTCAAAAATTTGCTAGCCTGTCCTTCTGACCTCTACCCATTAAAAGAACGTTGCCAGATGCCCGGATCTAGCAATAAGGATAGCAATCTTAGTATTCGCTGTGTGCATGATTGTGGCGCCATCTCTTGGGCAGGTGGTCAATCTCTTTTTTTCCTTTTTATAAATAGGTTGTATTCCTTGCTTATATGAAATGTAACTGGCTGATTCACAATTTTGACAGCAGACAGGGGATTTGCAGTTTCATTTCTTGTCACATTGAGCACTGCGATCGTTTTCGTTACCCCCACCATGCACTTCGCACATAGCGAATAGGGGTTTCTTTGCTCTCACTATTAAAGCATATCTGACGTGGCCAGGTTAATTTTTATTTCAAGTGACATGTCTCATACAATTGTTAGTTTACAGTATTATAGCTAGCTAAAACTTACAGTTTTTAGGTACATTGGTAAGAAATAAGTAAAAGCAAAAAATAGCATTTTTTGGAGGCAAAATATGTACATCAATAGCCGTTTCCACACAATTCGCACCGCCTCGCGAGGAAATTGCTGCGCGCGGCAGCTCGGTTAATCGGCCGAGACAAACGCGTTGGCAGCCGCAATGCCTCGGCCGAGGCACGTCCACACTAGCCGAGCTGCCGCGCGCGGCAATTTCCTCGCGAGGCGGTGTGTCAGATGTAGACACGGCTAATGAAACTTTATTTATTAACTTTATCTTGTCACTAGAAATGAGGATCTGCCGAAATCTACCAAATTTTAGGGGTCTTACCCTCATCCGGAGGTTATGGACATAAGTTAGAAAATATGAAAAGTTTCAAGAAAATGCGCCTTAACACTTACATGAAACAAAAAAAAATATTTAAATATTATCAGTTCAGCTACTTTTGAGTCATCTCTAACAAATTTCTTGCATGATCCAGACACAACCTTTTGGCATTAGTTCGTTTTTCTACGAAGGTACGGAACCGTCTATGATGCGTGGACCGACACGCACTTGGCCGGTTTTTAAGTTAGTAAAGGTGACATATGTCATTACCTTCCGGTGGTCCATCACCCTCGCTGCTCCAGCCATCGCCGACTTCACACGGTACGAACTCTATCTCCACCGTAACTGTCAAAATAAGTTGCGCATTTTAATAACAGTGCCACACTTGATTTTACATTATTTGTATCGCTTAACGATAAACTCAAACCTACAGATTATAACTGATTCTAGATGTTTAACGAAATACGACTTATTTTGTTTTTTTGACATAATATAAGCTTTTTTTAACCCTTTGACCGCCACAGTCGGCTGTGGCCGACATCCGAAAGTCGTGCCATGGACGCCAACGACGGCCACAGCAGACAGCTTTGCCAATTCAATAGGGGCCTACGCGGAATTCCGCAAAGTTCCATTTCGCTTAAACAATGCGCTTGCGTGGCGTCAGTGACGCATCATTTTTGTTCAACGCTTGGCGTTCAAGGTTAATGATTGCAACACAGCTTTGTATGTAACTCATGTAAATACACAAAATTTAAATAATATTTACAGTAACAGAACATGTTATTCATATTTCTACACTAGTATACTCCAAGGGCCACATTACGTGGACTGGCTCAAAAGTCTTAACCTAAATGTAAACCTTAGTAAAACTAAACTTATACAATTTATAAACTATAAAACTGAGCCTCAGTCTTTTATAGTGTCAAATGGAAATAGTACAATAGAAAATGTAAGCCATGCTAGCTTTCTTGGAGTTGAAATAGATCAACACTTAAACTGGAAGGCGCATATAAATGAGATTAACAAAACTATTTCTAGTAGATGGTATGCTTTGTCAATTTTGTCTGAAACCTGTTCGGAAAATATAACTATAAGTGCATATTACGGTACAGTCTATCCTCTACTTACATATGGAGTAATTTTTTGGGGAAATTCTACTGATGTACAAAAAACATTCATATTGCAGAAACGATGCTTGAAGACCATCTTTAAAATGTATTTAGATGATTCACTTCGTGACGTGTTTCGAGACAAGCGTTTTTTGACACTCACTAGCATTTACATTTTAGAGCTATGTCTGCTTGTAAAAAACCAACCTAAATATTTTAAAAAGCGATCTTGCAAAGTAAATGTTCGATCACAATACAAGTATGATATGGAGCTTCCGAGAGTTCACACCTCCATATTTGAAAATAGTGCATTCGTATCAGCCATAAATATTTTTAATAATCTTCCTACCGAAATTAAATGCCTAGAAGGAAACGCTTTTAAAAGATCCCTAAAAAATTTTTTGTTAAATAAAGCCTTCTACAGTGTAACAGAATTTAATACTTATGCAAATATTCAAAAATTAAAATAATTAAATAAATGGTTCTCAATATGTATAATCTAGGTTAAGATATAAATTGTATGCCCGAAAAGGGTGAAACTGTTGATACTTCCTACATGTACCTAGTTATATCTCCTTGTACTTACACAGTTTATGCAATAAATATTTCTGATTCTGATTCTGATTCTGATAATTTGTTTGTTTGACACGGTACCTTTTTACAACTTGAAAAAAAAATTTGTAGTTATACAAAATATATAGGATGTTAATGCTAGTTTATCAATCATACAGTGCCAGTTTATCCACCCGATTAAATTACAACAAATACATGGGATAATTTTTAAGGTCTAGGTCTATTTATAGTTTATTATTTAGGTTTTTTCAATATCAAGCTTTAATACGGGAAAAATACTTAATCCGTCACTTGGTGGCTGTGAGATAGCGTACTTGTCCGAGGCTAGAGTCACCTGGAGACTGTCCTGCCCAGGGAAGGACCTGCCTTTTAACTTAAATAGCCAAAAACTTTGGGACAGACCAATCTGCCAGCGGGTGCAAAATGAACTTTTTAATTCTGCTACTGATCTACCCGACAAGGCCCGTTTATTAGCGATCTCTGAAAAAGAGTCAGGGCACTGGCTAAATGCCTACCCATCAGCTAATTACGGAAACTTACTAGACCCTAACAGTTTCCGTATAGCCGTCGGCCTGCGTCTCGGAGCGAATTTAATAGTCCCACATCGCTGCCACTGTGGTACGACAGTGGACCGGCTGGGGCACCACGGCCTCGCCTGCTCGAAGAGCGCGGGCCGCCTGTCCCGCCACGCCAGCCTCAACGACATTATCCGTCGGGCTCTAGTCAGCGTCAGCGTGCCGGCTACATTAGAGCCCCATGGCCTGATGCGCGATGACGGCAAGAGACCTGACGGGATAACCCTTGTGCCCTGGCAACAGGGACGGCCTTTAGTTTGGGATGCCACATGTGTGGACACCCTAGCGCCGTCCCACCTGGGCACAACTTCGTTGAGAGCTGGCGGGGCTGCATCCACTGCCGAGGCCGCTAAGCGCCGAAAATACGCATCTTTAGGCGACAACTACATATTTGCGCCTTTCGCAGTGGAGACCCTTGGCCCATGGGGACCGGAAGCAGTCAAGCTTTTCAAAAAGTTAAGCTTCATGCTCATCCGGTCCTCCGGTGACCGTAGGGCTGGCTCGTTCCTCGCCCAGCGAATTAGTATCGCCATCCAGCGAGGCAACGCAGCCAGCCTTATAGGAACCTTGCCAAGTGGGAGCGATATGGGGGATATCTGTACATATAGCTTAGGTCCAAATAGGTTTTAAGTTAGGTCTAGATTTCTTAGCATAAGTTAGTTAAGTTTTCTAAGTCCATATGTAAATAATGTTTTTCCTTTATAACCTTCTATAAAGGTAATATAAAATGTTGTCACTGTTTTAAATAAAAAAAAACCTTCAATTTAAATAGGAATAAGTGTGGACAGAAAACTGACAAGTGTGAACGAAAACTAGCACAATTGTTAAATATCATAGACAAAAAAACATGCGTTTCCCACATTTGGGATGAAACCTCAGTGAATTTTTAATAGCTGTTACAGTCTGTGAGCATTTAGAAGAACCTTCGGGAATCGGCGATGACACACGAAGGTAATATTGTGGTTCTGATTTTTCATGTGTCACTGTTGATTGATACCCGACGTCTCTTTCTAAAACTCGAAGGTTCTTCTGAGAGCTCACGCACTGTACTCTAATATGAACAGCACAAATATTTTTTGATTTAGCCGTTTATGAGCTCTTATGTGGCTGGCCAGGCCAAACTTAAAGACTCTACTGCACTTGTGGCAGTAGAGTTGACAGGCAGTGTTGTATGTATACACGTAGGAGGGCTTTGGTCTTTCTTTGCGTAGTTGGCGTTTTACGTCTAAGGTCCTGAGGCGGTTTTCAAAAGACTCAAAATTACAATTTTTTTCGAATTTTGAAAGTACGAAATTCAAAAAACCAATGATACCATTCGATTTCTAACATTTCATTGTGAAATAAATTGTAAAGCAACCATATACATAAACGCAATATTTCACTGTAAAATTAGCAATTTCATATTTTTTCCATACTTTAAACAGGGCAACTATGAAGCCGTGTCGTCATTCATATCAGTTTGTTAGGAGCGTTTTGAGAAACAAAAGCAAATCACAGACTTTAAGTCTCCTTTCTGTCTTTTATGTTGATTTAAGGCAATTAGCCCCATATAGACATTTGATCCTCACAAATGATACCACACATGAAAAAAATTCATCTAGCCTATTGAGATTGTCCAAGACTTGTAATAATTACCAACCAGGGAATGAAACATATGTCAGTCTACCACCAAGAAATGTATAGCAGGGGATCTCAATCTATTTCCGTCTGTGGTGCACCTGCAGTAGTATAAATTATTGTGGTGCCCTAACCGGCTATTTGAAATAGAAAGGTATAGAATAGTATGGTTATGGCCTCACCGTACCCCTCGGTACTTTCAACGACGCACCAGGGCGCCGTGGCACATAGACTGGAAACCTGACGTAGTGTATTTGGAAGGTAATTTTATGCTGATCAAAACGTAATATGATGTCATCTAAAATTTATTTATTTATTTAATCTTTATTGCACAAAAGAAAATCTTATAGTACAAAAGGCGAACTTAATGCCAAGAGGCATTCTCTACCAGTCAACCTTAAGGCAAAGCAGAGAAGTTGTGGGCGGTGCTAATTTCATTTTGAGTATTGTTTAAGTTTTCAATTTTTGTTGTCTGACGAAAATGCGTCTGCAATATATGGCTGCATACACCAAAAGTACCTATCATTTGACAAGTTAGGTGTAAAACGTACTGTGTTCTGGTTCCACCGGTGTCTCCTCTGGCGCCTCCAAGGTTTCGCACTCTGATTTCTCCACGGGCTCAAAATCCACCGGCACCTCGCATAAGCCGCGTGCCTCCATTACAGAGGCAGTAAATACTTAGTTGTCGCGGTACTCGTTACTCTGTCACACCATAAAAATGTAAATAAACTATATTTGAGTAGATAAAAGTAAAGTATTCTTGGATCAGTCTTAATAAAAGGTCGGCTCGCACTATTTTGCACACTATCGATTTTAGATTTCTTTCTTATAATGCACTTGCGAAATACTTCTTCGTAATGAGATCTTTATCTAGTAAGGAAAACTCTCGAAGCAGAGATCAAAATAGGCCGTAAGATCAGAAATGAAGAAGAATATGTTTGTAGATTTGTAGTCAAAGAAATAAATAACTTTAGTAATCAATACAAGTCCGAAGAACAAGCAAGCAAGCGACCACCAAGCGACGACGAACCCTCGAAACGTCAACGTCAAATTACAATGACATTGACAAATGAAGTTTCTTACCACAGACTATTTAAGAAAAAAACTTTTTTATGGTATTTTTACACGATCCTAGTAGGTGGTAGGGTACGGCGCTCTACTGACCTCGCAACTAATCACATGCGATTTTAATAAATATATTGCGGTTTTTGCGGTTATAATCATTCGCTTAATGTTAAGGTGAAGGTAGGTACATTATTAACATTTTTTTACCACTCACTACGCTCGTGGCCCAATTTTGGAATGTTTCGCTAGCTCGGGCCTCAATAAAAGCAAGAGACGTTAAACATCAACTTTGCCCCTTTGTATAATAAATTTAAATCAATATTTCTACGAATATAGTCAAGATAAGGTATATAGGCGAGTGAAAAATCTTTCGCGATACATTGCTGTAATGGTCGCATTGCATAGCGGTACGGAACCCTCGATATGCGACTCGCACTTGGCCATTTTTTAGATTTTTTTTGGGTCAGGCTCGTGCATCGCGACCTTCAATGAGACAATAGTTATTTATGCAACAAGAGAGGAAAGTTGGTTTTTCTTGCGAGTGTTGATTTTGAGTCCCGAGTAAGCGAAAGATTCTATAATTGAATCACGAGCGAAGCGAGTGATTCTAAGTTTGAATCTTAAGCGTAGCGAGGGATCTCAAGAACACGAGATGTAAATAAACTTTCCTCTCGTGTGACACATACAACTTTTCACCTCAGTAGTGAGAACATATTAAAGTTAAAAAAAAACACATTTATTTACATTCCTGAATGAAAGGCATCATCATTATAACGAAAACCTTCTAGAAACAAAATTTCACTCCCTGGAGTGACGAAAGTCGCACTTTCGTCACTCCAGGGAGTGAGGAAAGTAGGCTAGTTCGAACTGCTGAGGTGAAAACAATATTTAGTGTGTGTGATAGAATGTTACTATTAACTTACATTTACTTAATTATAGCTAATTGAGGGTGATGAATTGATGATGAAAATGAAAATAAAACTAGAATTACGCTTCATTATGCAAACTTTATTTTGTTAATTCTTTATTATATAGAGGTACTACAGTACAAATACTAAACTAAATTAATACCTAGCTCAAATCTAAACTAGGCCCTTGCGGCATTGTACCAAGGATGATGGCGGCATTTCCTCGTTGTATTGCAATGCTGATACGCTGTGCGATTCTTTATTTACATTTAAACGGGAGTAAATCCTATGTATTGTCAGAGAATATAAATAAAAAACACAGTCACAGTCTAAGAACTTTTTGAAGCTCAAGTCTGAAGCGCCATCTACCCGAGAGCATCCTGAAGATATAATTATAGTAGGAAAAAATTACAGTGCGTCGCAGCGACATCTAGTAATGAGTAGAAAAAGTTCTTAAATTGTGCTGCTCTATTATATAAGTTGCTCTATGGTATAGTCGAAGAAAATTATTTAATAATTTTGGATAATTCAAAATGCGCATGTAACTTTTAAACTGAAGTTTATTCACTTATTACTTAAATTAAATACAAAATGCAACGCAGAGCGTGCTGCTCGGTTCGGGCCGGTAGAAGAAGAGGGTTGCTAGCTCAAAATATTTCTTAAGCTACGTTCAGACATTAGATATTACTTAAGCTACGTACAGACTTATTCCTATATGTTTTGTATTAAACAAATCTTAAAGATCAAAAGCAGAAAACGGCGTAGAAACTCTGGGACCGTGGGAACCCAGCGCAAGACGCTTTTCAAAGAAATCTCCAAGCGCCTTGTCGATGCCTCAGGTAACCAGAAGGCTGGCAGCTATTTCGGCCAAAAGATAAGCCTGGCCATCCAAAGAGGTAACGCTGCCAGCCTTCTGGGTACCACGAAGGCGACTTGTGGAGCATCTTTTATTTATAAGTTTATTTTAGTTTTATATATAGGTTTATTGTTTCTGTAGTTCTATTGTGTACATATTTGAATAAAATTTAGAGTAGGTATATTTTAAAAAGCAGAAAAAATGCAATTTATATTCTACAAGAATCCTCCTGTATTTTTAAAGAGTACGTTTGAGCCAGGGTAATTTTTCACATCAGAGATAAATCGTGTTAAATGTATATACAGTGAAACCTGGTTAATTGGGTCCTGCATAAATATATCTCCATTTGCTGACGTTTATGAACTTTTGTTGGTTATCTGAAAAAAAAACAATGTTTATGTTTAATTATATAAAAAATATATATAATTAGGGCAATTGCGCACGAATGCCCCTGTGATTACAAATAGTAGTAGTAGTAGTAGAATAATACTTTATTGTACAACAAAGAAAAATACAACAGTAAGAGAAAACAATATTTTTACAAAGGCGGACTTATCCCTTAAGGGATCTCTTCCAGTCAACCTTTGAGCAGTGAATAGTGCCACATAGTGACGGATATGCCCGCTGGGCATATCTGCCAGACTAATCCGGTGGGCAGATCTGTCTAACTTAGTCCTAGGCCAATCCCATCGCTTTAAATCAACCAATTACTTATACAAAATAAAAATATATTTCGCCAAATCTACTGTTTTTTTCAGTTATGCTTAATTTGGTTATTAGATTTCAGACACGATAAGAAAAAGCCCCATGGGTATTATTTCGTAAACTCACGGGCACCTCCATCATAATAAAACCCTTCAAAGGAACTGATTTCCATGGAAAAAAAAGTTATTAACAAGTGGCTCTTAATTCTTAAAGCTGTAGGTAAATTTCGAAAATCCAAAATTAATGTTTTTTTCGTGTCCAACTCCCATCAATTTTTTTCGGAAAACTGAATCGACAAAAAATGAGTTATCGTACCTAACTCTTAAATATTTTTTACAATAATCGCTGGAGAAATGCGACAGAGAAGAATAGTCGGAAATCCGGACATTTTTGCTCAAGCTGCATTTCGGTCTCGCTCGGTCAATAATTATATTAGGTAGGGATACACGCACAGATGTGTCCGCCGGATTTGTCCGACGGATATGCCCGGCGGACGCATCCGTCCGTGTATGGCGCGAATTGGGAAACGGACAGACAGCGGACAGACGTCTGGCGGACACATCCGTCAGTCGTTCTGACACTCACCTTTTTATACTCTGCAGAAAGGCAGTCCGCGATCTGCATAGGTCTTTTGCAGTTGTCGACGAAACTATCGTTCAAAACTGTAACAAACAATACATTGAGCATAAACATATAAGCCGCCGTGGGGTGCCCGGCCTTAGAATTGTCCCCCATCATATCGTCCCGTGGTTGCAGTAGGAGTCTGCTAAGGGAATATACCGGGAGATGGGCAGCATCTTCCGAAAGCCTACAAACAATAAACAAAAAAACTGCGGGCGCCAACCCGCCTGCCAAGCGTAGCGCGTATGGCAATTGGCAATTCCCCCCTTTAAGGGAGGCCTATGTTCAGCAGTGGACGTCTTATGGCTGAGATGATGATGATGATGAAACATATAAAGTAGGACGACGTGGTGCCGTGAGGGAAAAATTGTGATTGGCAGCAGCATCTTCCGAAACCCTACAAACAATAAACAAAAAAACGCGCACACGACAATACACAACTCGTGAGCGAGCGGTGATTGGTTCAAACGTCAAAAGTGAGTGTGTGTGCACGAGACCGCGGCTTACTATGGAATCACAGTTTTGTCTTCGTGTGATCACGTCTTCTTATTTTATATGTCTATGGCATTGAGGTTAACATTGGCAGTAAGTTCGTTATCTTACGGCGTTTACACTTGCATGTTCGTACTCGCGTCGGTGCTCGTCGAATAGTTCGACGAATCATTCGCATACGAGTGCCAAAACGAATGCCCGTTCACATATTCGTCTTAACTCTTAAGTCCCCGACGCGCGCGAAACCGAGAGTGTAAACAGTCCGCGCGCTATTCGCCTCGTGATCGCGTTGGAGAGTTGTACATACGGGGAGATGATGAAAGCTCTTTATTATGTCACGATTGTATAAACTATCTTAAAATCAGTTCAAAATCTGCCGCTTACATATATCGTCTTATAACTTTCCACCAAGAAGACTCTACTGACCTCGCAACTAATCACATGCGATTTTCAATACATTGCGCCTTTTGATCGATCAATTAATTTCGTTTCACCTACCTAGACAGCAACGTGTCGAAATCGCTGGCGATTTTTGCGTCAAACTTATCGTAAAAATTCGAAATTCGAATTTTCGTTATATGCGCCTCTTTCACTCGAATTAGCGAGTGCGATAGAGTGGAACATAACGATTTTTTTTTATTTTGTCTATTGCCAGCCGCATCACCCGTCCGGAATCAGTCACAGGAAGGGTAACTCACCAGGGTTGCAGGCCTTAGCCGCCTGCTTCACGGTCTCCTTGTCGTGTTTCTGGTCTTGGAAACCGGAGCTCGCTAGCACGTCCATCAGGTTTACGGCGCCGCTCTCGATGAAACGTCCGTCCTCGGCTATCTGCGTTCAAAAATTTGTTCGGCCGTTATAGTTCGGTTTAAAGAAACTTTATTGTCTAAAGAAATTACAGGAATTTCACTTATAAGACAACTTATAAATAGTTAACTTATCTAAAATTATTACAAGCTAACGCAATAAGCAAGCACTTTCGACAAAATTTAACAATAACAGTGTGTATTTAAATTATAACTAATGATTATACTAAAAAATAAAACTAGGAATCGACCCTATGCTGTTAACATAGGGTTTAAGTTTAAGCGATTAGTATCAGGAATATTTGAGGGTATCTTTTGTGCGACTCACGACTACTCGTAGACTTGTTTATAGGGCCAGTTAAACTAGACTTTTAAGCAGCGGTTAAGTTTCGGTTACCGAGAGTGACATTATTTTTAACTTATATTTGTGTGTAAGTTAATGTAAAGGTAGATTTTATCCTATAATGATTTTATTTTATGTAAATTAATTTGTTGAGATGGACTAAGTATTTTGCATGTATTAGTTGATATTAAGTTATTATTATTCTTTTTTATTCTTGTTTTGTCGATTTGTATAGCTTTTTTGCGTCTACAAGAATGGAATTTGTAACAAATCAAACTTAGGTAACATTTATTTTATAAAAGTAACTAAAGTTTTCGAACTCATATGATTTTAAGTAGGTAAATGGCACTTTTATGTTAATTGTTACGTGATATTGTTTACAACGTATGATTTTAATTGGCTTTTGAAAGTATTTGGTGATTTTATATCTTTTATGGTTTTAGGTAGGTTATTATATAATTTAGCACCATCGTACATCAAATTTAGGGTACCGTATTTAGTTCTAGGGCAACGTAGTGCTAATTGATCCGCGTTTCTGAGCTTTATTCTTTGGTATTTACCTTTTGTGCTAAAGGTTATTTCTGAGTGTATATTACCATCCAGTATTTTTCGTATTAAGATACATGTTTTATATGCGTAAATTTGTTTTAGATTCATGAGACCGGTTTTCTGGTAAAGTGTTTTTGTTGGTGTTAGATAGTCGTAATTGAATAGTACTTTAATAACTTTGTTTTGCGGAATTTGAAGATCTTTGAGGTTGGATATTGCTGCATTACCCCAGATTTCAGTAAGGTATTCTAGGTGAGGTTTAACTAGAGCATTGTAGATATTAATACGAACTTGTTTTGGAAGACAGTTTGATATTTTGCTCATAGCGCCTTTTAGTGACATTATTTTAGCTCTTGTTTTAGCTATGTGTGCTCTCCACGTAAGTCTACTATCAAGGATCAATCCTAGATACTCTTCATGGTCTTTTTTTTCTAGCACTTCGCCATTTATGTATAAGTTTTGATTTTGATCGATTTTTTTATTTTTGGCTGAAAATATGACGTAGCAAGTTTTGGCAGTATTAATAGTCAGCAGATTGCTTTGAAACCAGTTGAAAAGTAGGTCTAGGTCTTGCTGAGCCTGTTGAATTATACTAGAGAGCGAGGATCCGAAATAAAACAAACAAGTGTCGTCCGCGTATAAGGTTAAGTGTCCCTGTAGTCCTGCTTCATGTAAATTGTTAATATATATTAAAAAGAGTAAGGGACCGATTATAGAACCTTGCGGTACGCCACAGTTTATAGGCAGCGCTGAACTTTCATGCTGGCCTAGTTTAACTATTTGATGTCTATTTGTAAGGTAGGACTCAAAAATGCTGTATGCCTTGTTTGTTATTCTGATTTGTTTTAATTTGTTCAAAAGCAAGGGGTGGCTGACTGTGTCGAATGCTTTTTTGAGGTCGACAAAAACTCCCAATGCAATATTTTTTGAGTCTATATTATTCTTTAGTCTAGTAACAAGGTCTATAGTGGCTGAAGATGTATTACTTTTTGGTCGGAAGCCGTACTGCCTTTTAAACAAAAACTGGATGGAATTTAGGTAATGAAACAGTCTGTCATGAATAATTTTTTCGAAGATTTTAGAAATTATCGGTAAAACGGAGATTGGGCGGTAATTACCAGGCTCCATTTTTGACCCAGACTTATATATTGGTGAGACTTTTGCAATCTTCAGGGAATCTGGAAACTCGCCACTGTTGAAGCAGGTGTTTATACAATCAGTTAGTTCGTTTGCTATTGAATTTTTTATGCATTTTAAAGTTTTTGTATTAATGCCGTCTACCCCTGCACTGACGTTTGAGTCCAGACAAGAAATGATTTTTAGTACCTCATCAACTGAAGTTGGATTTAGTTGTTGTAGCTCATTAGTAATGTTAGTATTTATGTTAGATGGTACATTGTTTATTTGTTTAAATCGAGATGGAATGTTATTACATAAATTAGAGCCAATAGTCGTAAAATATTCATTGAAGCACTCGCAGATTTGTTGAGGGTCTATTATTATTTTATCTTTATACTGGAGTTTAGGGGGGATATAGTTTGATTTAATTTTGTTTTTAGACAACGCATTTATGAGACTCCACATTTTCTTTGGATCATTGTTGCAGTTGGCAAATGCATTATGGTAATATTTTTTCTTAGTTTTGGTGATGTCCGCTGTTAATTTGTTTCTTTCCTGTATAAATTTCTTGCGTAATTCCTCGTTGTTTGGTTCTTTCTTTAGTTTTCGCCATAATTTGTCTCTTGTAACAATTGCCGAGGTAATATTTTGGTTAATCCAGTCGTCCTTCGGAAGGTTCAATATTTTGGTTTTTACAGTCTTTGACCGTTTTATAGCTGTCTTGATGTGCTCTTCTAATCCGGAGTAAGCATGTTCTTTGTTTGTGAGGTTCTGAGCCAACATTATTTTGTTAAGTTTATCATAGTCCACTGCATCATATTTCATTATGTTTTTGCGCTTTGGATATCTTTTTAATAGCTCTAAGTATATGTGTTTGTGGTCGGACATTGCCGAGTCTATGATATGGAAATTAAATTCATCATCTAGTAGGTTGGTGTATACGTGGTCCAGGATCGTCTTGCATGTTGCCGTCTCTCGGGTGCAGTATTTTTCTTCAATATTGTTTAAGATGGAATAACCGGACTCTTCGACTGTAGAAATGTATTGCATCGTTGTTTGGTCACGTGACAGGAGGTTAATATTAAAATCACCAAATACGATCGATCTCCGGTGTTGCTCGAGTTGCTGTTCAAACGTTGTTAAAAAATCGCTAAGGTTTGTTCTACCGGGCTTATATACCACTCCAATATTGAGGTTTAGTTTAGTTAGTGTTACCCATAGGTAATTATTTCCTCCTGAGTATTGTTCAAAAGTCGAGATATGGTCAATGCTGTTGTGGATAAATATCGATACACCACCGCCTATTGTGTCAGTCCTAATATTAAAGTAATGAGAGTATCCTGGTAATTGTAGTAATTTGGCTTCATCGGTTGTTTTTATCCAGGTTTCAGTAAGCAGAATTAGGTGTGTTGTTTTCGGAATGCATTTTAGAATACACTGGAGCTCGTCAAACTTCCCTGGCGTAACTATACTTCGCACATTAGCATAGAGGAAGTTCAGGCAAAGTGGGTTGCGGGGTATCTGTTGGTAATTATCACGTATGTAATAGTTTACTTTGTCGTGTTCACTTGATGGTTCGTCGCTGGTAGTAGTCGGTGGTAAAGTTTGGGCCGTTTGAGGACTCGTTAGTTTTTTGGCGGTTGATCTACAATCGTCGGATTGCCTTTTATATATTTAATGACTAGGTTTGGTTCACCGTTTTTCTGACGTTGTGATAGTTCTTCTCGAAGACACTTTAAATATTGTTGTTGTTTGTGCGTCTGATCGGAGTATATTTTTATTAATTCCGTTTTTATGTTACTTCTTTTACGTAGGACGTTTAGGGCAATTTTCTCAGTTTCAAAACACGCCTTGATCGGGCGGTTTGTCTTATCAGCGTTTTGTTTGCCAATTCTATAGATTTTTAGTGGCTCGGGGCAGTTTATGTCTATTGTCTGAATGACTTTCCGTACTTCATTTAAGTCGTAATTTATTCTGTCAGTTCTGTTTTCTACGTTTAGCTCCGGAATACCAATAATAATAATGTTTTTCTGTCTTTGCGTCCGATCCTGGAGTTCCGTAAGAACTTGTTCATAGTCTGTGAAGTTACATGACTGCGACGAGGATGGTTGCGTGTTTTTTACAATATCCATATCACTTCGGAGACAGTTAATGCTTGCTTCGTTTTCAGCACACTGGGATTTAACCTGGTTCAATTCGATTTTTAGGTTATTTTGTTCTTCAACCACTTTGTTTGTGGAAACTCTTAAGTCATATATTTGGTCCTTTATTTCCGTGATGTCTTCCTGCATTTTACTCATTATTTTCTTTTGATCGGTGGAAAAAGTGTTCAGAAGCGATTTCATATCATTTCTGAGACATTGAATGTCTTCCCGTAAGGATAAATCCGGATCGGGTTCTTTACGCTTTCTAAACGTTATTTGAGGTTTATCTAAAGAATTATCATCTTCCAGTTTTGATAAATCGGGCTGGGATCCACTAATAGGAGTTTTAGGCGAACGAAGTAGAAGACTCATAATGGCACTGATTTTATATTTTAGTCCGTATTTGTATTATATTAAGGCTTAATACACTTTTGCTCAGGTAGGTTCGCACTAACACCACAACGTTATCGTCAAGCGAGTTAAGTAGTAAACAACACGGCAGCGTATAGTCGTAAGTCACTCACTGTCACTGAAATGTGAACACTTTTACTAATAGTCTTTAAGTTCGTTTTTCTTTGATTAGTAATAACTAGTATTTTAAATAATTAGCTACACTGTGGACACGTCCAGCTTGCTCGCTCGCTTACCGCGCTAGTTGTCCTCGTTAGCTTCCTAAATGATTTAGTCACTAGATTTAGTCAAGTGTGTCAGTAAAGTGTAAGGTCCGGTTGACGTATTTTGACATGACATTAGGTTTTGAAACCGTACGGTGGCGAACCGTGTGTGTGCGCTTCTGGTATTTAATATGAGAAATGCTTTCAGGCCAAAACCGGACGTTTTCTTTGACCTGACTCTCTACACAGATAGAAATAATATCTTAATTCAAAACGCAAAACTCTCTTGCACGCGGTTTCTTAAAGAGAGTAATAAATACCTTAGACCAATAAACATGACTTGAGTTAAAAATATCATGATTTTTAAAAGAAGATTTAAAATTATTTAGCTTTAACTTTACCTATTTTTAAAGCGAATAGTAATGATTTGAGTTAAGATAATAATTATTTACGGCAAAAAAGCACCAACATTTTCCTTTAAGAGTTTTATGTGTTTACGTAAGATCGATTAGTTCTTGGTTTGATGTTTTCAATCTACAGCTAAGAGCCAAAGCTAATTTAAAGAAGTAGCACCAAAAGTTAGATTTGAGATTTTTAAGTTTTTAGGCAAGAGAGATTAATTTTTGCTTTGATGTTTTCAACTTACAATCAAGAGCCACAGCTATTCCAAAGAAGAAGCACATAATTTTTGCTTTGAAACATTTAAATCTTGGACGTTAGTTACCCTGCGCATCAATAGATGTCTCTGCGTGTAGGTTAGAACACGCGAACGTTTGTTCAACGTAACTTCATGACCCTCGCCGCTTTACCCGGGCTTATTTGAGATTCACAATAGCAATCTCAGCTCTAGTTAATACGATTATAAATTGTGAGTATATAAATAATCATAATTTATATTTGTATTATCTACTTTTAGTTAAACTTCCTTTCTTGGGATTAGTCCCGAGAAACACAGTTTCTGCTACTAGGTTTTTAAGTAGTGCACTGAGACACTAAGGCGATTATCACACTGACGAAGTGACGACGGATCCGCATGCGGCGCCGGTGTGCGAGCGAGATAGCGCTATACACATGCAGAGCGCTATCTCGCTCGCGCACCGGTGCCGCATGCGGATCCGCGCCAGTGTGATAACCGCCTTAGAAAATGTTATTGTTTGTTTCAAGTAATCGATTTCATACGCCAAGAAATTTTAGATCTTGGTGTGAAAATATCAAATTTTACATCAAGTAACACATGCTCTTGAACTAATGCGATTTCTTGTTTCCGTGGAGAAATTCAATTCTCAATTTAAACTATGAGTCTTCATCCAAGAAACAAAGTTTCTTTGCTTAAGTTCTTTATGTATTGCACTAAGACACATAAAGTTCAATTTAAAAAAAATACAATACAAAAACAAAATTCAAACGCCCTTCGTGAGAATATTAAGCTATTTTAAAAAGAAGATTTTTATATCTCGGATAAAGTATTGAATTTATTAGGTTAAGTAATAAACTTTGAAACATTTTATATCTTAAAATAAAGAATTTTATTTTTTCCTTATATGGGAAACTGGATATCTCTTGATTCAAATAGGTTTCTTTGGTTGAAGAGATTTTTTCTATCTGTGTAAGAGTCAGTCTGAAGTATTTCTTGTGACTCGACTGACTGAGGCAAACTTTAGCAGTTAGTAGGTGACCGTGGTCGCAATATAAAAAAATAAACCGGCCAAGTGCTAGTCGGACTCGCGCATGAAGGGTTCCGTACCATTCTTTATTAAAACTAGCTACTATCGAATAAATTAATATCGTAAGGTCAGATCTGCTTAAGTACGTAGTTTTTTGGAGATAACTCAAAAACGCCTAAACCGATAATGTTCAAAATAATTTTCGTTGCAAGAATATTTAAAGGTGTATCTTCTTGATTTTTTACATAATTTTTGGACTTACGGTTCAAAAGTTAGAGGGGGGGGGGACACAATTTTTATGACTTTCGGAGCGATTATTTCTGAAAATATCCACTTAATCAAAAAATGTTCAAAGAAACCTCAATGCTATTTTTAGAGACCTATCAATTGATGTGCATCATGTTGATATTTGGCAAAAAAATAATTTTTGCCCCCCTAAAAATTTTTTTTAGCAATTTCTCTACAAAACTAAGTAGCGGCACACAATACACTTTATGTAAAAATTTGATAATCATACGCCTTATAGTTTCCGAGTAAAATGGCTGTGACATACGGACGAACAGACAGACAGACAGACAGACAGACATGACGAATCTATAAGGTTTGCCATTTGGCTACCGAACCCTAAAAACTGCGTAATTGTATCGAATTAAGCGTCTTGGAAATATAATCAAAAACAAATTATTCAAGGAATTTCAATTTGAAGTTTATCGCATGGAAGGCTATAAGGTTATCGGCTGTTTACACCATCCTAAATTTCGCAACTATATTTATATAACTAAATATACAGAGGCACTACAGTACAAATACTAAACTAAATTATTAACTAGCTCAAATCTAAACTAGGCCCTTGCGGCATTGTACCAAGGATGCTGGCGGCATTTCCTCGTTGTAGCGCAATGCTGATACGCTGTGCGAGGAAACCGCCAGCTCTTCGGTCACCAGTTACGTCAACCATCCTAAATTATATTTTGTAACTAACAACTTTAATGACAAATTTTAAGCACGTCTTCATAACTACCCTCCATACAAAATTTTTTTAGTTTTATATTATAATTATTACGTAATTAGAATAATTAGAATACGGTGCCATTTTTTTGTAACACCTTGTACAGGCATTTAGAATGTACTAAAATTGTAAGTAGATAAGTACAGTTTTTATTATTAATAACATTACAATAGAAAATTAATAAACAACTTGTAAAGGGATGTCACGAATGTCGTTTTTCTCACATTCGCGAATGCGAATATTCAGGATGCGAATATCCGAATGCGAATGCGAATACGAATGTTACGGAGTAGATTCAAAAAAGTTAATCTTGCTTATCATTTCCATGCTTCCATAGTTCATAAATACAGAACATGATACGTGATGGAGTATGGAGTCCTATATTATTCATCAAAAGGAGACAAGTGATACCGTCGTTTTCACTTCCTGTGTATGAGCAAGCATATGACCATCGGCCGGGTTGGCGCGGTCAAAACAGGATGCGTTCTGCCCACATTCGCATTCGGAAAATATTCGCATCATTTCATCCGAATGCGAATGTTATGCGAATATTCGCATTCGCATTATACGAATGCGAATATTCGTGACATCCCTCTTGCATAATTTAATTTTTAGATTATTGTATTGTATGTTTTTTTTCCATAGTTATTATTATTGTTGCTTTTATTTAAGTTTGTTATTTGTATGTTTAGTTTAAAATAAACATTACAATTTAGTTAAAAGCGCATTAAATATTACCACTCCGACGGTTTTCATGGCTAATTTCAAACCATAATCCGTTATAGTACACTTAATGGCTTCTTCTGTTGTTTTCACAGTTGACGTAGTCACATCTTGTGTAGTATCCTCCTGAAAAAAGCAGAATATCATTATTTTTTACACCACTACGGTGGCAAACAAACATACCTACCCCCGCCGCTCTCGTAGACTAATATGGGCAACTCTAGAGATGTCACATGTGCGTTGCCGACCCTGTAATATAAAGGAGGATTCACTGTGTTGACGGCTAAAGGAACAAGAGGGTTCCTCGTCGTCAACACACTGGGTCCTCTTTGAGTTCTTTGGCAACCTTACTCACCAGCAGGAACACAACACTATGAGTAGGGTCTGGTGCTATTTGGCTGTATGGGTGTGGTTTAATAGGGTACACTACACAATCCCGAAAAACTTTTTACCGATTTTTAAAATCCCGAATTTTAAAATCCCGATTTTGTAATGCCCGACCTATTAAAATTCCGATAGTTAAAATTACGAATAACTAAAGTACGAACATTTTAATTCCCGAATAGTAAAAAACCCGATTTTTAAAATCCCGAACCATATTATACCGAATTTAAAAATTCCGATGCAATAAAAGTCCGAAACCAATATTTCCGAATTTCAAAACAACGAATCCCGATTGTCATAAACCCGAAATTATTAATTCCGATTCAACATTATTCCGAAATTTTAAAAACCCGATTTTTTTTTGGTTGGTTGTTTGGGGTCACAGTATGGTCACACTTCTAACCTAACCTAACCCACTTTTTTGCAGCCGTTTTGGGTTGGTTAAGGATCACAGTTCTAACCTAACCCACTTTTTTGCAGCCGTTAGGTTGGTTGCGGGTCACTGTTCTAACCTAACCCAACCTACTTTTTGAGCAGCCGTTTAATTTGGTTAAGGGTCACAGTTCTAACCTAACCCACTTTTTTGCAGCCGATTAGGTTGGTTGAGGGTCACAGTTCTAACCTAACCTAACCCATTTTTTTTGCAGCCGTTTGAGTTGGTTGAGGGTCACAGTTCTAACCTAACCTAACCCACTTTTTTGCAGCCGTTTGGGTTGGTTGAGGGTCACAGTTCTAACCTAACCTAACCCACTTTTTGAACAGCCATTTGATTTAGTTAAAGGTGAGTTCTAACCAAATTAACCCATTTTTTACAGCAGAACCAATAAATCTGCTAATTGTAATTTCTGCATAATTGGTTTTCTGCAAAGTAAACATTCGCCTAAAGCTTATCATGCTAAACAGATTATGCTGATTATTATTTTCGGATAGTTGAATATAATGCAAAACAAAATTATACTTATCAAAAAGCGGCCATGTGAATATTAGTCGATTTCAAATTCGGATACGCAAACATTTAGCCAATTGTATATTATGCGAACCGATGATTTCTGCAATAATAATATTCTTCGAAAACCAGTTATGCCAAATATGTTATGCCAAATACGTTTCTGGCCACGGAAGTTATGCCAAATGGATGGAACCCCCCGCCAAGATGTCGAAGAAGCCCCGCTTCGCGGGAAACCTACATCGGTAAGGGCAGTGACGGCTTTGTCCGTTTACTTGTAAACGGTGCCTATAGCTGGAACCCGCCAAGATATCGACAAATAACACAATCGCGAATTTCATTATTCCGAATATACAAAAAAACTAAATTCGTATTACCGAATCGCCAAAAACCCGATCGGTCATTAGTTTTTCGGACTTAAAAAAATCGGAATTAAATTTTTCGGGAAATTGACAATCGGGATTTTTAGGATTCGAGCAAGTAACAATCGGACTTCTAATATTCGGAAATATTGCATTCGGGATTTTCTACTTTCGTGATTTCAAAATTCGGAATTTTGACATTCGTACTTGTCAAAATTCGGGATTATAAAAATCGAGATTATAAAAATCGGGGTAATGTTTTTCGGGAAATTTGCATGTTCCCGGTTTAATAGTATTTAACTCTTTGACCGCCAAGAATCAGACAGAAAAATCCACTGACGCCAGAGCAAAATTTGCGAGAGCGCACGCACGCGGTTATATTATGGACGTGTATCAAGCGCTGGCGCTGAGGGCATCATTTTCTGCGGGCGTGATTTTACGTGTTTGACTGTCAAAGGGTTAAAATAGGGTGATTCACGTAATATCAATCGAATTTCGCTTGACATATATGTTTCGATTTTGCAATGATCATACATTAGACTCTTAGTTACGGTTAGAGTCTTATGAGAAAGAATTATTATCGCGGCAATAGAAGACAATGTCATCAATTGAGCCACGAGCGTAGCGAGTGGTTCAAAAAAATTAGTCTTGAGCGTAGAGGCCTTATGGTAAGAGAGATTGAACTAGCTTTGCTGCCGAGTATAATACATTAGCTAGGGATTTGTCTGCGGACACATCTGAATAGCGCCATAACACGAACGGATCTGTCCGCCGAGCATATCCGTCGGACAAATCCGGCGGGCACATTGTGCGTGTATCCCTAGCTAATATTTTTCAACATACCACCATAGCAAAAATATAAGCTATAAATAAAATATAAAAATTTCGGAGGTAAATATGCATGAATTTGTATGCGGCAACAATCATACAAATCCATATATGGCCGTTATTATTTTCAACTCTGTTGACATGTATCAGAGTTCAAATTTGAACAAACATTTTTTATATTCATGCGGTAAGGGGAAACTATATTATAATTCAAATGCATGTCTTTAAAGTTCATCCTGACAAATAACGTCAAAAAACAAGTCATACTAAATTACTTTCCCCACATGTGGACAAAATGCGTTTTTCGCTTTTTCCCCACCGCTTTCAAGAGATAAAGAGCGCGTTTCCGAGGTGGAATGGTGAAAAAAGTATATAGTCAATAGTGACATGATTAAGCTTTTCAATCTCGTACCTTACTTAGGCCACTCAGCAAGCTTCATGACCTAAAAACATAGTACTGTCGCCATCAAATATATCAGAGCGGCCAAGGTACTCAAAAATATCTGAAAATGCACTTTATCGAATTCACAAAAATTGTGTCCACCTTAGCCGCTCCGATATATCTGCTGGCGGCCTGAAAAGCTCTTCATTAAATTATGTTTCAATTGTATAAAATACTATTTTAAAAGCAACTATAAATTTTTTAATTAGTTTCTACTTACAGCAGGAGCTGCCGCGACGCTAGCCAGCAAAACAGCGACGACCACGAAGCCTAGGGATGCCATTTTGAAATCTTGCAAAAACGTGCTCACTCTTTGAATAGCGAAAAGATTGTGCGGACTGCTGACCTCTGGTTATCTTATTAGTTTATTACTTCCTATCATCGTGATACATATATACCTCGTGATATTTATACATATATATAAACGTATGTTTTTGTTATGTTTTTAACTTTAGGGTTCCGTATACCTACTGGAACCATAGTATAAGCAGAGACTATAGAGATATAGACGACCACAGCCTAAGAGCTTTTTGAGGCTCATGTAAATTGCGCCATCTATGCCAAGCCACCTATTGATACCGAAAAAATGTAAGAGAAATGTCACCTGCACTGCTACTCCACCTAGTAGCTACTAGTGTACTACTATAACGCTAACTAACTCGTACGCTGTTTGTTGTGCTATTTGTTGTTTGTTGTTGTGTGTGTGTGTTGCGTTGTGTAGATGGCGCAATTGACATGAGCTTCAAAAAGTTCTTAGGCTGTGGTCGTCTATATCTCTATAGTCTCTGGTATAAGGAAGGTGGTATAGGTGTACTCTGGTGGAACCTTGTGCACCACAGTGCGACCACACAGGGAACCATTGGAATGACCGTCATTGCACCGCCATGGCCAACTGGATTGGGGGAGGAGGATAAGCGGTCAGGGAGGGCTAGATTTTCATTACGTTACCGATATCGATGTGATAATGAATTTTCGTTCGTGAAAACACTGGCACAAATAATACACCGATTTTACATTACTTGATCGGTTGCAATAATGGTGGTTGACAATTGGTTTCCGTATGCAGAATAGAAGATTTGTGATATGGGTGTAGATAAAGGTTTTTTTTCTATAAATCGGGTTAAGATAAAGTACATGTCGAAGGCCAGTCAAAAATCTTTCGCAATAGATTGTAAAAATATAAAAGTCCCGGTAGAGAGTACCATTTTGTACCTTTTGGAGTTGAAACTCTAGGTCCATGGGGTCCCAGCGCACACAAGTTTTTTGCAGATATCGCAAAGCGTCTGGTTGATGTAACTGGTGACCGAAGAGCTGGCGGTTTCCTCGCACAGCGTATCAGCATTGCGATACAACGAGGAAATGCCGCCAGCATCCTTGGTACAATGCCGCAAGGGCCTAGTTTAGATTTGAGCTAGTTATTAATTTAATTTAGTATTTGTACTGTAGTACCTCTGTATATTTAGTTATGTGAATAAATGTTTTTCTTTGAAAAAAAAAAAGATTGTAAAGTTATTAATTAGACATTGTCCGGAAAGAAAAGTGTCGTGGCTTACATGGGAGCTCATACAATCTACGACACTTCTCTCTCCGGACCGACTCTATAGTTACATGGGGTACGGAACCCTCGATATCCGACTCGCACTTGGCAATTATTTAGATTACCTACAGCCAGGCTCGTGTATCGCGACCTTGGTGAGACAAAAAATATTTAGTGTGTATGCGAATGTTACTAATAAATAGTAAATAACTTTATGACGTCACTTTGTATTAAAGAAAGACGACAAAAAATGAGGATATAAAAACGTACAG
This sequence comes from Pammene fasciana, assembly GCA_911728535.1. Classification (NCBI taxonomy): domain Eukaryota; kingdom Metazoa; phylum Arthropoda; class Insecta; order Lepidoptera; family Tortricidae; genus Pammene; species Pammene fasciana. The sequence continues at coordinate 2,387,809 of OU452296.1, forward strand.
AGTATAAGGGTCACCACATACCTAGCGGTTTTCCTCGCGGAATTAGCGGAAGTAGCGGAAATTCATAGACAAAATGCTTAATTTGTCTATGGTAGCGGAAATTTGTCTATGGCTTCCATATAAAAAATCTGCTACCATAGACAAATTTCCGCTACTTCCGCTAATTCCGCGAGGAATTCCGCTAGGTGTGTTGTCACCCTAAATGGTTCTTTTTCATATATTTCAGGTCTAGAACCAGTAGAGAGTATCTACCATAGACTAAGTAGATGTTCGTTTTTTTTATTACACAGTTTTATTTAGCTTAACCCCGTCTATTTGTTTATTTATTTGTTTATATCATTATATGCATCAAATCTAGTAAGTTATATATAAATTTGGTATACTCCCGTAGTTTGATGACAATGCTACTAGGTACAGTCAGCAATAAAACTGAAAAATTTAGTTGCGTGTTTTTATTTCGACACCACCTGGCGCATAGCTTTGCGTGTTTATTCCCTTTTGTATACTTATTATTTTTTGATGTTTAAAATTGGGGCATTCTACTCATACAATAGTTTGTAAGAGTCGCCAGGACGCTCGCGTCCCCATACAAACGTAGTTCAGCTCTCATTTTAAAACAACATGCTTTAGAACCACGGAATTTGGCATGGGCATTCTAGTAGTACAGATCTAGGTCGGACTATATTGTAATACAAAGAAAATACAGCCAGTTACAGATTTACATACACAATTTATTTTTACTATATTTTCTTTGTATTACAATTTTTAGCAACGAAAACGAATTACCGACATAGATCTGTACTACTAGAATGCCCATGCCAAATTCCGTGGTTCTAAAGCATGTCGTTTTAAAATGAGAGCTGAACTACGTTTGTATGAGAACGCGAGCGTCCTGGCGACTCTTAAATCAAATATAGATTTATATTGATTCAATGCTATGCTTCTAATGCCATCTATCGCGACACTAACAGTAACGCAGCAGCAGACCAGGCGGTTTTTGGAGATGACGACTGAATAACTTTCTTTACCCCATCTGACCAACTGAAGTCCAAAGATTGCACAGGATGGTTCCACAAAAGTAGGGAGCCATCCGGTTGCCTCGAGGACATGCTCTGGAATAATGGTTGTCTTATGACTATTGGACCCGCCGGCACGCGCCCCGCCGACCAACGGCCGTTGTAATCCGTGCAATGGCAGTCATTCAATCATCATTTCGGGTTTCTAATATGTGTGTAAATAGATAAAGCAGTGTATGCAACTGTACGTAATTAGGCCTTAAAACACTCGTGTGATCTTATTATGAAACTCACTTCGTTCGTTTCATAAAACCACACACGTGTTTTAAGGACCCCTATTACGTAACAGTTACATAAACTACTATAAGCATTTTAAAATAAATCACTTAACGTTCAGTTTTCTTCTGCATGTGATTCTCGTAAGAGTATAATTTTTTTGTGTTATATATAAATTTTAATATAACATTTTTGTGTAATTTATATTATTAATTAAATTATATTAAAACTGCGAGCGCCAACCCGCCTGCCAAGCGTGGCGCGTTTTATGTACGCCCGAGGGCGGTAATAAGGAACTCCTCAGATCGCTTGTTTATGGTCCTTACCTTCGGTTCGGGCCACAAATGCCAGCAATCTGAGCCCTTCTTTATTTTTCCGACCTAGGTACGTAATGTACTATTTAATTCTCTTCCAAAATGAGAACCTCCTTTTTTTTTGAAAACGGTTAAAAAGTCGATAAATACATAAAATACTGTTTTTCAAACCTAGAACTAGTCATGGATAAAAATCATATTGATAAAAGCGCCACCTATGGGCGAGTAGCTGCACTACGTGATAAGGTAGTTGACTACACAAAAATCTTTAGTTTCTCTATCCAATGGCAGAGAGCGCATGTAATGAAAAGTGTTCTTAGGCTCAAAACACACCTAGCCGGATGAAGGCAGTAATGTATGGAGGCTTTAGACAAATTTAAGCTACCATCGACAAAGCTCCATACATGACTGTTAATACACTCTGACTGACTCATCAGTTCTTAATTCAGAAATTGGTAGGCAAAATGCTTTTTATCTATGGTAGCTATTTTTTGTATGGAAGCCATAGACAATTCCGCAACCATAGACAAATTTAATAATTTTGTCTATGAATTTCTGAATTAAGAACTGTTAAGGTCAAAACACACCTAGCGGAATCACAGCGGAATTAAGCCAATTCATAGACAAAATGCTTAAATTTGTCTATGGTAGCGGAAATTTGTCTATGGTAGCTGATTTGCTGTATGGAAGCCATAGACAAATCCACTACCATAGACAATATTAAGCATTTTGTCTATGAATTCCGCTAGGTCTGTTTTGACCCTTAACCATGAACATGGAACCATGGACGAATAGAGAACGTCTGTACAAAATCGATTTTCTCCACATCAGGTTATTTATCTAGCAATGTAATGGTTGTAGTGCTGATCAGCACCATCTCTAGCGTCACTAGCAGGTCTCGGTTCTATGCATATTGTTCGACGCCTTGAGCTCTGGCCGCTTGCGTTTACTAGTTGGGGTTGTTGTGGAGCCCGAATGCTCTACAATCAGCGCAATTTTAACACAAACCTCGCGCGCAATTTCAAGATGTTGCCGTCTAGGTGCAACGAAATCGATCGATCAAACACAGCAATGTATTATCAACAGGCGCGGTCCCAGGGGGGGGGTCACATGGGACATGACCCCCCCCCCCCAAAATCCTACATTTCTAATAGAAAAAAATTTTTACAGACCCCCTCAAAAATTTGAAAAAAAAATCTACATTAGTGTCCCCCCCCCAAAATTTTCGTCTGCGACCGCGCCTGATTATCAATCGCAGGTAGTCGCTTACTGTAGAGAACCGAACTATGAAAGCAATGTAGGCAAAAATCCACAGATGTACTTCTGCTTGCGGTCTATATATTAGTTTTTTGTGATTAGAAAAACCTGGAAAAACCGAGCAATTGTCATCGTGCGATTTCTGGGCAAACAAACTTAAAATTCTTCATTTTGCCTCTATTTATTTATTATTCTAATGTCAAAAACATAAAGTATAGGTAGAAACTGTACCCAAGTAACCTATTTGAAATATACAAACCATAGTTTTTTTTTACCGACTTCAAAAAAGGAGGAGGTTCTCAATTCGACTGAATTTTTGTATAATTTTTTTTGTATGTATGTTACTCGATATCTCCGTGAATCGTGAATCGATTTTCAATGTTTTTTTTTAATTGAACGGGTATAACCCCTAGATGGTCCCATTGTCACCAAGTCGGGGTCTCCAACTCTTCAACTATTATAGTGATTTCATCACACACCAAAGCTGAATTAAGAAAATTCATAGACAAAATGCTTAAATTTGTCTATGGTAGCTGATTATTTGTATGGAGGCCATAGACAAATTTAAGTATCCATAGACAAATTTAAGCATTTTATCTATGAACTTTCTTAATTCAACTTAGGTGTGTATTGTCCCTAAATTATCTAATGGCTCCTCTACATGATGGGCCATCATAGGGACGCAGCTATGCGTTAGAGGGAGCTAACGATATTGCGATCTCGTTCCGTCGTATAGCTGCGTCACTATGATGGCCCATCATGTAGAGCCAGCCTTAGAGGGAGCTATTGCGATCTCGTTCCGTCGTATAGCTGCGTCCATCGTGCGGGCCATCATAGGGCCCATCATGTAGAACCAGCCTAAGAACGATCACACTTGCGATTTGGGAGCGAGTTTTGTATGAGAGCGAACACGCCGCGTACGAGTTTCAGGCGCGGTCCCCCCCCCCCCCCCCCACCAAAATCCTACATTTCTAATAGAAAAAAATTTTACAGACCCCCTCGATAATTTAAAAAAAAATTCTACATTAGTGTCCCCGCACCAAAAGTTTTGTATAGAAATCGCTTTCAAACCGCTCAAGTGTTATTGATAAGGCCCTCAAAGATAGGAAAAAGGTAAACTACTTACTGCGTATATGAGTGATAATGTTAATATTCCATTGTTTTCTATCACTATCAATGTTATCTTACCCAGCCGGATTAAAATATGGACGCAAATCCGCAAATCTATGAATTAACTATTTTGACATTGATACATACCTACCATTAAAACTAAAGTGGCGATGGGCAGGTCACGTCACCCGCATGAACGACGGCCGCTGGACGACCCTTCTGACATCATGGCCCGGCCCAGCAGGAAGCAGAAAACAAGGGCATCCCGTAACACGATGGGAGGATGACATTGCGCGACATATAGGGAAGAGGTGGACAATAATAGCAAGAAATAGAGATCGCTGGACAAGCCTGGAGAAGGCCTTCACCCTTTCAGAAGGGGTTCTTGCATAAAAAAAAATAGATATGTAATTCTTTGTACTAGTAATTTATTTTATTTTATTGACTGTATCACAAAACAAAATGCCAAATATTGATTTACCTAATTTTAATTTAATTTTATTAATTATAGGATAACAGAGTGACAAATATTAATTTACCAAATTTTAATTGTTAAATTGCAAGAAATAAAAAGGCTTTTTATTTTTATTTACATACCTGTAAACTTATATAGTGACCAAAAAAGAACTAAATTCCCGTTGGCTGCAAGATTTTGGGACGCCGCCAATACTCCCTGCACGGCCATACAAAAGTCCAAAAATCAAATCGATCTGAGAGGTTCCAAAGGGAGGATTGGTGGCGTCCTAAAACCTTACAGCCCACGGGAATTTAGTTATTTTTTGGCCACCCCTGTATAAATGTAATATACAAAGAAAAAAGTGACCTAGGCCTCCGGTGCCCAGGGCTGGGATCGAACCAGCGTCTTCAGACGCAGATCGCAGATCCCTACGCTACCCAGTTCAGTTGTATTTAAATATACCATTTGTCATATTCACAGATCAAATAATATATACTCATTATTTTGACAAAAACGGGACTTCGACGCTCGTGTTCCCATACAAACGTACTTCAGCTCTCATTTTAAAACGACATGCTTTAGAACCACGAAATTTAGCATTCGCGTTCTAGTAGTACAGATCTAGGCCGGACATTCGTTTTCGTTGCTAAAAATTTTAATACAAAGAAAATACAGCCAGATAAAGATTTACATACAAAACTTATTTTTGATATATTTTCTTTGTATTACAATTTTAAGCAACGAAAACGAGTTTCCGACCTAGATCTGTACTACTAGAATGTCCATGCCAAATTTCGTAGTTGTAAAGCATGTTGTTTTAAAACGAGAGCTGAACTACGTTTGTATGGGGACGCGAGTTCACGCGAGCGTCCTGGCGACTCTTAATCGCGTACACTTACTTTTGTTATTTTCCTGACGTTTCGAGCGTGTCGAAGTCCCGTTTTTGTCAAAATAATGAGTGCAAATCGTGTGAGTTTAAATCAGTACAAATAATATACTGTCAATGTAATCTGTCCGGAAAAAAAAGTGTTCCCTTATAAATAGGGCTGCCATCCGTCCGGGTTTCCCCGGATTTGTCCTAGTTTGGAGGCCGTCCGGGGTGCGTCCGGGGGGGTTTTCAATAAGTGTCCGGAGAAAACCCGGACACTTTTTATGTGAGGAAACAACCCATTGAATTTAATTATTTAGTGCTGATTTGGACACGTCCGGGGAAAAAATGCAATTTACCACAAATGTCCGGGTTTTTAAATTATTGTCCGGGTTCGGCGAATTTAGAGATGGCAGCCCTACTTATAAACCACGACACTTCTCTTTCCAGACAAACTATATTATCTTACAGGCCCCTACCACGGTGACAATTGTCACAATTTCTGACATATCCAAATTACTGACGTCACAGGCGTCCACAGGCTACGGTCACCGCTTACCAGCAGGCGGGCTGCATACTTGTTTGCTACTACTATAATATTTTTAATAAAAGTCAACATATTTATATTATATCGTCAATAAATAGGTACTAAGTTTGCTGAAGTGCTCACGACAATTGTCACGAAAAACCATAGTACTTAGAAGAATTGTAAATATTTCTCGAAATAAGATTGGGCTTGTGTCGGAATTTCGTGACAATTGTCGAGTTTTCGATACATATGTCAAAACCTCTGTTTAGAAAAGTAGTAGTTTTAGTGATAATAAATAAAGTTTTTCTTTAAATACTACGCTGATGGCAAACGAGCGTGCAGACCGCTCAATGGTAAGCGGTTTCCGTAGCCTATGGATGCCTGTGACGTCAGTAATTAAGATATGTCAGAAAATTACAATTGTAACCGTGGTGAAACAGGGGCCTGGTGGTTATAATTCTTGTTTTCCACCAGAAATACCTAATTTTAACAGATAAGTTTGTACAGTCGCCATCAGATATATCGGAGCGGACAAGGTGGTTACAAATATGTGAGCAACGCCTCTATTGTGAGGGCGATAAAGTGCATGTTCAGATATTTTTGAGTACCCTGGCCGCTCCGATATATTTGATGGCGACTTCACTTGTAAAACCAGTTAGTTATACTTAATTGTATTTTGTTAGCAACATGGAAAAACAGTGTTTAATAAAAAAGAAGTTTTATAAATCATTTATTTACCACTGGTACATTCGAAATTATTCCTAACATTACAACTTAATTTATTATAAAAATAAATACATGTACTCGTTATGTTTTTTTTATTAATGTAGGCAATGATAACATAATTAAAATATATTTAAAATAGATTGTGATTCTGCAATCACTGTAACGAAATGGCAGCACCGTGGCTGGTCTTTTTGACAGCAGTTGTCAAAATCCACCAATCAGAAAAAAAATGATAGGTGCATTACTCCAACAAAGCCTAGTTTTCTCTAGAAGGTCAGATGGCAATGGCAGTCGCTTTCGTAAAAACTAGTGCCTACGTTAATTCCTGGGATTAGGTTGCTGGGATCCCCCAAGCTCAATGAAGATTGGTGGATTATGTCATCTAGACCTTTCACCACGGTGCTAGCTAGTGAAATTGTCGCGGAAACCCTCTGTAAACTAAAAATGTAAAGTAATAAAAAATATTTTATCTACATCCATATCATAAACCCTCCATGATGCGTTCAAAAACCGCAAGTTACGACCACCATAAAAATAAGACTGTTTTGTTAGAAGTTAGAACAAATGTCTTATGATGAACGATGCCGATGTTATTATTATCAAATAATAAGCAAAAATTCGATATCATTATGAAAATCCGGCCTGCTCCTCGACAGCCGCCACGCGCCCCGCCGACCGACACAATCGAGTTGGTCATGGCGATGGCGTGCAATCCGTGGAATGGCAGTCATTCATTCATCATTTAGGGCTTATAATATGTGTGTAGATGAAGCAGTGTATGCAACTGTACGTAATTAGGCCTTAAAACACTCGTGTGATCTTATTATGAAACTCACTTCGTTCGTTTCATAAAACCACACTCCTGTTTTATGGCTCCTCTACATGATGGGCCATCATAGGGACGCAGCTATGCGTTAGAGGGAGCTAACGATATTGCCATCTCGTTCTGTTGTATAGCTGCGTCCCTATGATGGCCCATCATGTAGAGCCAGCCTTAAGGACCCCTATTACGTAACAGTTACATAAACTACTAAAAACTTAGCATTTGCTTACGTTATGTTGTGTACACGACTTCATTATTATATGATTATGGTCATACACAGATAACCTCAACCACTAGATAGATCATAAGTACAACTCGGGGTCACCACGCATCTGTGCTCCCGTACTAATATTGTATGAGAGCGCGACCGCTTATTTCAATTGAAGGGATGTTTACAAAAACAACATAACTGCTTAGAGCGGTTGACACTTTTTTAAGAACATTGTTAATCATTTCAGGTGTCAACCAGTGTAGTCAGTTATGTTGTTTTGGTAACCACCCCTTCAATTGAGGTAACGTTTTTGATAATTACTCATGTGAATTAAAAATATCCACAAAAATCAAGTTGCAGGGGTGAACCTGGATTGTTATACTACAAATTGGTGTATAATACTATTGAGATGTGCTGTTCGGATCGTAGAAATTTACGAATAAAATTGCGCTGATGTGTGGTGACCTCGTGCTCCCTGTACAAGCTTAATGATGAGGTGTCTGTGTAGTCTGAGAGGTCATATAAAAATAATGATAACCAAAAAATAGCAATATATTAGGCCGTGCAGCTTAGCATAACATGAGTTGTCGCGCGCGACTGCATCGAGTTCTCCTGAAGTATGGTAAGTCGCTCAACAACGTCAGGGTCGCGTTTTATAAAGTTACAATTTACAATTTCGCTTTTTGCCTCTCTTTCTATCCAATATGTGTGCTAGAGAGAGACAAACAGCGAAATTGTAAATTGTAACTTTATAAAACGCGACCCAGGTGTTCTAGCCGTGCAGGATTATACAATCGCCATCAGATATATCGGAGCGGCCAAGGTAGTCAGAAATATCTGAATAACGCCTAATGTCAAGGCGATAAAATGCATGCTCAGATATTATTGAGCACCCTGGCCGCTCCGATATATTTGATGGCGTTTTTACAAGTTTTCTCCTACCTAATCTCTGTTACCTCCATAAAATGACATATCGATCTGCCCCATCTGTTTAACCCAATAGTTATTTTAGAATAAAACCAAACAGAATGAGATTTTGTACAGACATATTGTCCTTTTAGTATATGGAAACAAAAACTCAGATTAAAAGGAATAACATTACAAAGTTTTACCAGAGAGTATCTATTTAATAGAGGCGCACAGTCTACGCTTCAAGTCTGAAGCGACATCTAAACAATGTCGTCTTTACCACAAGGGCACACGGGGCCCGTGCCATCTTCGGGAGGCCCAAAAAATCGTAGACGACGTTTTTTTTACAGTCAACGCCGTTGTCCCTAATTGAGCGCCTGAGGGCCTTTGATTTCCAAATGTCCAAGGACTCCACATTCTGAAGTGCCCTAGGCCCCCATCATGTATTAAGACGGCCTTGCATTTCGATGCAACCCAAAATAATCGAAAATGTGGGGAAACCGTAGTAACGCTACTCGTTACTTGAAAACGCTGCACGGTTCCTTTAAATTATATGGTAACTTTGGGTTACTTCGATCCTCGTTCAGATGGCGCCAAACTTGGAGCCTCAAAAAATGATTAGACTGTGCCTCTATTAAATGGATACTCTCTGATCCATACTAAAAAAATATTCAAATAAATATGTATTTTACAAGGAATATAAACTAAGGAAAAGTCGACCAGTATTTAGTAATCAATTAAGAGGCGTTTTTTTATACCACAACGGTGGCAAACAAGCATACGGCCCGCCTGATGGTAAGCAGCTACCGTAGCCTATGGACGCCTGCAACTCCAGAGGTGCCACATGCGCGTTGCCGACCCTTTACAAAAAGGAGGATTCACTGTGTTGACGGCTAAAGGAACAAGAGGGTCCCTCGTCAACACACTGGGTCCTCTTTGAGATTATTTTAATGAGATTTCGTAATTAATTGCGGTTTTATTGACGTTTCACTCGTTTCAATTGATACAATAAGTACCTACGATAACGCATTTCTTATCACATACTAAATTCCGGTCAAGCGAATAATTGCATTAGACCATTTCTTATCATTATCTAATGATTAAAATACAACATATCATTCTTACTTATAGTTAAAACAATGGCGCGTAGTTTCAGTGACCGCGAGGCAACTGGATGGCTCGCGCTATTTAAGCTCCCTACGTGTTGTGGCGCCCTGGGCAACCCGAACTGACCCACGTTGGACTTTTCCATCCTCCCGCCCTCATTTTTCTGACGGCTTCCAACTCTGACGGATCGATAACCGACTAGCCGGTGTGAATGGCAATGTACATGCTCGTTCTTGTTCACATACATATACTAGAAATTGAGGGGAGGATGAAAAACCAAGTCCAATATCGGTCAGTTCGGTTTGCACAGGGCGGTTCCACAACACGTAGGGAGCTTAAATACCGCGAGCCATCCGGTTGCCTCGCGGACACCGAAACTACGCGTCATCGCTCTGAATATCTTACATTAAAATAATACCATTTGACAGGCGATATAACGTATCATATGATAGTACAGTCAGCATCAAATATATTGTAACAGCCAAAGTGATCAAATAGTTCGTCACACCATATAGTTTCTATGGTGTGACGAACTATTTGGCTAATCTAGCTGTTACAATATATTTGATGTTGACTGTACCAAAGACTATACAGAATTCATCCTTATACTTGTCATATCATGTAAACAAATATGTGTCAATTTAAGGCTGTCACGAATATTCGCATTCGCGAATATTCGCATCATTTTTGACATCCCTATCAAAATTCGCATTATTATAAAACTTTCGTGAGACTCTAAAATATTAAAAATATTTATAACGGGTTACTCACGAGCAAGAATCGACAAAAAATACGTGAGTAACCCGTTATAAATATTTTTAACATTCGCATTCGCATCAAACGATGCGAATATTCTGCGAATGCGAATGTTGGCAGAAGGCATCGTCCTAATGAAACGCGAATGCGCGATCGACATGCGACCGTACTTTCTGCGGTCGCATCGCTTAAGGCCTGCATGGTTACACCTAACGAGTACAGTGGCGAGACAGCAAAATGCCACTCGGCCGAGAGAGTAAAATGGCCCGGCCCAGTACTCGGCGATGTGTTTACACCTTGCGAGTACTCGTTCAAGAGTACTGACTCGCCACTGTACTCGGTAGGTGTAACCAGGGCATTACTCGCGCGATGATCGCGCATTCGCGTTTCATTAGGACAATGCCGAACGCATCCTGTTTTGACCGCGCTCACCCGGCCGATGGTCACATGCTTGCTCATAGACAGGAAGTGAAAACGACGGTATCACTTGACTCCTTTTGATCAATCATATGCAACTCCATCACATATCAAGTTACGTATTTTTGAACTATGGAAGTATAAAAATGATAAGCAAGATTAACTTTTTTGAATCTACTCCGTAACATTCGCATTCGCGAATGTGAGAAAAACGACATTATAGACGTCCCTAATGTCAATCTAGCTAGACACCTTAATAATGTCGTTTATTTTTGAGGTTATTCATACATTACTTCGATTATTGAAGAACGTTTTATTAGAAGTGATGTTTTTAAAAATAAATTATATTTTTGTGAGTTTCAATAAGTGTATAAGAACACTTTAAGTGATAACGTCAAAGAAAAGTGTGATAATGTCTTTGAAAATGGTTTGTTTACATGATTGATAATGATAAGATAAGTGATATAAGGATGAATTCTGTATATCTATAAATATTACTTTTACAGAACATAACCTGGTAAATAACAAAAGATGTTTCGTGTCTAAGGCGTACTTTCCCCTCTGGGTCTTCATTCACTTTCGTAAAAACTAGTGCTTCCGCCAATTCGTAAGATTAGGTTAGGTTGCCAAGCGGACCCCAGGCTCATACGACGATACGATACGCGCGGCAGCTCGGCTAGTGTGAAGTGAACGTGCCTCGCACGAGCGAGGCATTGCGGCCGCGCGTGCGTTTGCCTCGGCCGAGACACGCCCACACTAGCCGAGCTGCCGCGCGCGGCAATTTCCTCGCGAGGCGGTGCGCTAGGTGTAGACACGGCTAATCAATATTTATTTCGTCATCATAGGTATAAAAAAAGTTGACAATTTTATATTTTACTAGCGACCGCCCCTGCTTTCGCACGGGTGCAAATTATACATATAAACCTTCCTCTTGAATCACTCTATCTATTAAAAAAAACCGCACCAAAATCCGTTGCGTAGTTTTAAAGATATAAGCATACATACAGACAGACAGCGGAAGCGACTTTGTTTTATACTATGTAGTGATGTGCAATGCTATGATGAGCCCTTTGGGCATACGAAAAAAACAATTCATTCTTAATTAAACGACCATTTTCTCCTTATCTTGCAGTATTATGAAACAAACACATTGTTTTCAGCTACCGTGAATTATTGCTTCAGAGAGAATGAAAGGAAAATTAACTAAGTAATCGGTTTAATTGCGATTTTATGGCCTAGGCTGATTCCTCTGTTCTATTGCAGGAATTCTACTGTTCAGAGCAACGCGTAGTTTCAGTGTCCGCGAGGCAACCGGACGGCAACATTTTTTGGTTTTTACTAGGCTAGTTTTTTGTACTGGCAAATTTTGAGTACCTCGTTTCATCATTTTGGTTTCACCCGGTACATAGGTACATTATAATGTTTACAAAAAAGTATAGCAGCCTACTTGACAGAAAATGTTATATTAAACTTTTTACAACCAGGAATTATATTTACTTATAACTAAATTTGTGCATTAAAATTAAAAGTAAAACAGGACATACTTTAATACATAAAAGTAATTAAAATAATTCTATCTTGCTTATAAAACATAATTCATTAAATTATTTCTTATTTTTACGTAATACTTATTGATAATTTGTTCCGAATTTAGTACGCCGGGCGTACCGCGAAGTTCGAAAATCGACAAAAGGACGGTCCCGTCTCTATCACTCTTGCATATACGAAAGAAAGTGATGCAAATAGACGATTCGATGAACGAAGTGCTTCGCGGTTATAGGCCAGGTTAGACTCGATAATTGCATTATTTGGCAGTTAACATTGTGACCAATTGCAAATGCGCGTGTAAGTGTAAATCAAAAATATGTATACGGTGGTGATATAAATAACTAAACCATTTTGAGATTTACTAAACGTCTCAAGGAGTTATAAGTATGGAATTTGATTTGCGACATGAAAACTAGGGCCTTATGGCCTCTACAATCGGCGCAATTTTGAGACAAAACTCGCGCGCGATTTCGAGACATTGCCGTCTAGGTAGGTGCAACGAAATCAATCAATGGATCTAAAACCGCAATGTATTAAAAATCGCAGGTCGTTTACGACTACTCGCTTACGTTTGTAGAGACCTTTAGCTTTAGCCAGAGATAGGGCAGTGCTAATTTAAGTTAGGCATGGTTTTAAAGTTTTATTTATTGTCATACTCTTACGGTAGTTTTTAAGTTAGGGCATTTGTATTTAAAAGCCCTAGCATTTCCATAATGCCCCCTAGCAACGTGCCTGCATATGAGACGCTGACGGATTTTAAATCGAAGTAATTTGTTTTGTGTACCAAAATTATAATTTTTCGGGACGCATAATTTTTTTTGCTGTATTTTGTACCATCAGCGAAGGGACAATATAAGTTAAGTTTATTAAAAGAAATTTTACATATCACGTCCGACAAGCATCCTTGGTAGACGGCCTTAAAAGTACCGTAAAAATAGGTTAGGCGAATTTTAATGTTATACAACAGGAAAAAGTTGACTCAAACACTATTTTAAATAACATGTCCAGTCGCCATCAAATAAATCGGAGCGGCCAGGGTATCAGTAGCAGTGAGTCAAAATTTTTCTTAGGCAAGCTGGTGCTGAATTTGGCTTAGAATTTATTTATGGGCTGTAGGAAAATTGCTTAGGCGCCAGAAACTTAGGCAAGTCGACGGGAATCGTATTCTATGGACGCACCGCCACTGCAGGCCTACTTAGAAATATCTGAACATGCACTTTATCGCCTTGACAATAGAGGCGTTGTTCACATATTTGTGACCACCTTGGCCGCTGCAATATATCTGATGGCGACTGCATTATTTCTTTTATCTAATTTCAGCTATAACTATGACATGTGTCCAGTAAAATTTACGATTATGGCATTAATAGTAAATGAAATTAGATAAAATTAAACACGAGTGCTATAAACAGGTTATTTTTACATCACGATCGCTTGATGGGGCTATAAAATTTACGACTATAATGTATAATTTCATACTTGTTGGACATGGAGCGTAGCTATAGCAATCTCGTACTTTTCGCATTTGTGACGATACCTGTAAAGAAAATCATTTTATTAATATTAAGTAACAATCCATACTTTACTTTGTTGATTTATTTTTATTTGTTTAAACTTATTTGCACAATAAAAATAAGTACAGGCGGACTTAATGCCTCAAGGCATACTCAACCCGACCATTATTAGAGATTATAGAAATCCCCCCCCCCCCCCCCCCCTCATTTCCAGTATTGGTATGTGAACAAGAACGGTTCCACAACACGTAGGGAGCTTAAATACCGCGAGCCATCCGGTTGCCTCTCGGTCACAGTAACTATGCGCCATTGCTTTAACTACATAGGTCCAAACGACAGCCACAGTCTAAGAACTTTATCCCTACTATTTCTAAATTATATCTTTAGGTTGCTCTCGTGCAGATTGCGTTACAGACATGAGCTTCAAAAACTTCTTAGACTGTGGCTCTCTATATTATTTATAGTCTCTGGTATAATATAATACCGACTGGTCGCCGTCCGGTGGGTCGGCCCAGATATCGTTGGGGAGACAGTGTGGCGGCGGATCTGCTGCAGCTTCGAGCCAACAACTGGCAAGAAGTTGCGCAGGATCGGGATAGGTGGCGTGCTCTCATTTCGGAGGCCAAGATTCTCTTTGGATCGTTGAGCCAAAATAGTTAGTTAGTTAGTATATAAGTTAATCAATTAATCATAGAGTAACTAAGAACTTTTTGAAGCTCAAGTCAATTGCGCCCTCTATCCGAAAGCCCCCTAAAGATACCCAAAATGTAAGAGGAAATGTCACCTGCACTGCTGCTCCATCTAGTAACAAAGAGCGTACTAGTAGTACACTAGTAGTATAATATAAGGGTTAAAAATAAGTTACGTGAGTAGTATTTATTGATTGGCATTGCCAATCCCATAGAAGTCATGAAGGTAATTCTAATCATTAAAACCTCGAACTCAGACGTGACATACGTAAAGGTCGCGCCGAATAACCTTTCCATACGTGATATTTGTACAACAATTAGCGATAAAGAATTTGAGAATATACTAGAAAAATATATTTGTTTATAGTGAAAACCCATTAACTGATTTATCTCTTTTTTGTAAAGCCCAAAATAATCAATTAAATCGCAGAGTATCATGAGTATTTAAGTGCTAAAATGCATTAATAGTTTATTTACCAGGGGTTGGACCTTCCGACCAACTTGACTAGCTATACATATATGCTCTTTTCGGATTAATACGACCTTCAAACTTATAAGAAAAGAGCGTTCTCCCTTGTTAGGCTAAGTGCGCACCACGATTTTTTGTCGTCCGATTATTTTGTCGCAGAACTGCAACACGTAATGGTTTATATGTCAATGCGCGCACATGAATTCTTTCGATTTTAATAGGATGAAAAAATGGTCCAAAGTTGTTCTACTGTGTTACCAAGTCCATATAAGTTGTATGACTTGTATGACGGTAAAACAAAGGAAAAAAATCTCAAAAATGTATGGAATTTTTGAGACACTTTTTTTTTCTTTCGGGTCGGAAAGAGCTGAGTAAAAATATCATAAAATTCACAGAAAATTCTACAATGTCCAAAAGTGGCATTTTTTAAAAGAAACGTTCACCTACATACACCGTCTTCGTTCCGTTTCATCTTCGTCCGAAGAAAAAAGCCCATCTAATTGACAAAAAAAGAACCGTTGTTATGAGACATGAGTGAAGCAAAAAGTGCTGATAAATAATACCGCTACGCTTCCACTTATTTGATCCGGAATTAGCTATCATAGCAAATATATGAGTAATATGAGTCATATTAGAAAAACCCAAACTGATACACGTATACTATGCGTGTATCATCTGAAACAATCTAACCCAAATCTTATGGGGCCCACCTACTATCAGTCGGCCTGACGATATTGGCCTGTCAGTTGTTCGGGGCTGGCAAATTTTTGTTTTAACTGACAGGCCGATATCGTCAGGCGGTCTGATAATCGGGCCCCCTTAGAAATGTGGCCTCAAATTCTCAAAACTTGCTATGACTCAGGGACCTAGGAGAAGTGAGGTTTTTCTCTGTAATTTTAATATTTGGAGCAAGATTACGAGACTTAGATGTAACGAGTTCTTCGTCTAAACACGTATCATAAAAGGAAAATTCACATTTAGAAGAGTTCAGTTCTAGGTTCTAGACCGACAGAGGGTCCTTTGGGTCCATAACCAACATCACCTCCTAGAGTGCCACCGTGTAGGTAAGTATAATAATAATATCTTAGCCTATATACGTCCCACTGCTGGGCACAGGTCCCCTCTTATACACGTGAAGGATCGAGCTATAGTACCCACGCTGGCCCAAAGCGTGTTGGGAACTTCACATGCACCTTTGACTTTATACACGAATTTCCTCACGATGTTTTCCTTCACTGAATAGCGATTGGTAAATACACATCAAAGTGTATTTCGTACATAAGTTCCGAAAAACTCATTGGTACGAGCCGGGGTTCAAACCAGCGACCTTCGGATTGCAAGTCAGACGTCTTACCGTCTAACAGTAACAACGCTGGTAAGTAAGTGTTGTGTAGGTAAGTACCACTCATTAAAATTTGAATTTAGTTTTACAGTGATTGTTGGATGAAAACGCTGGCCCAGGCGGGGGAAATCGTTATAAAGAACCAGGAGGTCCATACGAATCAATTAATGATTTTATCTACACCCATAACATAAACACTCCATGATGCGTTCAAAAACCGCACGTTATGACCACCATAAAAAGAGACTGTGAGGTGCAGACGGTGATCACCACGAAGAAAGGGGCGCACTCAGGATCATCGGGGTGTCTAGGGCAGCGGTGGTAAATAAAACATTATTTATGTTTTATAGAGGCGTGTTGCCGCGGCGGCGGCTGGCTGCAGACTGGAGTAGTTGCAGTAGTGAAGGTTGTAGAATCAGTGACAAGCTGGGTCGCCCGGTCTCTTTTATGGACGCAATGGGGTGACCGAACTAGTGACACAGAGTATATTGAATAGTAGGGTAAAGAGATATCAGTCAAGACTTTCGGATGCCGCGCCATCTATAAAAAGTTCACCGCAACTTTTCATCGGTATATACATCTATAGCTACATATACAGCTATAACAACGATGGCGGGCTTTTTAAATTTTTAAAATTTTATTACGCCGTTGCAAAGGTCTGAGCAAACTGAACTAGACCACATCGTGTGTGAACATCGCTCGCAGTTCACACACGATGTGGTAGTTCAGTTTGCTCAGACCTTTGCAGTCTCAGACTAGGAATAAAATAAAACTATACATTATGTTTTTTATTTTTTTATTTTTTCTACACAAGCTACCTATTTTAATTTAAACTAAGTATTATCAAGACACAAACAGTAATTCCGTGCTCTGTTCATTCTCCAGAGAAATAAACGACAGTTCAACTGCAAAATTGCTACCTATTCTGCCTATGTGGTTTTCTTGTTATACAAAAATAACCGTCGCATTTAGGATATTATAATCAGATTAAATAAGATATCTATCTTATTTTATATATAATGATAGTTGTATTGGGCAGATTGGGATAAGCCGAGTTGATATTTGTGTCTGGAAAGGTCACAGATAACCTCAACTACTACTACCACTAGCCACTAGATAAATCATAAGTGCAACTCGGGGTCACCGCGCATCTATGCTCCCGTACAAATTTTGTATGAGAGCGCAACCGCTTATTTCAATTGAGTTGATGTTTTTGATCATTACTCATGTGAATTAAAAATATCCACAAAAATTTAGTTACAGGGATGAACCTGGATTGTTATACTACAAATTTGTGTAGAATACTATTGAGATGTGCTGTTCGAATCGTAGAAATTTACGAATAAAATTGCGCTGATGTGTGGTGACCTCGTGCTCCCTGTAAAAGATTAATGATGAGGTGTCTGTGTAGTCTATGGTGAAAGGTGAAAGTAAAAATATTATTTAAAACAATGGAATAACATTGTTACTTTAAACAAAGAACCGAATAATTATTGTTTCCTTCGTTTTAAATAATAGTTCCTACTCATTTGTCTCATTTCATCTTCAGTCTCAAAGTCCGATCGCGTTCCTTTAAATAATTTATTGGTGTCTTTACACCAGTTATGTAGGAAAAACCTGCAAGATAAGTCAATTACTTGGTTTGTTAGGGCGCTTTTATGATTTACACATTTCAAAAAGTTAAAATCTGTTACAATTTCTAATATATCTTTTAAGTAATTTTTAATATTGACCATGTCACAGTCCGTTTTTAATACATTTGTGACCACGTCTTGTATATCAGAAAAACACTCTACTAAAGAATGGGCAGGGTATGACATATATGATTTACCTTTGTTATATTCTTTTACCTTAATGTACTGGCTGCTTCTTTCACAATCATAAAGACAGTCCTTGCATGACTTGCAATCTTTAAATATGAATTTAGATTTTCTTAGTATGTATCCCGTGACATATTCGATTTGAGCCATAATTTTAACATTATCTTTTTTTTTATTTATTCCTACAAAGACATGGTAACTAATATGGTCAATATTAATGTCAGTAGTCGTATGCTGCGCAGCACGGTAAAATGCTGGTTTTTCGAAAAAAATCTTACTTAAGGACTTAAATCCATGCCCTTGGTCTTTTTCACAATTATACCCCGGAGAATGGAGTGAATTTAAATTGTTAATCAACAACGCTGCAAAGGCAACCTCAAATTGTGCACAAGTCGGGTTGTTATTTCTTGCACCATGACTCCGGATACAGCCAAAAAAATTTTCCAGGGGATCCTGGTTAAAATGGCGCAGCCAAATTGACTTAATATCATACTTGTGGAATACTACACTTGCTAAATATTCAAGGTTTCGGAGTGTGCGTAACCAATTAGGCACCGAATAGACGTGTCTCTTTTTCCCCTCAGCTGTGACGAACTTCATTTCTTTCAACACTTTTTTGCTTTTCGCCCAGACACGTTGATGGCTTGATGTGGGTGTGAGCGGGCCCAGTAAGTCCTTGCCGGGTCTTTTTTTTTCATTCATAAATCCTCCATTGACTGAGTCAAACAATTCGTCGAAAAAAAGTATCACGTCGGCTGTTTCCCTGCTCGACGGTTCTAGAATTCCTTTTTCTGAAACAGAACAATAAACTTAGAGCTAAAGTAAAAAAAAAAACAATCACTTCAGGATAAAAGTCAGCATAACAAAGAAAAACCGGCCAAGTACGAGTCTGAGTCGCGCACGAAGATTTCCGTCTCATTATCTATAAAAACGGCGAATAAATCATATTTATTATATAGAACCCCCTTAAATATTTATTTTATTCTGGTTTATAGCATTTGTTGTTACAGCGGCAACAGAAGTACATCATCTGTGAATATTTCAACTGTCTAACTATCACGGTCCATGAGATAGAGCCTGGTGACAGACGGACAGACAGACAGACAGATAGATAGGACAGACTGACGGACAGCGAAGTTTTAGTAATAGGGTCCTATTTTTACCCTTTGGGTACGGGACCCTAAAAAGGGTTCAATAAGGTGTCAAAAGAACTATTTTTATTTATTAATTCGCAATAACTTTATTTACAAAAGAATTAACCATTTAAGAGTCGCCAGGACGCTCGCGTGAACTCGCGTCCCCATACAAACGTAGTTCAGCTCTCATTTTAAAACGACATACTTTAGAACCACGAAATTTGGCATGGGCATTCTAGCGAATTACCGACATAGATCTGTACTACTAGAATGACCATGCCAAATTTCGTGGTTCTAAAACATGTCATTTTAAAATGAGAGCTAAACTACGTTTGTATGGGAACGCGAGCGTCCTGGCGACTCTTAATTGCCAAAGCCGTAAAATTACGCGCATGGAAAGTGGCCTTAGCGCCAGCAAGTGATATCACGTACAAAATATGGCCTAGCAAGCTGGCGCTGAGGGTATACAATTTTTCCGTCCGATACTTGGCGGTCAAAGGGTTACGGCTGACTCCACACTAGCGTCTTTCGAGCCTCGGCGTCGACGCAATGTCAGCGCGACGCTTGTCTCGCGTCACCGTCTCATGTCAGCGGCGACGACGCGACGTGTTATAGCCTTACACATTAGTCACCTCGCATCGTCGCCGGCGCCGCTGACATGAGACGGTGACGCGAGACAAGCGTCGCGCCGACGTCGCGTCAACGCCGCTGCGCGGGCGCTCGCGCGACCTCGGCGCGACAAACACTTTAGTGTGGGTGGCCCTAAATATTTAAATATCAACTTAATGTTTTCATAGTTTACCTGCTAAATATCCCATATTTATAGCCACTGATCTACTTAGTACCTGAGTCGCAAATTTTACTTTCATTTTTGGCATTTTGTTTGGGTTTATATGCTGCTCTGTCAACTTCGGCATTAATCTTATGCCTTTGTAGGCTGGATTTTCTTTATATAAATTAACAATGTGTTCCCACTTTGCAGTTTTTTCTACATTATTGATCTTGCAAATTAAATTTTTAGTGATTAAATTATTTCTTATGTTTTTAATTAGGTGAGGAGGGTCATACAAAGGAATCACTTCTTCGCCATCGATTTCAAATACTTTTCGTGTAAAATGTTCATTTCGATTTTGATAACTGCGTCTTGTTTCCGCAATAAGCGAATTGATTGCGCTCATGTCGGATGCCCCTTGGTCACAAACAGTTGCAATGACATGAAATCCACTAGATTTTAATTTTCTTATGTGGTCCTTTATAGCTTGTGCTAATTCGTCCTTCCCAGTGCTTCCACTACAAAACGTATAACTAATTGGCTGTTTGTATCTCTTTGTTACACCCTTTATCATGAAGACAAGTGCGTGGTCAGCGATTTTTTTTATCCTTTCCTTTCCATTGTCAACGAAACCGATAATCAGATCTTTCTTTGAATTATACTCAAAATGAGGTTTAATTGCCATTTCGTCGAATAATAATATACATAACTTGTCAGACTTCGACATTTTTCTGGCCGTTTTTTTTAAATTTTCAAAAATATTCTCATTAATACCTGTTTTTAAGGCTGCGACGGATATCATCCTCGATAAGGTGAGCGGTGAGGGTAGCACAAAGATGTGTCTCAGCCATCTATAGGCCTTGGGTCCCTGTTTATAAAGAGATAATGCCATTATCTTTTCTTGTTTTGTAAATCTTCGACCCATTTTCTTCTTATTTATCTCCCTAAACTGCATCATAACAAAAAGCAATGCCATTGTAGTAAAATTACTGATGGCTTTCTGAAAAGTCGTGTTGGTTGATAGTGACAAAGCTTTTTGAAGTCTGACTGCGTATTTATCCTTCGTCTCCGTAAGCTTTTTTACATGTTTGGCCAAGTTACTCGCTTCGGTGCAAAATCTGGGCGTGTATGGTGACGGTGTCTCTGAAATGCATTTTTATTATTAAATAGTAGCAGTACAAAATAAGTCAAACAATAAGTTGCTGGGCGGACCCCACGCTCAATAGAGCGACCGGAACTACCGCTAGAAGGACGATGATGAGATGTACAAGCATCGGACGGGAAAAAACGTGCCCTCGCGCCAGCGCGCACGCAAGGCAAACCGGTTATATTGTGGACGTAATATCACGTCCTGGCGCTGACAGCACGACTTTCCGTGCGCATGATATGACGGCTTTGGCGTTCAAAGGGTTAAAGGGTCGGTAAAGCGCATGTGAATCCTCTGGAATTACAGGCGTTCATTGGGTAGGTATATGGTACCTGCTCACTATCAGGCGGGTCATATGCTTGTTTGCCACCGTCATGGTATAAAAAAAACCAGTTCCAGAGGCCTGATGACAGACAGACAGACAGGCGAACTAAAACACTAGTATTAATTGTCCATGGTAATTTTTTAGGTACCTACCAGTGGCGGTGGGTCAAAATTTTACTTAGGCAAGCCGAAGCTTAATTTGGCTTAAATATTCTTCATGAGCTGTAGGAAAACTGGAATGCCTGAAAATTAGGCAAGCCGATAGGAATCGTGTTCTATGGACGCGCCGCCACTGGTAGGTACAGCAATCTAAAAATGCCTATTAATAATAAATAGGGAATGCAATACCCGGCCATTTTTGGTACCCGGGTATTACCCGACTTTGATTTTCAAAAACCCGGGTACCCGGGTAATACCCGGTTTTGAACAATTTTTTTAAGAATTATTGGTTTTCATCGTTTTTACGGATATTTAGTAATAAAATGCACTTTTGATTGCTGAGTTTGCATTTATTAATTGACAAACAATGATTTCGTACATGAAATATATAAATTTAACAACTTATACTATTAAAACAGCTGTAAATCACAATATTAATTTAGAGAGCATAAGACGTTAGGTTAGGTATACTTAATCTTTCTGTTTATTAATCAGAAATATCAAAGTTAACGGGAAATATGGAATATTAAAATGTAACAATAGATCTTCTTAGTCGTATACTCTTTTTAGATTAGTCGGGGTCATTGAGGTCGATGTACGGCATTTTGTGTAGTTCTCCGCCATCCTTCTCTACTTAGTGCATTTCGCACGCACAGATTTAAGCGTGATCCGGTGAGGGCCTTCACTTGATCAGTCCATCGCATTGAGGGGCGTAATCTGGGTCTTGTACCATCCACTCTACCCTGAACAACAAGTCTCTCCATGGCGTCGTCTTCCTTGCGCGTCACGTGGCCGAAGTAACTAAGAATGCAAGAGTGCACGATTGCTGAAAGCCTTTGCTTAACCTTGAGCTCTTGGAGTATAGATATATTAGTGCGGCGCTGAGTCCACGATATCCACAGCATTCTCCTCCAGCACCACATTTCCAAAGCATCACTGCGTTTTCGTTCACTTTCTCTTACTGTTCACTTTTCTGCACCGTAAAATAACACTGGGAAAACGACGAGGCGAGTCTTAGTTGCCCTTGTGATATTGCGGTCTCTCCAGATCTTCGAGAGTTTCTCCATTGCAGACCTAGTTGTTGCTATGCGTCGCTTGATTTCATCTTCGGAGCCTCCACCGTTTGAGACCAGTGACCCCAATACATATCGTATGATGATACAACTCCACAGTTCCCAATAGTTTTTGCCTTATTGCTGTTGTTACGGTCCACGACCATCATCTTGGTTTTTAGTCGGTTGATCTTCAAACCGAATTCGAGACTAACTGTTTCAACGCGACGCAATAGCGCTGCTATACAATCTTCGCTTGTTGCTGTGAGTGTGGTGTCGATGTCGTCAGAGATTGGAGATATTCTTCACACCTATTGGAATACCATCCGTCCAGCCTTCAAGCGTTATCGTCATTATGTGCTCAGTATAGATTACAGAAAAGAGCAAGGGCGATAGTATGCACCCTTGACGTACCCCAGCCGAAGGGTGGAGTGGCTTTGACATTGTATTGTCCACTTTTACTGACGCGGAGTTGTTCTCATACAGTCCTCTTAATATATGGACGAGATGGTTGGGAGCGCCCATTCGTAAGAGAACATCCCACAGCAGCGGCCATTTAACTGAATCTAATGCCTTCTGAAAGTCAACAAAACATATGTACGTTGGTCTGTCGAACTCTCTGGCTTTCTCTATTATCTGGCGCAATATGAGAATCTGTTCTCTAGTTTCTTTTCCTCTAACAAATCCGGCTTGTTCTGGTGCGATTTCTTTGCTGATATACGCCTTTTGTCTCTCATTTAGGTTGTGCAGTAAAATTTTACTGGAATGATTGATTAAAACTATCAAGCGATAGTTACCGCACTTTAGAAATAGATAACAATAGATACCTGCGCGGCGGCCAGCGGTAAAACAAAGGGATAACATGATTGAGTCCAATAAGTTAAGGGTTTAGAAAAAGAAAGTTTAGCAATTGAAGTGTAAAATATGTTCGGACCATTTATGCAATGCATTTTTATTTTTATTTAATAGTTATAACACACACAGTAAGGTGTAATTTTAACACAGTTAGGTAGGGTTACTGTTACAGAAGTAATAGAACATTTTGTTTTAAGTTTATTCACGTTTTCCCTATTTTTCTACCGATTTCTAAATTACGGGTAAAACCCGGGTTATGAGTTAAAAACCCGGGTTTTACCCGACTCCAAATATAGACGGGTACCCGGGTACCCGGGTTTTCGGGTACCCGGGTTGCATTCCCTAATAATAAATTTATAAATATTATGGGACTATCTTACATAAATCAGCCTAGTCCCACAGGAAGCTCAATAAGACTTGTGTTGTGGGTACTAGGCGACGATATATTATAATAGATAGATATAGATAAATAAATAATAAGGTTTCCGCTTCCCAAAGGTTGTCTGGAAGAGATCGCTTTTTAGCGATAAGACCGCCAATTGTTTTACCTCTACTTTTCTGTTTGTAACTTGTATATACTCTGTTTCTTTAATTTGAGGTGTGCAATAAAGAATATTTATGTTATGTTATGTTATAAATACTTAAATACATAGTGACACACAAATAAATGCCCTGACCAGGATTCGAACCCGGGACATCCTGCTGCATAGGCAGGGTCACTACCGACACGGCTACAAGGCTGTTAAAAATAAATAAGACTATCTAATCAAAAAATATTGAGTAACAAATTAGGATTAGAACTTACCATTCACAGTTTGCGGAGATTGGCCATCTTTTGTGGATGTTTGAGAGCATTTAATCTGTCGTTGTTTAAGTAAACCTGAAAATAAAAATTGAAATGATGTAGGGAATACGTTAACTTGATCTTCATCTTCCTACTAGCGTTTATCCCGGCTTGGGGTCCGCTTGACAACCTAATCCCATGAATTGGCGTAGGCACTAGTTTTTACGAAAGCGACTGCCATCTGACCTTCCAACCCAGAGGAGAAACTAGGCCTTTTTGGGATTAGGTCCGGTTTCCTTACGATGTTTTCCTTCACCGAAAAGCGACTGGTAAATATCAAATGATATTCCGTACATAAGTTCCGAAAAACTTAGTGGCCGACGAGACCTCCGGATTGAAAGTCGGCCGTCTTACCGCAAGGCTACCAGCACTTCAACCTCTATATTTAGTTATTTGCTACGTTACTTGAGACAAAGATAAGCCCAATGGCACATGTTCAAAAAAGTGACGCTGATTTCCAAAAAAATTTAAAAAAAAGTGAATTGACCGAAAGCACAAAGAGTACCACTTCCGGTGTGAAAAATGATGGTATTTACCTACGTCATTGGATATAAAGATGACACTGTTTGTGACAACAAATATTAATTGATTTTTAAGTACAGAAAAACTCAGTCTGCCAGTTCCTGCATGGCCAGAAGCGCCCGGCAGACTAGTTTAAAAGTAACGATTTGACTCCAAATTTATGTCACTTTTGAACCAGTGCGGCCGTGCTAAAACTGGCAGACTGGGGTTTTCTGTGCCTAAATACAAATTACTATTTGTTGCCACAACAAGAATCATCTTAGTATCAAATGCCGTAGTTAAATCGTATCTCGTAACGTAGAAGATCCTACGGTCCCCGCCTGTAGGTATGTACTATATATAATTATCTAAACCAAAGATGGCCTACGGTTACTTCGGTTACTAATAAGGTTACTTCACAAAGTAGGCCGAGACAAACGCACGCGCGGCCGCAATGCCTCGAGCGAGGCGCGTCCACACTGGCCGAGCTGCCGCGCGCGGCAAATTCCTCGCGAGGCGGTGCGCCAGGTGTAAACACGCCTATTGAGTGTATTAGAAATGTCTCAATGAGAAGACTACTATGGAAATAATAGTCAAACAATAACATTAACGGCCTCCATAGCCCAGTTGGTAGTGACCCTGCCTACGAAGCAGGAGGTCCCGGGTTCGAATCCTGGTAAGGGCATTTATTTGTGTGCTAATCTCAAATATTTGTTCCTGAGTTATGGATGTTTTCTATGTATATAAGTATGTATTTATCTATCTAAGTATGTATATCGTCGCCTAGCACCCATAGTACAAGCTTTGCTTAGTTTGGGGTTAGGTTGATTTGTGTAAGATTGTCCCCAAATATTTATTTATTTATTTTAAAAAAGCTTGTATCATTTTTATTGCACAAGAAGTATAATCCACTCTGTCTATGTGAAGTTTTCAAGTCAAAGCGTCATAGGTACAGCATTATTGCTTGTTAATAGTCTTTATTTTTAATTGGTTAACACCTTATCAACAACCTACAATGATGCAGGTACCTTTGACTTGAATGACATACATACATCACAGATCACCTTCCTTTTTGACTTCATTCTAACAGAGCATCCTTCATGCTTACTGTAAGTAATACAGGTATTTAAACTAACCTGACGTTGTAGGCCGAGAAGCGTCAGGAGCCACATTATACAGATTTCTGTTTTCAATCAGCGGGGCACGGGGTACATCTTGCAAATCTTGTTGGGCATTACTTGCAATTTGCAGCGGTGTACTTTTCAGAGCAATTCCTGAAAATTTACATGTGGAAACTTCATAAATAAATATATGTCTTTAATAAATTTGGTAATAATAATAATAAAAGGGTCAAGGACATCTGTCATTCATCATCATTTTCAAATATAAAATTGTAATAAATGAAACATCATTTAAATAATGACAAAGACAAAGCTTGTCCATATATATATGTTTTGTTCCATATAAAAAATATGTTTAATAAAACTTGAATTGCATATTTTTAGGGTTCGGTAGCCAAAATGGCTAACCTGAACCCTTATAGCTGCGTTATGTTCCGTCCATGTTCCGTCCGTCCGTATGTCACAGCTATTTCACAATTATTTCTGACACTGTGAGACATCTCTTAATAAAATTTTAACATAAGGTGTGTTTGTACAGTCAGCATCAAAAATATGTTAACATTTCGGCACTTATGCCTGTGGGATAAGACTCAAATTCGTATACATATTATTGATGCTGATTGTACAGTCAGCATCAAATATATTGTAACAGCCAAAGTGATCAAATAGTTCTTCACACCATATATTTTGTATGGTGTGACGAACTATTTGGCTACACTAGCTGTTACAATATATTTGATGTTGACTGTACATGTAACTTTCACTCCATGAAGGTAACTAAAATAAACCGTGTTTTTTTTTAATTTTGTTAATAGAGTCAGAAATGATTCGAGTAGATACATCTTTGCATTAATATTGTTTCAAAGAAAGTTGTTTTGGGCTAGAGCGTTTTCGAGTTATCTCTAAAAAACGTCTCCCTTACGCATATACGACCTTTTGATAATTATATTTTCGTGTTCCGTTGAAGGTACGGAACCCTCCATTATGCGTAGTCCGACACGCACTTGGCCGGTTTTTTAAAACATATTTCAGGTCCCATTGTGTTAAAAATTATTTGAAAGTAAATATTTTGTGCACCTGAAAGTTATCTTTCCCGGGCATCCTCTGTCCAAGAGGAGAACTCAATACAGTGGGACAAGACAATGATTTATATAAGATTGTCTCATAGTATTTATTTATAACCAATTTACATAAATAGAGATAAATAGTAATTTAAACTAACCTGAGGTTGTAGGCCAAGATGCATCAGGAGCAACATTATACAGATTTCGATTTTCAACCAGCGGAGTACGGGGTACATCTTGCAAAACTTCTTGGATATTACTTGCTGTTTGCAGCGGTGCACTGCCTGGAAATATACAAATGGAAATTTTATAAAGGAATATTTAACCTTAAAAACCTTAATAAATTTAGTAATAATGATAAGTAAAATTTCAAGTACAGATTTTTTCAAATGTAAAATTGTAATACATGAAACATCCTTAAAATGTTATTTTAAAAAATATGTATTATAAAACTTGAACTGCATTTTGTTATATATTTCAGGTCACATATATGTGTTAAAGATCATTTGAAAGTACATATTTTGCAGCACTGACAGTTATGTTTCCCCGGGCACTCCCTGTCCAAGAGCAGAAGACTATAATACATTATTTTACATACACAAGAATCAAACAAGAATTAGTAATTTGTGTGTGTGTCTGCTTATTGTGAATGTTGTAAATTTAATGTCATGTAGATTTCAAGATATTTTGGTTGATTAATACTAACACTATGATAAGTCCAACATAACATGACCTTTAAATGGCTCAACAATTTACTGTACACAGTGTGCAATAATAATTTATTTGTGCCTTCATACCTTTTAAATAAAGTGTAGGAACCGCAGTATTACTGAGCCGGCCACCTCGAGTAATATATTTTTGTTCAAAGTGAACATGACACACTTTTCGGTATTGATGTATAAATTGATTATCCAAGGATAACACATCTCCCCCAACAGAGTAAATCCAAGTACGGAACCTGTCAGGCTCGTTAAGTGGGCTAGGAAATTTGTGCAGTATAACATTATCTGAACCTGAAAAAAACATACACTATAGTGTTGATATAAGATCAATTTATTATCAGGGCGGTTTTAAGCTACAGCAAATAAACACCAATATAAAGTTACTAGTGAAATAAACTGAAACACCATATTATAAACCCTAAGAAACTAAGGGAATTCATAAAAAACCTGAAGTAATCATTATATAATAAATACCCCGCCGCGGTGACGAAAAATGACGACATCGGGCCAGGTTTGAATAAATATTAATTAAAAAGTATGGGATCATAACGGTTGATGACTATTTCGCCATATTTCTGATATAGGAAAAGGCCAAAGTTTAAATACGAAGTACCTTCAAATGAACAAAGACCATAATGGATTCAGAGTTCCATATTTATACTTGAGGATCTTGACGTATAATATTATTGGTATCACAGTTAAAATTAAATAAGGGTATCTAATATAACAATATGAATACTTACGCGTTTTACCGCAATTAGATACACAACACATCTCACTGTTTCGAACCATTGTCACTTTGAACCAATACAAGCAGAAAATCAAAGTCCATTGAGTAAACCAGGTATATTCATGTAAAATCAGAGTTATCGGAGTCCAGGGCAAGCACAGTCGTAGTTTAAAATCACAATAAAAACGGAAAAGAAAAGTTTCAAGCATCGAGGACAAGAAAATAAACGTCTTGAAATAAAAACATTATGGCGGGTCTACCAAAAAAACGTTCCATTCCATCCATACTTAAAAAACTTAGATTTATACAGTTGACGTTATTAAAATAGACACACTTATAGAAAAATATTAAAATTCATATTGTTTTCTTAGATAAATAAATAAAATAAAAATTGAAATGCTATTTATTAATAAAAATAATACAATAGTGTTGTTAATTTTTTCTCTCGTAAATTGTAAAATGCGTGTAATGAAAACGGTAGCGGTGGACCACAGATAACCCAAACTCATCATATTTGTTTACACAGCCATCTGTAGTTAATTCACCGAAGCCTATCCGAGTTCATATATTCGCTACTTTGTTCGAACTGAAAACACCGTGACTAGTGACCGTTATGCGCCGAATATGCCAAACTTTTATTGACCAATAATCTTACGGCTAATTACATGAGAGCAGGGATGGGTAACTTTAATTTAGGACATTTAGTTTTATAATTAATACAATTTCTTATCATTTACACATAAAATATCAAACACGGAGCAAACAATAGTACTTAAAACTAGACATTTTGTATATAGCAAGTTACACGTTTATTAATCATTGACATAGAAATAATACAATAGATTGATTTACTTATATCTAGTTACACAAATCAAAAGTTTTCTAAGCTACATGCGACAATTCTCCCCCACGTGCGTCAGCACCGTCTGTTGGTGTGGAGCAAATGAGGACGAGTCTGGAAACCGGGCGGCGGACGTCTCCTGCGCGAGTGCGTACAATGGCTACTCTTACGTGGCCATCAGGACCGGGAAAGAGTTGTGCGATAACGCCTCTAGGCCAAGTACCTCGCGGCATAGTTCCATCGGCTATGATAACTACGTCGCCTACGTGCAGTTTCTGCGCGTTCTGGTGTGCGCTGGATCGCGGCATCAGGTTCGGGCGATATTCTTTTATCCAGCGTTTCCAGAAGTTGTCGGCTAGTGCTTGAGCTGTTTTCCACGACGATAGACTCAGGTTCTCGTCGGAAAAGACTCCCAGTGGTGACATAGCGTTCGAGCGGCCGATGAGAAAGTGATTCGGCGTGAGCGCTTCGGCATTCAAGTCTGGGTTCACTGGTGTCAATGGTCTGGAATTTACCAGGTGTTCGGCTTCCAGAAGTAGCGTGTGTAGAACTTCCTCGTGGGGTGCTCTGTCTTTTAGAGTGACTTTCAGAGCTGTTTTCACGCTACCAACTAGACGCTCCCAGGCCCCGCCGGCGGAGGGGTTGCCAGGCGGGATCTTTTTCCAGATCATGCGTCGTTCGGTCATAAATTGTTTGAGACTATCGGGCAGAGAGTTTTTGGCCTCTGATAGCTCGCGTTCTGCACCGATAAAATTTGTTCCGTTGTCTGAGTATAAAACGGACGGTGTGCCGCGCCGAGATATCATTCTTCGTAGCGATAGGATCATAGAGGCTGCCGATAAGGAGGCGGCTAGCTCTAGATGTACGGCTCTAGTGGTGAGGCACGTATAAAGTACGCCCCATCGCTTTTCTCGTCGGCGGCCTATTACAATTTGCATGGGACCGAATAAATCTACGGCTGCTGCGGTAAATGGCGGTTGATTCGCCTTGAGCCTTTCTGGCGGTAGGTCGCCTACAGGAACCTTGAGGGTAGTTCCTTTATAGGTCCGACACCATTGGCACTTATTCGTTATATAGCGAATCGTACCGCGCAGTCCGATTATGTAATATCTTTGCTTCAACTCGTTGATCACCGTCGCATGATTTCCATGGTTGTAAAGAGTGTGGAAATGGTAGATCAATAGCTTGGTAAATGCTTCTTTAGCGTGCAGGACGGGTATATTGGCGCCGTCTCTGTCTATTCGAGCATCTAGCACTATAATGCCGTTCTTGTCTAACTTCATGGCGACTCGGTGTAGTGAAGACTTCTTCGGTAGGGCTCGCCCGGCTTCCAGCAATCGTATCTCTTCAGCATACGACTCATTTTGGCTCCGTCGGATCAGTAGTATTTCTGCCAGACTTATGTGTCTATTGTTCATCTCTGTTTCTGGATTCTTATTAACAGACAATTTGGCTTTGAATACCTCGGCAGCAACCAAGACTCTGGCCGTAGCGCGGACAAGTCTAGTGAATTTCGAGAACCTACTTACATCGGGTAAGTATGCGAACTTACTTTTCACGGTACTAACGGAGCAGATTGGTTTTTGCGCGCGTTCTTCGCCCGTTTCGACGACGGACTCTACCGGTTTTTCGCGCGGCCAATGCTCCTCGTTTTGACGTATAAAATCAGGGCCTATAAACCACCGGTGGTTAATTAGCTCCGAACTGGGCCGGAACGCCCTTAGTAGCGTCGTCGGCGACGTTCAGCGCGCTAGGCACCCAGCGCCAATCGGTGCGCTTAGTTGTGTCTTCTATTTCGGCTACTCTATGTGCGACAAAGCTTTTGTACCGACGTGGATCCGACCGTATCCAAGAGAGCGGCGTTCGCGCGTCGCTCCAAAAATACCGGTTTTTAACGACGTAATCGGACTCCTTAACTACTGTGTCGGCTAGCCGTGTCGCTAGCACACAACTTTGCAATTCTAACCTCGGGATACTCACAACACGCAACGGTGCGACTCGTGCCTTGGCGGCTACTAAGGCTGAGACCTTTTGGCCGTCCGGGCCTTCGCTAACTAAATATATCGCGGCGGCGTATATCTTTTCGCTAGCGTCACAGAAAACGTGCATATCGACCTCTCTACTGTTCGCAGGTACGTATCGCGGTATTTCTAGCTCCCTAAGTTGCTGTATATTGCTCACGAATGACTGCCACGCAGGTGCGAGCGAGGCGGGTATAGTGGTATCCCAGCCTATCCCTGTTCGCCAGACTTCCTGCATCAATGCCTTCCCTAGGACAGAAATCGGACTAACATAGCCTATGGGATCGAATATGGACATTGCGCTACTCGTCACCTGTCGCTTCGTGGGCAACTGTATACCGTTGAGCACTTCTTCGGGCGTATTGCGTAAATTTACGTTAAACCCTAACGTGTCACGTTTATGGTTCCATTTCAAACCTAATGTGCGCTCGCATTCGCCTCCCCCGATCAGGGACGTGTCCTCTTTGCTAGGTACTACGTCTGAAATTACGTTTGGGTTGTTAGAGGCGAACCCACGGAGCTCGAACGACGCGCGCAAATTAAGTTCGTAAATCTCATTTACTATACGCCTAACGTCGCTTTCGCTCTCGTCAAAAGCTGTCAACATGTCATCCATATACGTATTTTTTATCGTTTTCTCAGCAGCGATCGGAAACTCTTCCGCGTGTTCGTTTGCGTTTTTGTTTTTGACGTATAAAGCCGTCGTCGGCGAAGCCGCTGACCCGAATATTAACCTTTTCATTCTATATTCTTGCGGAGAGGCTGAGCGGTCCTCCCCCCGCCAAACAAAACGTAACGCATCACGATCGCTATCTATTATTTCTACTTGAAGGAACATTTCCTTGACATCGGCAATGACCGCGATTTTGCCTTCCCTAAAACGTACTAGCACGCCGAACAACGACTCTAATAGGTCGGGTCCCGCTAACAGCGCGGTGTTCAGCGACCTTCCGTACGCGGTGGCTGCGGCGTCGAAAACCAGACGCATTTTCCCCCTTTGGGGATGAAACGTCGGGAAATGGGGTAAATACCACGACCTAAGCGAGTCCTGTGGCGGCGGCGAGTCTACTTTTTCGGCGTAACCTTTATCGAGCAGGTTATCTATGTGCTTGGTATACTCGGTTTTCAAAATAGGGTCGCGATCCAATTTGTTTTCTAGGCTGTATAGCCGCCGTAACGCGTGCGCTCTATTATTCGGCAATTCTTCGTTATCGGTACGCCATAACAAACCCGCGCGGTACCTATTTTCCCCGGGTATTTTTTCACATGTCGCCTCCAGTATCTCTAATGCTCTTTGGTCGGGATCGGCCCGAGGCAATTTCTTAACTACCCCTAATGACTCGATGTCGAAGTGTTCTTTCATGAGAGCTAAGGCGTCATCATCGGCCGTTCGAGGCCCCATGTGGCCCACGAACGCTACGGTTGCCTGTGGTGACTTGTGTGGTCCGTGCAATGACCATCCTAACCGCGTTAAACTGGCTACCGGGAGGTGCGATTTGCCGCTGATAATTTGACGCGTAACTATCAAATGCCAATTATCCTGACCTATAATTATCGTAGGCGCGGCGGAATCGTAACACAGCTCGTCGGCAATGCTGGTTAAGTGGTCGCACTGTTCAACTATTTCTTTGGAGACGCCCTGCGCTCCTACGTTCATGCGATTAATGGTAAGCGCGTCCATCATCTCTAGATGCCTACTACAATAACCGCGGATTGCGAAACGCACGTTGCATGAATCAGGGTCGCTAACTACTCCCCCGATTCCCTCAATATCAAGCGTTTCACCCCGCTCTCGGGGTAAAATTTGGTCAGCCGTTTCGTGTAAAATCAAGCTGAGCGCGGCCCCTTCGTCTAACAGAGCTAAGGCTTGTGTAGTACCCAACGGTCCCGTGACTTCCACGGGCACCATTTTCAAATATGTGGGCGCTATCCGAATCGCGTTAACGTTACTACTTTTTTTTACTTCCACGGGCGCGTTAGATGCGTTCAAACCGTGTAGTAATTTATGATGCCCCGCTTCGCACTGTTGTTCGCCACAAGCCACGTACTTACACTTAAAGCGATTTCTGTGCGACGCGCCTAGACATCTATAACACAGTTTTTCATTTTTTGCCCAATCCCAACGTTCGGCAACGGTCGCGGCTACGAATTTGTGACACTTTTCAATTTTATGCTCACCGTTTTTACATATTACGCACTTATTGTGCGACGTAACTTGCGCCGGTGTCGAATGCTTGGGTTTGGTTCCCGTATACGCGGGTTTTTTAGCCTCTCGAGGCTTCGTTTGTGCTACCGTAGGCGACCTATACTCTCCGGTATGACTCGTATGAGACCTACTTGCGTTACTTCGCGGGCGAGTGCCTCGGCAGCTTTCATCAGAGTCGCTCGAATAGTCGCGGGTAAAGGCGGGTGCGGGAGTGCGGGCGGGGGCGTTATAGCGCTCCGACCGGCTCTCCGGCTCAAAAGAAACCGTGTTTACAGTTGTGAGGAACGGAACGTTTCCGCTCTGCATCGCGGCGGACGCCGCTTGTCAATTGTTTTTCATTCCTACAAAATGGTGTACAATAAAAAGCCAATTAATTAATTTGTGCTGTTTTATTGAAGATACCATAATTGGCGACGAGAAATAAGTATCCAGTGTGCAAAATGTCTGTTAACTTACTGAATAATTAACAGAAATAAGTGTTTTCGACCTTTATTTGTTAAAACGCATGTGAATGGCCGCCGGTGGTAAAGGTTATCTTTTACTAAATTAATGTCGGATACAGAATACACTGACGCTGACGAAGACTCAAGGAAGGACGAAGATGCGAAAAAGAAGCTGGATAACATCAGTCAAGTGAAAAGTGGTAAAATCAGTTACATCTACAAATGTAAAAAACCGGAACTCGTGCAAATTTTACTAGAAGAGAGGTTAGATTTTGCCGAGACTGATACTGTGGATCAACTGCGAAAACAACTAAGTGATTATTTCAAAGAAAAAGGAAATCGGAAAGTGCATACGATTATAAAAATGTCAGCGTTAGGAGAGTTGAAACCGTTTGATGGTGAAAAGTGGGAAGCGTTTGAACAACAATTTGAATGTTTTATCTTAGTTAATGATATAACAGAAGAGAAGAAAGTGCCTTTATTAATTACTAAATTATCGGCAAAAGTTTTCGAGACACTTACCTATTTATGCTCACCCAAACAACCAAAGACTTTTACCTACAAGGAACTAATCAAAAAACTTCATGATAAATATGTGAAAACATTATCAACTGCGCTCGAAAGAGCTGAATTTAGGAAAAGGAATCAGTTACCGAACGAGACTATTCAAGATTATGCACTGGAGTTAAGAAAGCTAGCAGGAAAATGCAATTTTAAAGATATTGATGACCAGATAAAAGAAAAGTTTATGGAAGGAGTGTCGTCAAAGTTGATAAAATTTGAACTGATGAAGAGTCCAGTTGAAATAACATTAGATAAATGCATTGAACTAGCCAGAACAGTGGAGGCTGCTCTACTTCATACTAAAAGCTCCGGAGAAGTAAGTGAGATTTTTTACAGTCAAGGAAGATCTAAGCCGGCTTCTAAAACAAAGAAGACAAGTTATGCCAGTAACAACAAATCGTCAGGTCCTGAATGTTTCTGTTGTGGTAAGAGGAATCACATAAAGGCAGAATGTAGTTTGAAGAATAAATTCTGTTCAGAATGTGGAGCACAAGGACATATATTTAGGATGTGCCCTCGAAAAATTAAACACACCAACATACTGGAAGCAACCACTTCAGCTGCCCAAGAGGAATGCGATGGGGCCGAAAGCTCTGTAAAAAATTTGTATGAAGGATTTGAAGTCTATGCAGTGAATAGTGTAAGTAGGGTAGCACCTCAATACTTGGATATGATTGTAAATAACCATGATTTGCCATTTCTAACAGACACTGGCTCCGAAGTGACAGTGATATCTATGGCTGACAAAAATAAATATCTGAGCAGCTTTGAGCTACAAGATTGTAAAGTTTTGTTTAGAAATTTTGACCAGTCCATATCTAAGCCTTTAGGAATTGTTTCCAATGTACCGGTCACATGTAATAGTGTCACTAAGAGCTTAAAAGTGTATATTGTACCTAATGATTGTCCTAGAGTAATTGGTAGGGACTGGCTTTATGCCTTGGGAATGTGGCCTCCCAAATGGGAAAACAATGTTGGAAGGGAAACTTATATAATTCAAAATGTTTCAGATGCAGAACAATTAATCAGAGACCAGTTTGCAGAAATATTTCAGCCGGGATGGGGAAATTTTAAAGGTGAAGTGATCAATTTAAAATTGAAGGTGAATGCACAACCTAAATGTCTACCAGTACGGCGAGTACCCTATGCACTTCGTGAGAAGGTAAATAACGAAATTAATAGATTATTACAGAATGGCAGGATAACTGCAGTGCAACAAAGTGAATGGGGTACTCCAGTAGTGCCTATAATGAAACCGGACGGCTCGGTCAGACTTTGCGGTGACTATAAATTGACAGTAAACCCCTGTATGGAAATTGATCACTTCCCGTTACCTCATGTGGATGATATTTTAGATTCTCTCAAAAATGGCGAATATTACTGTGAGCTGGATTTAAAGGAAGCCTATCTGCAGGCACCACTTAGTGACGATAGTAAAGATTGCACAACGATTGTAACCGAGTCTGGTACATACAAATATAATTACTTACCTTATGGTGTGAGCTCGGGACCGGGAGCATTCCAGCGTTTGATGACTAAGAAATTAGCAGACATTCCGAATACCGTTGTATTTATAGATAATATTTACATTAAGGGTGAATCGTTACAACAAATTTTTGAAACTTTGTGTCAAGTCTTAAAAAAATTAAAGGAATGTGAATTTAAATTAAAACCCGAAAAATGTAAATTCTTTGGCACCAGTCTAGATGTGTTTGGGTATCGTGTAAACAAGAATGGTATCAGTGTCATTAAGTCCAATATTGACCCATTATTAAATGCAAAAGCGCCAACTAACCTGACCATGCTTAAATCATTCTTGGGTAAAATAAATTATTACTCTAGATTCTTAAAAGACATGGCCACAACTCTAACGCCCTTGTATGAATGCACTAAGAAAAATAAATTTAATTGGACATCAGAATGTGAAGAAGCATTTAAAAAAATAAAAAATAAATTGGCATCGGCTAGTAATCTTAGACATTATGATCCTCAACTACCACTGATCTTGACTTGTGATGCTTCAGATACTGGGCTTGGTGTTGTGTTGTCAAACAGAGATAAAAATGGTGTAGTAAAACCTATTGCTTATGCCAGTAAGAAATTAAATGACGTAGAGCAAAAGTATTGTACTATTGACAAGGAAGCTATGGCAGTGATTTTTGGAATTACAAAGTTTTACAATTATGTCTACGGTCGATTCTTCGAATTAGAAACTGACAATGCAGCACTGATGCGAATATTTGGCCCGAATAAAAGTATTCCAAAGATGGCTGCCAAGCGATTGCAGCATTATGCAATATTTTTATCAGCATTCAGTTATAAAATACGACACATTAATACAAATGTAAACCCAGCTGATTTTCTATCACGATCGGTGACAGAATTAGTTAACGGTGAGGAAAAAATTGAAATGCATCCTGTATTTATAAATGCAAGCTGTAGTGTGTTGAGCTATACTAATAATTCCAACATGAAATCTTTGGATTGGAAAACAATTCAAGGTGAATCCAAAAAGGATATAGTTTTTTCCAAATTAATAAGGTATATGACAGATGGATGGCCAGCAAAACAAGAATTAGATAAAGAACTGCTGCCATTTTATAATAGAAGAAATGAATTAACTGTAGAAAGGGGTTGCATATTCTGGGGATATCGCATATTAATACCTTTCACCACTCGAGAACCGGTTTTGCAGGAATTACACAAAAGTCATTTTGGAATTGTTAGAATGAAGGAAATTGCACGTTCTTACTTCTGGTGGCCTAACCTTGATGCAGAAATAGAAAGTATAACAAAAAAATGTATCGTTTGCTTGCAAAATAGTAAGACACCAGCGAAAACACAGAAACCATGGCCTGTTCCTCCTTCAGTGTGGTATAGGATTCATGCTGATTTTCTGGGTCCATTCTACAATAAAATGTTCCTAGTGATAGTAGACAGTTACTCAAAATGGCCAGAAATATATGAAATGGTAAATATTACTAGCTCCCGCACTATAGAGGTTTTTGAAAGTGTATTTACTCGCTATGGATACCCAGTCCACTTAGTAACAGACAATGGACGCACTTTTACGAGTCAAGAATTTAAAGATTTTTGTAGTACTAACCATATAAAACATACATTTTCACCTCCATACCACCCTGCAACCAATGGTGCTGCGGAAAGGTTCGTGGAAACCTTCAAATCCGCTATAACGAAAATTAGAGAGAGCGGACTTAATTTAAGATCAGCTGTTAATTTGTTTATGCTTGATTATAGAAGTACACCGCAACGTACTACAGGAATTTCACCTGCTCGGCTTATGTTAAGTAGGGAAATAAGAAACAGATTTAGTTTATTGCGACCTCCTCCTCTTT
This sequence comes from Pammene fasciana, assembly GCA_911728535.1. Taxonomy (NCBI): domain Eukaryota; kingdom Metazoa; phylum Arthropoda; class Insecta; order Lepidoptera; family Tortricidae; genus Pammene; species Pammene fasciana. Next base: position 2,425,825 of record OU452296.1, read on the forward strand.
CAGAGGTGGTTCAGGAGAGAGTGGAGAAGAGAGATCAAGGGAAAAGAGACGTTAACTTTGAAATAGGTCAGAAAGTCATGGTAAGGGATTATAGAAAGGACAGCAGGCCATGGGTTCAAGGTTTGGTCATAGAGGAATCTATACCTGGAACTACCTATGTGGTAGATGTAGAAGGGTTTAAGTGGAAGCGTCATATTAATCAGATGATAAGTTGTGCTGATGAGTTAGAAGACTTATGTTAGTATGTTAAGTTACTTTAAGGATAATTTTTAAGTTAAACCTTAAAAATAAGTGTGGGAGAGTGTGAGGAACGGAACGTTTCCGCTCTGCATCGCGGCGGACGCCGCTTGTCAATTGTTTTTCATTCCTACAAAATGGTGTACAATAAAAAGCCAATTAATTAATTTGTGCTGTTTTATTGAAGATACCATAACAGTATTTCGCGACTTCGGCCATTTATGACGACTGGTTCTTTTCGCGGCAGAACTAATTTCAAGCAAAAACTCTGAAATTGCTACTAAATCGGGCGAGTCCCGATTTGCTTGCTTGAATTTACCCCATTCGTACCTCACGATGAGGTTCAATTTGTCAACAATCTTGTTAACTAGTTCTGGCGCGTAAAGGTACTTTTCTTGTTTTAAGGATTTAATCGTAGCTACGGCGTTAGCTACATGGGCCGCAAAAGAGACTATATTGCTATTGTCTTCGGCTAATCTCGGCATGCGCTTTACGTTGTGTAGCTCTGTCAACACGATTTCCTCTGGATCCCCGAATTGCCTTTCTAAGGCTTCCATAATTTCGTATGGATCCTGTACGGTGTACATTATGGACTTTACGGCTATTCTGGCTTCTCCTTTCAAAGCCTTACGGATTCGGCTGACGTTATTCACGTAACTAAACATCGGCGCGGTATCCTCGAATTCGGCCCGAAACGCGATCCACTCCGTAATATTACCGTCGAAAGTGGGCAATTCGGGCGGCCTATGCATAACGGGTGCGTAATGATTCGAAACATCTCGCGGCGGACGATGTGTGCTTATGTGCGACTCGCGGGGCGCGGGCCTACCGAGAGCGGCGGGCTCACTATGCACGAAAGTACGTGGGGCTGTTGTGACTCCAGGTCGGAATTTAAAACTTTGGTCAAGCTGAGACTGGTGTTCGACCCACTTCTTCACTCGTTGCTCGTCTAATTCGACTTCAGTTACGGTCTTGCCGCTAGCAGATCGCGCCTCATACTGGGCGACCTGTAGCCGTAATTTGGCAGTTTCCGCCTGTTTATTAGCAACGGCGAGAGTGGCTTTCTGAACTTCCAACTCGGCCATCAACAAAGCCAACTTTTCGTCACAACTTACACTAATACACTGTTTTTCGCGCACTTTTTCACTATCGCGATCGCGGCACTGAGAATCGCGGGTTTTTTCGCCCGTTGGCGTGTTTGATTTACACAAAGCCCCCGGGGGATTCACTACCGTTTTCTCGTTTTCGTCGTACGAAATGTCCGAATATTCGGGCGCCGGCGGCGGCGCTGTTGCCGACGGCGGCGGGTACGCACTATGACCGTCATCTAGGTTGCTGCTGGTGCCTTTGTCCCATGTATTGGTTTCGCCGGAGGTTGTCTTACCAGACGGCGGCGTCAGGGTGGCGGCAGGCTCCCCCTGCGGCTTGCGTGGGCGAAGAGACCTCTTCAGCGTGTGTTCGGACATCTTCTTCTTTTTTCTGGCTTCTTTTTACGCAAATGACGCACGTGGGGGTCCCTAACCTTACCTACCTAAAACCTATTGGCTGACACTGCCTAGTGCAGCGCCAGCGACCCTAACTTACAACTAACTCACTTGTGGGCGTAAATCCCTTGATGCACTGATTCTCGCGCAAAGGCTAAGTGCAAGTGCCAGAGCGTCCGAAAGCAGTGTGAAGACGTCAACCATGTGACGTTGCAACGAAAGTTGCCAGGACACGAACGCGGAGTATGGCCTCAACACGAACGGTCCGTCCAGCAAGCTGGTTATAGCCGTAGGCTCTACCGCTAAAGCGGGCGGGTGTATGGACACCAAATGATGATGATGATTCTGAGCGTGAAATAAATTTCTGTCTCAGCGCGTACTTTATTCTTTCTTCATAGTTCTTTCATCCGGTGCTCGAAGGACCAGCTGTGAGGTGCAGACGGTGATCACCACGAAGAAAGGGGCGCACTCAGGATCATCGGGGTGTCTAGGGCAGCGGTGGTAAATAAAACATTATTTATGTTTTATAGAGGCGTGTTGCCGCGGCGGCGGCTGGCTGCAGACTGGAGTAGTTGCAGTAGTGAAGGTTGTAGAATCAGTGACAAGCTGGGTCGCCCGGTCTCTTTTATGGACGCAATGGGGTGACCGAACTAGTGACCGTTATGCGCCGAATATGCCAAACTTTTATTGACCAATAATCTTACGGCTAATTACATGAGAGCAGGGATGGGTAACTTTAATTTAGGACATTTAGTTTTATAATTAATACAATTTCTTATCATTTACACATAAAATATCAAACAAGGAGCAAACAATAGTACTTAAAACTAGACATTTTGTATATAGCAAGTTACACGTTTATTAATCATTGACATAGAAATAATACAATAGATTGATTTACTTATATCTAGTTACACAAATCAAAAGTTTTCTAAGCTACATGCGACAGAGACTGTTTTGTTAGAAGTTAGAACAAAATGAACAAATGTCTTATTGTAACGATGTTAATATTATCAAATAATAAGCAAAAAATCGATATCATTATGAAAATCCGGCCCTCGACAGCCGCGCCGCGCGATCCTCCGACCGCCGGCACGCGCCGCCGACACAATCGAGTTGGCCACGGCGTGCAATCTTTGAAATGGCAGCCATTTTAACAGTTTTAGAACGCGTCATTTAGGGTTTATAATATGTATGTAGATAAAGCAGTGTATGCAACTGTACATAATTAGGACCCCTATTACGTGACAGTTAAATAAACTACTATTAATAATTTTAAACAAAAAAGAACCGACTTCACTTAGGATCCGCTATTCCAAGAGGAAGTGGCCGAGTTGCTGTAAAAAATAGTGAAATCACTATAGGTGTGCCTATAATAGTTGAAGAGTTCCCTCGATTTCTCCAGGATCCCATCATCAGATCCCGACTTGGTGACAATGGGACCATCTAGGGGTTATACCTGTTCGATTCAAAAAAAAATTTTGAAAATCGGTTCACGATTCACGGAGATATGGAGTAACATACATACAAAAAAAAAAAAAAATTATGATAAAAAAAAAAAAAAAAAAAAAAATTCAGTCGAATTGAGAACCTCCTCCTTTTTTGAAGTCGGTTAAAAAGACGGAATAGACTAAGATTAGATGGTAGTGCACCCTACCTAATCGGGTAGCAAGATTCGGCATATATAGGGGGTAGCACCTTAAAAAGTTATGACTTTTAGTATGGGACACTATGAGCCAAACCTGGAGCGTTCGGAATGCAGCCAACTTTTCGGGTACCAAAAAAAGTCAGAAAATACCTCATCGGGTAGCAAGATTCGACATATACAGGGGGTAGCACCTTAAAAAGTTATGACTTTTTGTATGGAACACTATGAGCCAAACCTGGAGCATTCGGAATGCAGCCTGATTTTAGGGTGCCAGAAAATATCGAAAAATACCTCATCGGGTAGCAAGATGAAACTAATGCCAAATGAAAGTACTAATCATCCTGTTAATAAAAAAAATTGGTAGTCGGTCCTAAACCTGGAGCATTTCAAATGCAGCCAACTTTTGTGATCGAACAAAAAACTCATCTGATACCATTACAACGTAGAAATGGCCCCAGATGATGGTTCAAAAGACATAAACAAGTTTAATTTGACAGAATTTATCAAAAAGTGCCAAAATATTTCAGGTTTACTCACCCAAACTTATCACTTTCGTGATTTGGCTTAATTTTAGGGTACCTGAAGATTTAAAAAATACCTTATTGAGTAGCACGATAATATGTATGCCAAATGAAAGGACTTATCATCCTGCTAATAAAAAAAAATAGCAGCGGGTCCTAAACCTGGAACATTCCAAATGCAGCCAACTTTTGTGATCGAACAAAAAACTCATCTGATACCATTACAACGTAGAAATGGCCCCAGAAGATGGTTCAAAAGACATAAACAAGCTTAATTTGATGGAATTTATCAAAAAGTGCCAAAATATATTAGGTTTACTAACCCAAACTTATGACTTTCGTGATTTGGCTTAATTTTAGGGTACCTGAAGATTTAAAAAAATACCTTATTGAGTGGCACGATAAGATGTAAGCCAAATGAAAGGACTTATCATCCTGTTAATGAAAAAATATAGCAACGGGTCCTAAACCTGGAGCATTCCAAATGCAGCCAACTTTTGTGATCGAACAAAAAACTCATCTGATACCATTACAACGTAGAAATGGCCCCAGAAGATGGTTCCAAAGACATAAACAAGCTTAATTTGATGAAATTTATCAAAAAGTGCCAAATTTATTAGGTTTACTCACCCAAACCTATCACTTTCGTGGTTTGGCTTAATTTTAGGGTACATGAAGATTAAAAAAAATACCTTATTGAGTGGCACGATAAGATGTAAGCCAAATGAAAGGACTTATCATCCTGTTAATGAAAAAATATAGCAACGGGTCCTAAACCTGGAACATTCCAAATGCAGCCAACTTTTGTGATCGAACAAAAAACTCGTCTGATACCATTACAACGTAGAAATGGCCCCAGAAGATGGTTCAAAAGACATAAACAAGCTTAATTTGATGGAATTTATCAAAAAGTGCCAAAATATATTAGGTTTACTCACCCAAACTTATGACTTTCGTGATTTGGCTTAATTTTAGGGTACCTGAAGATTAAAAAAAATACCTTATTGAGTAGCACGATAAAGTGTATGCCAAATGAAAGGACTTATCATCCTGTTAATAAAAAAATATAGCAACGGGTCCTAAACCTGGAGCATTCCAAATGCAGCCAACTTTTATGATCGAACAAAAAACTCATCTGATACCATTACAACGTAGAAATGGCTACAAAAGATGGTTCAAAAGACATAAACAAGCTTAATTTGATAGAATTTATCAAAAAGTGCCAAATTTATTAGGTTTACTCACCCAAACTTATGACTTTCGTGATTTGGCTTAATTTTAGGGTACCTGAAGATTAAAAAAAATACCTTATTGAGTGGCACGATAAGATGTAAGCCAAATGAAAGGGCTTATCATCCTGTTAATAGAAAAAAATAGCAGCGGGTCCTAAACCTGGAGCATTCCAAATGCAGCCAACTTTTGTGATCGAACAAAAAACTCATCTGATACCATTACAACGTAGAAATGGCCCCAGAAGATGGTTCAAAAGACATAAACAAGCTTGATTTGATGGAATTTATCAAAAAGTGCCAAATTTATTAGGTTTACTCACCCAAACTTATGACTTTCGTGATTTGGCTTAATTTTAGGGTACATGAAGATTTAAAAAAATACCTTATTGAGTGGCACGATAAGATGTAAGCCAAATGAAAGGACTTATCATCCTGTTAATAGAAAAAAATATCAGCGGGTCCTAAACCTGGAGCATTCCAAATGCAGCCAACTTTTGTGATCGAACAAAAAACTCATCTGATACCATTACAACGTAGAAATGGCTACAAAAGATGGTTCAAAAGACATAAACAAGCTTAATTTGATAGAATTTATCAAAAAGTGCCAAATTTATTAGGTTTACTCACCCAAACTTATGACTTTCGTGATTTGGCTTAATTTTAGGGTACCTGAAGATTAAAAAAAATACCTTATTGAGTGGCACGATAAGATGTAAGCCAAATGAAAGGGCTTATCATCCTGTTAATAGAAAAAAATAGCAGCGGGTCCTAAACCTGGAGCATTCCAAATGCAGCCAACTTTTGTGATCGAACAAAAAACTCATCTGATACCATTACAACGTAGAAATGGCCCCAGAAGATGGTTCAAAAGACATAAACAAGCTTGATTTGATGGAATTTATCAAAAAGTGCCAAATTTATTAGGTTTACTCACCCAAACTTATGACTTTCGTGATTTGGCTTAATTTTAGGGTACATGAAGATTTAAAAAAATACCTTATTGAGTGGCACGATAAGATGTAAGCCAAATGAAAGGACTTATCATCCTGTTAATAGAAAAAAATATCAGCGGGTCCTAAACCTGGAGCATTCCAAATGCAGCCAACTTTTGTGATCGAACAAAAAACTCATCTGATACCATTACAACGTAGAAATTGCCCCAGAAGATGGTTCAAAAGACATAAACAAGCTTAATTTGATGGAATTTATCAAAAAGTGCCAAAATATATTAGGGTTACTCACCCAAACTTATGACTTTCGTGATTTGGCTTAATTTTAGGGTACCTGAAGATTTAAAAAAATACCTTATTGAGGTGTACGTTAAGATGTATGCCAAATTAAAGGACTTATCATCCTGTTAATAAAAAAAAATAGCAGCGGCTTCTAAACCTGGAACATTCCAAATGCAGCCAACTTTTGTGATCGAACAAAAAACTCATCTGATAAGCCAAATCACGAAAGTGATAAGTTTGGGTGAGTAAACCTAATATATTTGGCACTTTTTGATAAATTCCATCAAATTAAGCTTGTTTATGTCTTTTGAACCATCTTCTGGGGCCATTTCTACGTTGTAATGGTATCAGATGAGTTCTTTGTTCGATCTCAAAAGTTGGCTGCATGTGAAATGTTCCAGGTTTAGGACCCGCTGCTATTTTTTTCTATTAACAGGACGATAAGTCCTTTCATTTGGCTTACATCTTATCGTGCTCCTCAATAAGGTATTTTTTTTAATCTTCAGGTACCCTAAAATTAAGCCAAATCACGAAAGTGATAAGTTTGGGTGAGTAAACCTAATATATTTTGGCACTTTATGATAAATTTTATCAAATTAAGCTTGTTTATGTCTTTTGCACCATCTTCTGGGGCCATTTCTACGTTGTAATGGTATCAGATGAGTTTTTTGATCAATCACAAAAGTTGGCTGCATTTGGAATGTTCCAGGTTTAGGACCCGCTGCTATTTTTTTCTATTAACAGGATGATAAGCCCTTTCATTTGGCTTACATCTTATCGTGCCACTCAATAAGGTATTTTTTTTAATCTTCAGGTACCCTAAAATTAAGCCAAATCACGAAAGTGATAAGTTTGGGTGAGTACACCTAATAAATTTGGCACTTTTTGATAAATTCTATCATATTAAGCTTGTTTATGTCTTTTGAACCATCTTCTGGGGCCATTTCTACGTTGTAATGGTATCAGATGAGTTTTTTGTTCGATCACAAAAGTTGGCTGCATTTGGAATGCTCCAGATTTAGGACCCGTTGCTATATTTTTTTATTAACAGGATGATAAGTCCTTTCATTTGGCATACATTTTATCGTGCTACTCAATAAAGTATTTTTTTTAATCTTCAGGTACCCTAAAATTAAGCCAAATCACGAAAGTCATAAGTTTGGGTGAGTAAACCTAATATATTTTGGCACTTTTTGATAAATTCTATCAAATTAAGCTTGTTTATGTCTTTGGAACCACCTTCTGGGGCCATTTCTACGTTGTAATGGTATCAGATGAGTTTTTTGTTCGATCACAAAAGTTGGCTGCATTTGGAATGTTCCAGGTTTAGGATCCGCTGCTATTTTTTTCTATTAACAGGATGATAAGTCCTTTCATTTGGCATACATATTATCGTGCTACTCAATAAGGTATTTTTTTAAATCTTCAGGTACCCTATAATTAAGCCAAATCACGAAAGTGGTAAGTTTGGGTGAGTAAACCTGAAATATTTTGGCACTTTTTGATAAATTCTGTCAAATTAAGCTTGTTTATGTCTTTTGAACCATCTTCTGGGGCCATTTATACGTTGTAATGGTATCAGATGAGTTTTTTGTTCGATCACAAAAGTTGGCTGCATTTGAAATGCTCCAGGTTTAGGACCGACTACCAATTTTTTTTATTAACAGGATGATTAGTACTTTCATTTGGCATTAGTTTCATCTTGCTACCCGATGAGGTATTTTTCGATATTTTCTGGCACCCTAAAATCAGGCTGCATTCCGAATGCTCCAGGTTTGGCTCACAGTGTTCCATACAAAAAGTCATAACTTTTTAAGGTGCTACCCCCTGTATATGTCGAATCTTGCTACCCGATGAGGTATTTTCTGACTTTTTTTGGTACCCGAAAAGTTGGCTGCATTCCGAACGCTCCAGGTTTGGCTCATAGTGTCCCATACTAAAAGTCATAACTTTTTAAGGTGCTACCCCCCTATATATGCCGAATCTTGCTACCCGATTAGGTAGGGTGCACTACCACCTAATCTTAGTCTAGAATTTCCTTTAGTTCACCTCAGTTCCGAGCAATTTCTCATTGTAGCAATTATTTAACGACACCGGCACGCAACGCTCGGTCGGCCTTTGGCTAAAACATACATTGCGTAATTTTCTGTCGGAATCTTTAGTAAGTAGGTAGCAACAAATGTTATCTTAACGTAAACTTAGGTAAATACTTTGCATTTTATTGCGTAGAAAGTGATTACTAACAATATTTGAAGCCATTTTGAAGCGCATTTAAACATATGGAGTCAAGCTAAATAAGTGTGTAAAAATAAATAAGTTAAGTTAAATAATAGTTTTAGTTTGTTTAATTTTATTCTTTTCTTTTATTCATCATCATCATCATCATCATCTCAGCCATAAGACGTCCACTGCTGAACATAGGCCTCCTCTTTAAGGGGGGGGGGGGGGGGGGGGGGGGTTGCCATACGCGAAACGCTTGGCAGGCGGGTTGGCGCACGCAGTTTTTTGTTTATTGTTGTTTAGGCTTTCGGAAGATGCTGCTGCCCATCTCCCGGTATATTCCCTTAGCAAACTCCTACTGCAACCACGGGACTATATGGTGGGAGACAATTCTAAGGCCGGGCACCCCACGGCAATTTTTTTTATTACTGTTTACTAACTATCCAATATATCTCACATAAAATATGGATTTTTACATCTGAAATAAATATTATTAATCTCATTGTCATGTCCACAGTATGTTAGATATTTTGTAAACATTTATTTCCGTGCTATGAATCGCAAAATAACCATATGCGAGACAATACCATGTTTTTAAACTAACTACACGGAAAAAAAAGCTTCCGGGTCATTCTCAATCCAAGACATTATATTATCTTGAAAATATTTCCTCGTGACAAGTATTTATTTCCTTTATCAAAAATATGATTCTTCGCTCAAAAGACCACGTTTTCTTAAAATGGAAATTAAAAATATATTATTTCACTTGAAATAAATTGATATGGAGAAATTGATTCAAGTAATTCAAATCGTTTCGGGGCAACTTAATATCGTTTTCATAGCAAAAATGCATTTTATTTCAATCAAAATAAGTTTCTCTGGTTAAACACAAATGCGTTCTTCACATAAATCAATTCTTCTATGTAAGGAAGATTTTTCTTTTCGTTAGATCAAACAACTACTTTCGAATGAAATTTTAAATTATTAGCACAAAGTTATTTTAATCTTTATACAAAATCATTGAAATCTTATCTAAAGTAAATATTTTCTTGCGCTAGTTTAGTTACGCTGCGCGCCAATAGATGTCTCTGCGTGTAGGTTACAACACGGTAACGTTTGTTCGACGTAACTTCATGACCCTAGGCGTCTTGCAGATGATTATTTGATATTCGCAGTAGCGATTACAGATCTAGGTAATACAATTATATATAAGTTATGAGTATGAGATATTCATAATTTATTACTGTATTATCTCTTTGTAATTAAATTTCGTTTCTTGGGTTTAGCCCTAAAAAAACGAAGTTTCTGGTATAAGCTTTTTCACAATGTGAATAGTTCACACGAAGTTGACGAGAACTCTTAAATTTTAAAGTTTCAGTTTAACATAAATTTCTCAATATGACGAAATAAGATTTTTAAATGAGCAAATATACTGTTTTACACCAAGAGTGTAAAATATCTTTACTTGATAGAAACACTTCGACTTAAAATAAGAGTAGATTGTTCTTAAAAGAAACAAGTATTATCTTAGTTAAAAGAAAACTAGGAAATCTGTATTTAAGAATCTTATTCGCTTCGTTATATTTAAAATTTTATTGCTTTGCAGGAAGAAATTTGCTTTATATTAAGAAGTCTTTTTTTTCGTGTAGGAAGAAGACGGGACCGAAACCGTCCTTAAAATAGTTATTTGTGCAACAAGAGAGGAAAGTTGGTTTTTCTTGCGAGTGTTGATTTTGAGTCCCGAGTAGACATGTGCGCCGCGCCGCCGCGCCGCCGCCGCCGACGATTTTTCCACGCCGCCGCCGCCGATGATTTTGACCGGCGTAAAATCGGCGTGGCAAATTTTAAATGTTTTAATGCCCGGAAACGGTAAATTACTAATGAGTGGCCAGTATACTACGTATTTTTGAAAGATATTTTGCTTCTTGACTTATCCTTTGCCAGTTACATCAAATGAAGCCATTTAGATGCTATTGGAAGATTTACGTCAACGACTTATCGGTGATTTATGACGGCTGGTTTTTGGATTATAGGCTTTTTTTATTTGTTTTGTCGATTTGTTATCTATCTTCTTTAATTTATCTTTTGTCTTAGGTTAGGTTATTCACAATATTTTTATAAAAGTAAAATACAAAAATAGATCAAAAACATACAAAAGCAATAAAAATATTATATAAACCTAACCTAGGGATCCGCCGGCAACGGAGCAAGGCCCAGGCTGCCAGTGGTCAGGGCCGCATAGAGGGGAACCTTCGGGCTGTGCGAGTGTGCGCGCCGTGTCCAGGATTACCGCCATCTGAATCTGACCCTTGAACCAACCTCAACCCCGAAACGAAAGACTTTCAAGAAGTTGGCCGAGACTCTTCGCAATGAGCGCATACGCAAAAACTACTGTCGGTTCAATAATCGCCGAACCGAATCAACCTGGAACATGGCGGCTATCTATCACCACAATATCAGGCTTATTGGTAGCAATATTACTGTCCGTGATGATAGATTGATCTTAATAGAGCGTGGCTCGACTATTTCCGAGGACTGGCGCAGGTGTATACTTGTAGTACGGCACTTTGTGGTCCCGAACACCGTACATAAAAGCAACCTGCTGGTTTATAACCCTAGCTACGAGATTATTTATGTGCAAGTGCTCGCCGCTAGCAAGATGAGAACAACCGGAGATGATATGACTGAGTGACTCTCCGGGACGGCGACAGGATATATCATCGTCATGATTCAGGCATACAATACCGATTTTACATGCCCTAGTCATGATACCTTCGTCTGCAATTACACAGGCGAAACCCTCGGTTTATTCGAAGAGGTCCCCAAATCGTAACCAGTTCACCGACGCGAGCAGGTCTACGTGTCCCGTGACTCCCGTGAGGGCTCTGTAGAACCGCCCATATAGCTCCTTACTCTTCATTGGGATCCTTTATAAATCGAGGGAACTATTTAAGGCCATTACCTAACTTCGCGATACGGTATCGGTGCACTAAAGGATGTTCGATATTTTTTTTACCGATTCCTTACCGTGCGCCTATATTTGAATGCAGGCTTCCTGATTGGCGCGGGCTACGCAGTGAGAGTGCGGCATATCGCAGGCCGCGTCACGGTGTAAAATCTGCATGCCGAGCTCGCAACCTCGCACCGCATGAAATTTCGTGAACAAAATGGCGGCGGCAAGAGCCACGTGTATTATTTTGGTTGCCGATGTGGAAAAATATCCACTTTTATATAACTAGAACTGAACGAACTAAACTAGAATCACTAGAATGCATTTTCTTCATCTGACATCCTATCCTTGTCTTTTAGAACTCAACGTACAATTTTCTCTCACGAATTACAAATGCAAATCAATTGGTTTTGCACTTGGCACTTATATTAACTTCGGGGCTTTTTGTGTTATCGTATTCGATGTTTAGGCAAGTGGTGTAGCCAGTTCTACATAGATAAAACAAATAAGTATGTCTATATAACTAGTCTATCTTTTGTAAAATTCTCAAAATCATGTCTTGTATTTAAAATATACAAAGTTTGCTAGACAATCGTACATTGTTCGAGATTTGGGGAATTCTATTTACGCAGATTATACTTAATAACTCAGTAGGATTCGATTTAGAGGGTATTTTGTCAATTTCCCCAAAAATATTTAAAATATATATACCACGCCGATTTCACGCCGATCACGCCGCCGCCGCCGGTCAAAAAACGATCGGACGCCGCCGCCGATGATTTTGGCATCGGCGCACACCTCTAGTCCCGAGTAAGCGAAAGATTCTATAATTGAATCAGGAGCGGAGCGAGTGATTCTAAGTTTGAATCTTGAGCGTACCGAGGGATTTCAAGAACACGAGATGTAAAAAAACTTTCCTCTCGTGTGACACATACAACTTTTCACCTCAGTAGTGAGAACATACTAAAGTTAAAAAACACATTTATTTACATTCCTGAATGAAAGGCATCATCATTATGACAAAAAACTTCTAGAAACAAAATTTCACTCCCTGGAGCGATGAAAGTTTCGCTTTCGTCACTCCAGGGAGTGAGGAAAGTTGGCTTGTTCGAACTGCTGAGGTGAAAACAATATTATTATTGCGAGAGTAACTCTGTCTGTCCGTTATATCTTCAAGTTTAAACCGCTGAACCGATTAAGATGAAATTACGTACCGTCAACTGCTACAATTTTGCCTACGATACACAACTTTGCCTGGATTGTAAAACACGGTTTTCTTCATCACACAGCTATTTATTTATTTATTTTATTTTATTATTCAAATAAGTTAAACCGCATAACAGTTATACAACCAAGGCACTGTGCACTACAAACAATTGACATTACAGAAATACTTAAGAGTCGCCAGGACGCTCGCGTTCCCATACAAACGTAGTTTAGCTCTCATTTTAAAACGACATGCTTTAGAACCACGAAATTCGGCATGGGCATTCTAGTAGTACAGATCTATGTCGGTAATTCGTTTTCGTTGCAAAAAATTGTAATACAAGGAAAATACAGCCAGATACAGACTTACATACAAAACTTATTTTTGCTATATTTTCTTTGTATTACAATTTTTAGCAACGAAAACAAATTACCGACATAGATCTGTACTACTAGAATGCCCATGCCAAATTTCGTGGTTCTAAAGCATGTCGTTTTAAAATGAGAGCTGAACTACGTTTGTATGGGGACGCGAGTTCACGCGAGCATCCTGGCGACTCAAACTAGTTGGATTTAGGCGACGTAACTGCGTGGCTCCGTTTATATCTTTATTCATGAGGTGTCTGCATTTCTCCCATGTCAGGAATAGTAGATTGTATTAAAAGGGAGCAAAATGACTTATTTCGGTCGAGGGTAGCGTGTTGTTGTTGGGAATGTTGGGATTCAAGTGACCCGAGATCGAAATAATTTTGCTACCGCTTAGTACACTCTACTTTTCACTCCTTCTATGAGAAAAACGAAAACAAAGGTACTAAACAAGCTATCTGCTAGAAAGAGAAGTTATATAATGTTGTCTCATTTTAATCGGTTACAAAGACAAGGAAATTTTAAAAAAAACGCAGAGGGATCAAAAGTCACTTTTTCTCCCTGTAAATGGGCAACAACTCGCAGAGAGATCAAAAGTCACTTTTGCTCCCTGTAAATGGGCAACAATTACCCTTTTTCGAATAGTTGGGGTGAAAAAAGATATAAATAGCTGTTTGGCGAAGAAAACCATAATATCTCTCTCTCTCTCTCTCTCTCTTAGGTCGTTCCCTCATGTCTGAGGATCGTGGTCAGCATCAGGGTTGCATCTGGAGCAGATTATCTGCCTCCACCGGTTTCTGTCTGGCGCGTCTCTTACGACCGTGTAGAATTGCGCAGACGACGAATCTTTCACTTGATCGGCCCATCTGGTTGGTGAACGACCGCGCGATCTTTTGCCCTCAGTGTTCCCCACCATAATATATAAAGCTTTAAAATGGTATACATTTGAAAACTGCAATAAATATGCTTCCTTATGACATTTTTTTCATTACATAAATAAATGATATTTATTTGTTATATAACGTTCTAAAAATAATATCTTTAGAGTGTTTCTCCTCTCTGCAGAACTTTTAAAGATTTTTGCTTTCTTAATATCAAAAATGAATTCTGCACGTCTGTTTTATACGAAAATGATGCCACACAACCCCTTGCAGCCACAGAGTAATAACATATTGCACAGGACCCCTGATTTTGATGTGAAGCTCCAACAATTTTACGGACCTCCAATACTAAAAATATTCATCGTGAAGCACTCAATAGCGGTCCAGACACTGTCAGTAATAATGTCATTATTTCTGTACCCGTCCTTTTCTATGTATATGAAGAATGAGAAGGATGGGCATAGAAATAATGACATTACTACTGACAGTGTCTGGACCGCTAATCCATGGTCAAAAATTCAAAACTTTTTCAATTTCAGCTAACCAACCTATTTAATCAAATAATTATTTATCAACAGACTTCAAGATTTCGAAGGAGGAGTTTCTCAATTCGTCAGGATCTTTGCTTGTTTTTTTTTTTGCTATTTTTTTATGTATGTTCACCGATTATTCGAAGACGGCTGGACCGATTTGGAAAATTCTTTTACAATGCATGTGCTCGAAAAGTGCCTTTCCTACGGAGCCATATTATGCGGAAAGTAGTACTTTTTCGCACTAGTGCTTTTTGTTTTCAACTTTTTTTTACTTTTAATAGTTTAATATTTTTTTGTTTAATGTAACTAATGCTTGTGCTCTATTGCGTTCTGACATTGAAAATTGTATAAATATAACTTTTAATTTTAATAACTAAACTTATTTGCCATGATATGTTTTTTGATTTACTCGCACAATGCATTGTAAAACATTACACGTGCGTAAAGATGATTTCCGACTCGTATTCCTTTATAAACTCGCTCGCTTTGCTCGCTCGTGAATAAAATTCCACTCGTCAGGCACTTGTTGCATAAATAGCTATTTTTGTTTGAAAGAGTATACTTCACAGTTGGTCCCATTATCACTAGGTCCGGATCTGATGATGATCCCATGGAGAAATCAAGGGAACTCTCCAACTATTATAGTCACAGCTATAGTGATTTCAGTATTTTCTACAGCAATTCGGGTATTTCCACTTGGAAAAGCGGAACCTAAGGTGAAGTTGGTTCTTTTTTTGTTCAAATTATTCGTAATCCGCTATATTATCGGAATAAAACATTGATAAAATATAATTAGATTAATTTGATTAGGTTAATTTTACACAGAGATAAGAGTTGCGTTAATAATGATATTCTAGTAAATTAAATTAGATTAGTTTATTAATCAAAACAATACCGTAACGTGACTTGATGTAAATAAGTGATAAATAACGTTTAAATAAAAAATTGTTTTTTATTATAATATTTTGCGGTACTTACGTCATTTTACTAGTCCAATTTTGTTCGATACAGTTTTCATTGAAAATACTTTTCCGATTTTTTTTTGGACCCACGGTTCAAAAGTTAGATGCGGGGGAATCCTTTTTTAACTTTCGGAGCTATTATTTACGAAAGTATTAGGTGTATCCAAAAGTTGTTTTAGAAGACCCTTATGCTTTTTGACAGAACTATGTATCCACCATACAGTTGGAGCTAAAATGCATGTGTACGGGAGGTACCCTAATAAAAAATATTTTTCTAGTTTTTATTCTACCACTTTGTAGGCGTTATTAATGCACATACTTATACCGAATTTCAGCTTTCTAGTGCTAACGGTTACTGAGCTAGACCGCGGACGGACGGACGGACGGACACGGCGAAACTATAAGGGTTCCTAGTTGACTACGGACCCTAAAAAGGTGAAAATTAAGATATTTATATAATGTACCTATAGTATGTAGTAAATTGCCTGTTACTAGCCAGCCTCCAGTAACTTACACACAATACCTACATTCAACATACAGAATAATAAAGTGAATAGCCTTGCTACACCTGGCGCACTGCCTCGCGAGGAAATTGCCGCGCAGCTCGGCTAGTGTGGACGCCCGAAGCATGGCGGCGGCGCGTACGTTTGCCTCGGCCGAGCCACTCCCACACTAACCGAGCTGCGGCGCGCGGTAATTTCCCCGCGAGGCGGTGCGCCAGGTGTAGCCACGGCTAATGACGACGAAAGTTGTGGCCAGAAAAGAAACAGGGCCAGTTATAGGCGATTTCGATTTACCATCTTTGTTTTATTTGAAACGAGAAGATTTGGGGAG
The DNA here is from genome assembly GCA_911728535.1 of Pammene fasciana. Classification (NCBI taxonomy): domain Eukaryota; kingdom Metazoa; phylum Arthropoda; class Insecta; order Lepidoptera; family Tortricidae; genus Pammene; species Pammene fasciana. The sequence goes on from OU452296.1 coordinate 2,442,131, forward strand.
ACTAGTGTGGGAATACAGCTGGGACAGTTAACCTGCAGCTCCAACTCCAAGGAACTAGGCTGAATGAGGGCGACCACTGATTGACAGCCCGCCTGAATCTGTTTTCTTTTTTAACCGACTTCAAAAAAGGAGGAGGTTCTCAATTCGACTGTTTTTTTTTTTTTTATCATTATTATGTTTTTTTTTTTTGTTTGTATGTTACTCCATATCTCCGTGAATCGTGGTCCGATTTTCAAAATTTTTTTTTAATCGAACAGGTATAACCCCTAGATGGTCCCATTGTCACCAAGTCAGGGTCTGATGATGGGATCCTGGAGAAATCGAGGGAACTCTTCAACTATTATAGGCACACCTATAGTGATTTCACTATTTTTTACAGTAACTCGGCCACTTCCTCTTGGAATAGCGGATCCTAAGTGAAGTCGGTTCTTTTTTTGTTTTAAATTATTTATGACACAGGAGGCAAAGGAGCAGATGAATCGCCTGATGGTAAGCAATTACCGCTGCCCAATGCTACATCTATGTATATCTAGATTGCTGAACAAGTTTTGATTAAATTTAGTGGATGAATCGAAGCAGCGTCTCCTGCATTTGTCGCAGACACCTTAACCACTAAGCTACCTGGATCACATCGGCAACGGTATAGAGTCACCATCAAATATATCGGAGCGGCCAGGGTACTCAAAAATATCTGAACATGCACTTTAACGCCTTGACAATAGAGGCTTTGATCAGATATTTGCGACCACCTTGGCCGCTCCGATATATCTGATGGCGACTGTACATTTATTAAAAAAATTTGATTTGTTCTTCAGTTGTGTAAAATTGTCTCCAAATATAATAAAAAATTAACTTACTTCTACGTAGTCTGGCTGCCTTGTGCTCGAATACTGCTTGACCTCGACAGCCTCTTCCCGATGGTCTGCACATGGAACCCAATCTCCAACAACGCATCGTGATCCAGAATCTTCCTCCCGTCAAACAAGTATGCCGGCTTCATCATCACATCGAAGATTCTCTTGAAATCAAGTATTTTAAACTCATCCCACTCTGTACAGAGGACTAAAGCATGAGCACCAGTTACCGCTGAGTAAGCGGATTCGTGAATTTCAATGTTTTTCTTAACTAACTCAGGCTCTGATGTAACATACGGATGTGTGAGCTCATATATCATCTGGTCTTTCTCTACTTTTGGATCGTAGATGTGCAATTTAGCTCCCTCGTCTAATAACGTCTTGCAAACATGTATAGCCGGCGACTCTCTTGTATCACCAGTGTTTTTCTTAAACGAAAAGCCAAGGATGGCTATCTTTTTATCTGACACTGTGTTGAAGAGTGACTCGATGACTTTACGAGTGAATCTGGTCTTCTGATAGTCGTTTAAACTGACAACTTGCTGCCAATAAGCAGCGACTTCAGGCAAGTTGAGACATTCACATAAATAGATTAGGTTGAGGATGTCTTTTTGGAAGCAGCTGCCTCCGAAGCCGATTGAGGCTTCTAAGAACTTCGGACCGATGCGGGAATCTCTACCGACAGCTCTAGCTACTTCTGAAACGTCCGCACCAGTAGCTTCACATACGGCAGAAAGAGAATTGATACTAGAGATCCTTTGAGCGAGAAAGGCATTAGCGGCAAGCTTAGACAGCTCGGAACTCCAAGTATTAGTCGTCAGGATATTCTTAGCTGGAATCCAGTGCTCGTACACCCAGCAGAGCTCCTGCACAGCTCTTTGGCCGTCCGGAGTATCTTCACCACCGATCAGGACCCGTTCCGCTTCCACCAAGTCAACTATAGCCGTACCTTCAGCTAGAAACTCCGGGTTCGAGAGGATTTGATAGTTAACGCCAGGTTTCGTGTTCGCGCGCAAGATTTTCATGATTATTTCAGCAGCTTTGACTGGTACAGTGCTTTTTTCGACCACGATTTTGTTACTTGTAGCAATATCAGCGATCATACGCGCAGCACCCTCTATATACTTCAGATCAGCTGCGCGTCCTTTCCCGTTGCCGATTGTCTTCGTCGGAGTGTTTACAGAAATAAATATCAAGTCTGCTTCTTGTATGCTAGTCGCTATGTCTGTAGAAAAGAATAAATTCCGACCTCTACATTGCTTGACGACTTCGTCTAACCCAGGCTCATATATCGGCAATTTTTCCGAGTTCCACTGGTTAATACGATCTATACTTTTATCACACACAGTCACTTTGATGTTAGGGCATTTGAGAGCTATAACACTGCATGTAGGCCCGCCGACGTACCCAGCCCCCAAACAGCAGATCTTCTGAACCACCATTTTTTTAAACACGACAGCTTCGAATTAAATTCTAACACCGAATAATCCTTAATCACGCAGATTAATTGATTAAGCGTACTTCCTGCTAATTAGTTTTAAATGCGTGGATTTATCGTGAATTTTGTGATACGATTAGCTTTGATGGGCCGATCGTGATTTCCTGATCGCGGCTGACGCCACGCCACGGTGGTTCGAATGAATAATTGTGATTGTGCCAGCTCGGAAAGGCTGCGTCGGTATTCTTACTGCAATTCTCTGAAACATTAGGTCTACAATCTATCGATGGGTGCACTTCGCGGAAGTGATGACCTCGAGCCTCGAGCGGCGAGACATCTGCTGAAGTGCAGCGCTATTTTCAAAGTTGCCTTTAAAATTAAATTTATTACGTTATGCAAAATTATTCTATACAACGTTCTGATACGGTTGAAAATTGATTGAAATAAATTGGTCTATAACTCAGTCGTTAATGCTATCATAGCGCGTACTCGAACGTACTGCATTCGATGTCATTGACATTTATTTAGTGTTGTCAGAAATATTTTCCGAGATATTTTCGAATTTATTGGGAATATTACACATTATTTTCAAGTACAACAAGCACTGATTTATGAAACGAATTACCCATGTATCATTTATGTTTCAGTGATGATAAAGATACCAACTATTTATTATGTAAACCTATTCATAAATAATTAAATAAAAATAAATAAATAAATATACATATATGGGGACAATCTTACACAAATCAACCTAACCCCAAACTAAGCAAAGCTTGTACTATGGGTGCTAGGCGACGATATACATACTTAAATAGATAAATCCATACTTATATACATAGAAAACATCCATAACTCAGGAACAAATATTTGAGATTAGCACACAAATAAATGCCCTTACCAGGATTCGAACCCGGAACCTCCAGCTTCGTAGGCAGGGTCACTACCAACTAGGCTATGGACCCCGAATTGTATACATAATAATTCTGATCAGATGTACAGGGACCTAAAACCTGTTCCCTGTTCAGGGAGTTGCTCAGTCAGGTTCAGCACCATGAAGTTGAAATTAAAAACTTTTGTTTAAATGTCATAAAATATTTTGTGTTTTATGTAGTCTGGTGAGAAATCAAGAGGCCAGGAGAAAAACTCAAGGTATCAGTGTTAGACCTTCATACGTACTGTCTACTATACGATATCTATGACTCGAACGATGTCAATGTATGTTATGTCATATTTGAATAAAACCACAATTAGATTGCATCGTAATTAGTTAATTAATATTAGTAGATACATAACAGAATGGCGACGAGTAACGTGATCGAATAAAATTACGACGGAACCTTTCGCGTAACAATACGTGGTAACGATACCCGTCCATCCGTCTGTTCAATGTAACTAACTAGATATACAAATATCCTTTACAATGGAGAAGTTAGCAGAAGTTCTCAGTGAGATGATGGAGACTATGAAAGGTATGCAAAACCAACAATTAATTTTGCAAAACGCATTACTAAATCAGGCCGCAAATACAAAGCCGGTCAGCGGAATTACACTCCACCCATACGATGAAATACATGAATCATTTGACAGTTATTTACAACGGCTACAAAACTACATTACTTTAAAAGGCGTTACAGATTCAAATACAAAACTACAAATCTTCTTAAATTGCATTGGACCGAAGTATTTTCAAGTTTTGAAAAATATAACGGCACCAAATACGCCCGAATCAAAACCGTACGAGGAATTGATTAAAATTCTGAAAAATCATATTGCCCCCGAACCCGGTGAAGTAGCACAACAACATAAATTTTGTCTACGAGTACAACACGAAGGCGAAAGTATTGCCAATTATATAGCCGGACTAAAAGAAATAGGAGGTAAATGCAATTTTGTTTGCTATCACTGCCAGAAAACTACATTCGATACACATCTACGCGTTCAATTCATACGCGGCCTCCGAAATTCCGATATTAAAGAAAAATTGTTACAAGAATCTCCCGATACGAAGTTCGATGATATAATAAAGATCGCTTTGGCTATAGAAACATCCAAATCTGAAACCAAAGAAATGGGACAAGAAACAGAATCCAACATAAATAAATTATCAATGAAGAAGAAATACAGTAACAGAACTGACAGTGGGAATACAAGTACGTATAACGAAAATAAAAATACATTTAATAATACGAAGGAGAATATACAAATAACTTGTTTCCGGTGTGGCAAAGATAACCATAAAGCTACGCAATGTAAGCTGAAAAATAAATTATACTGCAAGAAATGCTACACCAAGGGACACGTACAGTCAGTTTGCTTCAAAGACCAAAAACAACTAGAAATGGAAAGTTACGGGTCGTCCGACGAGAATGAGGAAGAAATTTATGAAATTAAAGAAATACAAATGCACGACACATCGAATGATAAATTTAACATGACATTACAAATAAATGGGAAAATGCTGACCATAGAAATGGATACAGGAGCAGCTGTTACTACATGCTCTAAAGCATACTATGAGAAGAATTTTGGAAATATAAAATTGCAGAAGACACACGTAAAACTACGAACATTTACTAAAGAATTAGTTAGTCCGGTGGGAATCTGCAAACTGAATATATTATACAAACGCAAAAAAATTACAGGAAGAATATTCGTAATAGATAGAGATGTAGATACAGTGATCGGACGAGAATGGTTAAGAGCCCTTGGTATATATTTCGATATAAAGGAAATCTCAGAAGAAAAAGATATTACAGAAAAAGATTTTAAAGACAATTTAAACAAATTGATACAGGATCATGAAGAACTATTTTCAAAAAAAGTGGGAAAAATTAATAATTTTCAAGCAGCATTCAAATTAAGAGAAGGATCGGTACCAAGATTTTTAAAACCACGGCCGGTACCATTTGCTATCAGAGACAAGGTAGAAGCGGAAATAGACCGACTAGAAGAAGAAGGAATTATAGAAAAAGTGACGTATTCCCAATGGGGCACTCCTGTAGTCCCTGTAATAAAACCAACGGGAAAGATACGCCTATGTGCAGACTACAGAGCTACATTAAATAGAAATCTAGAAGATGACAACTACCCTATTCCAAGAGTAGAAGAAATATTTTCGAAACTTAGCGGCGGAAAATACTTCTGTACACTTGACATAAATCAAGCATACTTACATATGACGACAAATGAAGAAACATCCGCAATGCAAGCTATTAGTACATGTAAAGGCACCTACATAGTGAAGAGATTAATGTTTGGGGTAAAAATCGCACCGAACATCTGGCAACGATACATGGATCAAACTCTACAAGGAATGAAAGGTACAGCTTGTTTTTTTGACGATATTGCCATACAAGGTCGTACATACAATGAGCTTCTACAGAGGATCAAGGAAGTATTTCACAAATTACAAGAATGTGGATTACATGTAAATAAAGAAAAATGCCAATTTTTCAAAAAGTCAATTACGTACTTGGGACATACAATTAACGAAAAAGGTCTACATCCAATGCAAGATAAAGTAAATGACATTAAAAATAGTACACGACCTACAGATGTATCATCGCTACGTACATTTCTAGGGATGATTAACTACTACCAACAATTCATTCCAAACCTTGCATCGAGATTAAATCCGCTTTATAAACTGTTACATAAAGGCACTAAATTTACATGGTCAAAAGAATGTGAAAAGATTTTTGAAGAATTAAAAGAAGAGATATGTGGAGATAAAGTACTAATACCATTTCACGCAAATTTACAAGTGACACTTGCCACAGATGCTTCACCTACAGGATTTGGAGCCGTGCTATCGCACATTATGCCGGACAAGACCGAAAGACCTATTGCTTTTGCATCAAGATCCCTGTCAAAAGCAGAAAAAGGGTACAGTCAGCTCGATAAAGAAGCTGCAGCGTTGATATGGGGACTTAAAAAATTCTTCCAATACTGTTATGGACGTAAAATTACATTGATAATTGACAACCAACCACTGGCACGAATATTACACCCAGAAAAAGCTACATCTGCAACCACTGCTATTCGCTTAGTACACTACGCTAATTTTTTAGCAGGTTTTGACTATAGCATAAAGTTGAGAAAGACTACTGAACATGCAAATGCTGATTATTTCTCAAGAATACCAAATCCAACAGATACAGCAAAAGATACTCTTACCGATGATGACGCCTTTTATCTAAACCAGATTACAGAGATACCAATAACGTTACAGGAAATAAAGGACGCCACAATGAAAGATGCAGAATTACGAAAGTTATATATGGACATACAGTCGGGTAGAGATGACCCTAACCGACTCCATGAATTCTCTTTGCAAAATGGATGCATTTTCTATGGAATTAGAGTTGTCGTTCCTAAAAAACTACAATCACAGCTATTAGAAGAACTACATACAGCCCATACAGGAATTGTAAAAATGAAAGCCTTAGCTAGAAGCTACATTTGGTGGAAACATATTGATACAGACATTGAGAATATGGTAAGAAATTGCAAAATATGCTGTTTAATGCAGAAAAACCCTACGAAAGTACCAGTACATAATTGGGAATACCCGAAAGAACCATGGAACCGAATACACATAGATTATGCAGGACCGTTCATGAACCATTACTTTCTTATTGTTGTGGATGCGTATACCAAGTGGTTAGAAGTAGTACCAACAAATTCAATTACCGCTACCGCAACAATTAACATTCTTAAAAAGATATATACTACTTTTGGCCTACCAATTACACAAGTATCAGATAATGGTCGACAGTTCCGGTCAGAAGAAATGCAAAGATTTCTGAAAGCAAATGGAATCCAATCAAAATTTACAGCTCCGTTTCATCCGTCGACAAACGGCCAGGCAGAAAGATACGTTCAGACCGTAAAACGTAAATTGAAGGCAATGGCAAATGAAGGGGGTACGCTACAAGACAGGTTACATAGATTCCTAATGATGTACAGAAAAACACCAAATAGTGCTACGGGTTTGAGCCCAGCAGAAATGATGTTTAAAAGGTTGTATAGAACAAGGATAGACTTAGTTACAAGAGGGCCAGCAACAAGAATAGAAAATGATAATGATGACAAGATCGTTAACAAGGAATTCAAAAGAGGTGATAGAGTTCAAATAAGAATGTACGACAGTAACAAATGGAAATTTGGAAAGATTACAGAAAGGAAAGGGAAGCTACACTATGAGGTGATGGTAGAAGGGACATTACACCAAAGACATATAGACCAAATAAGGAAGACATCATGCAGTGGTGATATCCCGTACGTCTATCTACCTAGGCCAAGTTTGCCAAAAGAAATGATTACAGCAAATCAACAAAATGAAGAATCAGATGTACCTGAAAAAGTTAATGAGGCTCTAAGCGTTCCAAGCCCGGGGACAAGGCAAAGTATGGAAGTACAACCAGAAGCCGAATCTGGTGGACCGTCAACGCAAGGTATGGAAGTACAACCAGAAGCCGAATCTGGTGGACCGCCGGCAATGGAACCTGAAAATCCTCCGCCAGAACCCGTGCTTCGACGCAGCACGAGGGTTAGAAGAGCTCCTGTGCGTTTAGACCTCTAACCTAACCTTGAATTCAATGACGAGGGAGAGTGTTAGACCTTCATACGTACTGTCTACTATACGATATCTATGACTCGAACGATGTCAATGTATGTTATGTCATATTTGAATAAAACCACAATTAGATTGCATCGTAATTAGTTAATTAATATTAGTAGATACATAACAATCAGAATCTGTAAACTCTGTAGTTCACGTAAGATATCTGATCTGGGGAATTTTAAATGTTTTTTTTTTGCTGGGAGGGTACGGTAAAATTAAACGCCAATGCCTGTATCCACACAAGCTATATTTATGTTGGATTAACTTGGATACTACTTAGGTTTTCGGACTAGTAAGTCCAATGCTTTCTCGTGATATTTGTATTCTTAAGCTGGTCACACTTATCTGTCAACATTCCTTAGGCGTGTTTTATTTTCGTAACCTTTTATACAGACGTTTTTAACAAAACCGAAGTAAAAAGGAAAAGGTCCCAACATAAAGCGGTATTACACATTGCAACCTGCAGGGCCCAATCTGTTGTGTACCCTGCCTCTTCCTACCCCTCCTTCAGCTCCCTACGGGCCCTACCTTCAATTACACCTTCCAACCTGACAGATTGGGCCCTGCAGGTTGCAATGTGTAATACCGCTTATAGACTTTAGGATATAAGGGTCAAAACACACCTGAGATGTATGGAGGAAGTAATGTATGGATTTAATTTAAGCTACCATCGACAAAGCCTGTGAATTTGCTTTATTCAGCTTAGGTGTGTTGAGCCTTAAGCTGTGTCCACACTTGTATCTTTTTGCCGTATCGTATCTCCGTCGCGTATCTCCGACGCGTATCATGATCGTTAGTGTGGACGCCAAAAGATCGCGATCATGCCACGCGCCGTATCTGATCGCGCGGAATCCATGTTGCTACGCGGTGATTCAATACCCCGCACACTCGCGATCGGATACGCGTATCATGATCGGTAAGTATGGACGTGTTTTGACACTGTATCTTGATACGCGGACATGATCTGATACGCGATACGCCGCGATCCATCTGAGTTGGATTTTCGCCGATCAATACGGCGATCATACGGGGATACGGATACGCTATTAACAAGTTTGTACGTGTACAGGACCGATCTGACCGATCTCATCTTGTTTTCCGTAGGGACATTTGGAGTTTATAATGGATAATTAAATTGTTTTTATGTTAATAGAGCGGAATTAAGTCAATCCATAGACAAAATGCTTAAATTTGTCTATGGTAGCTTAAATTTGTCTATGATAGCGGAAAATTGTCTATGGCCTCCATACAAAAATATCAGCTACCATAGACAAATTTAAGCTACCATAGACAAATTTAAGCTACCATAGACAAATTTAAGCTACCATAGACAAATTTAAGCTACCATAGACAAAATTAAACTACCATAGACAAATTTAAGCTACCATAGACAAATTTAAGCTACCATAGACAAATTTAAGCATTTTGTCTATGAATTGGCTTAATTCCGCTGCGATTCCGCTAGATGTGACCCTAAAAAAGACGGCGGAACGAGTTGGGCGAGGTAATGAATCGCCTGGTGGAGGAACTAAAAGCTCCGTACTGACGAACGATCACGAAAAATGATACGGTGTTAGGATACGATGCTACGACACGATGCTAGTGATACGGTATGCCAAAGTGAACGTCCATACTTAATGATACGGCGTTACGATACGATACGCTGATACGCTACGGTTAGTATGGACGCATTTTTTCACGCCACGATACTAGTGATACGGCATACTCAAAGTGAGCGTCCATACTTAGGATACGGGAGCTCGATACGATACGCATGATCGTGATCGGCAAAAAGATACAAATGTGGACGCAGCCTTAGGGACTGGAGGCCGTCCCCGCCAACGGACGTGCGCGAGTCTTTGATTATTAAACCAACCGGATGCGAGACGCGCTCTCATTTCTATCGGAAAAAGTCTGCCGTTTTTTGCGGGGGAGGGGAACGTCTAATGTATGCGAAACGTCAAAATAGCCACGTCAAATAAACTTCAGTCCATACAATGAGTATAACCACTGGTCATACTCATTCGGCAGAGGGGAACGCCTGTCAATGGCTACTCCGATTGGTTTAAAGCTCTAAGGCGCGAGTCATTCTCGTACGTGTCTGTCAAGAGTTTGTAAGTTCGCGGAGTGTGTTGTGCCATTCTGTCGCTAGATGGCGCTATGCTTACCGCAAACTAGCGAATGGTTTCCTTCCTCAATCATTACATGAACGTTGGGCATTCCTTTTATAGTTTACAATGTTTCGTTTAAACAAACTAGAGAAAGTTGTATGAAAATCGCACGCGTAGATCGTGCATTTTTTGCAACGGTCCGGCCTTAACCGACGATCGTTATAAATAATATACAATAAACTCCCAAGAAAATATTTAGGTACAGTTTTAATGCCGACTGTATCTAGACGTGTGTGATCATGATCAAAGTTCAGTGATCTAAGGAGCTTTGAAATAACTTGGTTTCCAGTTCAATCTCGTCTATAGCGAAACCGCGTAGGGACTGGGCTTTCATCTAATTTATGTTTTGGACGGGTATACCGGGTAAAATAAGACTGGTAATGTTGGCCAGTCTGCCGAAAATTTGTTACAAATGAAATTGAAACAGTGTATAATTTGCATGGGTTGTGCACCCTTTCAGGTGCTGCGAAATAACAACGCTCGCTAGTTGACGATAAGCACAGCGCCACCTAGGGAGGGATTGAGACAACTACAGGTTTTAGTGCATTTCGAAAAGCGTTATGTTTAAAAAAAAACATAAACAAAAGAAAATATAATCTAAGCTCTACTGTTTTGGACCGTACTTACGCTTCCTTCGCTTTTTAGCGATAAGACCGCCTGTTGTTTGCCTCTTTTTTGTTAATTATATCTTTTTCTACTGTGTTGTAATTTTTGAGGTGTGCAATAAAGCATTTATTCATTCATTCATTCATTCATTCCTTAGTTCCTTATTTATTATTCTTCCAAGTGTAAAGATCGTTTTATTCAGGATAGTATGTGGAGTAAATCGTCAATAACAAGCCACCCTATATTAAAAATGAATTCTATAATTCATTTTAGTATGAGGTGGCCAATAATTGATACATTATATTGAAACAAATAGAATTCATTTTTAGTATAAGGTAACCGTTATTATTTACCCTAAGTATTTAAACGTCTATTAGACATTGCAACCTGCAGGGCCCAATCTGTTGTGTACCCTGCCTCTCCCTACCCCTCCTTCAGCTCCCTATGGGCCCTACCTTTAATTACACCTACCAACCTGATAGATTGGGCCCTGCAGGTTGCAATATCTAATAGCCGTTTTAAGGTTATCAAAACAAAGTGCGTCCCACGTCCCTTTACGTCGTCAAGAGACAAGCAAAACTTACTAAGTACTACCATAAGTTCATAGCCATAATGAACCATACTAGCAACATAACAAGGTTGATTTACGTTCAAATATTTTTTTGCAATTGATTTTTGCTTGTTACCTGACGAAGTGGTCCTTGTAGTACGGGCGGAAACCGTAAGATCTGCTACGTTACGTGATACAAAGGTAAGCTCTATGGCACATGTTCATAAATGTGGTACTTTTTATGCTTTCGGCGAATTCTATTTTTCCGGAACTCAGCATCACTTTTATGGACATGTGCCATGGGGCTTATCTTTGTTTTACGTAACGTAGTAGCAGAACTTACGGTGTCCGCCCATACTATTAACAAGGTGCCGAGTTCAGACTGTGGCAAAGGCAAGTGCTTCACCACAACCTGCCAAAAATTAAAACAATAATTAATTGTAAACATGAACTTGCTAACATAGCCATTAGGTTGAATGTTGTATGAGCTGCGACATAACAATGTTAGCTAGTTGACAGTAGGCACAGCGCCATCTAGCGGGCGATTAGAACAACTATAGATTTTAGTACAGTCGATGCCTAAAATATGTATACACTTTTGAACCTTATTACAACGGAGTAAGGTGCAAACGTGTACACATATTTATGGCGTTGACTGTACATTCGAATATAGCAAAAAGTGTTAAGTGTTGTAGTGTTAAACCATAATTAAAAAAAAAAAACATAAAAAAAGAAAAAAGTAACCTAGCTCTACTGTTTTGAGCCGTAATTACGCTTTCTTACTTATTATTTGCGTATGCACAGGGTGGCATTATTGAGCAGAGTACAGTCAGCGTCAGAGATATGTGACCCCCCTAGGTGTAAAACTGGAACTCTCGTTCGACACGAGAATCGGCATTTACCACACTGTCATTTAATTCTTTCAAAAATGAAATATCTCAAATGTGCTTGTCAGCTAAGCTGGGATCGATCCTGGGGCCTCGGGCTCACACTCATTCGCTTCACTCATACATTAGTCCGGCTTTTTTCCGCTGGGCTATCGTAACACTTGGACTACACAACAAAAATATGAACCAGTTCTTAGCAGGCTGACCGGCAATAGAGAACTATAACAAAATCTATAAAAATGGACTTTATTGTCAATGGCGCTTATGCCGCATCGGGTTGCGCAGCGTTGCATTTTCATTGGAGCATCGCTGATAATGGCGTAAGCGCCATCGACATCAAGGTCCCTTAACATAGATATTCTGTTCGAACTATTATATCTATACCCGTCCCTGTTTTGCAAGCTTGTCTTGGATCATATTAGTAATGTCTTTGGTTTATCAATATTTTCCTACCCTCATTTTATTTCCACAGACGACTAACAACGACTTTTACCAATTACATTTTAAGGTTTAATTTACTGGAGTAAATGCGTCTAGTTATTTTGTGGAGAAAATTTGTTTGAGGGTAAGTCATAATTTGCGTGTGCGAATCATACCTGTGTCGCAACGCAATTACGATCTCTCGACTTCTTAAATCCTTTTGCATTTCAAGCAATTGAATAACTGCCCCCGTCCGTTTTTTTGTGTTTCAATGACAATATGGTTCGATAAAATTGTGGTTCTTTGGGAAGAGAACAAAAGTATTAAACAAATACCACGAGTACTGAATATAACGGTAAGTTTGTAACCTGTGACTCCATTGAGACATTTATTTTTTAGTAAAAACAGTAAAATGTTATCAATAAGTTAAGCCACCAGATTTTGTTGTGAGGATTTACTGTCGTGTGTTTACCTATATATGGGATAAGATAGAAAAATATATTTAACGGAAAAGTCTTTTAATCGGCAGCTTTTTTTATGTGAAGTAATAGGTATAGTCTTAGAGCCATGTTTATTTTTAAAGCTATTTGAATTTTTTAAGTTTTATCATAAACGAGCAAATTTAATACGTATTTTTACTTGCAGAGAAATACGATTCGCAGATGGGTGAGAATCGTTATATCGTATTTACTGACGAGAAATATTTTAAGTCGGACGAAGATGGAAGAAAAATATTGTGGCGCAGAAGTGGAGAGCGATTTGACCCCAAAAATATGCTAGACCTTAGAACAAGCGGAAGGATATCATTAGGTGAGTAAATATTATATTAAGTATACAATTTTCATTACCTGCACTTTAAAAAAAGCTGTGATTTCAGTTTTACGTTTTTCAAGTTATGGTATGCTCATGAGATTTTTTTTTAGCGTATTGGGGCTGGATGTCATCTATGGGGCCCGAGCAGCTCGTTGAAATTGGAGGCCGAATGAACAGCGAGGGATACCTCGAAGTGTTACGTGACGTCATGTTGCCTTCCGTTCGCGGCGCCTATCCCGAAGGACAAATTTATTTAGTGCAAGACATAAATCATTGGTGCAAGACAATAGTGCAGTGCATCGTTCCCGTATAGTGAAAGAGTGGTTAGCCTTACAAACAGACATCACTGTATTAGATTGACCTTCTAAAAGCCCTGACCTCAATTCTATTGAGAATTTATGGTGCTTTGGGACCCTACACAAGTCAAATCAAGACAAAACTTAGACGAAGAAGTTTATAGAAAGTGGGAATTGATGAGGAACATCAATGTATGTTCAAACATGGTTTCAAGCATGAAAAGCCGGCTAAAATAGGTGGAAGATAAAAAAAGGTTATCCTCTACGTTATTAGTAAAAATTGTGAAAAAAATGGTGTTGTTGGTATTTCTCCATTATTGGGCAAATATTTACTCCATGCAAGTTTTAAAATAATGAGTAGGTATAATGACGCTATTGTATAAGTAGTGTCTAACAAATTATATTGTTTTTTTTGCAAATAACAAGATAGTGCTTAGACAAGTAGGCTTTTCCAAGTGGTAACTGGTTAATTTCTACCTTAAAAACCATACATATTGTTAGCCATTTAATGGGAGCTGTTTGAATTCGACCCAATTAGTGGAGAAATACCCTATGCTTACTAAGATTGTGGTAAGGTTGCATTGCATTGGTAACGTGCTAAGAGATGAATTATTGCTATCTTTGATAACATGTTGTTTCTCTTTGCAACGTTAAATAGCTGGTTTAGATTACGTATTACATATTGATAATGGCATACAGACTGGTAGGGCGAGGGGCGGTCTAACCTATACTCATTTTTTAAATTGTTTTTTGAATAGCCCATTTTATACTTAAAAGCCTCTTCCCGCAATTTCCACAACTCCCACCGCTGTGTCCCGCCATCTCTGTCTAAAGTAAAACTGAAAAATTGTGTTAAATGCAATAAGAATATTAATTTATAATCAAAGAAAAGGGAAACTATACACTTCACTTTTAACCGAGTAGTTTAGTATTGCTTATAAAAAAAGTTATGACCCAACTTGTTTTTACGGTTCTACTCAATGAAGTAAAATGTAGGTATAATCTAAAGTAAACAACCAAAGTGTAATGCCTTATAAAGTTTAACAGCATGCAGGCCACCAATACCACAATTTTAAACAGTAAGAGTTAATCTAAAGGTATTTTACTTGTTAACTTGAAGTTTCACTGATGTATAATTGACTACACATTATCATTATAATTTAATAAGTAAATAATTATTTAGCTGTAAAATATATAGTAATCAGTTTACAGAATACGCATAATATATCTACTGTCATATATATATATATATATATTACCCCCATTATTCAGTTAGTAAACAATATTTAATATAATAGTATTTAAATACCTACTTAGTTAATAAAAAGTTACCAGTGACTATGGAATTTTCATTATTAGTCTTTAAAAAAAGATTTTAACTTCTATTTTAATTAAACTTACTATATTAAATAGGAAGTTAATAAATTGTTAATAAAAAAGAAGAAGTATAAAAATACAAAAAGTATCCTCTACGTAGATTCGAACCGCGAACCTAGTGTTTACTAGTCTGTTACACTATCCATCACGCTGCACGGACGCTTGTGAAGTTAACGAAATTATTGTTCTAGTTAAAAATTGTTTAAAAGGGTATGTTACCGAGTTAATAACTGAGTAGGTAATAAGGAATAACAACACGTATAAAATAAATATTTGTGGTAATGTAAAAAAATATTAAACTAGTATTATAAAAAAAAGTTAAAAAAAAGCAAAAAGTGTGATTCTTATGCTGGGGTTCGAACTAGCGACCACATTTGTCTATTGCTGGAGGGGGGTCACATATCTCTGACGCTGACTGAATGTACATTGGAGTCGCCTAGGTTACTTTTTATGATTGAATGACTAATGATTAAATTATTTTTTGTCGAAAACATGCATTTTATTCAAGTAGTGCTAATATTATTGGATCGATATATTGAATCCCCCTTTTTTTTCCGCTACACCTTTGACTGATGTTTCCAACTATTTTTTGGTCGCGCGTCGTTATGAAAAACGTTTATTTTTTATACGATTAGTGGCCCATATATAAATACCTTAAAGACAACATACATATTATATTATGAACTGAAACTATTATTTTGGTGACACGACGGTTTTCTGTTGTGCCACCTGCTCCGGTGTAATATTTGGCAGCGTCCCCCGGAACCGCCGAAACACTACACCCTTCGGCCAGAAGCCCGCGCTCTCGATGGTCTCCAGCAGCGGCCGCGGCATGCGCACCACAAACGAGTTGAAGTGCACGCAATGGCGCGATCGCAGCTGGTAGCTGGTTTTCTTGCTAATATGTATAATCCACCACATCTGCTGCCGTGACGGAAATATGCAGGCGCGACACGTACAGTCGTACACTGTACAGCCCCTTGTTCGGCGCGGCAGCCCGTAGAAGCGAAGTGACATCCGGCTCCGCAGTGCTGCACTGGCACAGACTACACAGACACCTCATCATTAAACTTTTACAGGGAGCACGAGGTCACCACACATCAGTGCAATTTTATTCGTAAATTTCTACGATCCAATAGTATTATACACCAATTTGTAGTATAACAATCCAGGTTCACCTCTGTAACTTGATTTTTGTGGATATTTTTGATCCACATGAGTAATGATCAAAAACGTTACCTCAATTGAAATACGCGGTCGCGCTCTCATACAAAATTAGTACGGGAGCACAGATGCATGGTGACCCCGAGTTGTACTTATCTAGTGTTGAGGTTATCTGTGTACACTGGCTTTTACGAAAAATAATAATTTAATCATTAGTCATTAATACCCAATTGCTTAGTAAATTGTAAAGAACGTAACATTTTTGGCGCCTTTATCAGTCAATATTTCGCGCGTTTCAAGATCAAAAGCAGCAATTTAAAACTATATAATAAAATGTTATCCTGATAAACCCGATCGCTTAGAAAATGATAAAGAACGTATTTTTTTCGGCATAACGTAAAGTAAGTAACTATTTTGCGCCTTTTAAGATGAAAAGCAGCGATTCACTCACGCCTGATAAAACAACTTGAAATAACAAAAAGAAATATTTACCTATGGTAAAGTTAAATACGAACGTGAACCGAACGCTTGTGTATTTTCGCTCGGCTTGTGAGTTGTGATCGACTGACCTTCTCGAAGTTTTTATATACTTACTCGTATTTTGCGCCCGCGCCACACTCGCGTCTTTTCACTATTTTTTTTTCTTATTGCCATTTTGGCGCCCCCTAGAGCGGCCGCTCCACTCGCTCTACCCTAGATCCGGCCCTGCATACATTGATCGATAATTAAAGAGTCCGGTAAACTTTTTTTTCTATTTCGTTCAACTTTTTGATGCTATTTTGCAGTAACTAACAGAACTTCTATTAGTTTGTATACATATTATGAAAGATCGTTTCTTTTTTAATGGAATAAATACAACGATTTTTGTGGATAAGAGTTTAATTTATGTATAATTCATCCAAATCTCACACCTGTTTCACGATTTTTGCTTGGAGAGGTGAAATGAGTAAGGTTTTCATTGATTAAAATTAAGTCATACCAGTACGTAATAGTAGTTTTCATCACTCTTGTTCGTAAGAGCTGTTGTTACGCGTAGGCGTTGTGGGCCGTAGATCGTTCATTGAGACCTCGGGCTGTAATGTAAATTTCATCTCTCTCTTACACCGCGCGGGGCCGGGCACGCGCGGTGCCGGAGCCCGGAGCGCGGGGGGCGCGGTCACGATACCGTACCTACACTAAACTACCACGCAACGCTACTCAATAAAACTGCGTAATTGGGCAGAGTTTTTATTTTTCTTCCTCACAAGTGTGATGAAAAAAACATTGTGTGTACCACGGGCGGTGCAGGAATTACGAACTCGTGTGAATTAAGCCCTCGCCTTTGGCTTCGGGCTTCAATTCACACTTGTTCGTAAATTCTTGTTTACCGCCCTTAATACACAATGTACTATTATGTAACTGTTACGTAATAGGGGTCCTTAAAACACGAGTGTGGTTTTATGGAACGAACGAAGTGAGTTTCATAATTAGATCACACGAGTGTTTTAAGGCCTAATTACGTACAGTTGCATACACTGCTTTATCTACACACATATTATAAACCCGAAATGATGAATGAATGACTGCCATTGCACGGATTGCACCGCCATCGCCGTGTCCAACTCGATTGTGCCGGCGGTCGGAGGGGCGCGTGCCGGCGGGCGCCCGGGCGGGGCCCACCCGGATTTAAGTAAATTGTGTAATAGTTATTAACTTGGATAGAATTAAGAAATGATTGTAAGGTTGTATGGAGAAAAAGAATTAATTCCCTATCCTTTCCCGATCCTATTGAGTGGACATGCTAGGTAGGTAGATAACTGTTGTAGGTAATTGAAAATAGAATAAAATGAGTTAGGAAATACAGGCTTAGCGCCCTGAGTCCTTACAAGCATAATAGGTAGGAGAAATAGGTAATAAATATAGACAAAGGCAAGTAAAGTTAAAGTCATTTATTAGAGGCTCATTAGGACTAGGGAATGCAGTACCGGTACTGTTTCGTAGAACCGGGATTTTCGGTACTAGCCAATAATGGAACCGGGATTTCCCGGTAATTTCGGTACTTTCGGGAAAAATCTTCTAAAACTTCTGACGTTGATTTTGGTCGTAAAAATTTCATTGTGTAATGTTTTAAATAAACGGGGGCCGGCCAACCGGCGGCCGTGGCCACGGCGGTTGCCCGCCAGGCGTCAAGCCGGCCACCAAGGCAGCTACCAGATCCTGTGCTGCTACGCGAAAATGGCTTTAGAAGACCTTCCCTCGATTTCAAATTTATGAAGATTGGCGTTTACAGATTTTAGAAAAAACATACAGGGTGCGAGAAAAAGATAATTTTTGAAATTTTTTTTATTCTTATTTGATCCCATTCCTATCCAGGATCAAAAGCTTGTATGGAACCAAAAAAAATCCGATTAGAAAAGCCACAAATCGAGGAAAGCTACCACATACATTTGGTATGAAAAAGAAAACTTTAATTTTTCACGTGCTATTTTTTTATGTCAATCGATCCCATTCCTGTTCAGTATCAATAGTTTCTATAGCAACTTACAGTAATGTATCAAAAAGCCACAAATTGAAGAACAATTTTACATACATTTACTGCTTTAAAATCCCTGTTTTCTGATATTATGCTTTTACTGTAATGAATAGTAATGATGTCATACATTATTAAGGTCCTTAAACATGTGTGTCTACGTGATACAAAAATGTAAATTCACATTTTCTATATAGTAAATGTATGATTTTTTTTAATTTGTGGCTTTTTAGTACATTACCGTTAGTTGACTCCTAGGAAACTATTGATAATGGATAGGAATGGAATCGATTGGCATAAAAAACAGCACGTGAAAAATAAAAGTTTTCATTTTGATACAAAATATATTGGAAAAAATTTCCTCGATTTGTGGCTCTTCTAGCCGGAGATTTTTTTGGTCCCATACAAACTTTTGATCTTGGATAGGAATGGGATCCAATGGTTACAAAAAAAAAGTTTGTCAAAAATAACCTTTTTCTCGCACCTTGAATGTTTTTTCCAAAATCTGTTAACGCACATCTTCATACATTTGAAATCGAGGGAAGGTCTTCTAAGGCCATTTTCACGTAGCAGCACGGGATCTGGTAACTGGCGTAGCTGTCCTCACCGCCAGCTTGACGCCTGGCGGGCGACCGCCGTGACCACGGCCGCCGGTTGAACGGCCCGCGTTTATTTAAAACATTACGCGATGAAATATTTGAACTCCGAAGAATAAATGAGCCCAAAAAAGTAAAAAATGTTTTTCCCAAAAATCCCGAAAGTACCGGGATTTTTATTTTCCGGTCCCGGTTCTTTACACGACTCGAAATCCCGGGAATTCCCGGTACTTTCGGTTCCGGTATTTCCCGGGAGCAAACCCTAATTAGGACATACGATGAGACCTATAGGCTAGGATAGTTTCTGTCTGCACTCACGACGCTATGACCTAGGTTAGGTTAGGTACCTGTAATAAGAAAATAATTTATTAATCGAAGTGAAAATTGGAAAGTACATTTTCACAAATAAGCCCGACCAATCAGGGGGCCCGTTAGCGCGGCCAAATAGGAACAAAAAGTGTAAGTCTGACTAGAGCGAGAGAGATAGCGCGCGCCTCTGATTGGACGGAATTCTTATTGGAATTTCGAGTTATATGTCCGCTCACTAGGTTTCGGACCATGTTATATAACTCCATACAAACCGCCGCATAGCATTCAGTATTGGACAAGCAGCTCTCAAATAAACAACAAGAAAAGAAGAAGGATTTGGATTTCTCTCCCTGCCCTCAGTAAGGAAGTCTCTACGGGTCAACGGTCAGCTGCATCGTGCATCGGTAGCTTCGGACGTCGGTCAGCTGCTTCGAGCGATCAGCTGCTACGGGTACATCATATGGTCGTGCCGGGAGCCAGCGAGTTCGCCGTCACGTGGTCCTTCAATCAGCTGTATAGACCGAGAGTCTATTCTTGTTTCATGCTCGCACTAGATCAGTCCACACGTTGGTCAACTGGGGCTCTGAACCAGCGACCTATGTTTCTAGTAGAGATGCGCCGAATATAGACTTTACCGAATACGAATATTCGGCCGAACGTTCGGTTCAGATCTTACCGAACCGAATATTCGGCCGAATTATTCGGTAAAACTAAATAGGTTTATGCAGATTGCAGGTCCGCTTGGCTCGCTGAACGCGATTTTTTTTTATTTCTAGTAAAATAATATGTGTATGCGACCTTGGCATTGTCAACGACAATGTCAACATTTGCAATGGTTGTAGATATTTATTATAGACGCTGAATTAATATAGTGCTTAAACTGAATAATAAAGCTTACAAAAATCAAGTTTTCTATATATCTTTTAATAACTTAAGTTTTAGAGCTAAATATTGTATGAATGATTAATTTATTATCAGATAAATATCATATGTTTATTCGGTAAATATTCGGCAGTTTTACCGAATAATTCGGCCGAATACCAAACATTGAAAAACACGCCGAATATGCTGAATACCGAATTATTACCGAATATTCGGCGCATCTCTAGTTTCTACATTAACCAACTGAGCTATCGAAGGATATGTTATAGGCTGCGGTCTATAATAATATGGGTGTAGATAAAATATATTAATACGTTGTCGGTGTCGTAGTCGGTTGCATCACTGAAGGGAAAGTTACATAAATTGTGGCTTCCGAACGACTTGTGTTCTAGTTGAGTAGGTACATTTTATATATATTTATATATATAAAATTTATATGTATATATATATATATATATATGTATAATTATATATGTATTTATTATACCTAGGCTTAGATTAAGTAGATAATTTGTTTAGATATTTCTTTCCGTACACTAAGTACATTACATAGTGCTTGTTTGTCTATCTTATAGTTTTCTCTCATTTGCTCAAAGGTTAACTGGAAGAGATCCCTTACAGGGATAAGTTCGCCTTTGTACTTTGTTTTCTCTTTTATCATGTTTTATTGTAACTTTTTTATGTACAATAAAGTGTTTACATACATACATACATACGTTGTACAGTTGTCATAACTGCCTGCCTGCTTAGTAAATAATAAATAATAATAATAAAATGAGTAATCTCAGAAATAAATGTAACAGTTTTTTTCATATTTCATATATTTTTTAAGAGAGAGTATGTTTTGCTAGAGCAATTTTATGAAAAATTTAGGTGATATTTTTGGGGAGATTTTAAAGTATTTTACAAAAAAAATATACTTAACTTCATTAAAAATCAAACGACAAGACGGCACGAATCAACGTCCTCACTAAACAAGCTCTATAAGAATTGAGTATTTGGTTTGGGGTATATATAGCCTGGTAAATGAATGCTCTAAAACGGGTCTAGCTGGAAAAGTCGAAAGCAGAAATTTTGATTTTGAAACTTTGTTAAGGCTAGTTAGGAGACTAACATACTAAAAGTCCCCAGCCCCCGGAGGTGAGCCCGAGGAGGGGGGAGGTAAAGAAGGTCCCGTTTTTAACCGACTTCAATATCTCAAAAGAGAGGAGGTTATCAATTCGGTTGTATGTTTTTTTCTGTATGTTTGTTACTCCATAACTCCGTCATGTCTGAACCGATTTTGAAATTTTTTTTTTGATTGTAAGTATATATATACAGAATGGTCCCGTTTTTATCAAAATCCAGCATTTTCAACCAAAAATGTGATAATTGATAAGGTGGAACTGCTGATGATGACCAGAACGGAACTCTTCAACGACGCATAGTTCACGTATGGCGATTTGCCCCAGTCGCTGTGTTTGTTTAGCAATTTAGATTTTTAAGACAAATTTGTGTCAAGTACGAGTTCTGATGATGGGATCCATGAGGAATCGAGGGAGCTCTTCAAATCTTAAGGGCATACAAATAGTGATTGTTGTGTTTTTATCAACAAATCAAGCATTTTCAACGATTTGTCCTATGCGCTGGTGTTTGTTAAGCAAGTTCGATTTGCAAGACAATTTTTTTCATTTCAGCGTAATTCCACGATTTCCACGAGACTGTACCGTCAGTTACCAATTCTTTCGTGTGTTCTGTGATTAAATAATTCAGCAAATATAAGTGTTCATATAATATCTTCTCTATGCCTACAGGTAGATATATTGATACTTAACTTTGCTTACTTAATCAAAGAACACACGAAAGAATTGGTAACTGACATTAGAGTCTCGTGGAATTACCTTCAATTGTATGGAATTTATAGTGCACCATCTACAATAATCCACTCCTCTCTTTCGCTGGCCTTCCCCAATTGAAGTCGGTTTTTTTTTCTTAAAAATGATTTGGTATTTTGCTTATATCTTTAAAACCATGCGTCATAGATAATTTTGTTATAGTACATAATTAAAGCCGATAAAATTCTCTACAACTCTTATGAACTTACTATTTACCTATCACTAATGGTTGTCCAGATATGAGCTCCGAAAAACGGACGATTTTGTAAAGTGGGGGGTATTCTCCACAATTCTTGCCATACTAACTGGCAAAAGTTAATCTGGATAAAAAGCCACCCTATAAATCTTATAAAGTATTAAATTATCTTTTAGAATAGTATATTTTAGTAGTATCTTTCAGTCTAATGCGGCACTGAGTCGAAAAATGTAGTCAACTGGCAAAAAAAGTTAGAGTTATATATTTTGTATAAGTATTAATACAGATTCATTATTTGTTTAATTTTTTTAAAGTATTCTCTAAATTGTATGCGAAATTATTGGACACGGTGTATATCAGTATATGTGCATATATTCTAAAAGACAATTTAATTCATTAAAAGATTTCTAGGGTGTTTTTTATCCAGATTCAGGACAACCATTAGTGCTAGGTAAAAAGTGAGTTCATGAGAGTTGTAGAGAATTTTATCAGCTTTAATTATGTACTACAACAAAATTGTCTATGACGCATGGTTTTAAAGATGTAAGCCTAAAACCAAAAAATGGGACCTTCTTTGCCTCCCCCCTCCTCGGGCTAACCTCCGGGGTCCGGGGGCTGGGGACTTTTAGTATGTTAGGCTCCTAACTAGTCTTAACAAAGTTCCAAAGTCAAAATTTCTGCTTTTCACATTTCCAGATAGAATCACTCGTTCACCACACTAGTATTCAATATTAATAATATATGTATAATATATATAAAAAAAAGTAAAAAACCAAAATTCAGTGATATAATAGACCAAAAGTACTTTCGAGCGATTTTCTTTTCAAATCGTTACCGGGCTCTTATATCAACTGTGGTGAAAATAACACCACAATCTGTCAAAAATTTCTGTTTTATTATTACGATAGTTTCATTAGTACACATAAACCACAGGTTCACTTTGTAGGTGCTACAAAATAACAACGTTAGCTAGTTGACGGTAAGCACAGCGCCATCTAGCGGGGAATTGGGACTATAGGTTGTACAACACTAGTAGGCACACCATATACCTGAGCTGAATTAAGCTAATTCATAGACAAAATGCTTAAATTTGTCTATGGTTAAGCCTGACAAGTTCCTTTTAGCCCATGGTGTCGCTACAAACAGCTTACATATAGCAACAATACGTGTACGTCATGAATAGTCGGGACAGTGTGTACTGGCATTGTGCAAGAGCGAGTGAGATATACAATTATGTACTTGTGAATTGTAAAAGTATGTTTAGTACCAAACTAACCAGTTTAGTACAACCGCACTATGAATATCCGTACCCGTCATGTCAACAACTAATGGAGTTGGCAACTGTCAACGGTTTGGCCAGATGGCGCCAGCATAGCTGGTACCTGTCATGTCACTAGTATTGTTGTATGGGATTTGGCTTAAAGGCTAGCCCATCCAGGTCAGAAAATTCCAAAAAAAAAACAAGAATTTGACACAATTGGTAGGACTGACAGGTACCAACTATGCTGGCGTCATCTGTAAAAACTTTCGACCGGCCAACCCCATTTCACAACATTGTTTAATGGAATGCTACTGAATCCCTCATCTTTTTTCTGTCGCAAGTATTTTAATTTAATGTATTTAAAATTATTTGTTTTGCATCGGTGCGAAATTTTTAGGGCATTTTGATTGCATAATCTATTATTACGATATCCTGAAATATTTACAATTATTTTCGATTATTAAAATTTATTAGTTCCATTGAAAATCCGCAACAAGGTGAGGGCTAAAAAGGAACTTCAATGTTTAGAAATAAAGGAAAAATCCACTGCCTCAGGAGAGATTCGAACTCGCAACTCTGGGAAACATGCCCATCGCTCTGATCTGACCAACCTGAGACTATACCTGATGGCTTCGTTAGCAGACGTTCTGCTTAATACAAAAATAAAAAGAAACTTGTTAAGCTTCACCTGATTTTTTGTATGGAGGCCATAGACAAATTTAAGTATTTTGTATATGAATTTGCTTAATTCAGCTCAGGTGTGTTTTGAGCCTATCACATTCAATAATTTTCAATATTTTTAAACTGTGGTAATAAAAATAGCACAGTTTATCAAAAATTCGTCATATATTTGACAAATTTGTTATGCAAAGTCAGGTCATAGGTTCACTTTCGTAGGTACTACAAAATAACAACGTTAGCTAGTTGGCGGTAAGCACAGCGGCATCTAGAGGGGAATTAAAACTATACTATAAGTCATACCTCGTGTGTTCATAAGTTTTGAGACGAATATAAACTCAACAGTTCAGTTACTAAAATGTAATACGATTATATATAAATATTTCAAATTAACAACCATGCTATAAGTAGTTAAAATATATTGAATTTATTTAAAATGGCCTTCTGTGTTTATCATTCTAGTCGTTTAATACTTTGGTATTTAGGGGGTGAAGGCACGACGCCTAAAATTTTACGTTTAGTAGAGAGAAAGCAACGGAAGTATAATAAAACTGTAATGGATGAAATATTAAATTATACACCAAAATATTGAGAAATAAATCGAGTTCTATGCTGAATAACAAATATTCTATTACCATGCCTGTATTGCGTTAGGGAGGATATTTTCATACAAAGGTAATTTTTTTCCTCATTTTCGAGGAAAGGTGCCCAACTGCCCAATTCCAAGTGTAAAACTGTCGGACAGACTATTTGTAGAAGTTATGGGCATTGATCTTTGATCAATAATATGAAGCAAGTTAAGAAGAAAAATAATATGAAGCAATTCGATAATTATTTATTTCATTTTCATTACTTGACTTTATCGTCGTCTCAAAACTTATGAACACACGAGGTACAACACGAGTCGAGGGTCAAATGATGTGGTTTGTAATGTTGACTTTATGACTATGACGCGAAGGTAGAAATTCAAATGAGTGTTGGGGACACAGACTACACAGACACCTCATCATTAAGCTTTTACGGGGAGCACGAGGTCACCACACATCAGCGCAATTTTATTCGTAAATTTCTACGATCCGAACAGCACACCTCAACAGTATTCTACACCAATTTGTAGTATAACAATCCAGGATCACCCCTGTAACTAGATTTTTGTGGATATTTTTAATTCACATGAGTAATGATCAAAAACGGTAACTCAACTGAAATAAGCGGTCGCGCTCTCATACAAAATTAGTACGGGAGCACCTATGTGTGGTGACCCCGAGTTGTACTTACGATCTATCTAGTGGTTGAGGTTATCTGTGGTTGGGGAGGAGGGCTAGATTTTCATTACGTTACCGATTATCGATGTCGTAATGAATTTTCATGCATTATTACAACACTGGCACAGATAACTGGTGATGTTATATTACTGGTTGCAATAATGATGGTCATAATTTAGGGTGTAGCTAAAATAAATTAATATAAATTGAAAAATATGTCAGCATCGTCAATAATGTTAATAAATAGAATTCGTTATTAGTACAAGCATAGACTTAAATATATAGTAGACGGCCATAGCCTAACAACTTTTTGAGGCTCCGAGTATTTAGCGCCATCTAGTTCAGAGCCACCTAAACAGAGCCAATATGTATGAGATAAAATCAGCGCCACCTAGTAACGAATAACGTACTAGTAGTACACTAGTCGTTACTAGGTGGCGCTGATTTTATCTCATACATATTGGCCCTGTTTAGGTGGCTCTGAACTAGATGGCGCTAAATACTCGGAGCCTCAAAAAGTTCTTAGGCTATGGCCGCCTACTATATATTTAAGTCTATGGTACAAGGTGGTCAGTTATTGACGATATACCCTACAATACAGGGTGTAACAAAAATACTGGTGATCCTTTTAAGGGCATAATTGGTATCGCATTCTTATTATGATAAACTATGAATAATTTTTTCCGCCGAGACGACGTGTCCCATACAAAAAAAAAATCGCGTCCAAAAAATTTTTGTTCTACTTTTTCTTACTCGCAATAAGATACCAATAACGCCCTTAAACGGATCACCAGTATTTTTGTTACACCCTGTATACATATATAGAATTTAAACTGGCAACATTCGATTGAGTTGAGATCTTCACCATATACTCCGACCACGGAACTGAAGAGTGCGATATAAACGGACGAGCAAGCGAGGCCGTTTACTGCCACGAGGCAATGCTGATCAGAAATTAAACTAAAAATAGCAACGTTTATGAGTAGTTTATTACAAATCAACATCACGCCAGGTCCGGGCTCCACAGTTTGAACGTTCGATCGTAGGAGCACGTCGCGATGTACTTGTTGTCGAACGATATATCGCCAGACATCACCTGGAATATAAATGAGGTTCTGTAAAAATTTAAAACGAAAAAAGAACCGACTTCACTTAAGATCCGCTATTTCAAGAGGAAATGACCAAGTTGCTGTGAAAAATAGTGAAATCACTATAGGTGTGCCTATAATAGTTGAAGAGTTCCCTCGATTTCTCTAGGATCCCATCATCAGATCTGGACCTGGTGACAATGGGACCAACTGTGAAGTATACTCTTTCAAACAAAAAAAGAATTCATCGGTCCAGCCGTCTTCGAGTAATCGGTGAACATACATAAAAAAAAAACAAAGATCCCGACGAATTGATAACCTCCTTCGAAATCTTGAAGTCGGTTGAAAAAGAATGAAGCCATATAAGACGCAGAGTATGTGCAACTTATTACAAGGAAATAAAAAAAGTGTAAACATGTCTTTGACGTCGACTGTACAAGTTGCAGTACGTTAGTTAGTACAAGTACAGTCGCCATCAGATATATCGGAGCGGCCAAGGTGGTCAGAAATATCTGAACAACGCCTCTATTGTCAAAGCGATAAAGTGCATGTTCAGATATTTCTGAGTACCCTGGCCGCTCCGATATATTTGATGGCGACTGTACACGGTTCAAAAAGTAATTAAGTAAGTAGTTCACGGTTGGTCCCATTGTCACCAGGTCCAGATCTGATGATGGGATCCTGGAGAAATCGAGGGAACTCTTCAACTATTATAGGCACACCTATAGTGATTTCACTATTTTTTTACAGCACCTCGGCCACTTCTTGTTGGAATAGCCGCTATTCAATAGCGGATCAGAATAGCAGATGTGGCAAAAGAGGTCTAAGGGGGCCCACTGACTATCAGTCGGCCTGACGATATTGACCTGTCAGTTGTTCGGAGCTGTCAAATTTTTGTTCTGACAGGCCGATATCGTCAGGCGGACTGATAGGCCCCCCTTGGACCTCTTTTTGCCGCTCCCCCCCCCCCCCCCCTTGCACGTAGGAATTTAGACAGATGTGCGTGTACCTTGTTGTCGTGCCCGGCGAGGGTCCGCAGCGGGTGCCAGGCCGGGCTGGACCACAGCTTGGCGCTCTTGTCGTACGACGTGGTCATCAGGAAGTGGCCGTGGCTCCTCTGGTATCGTACGTCTGAAAAACCCTCAACTATAGGTACAGTCAACGCCTACACAATGTACAGTCGACCAAGAAAGTGGTCTACCAGTTTTGTCAAAAGTTTCTGCGAGATCTAACGATCGCTAAGGTGGACATTTCTAACGGAGTTTAAGAGTCGCCAGGACGCTCGCGTAAACTCGCGTCCCCATACAAACGTAGTTCAGCTCTCATTTTAAAACGACATGCTTCAGAACCGTGAAATTTGGCATGGGCATTCTAGTAGTACAGATCTGGGTCGGAAATTCGTTTTCGTTGCTAAAAATTGTAATACAAAGAAAATATAGCAAAAATAAGTTTTGTATGTAAGTAAAAGTAAGTAAGTAAAAATTCTTTATTGCACCAAAACAGAAATCGTTACAGAGTACAGTTACATACAATTTAGGTAACAACAGGCGGTCTTATCGCTATAAAGCGATCTCTTCCAGACAACCTTAGGGTAGCAGGAAATGTTAACATGAACTATGAGACAGGCAGTGCACTATTCAACACAGGAGTATGTAAATCTGTATCTGGCTGTATTTTCTTTGTATTACAATTTTTAGCAACGAAAACGAATGTCCGACCTAGATCTGTACTACTAGAACGCCCATGCCAAATTTCGTGGTTCTAAAGCATGTCGTTATAAAATGAGAGCTGAACTACGTTTGTATGGGAACGTGAGCGTCCTGGCGACTCTTAAAACATGCACGACCTTGTTGTCTCATGACGTTCAAATGATCCTCAACCGTGGGGTGGTAGACCACATTTTTGACTGACTGTACACACTTTTGAACCTTTTTACAATGGAGTAAGGTGGAAAAGTGTACATATATTTATGGCATTGACAGTACAGAAGTTTGGACCTGGGTATCTTAAATTATGTCCAAAAGAGTGGTATGGGTACTGCGAATCTTCTTCTTCCCTATTTTATGTCTTTCACACTTTTATTTCGTAGGCATTCACACACACATAACTAATTCACACATACATACACACATTAAAAACACACATACTTAACTTTACTTAAACACCGCTTACTTATAACTTACTAAGACCATTTTATACGACTTTTTGTACTTAAGTAGATAGTTTCTCGGTCATTTAATCAAAATTCTTAGTTTTAATTTTAGCTTTAATATTCCTGTATTTCGTTAAGATCCCCACGTCACAGGCTCAGCCTAGTGTGGGGATCACTGTATTGCCACTGTAAAACCAATATAATATGAAATAAATATATTTTGAATTTTTGAATTTGAATGCCATCTCGCTATGTGTAGTAGGGCACAGCGAATGTCATCTCGCTCAAATCTGGAGCAGAGCCCGACTGGGGAAGTACCTCCACCTTACAGAAAACCACAGCCAAATAGCACTAGACCCTACTCATGGTGTTGTGTTCCTGCTGGTGAGTAAGGTTGCCAAAGAGCTCAAAGAGGACCCAGTGTTTTGACAAGGGACCCTCTTGTTTTTTTAGCCGTCAACATAGTGAATCCTCCTTTTTTTAAAGGGTCGGCAACGCGCATGTGACACCTCTGGAGTTGCAGGCGTCCATAGGCTACGGTAGCCGCTTACCACCAGGCGGGCCGTATGCTTGTTTGCCACCGCCGTTGTATTAAAAAAAGTAGTAAGAGGTTATCAAAATGAGCTGGACACGAGTTTATTGTTAAGAGAATAAGAGCGTGTGCAGGTCATTTTGAACACCCTACCCGCTTAGCTACTTCTGCTGCTGACTGTACAACTAGAAAACAAATCAAATGTGGCGTTTTCAAGCAAAAGGTACATCATTATCGGTTGTTAATATAGTTTATTGCTAAATGATTTGTTATGGCAACAGCGCCTCTTTGACTACGGACAATTATGTACCTTTGACTTGAAAACATCACAATAGATAGTTACCGCTGAGGAGATGTGTGTGAGCCGCTATAGTGTACATGCATGATCTCTTCCTGAGGTCCCAAATCTTTGCCTGCAAACAAAAAAAAATTAAATATGTAGAGCTCTTTTGAAAGTAGTTACATGAAGATTTTCATACAAATAAATATTATGGGAGAGTTAGTTGATAAATCCATGTAGACCCGCAATCTGAGTAAGGTTTGCGTTATATAATGTAAAAATACATCCATGCTCATCATACAAATAAATATCTATTAAGAAAAAAGTATTTTCTATTACCTTAGCAACCAAAGACCTATAAAGTTTGTTGACTGTCATGTGTCACTGTGAAAAGATTTATCTATATAGTGAAC
Source organism: Pammene fasciana (assembly GCA_911728535.1). Taxonomy (NCBI): domain Eukaryota; kingdom Metazoa; phylum Arthropoda; class Insecta; order Lepidoptera; family Tortricidae; genus Pammene; species Pammene fasciana. The sequence goes on from OU452296.1 coordinate 2,472,371, forward strand.
GTGTTATGTGAGTGTATATTTATTGTGTTGTTTTGTGTGTGTTCAGTGAGTGTGTGATCAGAAACTTTTTTTTTCAATTCAATTCAATTCAATTCAATTCAATAATTTTATTTGCATAAATAAGGGTATAAAAAGGTGTTACAAACATTATAGTTCAATCCTTATTTTACCATAATTATGGCGTACAAATATTAAGAAATTTAAATTTACTACATAATTACATATAAGAAATATTTACATTCATGCATTCTTATGTCACAAAAATATTTACAATGTTATCCAATGTTGCATTAAAAGTAATTTACAATGTCAAGTTGAATTAAAATAATAAATAAAATTGAATCTAAAATTAATGTTATGCGAATATGAATTTATAATATAGAAATCAATTAACAATATATAAATATATACCACTTGTTCATAGATCACATTTTGTCAAAAAATCATTAACGGAATAATAGCACTTTTCTACTAAATAATTATACAGTTTTCTTTTAAATACGTGAACGGGCAGGTCCTTAAATCTATCAGTCAAACAATTAAAAATCTGTATTGACATTCCGTAAACATTACTTTTAGTAAGACTAAGATTCATCTTTTCCTCAAAAAGTTTATTTCTGTACAGACCTCGTTGAGATGTCGTGGTAATAGTTTTAAAGGCAGACTGGTGTTTTTTAACAAAAATACAAATTTCGTATATGTACATGGACGGTAACGGAAGTATTTTTTTATTTTTAAACAATGGCCTGCAGTGCGCACGGAATTCAGCTCCACATGCCGCTCTAATACAGTCCTTTTGAGTGTAAAAGATTATTTTTGAGTCAACTGAGTTCCCCCATAATATGATGCAGTATCTTAGTTGCGATGCTACGTATCCGTGATAAGCTGTCATAGCCGCAGCTTCCGACACCACACTGCGAATACGACCCAAGACATACACAAAACGGTCTAGTTTGATACGTAACATGTCAATATGAGACCTCCAACTACAAAAACAATCAATATTTAATCCCAAAAATACGGTCGACTTTACTTCCTCTATACGGAAGTCTTGGTAATTAATGTCAAGGTCAATATGCTTACTTTTAGAAGTCTGAAATTGGACCATTTTTGTCTTACTAAGATTGATGTTTAAATTATTACTATCAAGCCATTGAACTATATCCAAAAGGGTGTTGTTAACGGTTGATTCAAATGAATTGACATCTTCACATTTTATAAGCAGTGTTGTGTCGTCTGCAAAAAGTATACAATTATGACTCGTAGCTTTTGGTAGATCGTTAATGTATAATAAAAACAACAGTGGGCCTAATATACTGCCCTGTGGCACTCCATATAAGTTAAATTTCTGACTGGATCTATAAGTCGTTTTGTCTCTACCAAAAAGGCTAGTGATTTCCACAAACTGTTTTCTGCCTTTCAGGTAGCTCTCTACCCAATCTAATGCAGGGCCTCTTATGCCATAGCTATATAGCTTACTTAATAATAAGTCGTGCCTCACAAAATCAAATGCTTTACTCATGTCTAATAAAACAGCTACTATGGGATTCTGTTTATCAAGACTTTCAGTTACAGATTTAATTAAATGAAAACAAGCTAGTGCTGTAGAACTATTTTTCCTAAATCCATACTGACTATTACATAAAATGTCATGTTTTTCTGTAAAATTTGATATCCTATAATACATAATTTTCTCAAAAATTTTTGAGATAACTGGTATTAAAGTGACAGGACGGTAGTTATTTAAATCAGTCTTTGGCCCCTTTTTGTGAAGTGGTTTAACTATGGACAATTTTAGACGTTCTGGAAAGACACCCTGCAAAAAAGATAGATTTATAATGTGACTCAGGGGTACTGATAGAGCGGTAGCACATAATTTCAGGACTTTTGTAGATATGCCATCATAACCTATGGCTTTCGTGTTGTTTAACTCTTTAATTGCCTTATTTACGTCTAATGGACTAACAGAATAAAGAAATAAACTATCTCTGGATTGTTGTATAATATAACTTTGTTTCGCCGATTTCTGTATCTTATTTGTCATTTCAATAAAAAAGTCGTTAAACTTTTCAGCTATTGCCTGAGGATCGACTATTTCTTTATCATCTGATATGATTCGATTAATTTCATTGTTGTTGAGCTTAGCATCACAATTATTTTTTATTATTTGCCACGATGTACGACTTACATTTTTAGAATTTTTGATAATACGACTATTTGAAATTTGTCTGGCCGTATGGAGACATTTCTTTAAAAGTTTTGTATATGCTTTATACTTTTGCAACTCTAAATAGTTTTCTTTGGTTCTACAAGCCACCTTATACAATCTTTTCTTATTTTTACAGGATATTTTTATACCTTTAGTATGCCATCTGTTTAATATAGGTTTGTTTATTTTTTTAACTCTAATATAAGGAAAACACAAATCATAAAACATAGTTACCAAATCATGAAGTTCATTAAACGCTACATTTGTATCCGATTCGTTGAGAATTTGTGTGAACGTTAAAGCAGACATACATTCAGAAAATTTTCTTAAGTTCTCCTGACTGTAGTCTCTCATTATTTCATGCCAAACTTGAGGTATTTTCTTAGCAGTTTCGTTAATTTTTATACGACATGTTAATGTCTGACATGTGTCGTGATCAGACAGAGCTACAAAATGAGTTTGAGGTATACAGTCTGATATATTGCTTGCGATCAAATCTATGCATGATCTTTTTCTTGTTGGAGTAGTAATATGATTTTTTAAATTATAGTGAGACAGAGTAGACTCTAAATCCTTTTTAATCTTATTCTCTTTTAAGTAATCAGTATTAAAATCACCACAAATAACTACGTGTTTTCGTTTTTTAGAAGTGATTTTCTGTAATAGTTGTTTCAATAAAATAAAAAAGTTCTTAATATTTGATGTCGGCGTTCTATATATACATACAACTATTAAGTTATAAATAGGAATTTCCAAGCCACATGCCTCAAAATCATATTTCTGAGACCACGAGTTGACATAATTTAATGGTACATATTCAAGGTCAGTTTTTACAAGAATACATGTGCCTCCTCTCTTTTCTTCATCTCTACAGTAGGAGACGGCCACACTATAATTATTTAGTGTTAAATTTGATACAGATCCAGATTTTATGAACGTTTCACTCATACATATAATGTCTATATTACCTATTTTCTTCTGTAAATCACAAATCGCAGTCTCTACAATATCCCGTTTACCTAGTACTCCAGCTATATTTTGGTGGAAAATTGTTATCTTTCCTAATTCATTCACGAAAGGAATGCGTCTCATTTTCTTCCTCTGATATCTCCATATTAAGTGTTTCGATGGTTTCCATGATAGTTCTAACGTTCTGGAAGATGTTTTTAAACCCCATATTTGTAAGTTTTCCTGAGCGGAAAGAAAACATATCCAATGACAAATTAAGATTCGAGTCGAAGAAATGAGCGTACTTATGTGTGTATACGTCTTGATTCAGTTGTGCATTGAATAACTCTATGCGGTAGTTGTATAACGGGGCCCCGCATATGTATGTTGGTGTGCATACAATTACATTAGTATGTGATATTGTTGCTAGAGTTGTTCTTATCTCTTGTATGAGTGCCAAATGATCATAGTCTTCTCCGATTTTAAAATCTTCCTCTCCAATTAAAAGGACGCAGAAATCTCTTTTACTGTATTCTTGAAGGAGTTCCGGTAGATTATTCATAAGCTCCTGAATCCTGCCGCCCGGGGTTGAAAGATGTAAGCATTTCCATTTTTGAAGACAATGTAACATAATATTTAGTAATCTGTTGTTTTTCCGGCTACTTTTGGACCTATCCGACGCTGCAAACAGCTACTCGTAAGTGGTTACGGGCCCAGAACCCGGAAATTGAAATAAAATGGAATTGACAAAAATTTCGATCACGAAACTCGACAACCACAATTGGGTTTCATGGAAGTACCGGATGCAAGCGCTGCTTCGCGGTAATGGACTCATGGATATTGTGGAAGGAACGACACAAAAGCCAGTAAGACCCTTGGTCGGAAGTGGCAGTGGTGATGGTGCAGGTGCTGCAGCTCAAGCTGCTGTGCACGCTATTGCTCTGGCGACATACAACACAGAGTTAAAGGAATATCTCAAGTTAGAGAGTACAGCTCTACTTTTGATCACTACTAACATAACCGATGAAACACTAGGAAAGGTAATAAGGCTGTCCACATCCAGAGAAGTTTGGGAAGAGCTCCATAGGTTGTATGAGGGACCCAATGAGGATAGGCTATACGACCTATGTTTGGAATTCTTTAAGTTTAAAAGAGAAACTTCAGATGACATGTCAACTCATGTCTCTAAGTTAAAGAATTTATGGCATCGTCTCAAAGAAGAACTTCTCAGGGATCAACAGGCAGAGTTACCACAGATACTGCTAATCTGTAAGATCCTTGACACCCTGCCAGAAAATTTTTTCTCCTTCAAGTCGAGTTGGCTATTGATGGCGAAAAAGGACAGGACAGTGGAAAATATTACCAGTCAGCTTTGTGCACATGAGAAAGCACTTCTTGCTAAGGATACTGATGGAGAGTCAAGTGGCACTGCATTGACTGTGAGAACAAGCAAGAAGGTAGTCAAAGAAAGTGACCAAAGAGAAACAAAGAAGCCAATTAAGCTAAAGTGTTTTGCCTGTAAGGAAGCGGGTCACTTTAAGAAGGATTGTCCGACTCTTACGAAGAGGGACGTTCAGAAAAAAGCGACAAGTACCAACATGATGCTGCTGACAGTGAGCTCCATCGACTCAGGCGTTGACAGTGATGGATGGTATGTAGATAACGGGGCTACACACCATGTCACTATGCGCAAAGATCTTTATGAAGATTTTGAGCACTTCGGAGAAGCTCACACAGTGACAACAGCTGATGGAAGCATTATTGGAGCTGTTGGAAAGGGCACGGTTCATGTAAAGGCCATAGTCAATAAAAAGACAGAAGACCTGTACTTGAGAGATGTTTGGTATGTACCGACAATAAGTAAGAACCTTTTTTCAGTACTGAGTACCCAAGACAGGAATCTCAACAGTCTATTTGAGTCCAAAGTAACTCAATGCTCTATGGCTATCAACGGCAAGGTTGTTTTAACAGGAAAAAGGCAAAGGTATGGAGGACTTTACAAGTTGAATTGCAAAGCCGTACAGCCAGTTGTTAGCATTAACCTCGTTGAAGATAAAGACATGCTTCAGTTATACCATGAGCGTATGGGGCACCAAGATAAGAGCCACATTAAGACATTAATTGAAAAAGAATTAGGAGTCAAGACAGTAAAGAGTGGAGACCTATGTGAAGGTTGCATTTTTGGAAAAGCGCATAGACAACCGTTTGGCACTCGTGAAAAAGCCACTATGCCTGGAGAACGGATGCACTCTGATGTCTGTGGTCCATTTGTTCGAAGCAATGCTGGATACCGATATTTCGTTTTATTTAAGGACGAGTATACACGTTATCGGTATGTATACTTTTTGAAGAACAAGTCGGACGTTTATGAGAAGCTTAAGGAGATGTTGTCTGAAGCTAAGAATGCTGGATATACAGTGAAAGAGCTGCTCAGCGACAACGGTCGCGAATATGATGACAAGAGAGTTAAGGATTTACTGAAAGCAAATGGAGTGAAGCAAAGACTAGTCATGCCTTACACTCCTGAACAAAATGGCTGTTCTGAGAGAGAAAACAGGACGATTGTAGAGTCCGCTCGAGCCATGATGTACGCGCACGACGAAATTCCTCAGGTATTGTGGGCAGAGTTGGTGAGTACCGCTGTATATGTTCTGAACAGGACAGGACCGACAAGAAGTGGACTTAAGTCACCTCACGAACTGTGGCTTGGTAAAAAGCCCCAAATAAAACATCTAAGGATTATCGGGTCAACTTGCTATGCACACGTTCCTAAGCAGAAGAGGAAGAAGATGCAAAAGAAAGCGAAGAAGTGCATTCTGATTGGTTACGATAATGACGATGGATACAGACTCTGGTATAAAGAAACGAACACCCTGGTAAGATCTAGAGACGTGATATTTGATGAAAGATCAATTAAAACGAAACTGAACTCTAAATCTGAAGATACGGAAAGAGAAAAAGAAGTAACAAACTTCGGGATTCCGCTACCTAAGGAGGCGCGTAATCCTGTCGACATGCCGCGTGACCGGGACGGAGACCGGGATGACGGACTTGGCGTTGGATATGATCAAGTTATGGATGATCCTGTGGTTCCTGATCATGATATTCAGCATGACGAGTCTGGTCTTAGAGGAGACCAAGATATTGACTATCCTGAAGCTCCTGTCACTAGCGGGGATGAATTCGAAGACGCAATGCCAGAGTTGCCACCAGTTCAACACGAATCTTTTGAATTAGAGGAGAATAATGAGAGAGACGAAGAGCAAGGATTAGATCTGGAAGAAAATGAGAGAAACGCAGATCAAGGATTAGATCCAGAAGAAATGTTACTTGAAGAAGAACAAGAAGGACAACATTTTGCGGGTCTGGAACGAATGATTCTCAGAGATCGTGCTCGTCTTCGCCCTCCTGAGAAATTCAAAGATTTTGTGATGAACGCAGAGATGGGCTATCCTGAATATCATGAACCAACTTCTCTCAAAGACGTCACATTGAGCCCTGAGAGGGAATTATGGAAACAGGCCATGGATGCAGAAATGAAATCCTTCAATATCAATACCGTGTAAGTGGGTGTTCAGGATAAAGTTGAATCCTGATGGCTCTGTCGAAAAATACAAGGCCAGACTTGTTATTAAAGGATTTCATCAAAAAAGAGGAATAGATTACGAGCAAACCTTCAGCCCAGTAACCCGGATGGCAACGGTTCGCTCGGTTATTAGTATTGCAGCAAATGAAGGTATGGCAATGTTGCAATTTGACGTCGCAACTGCCTTCGTGTACGGCTCCCTGGATGATGAGGTCTACATGAGACAACCAGAAGGTTATGATGATGGCTCGGATCAGGTATGTCTTTTACGGAAAAGCCTCTATGGTTTGAAGCAGGCTCCACGATGCTGGAATCGGTGCATCCTGGATTTCTTTAAAGAGATTGGCTTTAAACCGAGTGACGCAGATCCATGCCTTCTGATTCGCACGAAGGGTTCTGAAAAATTGATAGTTGCTCTATATGTTGATGACGGTTTAGTTGCTGGCACAAGCAGGAAACTCATAGATGAGCTGGTCAAAGAACTCTCCGGTCGTTTCAAGATAACAACGAAAGACGCATCCTACTTCTTAGGAGTAGAGGTTCAACGCAGAGGAGACGATATAAAAATCTCACAACCGTCTTATGTCCATAAGATATTGCGCAGATTTGGGATGGATACCTGTAAGCCAGTGTCTACACCTATAGTAAAGGACAGCATGTTGAGTGACAAAGTTGACCGGAGTTACATGCTGAGTAACTATAGACAAATAGTTGGAGCTTTGGCCTACTTGATGGTATGCACCAGGCCTGATATAGCTTATGCTGTTAGCGTAGTATCACGAAGCCTTGAAAAACCCAGTGATGAAGACTGCATCAAGTTGAAGCGAATCTTGCGGTATTTACAATTTACGCCAGACTTGGGCATTCTGTATCAAAAGGACTATAAAAAGGGATACTTAGAATGCTACAGTGATGCGGACCATGCAGGAGACATCAGCACTGGAAGATCGACAAGTGGAGTACTCTGCATGTATGCTGGAGGAGCTATTTCTTGGCTAAGTCAAAGGCAATCGAGTGTGTCTATTTCAACAACAGAATCGGAAATAGTAGCTGCAAGTGAAGCTGCAAGAGAATCGATTTGGCTCTCTCGCCTGATTGGTGGTATTACCAACCTGAAGCACATACCTTGCCTGAGAGTGGACAATGAAGCAGCTATAAAGCTAGCAGAGAATCCTGAGTTCCATCGTCGGACGAAACACATCAGAGTCCGACACTTCTTTGTAAGAGAATTGGTCACAAGAGGAGAATTAGCCGTAGCTAAAGTATCCAGTGAAGAGCAACTGGCGGATATCTTTACAAAACCTGTTGCAAGACCAAGGCTCAGAAAGATAACCCACCTATTAGGTCTTTGTTGAGAGGAGATATTAAGAAAAAAGTATTTTCTATTACCTTAGCAACCAAAGACCTATAAAGTTTGTTGACTGTCATGTGTCACTGTGAAAAGATTTATCTATATAGTGAACGTGTTATGTGAGTGTATATTTATTGTGTTGTTTTGTGTGTGTTCAGTGAGTGTGTGATCAGAAACTTTTGGACCTATCCGACGCTGCAAACAGCTACTCGTAAGTATATCGTATCAATTTTAACTGTAAAACTTTCGTGAGACTTAGGGAATGCAAACCGGTTATTTTTTGTATGAGAATAACCGGTTTTTCGGTAAATAACCCCGTATATTTATTTGTTTATTTATGTATGCGCATCAAATCTTGTGAGTTATAGTTATTTGTGCAACAAGAGAGGAAAGTTGGTTTTTCTTGCGAGTGTTGATTTTGAGTCCCGAGTTAGCGAAAGATTCTATAATTGAATCACGAGCGAAGCGAGTGATTCTAAGTTTGAATCTTAAGCGTAGCGAGGGATCTCAAGAACACGAGATGTAAAAAAAACTTTCCTCTCGTGTGACACATACAACTTTTCACCTAAGTAGTGAGAACATATTCAAGTTAAAAAAACACATTTATTTACATTCCCGAATGAAAGGCATCATCATTATGACGAAAAGCTTCTAGAAACAAAATTTCACTCCCTGGAGTGAGGAAAGTAGCAACTTTCGTCACTCCCTGGAGTGATGAAAGTCGCACTTTCGTCACTCCAGGGAGTGAGGAAAGTAGGCTTGTTCGAACTGCTGAGGTGAAAAATAAATTTCACTTCCCGGTGTCTGATTGAGCTGAAATTTGGTATACTTCCGTAGTTTACGTGACAATGCTACTAGGTGCAGTCAGCAATAAAACTGTGTACCAAAATTTTTTTTCACCTCAGCAGTTCGAACAAGCCTACTTTCCTCACTCCCTGGAGTGACGAAAGCATGACTTTCATCATTCCAGGGAGTCACGAAAGTTGCGACTTTCCTCACTCCAGGGAGTGAAATTTCGTTTCTAGAAGCTTTTCGTCATAATGATGATGCCTTTCATTCAGGAATGTAAATAAATGTGTTTTTTTAACTTTAATATGTTCTCACTACTGAGGTGAAAAGTTGTATGTGTCACACGAGAGGAAAGTTTTTTTACATCTCGTGTTCTTGAGATCCCTCGCTACGCTCAAGATTCAAACTTAGAATCACTCGCTTCGCTCGTGATTCAATTATAGAATCTTTCGCTTACTCGGGACTCAAAATCCACACTCGCAAGAAAAACCAACTTTCCTCTCTTGTTGCACAAATAACTATTATGGGAGATACTTTTTTTTTAATTCAAGCCATAAAAACGGCATCAACACGCGAATGAAGACGACCGTAATCAAAAAATACCAAATTTCAACTTTCTAAGTTAACCAACTAATATCCAGAAAAAGCACCCAACGTTTTTGAGGCGACACGCCGTTCGCTAGTTTACGATAAGCACAGCGACATCTAGCGGACGATTCATACAACAAAATTGGAAGATTGCTCATATCGACACGGTGCGCACAGTTCCCCACTCTGCGGCCCTGAGGGCTCATCCACAAAATATGTGATCATGTTTTGCCTACTTTTTGACACCCCCCTCCCCCCTCATGTTTGCATGAAGTGGTCAGTCAGACACCAACCACCATATAATATAATGCAACACAAGCAGCAATAAACAACAATGCTTTTATATTGATTTTTTTGCATGATCGCAATGGCAAAGGCGCGACATGATAGGCACGACATCTCATGACCACTTTATGGGTCTTTGGCGTTCAAAGGGTTATTCGCGACCCCCTCCCCCCCTAGGCCCGATCTCCTGTACATTTCCGTCCTTTTTAAAATATCTAACAAGTCCTCTTGGGAGTCATCCGGGTCAACACAGCTCAAAGTGAAGTTATACCATTTCAAACAAAAAAGAATTTGCCAGATCGGTCCAGCCGTAAACAAAAACAAATATCCCGACGATTGAGAACCCCCTCCTTCGAAATTTTGAAGTCGGTTGATAACCCAGAAAATTTAAATCCAACAGGGTTAGCAAAAGTGTGCATCGAGAGTATCTCGCGGGCGAGATAGACATCTGCCACTCTCTGATGAATACAGTTAGGCCGTGACAGATGTCTATCTCTACCATCACATTGTCGCTGCTACTAGTGTACTATTAGTACGCTATTCGTTACTAGGTGGAGTAGCAGTGCAGGTGACATTTCCTCTTACATTTTGGGTATCTTTAGGGGGCTTTCACGCAGATGGCGCGGTTGACTTGAGCTTCAAATAGTTCTTGAATCTGCTGCTCTACTATATAAGATACTCTATGCTCTGATCAAACGGTAAACAACGTGTGAACGCTGACTACCGAAATCAAAAATAATATTTGATATAAATTTCAACATAAGGTTAATTTGTAACATCAGTAGGTCCCTGCTCTTCTAGTCGAAATAACGTTTGTTACTTTGTGGTAAGAACAACGACATCTAGCGAACGAATGGGAGAACAGAATGTAGTATGCTCGCGTCCCTATACAAACGTAGTTCAGCTCTCAAAACGACACGCTTTAGAACCACGAAATTTGGCATGGGCATTCTACTAGTACAGATCTAGGTCGGACATTCGTCTTCGTTGCTAAAAGAAAATACAGCCAGATACAGATTTACTTACAAAACTTATTTTTGCTATATTTTCTTTGTATTACCATTTTTAACAACGACAACGAATGTCCGACCTAGATCTTTACTGCTACAATGCCCATGCCAAATTTCGTGGTTACAAAGCATGTCGTTTTAAAATGAGAGCTGAACTACGTTTGTAATGGGGACGCGAGTTCACGCGAGCGTCCTGGCGACTCGTAACATTAACAAGCCAGCTAGGTGCCGCCGTCTACTGCCCCTGTCAAATTGGTGGCCACTATATTTTGTACTCGTTCGTTGTTCCCTCATGACTGAGGATCGTGACCAACTGTGATATCCCTCCATGTGACGCGGTCGAGAGCCATACGGGCCGCCCTGCATAGAGCCACACGCCGTCCGGATGGTATTACACCATTTAATGGCTATCGACCCTCTGGGACGTTCGCCCTCCACCAGTCCCAGTATGATGCCTTTTTCGAGATGGTGCTGGTATGCCCTGGTACACACGATATGCCCAAAGAATTTGAGGATCTTTTCGCAGCAGATGGTTGAAAGGCGCACTCAATATGGTTGACTCTCACCTGATGGTCCTGGGCTGCAGTAGCCAGGGTGTAGCCACACGGGGACCAGTCGACCCCCAGCACGGGGCCTAAATGACCCTCAAGGAACATGACGCATCGCCCCGTGCGGAGGTCCCAAACGCGTCCGAACGCGTCCATGCCGCTGTGAAAAACATACATAGTCAGAATAAGAACTAAGGAAGTTGGATAAAAAAATAGCAGTGTACAAAAACTGTGAAATTTAGCTGTACTACCTATTTTTCCTAAACGCCTTACGTAGTAATGGATGACCCCCAATGCATTTTATTCGGGTATTACACTACCCTAAAATAAGCCCTAAGGACAAGGACGCCGCTATATGGTAGACACGTTTGCAGATAATGGCATACGCGTCTAAAATTGCAGTACTGCTACTTAGCAAATCGCCAGTAACTGAACATCTTTCAATAACTGGCCGCCTCATACTAAAAATTAACTCTATTCACCTACAAACAAAGTTCATTTTAGTATAATTTGGCAAGTAATTAATACCTTATACTAAAAATGAATTAGGTTTATAGATGAACAGAGTTCATTGTTAGTATGAGGTGGCCAGTAATTGAACGGTGGCCAGTTACTGCCGAGAGATAGGTCCCTCGTCGTCAACACACTGGATTCTCTTTGAGCTCTTTGGCAACCTTACTCACCAGCAGGAACACAACACTATGAGTAGTATCTAGTGCTATTTGGCTGTGGTTTTCTGTAAGGTGGAGGTACTTCCCCAGTCGGGCTCTGCTCCAGATTCGAGCGAGATGACATTCGCTGTGCCCTACCACACATAGCGAGATAACAACGGCCTCCATAGCCCAGTTGGTAGTGACCCTGCCCACGAAGCTGGAGGTCCCGGGTTCGAATCCTGGTAAGGGCATTTATTTGTGTGCTAATCTCAAATATTTGTTCCTGAGTTATGGATGTTATCTATGTATATAAGTATGTATTTACATATCTAAGTATGTATATCGTCGCCTAGCACCCATAGTACAAGCTTTGCTTAGTTTGGGGTTAGGTTGATTTGTGTAAGATTGTCCCCAAATATTTTTATTTATAAAAATATTTATTTTATTAACATTCGCGGTACCCATACCTCTCTTTTGGACGTAGATTATATTCCGACCAAAAAGTGTAGAAATTAAAATGTGGCAACATCGTAGTGTCGTCCCGTTTTCTTAGATTGATTTGAAAGGGACGACACTACGATGTTGCCACATTTTAATTTCTACACTTTTTGGTCGGAATATAAGGACATACCCCGGGTCCAAAATAATATAGAAAGCCACAGTCAAGAACTTTTTGAGGCAATCTAGCGTTACTACGGTACGCTACTGGTTACTAGATGGGGCTGCGGCGCAATGTCATTTCCCCCTACTATTTTTGTATGTTTTGGTTGCTCTCGTCCAGATGGCGCTTCGGACTTGGGCCTCTCAAAATTCTTAGACTGTGGCTGTCTATATTATTTATGGTCTCTGGTTTTATTATTACCAGAGACTATAGAGATATAGACGACCACAGCCTAAGAACTTTTTGAAGCTCAAGTCAATTGCGCCATCTATGTCAAAGCCCCCTAAAGATACCGAATATGTAAGAGAAATGTCAGCTGTTCTGCTACTCCACCTAGTAGCTACTAGTGTACTACTAGTACGCTATTTGTTACTAGGTGGAGTAGAAGTGCAGGTGACATTTCCTCTTACATTTTGGGTATCTTTAGGGGGCTTTCACGCAGATGGCGCAATTGACTTGAGTTTCAAATAGTTCTTAGGCTGCTGTGCTGTTCTACTATATAAGTTACTCTATGCAAAGAGCCATCGAAATGCCGAGACGTCCCAGTTGCCAGAAGTTGTTAATGCCACGCTTGGCAGGCGGGTTGGCGCGCGCAGTGTTTAGGCTTCCGGAAGATGCTGCTGCCCATCTCCCGGTATATTTCCTTAGTAGACTCCTACTGCAACCACGGGACGATATGGTGGGGGACAATTCTAAGGCCGGGCACCCCACGGCATACCATCACTGTTACCCAATCCCATGTTTACAAATAAATGATTGATTGATTGAATGGTTCCTAATGGCAGCTTACCCGGTGACGGCGAGGGAGCCGTCGCACTGGAAGGCGACGCTGTACACCTCTTTGGCGTGACCCTCCTGATGCAGCACCTCCGTTGCTGAAACAACACATTTACTGTTAAGGTCAGCTGCTATGTG